>CM061031.1:47340326-49840326 GCA_030763125.1 Hippophae gyantsensis | reverse complement strand
GACCAGTCATTGCACCAGGAAGTGATATAAGTCCTACTGTCTTAGCATTATCTAACACTGGTGATAGTGATATCACCAAAGCCCTCTTCACTTGCTGAAGAGTGGCTTGTCTTGGTGTTGCCCCTAAAGCCAATGATGTCTCCACCTGCACCAAATCCAAAACATTTTTCACAAATTACTCTAATTCCCACTACACCACCATACTAAAATAAATTAAATGCTCATTTCATTATTATAGGTTCCACCTGATTTGATAACCAGATCCATATATGACAACCATTGAAAAAATGAACACCTTAGTGGAGACCAATGGGTACAAATAAATTACTCATATTATTCATATCATTAAATTATCTTTGAATTTGAGACCTACCAAGCTCATTTGTGTTCTAATATCGTCTCGAAGTCTTTTCATTGTTACTCCGGTTACCGTCATTGAATTCCCGACCATCATTCCGGCCACAGGAATGATGTAGCGTGGAGTAAAGGGGAATACGTTCAGTACCACTAGAAGGAGCATGGTCACTGCAGTTCCAGTTAAAATGGAAACTCCGGCTATGTACTTTCCTCGAGGAACATGTTTAGCTCTTTGACCAGCTGTGAAACCAGCTACAGAGACCTACAAATAGGATAACCATGGAAGAGAGCTAAATTTTGTTTGCTTTTCTTACGATATTTTGTAAAAATTCTTACTCAGGTACAAACAATAAAAAAGTTAATAAGTGTTCTCTGGATCATAATAATAAATAAGTATGCTTGCTCGTACTTCTTTTAATAGTGATTTCATACATAAGCAAAAACAATTTTAGAAAGAAAAAATGGTTTTCAGCAAATATAAACTGTTTCTTTTTTAGCCTTGAAAGCAAACAAATTTTTTCCTGTTTTGTATATAGCACTTTTATAAAATCCCATAAGAATAAGCACGCAGACCCTTCTTCTTCTTAATTAAAAACGTTTTCTTTTGAAAATACTTTTAACAAAAACACTAACAAACCCACCGTTAGTATATAACACTACTTCAGTATTTGACACTAATTAATAAGATAAATTATCTCAAGTAATGAGAAAGTCCCTTTTGAGCTTCAAAGTAGAGATCTGATTGTGGTTCCGAAATTGAAAAAGTTGGACCAATCATATGAAACTATAGACCAATATTATAATAAAACGCTAGAGAAAATCAACACACTCAGGACTATATTATAAAATTCAGACAATATAAACAATAATCTTCGAAGAAAAAAAATGAAAGATAAAAGAAAATTATAGGTGGCTAGTAGAAGTAAGCTTCCTAACATATGATGTTTAATTTCCTAGCAGGAAAAAAAAAGAGAGCCTTATAGCATGATCAGATTCTAATCTTTCTATTTGAACGAAACATATCATCAATAAGCTCTGTTTTCTAAAGCAAAGATAATAAAAATAAAATAAAGAAGAAGAAGA
The DNA here is from genome assembly GCA_030763125.1 of Hippophae gyantsensis. Lineage (NCBI taxonomy): Eukaryota > Viridiplantae > Streptophyta > Magnoliopsida > Rosales > Elaeagnaceae > Hippophae > Hippophae gyantsensis. The sequence continues at coordinate 49,838,886 of CM061031.1, read as the reverse complement.
AGAAGAGAGTTTTCTTGTAATATAAATCAAAGGCAGAATAAATTAACGAAAAGGGTCAAACATTAAATGCAAAAGCTACCGAACCATGAAAAGATAAGCGAGAATGATCCAAGCGGCATTTTCCTGATTGAAAATGAACTGAAGAACAAACCCAATAACAGAGAGTTGAAGAAAAGCTCTGAAAATAGAGATAACCATCTCTCCTTCTAAACCCAACTTCTGGAAAAACGACAAAGCAATTGCCATAAGAACCACAGATGTGGCAGCCAAAGGCTTAACCATACCCTTCAAAAACTCAGTCATCCATGTGAAATCCATGGAGGAAAAGTCCCCAAATGCCAGAAACGTCTCTTTAGCAGAGACATTAGATGCTGCGTAGTTGTTTGGATATGCCATTGATTACGAGGTGAAGTTTAAAGGGTAGATTGGAAGAATATATGAAGAGAAAGAACGTAAAAAATGCCTACCCCTAGAATTGAATCAACTAGTGGAGTTAGCTATTTTTTTTTTTTTCAATTTTTTTTTATCTCTCTGATGCTTTTTGAAGAGATATTTACGAAAAACATTTACATGACGAGTCAAATAACCTTTTTATTAATTATTTTATAATTATATATTTATTTATGCAAGTATTTGAATATAAATACTAATAATATGTACTTTTAGTGCTACCTTGGCTCATTTGTTTCACAAAAAGGTAACAAGAATTATAATAATAATAATAAAAATAAAATTTAATTAAAATAGTATTATTATTTTTATATTTATTTAAACAATACGATTAAAATAATTATAATATTGAAATAAAATTTATAAAATTATAAATTAAATTAAATTAAAAAAAATTTGACATCTAAATGTTATAAGATGAAAAAATAAAAAATAATTATATAAATATACACATAAAATATAACATTCTAACATATTATTAAAGGATTAAAAGGATTAATTATTCATGTTATTTTTTTATGATTTATATTATATTATAAATTAGTGTTAAATTAAACATATGTAAAATAATTAATATTATCATTTTTATTATTTTTAATCAAATATAACCTTAATATATTGGATCCTATTTATTTATTTTTTTCCCCTAAGAGTTTGCTAGTTTTTGTTGTTGTTAATACGATCATTTACTTTGATTAAGTATCATCAGTAATGAATAATTGACCCGTAATGGTATTTAGTATAAAAAAGCGACGTGTCGTACGTACGTCATATACGATAAGTGATTAAGCAAAGTAAAGAGGGAAGGTTGGTTACTTTATCCCTCAGTGTAATACGGGCCAACTAGGGGTTTGCTTATCTGAGGGGTTGGCTCATCCATTTGTGTGATTGACCATTTGAGAGCACGAGCATGTTTTTCAAATTTAATACAAAAACAATTAATATGAGATAATTTAATTAAATATAATTATTTATTAATTTAAGATATATGATATTTAGAGATTTCTTTTAGGTTATGTATATTTGTATAAGAAATTATAGATCTATTATAGATTATAGATTATAGATTATTGATTATGTACTTTAGGTTAATAAAGTAAAATATATAAAAATAATTTTTTAAAAAAAAATAAATTACACCTTTAACAACATAAAATTATTAGAAAATACCATATCACTTTGGTTCATTTTAACCAAACCGACGTGGTAGTTAACACCAAAGAAAAAGATATCAAGAGATAGAAAGGATATAGATTATTTTCTATTTCATATGTTAATTTGCCTAGACCATTATAACAACATTTGTTACGCAGTATAAAATAGCATAATGACATAATTTTTGTACTATCACGTGTTTTAATGTGACTCTAAATTAAATTAGACACTCGACATAATTTTTTAAAAAATTTAATCCTAAAACTATTTGTCTTGACTTATTCTTTAATCAAATTTAGAATATATTTTTTACTTTTAGAATGTAAAAAATAAAATAAATATTAATTTATATTATAATTAAATTACGTTAATAGGTTAAAAAGAAAAAAAGAAAAATAATATAAAATAAATTGTACAATATTTGAAATACAAATTATGTTTTTTAAATATTTATCTATTCAATTATATTATTGTTGGAATGATCCAAATTTGAGAGATAAATATGTGAGATATAATAAATGATGCCAACTATCATTGATTTAAGATCATCATTATATATATATATATAATATGATATGTATATGATTACATGTTGATTATATAGGATACACATTAATGTGTGTTGGATGGTTAAATAAGTAACTATTAAAACCATAAAATGCGACCTAGTGAGTTGGTCTAGGCTTTAGATCGCACTTGATCCTAGTCGACCCTAAAGGGTAGAAGATTGGGTCGAGGGGTAGTCATGGGTCAATCATTGAGCTATCTATGGTATAGTGCATCAATTTGTACTTAATGCTCAAACATCAAGTCCACATATTCTTTTAGCTCAATTCCTCAACCGAGGTGAGAAAGTAAAATGTTGGGAAGTGAACGTTTCCTTTTTCTGTAATCGTTCCCACTTTCATTTTCAATTTCAAAAATGTTTTCAATGATGATTGCATTTGTCACCTAATTGGAAGAAAGAATTGGAATGCCATATAATAGGAGGTTGAGTTTTGAAATGCTCATCCATTTCAAATGAAGAGTCTCTGGAACTCGTTGTTTGTTTTGTTTAAAGTTTCTAGTCGAGTCATCCATATAAATATAGCAAGAACGACTTTTTGAGTTAGATTTTTTCATTCTGCTTCTTACCTCAGTTACATAATGCAACCTATATGAACATATTTAGATAAGCTACAGTAGCTCCATCTTGACAAAAAAGATTGGGAAGAGCAAGGTCGAGGACTGTGAGTTATGGTCCTCATAAATCTAAGACATTGCCTAGTAATATGGAAACCAATGCCATAACAATACCAAGTGCAAATATTTGAGTTGAAAAAACATGGTCCTTGACTCTGAGGAGTAGTATGCAATGGAAAACAGGAGGCAACATTCACATTGACTTTCACACGAGGATGAGAAGTCAATTTCCCATAGTGTAGTCTCGAATGCCTAAGCTCACCATAGTGGTGAGAAATGAGAATAATAGTAGATAAAGAAGTAGACCATTATTGGAGTGACGAGAAGTGTTAGCCTTAGGTGAAGGGTTCAACTTACTATAGGAATCTGGTTGAGACCACATAATAGATTTACCTCTTAGGTTGGTTGTGCTAGATTTTAACTTTGGTTCTTGTTTGGAAGCTTTGAAAAACTCAGTAGAACCGATTGTAGAAGTTGAAACCCCCTCAATTTACCTAATTCCATGCTTATACCCATAGAACTTGACATTGCTAATAATTTCATTTAACATTTTTGAACCCATTGTCAGTCTATTGATAGTAATGGTAGAATGAGCAAGTTCTTTCCCATTTATGCTAAGTTTTTCTTTAAGGGAAACAAATATGTTTTCCTTTTCTTTGAGGAAGGATTCAAGGTAAGAAGTTGAATTATTAAGCATACATACTCTCTTATGTAGTTTCTCAATCTTAGCTTTATTTTCTGTAAGAGAGTTAGTCAAATCGTTATTTGAGCTCTCAAGGATAATTATCTATCCTTTTAGCTATTTAATTGCATTCTTTTGATCATGTCTAAGTACAAGATTTATAACAAGTTTTGTAGTTTTTCTAGAAATCGGAACCTTTAACCTTTCCTCAAGATTTTTAACTTCTTCATGATTTTAATTGAACTTTTTTAGTAAATCATCATACCTATTTTAAATGACCTTATATCTACTTGTGAGATCATGTTATTTTTCATCACTAGAGGACTTCATTCCCTCTATAGCTTTCTTTAATGCAAAAATCTCGTGTTCTTTTTTATCAAGGCTCTCTATAGCCTTTGTCTTATCCTTTTCAGAATTGATATGCTCTAACAATAAAGCATTCTAGGTACCAACCAATTCATCTTGCTTATCTTCCCCTTCATCTTTATCGTCTTCAATAATAACCTCTTGAAACATCTGAGGTAGTAATCGAAGGACTAATGATAATACAAGAGGCAAAAAGGGCATAAAATTTAGAATCACCTTCATCATCAATACTAGTAATGTACAAAATAGTAACCACCACTTTCATTGCATACTTTTCAAATGCCCTTTATTTGGTTTCTTAGATTCACTATCCGAGTCATCCTCATCTTTTAGGATTTTTGAACCTTTAGAGCTCAAACTCACCTTTCCAATACCCTAGAGGAGGATTTTTTTTTGAAGAATCTTGTGAATCTATGAAAAAGTAGTGCCATTTCTTTTTCATCAGGATCAAATTCACACTTAATAGAAGTGGTAATATTATACGTATTGGGACAACTTTCCTGAGCAGGTTTGAGTGCCATATTCTTTCCCTTGTTAGAAACAAGTTGCTTTTTCCTTGGCAATAAGTGGTGAAGTTCAAAAACTTGTAGATCACCGACTATCTCATTTATAGTTAGCTCATTAGTTATGAACATTGATTCCAGTATAGAGACCTTAGCATGAAACTGGTAGGGAAAGCTAGCAATGATTTTCTCAATTTTGTTTCCTCACTAATAGGTCTTCCCAAGTTGTAAGAGCAATTGACAATGTTGGAGAACCATGCATAAAACTTGTCAAAAGTATTGTTTTTCAGCATAATGCATAGATTGAATTCTTTTTTTAATTTGAGAATTTTGGATCTTTTGATAGTAGACATTTCTTCAAAGGTCATCTCTAGAATATCCCATGCTTGCTTTGAGGTAGTAACACTCTTTATCCTTCTATACTCATATGGAGACACAACCCTCATAATATCATATAACACCTTACTATTCTATTCTGGCTCCTTGCTTTCTTCCTTGGTCCACTCAATCATAGCTTTAGGATCATAGAATTATTAGGAAGGGTTTTGGTTGGGTAAGTCCAGCCAATTTCTGCAAGGCACCAAACACGGTCATCTTAGGACCATAAAATGGCCCTCGTCTAAGATTTTGAATAGGCATAGTTCAACTCATTGAATAGTGGAGGTCTACCTATATTACCCCTTTCTCTAGACTCCATCAGAGAGAATGTGCCCGTGTGATAAATTAATTTTAACAAGATTAACATTGGAGTGGTTAAGCCCAAAAGGGTGTACCTACTTTGATACCAATTGAAAGAGTCCATGACTCGATATACGATCAGGGTAAGGAGATACAGATTCTTAAAGGACTTATACACAAACAAAGGCATAAATACTTACTACTTCCACAACTGTTTGGTTCAACACTCGAATCCAATTATTCTCCATTACGAACCCCATCCAATGTAGTGTGATTCTTAACCAATTACCAGTAACTAAAAGTGTATCAACTCATAACCTCACACGACACAATCCATTACTAATATCAAATCATGTATGAGAAACACACAATCAAATAAAGGCTTTACAAAGACAACAATATGATAACGAACCACAAAAATGGCACATCTCAAATGAACTTGTTGACGAGGTTCATGGTGGTGGGGAGTTCCATGATGAGCTTGTTGACGAGGTTCTAAAAGCCACGTATTTTTTGTTCCAAAAATTATTGAGTACTATCCACAAATACCTATACTAGAAATGAACTAAAAATGCAAGTGGATACATCCACTCATTCGCATGTTCACTCATCAAAAACTAAAATCCACAACTTAGCATGCACACTATAAAAACCATCCTCATGGTTCGTGTAAACATACTTGCATACAAAGTGTTCCTAACTATGTAAGTGTATGAATTATTGATCCATAATAACTAACCTTACATAGAGGAAGACAAATACACTAATTAAAAAGAAAATAGACATTGTGTTTTGTACACGAGAAGCCAACACATTGATAAAGGTAAATGTGACTTACTATAATAAAGATAACTAACTCTATCATTGGGTTTGTATTTTCATATCAAGAATACATGCAAAATATTTCAACATATTTAGCATTTTCTACCCATATCTTAGCTAAAAATATTAAACTAATAACTTAAAAAGAAAACTAATAAATTAAAGTATCTAATGAAGTTTTCTCCCCCCCCCACTTGAATTGTATATTGTCCTCAACGTGTAAGATAGTAAAGATAAGTAAAAGATATGGGAATAAAAAAAAATCATTGATATTGACATTGGCCTTCACCACTAAGTATATCAATTTCTATGGCTCCACATAGAAATACCTTTATTACTACAAATGGTCCTCACCATCTTGAGTTTAGTTTACCAAGAAATAGTCACAATCAGAAGTTGCAAAATAACACCTTATTCCCTAATTCAATTGTGTGGCTCTTTATTTTCTTGTAATGTTTTTTCCTTGTAAATTTTATCACTTTTATATACTTGCAACCTAATTTCATCAAGCTCTTTTAGTTGCAACATCATTTGTTCCACCGCTTCTTCTAAAAATAAATTTAATTTCATTATACCCCAAAAATCTTGTGCATCAATTCCATTGGTAAATGAAAAGCTTTTACAAATACTAAGTAGTATGGAGACATTCCAATAGGGGTCTTAAAAGTTGTCAAATGAGCTCAAAGTGCATATTCTATTTTCAAAGATGAATCTTTTTCTTGAAGTACTCACTACATTCCCAAAAATTCTTTTAATTTCTTTATTTGAGACCTCAACTTGATAACTAGTTTATGGATGGCATGGGGTGGACACCGTGTATTTTACACCATAACTTGACAATAAAGATTTGAAAGAACGAATACAAAAGTGATTACATCCATCACTAATTATAGTCCTAGGGGTTCCAAACATAGTGAATATATTTTTCTTTAAGAATTTTGTTACTATTTTTGCATCATTAGTTGGGATGGTAATTGCCTCTACCAACTTGGTCATACCCACTAGAATATAAGAATTACCAAAGAAAGAAACAAAAGGAACGATGAAGTCTATACCTTAAACATAAAATAATTATACTTCTATGATTGCATTTTGAGACATTTCATGTCTCTTAGAAGTATTTCCCACCTTTTGGCATCTATCACATTGTTATATAAACTCAAAGACATATTTAAAGAGAGTGGTCCAAAAAAAGCCTGATTGTAGTACCGTAGATGTCATTCAAGTCATTCCAAATTAGCCTTCATAGTCTAAAGTGTGGCAATGGTATAGGTTTTACACTATAGGATACCATCTTCCTCTTCAAAATTGGTACATCTTCTAAGTGTACCATTACTACACAAGGGTCATTCCAAATATAAACTCTTGAATCAATTAGGAATTTCTTCTTACTTTGGTTGCCAATTTAGGTGGCACAACTCCAGTTACTAGAAAGTTAGCCACATCTCCATACAATGGAATTTGCATTGTTGTAAGGACCTATAATTGTTTATTAAAAAAATATTCATCAATGGGAAATTTCTTTTTATCAGTTCCATCTCCCTTTGCAAATCTTAACAGGTGACTCGTTACTTGGTTTTGTGTACCCTTTTTGTCACAGATCTGCATGTCAAATTCTTGTAATAAAAGCATCCATATAATAATTCTTGCATTGGTATCCTTCTTTGAAAGAAAGTATCCAATATTGGCATGGTTGATTAACATAATAACCTTGGCACCTATTAAATAAGCCCAAAATTTTGTCAATGCATAAATGCTAGGAGTTCCTTTTCTATGGTGGCATAAATCAATTAGGCTTCATTGAGGGTTTTAATAGCATAATGTACGATATAGAATTACTTACCTCTCCACTACCCCAACATTGCACCAAAAATAAAATACTAGTATCGCAAATTACTTTAAAGGCTCCCAATGGGTTGTTATGATTACATGGACCATAGTTAGACTCTTTTTCAATATCTCAAAGGCTTGAATACATTTTGTTTCAAATTGTAATGGTGTTTTTTTCTTTAGAAGGTTACATAAGGGTTTTGATATTTTGGAACAGTCCCTTTTGAACCTCCTATAGAAACCGACATGGCCTAGAAATTTTCTCATTTCTTTGACATTAGTTGGAGGTGGTAACTTTTCAAAGACTTCGATCTTGGATTTTTCCATTTCCAAACCCTTAGACGAGACTTTGTGACCAAATATGATACCTTCTTATACTATAAAATGGAATTTTTTTCCAATTAAGAACAAGATTGGACTCTTCATCTCTTTTTAACACCTGACAAGATTTGCAAGACATTCATCAAAATTGTGGCCAAATGTAACACCTTATCCCTTACATAGAAGTAAAATTATTGTTAAGAGTAACTTTTGGGAAATTAAAATTTTACCCTTAGTAGTATTTTAATGTAATATCTTATTTAAATTTTTTATTTAATTAATTAATGTTTTAGAAAAAGGTGTCACCACCCTTATTTTTAAGAGAACACATGTCCCTGGTGACTAATAAAAAATAAAATAATTTGGTGGTACTAAGGGGTGATTCACAAGGCCACATGTTCTACTCATTTTATTATACATACCATGTTTATGGAAGCTTCTCTAAGAATCTTGGAATGAAAATAACATACCAAAGAAGAAAAATGCAAAAGGAGGAGGGGAAAAGGGAAAAAAATTAGAAATGGAAGGAGATGGAGATTCTAAGTTAAAGCATAGCTATGTAACTATTTGTTTTATAAACTTGAAATGAAAACTAGGAAAATTTCAATATGAGCTAGACATTGGTTGATATCTTGCTAGAAATCTATGGATGTAAATTTTAAAATAAATGTTGCATTTTTTTATTTTGATATTTGATATAAAGTTATACTTGTTTAGCGAAGGGCATGTTCTATGTGAATTGTGCTAGAAATCATGTTTTGAATGGATCAATATTTTTTATTATGGAAGAGATTTACTAATTGTATATGTTTGTGTAATACCTTGTTTTAAATCTTGAGATGTCTAGATTTGTTATCTTTTTACATAATTAATTTTGGAAATTTCTATGAAAAAGTATACCTACTTTTGTAATGATATGTCATAAGTGTTTAATAGTGTTTATAGTGATATGACACAAACTAAAATTTTAGTTTATAAAAAACCTTGCATGATATAAAATGAGCATATGTTAATTATATAAAATATGAGAATGTCTACATTTTGAGTGCTTTGATGAGTTTTAGTTTGGAAAATTTCACTTAGAGTTGTGTGTGTTTGAATAAAAAAAACTCCTTTTGTTGTAATTTTGAAAGAAGTTTCACCCATGTTCCTGGCCAAAGAGGTGAGTTCAATCATTTTATTTCAATGATGTGTTTAAATTGTTTTAGACCTATTTTACTAATAAATTTAAGGGATTTTAGGATATGCCTTTTGATTTGGAACTATAAGTGTAAGAATTTTGAAAGTTTAGTAACACTTTGATTTCCACCTAAATATTGAAGAAGATAATGAGTTGTATGTTAATAGCCCATGTTTTAATATTTTTAGAGTACCACTTAGTTTTAGATTTGCCAAACTAGCTATGGCTTTGTTCTTGTTTCTTACACAAGTATGATCATATAGGATGGGTTGATCCAAAAGTGTCAAAAGACATTTCAATGCGACTAGAAAAATAGCAATGATACAATATTTTGAGTAGATATTCAAAAAAACTTTACATTCTTAATTAAATATTTAGTTTTAGCGACCAATTCATTCAAATATTTAGTAAAGTTCATGCATATGATATGAGATTTCCAATGTAGTTAAAATGGATTTTTAGAAGTGCACATTAGTTCTTTCTAATAGTACGACTTTCATGCCAAAACTTTACTACAAAAGTGGCAAGTCATATCTAGTTTAAATATGAATGTTTCATGTTAATGTATTTTATGTGCCTATCACCTAGACATGTTATAGAAATGTATTTGCCTTTTGACACTTGAACCAACTAGTTCATAGTCAACAACATCAACATGAGAAAAATATGTTTTTACAAGCTATACTTAGTTTAAATGGGAGTTTATAATGTAAGATTAATTTTTTATTTTCTAAAGCATTGGTAGCATCATGTAGAGCCTTATTCATGTTCAAGTAAATTTAATTGGTATAAGTAACATGTGTTTTCGAACTGTGCATTCTTTTAATTTGACCATAATACAAAGAACATATTATATGTTAGTTTTAGTGCACTTCTAGTATGAAAACACCTTTATAATGTATTTTATTATCCTAACTAGTAAGCTGAAAGCAAGATAATTTACAAGAAACTTCAGCTTAATAATAATTCAACTTTATTATTCATACTAGTTTTGTACAAGCTTGTAAGTTTAGTAAACTTTTTAAAACTTCTAGATTACTTATCTTTCAGTTTTCAATGATACTTGGCTCTAGGTTAGCTTAGTATGATGTTTACTAACTTAATATGATATCATATCAGTTTAGTATGATGTTACTAGATCAATATGATATTTATCAATCCAATTTAGTATGATGTTTATCAATTCAATTAAGTCAATGTGTACAAGATATATCAGTAGAGCCAACCAATCCATTTTAATGGCTACATCAATTAATTTCCCCAAGGGTATAGATAAGAACTTGCACCAATGTTAAGCATTTCCTTCAAGTGTAAACCAGATTCATCGGTACTCTTGGCATAACAAATTGAAAGTACATTTCTCATGATTATACTTTTTATTTGCATACTTATAATAGTATGCTATTTTATGGTAACTTATAAGATAGGATGGTATTATATTTTAAAGATCACATAATAATTTTAATCAAAATGTTATTTTATTGTAACTCACAAGGTAATACGTTATTATATTTTAAAGGCTAGATACAAATTATTTTCATCATAATGTTATTTCATTGTAGCTTATAAGATAGTGAATTATTATATTTTAAAGATCGAATAGAAATCATTTTCATTAGAATGTTACTTTTATGGTAACTCTAAAGATAGTACATTATTATATTCTAAAGATCAGACACATATCATACTTATCAGCGTGTTATTTCATATTATGTCATAAGCATTTCATTCACAATTTTTAAAGCTTGCAATTATTGATATTTATTAAGCTCATCCACTCATTGAGTTTTCAAGTTCACTCTTTATATTTATTTTCCTCTTTTAGGTAACAACTTTTGAGAACACATCATGTGAGTTTGGAGGCTTAGGATCAACTTCTTACTATAAAGTCTAATATGTTATGGACTAGTGGTAAAGGCTAGAAAGCCTTATGTTTGCGTTTATATCATTTATTCATTTTTATGATCTTAAGCAACTTTATGGGTGTATTAAATTATATAAAGTTTGTTGGTTTGTGGAAAATATCCTTTCAAAATTTTTATCATTTACTTGTAGGGAGGTTAGTCAAATAATTAAGGGATACTTTGTCCATTTTTTTAAACCTTGTTAAACAAAATATTTTAGTCTAAATAGAGTCAATTCAAGAATGATAGTTAGTATAGTTCTTAAGAACACATCACGTGATCTAAGGTTGAATTGGGGTAGGTCCTGGCACCAAAGATTGTGAAATTATCTAGAAAATTCCTCAAGAATTTTCTCTACCATGTTGGAGAAGATGGATAATATTCATCGTTGAAAGGTGGCCAACAAATTGCAAAATCGAAATGGCATTATTCTAAAAAAAGTACCATAAGAACAAGTGAAAATGGTTTAATCTTAGTCCTCATGTACAATGGCTATTTGATATTATTAGGAGTGTGCAAACAATCTGATCATCCGATCAATCCGATCCGATCCGTTAATTTTTTGAAGGTTTCGATTCGACCATCGGATCGGATCGGATGGAAAAAATTCATCCGTTAAGTTCGGATTGGATGGCGGATTTCACTACAGTTCATCCGATCCCATCCAACTAACCAAAATTAATTATGTTTATTTATATTTATTAAATTAAATATATAAATATAAATAATATATATTTATTAAATTAAATATGATAAGAGTCAAATTATTGCATTTTTGTTATGATTTAAATGTTAATATTTATGTGAAAATTGCATTTATTTGATTATTTAATCCACAAATATCATTTCACGGGTATTTCGTGTTTAAAGTGCAATTTCAGGTAAAATCATGATTTTGGAGAAGTTTGGGACAAATTTCAATGATCGGGATTGAGTGGAAATAAAAAGAAAATAAAGTTTCAAAATTTGGAATTTCGCCACTGGCGAGAAGATTCTCGCCACCGGTGATAATCTTAAAGAGAATACAGCAAAAATCATGCAGGGAGCACGGGTTTTGGAAAATTAATCTCGCTACCGGCGAGCCACTGGCCACATTAATCTCGCCATTGGCGAGAATCAGCGGAACCAAAATCGTAACTTTTCCATAAATCTCGTCGCGGCGAGAATAATATCACCGTTAGCGAGTTTCGTCCGAAAACACATTTTTTATGTTTTTTTGTTCCAAAATTGCCCCAAAAACCCTAGATCTATATATACAATATGATGGAGAAAGAGACACACGGCAAGGAGAGCAGATCTGAGTCATTTTTGGAGGAGAGAAGACAATTTTGGAGAGAAAGTTTGGAAAAGCTTGAAGGATTATCACCATTGTTGCTACCAAGTGTTCATCTTCAAGAGTTTTTCATCTCTTCTCCTTAGCCTTCATATTCTGAATTTTATTCAGATTTGTTATTCATGGATTCAATTGAGATAATGTTTGTTCTTATTTCCGTTATGAACTAATTCGTTTTTGCTAAGGATATGATGTAGTTGAATCAAGAAAATCTGATTTCTTTTGTTATTGTTATATGAGTTCATTGTTTTCAAGTTGAGTATTTATTTCCATGCTTAATGCTTTTAAATTTCTGGCCAAGAGTTAGATGATTTGTTGCATTATATTGAGACCGAGAGGAGATGTATAATGAATGCTTCTTGTGATAAATACCGTATGTTGAATGCAAGTGTGAGAACTAATGCATAATGTATGTGGTTATTCTAGAAATTCCATAAATAGTAATGTGCTTGTTTGTGATTAAATCTTCATAGAAATATAGTTGGTTTTCATAGATAAGTAATTCTAATATAACTCGAGAGAGAGTATTAGGTAAATTTGGGTTTTTCAACCATCACTTTTAGCTTTGATTCTCATATAACATGACTTGAAATAGGATTGAATTGATTTAGCGAAATCAAACGCCTTAGCGTTTTTAATCATTTGTGAACAACATTCAATTGTGTTATTTGCGTTTAGTTTTAAGTTAATTTGCTTCTTAAAAAATTTCAACAATTCGGTTTTCAAATAAAATTAGGATTAGTCAATTTCGGTACTTAGTAACGCTATTCCTTGTGGATTCGATATCCGTACTTTTGTACACTTTATTACTTGAACGATTTGTACACTTACGAAAATACGCATCAAGTTTTTGGCACCATTGCCGGGGAATGGTTTGATTTTATTAATATCGATACTACCTAATCTTAGTTTTAATTTGAAGTTAATTTGCTTCATGTTTTCTTCGCCTTATGTTTTCTTTTGCGCAGCTTGATTAGGTTTTCCTTTCCATTTTCATCGCACAGCTAAGTATTCTGAATTCTCTCTGGCTTGTTGGCTTATTGCTCTCCAGTCTCTAGTCTCCAATCTCCTCTCCTCTGCCGCTTTGCCCTTTGCTCTCTTCCATTGGGTGTATCATAGTCACCGACTCTCTCTCTGTTCTCCCTTCTCCGTTCTTCGTTCTACATCAATCTGGTTCCCTATAAGTTATGACTCTTGTTCCCTGTGTAATATCTGGTTCTAATTTTTCTTTTCATTATTTATTTTTTTCTTTTATCAGATATAGGAAATTGTATTACTTTGGTTGTAAATCTGCTTCTTTACCTTCTAGAAATCTATAAATCTGCTTTTTTACATTTTGGAATCTATAAATCTGCAAATATGCTTCTTTACATTCTGGAAATCTACAAATCTACTTCTTTACATTCTGGAAATCTACAAATCTGCTTCTTTACATTCTGGAAATCTACAAATCTGCTTCTATCTAAGCTATATATTTTTGGTTAGAGGGTTCACATTCTGATAATTTAATTTGATGAGGTCTAGAAAGTTTGTTCTGTTTACTATGTTATATCAGTATGAAGTTTGCTACTAACATTGAGATTGGCATTAGTCTACTCTTTTTTTATCTTTCACATGAATTTGTGATTCTCATTATATAATATAATCCAATTCATCCTTTTAATTTCCACTTTAGTAAAGCTTTACACATATTAATGGGGAAAAGGGTTAATTTATTCTATTAAGTATTGATATGTTGGTAATTGGTCAGTGGGTTCCATGAAAACAAAGAAAAATGGAGAACTCATTAGAGATATATAGTAGTTTAATATAATTCATCAATAGGTAACTTGTATTATCATATCTCTTTCTTCAATTAATGTATTTTTATTTTCATAATTCTAACGTAAAGGAAGCATTATACTGAATCTATAGGAGGAACATGATGATTTGCTTTTTATGTACCTTAGAAGAAATTTTAAGATTATGATTTTGCAAATAAATATTATAGAAAAATATTTTAAATATTAAGGAGATAACTTATTCTCTATTTTAAAATTATATTTCATATAAAAATACTTTTTTTGGCTTTCAGAATAATCACTATTTTCATGGTTAAAAAAAATTAGAATTTTACAACAGAACACCTTATTTTAAAAACTCTTTTGACTTATCTTCTCATGCATAGAACAATCTCAAATTTGAAAATTAATTTTCATTTATGTCATAATTTTTTTTATAAATATTTCATTTCAAAGCTGTTGATAGATAATCTATGTAAAATAAAGAATTTTCAATGTTTGTTTTTTGTTGCTATCATTTTTTTTAAATAACATACTTTAAAATCTTTTTCTCCCTATTATTAGATCTATTTCACAGAAAACTTTAATGATACTACTATATTCAATATGTCTCCATTGATTTTTAAAATTTGGTAATTTTTATGAAATATATATAATGACATTAAAGTTTGTTATTTTGAATAATTTCACGCAAAAGCAAAAACGTAATCAATATGATTATATTAAGGGTTTAAATCGAAGTAATAAAATTAATAGCTTGAAATATTTACTTTATCTGAAATACTAAGTAATCTGTTTGATATATATTATGTATGTTTGTAATTATCTTTTTATATGTGACTATTCAAGGTTGATATCATGATCTTGTTTATATATATCTGTGGTTTTTTATGATAGAATTATTTGTCTAAGTGCAGATTTTTTTCATTCATGGCATTCAAAGCTTTTGATAATTCATAAGTTTATGATGAATTATGTTTTTGATTTTAAAGTAAATAGATGGTTGTTAACATCTGTTGTCTTGTTCCCTATGGAATATCTACTGTTTTTGTTATTTCATTTATCTGATAGCATTTTTATAACAACTATTTTTCTACACAGTGTGTTTATTGCATTAAGTTGATTATGTCTCACTTTATCTTAGATGGATAAAACACCTCTACTACGGATAGTCCACTTGCAACCACCGAAAGTGCAAGCGCTACCTATGATGTTGAAAATCAATATAAGAATCCACAAAATGCTCCACCAGAAACTAAAGATCTACCATTGAATGACAAACCTGAACCTTCTATAGATAGCTATGATGGAAAAGGTAAGCAAAAGTTTTCTAAACCTCCCTCTTCTACCTGGAAACATTTTCATATAGTGGGTGAAGGCTTAGATCACAAGGCGAGATGTAAATATTGTTCAAGGGAGTATGTGTATGTATCCAACAAGTCTAGTACATCAAACTTAAATGCTCATGTTGCTATGCAATGTAAATTATTTCCTTGTAGATATGAGAAGAAGAAAAAGACTTTAGCTTTTGAAAATGTCACAAAAAATAAAGAAGGTATACATGTTGCACACACATTTAGTATTGAAGCTTGTAGGCTTACAGTTACAGAAATGATTATAGTTGATGAATTGCCATTTAGTCATGTTGAGAATGAAAGATTTAAGAAGTATAGTAGAGTTTTGGAACCAAGGTTCCAAGTTCCTTCTCGTACCATTGTTGCACAAGATTGCTTGAGTCTTTTCTTAAAGGAAAATGATAAATTGAAAGAATTGTTCTCTAAATCATTTCAGAGAGTTTGTTTAACCACTGACACATGGACTTCTACTCAAAATTTGAATTATATGTGTCTCACCGCTCACTTCATCGATGATAATTGGAAACTCCAAAAAAGAATCTTAAATTTTTTTGTAGTTCCTAGTCATAAAGGTGATATCCTTGGGAAAGAAATTGAGCAATGCTTGTTAGATTGGGGAATTAATAAGATATTTACTATTATTGTGGATAATTCTAGCTCAAATAATACATTAGTTTCTTACTTGCATAAAAAAGTGAACAATTGGGGTGGTGCAATACTAGATGGTTAACATATGCATATGAGGTGTTCAGCTCATATTCTAAATTTGGTTGTGAGAGAGGGCTTGAAAGAACATGATTCAAGCATAAGTAAGATAAGAGAAGTTGTCAAATATGTCAAAGGATCACCTTCAAGGTTGTTAAAATTTAAGGATTGTGCGGAGCAAGGGAAGATTGATACTAATAAACTTTTATGTTTAGATGTAGTAACAAGGTGGAATTCCACCTATTTAATGATTTAGAGATGATTTTTTATTTATTGCAACTTTTCTTGATCCAAGACGTAAGGAACAAGGTTTGAAAATTTGTTTAGATCTTTTGTGTGATGAAGATGATATTATGGTTGGTCATATGATGAAAATATTTAGACAAATTTTGAATAATATGTTTGATCAATATTTAGTTTTGTATTCTGTAAATGTCCAAGCTACATGCTCACAACCTTTAGACACAGAAGAAGTGGATAGTTGTAACATTGATTCATTTTCACTGTGGATGGATCATTATAAAAAGTGTGTCAAAGATGCAAAAAAGACAGACAACCAAACTGAAGTAGATAAATAGTTGGGTGAGACATGTGAGGATGTGGATGATGAGTCTTTTAATCTTTTAGGTTGGTGGAAGGTGAATGCATCTAGATACAAGGTTCTTTCCAAGATTGCCAAAGATGTTTTAGCTACGCCTATATGAACTATAGCTTCTGAGTCTGCATTTTCTAAGGGGGAGGGGGGAGGGTTATTGATTCTTTTAGAAGCTCATTGTCCCCAAAAACTGTCCAAGCACTTATTTGTACTCAGAACTGGATTCAATCATCACCAATAATTAACATTCGTGAGTCCCTTGATGATATTGAAGCAATTGAAATAGGTAATATTATTTTAATTTTCATTATTAATTGATATCATTCTTTTATGATTTATGATTTAATATTCTCATCACTTTCTATTATCTTCTATTTTGTAGATATGTTGGGAGGCATTAAGGATATAACCCTTGATTGAGTATGATATATTATTATTTTATTTCATATATATTTCATATATTATTTTATATATATTTAGTTATCAATTTACTAATATTTTTTAAATTATGGCTAATAGGTGATGACACACTGAAGTTTTTTGCTAATGTTCTCAAGATTCAAGAAAATATTATTTTTAAGATGGTCAATGGATGTTAAAGAGTGAAATGATCAAATTAATTTAGGTTTACATTATTGTGAACTATCTTTTTGTTTATTATTTGAATGAATTGTTAAATTTATTAAAATGACTATTGTAATCGACATTGTTATTGATGTATTGTATTATTTTTGTTTTCTATAGGCTTGAACATTTTAGTCTTATTTTAACATTTTTATTTGGTTTTTTAAGGTTTCTTTTAATTGAAATAATTTTATGTTATGATTTATGTGAAAATTTAAATTTTTTATTCAAAAATACCAAAAATATAATTAATTAAGTTTATTGGTCGGATTGATCGGATGTGAAAGTTGATTGGATCGTTTGCAAATTAGGATGTTTCAATCCGATCAGATGGTCGGATCGGATCGGATCAGATCGGATGAGTATAAAATTAGCGGTTTCGATCCGATGAATACCCATAGATATTATCCTAAATATTCATCCAATATACAATAGCAAGAATGATAATCCAATCTATCTAACATTTAATGTATGAAGGGAAGTGGGAAGTAATATTTACAAGTAACTTTGTTAACTTTTCTATAGTCCATATACATTCTCCAACCTATAATAGTTTGTGTTGGAGTTGATTCATTCTTCTCATTGGTTACGACTATCATACCCCTATTAGGCACATATTGAAAAAGACTCACTCACTCACTATCTATGATCGAGTATATATATATGATATGTATATGAGTACATATTTAATACATAGGGTACATATTAATGTGTGTCAAAGGGGTAAACAAGTAAACATTAAAACCATAAAATGTGATCTAGTGAGTTGGCTGAGGCTATAGCTCGCACTTGATCCTAGTTGACCCTAGAGGGTAGAAGATTGTGTCGAGGGGTAGTCATTGGTCAACCATCTAGCTATCTATGGTACAATGCATCAATTTGTACTTAATACTCAAACATCAAGTCCTCATACTCTTTTAACTTGGTTCCTCAGTCGTGGTGAGAGAGTAAAATGTTGGGAATTGAGCTTTTCCTTTTTCTATAACATTCATGCTTTCATTTCCAATTTCAAAAATGTTTTCATTGATGACTGCATTTTTCACCTAATTGGAAGAAAGAATTGGAATGCCATATAATAGGAGGTTGAGTTTTCAAATGCTCATCCATTCTTCAAGCAAAAATAATCTCCCAACTATCCCTATTCTTCTATGTCGTTTTAGATTGTACAACAAATTTTGAGCTCATTGGTAATGTCTTTTCTACTAATCCTTAAATTATTTTTACTTGGTCATTTATCATTTCTATTTTTTTTAAGTTGGTTTTTTACACTTCTCTTTTCACTCCTCTACTTGTTTACACTTTTCCCTACTTTGATCAAATAATTTATTTCCCTTATTCATTTTTTACATGTTTTGTGTTCACAATATTTTTATTTCCATAGTGATCATGCATAAGTGAGAAATTGTTAGTCAATCAACTGGTAAAGTCGTCCTCCTTTCCAATCCCTCGAACATATCCTCCTCATACAGTAGCACCCAAAACCCTAACTATAGTTTAGAAGTAAACTCAGATATCGCATCAAATTCTTACTCTTTGAAAGATGATGTGTGAGTGACTGGAAACCAAACTACAATAAATGCCACATCCTTACCAAGTTCTGAGTGACCTATACCCAGTACCTATAGAGCCACAAGTATTGTAGTATGTCTCTTTATTCATGTCTAGTAACCATGTATGTAAGGGTATAATCGATAATTTGAAAGAAAAAGCAATAAAAATCCAATATAAAAAACTATTTCTAGTACTAGGGGATATGACTAATTAAATGATGTTTTCAAATTTAATTTTGGTTCATTAAAACCATATAAACCAATACCCAGAACTCTTATTGAAAAAATAGAATCTTCTAAAATGTAGAAAATAAATTTTGTAGCTGAATACAAAAATTTCTTTCCACCTCACGTGAAAAAATGTAGATAAACTGGAATAAATTTTAATTCCCACATAATGAAAAAATAAAAGGTCTTGAGAAGAAAATGGTCCTATTTGATGCTATATATTGCTAACATTAGGAAAAGAAATATACGAGAATCTTTAGTAATTGGCTAAGCCTCTAAAATAACAAAAGTGGTGATAAATATTTAAGTAGGTCATTAAAAATATAAATTAAGATTATTGATTCTTTTAAATAAGAAAATAACCAAAGGTAGGGATCCGATTCTTTTGTCAATCAATTATTAACTAAAGTCTTTTGGCAGAGATCAGTAATTGATAATTGATCAAACTTTGTTTTATTTCTAAGGAATTAATAAACTGTCGCTTTTGGTGGGGTTATCAATTTAAACTCTCATCATGATGTCTAAGTTAGGTTTACAATTTATGTTTTTATAACTAACTTTCAGATTTTAAAACTACTATAAAGTATATGTCATCAATATATCTTCCAATAATAATTCTTATAAAAATCCTTGAAATTGATCATGCCTCGAAATAGATTTAGATAGTAAATATCTAATATCCAAGAGCATTACTTTAAATTAGATTAAGATCACTTAAATATTAAATCTAACTTTCTTGTTTATTAAAAAAAATACCAAGTTAACATACTTTTCTTTAACAAAATTTGGTTTTAATCTTAACGATGAAATAAAACTTAATTTGGTTTATAATTTTTTAAATCCACTTTAATATTTCACAAGCATACCAACATTTCTAATATCCTATATTATTTATAGCCAAACATATATAGTTTAATAAATGATATATATAGCATGTAAAACAATAGTTAGAGATAATACGAAAAATATATTTAAATATACTTCGACAAAATTCTTAAAATTTCTTCTGTTATAGGAAACATCCAAATAGAATTGCTGCGTTGTTTATCTAATTGAAACTATAAACTATTACAAAAACTAAATTTGTTCAACTTTAAATTGAGAGAAAAAACTTTAAACTAGTAAAAGAAAAAGCTAAGAGGCTTAAGAGATTAAGAAATGGATGAAATAAGAAGGATTAGGGATACTTTAACCTTACATTTAGGGTCGTATTTATAGGTGAACGAAAAGAGAAAATTGTGGATTAGTTGACTCGCACTGTGACATGATTTTCTTGGCACCGTAGCCTACATAGGCTGTCAAAGTTTGTATCACTCGATCCACTTCCCTCACGTAGAAACAAACAAATTATTCATATCACAACCTGTATTAATTGTGGGACATGCTAATTCTTCACCTTTTTTCTCGTGCAACGGTGTACAAAAGATTTATTGCACGGCCCACTTTGTTTTGAAATACTTGGAACCCTTTTTTCTTTTATATCCTCCTTTTAATTTTTGAAACATATGTAATGCTTTACATATATTATCTTTTTAAGCTTAAAAGTTGTAATGAAGTGTTTCAAGTATGTTTTTTCAAGTTATATCATTTAAATACAAGAAATACCTAAAAAATAATAAAATATTCCTATAATTCTAAAAAAATACTTTTTTAAAAAACTATTTAATCATTAAACATGCATAAAATCATGATATTTTGAATGCTTTTAAGCACTCACCAAATACTTGAATGGGTAATGGTTCCATATCTTTCACAGGAGCATCTTAACACAACAATCCATTAAAGGTTGGCGTAGATTACTAGAGTCAAGTTGACTAATTTAATTTTGAAGATATAAGTTCCTCAAGATTGGAAGAAAAATCCTCATTAATGGGGGATTGGTGAACCAACGATTCATACAAAAAGGGTGGCAAGCAAAGCCACTATGTTGTAAGGTGATGGCTAGGAATGCCTCAAGGTTGAGGGCCACCTATCATATTTCTCCATCATTTTAAATAATGATCTCTAGCCCAAGTTCTAAGGAAGTGATCTTCCCCTTATGGTTTGGATTTCCTTTCATGAGAAAAATTTGTGGCTTGGGCTCACGTTTCCTCTATATCAGTTTATAAGAAGATTTATGGGGGAGACATAGCTCACTCCTAGCCCATTTCTTCCTAAGAGGTGGTGGTATTTTTTGAGCTTTACCCTAATTTGTAAAGAGCTTGGTGTATATTTGGAGATGCATGCGTTCGATGAGGTTTATGTTTGGAAAATAAACCCATCTAAAATATCCTTAGTATACATGTTTACTAAACAAGATTGGCGTATGAATCACTTCCCGATAATGAGAAAAATAGGAAGAAATATTTCTTTTATATATATTTGACTAGTAGGAGGTAGAATAGTGTGGCAACTTAATCAAGAGCTTAGGGAGTAATGTTAAGACAATAATATGAAATATGAGCTCATACACAATGATCCTTAGTACTGGGGAAAAGTCAAGGTTATCCTTTATTTACAAATACTTGCATGAGACCACCTCATAGAAGGATGTTTTAACCACTCTTTGATTTATAGCCCACCTTATCAGTCTTCTTCCTATTGAAAAAATCCACCCCATAAATTTAATGCAAGCTTTGAATTGGTTCTTGATCATGATGATTTCCCTAGGCTTATATCATGACATATTGAGCTTTGTGTTGGCTTGGTTTGGTCGAGACTCACTATGTTTTATCCCTCTTTGTTATGAATTTGGTCTTCGACAATGAAATGAAAAAGAAAATCCACTATAGGATAAATGTTACGCTGAAATAATCCTAAGTACTTTTGCAGCCACTGATCACAAGTTGGATTCGACCACTACAGCTGCTACTTATGATTTTGATTACTTGTGTGTTAGTTGCTACTGTTGCTTCCTAAGTCTATGTGTACGCCAAGTATAGCTCCTATTTCTGCTTAAGTCCATGGAGTACCAAGTACAATAACAACTGTCTTGGTATCATTACATGTCATGATAAGTGTAGTTTTCTTTTGTGCCCATGTGTCGGCTAAGTTGTCAAACTATTTTGTACATGTGCTGAATGCTTAGGTACTTTTTGAATGTAATTAAACATGATGAGTGGCAAAGAAGATGGTAGAAAAATTATAATAAAAAATACCCAGTTTAACCCCTTTTGATCTTCTTTGATTAGGACCTATCAATTTGTATCAAAGTAGGAATCAAATTGTAACAACCAAGAGCAAATTGAGAATATAAGAGTTGATTTGGGAGGCTTGCAAAACAACTTCACATGACTAGAATTGAGAATCAATGGTAAGCTACATTGGCTTAAGGAAATCCTCAACAAAATCTCAGATGTCTTGATACATAGACAAGGCTCTCCTTCAAAAACTACAGATGACCACCATAGAATTCAATCTTCCATTGGCCGAAATCACAAGCTAAGAGAGAGCATTAGAAAGCACATAATATATACTCTTCCTACTCATCGTAACAAACTTATTTCTCTCATCCCTAGGAATGTGGAGAAAGAAAAAGGGATTTTGTAACCACTTAACCTGTTCGACGAGCTTGAGAATACAATTGACAACAAGGAAGCACAGAAGCTCAACAATGGTCTATTTGGCAAAAATATCAATTCTACATAGGAAACTATTATTATGCCTCTAATTATGGAAATTGTTGTTTGTCCAAGACCTAATGTTTAGGAATACATTCATGCTAATATCTTTGAGCTTAGAATGAAGCATTTAAGTGTTACTGAATATCTTAAATTCAAAGAAGAACTTGTTGAGGGACATGTCAGTGATAAGTATGTATTGAAGCTTGAATTTAAGCCATTCAATGCAACACTTCCTCACACAAACCGGTCTTCATCTATTGGCAATGTTGTTCAGTTCCTTAACCACCACCATTTATCAGTTATGGTTCACAACAAGGAATATTTGGTGCCATTACTTGATTTTCTCAAAGTACACAAATACAAAGGACATACATTAATGTTAAATGATTGGATAACAAGCATATCTGAACTTCAGTATACTTCAGCTAAGGTTGAGGATAACCTTTCTAAGTTTCCACCTAAAACTCCATATTCTGAGTTTAATTATATATTGCAAGGAATGGGTTTCGAGAAAGGTTGGAGGGATACGGAAACACGGGTAATAGGGACAATTCACCTTCTCTTGGATATCCTTTAGGCTCTTGATCCATCTATATTAGAGACATTGCTTGGGAGAATACCCATTGTATTTAAGGTTGTCATTTTGTCTCCACATGGATACTTTGGGCAAGGAAATGTTTTAATTTTGCTTGATACTGGTGGGCAAGTTGTTTATATTCTAGATCCAGTACTTACTCTGGAGAATGAAATGCTTCTTAAAATTTAGAAGCAAGGATTGGGCTTCACACCTAGAATTATTGTTGCTTGATTAATACCTGATGTAAAAGGAACTAAATGTAACCAGAGGTTGGAAAGAGTTAGTGGAACTGAATACACACATATCTTGAGGATTCCCTTTAGATTAGAGAGAGGAATTCCTCAAAATAGATCCCAAGGGTTGACGTGTGGTCTTATCTAAAGACATATGTTTAAGATGCTTTTCCACCCCCACCTCCTGTTATTCCTCTAGATGTTGTCCCTTTGTGAATTGAGACGGTACCTGTACCTATTAAAAAGAAAGTACTACACCTTCCATTTGCTAGACACGACCTCGACACTAAAGGCCAAAAAATGGCTCTATTGACTAACCACTACAGAGTTAATTTTGCCAAAATTGATGGTCATTTCTTCCATTATAGTGTTTTTCTTTCATATGAAGATGGTCAACTTATTGATGCTAAGGGTGTTAGGAGAAGAGTCCTTGAGAAGGTTCATGAAACCTATCATGATGATTTTGATTGCAAGGAATTTTCTTATGATGGAAAGAAGAGCTTATTCACTATTGGAGCCTTCCCTACAACAAGCTTGAGTTCCCTATTTTATTGGAAGAGTTCTCATCAAATAGAAACAATAGAAATTTAAGCTCTGTGGGTCATGAAATCCCTAATTAGAATGATAAAAAGAGGTTTCGACATGAGCACCATTCCAAGACATTTTTGGTAGAGATAAACTTTGCTTCAAAAACCCCATGCAGGCCATTGGTAATGCCCTTTGAAGTCAAGAATAAAAAAACTCATAGGAAGCACTAAGAGTGTTAGACATCATTTTAAGGCAACATGCCTCGATTTTGGGATGTATTCTAGTTCGTCTTTCATTTTTTCATAATAATCCAAAATGCCTTGCAGATGTTGGTAGTGGTATTCTTGGCTATATAGGTTTCCATTCAAGCTTTTGAACTTCCCAAGTTGGCTTGTCATTAAATATTAATGTATCAACTACCATGATAGTTAAGCCAGGACCAAATATTGAATTTTTAATTGAGAACCAAAACATGAAGGATCCTTATCAAATAGACTAGGACAAGGCTAAAAGAATGCTGAAAAATTTAAGGATCAAAGCAAGTCCTGCCGAGATTATTAAGCACTACATATCTGGATTACATATTGATCCTTATAACCCTAACCAAGAGTCTACAGATTGGTTGAATTTCTTTCAAAATAATAAGAAGAATACTAGTTTAGATGCATTATTTAATCCAACTAATGAGACATGTGATTCTGTGAACACTAGCCAGTTACTTTCTAGTTTTGCTCCAAAGTTTTCAAAACATGATAATGAACTAGATCAAAAAATAAAAGAGTGGTTCTTAAACCTTGATGACAAGGTTCATTTCAAAGGGGAAGGTAATGTTATGCTGAAATAATCCCAAGTACTTCTGCATCCACCAGTTACCATGCAGCCACTGTGCAAAAGAAGCATTCTACCATTACAACTACTGCTTATGATGTTGACTACTTGTTTGTTAGCTACTACTGCTTCCTAAGTCCATGTGTATACCAAGTGAAGCTACTACTACTGCCTAATTCCATGGAGTGCCAAGTGTAGCTACTACTACTGCCTAAGTCCACAAAGTACCAAGTATAATAACAACTGTCTTTGGTATCATTGCATTTCATGACAACTTTAATTTGGTTTTGTGTCCATATGTCTGCTAAGTTGTCAAACTTTTTTGTACATGTACCAACTGCTTGGCTACTTTTTGAATGTATATAAACATGATGAATGGCAAAGAAGAAGGTGGAAAAATTATAACCAAAAACCACACTTCTTAACCCCTTTTGATCTTTTCTAATTAGGACCTATCACAAAAAAAGCCACCAAGCTTGCTCCCACTAAGAAAAAAAGTGATTATCATTGAGTAGCCTACTAATCCAAGGGTAGTCATTCCCTCAATGGCTTCTACACTTATGTGTAATCCTCGTTCTTATCCTATTCCCAAAGATATAGGGATAAGTATTATTGAGGTTATGATCACTCTTCCAAAGATTGAGTATTTGATCTCTAGTTTTTTGGATCATATTATGGAGCACCATACCACTATTTCTAAAAAAATCACTAACAAAGTTGTGCAAGGATAAGGATCCTTTGAAAGTTGCAAGCAGAAAGATGGTCGTGATGAAATCATGTTTTGTTGCAAACTTCCTAAATTTATGTTTCCATTAAACTACTTCAGCTTATGTATGTGTCCATCATATATGCAGGCATTGATGTTGACTCAGTTCCATGAATTGAGAGAAACTAAGAATGTAAGGGATGACCTTTAGAGGGAGTAATAGAGTCATTAATTTACTTGAGCTAGGTTAGTTGTGTTGACCTAGGCAACCCACTGGGAGTACAAGGTTGTAGATAAGAAGGAGAAAATTTGTCATGCTTTAAGGGAGCTAAATTTGTCCTAGAACAACCTCGACAAAGACAAGGAACCTAAACAACAAGCTAGACTTAACCCAGAGTAGTCTAAGCTATATCTGGAGTAGTCTAGGCTTGAGGTGAAAATGTATAGGCTGGAAGTTGAGAGTGAAAATGAATGTTTAGTAAATGACATTTAGATTGGATACAATATGGCCATGGACTCATTGAAGGATTTCGCTAAGGCCTAGAGTCTGATGGAGCTATACTATAATATCTTGGATTTTCCAACCACTTCCACTTGCTCACCCAAGAATGAGGCTGAGGACAAGAAGGATGAGAGTGAAGATAATGAAGAGTAAAGGACTCGTGCTATAAATGATGTTTCAAATCATAAGCAGAGTGGTCAAGTTAGGGCTTTGTTTAGTTCTCTTTTTGTTTTTGTGGCTCTTTTATTTTGTTTTGTTGTTTTTATTTTCGTGTAATCGAATGTAGTGTAAAACATTATTAGTTAAGTTAATGCTAATCTTGATGAAAATATAAAACTTAAATACATTTTATGAAAATGTTTAATCTATTTTAATATTTTACAAGAATAATAACATAACTAATATCCCATATTATTTATAGCCAAATATGCATATTTTGATAAATGATCAATAAATTAAACATAGTTCGTAAAAAAAACACATAAAGATAATCTAAAATGAATATATTTAAATATACCTCAACATAATCTTAGTACTGTTTTTGTTCTAGAAAACCTCCAAATAGAATTGCCAACAACTTTTATTGAATTGAGAATTAACTATTACATACAACTATAACTATGTTCAACTCTCAATTGACACACCAAGCTAAGAAGGGATGGATAATCAAGCATTTACAATGCAAACATTGTAACCACACTTTTATGATTGAAAATAGTTTTGGGTGAATTGAGAAACAAGATGGACCGATATGAAGCCAACTTGTAAAAGGAAAAACCATAAAGAGTTCCTAAGGTGTGGAGGCAAGGAAAACAAGAGCCCATTTTAGAAGATTTTGAAGATGATCTAGGGTTGATTTTGGAGAAATTGAGGAGAAAGATCACTTGCCAATTGATGAAGGGGTCAGATTTTAACATAGAGGTGTTATGCAAGGAAGATGAGGTTTTAGAAGAGAACCTATCAAATTTGGGTAGCATAAAAATGAAGAATCCATAATTCCAAGGAAGATATTATCCTATAGCTTATTTGTAGTTAGTGAAGAAGGTGAAATTAAGCTTTGAATGTAACATCTACTCCAATGAGAAAAAAGTAAGACTTGCAGCCATTGAATTTATTGATTTTGCACTAATTTGTTGGGATCAATTTAACATGAATAGAAGGAGGAACCTTGTATACAATTTGATAGAGATGAAGACAATCATGAGGAGATGATTTTTTTCCTAGCCAATATTATAAGTGGCTACACAAAAATTTGTAAAGACTCACCCAAGGGTCTAACACTGTGGATGAATATATGAAGAAGATAGAGGTGGTTGTGATTAGGGCTAATATGGAGAAAGTTAGGTAAGTTATTACAACACAATTTTTTATTATACTATATGATGCTTGCAAAGGTTATTTAGTTTTTAGTGCTATTACCAGTATATCCAGTAATGATACCAAAAACGTGAAGTACCAAAATTAGTCTTACAAATTTAGTATGATTTATAAAATAGCTCGCAGGTATACGAATCACTTATAAAAAATGATAGTTAACTTAAAAAAAATATCGAAACATTCTGTCACAAAGTTTGGGTTTGAAGATCTAAGCTAATGACATAAAAATAAAGATAGGTTAATTAAACATTTAGGGAATTAAGCATTTATCATTCAGTTGAGAAATTATGGGATACATTAGCAAGTTAATTATGTTTGCTCAATATTAAGTAGGTTATTAAAAATACGAATTAAGATTATGGACTCTTCATTTTTTATAATAAATTAATCTAAGGTAGGGATTAATTTTTTCATTAATAAATTATTAATTGAAGTATTTTGGTAGGGATCAGTAATTGATAATTAACTAAATTATGCTTTATTCCTAAGGAATCAATAAACGATTTAATTGATGCTTTTGGTGAGGCTATCAATTTAAACTTTCATTCAGGTGTCTAAGTTAGGTTAATGATTTAAGTTATGAAAACTAACTTTCAGTTTTAAATCTATTATGAAAAATATCTCGTTAATATATTTTTCAACAACAAATCTTATAAAATATTTGAAATAGAGTCTCTAAATCAGATCCAGAATATTTCATTGAACATCTAAGAGATGACACTAAGTCAGATTCAGATAATTAAATCATAAATCTAACTCTCTTAAAATAATTCATGAATCTATTTTTCTTTAGATATTTCATTTTAATCTTGATGAAAAAAAAACTTAAATACATTTTATGAAAATGTTTGATCTACTTTAATATTTTACAAGCGTAATAACATTATTAATATCCCATATTATTTATAGCCATACATGCATATTTTAATAAATGATCAATAAATTAAACATAGTATGTAAAACAACACATAAAGATAATCTAAATTGAATATATTTAAATATACTTCAACACAATCTCAGTATTGTTTCTATTCTAGAAAACCTCTAAATAGAATTGCCAACACGTTTTATTGAATTGAGACTTAACTATTACATAAAACTATAACTATGTTCAACTCTCAATTGAAAGAAGAAATTTAAACTAAGAGAAGAAAATTTGAGAAAGCATAAAAGACTAAGAAATTAGCTTAAGAATAAAAAGGCCAACCCAAATTACCATCAACTTTCTATAAAAAATTGCTTTGGGAAAGGGCGATGAGGCTGAGGTTACTATTTTAGATAGTAGTTGTAGTGTTAATGAGAATGATCATAACTTTATAACCTTTATGGATTCTATGTCTAATTATGATCTTCCTACTAGAACCTCACAAAGCCACAGAGGTTTTGAAGAAGATGAGGATGATCAAGGTGGGCTCTCGAAACCTACAATGAATTCTTTAAGGAGATATCAAGTCAGAAAATTAAGGAAAATTACTTTAGAGAGTCTTGAAGAAAAGGATCAAGATGTGAGCTTGCTAAAGGTTGGACTTGAGGAAATGAAGTCTTGTATTGGCTATGATTAGAGTGATCTTACTAAAAATATGAGATATTCAAAAGAGAAACTTAGATATTTAGGTGGATTTTAATAGCAACCAATCCAAATTGAAGCATCTCAAGGAAGAGTTGAGAAAACTTGAGTCAAGTGGGGTGATTACTTGGAAAGAGGGTAATTTTGTTTGAAAGTGAGATTATTTGTAACATACTATTTCTAAGAAAGATATGGTGTTGGAGCAATTCTATGAAAATTCATGATCCTTAGTAGTTCTATTAGTTTTATGGAGTCTTCTATACAAGAGAAAGAAGACCTAATTCGAGCTTTAGGTAAGAACCTATTGAATTGCAAGAGCAACTTGCTCACTTTTTGGGTACCGTGCACAAGCTAAAACACAAAGCTAGTTAATATTCCCATAGTATTAAAGGCACTAGAGACAAGCGAGGTCTTAGGCATGAAGATGTGTTGTCTACTCTATCTAGTGCATTTTCTAAGTTTATAAATGTAGTAATTACTGATCCAAATATGAAGTTTGTCACAATCACCCCTAAAGGTAAGTCAATTTTGATGTGTTAATCTTTTTCCTTTAGAAAGGTGAAAACTTCACTTCCTACTACTTGATCCTACCGTGCTAATGATGGACTCTTGTCTATACCTACTATTTCTCTCTAGTTTGAGACCTTACTACAGGAAATTAATTTTTCTTACTATTTTGCATATTTGTGCCATCTTTGTGATACTATTAGCCATATTGCTAGACAATCTCCTAAATATGTTAAGAGAACTACTAGGAGATTAATTCCTTCCTCACTCATCTCCTTCTATTTACTTGGGTTATAGCTACTATGGTTCACCGGAGCATGTTCAAGGTGGGTGCATTATGCACATAAGGTATAGTGCAGATAGGATAAAAACTTCTTCTAAGAGTTCGATTGGCAATGTGTATATGGATCACTTGATTGCTTTTTAGAGTTTCTAAGAAAGAAGTTCTCAAGTGTTGCATACATCACGTGCTTACGTAACCCAGAGATTGCAATACAATTTTGTTACCCCTCATAAAATCTTTTGTAAATAGAGGGATGCAGTTTGATCACTCTTTCTTGTGATCCTTATCTATTTGTGCATGTTTTTATTTTCTCCCTTTTCTTGTAACTCATAAGATAATACCTTATTATATTTTAAAGGCTAGATATAAATTATTTTCATCAGAATGTTATTTCATTGTAGCTTATAAGATAGTGAATTATTATATTTTAAAGAACAGATAGAAATCATTTTTATTAGAATGTTACTTTTATGGTAACTCCTAAAATAGTACATTATTAAATTCTAAAGATTAGACACATATCATGTTTATCAACGTGTTATTTCATATTAAGTCATAAGAATTTCATTCACAATTTTTAAAGCTTACAATTTTAAATATTTATGAAGCTCATCCACTCAGCTTTCAAGTTCACTCTTTATATTTATTTTGCACCCTTAGGTAACAACTTTTGAGAACACATCATGCGAGTTTGGAGGCTTAGGATCAACTTCTTACTATAAAGTCTAATATGTTATGGACTAGTGGTAAAGGCCGGAAAGCCTTATGTTTGGGTTTATAGCATTTATTCATGTTTATGATCTTAAGCAACTTTATGGGTGTATAAAATTATATAAAGTTTGTTGGTTTGTGGAAAATATCCTTTTAAAACTATTATCATTTATTTACATGGACGTTAGTCCAATAATTAAGGGATACTTTGTCCATTTTTTTAAATCTGGTTAAACAAAATATTTTAGTCTAAATAGAGCTATTCAAGAAGGATAGTTAGTATAGTCCTTAAGGACACATCACATGATCTAAGGTTGGACTTGGGCAGTTCTTGTCACCAATGATTATGAAATTATCTAGAAAATTCCTCAAGAATTTTCTCCACCATGTTGGAGAAGATGGATAACATGCATCTCCAACAAATTGCATAATCCAAATGGCATTTTTCTAAATAAGAAAGTACCATAAGAACAAGTGAAAGTGGTTTAATCTTAGTCCTCTTGTACAATGGCTATTTGATTGTATCCTAAATATTCATCCAATATACAATAGTAAGAATGATTAGTCAATCTATGTAACATTTGATCCATAAAGGGAAGTGAGAAGTAATTTTGACGAGTAACTTTGTTAAGTTTTTCACAGTCCATATACATTATCCAACCTATGATAGTTTGTGTTGGAATTAATTCATTCTTCTCATTGGTTAAGACTATTATACCCCCCTTCCTTATTAGGAACACATTGAAAAAGACTCACCCACTCACTATCTAAGATCGAGTATATTATGTCAACTTCTAACCATTTCAATACTTTCTTTTCACCACTTCCATCATAATTGGGTTTAATCTCCTTTGAGCATTTTTCACAGGTTTAGCTCCATCGTTTATAATAATTTTATGCATGCATAATGAGTGCTTTAAATTCATTGAAAATAACGTGATTTAAATGAACTTTAGTGTCAAAATATGTTTATATTTTCCTCATTTTAGTATTATTATAGAAAATCTACCTTTTTAGAATCACAAGTATGTTTTTTGTTTTTCAAATATTTTTGCTTCAAATTTATTCAATAGATAAACAATTGAAGAATGATACCTAAAAGAACTTAATTGCAACCATGAAGAATATAAGAATAACATGTGTAAGCCTTAAATATATTCTAACCAAATGTTTGAGGGGAAATACAAAACAATTTCTAGAAGGGAAAAACAACAGGGACTATTTCAGAGGTTAATAAGTGCTATGGTGTGGGGAAATCCGATCATAACTCAAATGCATATCAAATCAACATGACAAAAAATAATGCATGTCATAGAGCCCGACTATATGATCCATATTTTTGTCTCTTTTGGGCATTTTCTAAACTTATATAACCCCTTCCTCTAAAATTGTATTCAACACGCCAACTCATAGAGTTTTTTAGTTTAAAAACAAATTCTCCTTGAGAATTTTGCTATAGTTTTAGTTTTTTTGTTTATGTAGTAGTTCTTTTGATACAATAGACATTATTGGCAAATATGTTTGGAGGTTTTCCATGTAAAAAATTAGTATTGAAATTATGTATGTTGAAGATATGTTTGAGGTATAAATTTTATAATTCTTCTATTTTCGGATTAATTTTGTCTATTGTTTTAATGCTACGTTTAATTTACTAATAATTTATTACATTAATTATGACTAGCTGAAAATACTATGGGATATTAATAATATTGTTATACGTGTGAAATATTAACGTAGGTAAAAATATTTTATAAAATGAATTAAATTTTATTTCTTTATTCAAGATTTATATAAAGTTTATTATAGAAAACTATATTGATAAAGTATTTTTCGTAAAAACCTATATGCAAGTTAGATTTAGGATTTGATTTAGAGTCAATACTTTTTGATTTTAGATTTGATTATTTGGATAGGAGTTATACTCTATTTCAAAGATTTTTACAAGATTGACTATTTGAAAATATATTTATAACATATTTTTTATAGTAGATTTTAAAATCTAAAAGTTAGCTTTCACATATATCAATTTTCTTAAATCCAACTTTGACACCTTGAATAAGAGTGTAAATTATTGACCCGATTGAAGGTGATAATTAAGTGGTCCATTCATTTCTTTGAAAAGAAGTACAATTTAATTAAAATTAAGTTTTCAGTCCAACAAAAGGTAACAAATTAATTTTAATTAATAAAGAATAATGGTCTAAAAGAAGGTGTTATTTACACATAAAATGAAGAAAAAATAATCTTAATTTACATATTCAATAGCCTAATTAATATTTAGCAAGCATGATTATCTAACTAATTTATCCCTTAAATTATCCATTGAGTGTTAAATATTATTTACCTGAGGTTTGTTGAATCAATCTTTAAATTTATGCTATTAGTTTAGATATTTTTCTCTTGAAATCCTGAGCAATAATGATAATATATTTAAGTTTATTTTTTCATTTTTAAATTTTTTATTAAACTTTTAAAAACTATGTAATTTTTCTTTAGATCCACATTGGACGTATACTTATCATTTTTTATATAGTGATTCATACTCTTACTAGCTATTTATCAAAAAATGAAATACTAGCATTAAGTTTTTAGCGCCGTTTCCGGGGAGAAATAATATTTTTAAATTCTTATTATCAAAATATTTAAAAATATTTGTGTTGTATATAATCATGATTTTTTATATTTAATAAAAAATAAAAAAATCCAAAATACTTTGAAATTCAAAAAATAAATGATAAAAAATAAATCTAAGAACTTATTTCTCCTTTATTAGTTGACTTGGGTTTTTTAATAAAAAATAAAAAAAAAACCCTAAAATTTACCTGTATTAGTTGACTTAGATTTTAAAAAAAAATCAAAAATTTTTGAAAATAAAAATATGTAAGTTATTTATTAATTTTAGATATTTTTTATTTTATAAAAAATATTATAAAAACAAAAAGTATCTTGGTTATTAATTTATTTATTAGCTTAATTTCCTTTTAGAATTTTCTTTTTAGTATTTTTTTATATTAGCTTTAATTTTTATTTATTTTCTTTCGTTTGTTTATTTTTATTTCTTTAATTATTTTAATTTATTTTTATTGCTATTTTTTATTTTATTTTTTATTTATATTTATTTAGTATGTTTTGTTTAATTGTAAAAATAAATTCTGAGCTACAGTGTAAGTTTTCTACTAGCCGTACTCGTAAAACAATTAGGGTTGAAGCAAAATATATATGCACATGGGTCCCATTTGAATATATTGGATTATATTTTTGTTACAACAAATTTTTAAACTATAACACCATAAAATGATTTCAAATCACACACTTACAATTTTTTTTATTTTTCTTCTTTTACAAACCATATATATTTTTTATGCTCCAAACACAAATAATTATAAAATTACGCCAAAAATTCTTAAAGTTTAAATATTAATATCAAAATTGGTGATAAAAATAAAGTAAATTATATGCTAGATCTAGGTGCTAGTGTTACCACAAATGACATATGCATTATAGTTGTAGCTAGGAGTTAGTGATCTAATACCCACAACCATGTCTCTACAATTAGCAAATAAATCTCAAATATATCTCAAGGACATGGTAAATGATTTAATTATATAGGTAGAAAGTCTTGTCATACCTGAAGGTTCTATTATTGCAAATGTGCAAAAAAAAACCTAACATTGGACAAGAAGCACAATGTACATATTTGTAGTCTAATCACGACATTTACGAAAACAGTTATTAGTGTTAATTTAGGGAATTTTTCAATAACATTCTTGTGCAAAGATTATATATTTTCAAGCTAATACTAACACACATTTAATGAATAAGGGACATTGAATATATTAAATTCTGAAAATTTTAATCTCCCCAAGAAGCATCTTGTTAAGACATTAAACTAAGTTCTGGATGGGAGGTTACCCATCATTGTATGTAATATTAATTTTTTTATTTTTGCATATTATTTTGTTTTATTTCCTACTTTTGTGAACCATATCATTTAAAATTATTAAAATTATAATTATTTGTTGAGGTGTGTAAGAAAGTACATAACATTCTATCCATGTGGATTAAAATGTTTGAGATATGGATGCATATTAATTTTGACATCCATAATTAAGCACAAACATCAAATAAGTAACTTTTCTCTTATGTATTCTTTATCTTTAATAAAGTTATAATAATTTTAAGCAATTTAAATTTTTTTTAGCATGTGTATACAATTACATATATTTTATTTATTTGCTTTTTATTTCATTTATTTATTTGGTTTAGGAATTTAGGTTTCATTTTAAAAATTTTATTGTAAAATTATCGTATCTTTTACTATATTTTAAGAAAATGATTGAGTCACTTTTGAATTAATTTCTTGAACATATCATGGAGTAATGTGATAATTAGTTTATTTTTATCATAATTTGTGTTTCTTGATTAAATGTTGAAATTGAGATAAACCCGAAAATAGTGCTTAAGAATCAAATAATGGAGACTATTTTGTGAAAACATTTTGACCCTTTATCTTTTCATTCTGAGTGATAATATTTTTCTACTCTTTTAAATAGTCTTCTTATCAATTTAAATTCTTAGATGATCTCAATAGTTTTTGTATTGAATCCTAGGATTTTTACATATGATAAAGTTTTATATATTTATTTTTATTGTTAAAATTGAATGATCTAAATAAAAATTGAAAGTATATGTCTTTTTCGTTCATGCAAGACTTCCATAAAAAAACAAAAAGAGAGATATAAGTGGTTACTAGAGCCACTACAAAAGCCAAACGTGGCCACTCGCCAAATCATATAAAATTGCATATAATACTCTCTAACAAAAAAGAAAGAATATATATATACACACACACACTAAATAATATGACCCAAAAGTACTTCATTGTTGTGAGAAATAACTATTACAAAAGAAAGATAGGAAATAAATCACCTTGAAGTCATTGCATTTTCTTCATCTATAAAGGCATATATTTGATATTTTTATTTGTTGATTTTAATTGATGCATGAAAATAGTAATTGATTTCTTCATTGAGATTGATGTTATGCATTACTTTTAGCCTTTTCTCTTTAAATATATGTGAGCCTATTAGTTCATTTCTTTACATAAACACTATTAGCATATACCTTTGATTGAGTGCTTCAACCAATGAGATTAGTGTAATATTGAAAGTAAAACTTATGAGGTTTAGAGTTGAAGTAAATTTGGATTCCAAATATTGAAATTGGGCAAATCAATATTGATACATTCTTGATATGAATTTATGGTATTAGACTAATTTTTACGATAAACTATGAATTTTTAGGACGTTCATTTATTTATGCTTTAGATTTTAATTGTAAACTTATAAGAAATTAAAAGCATGAGAAACTTTGCTATTTAATTGTTACTTTGTTACTTTTAATTTTAATTTTTACTTTGTTAAAATTTAGTATTTATTATCAATTTGTGTGCTATTCATTTATTGTTGTTATTTATTTTAAATATATGAACACATAAAATGATTGTGCATGACAACAATGAAGAGTTAAGATCCAATACACAATCAAGTTAAGGAGATATTAACTCCTTAAGGACTCATCCCAAATATGCAAACAATATATAGATAACACTTACCTAATAATTATAGCAATAGTACAAATAAACATAGGAAGTAAATAAGCAATAAATTATTACTAATCATAAAGTAAGCAATATTTATAAAAGGCTTTCTTATTAGAGTTTAAACCTTAATATGTAAAGATGTACACAATTTAAACTTAAATTGTACTAGTCAAATAATAGAGCATACACAACACTATATATAACGAGGAAAACTTACATGAAACCCCTCCCTATGTGTAACATCATCAAGATGCTTATGGTAACCACTCGATAGAAAATATATCTTCTAAGCAAAAAGATAATTACAACATTGACAAGAATAAAAATCATATTACCTTTATTAACTATGACTACTATTTGAACTTCCTATTTTGTCCTTTCTTTCCTCCTCCATAACAAATTGGTCCAACACACGAAGTCGGCTCTCCTCCAAAGTGAACACTACAGTATGTGGTGTGAGAAAAAACCATAGATTAGTAATGATTTTTGTGAAAAATAAACAGAAACATCGCAAACACGAACACCCAATAATCTTTGTCAAACACAAAGTCAAGCTATAAACCACAAATTTATAGGTGGGACACATAATCAATCTACATATTCACATTGCCAAATATATTAGAACTCAAACAGTTTAGCTCAACCCATGGTCACATAGTTGTTCTCTCATATAAAAAGTTACACAATGGAAACAATAAGTCGATACATAGCTCATTGTCACACAGGTTCCGCACAAAAAGCTAACTCGTAAACATTTCCTTGAGTACATACCACTCAAAATCATAGTTTTGCTCATTTAGTCAAGAATTATTAATATCGATCAACATTCAAGGTAATAGTGATCCAAAAATAGAAATATGAGATGTCAACTTGATAGAGCGCTGCTACAGTTTTTTGGATGAAAAACAAGAAGATAGGGTATTTATAGAAGTTGTCCAAGCATATAGCCATTCTCATCGAGGGTCTCTATTGACCACCTCATCGGGGGTTCAACGAGGCCATTATGAAGAACCATATTGAGGTGCCAAAACTTCCATTTTTTTGTTTCCAAATTTTTTGAGTAATTTTTGTAAATGCTCACACCTGAAATGAAATAAAAACATGGGTGACAATGTCGGTTCACTTGCACACTTGCTGGTCGAAAACAACAACGTTCAACCCAACATGCTCACTACAAAATCCAACTTTGTGGTATGAGTAAATATACTCACATACAAAGTGTACCTAACTATATTTGTATTTGTGTATTATTGATCCATATTAATTAACCTTGCATAGAGGAAAATAGTACATTGAGCAACATAAATAGACTCCATATTTTGTGCACTAAAAGCCAACACATAGACACAAAGTACAACTAGACTTGCAATTTGTTGTTTAATTTTTATGTAACTTTGGAATTTTAATTAGATGAAATTTTATCTTTTATGTAGTAGTTTAGATTCAATAAACACCTTAGACAAATCTATTTAATGGTTTTTCAAACTACATATCATTTCTAAAGTTCTCTCTATTGAGTGATACATTTGAGGTATAAGTTTTATATATATTATATTATTTAAAAATTTAATTTATGTATTGTTTTGAATCTTATTTTCAATATATTGGCCATTTGTTAAATTGTAGCAAGTTTTGGTGAAAATTAGTATGGGATATTAGTTATATTTTTAGGCTTGGGAAATATTAATTAGATAAATATTTTTTATAAAATAAATTATTTTTAATTCTTCTTTCAATTTTTTTGCAATGTTTATTACTGAAAAATATATTGACAACATATTTTTCTTAATAGAATTAAAATCTGAAAGTTAGGTTCTATGATCTATCTTTGACTTCTTGAATAAGAATTTAAAGTAGTGATTTAAATGGTTCATTATTTCATTAGAAATAAAATATATTTTAATTTAATCAATTAGTCATCCCTACCTAAGAATATTAATTGGTTTTATTAACAAAGCATAAGATCTCTACCTAAAGATATTTTCATACAAAAATTGAGAAAATCAATAACCTTAATTTGTATCTTTAATAACCTAGTTAATTTTAAGCAAGCATGTCTAACTAACTAATATATTCCCTAAATTCTCTGTTGAGTATTAGTTT
This sequence comes from Hippophae gyantsensis, assembly GCA_030763125.1. Lineage (NCBI taxonomy): Eukaryota > Viridiplantae > Streptophyta > Magnoliopsida > Rosales > Elaeagnaceae > Hippophae > Hippophae gyantsensis. The sequence continues at coordinate 49,800,516 of CM061031.1, read as the reverse complement.
TTTATCACCCTAATATTTGTGCAATCAATTCTATTCTTATTTTTCAATATTATATTATTAGTTTAGACTTTTTAAACCCAAACTATTGTGACAAAATTTTCAAGTTTACTTTTTTTTTAGAATTTTGTTGAATTATTTAAAACAACATAATTCCTCCCTTTAACATATTTTTTACAACTTCAACTAGATAACTTGTTATCATCAAGTTTTTGACATTATTGTCGGAGATTGTCTTAGTATTATCAACTTAATGATTTTGTATTATTAAGTTTTTGACACTATTGTTAGGGAGAAACATCATCTTAAATTTTTATTATTAAAGTTCTTAAAAATCACTTTGTAAATATTTGTGATTTAATTTTTGTTAGTTGTGAGTTGTTTAAGTGAAAAAAATAAAAAATCAAAATTGAATAATAATTGAAAATAAAAATCCAATTTTTTTTAAAAGTTAAAGAATTAAAAAAATCTAAAAACAATAAAAAATTTAACTATCTAGAATAGATGTTACAAAATAGTTCCACCCTATTATATATATAACAAATTAAAAATGGAAAAAATTAATAATCTGAAAAATATAAAAAAATATAAAAACTCTAAAAATAATCAAAATTAAAAAAAAACCTCTTTTATTTTATTTTCACTATCTTTTCTTTTATTTAGTTTACTTTAATTATTAATTTAGTTACTGACATAGTTGTTTTTACTAATTTTTATTCTATTTTCTTATTAGTTTATTTACTTACTAGCTTAATTTATTTTTATTTATAATATTTTTTATACTAATTTTAATTATTAATTTTAACTTAATTTATTTTCTTTTTTATTTCTATTTATTTAATTATTAACTCAATTCTTTTATGTTTTCTTTTTTTCTATTTTTCTTTTACTTCCTTTTTTTATCAATTACTTTTGTTTAGTATTTCCTTGTATTAAATTTTAATTCTTGTATAATATTTTTTTTACTAACTTATTCTAGTTATTTATTTAACTGGTATTATCAAACCAACTACTTGTATCATATATATTATAATTTAATTATTTAATTACTTTTATTTTTATTTTATTAACTCTTTTCTTATTTATTTTTATTTAGTATTTTTGTTTCTTGTTTACATTTTATTTCTTTTATTTCATTTTTTAGATTTGTTTCTCTATTTTACTTCTTTTATTATTTGATTTTATGTATTTATTTTATTTTTCTTATTTCTTTTTATTTCTTTAATTTCGTCAATTATTTTTCTTTGTTTTAGATATTCATAAGTACTGTTCAAAATTTAGATAATAATATGTATGACTTAATAATTTACTTATAAGATAATATGTAAGGTTGTTGCATTTATGCATTCAATACGGACGAAGGGTGATAAGTCCCGTTTAAGCCATGTGTTGACGCTGAGGGAAATAATACCTTATACCTACCAGTTTTTAGTAAACGACTTATTCTATTATAAGTTGAAATAAGTCATAAATATTATATGAAGAACTAGAACAAGAAAATAAATGTTAAATGTTTCATGTATGATTTATTTAATATAATTCCATGACTTCAATTTCATGATTAAACATTGGTATCTTGCTTGTTATTAGTAGACTGTAATTTATATGTTAAGAATCATATTTACCATGCTATACATGTTATATTGGTAATTAGTTTTCGCCATAAAATTTTACAAGTTTTATTAATTTTAAACTTAATTATGTCAAAACAAAGCTTTTCAGCATCATCACCTTTATTAAACAAAACTTCATCATTTTCTTCAAAGATGTCTTATATCACCAATAGAAACGAAGTTACTATTGAAAATTTTCAAAAATCTATTGATCTTTGGAAGATTCCAAAGATCAATAAAAATCAAATTTATCAGTCAAAGATAATGAATCTTTTTAAAACTGATTACATCATTAAAATTGAAGAAAGAGATCTTCAGCTTTCATTACCTTTTGAATCAATCCAACTTCTTTCAAAAGAATCATTACAAAAACATTTTGATAAACATTTCAAATATATTCATTTCGGTTTAGTCCAAATTGGGTTAAGACCCTTAACCCGATTAGGGTTAAGTTCATTAATTCTGGCAATCCTCAGAGATGCTAGACTAACATATTTTAAGGAATCTTTATTTGGTACGGTAGAAATAGGCCTAGGCTTAGGACCAGTATCTTTTAATTGCTTCCCAAATTTCATAGTATCTTTAAAAGATACTCAAATATTAAAATCATTAACACTATAAATCTAAACTCATAATACTAAAGTTTTAACATGAACAATTCCAATAGCTTTACTCTATAGAGTTCATTACAAAATTATGATGTCCACTTGGGACACTAGGAATATTCATAACTCCGAGAAAGGAGAAACCATTTTATTACAAACAGATCTATCAAGATCAAACATTGCAATCCCTAAGCCAATAAGTTGGGATAATGTTATTTTCCCATATAGATGGCTTCTGAATGAAATTTCCCAACAAACTTCTGAAACGCATCAACCGGAAGAACTTGTCCAGCATACAGAACTTGCAGAAATAATAAGGTATAAAAATGGAAATATTGAAATAGGATTCAATAGATCGTCATTAATGAGATGCTCTTCGAGTGCCTCAGATTTTTCATCAATGGATTTACCATTCAAAACAAACCCTAGGTTATCAACCTCAGATATCCTTAGGAAAACAAAACTCAAAGAAGTAGACTGTAGTACACCAGTACCTAGACCAGTTTACAATGTTGACAACTCTGAGATAAGCGATTCACCTCAATTATCACCTATCTACCCCGCATCTAGCGAACAAGTGAGGATGAATGAGTTAAACATATTAATCGTGGAATATGAATTATTAGACATAGAAATCCTACATCTAGATTTAGATTATTCACATCATAAAATAATTAAACATTGGTTCTTTAAAACACACTCAGAACACACTAAGGCTAGCTGCTTTAGGAAACATGAGCGTTATGTTAAAAAACATAATAAAAATGTGGAATTCTTTGAATGGTTAGAAATCTATAGGGAAACTAAAGGTTTAGACTCTCCATTCAAATATCAAACCAAATACAATACTAAATCCCATAGGGAAAAACCCAGGCCAATAGCAACATTACTAGATCACATTATTACCCTTACCCAGGACAGCATAGTTGAATCAACATCAATAGTTAACCCTGAACCAGTTAGCTCATTACAACCAGTCATAACAGTTCAACCTGTGGACTTAGTCAAACCATTAATGGTCTTAATATGTAACCCTAACCAAGTTATCTTAGAGGATCCAAAACCCGAACCAATAGTTATACCTATAGTTCAGATTGACCCTAAACCAGTAAACATTATTATAGAACCCATAGTTATAGAACCTATAGCTATAGTTCCACACTATAAGAAATTCCCATTGATTAACGTCTCAGATGTCACAGAAGCTGACTTTGATATGCTTTTGGAAAATGAAACAGTAGAGTTCTTAGCTAGAGAGCCAATAGCTAAAACTCCACAACTTAAAACCTTTTCAGACATTAGTCCTAGTAATGTCACTGAAGCTCACTTTGATAGGTTACTAGAAGAAACTGATGAACTAGTTAGTACTACTAACATGGTTAATATTAAGAAGAAGTTACCAGTATGGGAAACTCCGGATGGTTCAGTAGAGGCTGAACATCCTCCATTAAGACCTATTACCATCCCTTATAAACCCTTCCAAGTATCGAAACCATGGATAGTAAGGTTAAGAACCCTATCTTCAAACCCTTCCAAGTGTTGAAACCAGCCTAGGAGGAAATAACATCAAAATTTGAAAAACTTCAAAATTGGAATAGTACCCTTAGGTCCCAATTAGAAGACCAGTTTTCAAACAAAATAGGACCAGTTATTCCTGAGTCACCAGTGACTTCAAAATCAACCCAAAAACCATTAAAGGATCTTAGTACTCTTAGCAAGCTAGGATTTGATATAACATCTAAGGATAGTTTCTAGGAAAACATTTCTAAGCCAACCCCTCACATTCAAAAATTAGTGTGGCAAGAACCTAGCATAAATAGGCACCCATAACATGTATAGCATGGTAAATATGATTCTTAACATATAAATTACAATCTACTAAAAACAAGCAAGATACCAATGTTTAATCATGAAATTGAAGTCATGGAATTATATTAAATAAATCATACATGAAACATTTAACATTTATTTTCTTGTTCTAGTTCTTCATATAATATTTATGACTTACTTCAACTTATAACAGAATAGGTCGTTTACTAAACACCGGCAGGTATAAGGTATTATTGCCCTCAGCGCCAACACATGGCTTAAATGGGATTTATCACCCTTCGTCCGGATTGAATGCATAAATGCAGCAACCTTACATATTATCTTATAAGTAAATCATTAAGTCATACATATTATTATCTAAATTTCGAACAATACTTATGAATATTAACTACTGCATGTATTTAATCTATTTAATGTAGAGAAATTAGTCCATATGTAAAAGATGTTAAAAATATTGTCATAACTCTTAGAATATACTAAGTTGTTAATATTAACTACAATTTTTCAACGTGCCTTAATATTAACTACCACATAGTTCCTTCTTAATATTAAGCATGTGTTTTTGGTGTCCTAGTGACATCACTACGACACCAAAAACATGATTCATAGATACTTGATAATCAAATTTTATAAAATTTATAATAAGCTTGCAAGTGCATGAATCACTTTTTAAAAAAGGATAAGTATGCTCTCAAGGTTCGTCTAAGAAGGAACTATGTGGTTTTAAATAATTCAACAAATTTCTTAAAAAACATAAAAAAAAATAAAACTAAACATTTGTCACAATATTTTGGTTTTTAAAATACTAATATGATGATAAAAATAATAAAAAGATAAAAGATATATTTGCTCCCTCAAATTACAATCAATGGAAAATTAATGAAAAATTTAGCTTGTTGACTATGCTTGGTAGAGTTAACTAGGTTAATGAAATATAAATTTAAATAATTGATTCTCCCTTATATGTATAAATAATGTCTTTGGTTAGGTTACAATTCGTTATTAATTAAACCACTTAAAGCCTTTGATCAAGTCATCAATTAATTTAATTAAATTACACCTAGTGTTTAAGAAATTAATAAACCATCTAACTCGATACCTTCGGTCGGGTTACCAGTTTACACTCCTATTCAAGTTGTCTAAATTGGATCCAAATTGATGCATCTAAAACCTATTGTTCTCATTTTAAATCTACTAAGAAAAATATGCCGTTGATATATTCCTCCATAATAAACTTTATAAAAATCTTGAAATGGAAAATAATTTAGTTTAATAATAATTAAAAATATTTGCCCAAATAATCTGCACCAACATATCAACATACCTAAAATCTCATTATCACGTTCAACTAGACATGCTCAAAATAATAAATAATGAGTAACTTTGTAGAGCCTAGATGAAAAGGAGCACGACATAAGCACTCTATAGAAAATCTTGAGGAAAAGAAGTCCTAAATTAATGGTTTATAACATGAGTTCATTCAAATGAGACATTCATATTTGCAAGAAATATTTGATGCAAATGATGAATTTTTGAAAGTAGAGTAATCAGTGCACTTTTTTATTCAATATTTATTTGTTTTATTCAATAATTAGTTCTATTGGGGTTGAAAATATTAAAATATGAACTTTCTAGGGGAAATGGATGAAAATATATATTTTTGAAAATGTTTGAAATTTTTATGAACTTTTTATGAATTTTTTAATGCATGACCAATAAGAATAGGACACATGGATGCCACACAAGTAAGGGAATCCAATTAGTCCATGCCGTATGTATATATCACCAATCATCACCACATGTATTAGGTGTAGCAAGTGTTGCCCTATGTTGACACTACGGTCAGTTTGATTTCTACCGAGTGATCAATGAGTATGCCATGTGTCATCATAATATTCAACCATTCTTTCCACCAAGGCACCAAGAAATCGGTATCTATGAATCATAGTGCACCACGTGGTACTGACTTAGCATATGTTGATTGGAATCAGTTTGCCTCGCCACGCATTATGCAGTAATTTGTCGAGTTTTTCTCCCTTAACACATGTCGTGATCCCATTGGCCAGTGTTAATTAATTTTTTTCATCTCATCCCTTGATCTGAAGTTGATCTAATGGTCCAAATTCCATATGAGCCTAATTTAACCCCTTCTTTGCACCAAAAACCCAAGTAATTAGATTTAAACTTTTTTTATCAATTTTTAGTGCCAAGAAGAGAGAAAATGCAGGAAAAGTTCAAAAGAAGATACAGTTTGGTGGAGATTCAAAAAGAGATTGGTGCTACAATTCAAGAGATTGATTTTATTTATTCTTCTCCTTTATTTTTCAATTTTCATGTTTTTTTTATGAAAAATCTAAACTTTATGAATATGATTATGTCTAGCTAATTTATTAATTGAGGGGTCTTATGAATCAAATTTTCTACATGTGATGATCTAATATTTTATCTCAATTATGATTTCAATTCAATTATATTATTTAATCTAATCTTTATTGTATTAAGTGTATAGAGGCGATTAAATAGATTTGAGAGAATTATTTAATTGTGCATCTTAATTAAATAACATGCATAATTTCTAGGTAGAGATGCACAATTATTATGTATGTGATTCATAATTGATGAACTTATTGAACAATATGCTTTTTTGATTGACATGAGAGTATGATTATGTTAATAACTATATGGTATGTAGTTTAGTTGAGAGAGGAATACATTCTAGGTTAAATTCAATTGTAAGTAACTAATTGGTAATTATATTGGGAGGTTTTTGTGATTAACATGTTTAGAAAATTAGGGGATTAAGTATTCCTAGATATCTTCTCATATATTGTTTTAATTGCTAATTTTTAATTAATTAATTAATAGCATTTATTTTTTGTTATTTAAATTTTTCTTTCTTATAACACAAAAAATATTGATCTTTACTTTTTTGTTTTAAAATTAGTTTCTAATAACATAATCTCTGTGAGAATGATCTTTTCTTATCATTACATTACTTGTTTATGATATGCATGAACATTGCATACAATTCGTGTCGATTAGCAAATCTCGAGAAGATGAAGATACTTGAGAAACAACTAAAGTGTTTCACCTCTAATAAAGCTACTCCTATATATGTCAATCATGATCCCTTGAATGATTAGATGTATGAAAATGACTAGTTAAACAAGAAAATAATTGTCCTTGAAAGTTCCAAGGAGTAACTAGCTTATACTCTCACTAAGAAAGAAGCTAAAGTGGAATAATGGAATGAAAGAGTTGGGATTATCAACAATTCATCAACTTACCTAGAATCTTTCCTTAAAGAAAAGGAATATTTGATTAGAACTTTAAAGAATAAACTCTATGTGCATGGAAAATAACTAGCAGTGTCTGCCTCTACTATCATCAAAATGATTTTTAGTTCCCAAACATTAAGTGAAATTATTAATAACACAAAGTCGATATGTGATAAAAGCAGTATTAAGTATAATGAATGGGTTTCTACTTCTACTACCATTGATCCTAAGTTTTTCAAATCTATTGCTCATGATTCTAAGTTGAAATCTATTGCTACCACACCTAAAGTTAAGTAATTTGTTATGTTCTAGCCTAGCTCTTCATCGCTCTACTGGTGGTCTATTATGTCTATCTACTATTACTCCTATGTGTCACCAATGTGGTAAACATTAGCATTTGAGACCACACTATGAGAAATTGACTTCCCATCCTCATGTGAAAGTTATTGGGAGAACTTCTTCTTCATCTTCTCTACATACTACTACTTGGAGTTGATAGGAGTCAAATTATTGCATTTTTGTTATGATTTAAATGTTGATATTTGGGTGAAAATTGTGTTTATTTGATTATTTAATCCACAAATGTCATTTCACGGGTATTTCGTGTTTAAAGTGCAATTTCAGGTAAAATCATGATTTTGGAGAAGTTTGGGACAAATTTCAATGATCGGGATTGAGTGAAAATAAAAAGAAAACAAAGTTTCAAAATTTGGAAATCTCATCGCCGGTGAAAATCTTACAGAGCACACGGCGAAAATCTTCCCGAGAGCACGGATTTTGGCAGATGTAAATCTCACCGCCGGTGAGAATCAGAGGAACCAAAATTTTTATTTTTCCAGAAATCTCGCCGCGGTGAGAATAATGTCGCCGCCGGTGAGTTTCGTCTGAAAACACATTTTTTATGTTGTTTTGTTCCAAAATTTCCCCCAAAACCCTAGATATATATATACCATAAGAAGGAGAAAGAGGCCACGGCAGAGATAAGGAGAACTGAGACATCTTTGGAGGAGAAAAGGCAATTTTGGAGAGAAAGTTTGGAGAAGCTTGAAGGATTATCACCATTCTTGCTACCAAGTGTTCATCTTCAAGAGTTTTTCATCTCTTCTCCTTAGCTTTCATTTTCTGCATTTTATTCAGATTTTTTATTCAAGGATTCAATTGAGATAATGTTTGTTCTTATTTCCATTATTAAGTAATTCATTTTTGCTAAGGCTATAATGCAGTTGAATCAAGAAAATCTGATTTCTTTTGTTATTGTTATATGAGTTCATTGTTTTCAAGTTGAGTATTTATTTTCATGCTTAATGCTTTTAAATTTCTGGCCAAGATTTAGATGATTTGTTGTAGTATATTGAGACCGAGAGGAGATGTGTAATGAATGCTTCTTGTGATAAATACTATATGTTGAATGCGAGTGTGAGAACTAATGCATGATGTATGTGGTTATTCTAGAAATTCCATAAATAGTAATGTGCATGTTTGTGATTAAATCTTCATAGAAATATAGTTGGTTGTCATAGATAAGTAATTCTAATATAACTCGAGAGAGAGTATTAGGTAAATTTGGGTTTTTCAAATAAAATTAGGATTAGTCAATTTCGGAACTTAGTAACGCCATTCCTTGTGGGTTCGATATCCATACTTTTGTACACTTTATTACTTGAACGATTTGTACACTTGCGAAAATACGCATCAAGTTTTTGGCGCTGTTTCCGGGGAATGGTTTGATTTTATTAATATCGATACTACCTAGTCTTAGTTTTAATTTAAAGTTAATTTGCTTTATCATTGTTTCATTTTTAATTTTGTTTTAAATTGAGCTTGTTGAGTTGTGTTAATTGTTTGTTCATTTAGAGTTTTTGCTTCTCGTTTGCATTATTTATTTTAGTCATTTCTTCCAATTTTTTAGTTTGTTTATTTTGCTCTTTTATTTTATTTATCATAAAAAAGGGTAACTTTGTGTTGTTTTTATGCTAGTTGATTTTCTGGTTGTAGGATTTTTGAATGAGATGTACAAGAAGCCTTAACCTTCTTCCATTTTATCCGGAGATTTATAGAACATGTAGGCATCTAAACTGAGAGAGAAGGCATTCAACCGCAGCTTCAAATAGACAATCAGCCATGGATGCACCATTTGTTGAGGGAGGTGGAAATCGTAGAGCTTTGAGGGATTATGTTGTGCCAAATGTTGCTGGAACTACTTCGGGTATAAGGAGGCCAACTGTTCAAGCCAATAACTTTGAGATAAAACCATCCTTTATCCAAATGGTTCAATCAAATCAGTTTGGTGGAATGTCAAAGGATGATCCAAATGCACATATTGCTTACTTTTTGGTGGTGTGTGATCTTTACAAGATAAATGGTGTGTCTGAAGATGCCATAAGATTGAGGGTTTTACCTTTTTCACTTTGGGATAAAGCCAAGGAGTGGCTAAACTCATTACCACCGGGATCAATTACAACATGGAATAAGTTGGTTCAAAAATTCTTGTCCAAGTTCTTTCCTCTTGCTAAGACGGCAAAATTGAGGAATGAAATCACATCTTTTACACAGTATGACCAAGAATCATTGTATGAAGCTTGGGAAAGATTCAAAGAAATGTTGAGGAAGTGCCCACATCATGGTATACCGATTTGGCTACAAGTCTCTACATTTTATAATGGGTTGGTTTCAAATTATCGGGCAATGATTGATGCTGCAGCTGAAGGGTCTTTAATGTGAAAAACACCAGAGGATGCTCATGAATTGTTAGAGATTATGGCAGAAAACAACAATCAATGGCATTCAGAACAGGTAACTGCAAAAAGACCAACAACAATGCATGAAATTGATTCAGTGAATGCTTTGTCGGCTCAAGTTGTTGCTCTTTCAAGAAAGATGGGTTCTTTGTCATCAAAGTTTGAATCCAAACCAACTGCACAATGTGATTTATGTGGTGGAAATCATGCTAGTATCGAGTGACAAGTTGGAAATCCATTTGCTTCACCAAATGTTGAGCAAGAAAATTATGTTTCAAATTTCCAAAAACCTCAACATAACCCATATTCGAACACCTACAATCCAAGTTGGAGAAATCATCCAAATTTGTCATGGGGAAATAACCAAGAGGGATTCAAACCGTCATCATTTTCCTACCAACCCCAAGAGAAGAAACAAATAGATTTGGAAGGAATTTTGGGAAAGTTCATTGAGGAGTAAAGAACAAATTTCAGAAATCAAGAGGTAATCAACAGGGACATCCACAACCAACTGGGGCAACTTTCAAAGCAGATTGCAGAAAGGTCTCAAGGATCGCTACCTAGTCACATAATAAATCCCAAAGAGCATGCAAAGGCTATCACATTGAGAAGTGGTAAAGAACTTGAATGGCAGAGGAAACCGTAGAAAAAGACGGAAGAATCTAAAGAAAAGCCATGAACATCCCAAGATGTTCAACCTTCCCCAAATGCAAAATATGAGCCTCCTATCCCATATCCTCAAAGATTGAATAAGAAAAAGCTTGATAATAAATTTGATAAATTTATGGATATTTTTAAGAAATTGCATATTAACATTCCTTTTGCAGAGATGTTGAACAAATTCCCAAGTATGCAAAATTCATGAAGGAAATTCTATCAAAGAAGAGGAAGTTGGGAGATTATGAAACTGTCATGGTAAATGAGGAGTGTAGTGTAGTTCTTCAAAGAAAACCGCCATAGAAATTGAAAGACCCAGGGATTTTTATGATACCTTGTACTATAGGAAGTTGCAATTTTGATAAAGTCCTATGTGATTTAGGAGCAAGCATTAATTTGATGCCACTTTCTATTTTCAAGAAACTAGGCCTGGGAGAAGTGAAGCCCACTTCAATCTCTCTACAATTAGCAGATCGATCGGTGAAATATCCTTGAGGGGTAATTGAGGATGTTTTAATTAAAGTTGAAAAATTTATTTTCCCTGCAGATTTTGTGGTGCTTGATATGGAGGAAGATAAAGAGTGCCGTTGATATTGGGGAGACCGTTCCTTGCAACTAGAAGAACATTGATTAATGTTCAGCAAGGAAAGCTCATTCTACGGGTGCAAGATGAACAAGTGACTTTTGATGTTTTTGAAGCAATGAAATTTCCAAGTGAGGTACATTCTTGTTTTCAAATTAACACTCTTGATAGGATAATCTCGAAAACTTTTGAGGAGAGAATTCCATTGCTACCACTAGAAGCTTGCCTTGTGAAATCTGCAACAATTGAGAAGGAAGATGAGGAAGTGAGACAATGTTCCGAATTACTCGCAACACTTGATGAATATTTGTTCAGTGATGAAACATTCAAGGAGTTGGGAACAAATGAAACTCTAACCTCAGTGGTAAAGAAGGAAGCCAACAAGATTGAGCTAAAGCCACCGCCATCCCATCTAAGGTATGCCTATCTTGAAGACTCTAAATCCTTTCCTGTTATTATTAACAATTCTTTGAATGATGAAGAGGAAAACAAGTAATTAGGAGTTCTTCAGACTTACAAAGCGGCAATTGGATGGAAAATGGTGAACATCAAAGGGATTAGCAACTCTATTTGCATGCATAAAATCTTGATGAATGAGGATTACAAGCCAACAATTTAGCCATAAAGGCACTTAAACCCAACAATGCAAAAAGTGGTCAAGGATGAGGTGATTAAGCTTTTGGATGCCGAGGTAATTTATCTGATTTCAGATAGTGCTTGGGTAAACCCTATTCATTGTGTACCAAAGAAAGGAGGAATCATAGTTGTAGAAAATGAAAACAATGAGCTTATTCCAACAAGGACAGTGACTGAGTGGAGAGTGTGTGTTGATTATCGAAAGTTGAACGACACCACCCAAAAAGATCATTTTCCTTTGCCATTTAATGATCAGATGTTGGAAAGATTGGCTAGACATGCTTATTATTGTTTCCTTGATGGATATTCGGGGTACAACCAAATTGCAATTGCACTAGAGGATCAACATAAGACAACATTTACATGCCCTTATGGTACTTTTGCATACAGAAGGATGCCATTCGGTTTATGTAATGCACCTACAACTTTCCAAAGATGCATGATAGCGATTTTCTCTGATATGGTCGAAAAATTTATTGAGGTTTTTATGGATGATTTTTCTGTTTTTGGCCATTCTTTTGATAATTGCTTGCATAATCTCTCTTTAGTCTTGCAGTGTTGTAAAGACACAAATTTAGTGCTAAATTGGGAGAAATGTCACTTCATGGTTCAAGAAGGAATTGTTCTTGGCCATCGAATTTCAGCAAAGGGAATAGAAGTGGACCGTGCAAAGGTGGAAGTGATCAAAAAATTACCACCTCTAATAACTATAAAGGGTGTTAGAAGTTTCTTGGGACATGTTTGGTTTTATAGAAGATTTATTAAAGATTTTTCAAAAATAACAAAACCTTTTTGTAGTTTGTTAGTTAAAAATGCACAGTTTGATTTTTCTTCTCATTGTTTGCAAGCTTTTAACCTTTTGAAGGAGAAGCTCACTTCGGCCCCTATAATTTGTGCACCGGATTGGAGTCTTCCATTTGAGGTAATGTGTGATGCCAGTGACTATGCTATAGGTGCTGTTTTGGGCCAAAGGAAGAATAAGTGGCTGCATGTGATTTGGTATGCAAGCAGGACATTGACAGATGCACAACTTAATTATGCAACAACTGAGAAAGAGCTTTTGGCAGTAGTGTTTGCATTTGATAAGTTTAGATCTTATTTAATTGGGTCTAAAATCATTGTTTATACTGATCATTCTGCTCTTAAGTATTTGCTAGCCAAGAAAGATGCCAAACCGCGATTACTAAGATGGATTCTTCTCTTGCAAGAATTTGACTTAGAAATCCGAAACAAAAAGGGGACTGAAAATTTGGTTGCTGACCATTTGTCTAGGTTGGAGGAAGATTACCTTGAGGTTGAAGGACAAATTAAGGAAACATTTCCTGATGAGCAATTGCTTGCTATCCGAACGGCTCCATGGTTTGTTGATTATGCAAATTATTTGGTCAAGAAAATTTTACCTCCTGACATGTCTTATCAACAAAGAAGGAAATTCTTTTTTGATTTGAAACAATATTTTTGGGATGAACCTTACTTGTATAAACATTGTGCAGATCAAATTATTAGAAGATGTGTGCCGGAGGAAGAAATTGAAAGCATTCTTCGTCATTGCCATTTGAAGGAAGTTAGAGGACATTTTGGTGGAACAAAAACTGCAGCAAAAAATTTGCAATCCGGATTCTATTGGCCTTCATTGTTTAAAGATGCTTTCAAGTTTGTTTCAATGTGTGATGATTGCCAAAGGAGCGGAAATATTTCACGAAGACATGAAATGCCCTTAAATAATATTTTGATAATTGATTTATTTGATGTTTGGGGTATTGATTTTATGAGGCCTTTTCCTTTATCTCATTCTAATAAATACATTCTTGTTGGTGTAGATTATGTCTCTAAATGGGTGGAAGTAGTTTCCTTTCCTACCAATGATGCTAGGGTTGTGATCAATTTTCTCAAGAAGAACATATTTTCCAGATTTTGCACACCTGGAGCAATTATAAGTGATGGAGGTAAGCATTTTTGCAATAACCAATTTGAGGCTTTGTTGCAGAAATATGGAGTAACTGATGAGTGCTCAAAAAGCACTAAAATTACCATGATTTTATGCACATTAATTGATTAAAAATATATATATTTATATGTTTTATCATATATTTATATAAATTTGTCTTTTTCGGAATCACGGGTGTTTTTATTGTTTTTCAGGTATTTTCACTTAAAAACGTAACTTAAAGACTCAAAGAGGAATACTGGAAGCAATACATCACAAATATATTAATAAATAAATGGGGAAAGGTCAATAAATATGGAAAAATTGGACAAAATGGGTCAAAAGGGTCAAAAATGTCAAAAAGGAGAAAATCGTGCCGCGCCGCCCGCCCACCACGCTGAGCCTGCGCGGCCAAGAAGACGCTCACGCCGCGCGCAGATCGGACCTGGGCCCCATCTCAGCGCGCAGATCTCACTCCGCGCGCGCCGCGCTCACTCTGCTCCGCGCGCGCGCCGCGCTCACACTCAAGCCCGCGCGCGCGCATCTCACTCGCTCCGCGCGGCTGCCATCGGCCGTGCCGCGCCCAGCTGCCCTCCGCGCGCCGACGCCCATTTCGCCCCATTTTTCACGTGCGGCCGCCCCATGACGTCATGCCGATGTCATCAATGACCTCACCTTTGCCCTACGCGTTTTCACATTTTTTTAACATTTTTTCACTCATTTTTTCTCTCCATCCTCACCTATAAATACCCTCCTTCCCTTCACTTCAAAACACACTTCTCTCTTCTTTCTTTCTCTCTTTTCTTAGATTTTTAGGTTTTTTTTAGTTTTTTCTTAGTTTTTAGTTAATTTCTCTTAGTTTTAGAGTTCTTCCCTTTTTGGGAAGAACTAGTTATGTTTTTGTAATTTTTTTAGCTTTTTGATTCAATAAATGGAAGTGCAAATTCCGCTCGGAGGTTTTCTAGCAACGGGAATAGCGTCGAAGTTCTATAAGGATTTTATTTTCTTTACAGTTATTTTTTATGCTTTATTCTTACATGTTATATTTAATTTGTCTGTGATTAAATTTAACTGTGTCAATTTAGTAAACATGATGTAATAATAACGTTGTTATGCTTGCGAAATATTAAATAGGTAAAAATCTTTAAAATGAATTGATTTTGTTTTTATTCAAGATTTTATATTAAGAATGTTAGAGAGAAATATATTATTTTTCATTACAAACTTAAACCTGAAAATTAGATTTTAAGGTTTAGTTATCCGGTCTGATTTAGAGTAGTGCTCTTTTATTTGATGGTACAATCGCCCGGTAGTTAGAGTGAAGCTCTATTTCAAAAGTTTTTATAAGAATTATTATCTGAAAATGTATTGACAACATGTTTTCAAAGAGTGGTTTTAAAACTTGAAAGTTAGTACTCGGATAACTAAATTCTTAGGTTTAATTTGGACACCTTGAATAAAGTTTAAGTCGTCTAACGCCACCAAAGGTGGCATTTAAATGGTTCATTTTCAATCTCTTAGAAAAAGAAATTAATTTAATTAACCAAATTAGTTATCAACCCCACCCATACGTGTTAATTGATTTGTTTAGTTAACAAAGAATATCTAAACCCACCAAAGGTGGTATTCATATAAAAAAGAGAGAATCAATAAATATCAATTCATATCTTTAATAACCTAATTAATATGAGCAAGCATAATTAACTTAATTATTATATCCATAAATACTCCACCATTATAAATGATAAAATTTGCATAAATGTTTATTGAATCTATGTTTATTTTTATGTAAGTAGATTAAAAACACAAAACCCAAAATATCGTGACAGGATGTTTAGGATTTAATTTCGTTTTTAAAAGTTTGAATAATAAATTAAAAACCACATCCATTCCTTCCTTAGATCGACCTTGGGAGTATACTTATCATTTTCTACGAAATGATTCGTGCACTTGCGAGAGTTTTATAAATAGATAAAACCAAAGTAACGGGCAGGATCGGCGATGTCGGTTATGCCCCGATCAGTAACATATCGGATAGCAACACCTTACCATCCTCAAACTAGTGGACAAGTTGAAGTGTCAAACCGAGAGTTGAAGAGGATCCTTGAAAAGACCGTAAATAACTCACGCAAGGATTGGTCAAGGAAACTAGATGATGCACTTTGGGCCTATATGACAGCTTTCAAGACACCTATCGGCATGTCTCCATACCAATTGGTGTATGGAAAAGCTTTTCACCTTCCAGTTGAATTGGAACATCGGGCATATTGGGCAATTAAAATTCTGAATTTTGATCTTAAGGCATCATGTGAAAAAAGGGTGTTGCAATTGAATGAGATGGATGAAATGAGGAATGATGCTTATTAGAATGCCCAATTATACAAGGACAAGACAAAGGTTTGGCATGATAAGCACATTTTATGGCGAAACTTTAAGGTGGGACAGAAAGTGCTGCTTTATAATTCCCATCTCAGACTTTTTCCAGGAAAGCTAAAATCTCGTTGGTCAGGACCTTTTCTAGTAACCAAGGTGTTTCCTTATGGAGCAGTTGAGATCAGTCATGAAACAAAGGGAACTTTCAAGGTAAATGGACAAGGGTTGAATCCTTATTTTGATAGAGAATTCAGCAAGCAGAAAGATTCTCTAGAGTTACAACAACCTTAATAAAGAATGACAGGAAGTCTAGCTAATGACTATAACTTAAAGCGCTTAATGGGAGGTAACCCATCAGGTAAAAAAAAATTTGCACGTTCGCCGTTGGCTAGGGCAGTTTTGCCGCTGGCATAAAGGAGATCTCGTCGCCGGCGAGAATCGATTTAAATTGGATTTTCGCCGCGACAAGTTAGTTTTCATGCAAATTTTTTCACTTTTCTCTCAAGTTTCTCCATTTTCTCTCATCCCAACTCCAAATCTTCATCACCCATCATCATCAAACACCAAATCCATCACCCATCATCATCAAACACCAAATCCATCACCCATCATCATCAAACACCAAATCCATCACCATACACTTGTTTACATTGGAATTTGCTGCAAGATTCACCATCTTATGCACAATTTTGGGGCATTTTAGAGCTTGATTTTTCCTCTAACAAGTGAGTAATTTTGGTCCAAAGTTTTGTTTATTTGCATTTCTCTTAGATTGCAAGAGATTGTTGGAAGATAAATTGGATTGTGGAAGAGGAATTGCAAGTTAGGGTTTTGAATTTGAATTTGATTTGGCAATTTGGGGCTTTTTGAAATTGAGGATATTTTGGTTAAATTGCTGCATTTCTTGCTTTGATTTCTGATATATTGAGGCATTGTGATATTGAGGCTTGTGCTTCTTCATTTGACAAGAGTTTGTTTATATCCGAGGATGCTGCAAAGTGTTTTGAGGAAAAGGTTGTTAAGAGGGCAATCATACCTCAGAGGTGGTTTTTGATTGATCAGACTCCTTGTTGGGGTAATTATGTCCCACATCTTCAGGCTAGGAAGTGGGAGATTTTCTGTCATCCTATTGAGGGGGGCTGCCTCTCTTTGGTAAGGGAATTCTTTGCTAATGCTCAAGAACGGGTGGATTATAAAGTTTTTGTGCGTGGACAGTGGGTACTTTTCACCAAAGAAGTGATTAACAACTATTATGGTTTGCCAAGAATGGAGGATGATGAGGATTTTCTCCGATTACTTTCAGATATTGACATGGTGACAATTAGTGCTTCGGTCTGCAAGCCAAGCACAGTATGGAAGATGTCGAGGGATGTGTATAAACATTTCCCCCGAAGTGCTTTATTGGATGTGGTACGGCCCTAGTATGCTTTCATTTGTACTAATTTATTGCCTACTACATACCTTAGTGATGTCACTAGAGAGCGGGTCATCCTACCTTATGCCATTGTGTCTGGGGCCTCTATTGATGTTGGTAGGGTTATCTTTGATTATATCATGCAGAGTACGAGGGCTGCATCTGAAGGCATTGGGTTCCCATCTTTAATTTCTGTTATCTATGCAAGCCAAGGAGTAACTTGGGACAAAAATGAGGAAATTGGTGATGTGATGAAGCCTATTGATGGGCCAAACCTTGCTAAGTTTTTGGGTATAGCATCGCCTCCCAAGAAACGCGCTCGTTCTACTGTTGAGGCCAGTACGAGTTCCTCCCAGCCTAGGTTTGAGAATGTTGATCACCGTTTAGGTAGGATTGAGCGTATTTTGGATTACCAGAGGAAGTATCTTGCTTATCAGAGCCAGTTACTCATACAGCAGCGGAATTTTGAAACCGAGAGTACACAGTTTCTTCATGATTACCTTGAGAGGATATCTATATAGTCTAGGTATGATATGAGTGGTTATCCTGCGATGTTGACTTTCCCCCTATGCCCGGTGCACCTGTTTATATTGCGATCAATGATGATGATGATGAGGATGAGGAGTGATGTTTTATTTTGCTTTCAGTTGTTTTCAGTACTTCTTGATATTTATTTTCGTATTTTCTGTTTAGTTTATGATATTCATCTTATGGACTTTTGTTGAGTGTTTTATTTTTTTTGTCCTTTTTTTTGTTTTATTTCTTTATGATTGATTTTCTTTTATTGTTAAGCCCGTGATTTAACAAATTACAATGACTATGATGGTGCACTTAGCTCTTTTTCTCTTTGTGATGACGATAGCCAATTGCAGTTTTTCTTTCTTACATTGAGGACAGTGTAAGGTTTTGGCTCTGGTGCGGTAAACGGTAAATCTTTTCTTTGCTTTATTTTTAGTAGTTTTGTTTGTGTGTTTATTTGTGTTTAATTTTGATTTTTCATTTATTTTTCTGCATTTTGATTTAATTTCTTTTATTTCTTTATTGTCTTTTTTTTATTTTTTTTATTTTTTATTTTATTTTATTTTTTTCTCATTTGCATTTTACTTGTTTTAATTTGCACGTTGATGATAATAATGTGATTGTGATAACAAGTAGCTTTTAGAAGACATTAAATTTTGCTTTGGTTTAAATATAATTTCAAATGTTGATTTTACCTAGTTGGCGACTCTTTTGGTATGTGGTATGATTTGGTTGATTAGTCTAAATGCTTAGAGAAGTCTTATGTGCGAATTTTTCATGGATATTTTTGTGATCTCAACAAACTCTAGAACTCATTTGAAAACCTCTTGAGGCGAAATAATTTAGAATTGCACTGTTTAGGATATGATGTAGGCCATTTTTGGATCAATTGTGCCATTTTAAGCCTACCTTGTTATCCCTATATCACTAGTTACCTCTTTGAGCCTATTTAATATATATTGTTAGCATTACTTTTCTTTATTTTTGGCTTTTATAACCTGAGCCAAAATATATATATATATATATATAATTCCTACCTTATTTGTTAAGAGCACTTAATTTTGAACACAAACTTTTCAAGAGCAATTGGAATAAGGATGGAATAAAAAAAATCTTCCACATATATTGGAAGAAATTGGTTGGGGGTTATATCTTTTCAAGAGCAATTGGAGTAAGGATGAAAAAAAAGGGCCTTCACATTCTAGTAAATAAAAGAGTGTTAGTGATGGATGTATTGAGGTGAAAGATTAAGGAAGAATTTTGTTTATCTTTGGAAAAATGGGTTATGATTGGAAGAAACAATTTCAGTTAAATGGTGTTACCCTTTTACTTAATTGGTTGTGTTTAATCTAATAAGTGCTCTTATTTGTATTTTGACACTTTCCGTTCTTTCTTAACCAAATACCTAAGCCTAACATTACAAGCCTCATAAAGTCCTATTGATCCGAAGTAGTGTATTTTCCTTCATTAGTGGAGAGAGGTTTGAAAAGTGAGCCTATGGAGTTTGAGATTTCACCTTTTTGCTTGTGGATGTTGTGCATAATATTATCCGGGCATTATGGCTATTGGTTTGTGGTTTGATGGATGTTTAAGAGTCAATAACAAAAGTGAAATTGGTATTTGAGATTTCTTAAAGCTTAGGTGACATTTAATTATTCTATGTGTTGGGTGTTATTTACAATTTTTGAGACATTTGTGCAAGTTATTTGTTATGTGATTTTATTGTTTTAAGTTAGGATAGTTATAGGTAAGATGTTTGTGGGTATCATCACTGGAAGCCCTCACGAGACTACAACTCGTCCTACTAGGGCCACCTAGGGGTTTAAAGGCTTACTGCATACGCTTAATGTAATGTTGTAAATAGAATAAATTTCCTTTGAATTTTTCTTTTAATGTCTCCTTTGAAATTATTCATAGATCGCTTTTCTTGCTAGAGACTAGCAAGAAGGCAGTTGAGGTTGTTGATAAGAGTCAAAGTATTGCATTTTTGTTATGATTTAAATGTTGATATTTGTGTGAAAATTGTGTTTATTTGATTATTTAATCCACAAATGTCATTTCACGGGTATTTTGTGTTTAAAGTGCAATTTCAGGTAAAATCATGATTTTGGAGAAGTTTGGGACAAATTTCAATGATCAGGATTGAGTGAAAATAAAAAGAAAACAAAGTTTCAAAATTTGGAAATCCCGCCGCCGGCGAAAATCTTACAGAGCACATGGTTAAAATCTTCCCAAGAGCAGCGATTTTGGTAGATGCAAATCTCGCCGCCGGTGAGAATCAGAGGAACCAAAATTTTAATTTTTCCAAAAATCTCGCTGCAGCGAGAATAATGTCGTTGCTGGCGAGTTTCATCCGAAAACACATTTTTTATGTTGTTTTGTTCCAAAATTGCCCCCAAAACCCTAGATCTATATATACCATAAGATGGAGAAAAAGGCCACGGCAGAGAGGAGGAGATCTGAGACATCTTTGGAGGAGAAAATACAATTTTGGAGAGAAAGTTTGGAGAAGCTTGAAGGATTATCACCATTGTTGCTACCAAGTGTTCATCTTCAAAAGTTTTTCATCTCTTCTCCTTAGCTTTCATTTTCTGCATTTTATTCAGGTTTGTTATTCATGGATTCAATTGAGATAATGTTTGTTCTTATTTACATTATGAACTAATTCATTTTTGCTAAGGCTATGATGTAGTTGAATTAAGAAAATCTGATTTCTTTTGTTATTGTTATATGAGTTCATTGTTTTCAAGTTGAGTATTTATTTCCATGCTTAATGCTTTTAAATTTCTGGCCAAGATTTAGATGATTTGTTGCATTATATTGAGACCAAGAAGAGATGTGTAATGAATGCTTCTTGTGATAAATACCGTATGTTGAATGCGAGTGTGAGAACTAATGCATGATGTATGTGGTTATTCTAGAAATTCCATAAATCGTAATGTGCTTGTTTGTGATTAAATCTTCATAGAAATATAGTTGGTTTTCATAGATAAGTAATTCTAATATAACTCGAGAGAGAGTATTAGGTAAATTTGGGGTTTTCAACCATCACTTTTAGCTTTGATTCTCATATAACATGACTTGAAATCGGATTGAATTGATTTAGCGAAATCAAATGCCTTAGCATTTTTAATCATTTGTGAACAACATTCAATTGTGTTATTTGTGTTTATTTTTAAGTTAATTTGCTTCTTAAACAATTTCAACAATTGGGTTTTCAAATAAAATTAGGATTAGTCAATTTCGGTACTTAGTAACGCCATTCCTTGTGGGTTCGATATTTGTACTTTTGTACACTTTATTACTTGAACGATTCGTACACTTGCGAAAATATGCATCAGGAGTCACAGACCTAGATTCTTTAACTCCACTATTATTGGAGTTCTCTATCTAGTTCAACCCCATCTTCTATGTATCTACTATGGCTCATTTGAGCATCCATAAGCAGGTTTCTTTATGCCACTTAGGCACAACGTGAAAAGAAATGAGTCAACTTCAAAAACTCGAGTATTATATACTTCGCATACTCATATGAGACAAAGAATTTTTCTTAAATCAGTTGCCCATCACAAATTCTTTAAATAGAATGATGTTGTTTGATTATTATTTTTGGTGATCTATATGGGGCTGATCCATTTATTTCTTTTCTCTCATGTAGTCCTCCTTCTTTTTGTGACTTATGTGTTAATTTTTCTTCCTTTACAACTTTTATAAAAATAAAATATATTGTGTTTGTCAGGGTGGCACTCTTTTTTTCTCATTTCTCTCTCTTCTCAGGATAGTCCTTCAAATTTTTCTATCTAGCTAACATACTGTATGTGAAATAAACCTTTTGGATGGACTAATTATGTTTTGTGGTTAAGACGCTTTTGGCTTGAATTCAAATGTGGTTGTTTTGACATATTTATTCCTTAAGTATATGTATGGTTAAATTTTTGTAGTTTATTTAAAATGAAAATTTTCTTATATGCATGGTATAACTATGTAAATTTGTATGGATATTTTGAGAATTATATGTAGATTTTAGGCTTTGATGATTTGTATGTCTCTAATAAGTTTTGATTCCACTTTATTATCTCTTGAGGTAAAATCCTAGGTACTGCTTAGATAGAAAAAGGATTCAGGGTTTCTTTAGATTGTTTGGACCTTTCAAGCCACCATTGATTATCTATGTCCCTTTTTACTCCATTTTTAGCATATATGTTTTTCCTTTTATTGCACCTTTTAAAATGTAGCCTAAATGCTTTATCTCACTTACCTTATACACCTTTTGGATTTAGGGTTTCTTTAGATAATTTAAATCTTTCAAGCCACCTCTGATTATGTATGTCATAATTTACCCTTCTTTGAGCCTTTATGTTAGTCCTTCTTTTCATTGCACCTTTTAAAACCCAACACAATTACTTTATCTCACTTACCTTGTACACCCTTTGTTTAGTAAATGTCCTAAGTTTTTTTTTTTTACTCTTTTGGCCTCAATTAAAAAAATGGAAAAGACTAAGAAGAATGATGATATTAAAAAAAGGGTGTATAAGTTATTAAATTTGATGTGCAGTTCTCACAACAACTATATTTGTCATTGTATTTTGAGAAGTAAAGAGAAAAGAACCCATGTTTGAGGGTATAATTGTCATGGACATTAACTTATTGGTTTGTTTTTGGAAGAAAGTTGGGTTCGTGATTTCTTCTAGGTTGACACTTACATTGGTGGAAAGAGAGGCTAAATATGGACATATGAAGTTTAGTACTAATCGAGTCTGCATTTCTATTTGTTTGGTTCGCATAAGCATATCTTAATGGCTTATAAAGTAAACAAGTTTAACAAAGCACACATTGTATGTCATCAAAAATTTATTAATACCCTTATTTGAATAAATTATGGATTGATTATCGTATGGATTTTTTATGTTGAGAGTATCGATAATTTTTTCTAAACTTCTTCATCCCAAGAAATACACCTTATCATATTCCTTATGAGATCTCATCCTGCCCCAACAAGGCCTCCTCACTCTAGTGCTTCATCTTTTGGGTCATTATACCTTTTGTTTAATATGTTTGGAGGAGATAAGTCCAATATTCCTTATAAGATTGATCATTCCTTTGAACAATTTCTAATAACATTCTTAATCCACAAAATGATGCACTAGCTTCTGACCCTTCTGATATTGCACAGTTTTCTAGGAGTGGGGTTCATAGGGTTGATGATGCTATAGAGGGAGATGGAGAGTGCTAAACTCAGTTTATATCTTTTTGCTTTCATTTATTTCTTGTTGCTTGAGTTTTTACTGAACTTAATTTTGTAAATATAGTTTGTTTAACGAGTATGAGTTTGAAGTTGTTCCTTGATCAATGCTTTGGATTATTCTGATTGTTTATCCACTTCAGTACTATCTACTGTGTTGCATGATTGTTAGGATTATTGCATATTAAGGAAGTAGAAAGCATGTGTAGCAATATAAAGTTTGAAGAAAGGTCTTAACTGATAAATGTAATAGTAGTTTTATTCTTTTGGAGTTGTAATTCTTTATTACATAGTAAATTGTTTGCTACCAACTGGTTTTCATAATCAACACAAGGATGTTACCACATAGATAGGTCTTTATGTGGGTTTATCTCATTATTTTATGTTTTATGTATACTCAATTGTTATGCTAATACAATATATGTTTATGTTATATATGTTACAACATACTAAAAGCTTAAACTCTGATTAGAAAACTTTTATATTCTTGTCTATTTTTATTAGATATATATAATATCTATTATTCAAAGTTATCTACTTATTTAATATTATTTTATTTGTGCTTCTTTTCTAATGCCTGCTTAAGTCTTTACTATTTTGTTAGTACCAATTAAGGTCAAGTCCTTAAAAAGTCTACATCTTCTTACCCTGGTTGTGTATGAGTCGTAGACTCTTTCACCAAACATGTTTAAGCGAGTTGCTCCCAGGTAATAATGGGTCCTACTAGTAGTGATTGTTACCAGCCTTAACTTTGTCCCTCAGGGAGATAGGGAACAAATGAATGCATATTGCATTAATCTTGAAGGTGTCACCAATCTTCAATAATGGAGCCAAATGAAACATAGGATTCTAATTGACGAGTCCTCAAACTGATTGCTTATAGTATTTGAATGATATCTAGCTTAAGTTTAAAGGTGTTAGCATTCATGCTTGGTCTACACGTACATGATTGTGCTCCATCCACTTGTAGGACACTGAAGTCCCTTAAAGATAATTGGGAGACTATAATAGCTTGTTAATTAATATTTTGTGCAAATTGCTTATTAACAATGTGATAATTTTTCTCTTCTTGGTTGAAGCAGAGTTCTTTCTATCATTCAATCAAAAGGTTCAAAAAGATCACCTATTAATCTGAGCATTTAATAAAAGTATTAAAATATTGTTATTATTTATAAAAATATTTTTAAAAAAAGCACACAAAAATTATAAAAACTCTACCAAAATTATTAAATATTTTTTTTATAAAACTATAAATCATTAAAAATCAATTATTTATACTTTAATCTAATTTTTACTTACGCATATATTTTTAAAATATTATAATATTTATATTTTTCATTAAGTCGAACCATTAATTAAAATTTTACATATTAATTATTTTTAAAAATGTTATAAAATAAGTAGTTAAAAAAATTAACTTAATTAAATTTTATTAATTATTATAAATAAATAAATATCTTTCTTATGATAATATAATCAATTAACCAACTTACATTTACGGTTTATGTTTGTCAACGTTGATCAATCTTTTAACTATATGATTGGATGTCAAAATCTAGAAAATTGTAATAAAATCGCAATGCCACAATCGGACGTTTTTCTATTTTTTTTTTTGTTTTTGTTTTTTGACCTCTTAAAATACAATTCTTTTTTTGTCATTATGTATTGTAGGTTTATCATTATTATTTTTTATAAATGGTTTACCATTATTGGTATTAAATAATCTGTGCCAATGCCACATGCCCTTGCGTCACTTGGCTGCTAATTCACATAACAATAAATAAGGAAGAGTTTGCATTTAATGGTTGACTTTAAATTTAATTTTTTATTTATATTTAAATTAACTATTTTTCAAATTTTATTATTTAAATACCTATACATTTTTAAATATCAATAACTTCTAAAAATAGAAAAGTTAATGTTTCAAAATTATAACTCTAATTAAAGTTATAAAACAAGTGATTAGAAAAGTGAAATTTTACAAGTAAAAGATAATTTCACTTTCCGTTATAATGAGTTATTTATAATTAAAAAAACAATTTAATTGTAATATATAGACCTGATCCTCTAATAACTTTTTTCTAATGATCTTTATCAACAATGATTTTTTAAAATTTTATATATTTGTTTTAAAAAATTTATTTAATTGTATAAAATGTAATTAAATTAATATATAGATGTATTTTAATTAAATATTAAATGCTTAAAGTTTAAATTAAGTAAAGATGAATAAAGAAAAAATTAACAGAAAATCACAATCCATTGCTAATATTGATTCCTTTTCAAGGTTGCCCTCAAAAATATTAACAATTATTTGGAAATTCGACTATCGATCATATCTAAAAAACTCCACTTATATATTAGTACTATCTAAATGTTATTAACTTTAACATATATTCTATCATGTATGAGATATTTCTATTCAGGACAGAAAGTGCAATAGTACTGGTGCTAATTAATGGAGGAATGAAACGACAAATATAACCTTTGCAAGTGCAGGAGAAAGAGAAGTGAAATGTTTATTGATGATCTATATCGTGTTGTACGAAAGTAATTTACTTTCTAAAATCTGACCATTTTGGATTGACATTTGAAATGTCTAATTTGTTTCTAGACAATTCGTTGAGAGATAAATTCTTTGCCAATTAGGGAACTTTATGGGTAATACTCCATATATTATACTATGACAACTTTCGTTATGATCATTTTGGAACAGCATAGATAACATATATTTTATCAATATTTTGTTATGGTTTTATTCACTACAACAAATGACACATTGAGTCATGGCTTTTTACTGTATCCATAACATTTTAGCAAACCTCGGCAAAAAAAGTAATAACAATAGGAATTGTCATGGTTTTTAATTTTGATCGTAAGTCAATTTATAACCGCAGTTTAGTGGGTATAAATTATCTTAATAATGACTATCACTTAATAAAAACAGTGGTTATAGATATCTTAATTTGTAGTCATTTTTTTAACAAAAATCATAAATATATAAAAATTAGTGTACCATATTAAATACGAGTTTTATGTTATATTTTTAATTTTTCCCGAGCTATGAAAGGAAAAGGGAGGCAAGTGAATTCAAGTATAGAATTCCGTTAAAAGAATTTAAACGGATATTAAATTAATGTTATATATATATATATATATATATATTCATCTTTGCTGAAAATTTAGGAGATAGGGATTAAATGGTTTTATTTAAAAGAATATTAATTAAATTGTTTCATGCCTAAATGAATATTGACTAAAAATCTACTTAATCACATAAGATTAAGTCTCTAAGACTACAAATTTATATAACATATGCAAAAGCAATATTCCTAAAATTACATCAGAATATATTATATTTATATCCAAACATTCTTAACAGGAATGTCTATCATCAACGGCTTATAAAGCACTAATAAGTCTCATAAAATATTGGATCCAATACAATTATTGTGCAGCTTAATATTAAACATAATATCAAAATCTTGGCAGTTCTTGTGGATCGAGGGAGGCTGTAAGTGGTCCAACCTTTTTTGGCCATTGAGAAGTACAAACAACCTTTTACACAGATTTGGCCTTCAACTAATTATTAATGTTTAATTTAGTTTAATCAATATTTAATATCTTCCACCCATCACTATGTAACGGAATCTCAACATATAAAAATATTGCTAGCCGGCTATAAGCTAGAATATATTAGACATTGTCGGAAAAAAAACATAACTTACATGTGACTATTACGAGGTTTAAAGCTGTGTATACAATTTAATTTTTGGTAGTCGGTAATTAATAGTGATTCATAATCAAATACGAAAAGCTTTGTGAGAATCGCTTTCAAGCTCCATAAAATATATTTTGTTCTAGTTGACAAAAGCGAATTCTTTTTCTTAAACCGCTTTTATTTAAAATCTTTTAACATACATCACTTATATGTCGCCACATGTCATAAATAAAGATGCCTAAGCATCACCCACCTCAGTCATACTCATTCTTCTTAGTGCCTAATTATAAAAAAAAAATTATTACAATCTAAGATAATTAATTATTGTTGATTATGTTATTGGTATAATATATTAATGTGGTATTAAGCTACTGATGTATAAAATTAATACCACAAATTTTCTTCAAATATACAACTAATCTCCTTAATAGAAAAACAAGAAATATAATTAGTGTACAAGAACAACCAATAACTTCTATTGTTCCCTTTAAACTGTTATCACAAGGCACTCACCAAACACAAAACTTAGTCACTATAGTCATAAAAAATAATTGAGTAAAATACATAAAATAACATATATTATCATGAAAATAAAATAATGCATTTTTAGATCTATATTTCAATACAAATATTTACATTTTGTTTCGTTCTATTTTTATCTTTTATTGAATGTAGTCATTCTCCACTAGTTTCTTTAAAATAACCATAAAAATTATTAAATTAAATATATATATATATATAATAAAAATTAATTACGTTTTATTTACACGACGTATTGTGCTTACAATTTGTAAAAATCCATAAAACATTTAATTTGTCATAATTGTATCCACAATTTATGAGTAACAATAAAAATATACATAAAAACGATCATTTTTAAAATACAATTATGCATACAATGTATTGATAATAATGTAATTATTATTAAATTTGAGCATGCGTTGTAAGTATAATTATAACAAAAAAATATTTTAGACATTTTTTTCAAATTGTTGCATATGTTGTAAGCATAAAACCTAAATAACTCATATTTTTTATAATAAATCTATACTGGACTAATAAAATAAATATAAAATCATAAATATTATAGTTAGAAAATAAATTAAATCATAAAAAACTAATGGCTTACATGCCCCCTAATAGGAAAGGAACAAAAATGGTTACCAAAAATAAAAATTCAAGTTTTCCACATTTTTTACGAAATAATGTCCTATTGAATTAGCTTTATGATGCAATTTGAATTATCTCAATTGCATATCATATGACAAAGAAATTGCAATATTAGTGATATCTATTTTATGAAACTTTCAGTATTATGATTTAATTGGCAATTCCTTGTGCTTCATACAGAAGGAGTCCAACCTTGTAGATCATGTATAAGCCACTTGAAAATTAGCCCATTAAGTGATTTTTTTTATTATTAGGCCAATTTGAGCATGTCATGGATTCTTCGGTGATATTTTTTATTCTCATCGTTCTTTCTTTCCTAAAAAAGATTTACCCTTGAATATTCTTATTAATGTTGAGAATTTCCTGCGTCACAAAGGATGAGTAACGCTCATGATTCAGTAAGCTCTTTAATGGCCTAATTGAACTTTGGTCCATGAATAGAATAAAGTGGATGTTTGACCCTATGAAATTAATGTATTGATAAACTCTAATAAAATCAATCTAGCTATTGGAAACTGGGCAAAGGAAAAAAAATTGGTAGGACACTAATATGCCTCTTTTTTTCTCTTTCGTCAATCTTATCTTCTTGTAAATCAACATCTTTTTCAAGTTTTCTCACTTCTAATGATTCACTTTCTTTTTCACTCTTTTTTTTTTTAATTCAATCTCTCTCATTCTTTTAATGCACTCTCTGTTTGTTAGGTCTCTTTATTGTTTTTTACTCGATCTTTTTTTTTCGTCACTTTCTTTTAAGTCAATCTTTCTTTTTAAGTCTTTTTTTTAAATGATCCTATTTTATCTTCATATACTTTGACTTTCTCAAATAGTGGTGCCTCTAGGATCAAATTGTAGACCTTGATCACCAGAATATACAAATAAATATATCGTAATAAGTAATATGATGATAAGAAAATATTATTTTCACGAATATTATTTTATTAGAAACTAAATTTTAAAACTAAAAAAATAAAATTAATTTTTTTGTATTTTTATATTTTAAGAAAGCAAAATTAAAATAACTAAAAGTAAATAGAAATAATTAATTAAATCAGATTTTGTAACTAAGAAGATATATGAGAAAATATATAGGAATACTTAAATCTCTAATTTTTTAAACATGTGAATCGCTAAAATCCCTCCAATATAATTATCAATTAATTACATGATCAATTAAATCTAACTTAGCATGTATTCCTCTATCAAGTAAACTACATACCATGTAGTAATTAATTTAATCACACTCTCATGCCAATTATATTTCATACTACTCATTAAGTTCATTAATTATGGATCACAAGCTGACTTATTGGCTGTAGCTCGTAACCACTTATTGTCTGCTGCTTATGTCCAAGTGCATCAAGAATTTCATGTATGCAAAGTGTGATGATATTATGTGTGTGTAGACAAGTGTAATGTTGTTTTGTATCCATATGTCTTGCTGCATGTTTAATTTGTGTATGTTTGGAGACTGTGTGTCTCTTAGAAGATGTGTTGTACTTCTCTTTTATATTTAAACAGAAGTAGATAATGAAAGAGGAGACAGAAAATATAAACAAAATAGCACTATTTTTAACTCCATTGTTCTTCTCTGATTGGGACCCAACATAGTTCCATTAAATTATTTAATTTTATCATTTTTTTATATCATGAAACCATCCTTGTCTCAAAGAGATGATAAAAAACTATAAGGTCACTAGTAGGTAATTACTATAATATATTATTGATATCGATTTTTTTCCATACCAAAAAGAACACTTGTCTTGCAACCTACAAGAGAGGATCATTGGAGCACCAATGTGGTGTCTTCCAAAAAAAAACCTATGATGCTTAATTAAGTATAGGATTTGTAAAGAGATAGAAGAGCTTAAAGTCTCGCTATGTGATTAAAATATTACTAGTCTCAATTATGCAATGTGAGTATATGAGATAAGATGTTTAAAGTGTACAATGGTGAATATATGTAAGGACTATATTCTACTTGATGCATAACACTTATCCATTTAGATAGACATTATGTAACACCATGGTTATCTTTCCATAATTATCATTTTCCAAGAATAAATAGATATTTAACTATTATTTACCTCTTTAGATGATTTTCTAACAAATATTAATGACTTAGTGCCTATTGGGCTAGCTAGTGAGGTATTATGTTGTTTGGACCACCCATTGCTCATAATTTCATATCTATATATACATCCATCATTATCCCCCAAGCCTCCTACAATTGGATGAATTCGTAAGGATTTTGTTACTAGCTTCGTGACCCTTTCAGCCATACTAGCAGTGCTAGATTTGCTTTTATGCGATCTTTTACCTATCTGGTGGAAGGATTTTGCATTTTACTTGGCCATTAAAAATTTGCATGGTGTTGGTATGTATCTAGTGTTATTTCTAAATTTTGAATTGGAGTCTCAGTTAGGGAGATGTCGAAGTCAAAGGTTTCCTTAGAAATTTCAACCTTCCCTTTTTTTTTGGGAGATAGATTCAAGTTTCTAACTTTGGGCTTAAGGCTCATGGGTTCACCCAATAGTTTTTGATCTTTATATGGAGTTTTGAGTAGATGGATGAGGTTGTACCCACCCTTCTATATATACATGTTTCTCCCACCTCTCATTCTCTCATTCCACACGATTCACTCTTTAAATTTGAGTGCTCATCTTGTAGAAAGAGAGAAATAATGGAGGAGAGAAGTTTAACAACTTCAAGGCTTATGGTAAGTGTTTATTTAGATAACTAGGAGAAAGAGATGCAACATGTGTGATATAAATAATGAATGTCTTATGAATAATACCAATCTTATTGAATATATATTGGACCATTATAGTATACATGTCACTACACTATTGGTTAACATTTTGACTAAACATAAGTAGAAGGTAGACCTTTCACATTTATATTAGCATCCATGTAACTACTTGCCACCAAGCGGAGTATGTACACCAATTTATGATAGAATGTATCGGGCTAATGTCCAAACAATAAGTCCCCTACTTGCTCTTTAGATTAATTCCATTATTAAAATCATTGTACATCCCATTGTACTCGTGTCTATATGTTGGCTTCTCGTATATAAAACATGGTGTCTATTTTATCTTACTCAATGTTATGTCATCATTCATGTAAGGTTAGTTACTACGGATCAATAATACACACATGCATATAATGAGGGACACTTTGTATGGGAATATGTTTACACATACCATAGGATTTGTTTTCTTAGTGTGCATTCTCGGTGGAGTATTGGTTTTCATTGAACGAGTGAGCCGATGTTATCCCTCATGTTTTTGTTTCGTTTTGGGTATGGGAATTTGTGAAATTTTTGGAAACAAAAAAATATCTCTTTTTTAACATCACCATAAAGATTTCCACCACCCTCTGCACCACCTTTAGCGAGGTGGTTGGCAAGGTGGCCGTTTGAGGCTCTATAAATACAACCCCCAATTTATTGTTAACGGATACTCCAAAAAATGTAGAAGAGCTCTATTAAATTGACATCTCTTATGTCTATATCTAGATCGTTAATACCTTGAGGTTTAATATTAGTGATTCATGATTGTGTGAGCAAAACTATATTTATGAGTTGTGAGTACTCGAGACATTATTTATGAGTGGGTTATGTGTAAGTCGTATGTCGGCTGGCGAAATCCCTCATGCAATGTTTTCTTATTTACTTTTCTCATTACTGGTCTTCAATTATTGATCACATCACATTAGGTGGTGTTAGCTTTGGAGAAGAGCTGGGTTTGTGTCTTGAATTGGGTCATTATAGAAGTAGTAAGAAAGAGAAGCAATAGGTAGTTAGAACAGAGGTCTCAACTGATAGAGATTATAGTGTTTTTATTTATTTTAGAGTTTAATTAATTTATTATTTAATAGATTGTTTACTGCTGAGGGATTGCCTAAAGAAACCCAAAGATGTTACCACATAGATAGGGTTTCTATGTGGTTTACCTCATTATATCAAGTGTTATGTATACTTGAATGTATGGCTGATACAATTAGAGTTTAGATGGTGTATGTCTTTATATACTAAAGTTTAAACTCTAATTACAAAGCTTTTAATATTTATCACCTGTTTTCTATTTATTGAATTTTATATTTGTTGTTTTATTATACTGCTTTTCCGTGTTTATTTGTACTCTAGTTGTCATTATCTATCAGATGTTTTTATCTCCATTATTTGCAAGGTTGGGTTAATTCCTTAAGGAGTCAGTATCTCCCTAACTTGATTATGTATCGGGTCTTAAACTCCTTTTTAGTTGGAATTCATGTTTAGATTGTATGTTAGTATAATATGCATTTTATCTACATACATGTTTTGGTGTGGGTCTTTAAGGAGTTTGTATCTCCTTACCTTGAAAGTGTACCAGGTGTTAGACTCTTTAATAAGGTTTGTTGTGTGTGTATGTTTGATTGCTTGCTACGAAAGTACAATCATGATTTCCTAAATATGTTTTCACATACGAAGTTTTGAAGTGATTGGAAATCCATTTAGCCTTACAGTATGTATGCATGTATCACAAGCTTTTTATGGTTTAACATGTATTCTTGTTGCTAGTTTAGATAGGAGCATATGAGGAAGGCCGTCACTAGTGTGTATTCCGCAGGTTGTTATTGTTGTATCTACTGGCTATTTTTTGTTCATGTTAAATTCAACATGTTTTTTTTGTACTTTCATTTTATTAATTGCTTAATTCACGTTGTGAGGTCTACTTGGCCAAATTGATATAGAGCTCACAAAATGATTGTGTGGGTTCACATTTTCACCCCTAATTTAGGTCTTGATTACCTTTTTTACTTGAAAAAATAATTGACCTTCGAGTAATTGTTTCTATATATGAAAATCTTCAAAAGTCAAGGAATAAGATTGTCTTGCACTCGAGAAATCAGGTTCTTTAATTGCTCTATGTGGTTCGCTTAAAATTTGAACAAGATAATTCAATTTCATTTTGGAAAACTAATGCATAAAAAACTTGATAGTTAAATTTTGTATTTATAAAAAGCTCGATAGTATACGAATCATATAAAATAAGCGATAAGTATACTCTTAAGATTATCTCTCAATGAATTATGATGGTTTTAAATAGTTAAATTAATTTTCTAATTTAGTTAAAAAATAACAACTCCTAAACATTCTAACAAATTATTGGATGGTTTGTAAAACTATAAATTCTAAATTAAATTAATTCTAAAAAAGTAAATCAATTAAAGCAATAAATTAAACTAAAGTCGAATCTCGGATGATGGATATATATGGGATTTTAGCGAGCATTACCCTTCATTGATAGAACAAATTAAATCATTTAAATATAAGATAGATTTTTTGATTTAATTTTCTTTTAAATAAAACTCCCTATAATCATGGTGAGTTTTCAATGCTAATCCATAAATCAATTCTCCCTTATCCAAGATTGATATTCATTAATTGAAAACTAATATATATATATATATACCAAAATTTTCAATTAATTGATAACTTTTCTTGGTCAATCATGACTTTAAAAATTAATAAACTTAATGTAGATATGTTCTTCAATTATAAATCAAGATTTGACTTATCATTAGTTTATAAATAATTAAATTTATTTTTTAAAGATCTAAATTAATAAAAATGTATGAAACTAAAATAGACTCTTATTCATTGTGAATAATTAAGCACAAATTTTACGTCTAAAGCTTAATTATAATATATTTTCTTTAATCATATATGAAGATTTGATGCATCATTAATTTAAAATAAAAGATTTGAAGAATATGAACAAGAAATAAATCATAGCTTTTAATTACTTGAATCACAAAATTGTTCTTCTAATTAATAGAAGTAGAAACTAAAATCCATTATATAGATTTAGCCAATTATAACTAAATTAACAAAATCAATTCAACTATTAAAGGCATCAGATTACAAAAAGAATAAAGTAGCAACAATTTAAATATCCATTTTTTTGAAAACGATTCCAGATCTCTGAACAAGTTGTCACTCGTTTCTCCAAATCCTTAGATCATCTTCGCAAATAGGATCTTTCCTTTCATAGCTGCATATGGGTGGAATGGTTAAACCAATTCTACACCAAAAATAATAGGGCTATTACTAGAAATAGAGAAAACAAAACTAAAAACTAATTTCCTTTACAAGAGAAAAGTGGTCTTATTCATAGCTAAGGAAAGAAAGAGAAATATGGATAGGGAGGGAATAATTATCTGATTGCCACACACGAAGTGTGTGCAATGAATACGCATCACAACAAGTAATATAATGATAAGAAAAGATCGTTCACACAGAGATTATTTTATTTGAAACTAATTTTTGAAACTAAAAAAATGAAAGTCGATTTTTTATGTGTTTTTATATTTTAAGGAAGCAAAATTAAAATAACTAAAAGCAAATAACAATAATTAATTCAATCAGATTTGGTAACTAAGAAGATATATAAAAAAATATATAGGAATACTTAATCCCCAAATTTTATAAACATGTGAATCACTAAAATCTCCCCTAATATAATTATCAATTAATTACATGATTAGTTGAATTTAATTGAGCATATATTTGTTGCCTCCTTTAAGAGAACATAAAATCGTGCAAGTATACATGGTCACAAATAATAAAATTGATAAGTAAAATATCGTTCCCACGGAGATTTATTACTAGAGTTTATAGAGTACTAAAATTGTTTCACTCTAATTTTATCCAAACGATCAAAAAGTTGCAAGTATTTTAACTAACTAAGCGTTTTATAACAAAATAGAAGAAAATTCTAGGATTGTAGTTTCACTAAATTAATCCACTCGAATCATATTATTCCCTCTTGATTTATATTTTTTGCAAATTTAATTTGTCAATCAAGAACTCCTAATTTTATCCATACATCTCTTCCGAGCTCCATATATATACATCTCGTTAAAATAATTTACTATATTCTTATGAGAATTAAATTTACTAAGATTCATTACGTTCAAAGTTCTCAAATAGCCACATATAAAATAAAAGTATATTCCTATCCCTTATATAGACATGTTATTCTATCCATGAGCAATACACAAAAATGCCTCTTCCAAGTTTATTTAAATGTCACAGATCAATTGATAAATTTTCCAATAATCAAAAGCATTAAACACAAATAGAATAAACAAATTAAAAATCTCATAAATATTTCAAAATAATTAAATCCAAGCTTTATAAATTTAGCGACACAACAACCCTATAAAAATTAAATTACTTCATAAACAAAATTAAAATTACAGAATTTAAGGAATATTAGTTGAAGAAAAACAAAAGAAAATTAGAATTTTATCATCTCTACTATCTAAATTTTTGGCACATGTAGAAACACAACAAAAGCCAAAAATGGCTTATGTGTGTACCACAATCCAACTCTCCAACCTTTCTTTTTTTTCTCGTAATAAATGCCCTATTTATAGCTAAAAATAATATAAACAAATATTAAGCATGTGGGACATTTTTCTTTAAACACGTAGACACGCGTGTGAAAATGGGGGACATCACACACGCGTGGGAGACATTAAAAAACAACTAGAAAGTGTGTTGATTCTGCGTTTATGTTTCAATTCATGCATGACATGTGTCAGCATCTGATTGGTTGAAAGAATAATCAAGACACGTGGTAGCTTTTAATTGGTTGTGGTGATAGGATGCAAGTGGACCAGATAAACTATGTCACACGGGAACATTACTTTTTGCAGACACGTGGGTAACATAGACACGGCTGGAAACGTGCATTATTTCTATGTTTTTATTTTACAAAACTTATGCCACGTGTTAGAATATTACTTGTTGGAGGAATAATCAAGACACGTGGCATCTTTGTATTCGGTGGAATCGTAGGGCACAAGAAGTTTCTCTAGACCTCGTCGCACAGGAGCATTGCTAGTACACACATGTGGGTCCCACCCTACACGCGCACTAAGCCATGTGTAATCCGAGAAACGCGTCCAATCTCTTATGTTGTGTCTGTGTCACACGTGCCTGATCGTCACCGTTGATTACCTGATCAGACGGTGCGTGATGTGCTTTACGAATGATACGCGTGGTTCTCTTTTTCCTACGTAGAAAAAAAATTCATTAAATTACATTTTGGCCCTCTAATTTAATTCAAATTAACTTTTAAACTTTTGATATTTGCATTCAAGCCCATTTTTAATTTAAATTATATTTTCAGCTTTTATTGTTTGCAATTAAGTCCTTTTTCAATACAAATTCTTTAATTTTCCTTAAAAATAAATTCCTTAAAAAACTAACATTAAATATAATTTTAATACATTAAAACTAACTAAAAATATCAAGAACATAACAATTATAATTAATAAAATGGACAAAATAACTGTATAATATACAGTTATCAATATTTCTCTCTCAAGTAAACTACACATCATATAGTAATTAATTTAATTAAACTCTTATGTTAATTAAATTACATACTACTCATTAAGTTCGTGAACTATGGATCACATAAAAAAGAATCATACATCTCTGCCTAGAAACTATGCATGTTATTTAATCAAGATAAACAATTAAATAATTCTCTCAAATCTATTTTATTACCTCTATATATAAATTGTTAGCAAAATAATTAATAGTATAAAAATTAAATTAAATAATATAATTAAATTATAATTATAATTGGGATAATATATTAGATCATCACATGGTGTAAATTGGGTTCATAAGATCTATATGTTAATTAATTAGGTAGACATAATTCTATCCACAAAGCCCATATTTTTCATAAAGAAAGACATAAAAATTATTAGAGAAAAGAGTATAAGAAGAAATACAATCAATTTCTTTAATTGTAGTACTAATTTTCTCTTGAATCTCCACCAAAATTTGACCTCCTATTGAATTTTTCTGTATTTTTTAGCTCCAAAAATTGATCAAAATTATGCTAATGACAACTCCTTAAGGTTTATGGGGTGATTTGGGACTTAAATATCGCTCATGTGGCACAAAAACTTCACTAGGCGAATAACAGAGCGACACATGGCAGGAGAGATTAGTCCGAGTCAACACGTGGTGAGTTAGTGCCACGCGGCACAATGAGATTCATGGATGCATATTGTATGGCGCACTAGTGGATCACAGGGAGCAATGACATAATGACACATAGTAGTGTTGCTTGACCATGCTTTGAACTTAGATTAAACATCGTGTTGAGAGGTGTCACGCGCTGCTTCACTCCTCACATGCGGAGATTTATGATTTGTTGTCCTTGCTAGCATGGCATCTACATAGCTTACCCTATAAGCCTTTCTACTTGCATGGCAAGTCACGTGATAGATTGGTTCTACCTTAAAAATTCATAAAAAGAACCATAAATATTCCAAAAAACATCCCAAAAAATTCCAAAAATTATATTTTCACCACTTTACATTAAAAAGATTGTATGTTAATATTTTTAGCCCAAAAAATAACAATTATTAAATAAAACAACTAAATATTAAGTAAAAAAGTGTGTTAAGGACTCTACTTTCTTAGAGTCATCACACCCGCAAACTTAACTCTTTTCTTGTCCTCAAGTAAAGCCAAGTATAATTAAATAAAATAAGATGGGTAGTATATTCATAAATATACATCTATTAGTACATGTATATTTCACGAACACTATCTCTCTCAAAAGGGGTACAATCTTATGATAAGAAGGTTCACATATTCATCAATCAGTGTTTCATCAATACATATGTAAGGTTTTTGATAAATTAATTCGTGTGTGTGTGTGCTGCACATGATATCATCCAATGTACACATGAAATCAACCTAAATGAGCATGCTAATCAATTCAATATTAGAATAAGTTTCATAAGTCTATTTTTCACATCCCTCTCTATTAATATAAATATGCACTTAGCTCTAGATCAAAAAGAACTTTACATGGTTATAATGTAAGGCTTAGGTAGGGGGTCGATAAATGAAGACATTTAGGCTCTTTCCACACCTAAGCTTTATTTTATATCATAATGCAATTTTTAACTACAATTGAGCTTTTATTTGATATTTTTGTGCACCCTTTCTTATCATTTTTTTTATATTATTCTATTTCAAATCTTTTTTTGTGTAACTTCATAACACTTCCAAACTTATTTTCAATTCTATTTTCTTTTTCTTTAGAGGGATAATTATGTTGTGAGTTTTTCTTCCATTTTATTTATTAGGGTGCATTACATTTCACCTTAGTGTATAAAATAACACATGATTGCATCTTTTTTCTTTTCATACAAGCTAAAGGTGCAAGGATAAAGGTAACACTTATTGGCTAGGCCCAAAATGTGGCTTAAAGATCAAAAAGGTTCTTTTTTAGGTTCAAATAAGTGACTACGGATATTAACAATAGTTAGCTTGAAATTCTCAATCGATCCAAATAAGGCCTAAATCATTTCTCTTGCTAAATACTTTTCAAAATTTCTCTCAAGTTATGATCAAATAGATTCTAAAATCTAGTAGATCTCATCAACTCATATAACTCACTATAAAATTTATTTCAATAAGAACACCAAAATCAATCATGAACATGTGCATAAATATTTAAATCAATCCAATCAAAACTAGCAAGTATATCTTATGATTAATGTATCTTAACAAATATGTTACATTTCTATCCTAGTCATGACAGTCAATTTTTATCATTGAGTTCATATGTTTTATATCAAGCATGCATGCATCTAGTATTCATATATTTATCAATTTCTACCCAAATTCTGATTAAAAACGTACTCAGAATTAAAAAACAATTCCCTAAAAAATTTTAAATGCATAGTAAACTCTAAGGTAGAGAATGAAGTTTCCTCCCCAAACATAAATTACACATTGTCCCTAATGTGCACATATAAATATGAAAAGGTAAAAGAAAACAAAACTCTATTAGTCATGGCACACTACATCTATTTTTGAAATGCTCATTCTTGTTGCACCATTGCTCTCTACATTTATTCACCTACAAAACAAAAAAATGAAAATATAAGTAAAATAACATTGGGTTGCCTCCCAAATAGTGTCACCTTTAACGTCATTGACTAGACGATCATATCAAGTCCTAAGGTGCATACACCAAGGTTATCGCAGATGTTTCATTAGATAATTGATCTTCATAATAGTGCTTCACTCTATGCCTATTAACTATAAACCGCTTTTTATCTTTGTTTTATAATTCAATGGCCCCATGGTTGGTTACCTTAGTGAAGTTGAATAGACCTGACCATCTATTCTTTAATTTTCCAGGAAATAATTTGAGTCATAAGTTATGTAGTAACATTTTCTGACTCGGTTCAAAGATATGGTGCACAATTTTATTATCATGCCATCCTTTTATGTTTTATTTGTAAAGCTTGGAATTCTCATAAGCATTCTACAGTAATTCCTCCAATTTATTTATTTGATGCATTTGTTTCTCACGAGCTGCATCTATGAACATATTCAACTATTTCAGTGCCTAGTATGCTTTGTGTTCCAATTCTAGTAGTAAGTAACACGTCTTTCCATAAAATGGCTTATATGGGGTGGTACCAATTGGTGTTTTAAATGTAGTTCTATATGCTCATAAAGAATCATTCAACTTAGATGACCAATCCTTCATAGAGGTGTTTATAGTTTTCTCCAAAAATGTTTTTCACTTCTCTATTCGATACTTCTACTTACCCTAATATTTTATCAAATTAGGGATTTCTGACACTCATAGAAAATTTACAAAACCAAAGGGGCCTCTAAAATAGGAATTAATACGAATGAACTCTATATTATAAGAAGACAGAGGCTATGCTAAATTTTATCATTATCTTAGGGAAATTGATAAATCTTCTGAAGTAAAGGTAAAT
This sequence comes from Hippophae gyantsensis, assembly GCA_030763125.1. NCBI lineage: Eukaryota > Viridiplantae > Streptophyta > Magnoliopsida > Rosales > Elaeagnaceae > Hippophae > Hippophae gyantsensis. The sequence continues at coordinate 49,760,384 of CM061031.1, read as the reverse complement.
GAAACTTATAGTAATATTATAATCATTTTGCATAGCAATATAATCCTCACTGAAGAACATATTTAGAAAATCAATAATTTTGAAACAAATTTTAATAGTAATAATTTGAAAATTTGTCAAGAAACAAGAGGATTTTGTGTTTGAACGCCAAGGAAACCACTAAGGATCACAAATATATTTACTACATTTGAGATTGAAAAGATAAAAATGTGTCATCATTTATGTTATCAAAAATGACTGTTGGTAAAAAATGCTTAAGAGGATTAAAGATTTAGAACCCACATCTTTAGTTAGCAAAACATGCAAAGAAAATGAAAGACATAAATTCAAATGACGAAAATAGAAAGTTAGGTGAGAATTATTAAAATAGGAGTAACCAATGATTTCCCTCTATTGTAAATAGAGATTTCTTACCCTATAAAAGGAACCTCATTTCCTTTATTGACACACAATTTCATCAATAAAAAACTTTCTATTCTAAAAATTATTCATCTAGGAACTATGTATCTAGAAACTATGAGTGACTAAGAATATCTTCATAATTCTTAGTTGGCTCTTAGAAATATAATAATTATTAATATTATGAATAAAATAGAGTGTTGTCACTTTTTTTCCATTCTCTCGTAAGTCTAATTTGGAAAACATACTATGTGCGGATGCAAGAGGTTGTCATTACGAGAAGAGTATTAAGGCTTGAACAAGCTGATGCATATTAGGTGTAACAAAAGAAGACGAATAACGAAAATGAAGATTGTGGTAGACTCATTAAATTTAGGTATGATAATTATGATTAAAAGTCAATTAAATATCTTGAATGATTAAATATTTTTTTTATAAGATTTATAAAACTAATAGATAAGAAAATAAAGACAAAAAAAAAGTAGCCACAAATCTTTATAAAAATAAACATAAGAAAATTATAAAGTTAAATCAAAATTTTGATAAAAAATTTAAATGTTTTCCTTTAAATAATAATATGTAAGAAATAACAATTAATGTTTCTAAAACAGCTAACTACAATTTGGTATTAAAGGTATAAGAAAAAAAAAGTTATTGAATATAAAGTTAATATCGTTAACTATTTGATGATATAGTGATGTTAATTATAAAAATCATACATTAGAGTTATTTTTATAAACCTGATAGGTATATGTGAAGATATATTAAAGTTCAAGGACATTAACGAAAATTTTTGAGTTGGGATGGGAGAGGGGAGAATAATTTTTTTTAATTAAAAAATCTAATAATATTATTATTATTATTATTATTATTGTATTAAATGGGCATTTTTTGTTTCTGTATAACTATGGTTTATTTAAAAAACCGTGGTCATATATACAACATATGGTCATGGTTTTTAGGGAAAACCGTTGCTATGACTTACAACAATAGTTTTTATGAAAACCGTGGTTAAAATTTCTTGAAATTAGCTTTCTCATGTCGTAATGATTGATATTATTGTAAAAATATTCTATGAAAAGACGAGTTTTATGTCATACTTTTAATTTTTCAGCAGGCAAGCGATGAAAGGAAAAAGGAGCAAGTCAATTCCAAGGATAGGGATTAAATTGTTTTATTTAAAAGAATATAAATTAAATTGTTTCATGCCTAAATGAATATTGACTAAAAATCCACATAACCATATAAGATTAAGTTTCATAACATATTGGACCCAATACAATTATTGTGCAGCTTAATATTTAAAAAAAAAAAAAGAATAAACATAATTACAAAATCTTGGCAGTTCTTGTGGATTGAGGGAGGCTGTAAGTGGTCCAACCTTTTTTGGCCATTGAGAAGTACAAACAACCTTTTACACAGATTTGGCCTTCAACTAATTATTAATGTTTAATTTGGTTTAATCAATATTTAATATCTTCCACCCATCACTATGTAACGGAATCTCAACATATAGAAATATCGCTAGCCGGCTATAAGCTAGAATATATTAAACATTGTCGGAAAAAAAACATAACTTACATGTGACTATTACGAGGTTTAAAGCTGTGTATACAATTTAATCTTTGGTAGTCGGTAATTAATAATGATTCATAATCAAATACGAAAAACTTTGTGAGAATCGCTTTCAAGCTCCATAAAATATATTTTGTTCTAGTTGACAAAAGCTAATTTTTTTTCTTAAACAGCTTTTATTTAAAATCTTTTAACATCACTGAAAAAATTTGTACCCATTTTTACATGTACATCACTACAAAACTTAATCACTACAAAACTTTTGTCGCCACATGTCATAAATAATGTTGCCTAAGCATCACCCACCTCAGTCATACTCATTCTTCTTAGTGCCTAGCTATAAAAAATATATTATTGCAATCTAAGATAATTAATTATTGATGATTATGTTATTGATATAATATATTAATGTGGTATTAAGTTAATGATGTATAAAATTAATACCATAAAATTTCTTCAAATATACAACTAATTAATCCTTTAATAGAAAAACAAGAAATATAATTAGTGTCCAATAACAACCAATAACTTCTATTGTTCCCTTTAAACTGTTATCACAAGGCACTCACCAAACACAAAACTTAGTCAATATAGTCATAAAAATAATTGAGTAAAATAAATAAAATAACATATATTATAGTGAAAATAAAATCATGTTCTTTTAGATCTATATTTTAATACAAATATTTACATTTATTCCTTCTATTTTTATCTTATATTGTATGTACTTATTCTCTCCTAGTTTATTTAAAATAACTATAAAAATTCTTAAATTAAATATATCTATAATAAAAATTAATTACGTTTTATGATCATAACGTATAGGACTTACATTTTATAAAAATCTTCAAAACGTTTAATTTATTGTAATTGTACTCATAATTTATGAATAATAATAAAAATATATACAACAATTAATATGTATTTTTAAAGTTACAGTTATGCATGCAACGTATGGATAATAATATAATTATGCCTAAAATTGAGCATACTTTTATCGTTACTCATACATTGTGGACATAATTATAACAAAAAACGTTTTATGAATTTTTATAAATTATCGCATATATTGTAAGCATAAAACATAATTAACCCATATTTTTCTTAATAAATCTATACTCGAGCTAAAAAACTAAGTTAATAAATAAATATAAAATCTTAAATATTATAGTAAGTAAAATAAATTAAATCTTCAAAAATTAATGGCTTACATGAAAGAAACAAATATCGATAACAATAATAAAAATTAAATTTTCTCACATTTTTTACCTCAATTTATGAGCCCAATTTGAAAAACTATTTCAATAAATAATATGTCCTATTGAATTAGTTTTCTAATGAAATTTGAATTATCTCAATCGTATATGCACTATTACAAAATATACATATGGCCTCGGTTTTTAACCGTAACTGTAGGTCTATAGACACAATTATAAGAACTGAGGCCTAAGTGAGAGAGACCATAGACTGTTACCTATGACCTTAATTTTTTAACCGAAGCCATAGATATACCCTATGACATCGGTTAATAATAAAAGACCGAGGCCATAGGATATGTCTATGGCCTCGGTATTTCAATAACTGAGGCCATAAACATGTCATATAGTCTATGTGTTTCATTAACCGAGGCCATAAGGTATATCTATGACCTTAGTCTTTCAATAACTGAGGCCATATAATATTTCTATGACCTTGGTCTTTCAATAATCGAGGTTATAGGATATGTCTATGGTCTCGGTCTTTCAATAATTGACGTCATATGGTATGCATAAATTAACAAAATATAATTATTCATTACAATATTAAAAATCAATATAAATTATAATAAATCTATTAATTACAATATAAAAAATCATATTATTTTAAAATTAAAAATATAATTACATTTGAGAGTTTATTATACACTAAAACATAATAAAATCTTACTATTACAAACTAACTTTTTACTATTAATTACAAACATTTATAAGTGTGCTAGTGTTGGTGCGATGGTGTGCCTAGTGCACTGATGCACCTGGTGCCTGGTGCAATTGTCCACCTGGTGAGCTAATGCGCCTACTATCTGGTACATAGTGTTGCTGCACCTGGTGGTTGGTGTGCTGTTGAGCCTGATGTTGCTAAGATGCTATTAGACATATATCAGAATTTCAAGTACATATATCAAGAAAATCAAATCAATAAGTAGAGAAGCAAATGACAACAACGAGACTATAAACTAAGATGAAAAATTGGTACTTCTACTTAAGTCAATGATACCATCTACATCACCATTTTTCTCTTACATATTTCCTGACACTAGGATCTTGTGCAACCAATTTCCTAACCGTTGATGCATAATTTGTATCACCTTTAGATGGAATGGAAGAGCTAGACTTGAACAAAAACAATGATTCCTTGTCAAAAGAATGATGATGATTCCTTTCTTGCTGGATCTCATCACCAGCATAATTTGAAAGCCCATTCTGAACATCAATTTTAGTAAGTGCAAGAAAGTCCATTGCACTAAAATTGGGAGCTGATAAGGTCTTTGTCCATTACCCTACTTTATGATTCACCACATATGGAAAGGTTACTACAAGGTATAAGAAGAACCAAGATATCACAAGTCTCATGCTTAAAACCTAAGAAATATTCACACAAATGATTTAGTATATAAGAAAAACAACTTAAAACTTCAACTAGATAGTTGTGCCACTAAAAACCGTGAAAGAAGACCTGAAAAAGATCAAGATTATATGAAAAATTTAATACTTGATTTGTCAAGTTCAAAGAAGGATATGAGTATTAAAAACACAAAAAACCTACATCACATTATTATGCTTAAAGACAAAAGGATAAACATAGTAAAAGTTGTTACGACAATTGAGGTCAAAACTATGCATAGATTGCATAATGCAGATCCAAATATTTGCCACCAAAATATGCATAAAGTAGTGTTCTCTACAATGAAAATATATGACCCATTAGAGTTCTTTCACTACACTAACACTAACACACATATAGACTTCAGCACTGTCACTAATATATCCAAAAAACATAGAAAATCAAAGTTATATAGAAAAAAAGAGAAATGAAAGGTTCAAAATAAAGAATAATTATTTATCCTCAAATCATAGCAATTAAAAGAGATGACCTACCCTAATTTGATAATGGAACTCCAGCGAAAAATCAATCATACCTCCAAATATGTTAACACTTCAATAGTCAGGTTTAAGTCACATCCATTTGCAAAATAGACCCTTGCAAGGATTTCAGTCGCAAAGCCTGGAACGAGACCCTTGCAAGGATTAAACTAACTTTCATAAATAGTGGCATAAAATATGTTATAAGTGTTTTTCATTGTAAACATAGGAATAAGAGCATAAAGTACATTTAATTCTAGGTAGGAAGCATGCATAGCAGGCCACTGAGCATCTATCGATTCAAAGGCCATATAGTATAATACATCAAAGGCGTCTTCATCTTCTGCAATTTCTAACATGCATTTGGGAAAAGGGAAAATCAGAAACTTCCTAGCAAAGTATTATAGATAAATAGACATTAAGGTACCATAATAATGGATATTACCTCCTAACCATCTCACAAAATTGACTGTCAGGAGACATCTTGGTTTTGCTGCAATGTTGACCTATCAGCAACTGTTGTTTGTAAAGGGAAAAAGGACATGATATGTGTAGCTCTACAAAGTTTTTATTCAAAAACAGAGTAAAGATACTATTAACATGGCATGAGTCTTAAAATTTCTTTGCAAAATAATGGACTCTAAAGAAAACTTAAGCGAATGAAGTATTTCCAAAAGAGAAGTCATAACAATATTACCAACATTCATGGGGAAAATTTCTGACAATTATAACTGAGGAAAAAAAATACAATGAAATATCACTTTAATGGATACATAAAGGAGACTTCTCTCATTTAAATATGATTCACGAATATGTAAACTTTTTGAGATTTTGATCAATAATATATACGTGTGCATAGATCAAGCATCTTTCATGCCAATTAAGAGAATACTTGACAAGTAAAAAATATTATAGTCAAGAAAACAAGAAGCATACCCGAAAAAAATAGCAAATTCTCAAGAGAAATAAAGCCTCAAACTCTGAAAGGAAGAGTTAGTCACAGTGTGATATGAACATATTTTTCCAATTGGAAATAGTAAAGTATTATGTTTAGAAATATTTTGTTGTTTCATATAGTACTTGTCATGATGTTTGTTAATTGAAATATTGTGCTTGCTTCTTATGCCCATCTTTGATGGCATATACTAATATACAAGAATTTTAATGACCAAAGTATGTTGTAAGTGATGAGTGCTCAAAAAGCACTAAAATTACATGATTTTATACACGTTAATTGATTAAAAATATATATATTTATATGATTTTATCATATATTTATATAAATCTGTCTTTTCGGAATCACGGGTATTTTTATTGTTTGTCAGGTATTTTCGCTTAAAAAAGTAACTTAAAGACTCAAAGAAAAATACTAGAGACAATACATCACAAATATATTCATAAAATAAATGAGAAAAAGTCAACAAATATGAAAAAATTAGATAAAATGGATTAAAAGGGTCAAAAATGTCAAAAAGGGTGAAATCTCGCACGCAGTCGCCCAATCGCGCCGGTCAACGTGTGCAGCACACCTAACAACACTGGAAAACGTGCGCATCACACCCAACAGTACCGACCAACGTGTACGCATTGCCTGCACGCCTAGTCCGTGCGCACCCCTGCTCCATTTTACGCGCACCGCACGCCCATCTATGCCTAGTCCGCGTGCGCCGCTGCGCCCATCTGCCCCATTCCAAGTGCGCCGTTGCGCCCCACCTACCATGACATCAATGATGATGTCATCATCACCTACTATGCATTTCCTCCATTTTTAATCATTTTTTCACCCATTTTTTTCCTCTCCTCACCTATAAATACCTTTATTCTCTACACCTCAAAAAATATCTTCTTCTATCTTTCTTTCTCTCCATTTCTTAGTTTTTAGTTTTTCTTAGTTTTAGGGTTCTTCTTTTTTTGAGAAGAACTAATTATGTTTTTGTAATTTATTTGTTTTTTGATTCAATAAATAGAAATTCAAATTCCGTTTGGAGGTTTTCCAGCAATAGAATTAGCATCAAAGTATTGTAAGGATTTTATTTTCTTTGTAGTTATTTTTTATGTTTTATTCTTATATGTTATATTTAATTTTTCTGTGATTAAATTTAACTTTGCTAGCTGTTTGTAAACATGATATAATAATAACGTTGTTATGTTTGCGAAATATTAAATAGATAAAAATCTCTAAAATGAATTGATTTTGTTTTTATTCAAGATTTTATATTAAGAATGTTAGGGAAAAATATATTATTTTTTATTACAAACTTAAATCTGAAAATTAGATTTTAAGGTTTAGTTATCACTTCAAATTAGAGTAGTGCTCTTTTATTTGATGGTACAATCGCCCGGTAGTTAGAATGAAGCTCTATTTCAAAAGTTTTTATAAGAATTATTATCTGAAAATGTATTGACAACATGTTTTCAATAGTAGTTTTAAAACTTGAAAGTTAGTACTTGGATAATTAAATTCTTAGGTTTAATTTTGACACCTTGAATAAAGTTTAAACTGTCTAACCCCACCAAAGGTGGCATTTAAATGATTCATTTTCAATCTCTTAGAAAAAGGAATTAATTTAATTAACCAAATTAGTTATCGACCCTACCCATAGGTGTTAATTGATTTGTTTAGTTAACAAATAATATCTAACCCCACCAAAGGTGGTATTCATATAAAAAAGAGAGAATCAATAAATATCAATTTATATCTTTAATAACCTAAATAATATGAGCAAGCATAATTACTTAGTTATTATATCCATAAATACTCCACTATTATAAATGATAAAATTTGCATCAATATTTATTGAATCTATATCTATATTTATTTTTATGTTATTAGATTAAAAACACAAAAACCTAAATATCGTGATAGGATGTTTAGGATTTAATTTTGTTTTTAAAAGTTTGAATAATAATTTAAAAACCACATATATTCCTTCCTTAGATCGACCTTGGGAGTATACTTATCATTTTCTACGAAATAATTTGTGCACTTGCGAGAGTTTTATAAATATAAAACCAAAGCATTGGAAGGGGATGAGGGAGTTGAAGAGGATGAGGAAGCTGGGGAGCTGGAGGCCAGGGATAAGGGTGGGGGATGTGGCTGGGAAAAAAAGAAGGGAAGAGAAAGGGAAAAATGGGAAGAAAAAAAAGAGAAGAAAAAGGGGAAAAAAGAGTGAAAAAGAAAAAAAAGGGAAAAAATAAAAATTGATACAAAAATTTAGTGTTTTATGTAAAAGAGGGTAAATTGATAGGATATTTCTACGGCCTCGGTTTTAAAATAACCAAGGTTATAGAGCATGTCTATAGCCTTGGTTTTTTAAATAACTGAGGCAATAGGATATTTTTATGACCTCAGTTTTTTAAAAAATCGAGGCTAAATTTCCAAGACCAAAGACATGTATTGTAGTAGTGTGATATGATAAAGAAATTGCAATATTAGTGATATCTAATTTATGAAACTTTTTGTATTATGATTTTACTTGGAAATTCCTTTTGATTCATGCCCAAGGAGTCCAACCTTGTAGTTTGTGTCTAAGTCACTTGAAAATCAGCCCATTAAGTGATTTTTTTTATTATTAGGCCAAATTGGAGCATGCCATGGACTCTTCAATGATACTTTTTGATTCTCATCATTCTCCCTTTCATAAAAAATATTAACCCTTGAATCTTCTCATTAATGTTGAGAATTGCTTGCGTCCCAAAGGATGAGTCATGCTCTTGATTCAATAAGCTCTTTAATGGCCTAATTGAACTTGTTGGTCTATGTATAGGATAAAGTGGATGCTTGATCTCTATGAACTTAATGTATTGATGAACTCAAATAAAATTAATCTATTGAGAACTGGGCAAAGGGAAAAAAATTGCTAGGATAAGAACATGCCTTATTTTTTATCTCATTCATCAATCTTCTCTTCTTTTACACTTTCTTTCTCACTATTTTCCTCTTGTAGATCAACATCTTTTTCAAGTTTTCTTACTTCTTCTAATGATTCATTTTCGCTTTCACTCTTTTTTTTAATTCAATCTCTCTCATTTTTTTAAGGTACTCTCTTTTTGTTAGCTCACTTTATTATTTTTTACTCTTTCTTTATTTCTTCCTCACTTTTTTTAGTCTATCTTTCTTTTTAAGTCTCTTTTTTTAAATGATCTTATTTTATCTTCATATACCTCTTACTGGGACATTGGATCATGAGTAATTCTTTGACTTTCTCAAATGTATACCTAGTCATTAGCCCATAGTGGGTAGCTCTTCAATCAAATTGTCAAGACCTCCTCAATAAATTATGAAAATAGTGTAAAGAAATTATATCACGAAGGGCTTCATCTTTTTACTTTCCAATAGAAAAAGATAACAAAATTTTTTGTTTGCATCTACTTCACCAAAATATTCATCCATGGTAGCTTATATGGCGTTAAATGTTGTAAAGTTCTCAAATTTAATTTCTCCATCATGATAGTGCTAGCCAAATTTGTACGAACATAATCTTCAGTAATCATGATACAAACCTTATCATGGACATGACATCTAGTATGAAACATGTTTACAACCTATAAAACACAACACCACTAAACTTTTTGTTTTCCTTTTTTCTTCTAATTTTTTAAAAAACAAAAAAAGAGAAAAATAAATACAACACCACAATTTTCCTCTCTTTTTTCATTCATTTTGTACTTCTGTTTTTCTTTTTTTATTTATAATGCAACAACGACAAAAGTTGGTTGTGACTCCTCCTATGATAGAATGGTTCTAAATCTTGTTATCCATTCCTTTCTAGCAAGTATTGAGTGGACCTTTGAGGTAATATTTGGGTAGGATTCCTCAAAATACTATCGCATATGCCACCAATCTACCTACAAATAGATACCCACTAACGATTGCAACAATGGTTCCATAGGAGGACTATTTAGCCTATTAATTAGAGAATTTCCTAGCCAATTATCGATCTAAAATCATACTGAGGAGTTACTTCTAACTAACTATTTAGATTCCTCCAAAAGTTTGAGCAATGATGTCGTAAGTTGGGCTAGAATGAAGAGCAAACATAAGAACTCCATGGAGCTGCTACTCTATCCAAATACATATTATATAAGTAGAGCATGGTGCTAGATTTATCTATGATAATTAGCATGAAAAATTTCTTAACAAGGCCTCATTTAAAAGGTCAAGATGGTACAAACCAAGACATCCTTTCTAGAGAGAATGACTACTATCCTTCCAAGTGACTTGAACCAATTTAAGCCTATCTGATGTTCCCAAACAAAATAAATTGTGGATGATTTTTGAGATATCATCTAGAGTTGTATATCTAAAAAGAATTTAGAAACATGTTTTGAATAATTGAAGTGACCAAACATTTATGCCTTGGCAAAGAGAGGGTGTGCCCATTTCGTGCTTCTATTTTTTCAAGAATTGTATCAGCCAAGTCTTGAAACCAATGCTTCTTTAGATCCCATTGAAATAAGGTGACAATTAAAGAGGATAGGGAGGTACCACTCACAATGTCCAACCCAATAATAACAGAATATTACATCGAGGCCCAACCTTACCAAAGTAAATGAAATATTTTTGCAAATTTACTACCTTTCCTGAAAGACGACCATATAAATGAAAATTCTTAGATAAAACATAAAGGTTTGATGAATAATTACTTTGGGAGAGGAAATCAGCCATAAAGCCCTTATGAAGGAAGATGATGTAAAAAAAGGAACAACTTAGTATCCTTGAGGAGTAAGGGTACTCCCTCATGAGTTACTTTTAATGCAAAATGTCAACCTATTGGTACCAATGTAAGAAATTTATGAGTAGATTATGGGTGATTTCAAGAGATAATATTATCATAACTGATGAAAATTGGCAATGTGGGTGTCCTACATAGAAAAGGGCGATTGTGGTAATAAAGTTTGGTAAGTATAACTTATTTTGAAACATGCTTAGCACATTAAAAATATGAATTCACTCTTTTCATTTGTACTTGTGACATTCTAATTTTATTATGCTTATTTTATATATTAGACATCATTCATATTTGATGAAAATTGGCGAGAGGAAATTAAGATGTTTTTTTGTTGGGAAACTAGACAATAAATGGAAGAATTTTAAAAGCTCATTAAACACAATAATTGTGCAACCATTTAAATATTGTACCAAAATGTGAGCAAGTTCATCTGAAGATTATCCACATATAAAACAAGATGTACATGATGCTTTTGTGGAAGGGATACATATTTATAAATTTCAAGTTAGTTACATATTATGCTATTATATTCATTAACCTATTTATCTTTTATATTATTAGTATGCTAAATGACTATATTATGTTGGTATAGGAAACAAGTCATAGCCAAAATATCCCAAAAGAAGCATAGATATCCACCTCGTTATCTCAATTAATATTTGGGAAATGATGGTATGATTTAAATCAAATATTTTATACCATGAACTTTGTAATTATAAATAAATTATAATTTTCATCCCTATGTTATAGTTTGATAATACTCCTTAGGGATTTGATTACGAACGATGTCAATTGTGGGAACATGTTTATGTCGATAAAAATGAAAAATACTTTTATGAGACAACACTAGAGATGTTCAAACTAATGGTATATTTTGATTCCAACTTCTAGTGTAGAATACTTTTAATGTTTTATGTTAAGCCATAAATGCTAACTTATTCCTATAACGTACGGAATGAATTAGATTATATGCTTGAATAGGGTAAACTCCAAATTGAAGGTTATTGAGACACATTATCAATGGCTTTGGAATTCAAAGAGCACACAGTATATGTGAGAGGTGTTAGTCATGGAGTCACATTACCAATTGTTTTGGGGGATACACATGGCGTGTGTCTTCTCAAAAGTGAAAAAGTTCTAATATATAATTTATTGATGCATTGATGCTCAAGAAGCAACTCTTGACCAACAAATCTTAGAAAAAAAGATTAAAGATGAAAATGCACAATTGAAGGAATAATTGGAATATTTTGTATCTAAATTTAGTAGTCCTATGGTGATCCAAGATAGCATAATGGAGATTTCATTACCTAATATGGATCCCAAACCTATTGATAATTGTTCTGAGGTAAGTATGATTAACTTTTGTTCTGGATAAAAATATATTTTGACACTCTTTACTTATGCTATATTATTCTCATTCTTTGAAGGGATGGGATTGTAAGTTAGCCATTGATGATGTAAAAACCATTGTTGCTTTTGGTAAGGTTTATCCCAACAAACCTCTAGGTTGAGCCAATTTAAGAGTTTTTATACAAGGTCTTTTACTAGAAGAAGATTTTGACTTTCCCTACCCTAGCGGATGAGTTATCCATCGTGATGGGGGAAAGGGCTCATTTATAGCTTGGCCAAAGCATTTTATTTTGATGTTTGATTTCAAATTTCAATTATGAATCCTAAGGAAAATCCAATAATCAATGCAAAAGAGAAACCAAAGGAGAAGTCAAAAGATAGGGTAGTTCCATGTAACTCAATGGAGAAATTGTTTTTGGTACTTACATAACTTTTAAAATTATTTAAATTCAATTTGTTAGACAATATGTTGGTATGTATAAGTGTATATATGTTTTTGTAGGTTAAATCTCAACTTTTTATAGTGAACCCCAACAGAAATCCACCAATGAAATTAAAAGAGAAAACAAAAGATAAGGTATTTTCAATTAACATGTAGTGAGTACGTGCTTGGTAGCTTTATGAATATTGATGAGAAATTTAAATTCAATGCTTATTTGGATAGTTAGTAATGTCTTTATGTATTTGTGCATTTTTGTTGGCTAAACATCATCTACAATGGTGAAAGCCAAAGGAAAGTGAAAGTTGTAACAAAAAGGAAAATTAAAAGAGCTATAAAAGTATATATGCGGAATGATAGAGCTAGAATTCGAATTACACTTACTCAAGAAGTATTAGGGTAAGATTTTTGTGTAATTGGTGTGGAGGCGGAGGATATTATTCCAATTTGTGAGAAAGATTGGGTTGTAGCTATTGTTGTTCAAGTGTGTATTAAGTATGAATGTACTATTTAATTATTCTTAGATGTTTATATACTAAAGAGTGTTTGATTTGTTATAATTATTTCTTGACACTGTATTGCATAAACGAATGACAAAGGAACAATCTATAAGTTTGTCCCTATACTGATTTATAGAGACAAATGAAATTCCTTTCAAAATGGAAAATGAAGATGACCAAGTTCCAATTCTTGCTAGGAGAATAATGGGTATAGAGAATGGTACTTTACTAGTTTACCAAGGTAACTGTGATAGAAAATTAATTTAACTTAAACTAAACATATAGATGCATTTTTGTATATGTAGTGTCCATTGGATGTTAGCATTGATAAATCCATGGAGTGGAACAATTGATTGGATAGATTCAATAATAATATAATACGATTCTATATCAATTGATTTTTTAACAATTTTACAAGAGTAAGACATTGAACCATGTTTGCTTGGTTTTATTTTTATTTTTAATTACTTATACTATTGTGTGATAACAATTCTTATAGGCTCATAATATATAGGATACCAAGATTCAAGCAGATAACTCATCAAGTTTGCAAGTCAACAAAATCGAGTTATATATGACCGTTAATTAAACTTATAAAAGTTTATGCTAATTAAAGGGTATAAGTTGAGTCTAATGCATATATGGACATGTAATTTTATTACACAACAAAAATTTTAATTACTCATTATAGTCCAATAATATTATTTATTAATTTACTTATATTATTTTTTAAAGGGTTGAGGTGCCACAAAAGTATCTTAAATTAGATTATTTATGTCGTTTAGTCTATTATATTAAGAATGGTATCATTTAGTCCATTAGCTTTGTAAAATGGGCCAATTAAAGACAAATTTTATTATTTTAATAATTTTCTATTAGATAAATTACTAAAAACTAAAAACATTAATACATAAAATACATATACTAAGAGATAGGAAGATATTCTACCACCCCCTACATATTTAATACCCTTTCCTACGAAAAAACTCGAAATGCTCACCCCATTGGTAATTCCATCAATTATTCGTCTATCAAAAAAATTACTTTGTTTAGCCAATACTCTTATACCTTTAATTAGGAGTATTGCATAAAAAGAGTCTATATAACCACGATGATAGTTATATATCACATTTATTATTTTATCGCTTGCAATTTTCATTTTATTGGGAATACTTTTAACAAATAAATTTAATAAATTCAAATTTTGTAAAGATGAATAAACTGGTTTATAGAAAGAAAAAAAACGCTATAAGGATTCCAAAAAAAAAACTATACTAATTGAAAAGGAACTACTTGAAAGAAATTCAAACAAATCCACATAATTGTTTGGGTTTGGGTGTAAAAGATTTATAGAAAGAGTTAATAATTTGGATAATATATCCATACCCTTCTTGATTGCCAAAAGGAATTCATATAACTCCAATGAACAATGTAAATAGAACTAATACAAGTATAGGAAATACCATGGTATTGTCCGACTCATGAGGATACAAAAAAGTGTTTGTAGTACAAAAATGAGAAATAGTAATAAAAGGATGCATCATAGTTTTTATAGTCTTATCAACTCGATATGTTTTTTTTTTCGAAAAAAAAGAAATATTTTCATTATTATTGATTTTTAATAAAGTTAATAAATGAAAATTGGTTTTAATTCTTCCTCCCTTTCCCCATAAAAATATTGAATAGAATGAGTTATTTTTTTGCCACTATAAGTTTGAAAATGAATGTTTAAATGACCCTTAAAAGTAAGTAAATAGATTCTAAACGTATAAAATGCAATCAATTCTACTGTGGAACAAGCTATTATTGCAAAATAGGTGAATACAACCAACTATCGTTAAAAATTTCATCTTTGGACCAAAAACAGGCAAGGGGGAATACTAGAAAGAGAAAGTGTCCTTAATAAAAAATAGTTTTGTAATTGGTATATGTTTTCTTAACCTGCCCAAAAAAATAATATTCTAACTTTTATCCGGAGAGTATCCAATAATAGTTTCAATTGATTGAATAATGGATCTGAATCCTAAAAATAACAATGCTTTTGAATAAGCATGAGTAATTAAATGAAATAAGGTGGCTCGATAAAACCCCATACCGAGAGATAACATCATATAACCCAATTGAGACATTGTAGAATAAGCTAAAGTTATCTTAATATCTTTTTGAGCAAGCGCTAAGGTGGCCTCAAAAAGTAATGTTATTATGTCTATCAAAGATATTATCTTCATTATGTAAGATATAATTATGAAAAGAGGAATAAGTGGGGCTACTAGAAAAATTCCCGCTGCTACCATAGTAGCTGCATTTATAAGAGCTGAAATAGGAGTAGGTCCTTCCATAGCATTGGGTAACCATACATCAAGGGAAAATTGGGCAAATTTAGCAACTAAACCGGCAAATAATAAAAATGAACACAAAGTGTTTGACAGATTGTAGAAATATAGTCTCTGTCTTCATCCACAAAAGCATATAAAGTAGGAAGGAGGTTCGTTTAGTCTATTATATTAAGAATGGTATCATTTAGTCCATTAGCTTTGTAAAATGAGCCAATTAAAGACAAATTCTATTATTTTAATAATTTTCTATTAAAATATTTTAACTTTTCGATCAAATGATTAAATTACAAGTTTTTAACAATGATAAAAGTAAAATTTAATATGAAATTGTTTAAGAAAAATCAACAATAATAAATCCAAATAAAAAGTTATTTAAATATATATTTCAATTTTTAATAAAATTTAAAAATTAATAAATCATTAAAATAAAATAGTGAAAAATTAAAAAATATTTAAGATGATTTTTCATATTAGTTGTGACTTTATTATTGTTAAAGATTCGTGTTTTAGTTATGCTTAATAACTTAATCAAAAATAAAAATATTTTAATAAAAAAATCATAAAAATAATATAATTTATTCTTAATTAGTCTTTTTTGTAAGGCAAAAGAATTAAGGAACATCGTTTATAATCTAGGAGATTAAATGAAACAAATAACCTAATATAAGACACTTTTGTATCATTTTTTTTCTTTTAAAATTTTATTGTGAATAGTGCCCAAAACAGGTAGGTGGATATGAAGGGATGTGGTTACTATACCTTCCTATTTACGTGGATATTATGGACTACCCCTTTGTATTACAAAATTTTACTAATGTTTAATATTTGATCATTATTGATATTTTAAGTAAATATATGTATACTTTTAATATATTTTAAATATTTTTATATAGTTTGCTTTTGTAAGTAATGTTTGTAGTGGAATGCAAAAGAACTAGACACATATGTGACAATGCCTGTTGGTGGATAATAGCTTGCATATATATATATATATATATATATATATGAAAATAGTGTACTACTTAAAAAAATTATGGTTATTAAGATGGTCATTTTAGTTAATGTTTCTTCAAAAACTCAAGTTGTTATTATTTCAATTTTCATTTAAGATTTTTCACATTATTAAACGGTCATTCAAAAACAATTATCATAGCATATAATTTTCATGATTTTAAAATTCATCATGATTTTAAAATAAAGGTTATGAAATAACAATCATCATAGAATATATTATTCATGTCGATTATCCCACTTTCTACCATTTTTAATAATAGTTGTTTTTGTTTTTTCATTACATTCACAATCTTCATGTAAAACAGTTATTTTTCATAACTTCTATATAGACGATGGTTGTTCTATTTTTTGTTTTTGGAACATCATGGTAGCTTTATAATGATGGTTAATAACAGCCTTTAAAATCCTTTTTTACATAATAATGTTATATTTTCTCCATAAAGTTATGGAATATTTTATCAGTTTGATTTATCATTTTTTCCAAGTTACTATGTAATTTTTTTTAATAATCGGAGAAATGTCCTTAATAATAAATCAAACTTAACAAACTTAACATCCCCATATAAATATGTAAGTTTAAAAAAGGTCCACCAAAATAATCCTTACCTAACATTTTATATTGGTAATAAATATAACCACGAGATACCACTCTCGTAAGATTGATAGATTAGTCTTGAAGCTGGCTTTAAATATCACTTCTATTGTATTTATGTTATTATTATTTTGTTTGTGTTTTCCTAACAAAAGCTAGTTAGAAACACCAAGATAATTCTAAATTTCTAATTTTAAGGATTTTTGCTTCTTTAGTTATTAATTTGTAGCATCTTATTTATCAAAAATATTATTAATGAATAATTATTTTAGAGACGCTAACATTTAAATCTAAAATAAAATATAATATATTTTTTTAATGCTAAATCTCAGATAGAATTACTTAATTTTAGTTGGTTGTTTTATAGTAATTTATCTAAAAATATATATAAAATAGTATATATTTTTAATTGGTGAAATATTTTCAATATATAACTAGTTAGCTATAATAATTGTCTCTACAAGAATTGGATCCTAAAAGACGAGATCCTAGCAAGGTCCATATTCGGAGTATTAGGATGAGGATGAGGATGATATTTAAGTGGGTAGGTCCTTGTCTATTTCTACTACAGAATCGAGGCTTTGCTCTCTTTGTCGTCATGGTGACATTGAAGATTCTTTTGAGCGCACAAAAGAAGAATAACAAGGATATCAGAAAGAACATGTACACTTGAAAATCTTGTCCTTTTTCAACTTAAAGAAAGATACGTATTTTTGATAAGGTTCGATCTCTTTATTTTATAACCACATATTTAATAAACAAATACTTTTTTTAACTATGCTCCAGTTGGTGAAATCTCATCTTTTATTTGGGTGAGATGGAAGTCATTATAAAATCTTGCGCGCAAATGACGTTCTCTAGTAGTCCAAGAGATGAGATTTTTTTTTCCTCTTTCTTGTTTTGATACTTGTCCTTTGCCAATTAGCTGTAAATGAAATTTTTTCTCGTTTGATTTATTAGAATCTGGCATGGCCAATTCAATTTAATATTAATATCAGATCTACTTTATTTTCCCAAATAAAGAAACTAAAGCCAGTTATCTAGTATCTCAAATAGCATAAAAAAATATTATGATAACGTAAAGATGGCACGTTCAAGACCTAATTGTAGATGAAAAATCCACTTAGAAAAAAAAATTATAAATAAAAAAACAATGACGTTTTTAAATTTACTCTTTAATTTATAAATTTGATATATTCTTATTTTGTTAACTAACTCCGTTCAATTATTTAATTTTATCATTTTTTTTATCACGAAGCCTTCCTTATCTCGTAGGGAGGATACAAAACTATAGTCATTGGTGAGTAGTTACTATAATATATTATTGATATCTATTTTTGTCAATACAAAAAAAAAACACTTGTCTTAAAACCTATTTCTGGCGAAGATTATTGAAATACCAAAGTGATGTCTTCCCAAAAACATTGTGATGCTTAAGTAAATATGGGATTTGTTGAGAGATAGAAGATCTTACGATCTTGCTATGTGATTAATCTTTTATTGCTCTCAATTCTGTGATATGAGTACATGAGATAAGATGTTTAAAGTATACAATAGTGATTATATGTAGATATTAGATTCTACTTGATGCGTAATCCATATCAATTTAGATAAACTTTATGTAACACTTTCGTTATCTTTCTATAATTATCATTTTCCAACAATAAATAGATATTTAACTATTATTTATCTTTTTAGATGATTTTCTAACAGATATGTTTATCTGATGACTTAGTGCCTATTGGGCTGGCCAATGAGATATTATGTTGATTTGGACCACCCATCGCTCGTCATGTGGGATGTATTAATATACATCCATCATCATCCCCCAAGCCCCTTATAATTGGATAAATTGGCAAGGAGGTTTGTTTGTGGCTTCATGACCCTTTTAGCCATACTTGTAGTGCTAGATCTATTTTTAAGCGATATTTTACCTATCTGGTGGAAGGATTTTTCATTTTACTTGGCCATTAAATTTTTTCATGGTGTTGGCATGTCTCTTGCATTATTTCTAAATTTCCAATTGGAGACTCGGTTAGGGAGATTTCAAAGTCAAAGGTTACCTTAGAAATTTCAACCTTTCTTTTCTATGGGAGATAGATTCAAGTTTCTAATTTTGGGCTTAAAGCCGATGGACTCACCTAATAGTTTGTGATATGATGCGGACCCTTTAGGCGAACAACCTAGGAATCCACGAATTCAAAGGAATAAAAACGATTGATTTGCTAAGAACATGTTAAAGATGATTAGATTGAACCCTAAGGAAACAAAGTCCTTAAAACCCAAATCTTGAGGCACCACAAACGATGATCACTCCCTTTAATAAGTTGGATTCAAGTATTCAATCAAGAACACTAGAAGGCAAAACAAGAAGCTTTCTGAAATTTACTTTTCATTAATGAATATTTTTCTTGCCTCCATATTACATAGCTCTTCTTATTAATAAGGAAGAAACCCTAAAGAAAAAAACTCTAGATGGAATGGGCCTAATGAGCCTATTTAGCTATGGATTGGGTCTAATCTAATCCTTAAAAATAAAAGACTAAAAGACTTAAAATAAGAAAGCCCACAATTTAATAAAATAAAAATTACTAAACATAAAAGGCACACAATTAAATAAAAAACTAAGGCTTAAAATAAAAAATCCCACAATTTAATAAAGTTAAAATTACTAAACATAAAAGCCCAAAATTAGCTAAAACAAAAATATTGCTTCCTAAATTAATCCTTACATCCAATTTAATATTCCAAATCTATCCCTTGGGTAGGATCTTGAGAATAATTGTAGGATTTTGAGAATCTTTAAAATATTTGTAAACATCAACTTGGTTAGCACTTCAATCTCTATCGTGATCCTTATATGGGATTTAGAGTAGAAGGATGAGGTTGTGCTCTTTCATCTATATATACATGTTTCTCCCACCTCTCACTCTTTCATTCCACATGAGTCGCTTTTCACATTTGAGAGCTCATCTTGTAGAGATAAGAGAAATGGTGGAGGAGAGATATTCAACATCTTCAAGGTTTATGGTAAATGTTTATTTAGATAACCAGGAGAAAGGGATGTAGCATGTGTGATGCAGACCCTTTAGGCGAACAACCTAGAAACCCATGAACTCAAAGGAATAGAAATGATTGATTTGCTAAGAACATATTAAAGATTATCATATTAGAACCCTAAGAAAAAAAAGTCCTTAAAACCTAAACATTAAGATGCCATAAAGGATGATTACTTCCTTTAATAAGTCAAATTCAAGTATTCAATCGAGAACACAAGAAGGGAACGCAAGAAGCTTTCTGAAATTTTCTTTTCATTAATGTATATTCGTCTTCCCTCCATACATAGCTCTTCTTATTAATAAGCAAGAAACCCTAAAATAAAAAAAAACCTAGATGAAATGGGCCTAATGGGCCTATTTAGTTATGGATTGGGTCTAATCCAACCTTAAAAAAATAAAAGACTAAAAGGGTGCCGCAAGACTCAACATGGCGAGTGCGGGCACATGCAAGACTTGGTGGTTGCATGTGGACAAGGGCGTGGATCTCGGCTTGACATGCGCATGCAGGTTGGGGCATTTTGACCTTCTTGATCTTTTTGACCCATTTTGTCCAATTTTCCATTTATTTTGATTTTTCCTCTAGTATTTTTCTTGATATATTTGTGATGTATTACCTCTAGTATTTTTCTTAAAGTCTTTAAATTAATTTTGAATGAAAATACCTAAAACAAAATACCTGGGATTCCAAAAAGAAAAATTTATATAAAAATATAATAAAAGTAAACAAATATAAATTTATTTAATCAATTAAAATATATTAAATCATAGTAATTTTGGTGCTTTTTAGGCACTTATCAATACCTAACTTGGACATGCCTATGCATACCACGGTAGCTACATCCCGAGAAGATAGAGAATGGTGAGCCATGAAGGAATATCTTGGTAGTGCTTCGAACATGACTTGGACATTGCCTAGCAATGAGGCTAGTAGTGCCATAGAGATGACATGTATATGTAAAAGAGTGAGAGTAATGTGGTTTATAACTTCTACAAGCACCACAAGAAGGAGAAGAAGAAGAGGCACTAACTTTAACTCTAATATGACGATGTAAAGTTATTTTCCCACAAGGAGGACTCATGTGCCTCTGGTCACCATATTGGTGACAAACATAAGAAAAGCATGTAGGTAAGGTAAAGAGATAATCACCAGTGTAGTGAGAAGATGTAGTATGAGGTGTGATGAGCAAGATTGAAAAATATTTTGGTTTTATATTTGTAAAACTCTCACAAGTGCACAAATCATTTTAGATAGGTGTTTCAATATCGGCGTGATGGGCGTAGATAGGCATGTCAATATCGGTGTGATGGGCGTAGATAGGCGTGTCAATATCGACGTGATGGGCGTTATAGTAGGCGAGACTCGGCATGGAAGGTGTTTGCATGCAAGGATGCATGCAAGACTTAGCTTGGATTCTTGTCATGAAAAGTGCTAGCACGCACGAGTGTGCATAAGACTCGGGGGATGCGCACATGATTGGGCAGTTTTGTTTGTTTTTTCATTTTTCCATTTTTTTTTTAACTTTTTCTCATTTTTTTCACTTATTTGTATAATAAATGAATACTAAACTTTGAATATTGTGACATATTGTTTCCAATATTTTTTTTCTTTGAGTCTTTAAAGTATTTTTAAAGCAAAAATACTTGAAAAATAATACAAATACACGTGATTCCAAAAATACAAATTTATATAAAATATGGTAAAATCATACAAATATAAATCTATTTAATCAATTAAAGTACATTAAATTATTGTAATTTTAGTGCTTTTTAAGTACTCATCAAGATACAATGTTCATCTTGCTAGAAGAAGGAGGTAAGGATGCAACAACCAACTTACCTTTTATATTGATTGCAACAAACTTTAACTGATGATCAATTGCAGTTAGTTTGATTAACTTTGGAGTTAAAATAGTGGGAGTAGATGATCCAACTTCTATGTGGGACCTATCTTGTCTCCTTAAGCTTTAGTATTGTCGAGGATCTCATCAAGCTTTTGTGTTCCTAATATCAACTTATAGACTACACTCAAGAAGTGAGCCTTAATGCTCTTGCCATTTTAAGAGCTTTTCTCCCAAAGATGGAATAAGGTCTTCTTTCTTTTGAATCAAAGACTCCAGAAAATAGCAAACTATTGAGATTCTTTACATTTTCACATAGTTTTTTGATCTCCATATCCTTTTTAGAAGAGTAAATGTCAAATACTCTTTATCACTTTTAACAACAATTGCTCTTTTTCCAGAACGAGTAATTTGGTTAGTCTAATCATTAGAGGGATCAAAACTACCTATTTTATGAGTCACATCATTAGAGTCAAGTTTCTTTTGCTCATCCTCTAGATGTTTCAATCTAGAAAAGTTAGTGTTAAAATCCACTTAAAGATCTAATTATTTTTTCAAAATAATCTCATAATTTTTAGTGAGATCACTTCCATCATAGATAATTTGATCACAGATAATTGATGACTTAATTTCCTTAAGTGCACCATTCAATGTGCTTGACTCTTTGTCTTTTTCTTCAATACTCTCCATAGTTTGCTTTAGTTGTTTCCTTGTCTTTTCAGATTTAGTATGCTTCTTGGGGAGCTAATTGTAAGTGCCAAGGAGTTCATCTTGCTCATCTTCAAAGCCTCAATGGTTATATGAGATTGTAATGGGAGGATATTTTGGAGTCTTAGAAGCCCTAAAGGCCATAAAATTATACCCCTCCTCATCAACACTATAACTACTATCTCAAATAGTAACCTCATCTTACATTGCTTGTTTCCTAAAATGATTTTTGTTTTGTAGGATACTTGATGGAAATATGTCTTGGATTTCCACATTCAAAATGGATATATGTCTTGGCTTTCCACATTCAAAGAGCTTTATCTGATTCACATAGTTTCTGATAGGTTGTCAATCAGACTCATCTTAAGAACCTTTTTTCTTTCTATATCTCGAGTCTTTACTACTCAAGGTATCCTTTCTGAATCCATCAGATGGATTCCTTTTGATTCTAAAGAATCTAGTAAATTATTAAGCAAGAAATGCCATATCTTATTCATCTGGGCTAGAGTTCTTATCGCTAGCCATAACATTGCTCACAGTAGTACTGCTACCACTTTTTTTATTGGTTTTGATAGAAATGCCCTTTCTTCGATAAGCAACAAGTTTACCTATTGAAGGGATAAAATTATACATCTTACATGCATGAATTAATAGTTTACTTGCCTAGTTTAAAGTACATCTGCAATGCAGTAATGTTGCCATTAATATGGAAAGTGAGGATGGAGATAATCTTCTACACTTGTTTTCCATTATTAATAGGGCTACCACAGTTTGAAGAAGAGTTAATGACATTTAAAAATGAGCATAAAACGTGTTAAAGCTATCATCCTCATTCATTCGGCATAATTCAAAATCTTTATTACGTCTTATGATTATGGATCTCTGAATTGTTGAGGCACCCAAATTCATAGTCTATATAATGTCCCAAGCTTCCTTTGAGTTATGGAAGATATAAATATTTTGATTCTAATCTTGAGTGATAGATCTTGTAATAGAATACAATCCCTTACTTCCATTCAAATTCCTTGCTTTTGTCTTTCATCCATCAATCATCGGCTTCGAGATGATAGAGTTGCTGGCAAGAATTTTGAATGGGAATGTTTTACCATTTTCAATAAGGAACTATACATCGTGTTTGAGCAACAACAAGAAAGCCCCTATAAGGGACTTTAAATAGGAGGAGTTATGCCTAATAAAAAGAGGAGGTCTAACTACATTTTCTCCTTTTCCACTATCCATCTAGAGAGAGTGTGTGTGTGTATGAAGTGAACCAAAATAATCAACAATAAAGCTATAAACCTTAAATGATTGCACTTGCTTTGATATGAATTGAGAAAATTGACTACTTGATAAATGACCAAGATAAGGATTCAACTACTACTTAAACAGATAAATAGGAATTTTAATTTATACAATGTTAGAGGGCAACCTAAGAAAATGCAAGATACAAAATAACAGAGTAAATCAGATACCCAATGGAGTAGAAAATGAAAATGTTTTCAATTAAAAATAGAATCATCTTATGTTGGTACATACTTTGATAGGATATACTTGTACTAGCTAAGAGAAAAAATAAATCAAACACGATGGCAATTACTTGGCAACAAAAAATCCACTAACATAATAAAAATAGTTTATAACTGGATAGAAATATACCTCTAATACATCTACAAGTTAGGACACCTTCTCTTATTGCTCCTATGCTACCCTCGCTAGCTGCCTCCACAATTACGGTGATGCAAGTTGAATTTTGCTCTACTCCTAAACCCTATGGCCTCCTAGTAATACGACTAGTCATTAATGGTCAATATGTGTGAATCCTACAATTAGGCTTATCCAGAGCACAAGAACTTAAAATGCAATGTAAGTTCAGGTGTTAATTTACTTTTAACTAACCCAACCCCAACAAATCCATTTTTGTTGAGAACTCACACGACCTCTAAAATTGACACCATCCTCGAGGCATTAGCAATTTGAAATAAAAATATAATTTACTTTTCAAAATAAAATGTTCGAAACTCCTAAGAGTTTATATACATTTTTCTAATTACTCAAACAATGGAAAGAAGGAGATTTAATTAAAAATTACAAGAAGTTTAGGTATATACCTCATGGCCTCTCCCTTCCCTCCTAACTACCCAAGACATCAAGTCTTATTGCCCACAATGATAAAGGTATTAGCCATTACCCAATGATGGTAATACCCTTTATATAATTGCCCGTCGAGGGTGGCAAGGAGATTGTGAGACTCTAGTAAGCTCATAGATATCAATAAAACAACTAAAAATGTCCAAGCCTGGTACACTCATAGGAAAAAGAGATGAAGAATCCTAAATTACCTAGCCCTAACTGGTACAAATAAGATAGTGAACACTCATACAGAACACTCAGTAGAAGTATAGGGAATATAATACCAGACAATGCAGATAACATATGATAATAGATATTATATATCAAATAAGAAGCACGTAAATAATAAATGCCTTCTAATAAAAGTTTATGTTTCAATTTATGGAGAGATACACGCATCGAACTCATATTATACTAGCTCAATAATTGATCATGCATAACAGGCGATATAACAAGGTAAACCCATATAGAGACTGTATCTACATGGTAACATCCTCGAGTTGTAGAAGACAACCACTCAAAAATAAATAATTCACTAAACAATGAAACAGTTGCAGCTCTAATAGCCTTTAAAACCACTATTACCTCTATTAGTTGGGACCTCCATCTGAACTACCTACTGTTGCTATGCACTTTCGACTTTCAAAATTATTTTGTTAAATATGCAAATCTGGATGCCCTTGATAGCCAACACCACCTATTGCAATGCGATTGATAACTAATAATCAATAACTAAAAGTGTATCAACTCAAAATCTCACAGGACACATAATCCACTACAAATATCAAATCATGTACGGGAGACACATAGTCCACTATAAATATCAAATCATATACAGGAGACACACAGTCTAACTATGTACTCATATAGATAATCATTTGATAAATACCTACAAAATGACATACTTTCAAATATAAGCTTTCCTAAATAATTTTGAAAACAAATATAAATCTTAGTGTGAAATTTGGCAGAGTTTTGGTTCTTAAATAATGGGTAATAAATAAGAGAAATGTGGGGGAAGAGGGGGGTATTATAGTATTCAAAATTTCCATCTTGCTAGCTTACTCACCAAGGGAGGTGATAAGGTCTAGCAAGGTCCATGGTGAGGCCTATAAGTAGGTGCTAAAAAGTGACATTTTCTCTTTCCCAAAATTGCCAAGTAAAAATCATAAATAACTGCATGCAAAATGAACCAAAATCTTCAATAGCTACACCCAAAAACCAAAAATTTCAATGTAGCATTCACATTATGAAAACCAAACCTTTGATGTGTGTAAACATGCTTCCATAGAAAGTATTCCTAACCATATGCGTGTATGTATTACTAATCCATAGTAACTAACCTTACACAGAAGAAGTTAGAGCATTGAGTAACATAAAATGGATAATGTGCTTTTAACATGGAAAGCCAACACACACACACAAGTAGAATGGAACTTGCATTCTCCGCTTTGGCATTCTGGGTCAAAATGCTTCACAACTAAATACATAAACTCATCGAACATGAGATGATCATGAAGATGTCCTAAAGTTGTTTGTTCCTCTAAAGAACACAATGATGCACATTAAAACTCAATAGTTAAACCTACTCCAAGTGCATACAACTTGTGTGTTCCACCCATCTTTATGAAGCAACTCTTCCACTCTACATTCTGAAATAAGAGGCTATTAGAACCACTACACAAATCATATAGCTTGAAGATTTCACTTTATAAATATAATCTGTACACACGAAACAAACATATATCCTTGTGAATATATCATGCAAGAACAACATGTAGCCTATCCACAAACTATCGTGTTACCCCTACATAGGTAAACAACAATAGGAACAAACATAACTATGAATGCACAACTCCTCCAAACTTCAAGCAATACTCCCTCTAAATTCATGCAAGTCAAACAACAATATAACAATATGTAGTGCAATCAGACACTCATAGGCCATGCAACACATAGCATGGAAAGAAACGTATAGTTTTGCATATAAACTTCTCCACCTTTCTGACACTAAAAGACAAAGGTACACCCTTATGTAAGGGAGAGAAGACATACAAATATGCCATAATCCTAACACTAATGCAACACTACAAATAAGATTAAAGCAAGCATTATAAGAATCAACATATGCAGTTATATGAAGAGGACAAAGAATAACACCAATACAAAAGCAAGGAGAAAACGTACGACAAGCAAGAAACTAAATGCACAAACAAGCCAAGAGAAGTATAGTAAAAAAAATCTCCTAAATGCGATATATAGCATAGAGACCCATGTCTAAATATGCTATGGAAGGTCATACAGGGCTTCACAATGTGCTTACAACACATTAGTAGGATGGGTGGTCAAACATCAATGGCACATAAATGAATCAACGACTCCATATGAAAAAGTTGACTAGTAGTCTAACTATTTTCCAAGTTGACACACTCCTAGTGATTGAACTATCTTTCCCCAACAACACTTGGGTGTATTCAATCCAGCAACCACATCCCATAATATGCACACATACGGAAAGACATCCTAATGTACAAAAGCATACATATGTAGTGCATTTCAACAACAAAAACCAAGCTATCAACTACATACTAAAAACAAGCAATAACTCACTATAGTAGGGAAGTAGGTAAACATATAAAAAGATAAGTGAAATAAGAGAAGGAAAACTATTCATGTTATATGTCATACTAATAGTCCTATTTATGCAAGGTTCATACAAAGTGATGTCAAGAAGAAATAAGCACCACAAGAACAAAACAACATAACATAAAATTATAAACCGGACAAACAATGAGGATGCAAAAGAAACACTAAACTTCCCTTGACAACATGAATTTTCCAAACACTTTCCCCCAAAACATAAGTATTGGCACACAGTAGACAACAAGAAATACAAAAGAGGGAAGCAAACAAAGCATGTTCAAAAAATTATAAGGTCCTTAATGAATAATTAATACAATCAACGTAAATATCAACATGTACATCAATCCCTAATGCATTCATGTATGAGTATGACTAAATTTTTGATATGTGTGATATGTAAAATTTATTTACTCTATATGTTATCATGATATATTATGCAAACCAAGCAAATAGAAATATAGACTCAAGTTGAGCCAATCATTATAATTCCACATTTAGTCTCTCTCTCCATTAATGCAAGTGTTAGCCTAGAAGAAATCAATAGGTCTTTCAAAGGTTGTAATGATAGGCTAAGGTATGTGTAGGGAGATATGATGTTTTGATTCAAGCAAACCTTTACCAATCGAAATATATAAATATGTTTGTGTCCAAGATATAAGTACCCTCAAACAAGGGTTCTTTTCTTTTTACTTCTCAAAACTCAAACTTAGAAGTTGAGAGAAGAATACTTAGAAATAAAAATTTTATGCACTACTTCCTTTTCATGCTTATCATCATTTTACTTCTATTTCTTCTTTCCTCTTTCCTTATATTTTTAACATAAAAAACTTCACTTCATTTTTTTTTCTTTTCTCCATCTTTCCATTTTTTTATAATTCCATTTTCGGCATTCCCCCTTTTTTCATTAGTTGAAAATAAGAGGGTAAAATAGACAATCCCAAAGCATACATGATCAACAAAGGGTGTAAGAGTTAAGTGGGAATATATTTGGGTTAAGCCAGTATTTTAGGTGCAAAAAAAATGAAGGAATAACATAATGGCTCAAAAAAGGGAAACTGAGGATAAGAAACCATTGGTCATAAGAAAGGATCAAATAATTCAATGATGGCCTAAATTCTCTTTCTATCCAAATAGAATCTAAGATTTTTCTTCAAGAGACACTAAAAGTGAATTCTAAAATTGAGAGAGATATACAAATCATCATGGAAAAAGATCCATGCAAGCTTCTCAAAATAAATGTAAAGATTCCCAAAGTTATGGCATGTGATGAACGAGAAAAGTTTAGTCATACATGCTCTCAAGGATTACATGTGTGTAAACAACCACACATCAATTCAAATAAAATACATGCCAAATATATTTCGAGATAATCCTTCTAAAAATCATTTTACATGCAACAGGGTAACAGAGAGTAGTAACGCCAGTCTCACAAAACACAATAAAAATAATTTAAAAATGAGAAGACAAGGAAGGTCTCAAAGTAGATCAAAGCCTAAAATGAAGTGGAAAATGCCACAAATGAGAACAAGATTTGTAATTACATCATTTTATCATCATTTTAGCAAATCTATGTTTTCGGAATCACGGGTATGTTTTCTTGTTTTTTGGTTATTTTTGAATTCAAGAAGATTCATTCGATAAACACATGAAAAATCATAAATAAAATCACTCAATTTCAAACAAGAAGAATACAATTCATAACTTACATTTCTTTAGGTGTTTTAGTTTTCTATGTTTTCTTTAGTTTTCTTTAGTTCTCTCAAGTTTTTGAGAGTTACTAGTTTTATTTCATGTTTAGTTTATGCACAGTTTAGATTGGGTTATCAATAGTAAGTGGCAATGATAAAGAGATTTTCCATATAAAAATGTAAACTATCAAAAATCTCTTTATTACTGCCACTTACTGTTGATAACCCAATCTCAATTGTGCATAAACTAAACATGAAATAAAACTAGTAACACTTCAAAAATTAAGTGAAACTAAAGAAAACATAGAAAAGTAAAACAACTAAAGAATTGTAAGTTATGGGATGTGAAATAAGAGAAGGAAGGGTGTTTTTATAGGTTTAGAAAACACTGCAAAATGGATAGAAAAATGGATTAGAGGGATTCATTTCATGGCACATTATTTCCACCATCATAAAATGCATCAATTTGGAATGTGTTTTATTCACTATCAGAAGCTCTCCTGCCAAGCACACATTAAACTCTTCTAGAACTCCTATTTGTTCCACCCCCTCATAAGCTTCATTGGTTCATATGTAAGGCTTTACATATGTTACCCTTTGTATTCTTCTTGTTTGTAATTGAGTGATTAGAGTAGCATTCAAAACATAGCATTCAAAACGACACATAAAATTAATTTAATAAATGATTAGTAAATTAAATATATCATTCAAAATTTCAATATTGTTTCTATATCTAGAAAACCTTGAAACATATTTTCCGATATTATTTTTGGAATTAAAAGAAAACTACTACATAAACTAACGTATGTTCAACTCTCAAAGTTGAGAGAAGAACTTTGAAACTAAGAAAATAAAAAATTAAGAGAAAGACTAAGAAATCAGCTAAAGAAAGAGTTGATGGGATGAAGATTTCAATGGGTTTTAGGGGTTTACATAGGGTTAGAAAACACTACAAAAGAGGAAAAATTATAGATCTTATGGTTGACCGCCACAACATGCATTTCTTTGCACTGTGGCATGGGAAAATCTATAGTGCATTTTGAATCTCTATCCGATTGCATCATGCTAGGGCACACAAAAAAATTTGGCATGGCCCATGTGTTTTTACCCTTCTAGAAACCCTTTAGTTTTCCACCCTATACATTTGGTTTGGAACATATGTAAAGCTTACATATGTTATTCTTTTATACTTTAAGTTTGGAAATCAGTGCTTCTAGGTACTATTCTTCAAATGTTTACCAACTAAGTAAATTTGAATTTATAAATACTTGAAAATAACCAAACATACTCGTGATTTCAAAAAGGATGATTTGCTAAAATGATGATAAAATTATGCAAATATAAATCTATTTTGATATTTAAAGGTGCATTAAATCATATTATAGTTAGTGTCTTTAAGCATAAATTACAATCCCCAACTAGCCTCTTACTAGTCTCTAGCAAGGAAAGAAAAAATCTAAAAACAAAAAACTATTAATCCTAAATTGTTTCAGTCAATTTACATGGTTGCATTTAACATATGTAACAAGCCTTTAAACCCCTAGGTTATCCAAGTGGATGATTTTAAGTCTCGTGAGGGCTTTCAGAGATGATACTCACAAACATGAAATGAAAATGCAAATGCAAATATTTAAAAACAAATGACAAATAAAACAAATAAATAAAACTTAACAAAATAAAATAGCCAAAGTTTCTCATGATTTTAGTCTCTTTTAAGTTCCCAATTTAAATTCAAGGCATAAATTAATTTAGTATCCTAAACATTCATAATTTATTTTAATAATTGGTTAGAAATTATATGCATATCCATATATAAAATGCAACAATATTATTTTACCTACTCTTAGTGTTTGGAATCCGAATTTGCTTCAAGTCTTAACCTCATATGTCATACTCTCAATCACACTACTCATATGGGTTCAAGCACTAATTCAAATTTATATGTGAATATAGTTTATGTTAAAAAAATGAACTAATAGATTCGCATATGCTTAAAGAATAAAAACGTTCAAAGTAGTCATAACATTGATCTCAAGAAATAATTCATAAAGAAATCACATATTATTTTCTTACATCAATCAAAACACATCAAATAAATTTTTTCAAGTTATATGCCTTTCAGAGATGAAGAAAATGCAATGACTTCGAAGGGATTTATTTCCTTTTTTTATTTTTGTATTTAGCCATTTAACATAACTTTGTAGGATTTTCTTGGTCATTATATTTAGTTTATACTATTTATTTTCCTCTCTCCCTTTTTTTAGAAATTATTTTTTTGAGAGAGGACCCATGTACAGTTTGTACATATTTTGGTATGATTTGATGAGTGATTAATTTTGGCTTTATTTTTTTTTTGGATTAGCTAACCCCATATGTCTTTTTAGTTTTCGGGAAGTCATGCATGAATAAAGAAGGGAATATACTTTCAATTTCTATTAAGCCGTTCAACTTAAGTAATAAAAATAAATATACAACACTTCATTAAATGTAAAAATTCTAGCATTCAATACAAAACCCTATAAAAGCCATCTAATAATTTAAACTAATAAAAAGATTGTTTAAAAGAGTAGAAAAGGTATTATCACTTAGAATGGATAGATAAAGGCTCAAATTGTACTCACTTGGTACTCTCCACTATTTGGTTCATAAACACCAATTTTTTATTTTTTGCAATTTTAATATTTTATCATAAAATATAAATTATTGCAAAAACTAACTAATTATGACATCATCCCATGACATGTTCAAGAAATTAATCTAATAGTGAAAAGGCTTAATCATTTCCTTGAAATTAACTAAAAGACAGATTATTTTGCAAGAAAATTTTTAAAATCAAACCTAAAATTCTTAAACTAATAATAACAATTACAAGCAAACAAATAAAAATAAATGAAAATGTAAACAATTTTAAATAATAAATTTAAATTTTTTTCAAATTTATGTAAATGTAACCTTTTCCACATAGATGTAACTTTTGCCACCCCAACCTAGGATTTACATTGCCCTGAATGTAACAATTGCAAGTGGACGATAAAGAGTAAAGAAAAAAAAAGTTACCCATTTGTTGAAAATCCTGTTGTATCCATCATTCCAGACATTTTAATCACATAGAAAGATTATTTTGTATTTCTCACACATTTCAACAAATAGTTATAAAATTCAAAAGTTCTAAATATAATAATTATTGTTCATATGATAGAAAATAAAAAATAAATAACATGAAACAAGAATAAAAATAATATACAAAAAAATTAAACTAAAGAAAATAATATTACCTACAATGATGAGTTGACTCCTATCTACCATTAGTTTAATATCTTAGTAAGACACTTCATCATGAAGGTGCAAAGGATTACATATTCATATGCATCAATTTCTATTGGGTTGTGTTTTATTTCTAAATAAGGCTTCCTACTTCTAAGAGTTTTAGAATTTTGTTTTTCACCACCTCTTTCATGATTTGGTTTATTCTTCTTTGGGAATTTCTAATAGATTTAGATGAATTAAAAGCTGGATATGTTTTCCTTTCTCCTAAAAACATATATTTAAGGTACTTAGGTAAAAAAATTATTTCATGATTAGGTGGAGTGGCCTCTTCCCTAGGTAGGGTACTAGGTAGATCTATGGGTCTGCTAGATTCTCCTATTTATTCAACACTATCTAGTAGATCATCATACCCCTCATTATTTTCATCTAATTTATGTTCTACCTTTTCAATTGTAAAAGCAGTTTCCAGTTTTCACTCCATTCTATTCTGAAAAAAGTTATTGTGAACAAGTTTATCCATTGAGTCAACATTAAAGCATTTATTAATGGCATAGATAGAAGTAAAAGGTGAATAGTTAAAAACTATAATATGGACAGTCTCTCCCAAGACTATCATTGTTGAATTCCTATCATGAACATCAATAATTGTAATGGAGATCAAGGTGCTGACCAAGTTGATTTTCCTAATTATTCTCAAGATCCTCTGCGAGGAATTTGAGGTCCAATGACTATAGGAAAGACAAAAAGGATAAAAGAATCTTTGTAAGGATTGATCATGGAAGTGCAATACAAGAGGCTATGCTAGAAGAATCTAAAACTAAATTTGAGGATTCCAAAGCTTCACCAAGGATGGTCTATTATCTTTTTATGTAAGGGATAGATTTGGAAGATCAAGTTGGATGCAATGATTAATTTAGGAAGCAATTTCATTTTAGTTAATTATGGTCCTTTTATGTCTTATTTATCACAAGTTTAGTCTTCTATTTTTTCAAGGATTAATTAGGCACAATCCACAACTAAATAGGCCCATTTCATTTAGGGTTTTTCTTTTAAGGCTTCTTCTTATAAAAAGCAGCAGCCATGTAATTATAGAGAACCTTTTTGATCTTTTTATCAAGCTTATTTAGAAAGCTCAATTGTTCCTATTACTTTGAGTTTGTGGGTTCTTAGGGTTGTTCACCTAGAGGGTCCGCATCATTTGGTATCATATCTTTGGTTACTAGACACATGTTATCTACATCTATCTTTTTTGAGTTCTTGATTCAAAAAAAAAAAAGATTTATCCTTTATAGTTCTCATTTTTTTCAATTTCGTTTTCATAGTTCTCTTTGAATTCTTCATATATTTTTAATTTATTTTATTGTACTTTATTTTTTTTGTTCAATCCATATTTGTTATTCAAAAAAATAAGAAGAAGAGAGATTACTGCTATTCATAGTTACAGAAAAATAGATAAAATTGATTTACAACTTCAAACATCCCTAACTTTTGACTCGGGTAACGAAACGACTGTTATATAGCATATTAAATTGAAGCCTCGATCGATACCTATCCATTGAACAAAGAAAAAGAAAAAAAATTATGCTACTTTTATTAAACGAAAAAAGAAAACCAAGAGAATCATCAAAGAGGCTATCCAAGTCTGATTGAAAAGTAAAAAGAAATAATAGTTTGGCCAAACAAGAGAAGAAAACAAAGATCTTGGAAATATTTCCAACTAGAGATTATTTCTTTTGAATTTCAAATTTCCTAAATTAATTATTTACCCTTTCCCTTATTCATATATTCTTTCTATTTTCCCTTTAGTTTCCTTTCTTCTTTCTTTCCTTAAATAGATTTTTGACCATTCCCGACATTTTTGATCTCAAATTCCATCATTTACACCACTTACCAAGGGTTTAAAGTTTACTGCATATTTTTTGCGTTATTTTTTGTTTTTGTTGGTTTGGTTTGTGATTTTTTTGTGTATTTTCTATTAACAACAGTAGTCAAAAAATGTTTTTTTAAAGAAAAATGAGAACAAAGTGGTAGATTGTTCAAGTTTCCTATTCTTGTTTTCTTACTTCAGTTTCTTATTCTTGTTGAAATTAATTTTCTTTTATTGTGCTCTACTTTTCGTATATTTCTTTCTAGTTTCCCTTTATTTTTTATTCCCGTGATTGTTTCAAGCATAATAATGCTATTTTGAGTGATTTCTTTCACATATCTTTTGCTTCCTTTTAGAGTTTTCTTATCTTTCTTGGTTCTTTAGAGTCATCTTTGGACTTTCTTTCTATCACCATTAGCCTCAATTAGGTTTCTAAAATTCTAATTTTTTTGATTGTCACCAACAAACCAGTTGCTTATTGAAATTAGTTGAATTCTTTAATTGTGTTAAGAAGATAAAAGGTGGCTAGCTTAGGCTTTGAGTGGTAAAAGGAAATAGAAATCACCATTGAGAAAAGGTAGAAATAGTGTGAAAAATGATTGATAACAATCTAATTTGAGAGCAAACCTATGAGGGAGTAATCAAGGCTGTCAATGACCAATTTAAGTTGATTTACAGGTTGGAAACATGAGTAAATAAGGAGGAGAACCATAAGAGGTTAACATGAAATTCTTCATCAAGGTTGTCAATGATCAATTTAAGTTGTTGAATTCAAGGTGGAAGGAATTAGAATCCTCTTCTAAATCTAAATCATATAGAAGAGAAGAGTTCGATGAAGAAGAAAAAGAAACTGATTTCAAAGTGGAGTAAAGAACATGTTATAAATGGGACAAGAAGGTTGACTGCAAAGGAGATAGCAATATAGGCAATATAAAGATGAAAAATCTGAATTTTCAATGCAAGAATGATCCTGAGCTATAATTGGAGTGGGTAAGAAAGGTTAAACACCTATTTGATTATCATAATTACTTTAAAGAGAAAAGCTAGCAGTCGTGGTGTTTACAAATTATGCAGGTATATGGTAGGATCAATTGGTGGTCAATAGGTGAAGAAATGGTGAGAGGCTAATTCAATAATGCGAAGAGATGAAGTTGGTGATGCATAAGAGATTTATAACAAGCCATTACTATAGGGATTTATATATATAGAATTTTGCAAGGGCTGGTTCAAGGTTCCATGAGTGTAGAGGATTATTGTAAGGAGATGGAATCTTCATGATTAGAGCAAATATAAAGGAAGATAGAGAAGCAACAATGACTAGATTCATTGCTGGATTGAACAAGAAGATTGCTGACATGGTTGAGTTTTAACATTACTAAGATATGGAGGAAGAACTACACATGGCCATTAAAGTGGAAAAGCAAATCAAGTCCAAGAAGTTCAGATCTTGTTCGTCCTCTAGCTTTCCATGGAGATCAAATTGGTAGGACAACAAAGTTGTTTTTAGAACAAAAGATGAAGCAAAGTTGAAGAATTTAGTAGTTATTCCTAAGGGTAAACTCGAAACTAAAACTCTTACCAAGTCATATGATATTAAGTGTTTTAGGTGCCGAGGATTTGGACATATTACTTCTGAATGCCTAAACAAAAAGGTTATGATTATACAAGAAAATGTAAAAATCAAAAATGCTAGTTCAAGTGGCAATAAGATGCCACCATTGGAGGATTGTTCTAATGTTGAAGTGGAAGAACCTATGCATGGAGATTTACTTGTCATGAGGAGAGCCCTGAGTATATAGCCTAAGGATGAGGGAGATGAGGAGCAATGTGAGCATATTTTTCACACAACATGCCACGTAAAAGATAAGGTATGTATGTTGATTATTGACAGTGGGAGCTGTACTAATGTTACTAGTACTTTGTTGGTAGAAAAGTTGAATTTGAAGTGGTATATCCCAAATCGTATAAGCTACAATGGCTAAAAGATTATGGAGAATTAAAGGTCAACAAACAAGCTCGGGTTCTTTTCTTATTAGATAGTATAAGGTTGAGGTTCTTTGTGATGTGGCATTGATATATGCTGGTCATATATTACTTGGCCGACCATGGAAGTTTGATAGAAGGGTATAATATGGTGGCTACAAAAATTGTTATTCTTTTCTAATGAACAAATGAAAAGTTATATTGGCCCCTCTCAAACCTTTGCAAACTTATGAAGACTAGATTAGGATAGTAAGCGAGTGCAAGATAAGAGAGAAACAAATGTGTGAGAAAGAGGAAAAGAAAATGAGAGTAAGTGAGGCCAAGAGGAAATGGAGAGAAAAGTGAGCAAAAAGGAGAGACAAGTGAGGAAACAGGAGAGAAAAATAAAAGAATAAGTGTAATTGCTGAAAAACATGAGATTAAGAGTGTAATGATGGCAAGACAACAATTACTTGAACATATGTACAAGGATGTTTATCTTTCTACTAACCATTTTAACTCATATTTTCCTAGTGTTGTTATATCCTAGTTATTGAACTTTGAGAACCTATTTCTTGAAGAGATTCCCCATGGAATACATCCATCAAGAGGAATTGAGCATCAAATAGAATTCATACCTAGAATCGCAATACCAAATTGACCTATTTACAAAGCTAATTCTAAGGAAACGAAAGAGATATAAAGGCAAGTGGATTAGTTGCTACAAAAGGGATTTGTAAGGGAGGTTCTCAGCCCATGTTTGGTTCTAGTCATCTTAGTCCCCAAGAAAGATGGAACATGGTACATATGTGTGGATTGTTGAGCTATTAACAAGATAATGGTAAATTTACAGGGTATTAGTTTGATGAAGAAAAGGTAAAGGCAATAGAGGATTGGCCTACACCTAAGAATGCAAATAAGGTAAAACGTTTTCATGGTTTAGCAAGTTTTTATCGAAGGTTTGTTGTATATTTTAGTTCTATTGCTATACCTTTGAATGAACTTGTTAAAAAGAATATTGTTTTTAAGTTGGATGATGTACATGATTGAGTTTTAAAAAATTTAAAAGATAAGCTAATTAATGCTATGTTTTCCTAACTTCGATAAAGCTTTTGAGATAGAATGTGATGCTTCCAGGATTAGCATAAGAGCTATTTTGATGCATGATTCCAAACCAATTTCTTATTTTAATGAAAAGCTAAGTGGGGTAGTGTTGAATTATCCTACTTATGATAAGGAGCTTTATGCATTAGTAAGAACTTTTCAAACATGGCAGCATTACTTGTGGTTGAGGTAATTCATCATTCATTCCAATCATGAGAGTTTGAAGCTCCTTAAGATCCAAGGTAGGCTTAATAAAAGACAGGTTAAGTGGTTAGAGTTCATAGACAATTTTCCTTATATAATCAAATACAAGCATGTGAAGGAAAACATTATGACTGATGCATTTTCTCAAAGGTATATATTATTTACTTCAATGCAAACTATATTACTTGGTTTTGAATTTCTTAAGGATTTGAATGACAATGATTCTGATTTTAGCCAAGATGCATGTGATAAGTGTGCATTTGGAGATTTTTATTGGCATGAAGGATTTCTATTGAAGAAACATAAATTATGTGTGCCTATTTGTTATGTTCATGAGTTGCTTGTTAGGGAAATTCATGGGGGAGGTTTGATGGGTCACTTTGGTATTCTAATGACTTTAGATATTTTATATGAGCATTTTCATTGGCCTAAGTGCATAACATGTTGGAAAATAGAAACTAAAGTTAAACCGCATGGCTTGTACACCCATTTACCAGTTCCTAATCAACCTTGGATTGATACATCTATGGATTTTGTTTTAGGATTACCAAAGACTCAAAATGATGAGGATAATATATTTTTTTGTTGTCGATAGGTTTATTGCATGTTCTAAAACCAATGACGCAACATATATTACTAATGTGTTGTTTAAAGAAATGGTTTGTTTGCATGGGTTGCCTAATTCAATTGTTAGTGATAGAGATGTTAAGTTCCTAAGTCATTTTGGGCACACTTTATGGAATAAATTAGGAACTAAACTAATATTTTCTATTGTTGCACATCCTCAAACGGATGGACAAACTGAAGTAGTTAATATGACACTTACTACTTTGTTGCATATTATCATTCAAAAGAATTTAAGGCAATGGGAGAAGTGTTTTTCACATATTAAGTTCGCATATAATAAGTGTTTATTCTACTTCTTCATTTTCTCCTTTTGAAATTGTTTATGGCTTTAATCCTTTAACACCTGTGGAGATTTTACCTTTGCCTACTAATAAGCATGTTAATCTTGATGGTAAGAAAAACGTACATTTTGTGAAGGATTTACATGCCAGAGTTTAGGCCTACATGGAAAGGAAGAATAGCAATATGCTAAGCAAGCCAATAAAGGGCATTTAAAGGTTGTTTTCCAATCTGGAGATTGCGTTTGGCTACTGATGAGTGCTTAAAAAGTACTAAAATTACCATGATTTAATGTAATTTAATTGATTAAATAGATTTATATTTGTTTGATTTTATCATATTTAATATAAATTTGTATTTTTGAAATCATGGGAATTTATATTCTTTTTCAGGTATTTTTTCTTCAAAAATAATTTAAAGACTCGAAGAAACATTCTGTAAGTACTACAGGACACGTGTGCACCAAGTCCCATACACAGCCAACACACGTCCATGCCTATCCTATGTGTCCCGCGCGCATGTCACGCTGGAAGCCAGTGCCCATCTGCCGAGCCAAGCACGCATGTCACACCAAGTCCCATGTGCACTAGCCTTCATCTATCACAAATCCCATGCATTTAGTGCCAGTCCCATCACAAATCTCTCCCCACATGTGTGCCAGCTTGTTCAAATGTGTCCAAGACTAATTTTTGAGATATTTTTCCAATTGTTTAGCCTTTTCCTCACTTATAAAAGGACCATTTCCCCCATTGTAAAAATTATCCCTCAAATCTCAACTCTTCTCTTTCTCTCTCTAGCTTTCCCTTTCTATAAAGCTATCTTATTTTTTTAGTTCTAAAGTTCTTCTCTTTTTGAGAAGAACTAGTTATGCTTTTATAAATCTCTAGTTTTTTATTCAATAAACGAAAATGTAAATACGTTTGGAGGTTTTCTAGAAACGGAATTAGCATCAAAGTTCTGTAAGAATTCTTTGGAGGTATAATTTTAAAATGAATTCTTTATAGTTATATTTATGTTTTATTCGTATATGTTATATTTAATTTATCCTTGATTAAATTTAACATGGTTGACTACTTGTAAATATGATATAATAATAATGTTGTTCTGCTTATGAAATATTAAATAGGTAAAACATTTCTATAAAATAAATTGATTTTGTTTTTATTCAAGATTTTATATCAATAATGTTAGAGAGAAATATATTATTTTTATTACAATCTTAAATCTGAAAATTAGATTTTAAGAATTAATTATCTGGTCTGATTTAGAGTAGTGTTCTTTTATTTGTTGGTACAATTGTCAGTAGTTAGAATGAAGCTCTTTCTCAAAAGTATTTATAAGAATTATCATTCAAAAATGTATTTACAAAATTGTTTGAGTAATTTTTTTAAAACTTGAAAGTTAGTACTCAGATAATTAAATTCTTAGGTTTAATTTGGACACCTTGAATACAGTTTAAAATGTCTAACCCAACCAAATGTGACATTTAAATGGTTCATTTCAATTTCTTAGAAAAAAAGAATTAATTTAATTAAACAAATTAATTATCGACTCCACCCATAGGTGTTAATTGATTTTTTTAATTAACAAAGAATATTTAACCCCACCAAAGGTGATATTTATATAAAAATGAGAGAATTAATAAATATCAATTTATATCTTTAATAACCTAAATAATATGAGCACACATAATTAACTTAATTATTATATCTATAAATACTTAACTATTCTAAATGATAAAAATTTGCATAATTGTTTATTTGGTAACAAAGTTTTGGTTTTTAAATATCTAAACATCAGACAAATAACATTTACACTCAATGGAGAATTTATAGGATAGATTAGTTAGTTAATCATGCTTGGTCATTATTAGTTAGATTATTAAATATATGAATTAAGAGTATTGCTTCTCTCTTATATATAGAAATAGCACCTATGGTCATGTCTACTATTTGTTATTAGTTAAAATCACTTAATGCCTAAAATCTGGTCTATTAGTTAATTTTAATTAAATTATGATTTTTTAAGAGATTAATAAACCATTTAATTTTTCACCTTTGGTCGGGTCTAATAATTTACACTCTCATTCAAGGTGTCAAATTTGGATTTATAATTTAAATATTTGGAAACTAACTTTCATATTTTAAATCTATTCCGAAAAATATATCATAAATATATTTTTCAATAATAAATATTATAAAAATCTTTGAAATAGAGCATGACTCTAAAAAAGATTTGAAAAATTACATCTAATATCCAACAGTATTATTATAAATCAGATCCATATGATTAAATCCTAAATCTAACTCGCATGTTTATTATGGAGAAAAATTCATCAATATATTTTTTTCTTTAAATTTTTTTATTGAAATATTGATGAAAAATAAAATTTAATTTATTTTATAAAAATGTTTACCTGCTTGAATATTTCTCAAATATAACAACATTAGTAATATCTTATAATATTTTTAGCTAGACATGCTTAGTTTAATATATAATCAGTAAATTAAACATAGCATTTAGAACAACAAATAAAATTTATTTCAAAATAAAATAATATTTAAATTATACCTTAAGTGTATCCTTTCAAGTAGAGTTTTAGTAATGTTTTTGTATCTAAAAAACCTCCAAATAGATTTGTGAATATTATTTAGTGAAATAAAAGAAAACTACTACATAAACTAAACTACTTTCAACTCTTAAAATTGAGAGAACTTTGAAACTAAGAAAACTAAGAAAAAGAAAAACTTTAGAGAAAAGATTGAGAAATCAGCTAAAGAAAGAGTTGATGGGATAAAGATTACAATGGGGTTTAGGTATTTATAAAGGGTTAGAAAACACTACAAAAGAGAGAAAATTGTGGTTACTATAGTTTGGGAATGCGGCATGCATTTCTATGTTCCATGGCATGAGCTAGTCTATAATGTGTTACGAATTAGATTCGATTCTCTAGCACTACGGACCACAAAAACCTTTATTATGGCTCGCGTGTTTCTGCAATTCTTGAAACCCGTTAGTTATTTACTTCCCTTGAATTTGGTGAACATATGTAAGGCTTACATATGTTATTCAAGTGTTTCCAGACACACAAATGAATGCTTCTAGGTACTATTCTTCAAGTGTTTATCATTTTAGTAAATTTGAAGCCATAAATACCTGAAAATAACAAAACATACCTACAAGTCTGAAAAGATAGGCTTGCTATTGTGATGATAAATTATGCATATATAAATATATTTTGATATTTAAAAGTGATTAAAATCATGTTATTTTAGTTCTTTTAAGCATTCATTAGCAAGCAATCATCAAATGAGGTTCCAAGAGTAGAAAAATATCCATAAATACCTCAATGAAATTTTCCACCATATGTGAGAAAATTGACATAATATATACATCTATAAAACTTGGCTAAGGCATTGCATAACCTTAATAGCATCCTTCTAAAAGAAAATGCCCTAAAGGACATTTGAAGGTAGTCTTATCCTTATCCTCTAATACAATAGATACCTAATAATAACCTTAACAACCATCTAGAAAATAGTTAAATTCATGCCCAGCTAATTTTTCTAACATCTTGTCAATGAGTGGAAGATTAAAGTGATCATTTTTAGTGTTTGTCTTCAGTTTCCTTAAATCTATACACATCAATCATCTTGTGACTTTCCTAATAGATACGAATTAATTTTTATCATTTTTAACTATTTTTATTCTAGATTTCTTTGGTAGCACATGAATCAGACTAATCCATCTACTATAAATAATAGGATAGATAACTCTTACTTCTAAGAGTTTCAAAATTTCCTTTTTAACCACCTCTTGCATTATTGGGTTTAGTCACCTTTAGGTCTCTCTAACATGTTTAGCATCATCCTCAAGATTTATTCTATGAAGATTGATTTTATGCATACACATAGCTGGACTAATGCCTTTATTATCCTTAATACACCAATCTATTGCTTTCTTAAGTTTCTTAAGAACCTTAGCTAGTTCTTTTCCTTGGGTTTTTGTTAAAATGGATGAAATAATAGTTGGATATGTTTCCCCTTATCTCAAAAACCCATATTTTAAGTGATTAGGAAAATCTTTTAGTTCTAGGTTAGGTGGAGTGGCCTCTTTCCTAGGTGGGGTTCTAAGTAGATCTAATTGTGTACTAGGTTCTCCTATTGGTTCAGTAAAACAAATCATGGTACCTCTCAGTGTCCTCATCTAAGTCCTCTTCTACCTTTTTAATAATAAGAGCAACTCTTGACTTTTCCTCCAATCCATCGTACAAAATAGTTTTATGAAGAAGTATATCTATAGAATCAACATTAAAACATTCATCAATGGTAGCAATAGAAGGAATAAGTGAAGAGTTAAAAACTTTAAAATGGACAGTCTCTCCCAAGACTGTAATTGTCAAATTCTCATCTTTGATATCAATAATAGTTGTAGTACTAGCCATAAATGGTCTACCAATTAGTATTGTATGTTCTTTAACCAAAGCTAGGGTTTTTCTACAAATCTAGAACCATAAAATCAAAAAGTATTATTAATTTGCCTATCTATACGAGCATATCCTCTACCATTCCCGTCAAATTTTTAATTTATTTATCCATAAGTGATCGGCCATACACAAAGTGTGTGCTATGAAAATGAAAGTATATGTATTACAACAAGTAATATATTGATAAGAAAATATCGTTCGCATGGAGATTATTTTATGAGAAACTAATTTTTAAAACTAAAATAATAAAAATCAATATTTTTGATATTTTAATATTTTAAGAAAGCAAAATTAAAATAACTAAAAGTAAATAGAAACAATTAATTAAATCAAATTTGGTAACTAAAAAGATATATGAGAAAATATCTAGGAATACTTAATCCCTCAATTTTCTAAACATGTGAATCACTAAAATCCCCCCAAAATAATTACTAATTAATTACATTATCTAACCTAGCATGTATTCCTCTCTCAAGTAAACTACACACCATATAGTAATTAATTTAATCACACTCTCATGCCAATTAAATTACATACTACTCATTAAGGTCATCAATTATAGATCACATGCATAAGAATCATACATCTCTGCCAAGAAACTATGCATGTTATTTAATCAAGACAAACAATTAAATAATTTTCTCAAATCTATTTAATTGCCTCTATAGATAAATTGTTGGTCAAACAATTAATAGCATACAAATAAGATTAAATAATATAATTAAATTATAATTATAATTGTGATAAAATATTGAATCATCATATGGTGAAAATTGGGTTCATAAGAACTCTAGATTAATAAATTAATTATACATAATTGTATTCATAAAATTCATATTTTTGATAAAGAAAGACATAAATTTATAAAGAAAAGAGTAGTAGAAGAAAAACAATCAATCTCTTGAATTGTAGAATTAATCTCCTCTTCAATCTTCACCAAAATTGTATCGTCTCTTGAATTATTTTGAATTTTTCTCTCTTTTTAGCTCCAAAACCTTATCAAAATTATGCTATTGGAGGCCAATTAGGGTATATGGAGTGATTATGGGCTTAAATAAAGCTCAAGTGTGATCTGGATCATCGAATCAACTTCAGATCAAGGGCTACGATCAGAACAAGAAAAATTGATAGTTTCAACCAATCACAACGTGACACGTGGCAAGGGATATTCACTAGGTGAATTAGGGAGCGAAGCGTGGTAGGGGAGATAAGTCAGAGTCAATACTTGCTGAGTTAATGACATGTGGTACAAAATGATTTGAAAAAAATAGATGGTGTGGCGCATGGG
Source organism: Hippophae gyantsensis (assembly GCA_030763125.1). NCBI lineage: Eukaryota > Viridiplantae > Streptophyta > Magnoliopsida > Rosales > Elaeagnaceae > Hippophae > Hippophae gyantsensis. The sequence continues at coordinate 49,716,172 of CM061031.1, read as the reverse complement.
TGGAACATAAGGAGAAATGGTGTAAAGACACGTGGCATAGCACTTATTGACCAATTTCTAAACTCAAATTGAATGTCGTGCTAACACGTGGCATGTGTCTCATTCCATCACACATGGTGTAAAGTGATTCGCTATCCATGCTTGCATGGCATTTATGTGGCTTGCCCAGTCAACTCCCATGCCTGCATGGCATGCCACATGGTAGCTCCTGATTGGTCCTACGTTAAAAATTCATATAAAATCCATAAAAATTCTAGAAAAATTCCAAAAATTATATTTTTACCCTTTTCACAAAAAGTTTATATTTTAATATTGTTGACCATAAAAATACTATTTATTGAATAAAACAAGTAAATTTTAAGTAGAAAAGTGCACTAATGACTCTATTTTCATAGTCATCAATAAGTTGAAGAGACATAGTTTTAGGTTTTATGTGACTTAAGCCTAGTTACAAGAAAATAGAATTTGACATCAAATTAATACTAGTACCTAAATCAACCATTACTTTAGCTACCTTCTCATCCCCATAGTGATTATAATGATAAAACTTCTTGGGTCTTTCAACTTTAGGTGTAGTTGATGCTGAAGGATAACACTAGAAATGCTTGATATGAAAACTATCTCATTAAGCTCATACCTCATATTCTTAGTTTTCAATTCCTTGTAGAACTTATCATAGGATGGAATATTCTTAATCATATCAAATAAAGGTAAATTTATATTAATTTTAGAAAGCATAGTGAAAACATTAGAGAATTTCTTATCTTGTTTTGACTCTTTTAGCTAGGGTAGGAATGTTAATGGTGGATGGATTGGGTCTGATGTCCTTTATATTTTAGAAAAGTTAGTTGACTCCCCAATTCTTTCCCTAAAAGGTTTATCATGATTTGTACTTATCTCTCCACTTTCTTAGGAGAACATATATTCAACTTCTTTATTACATGCATTAGATGGTAAACCTCTAGAAACCTTAGGTAAAATTTTCTTAACTGCCTTACGCATCAAAGGATAGTGACATCCTTTTCTTGTTTTGCTTGACAATGTAGCTTTCCTAGTTCTTGCTTTTGCATATGCTCCATTAACTTCCCAACTAGATCTTCAATCCTTTTTACTGAAGCCTCTAAGGAAACTAACCTATGATTATTTATCATTTTGTTATTCCTACAAACTTGAATGAAGGTATTCAAGTTATCTTCTATAGTTGACCTACATGGTTGATCTGGTGGGTAAGGTTAGTTTACATATGGCCTTTCTATTTTGTTTTGAACATATGTTGGGTTATTGTTTGGTTTCCATATTGGGTGATTGTAGGCATTAGAATGACACATTTTCCATAAGATTAGCTTCCTCCAAGGTATATGCATTGAAATCTCTTGAAATATAAAAAAAGCATTAGCACTATGCCCTAATGTATTACAAACTCCACATACATCATGATTTGGCATTTTTTGGGTAGTAAGGAGTTGCACTTTCTTAGTTAATTCTATAAGTTGCAAGGCCATTTCGTTTTCGACCGCAACTTCATTAACCCATACTTTTCTTCCTCTAGCACTCTTTTGTTAGGAATTAATACCAAATAACTCATATATCTCATTAGTTTGCTCTGCTATCTTTTCTCCTATAGCTCCTCCTACAACATCATCAATAGTGTAATGGCTATATTATGTTAGTCCATCAAAAAAGAATTGGTTTTGTAGCTACAGTGGGAAGCTATGGTCTAGATATTGAGTCAAAAGTTGCATGAATCTATCATAACCTTCATGATAGGATTATCCATCAATTTGGAAAAACATTTCTATTTTTACTTTTAAGTCGACAGTCTTTTAATAGGAATAGAACCTATCCATAGATTCGCTCTAGACTACCTCCCAAGTAGTTAATGAACCCTATTGTAGAGTCATGAATCAAGACTTAGTTATATCCTTATGTGTGTAAAGAACACCTCATTCTAAACTTATCTTCAAGTCTTTGTAACCGAATTGTTTACACATTAGCATAAAATTTCTTAATAAATTTAATTAGTCTTCATTAAGGATACTGTGAATTAAAGATAAAAATGAAATAATCAATATTTGTCAATTAATAATTCCATGTATATTCTCCAAGATGCATGCAAGGAGTGGCATTTCCAAGCATACTCCCTCATTATTTTATGCTTATATCTGGCATCATCCATGTCAACTTTGACTTGGGTTTGTTCCTTTTTCTCCTATTTATTAATTTTCATCCTCCTTGAAAAATGTTTTTGATCCTATACATGTTATCAATAAAAAGTATAAGTTTTTTTCTCAAAAATCTCTTACCTTTTTATACATTAATAATATAAAACATGAATCTAGGTAGAAGAGAACTTAATACTAAATTGAGTACTATTAGAAGTATAAAATAAAAAGAAAAATAAACAACTACACACAAGTTACTAAAAGAAAATAAAATATACTGTATAAAAATAAGTTAGTACACATAAATACTAAATAACGTAAAATAAAATAACAAAATAAAAAAATGGTTGAATTAGTCATTAAATAAAAACTAAATAAAATATTAAATAAAAGAAATGAAAGTTAAAATATTTTTTTATTTAATTATTTTTATTTTCTTTTATATGAAAAATAATTTAATAATTTTTTTAGAAAAAATAAAAACAAATCACGAATATTTACAACACAAAAGTTTTTATGATTTTTGATAATAAAAATTTAAAATGCTATTCCTCCCTATGAACATCACCAAAAATTTGATAAACAAAAACTAGATACACAAATTTTATATATTTATAAATAACTCATAGTGCACGAATCACTTTGTAAAAAAGTGACAAGTATATTTCTAAGGTCAATTCAAAGAGAAACTATATGGTTTTAAATAATCCAGTAAAACCATTAAAAATTGAAAAATAAACATAAACATTATGTCACAAAGTTTGGGTTTGAGAAAAGTCTAAAATAATAACATAAAATAAAAAATAAAGGATATATTGGTTTTCAAAAATTACATGCAAATATGCGATTAATTAATCAATTAAAATTAATAGGATATTGAGCTAGTTGACCATGTTTGGAAATATTTATTAGGTTAATGAAATATAAACTCAAACTTATTGATTCTTTCTTATATGTACAAATAGCTCGTTTGATCGGGTCTACTATTCGTTATTATTTAAATCACTTAACGCCTTCGATTGGGTTTATTAATTAAATTATGTTTATTTTTTAAGAAATTAACAAATTATTTAACTTGTGACCTTCAGTTTGGTCTAACAAGTTAAACTTCTATTTAAGTTATATAAATTACATTTTAAATTGATGTATTTGAAATCTAACTTTTATGTTTTAAATCTACTACAAAAAATATGTTCCCAAGATATTTTTCAATAATAAATCTTGTAAAATTTTTGAAATAGAATATAATTCTAAATTAGATCAAGATTCATGTTTCTAAAACCCAATTTTCATATTTTAAATTTATTGTGAAATATATTTCCTAAATATATTTTGTGATAATAAACTTTGTAAAAATATTTAATAAAAAATAATCTATGTATAATAATTATTAAAAATATTCACCTAAATAATTTACACAAGCATATCAACAAAACTAAAAACACATTATCAAACTCAGCCAGACTTGCTTCTTTTAATAAATGGAAATATATTAAAAATAAAATTTAGAATAATACATAAAATTAAATATGTAAATAGAATACAATTAAAATTAATATCTCAAATATATTCTTATAGATAACTTCTACAGTTATCTATTATCTGGAAAATCTCCTCATTACAGCCTCTTATTTGTGATAACCTAATCTAAACTATTTATAAACTAAATATAAAAATAAATTTGTAAAATAATTGACACACAAATATTATTCAATGAATAAGCAAGTATACTTATCACAACAAGTAATACAATAAAAGATCTTTCCCAGAGAGATTATATTATTATAAACTAATTTTTAAAACAAAGAATAAAATAACAATCAACTTTTTTGGTGTTTTTATATATTAAGACAGAAAAATTTAAATAATTAAAAATAAATAACAATAACTAATTAAATATGATTTGGAAACTAAGAAGATATATGGCAAACTATCTAGGAATACTTAATTCTCCAATTTTCTAAACATATGAATCACTAAAATCCTCCCAATATAATTATCAACTAATTACATGATCAATTGATATTTTAGTGCACCTTCTCTTATCTTTCTTTTTATATTTTTTTATTCCACATTTTTTTGAAACTTCAAAAACTCCCAACTTATTTTTGATTTTATTTTCTTTTTCTTTAGAGGGATAATTGTAACACATGATTGCATTTTTTTTCTTCATAAAAGCTAAAGGTGCAAAGGTAAAGGTAATACTTATTGATTAGGCATAAAATGTGGATTAAAGATATTAAAAGTTCTTAATTAGGTTCAATTGGGTAACTAAAGATATTAATAATGGTTAATTTGAGAGGCTCAAACAATCCAAATAAGGCCTAGATCATTTCTCTTGCTAAATACTATTTATGATTCCATCTCAAGGGATGATCAAATAGATTCTAAAACATGGTAGAGCTCATCAACTCGCATAACTCACTATAAATTTTATCTCAATAAGAACATCAAAATTAATCATGAACATATGCATAAAAATTTGAATCAATGTCAAAACTAGCAAGCATATCACATTATTAATGTAAGTATATTACCAAGTATGTTACATACCTTATCGACAACAATTTTTTATCATTGAGTTCATATGTTTCATATCAAGCAAGCATGCATGCATTTAGTTTACTTATTTTTATCAATTTCTACACAAATCATGATTAAAAACATCCTAAAAATAAAAAATAAAAAATAAATAGTAAAAATTTAAAATGCATACTAAATACCAAAGTAGAGAATGAAGTTCCCTTCTCTAAACTTAAATTTTACATTATCCCCAATGTTCACATATAAATATGAAAAAGTAAAAGGAAAGAAAACTCCCTTAGTCTTGGCACATCACATCTGTCATCAAAATTCTAAATCTTGTTGTGACATTACTCTCCACATTTATTCACCTACAAAACAAAAATAATAAAAATTTAAGTAAAATAACATTGGGTTGCCTCCTAGCCAGCGTCAAGTTTAACCTCCTTGACTAGATGGTTATATCAACATCTAAGGCATACCCCTCTATGTCCATTTACTTTTGAGTTTATCCAAAAATAGTTTGAGTCTTCATTTGTTCAATAATACTTTATGTTCTGATTTAGAAACACGGTGCTCAATCCTCTTACCATGCCATATTTTTATTTCTTGTTTCTACTTTTTGGCATTCTTATATGCACTCTACCATAGCTCATCCAATTTATGCATTTCTAACATCTTTTTCACCTATCTATTGAACTATTTCACTTGCCCACTTGTTTGGGGATGGTAGGGCAAAGATATGAGTTCTAACCTTAGTGGCCCTTCAATAGATAGTTTGAGATAAGATCCAATCTCAAAATTTTCCATGAACACATTTGATACACACATGAGAGGCGTGTCCTCTAAAATGTTCACACAGTTCACAATATCAACCTTCGATTAGAAACTTTCAAAGTTAAAATAGGTTGAATTTTTTTCTAGTGAGTTTATGTCCTTGCTCATAGCATCATGTGTAACAGTCTTAAGTATGGGTAACTCAAAAAATTCTTTTAAGTTATCCTCAAAATTAGTAATATTTATCTTAAAGCATTCATTAGAATTATCAATATAAGGAGGTTCAGATGCTTTAAAAACTTTGAACGTTACTTGTTCATCTTGCATATGAATTGTAAGCTCACCCTTGTGTACATCAATGAGTGCTCTTTTGGTTGCTAAGAATGGATGACTAAGTATGATAGGAATGCTATGGTCCTCTTCCACGTCTAGTACAATGAAATCTACCATAAAAAATGAAATTGTCTACTTTTATTAGCACATCTTCTACCACACGCTAAGATCTCTTAATTGATCTATCTGTCATTTGGTATGTTATTTAAGTGGGTTTGACATTACTAACCCCTCGTCTCTGGAAGACCGATAATGTTATAAGGTTAATGCTTGAACCTAGTTCACATAATGCTTTCTCAAAGTGGATGTTCCCAATTGTGCAAGGAATGTTAAAACTACTTGAATCTTTCAATTTTTGAGGTATTTTTCTAGCATGGATGGCACTACGACTTTCAATTAAGGTTATTATTTCATTATCTTCAAGCCTCCATTTCTTAGAGAGGATGTCCTTTATAAATTTGGCATAAAAAGGCATCTATTCAAGTGCATCTACAAATGATATATTTATGTGCAATTTTTTAAATACTTCTTGGAATTTTGAAAACTATGTATCTAACTTTTGCTTTTCCAATCTTTACATGAATGAGATAGTGGGTTTGTAAAGGTTCCTATTTTTTGGCTACATTATTTTCTTTTCAGTGATTTATTTATCCACTTGTTCCTCCTCATCCTTGTTAGTTTTCAGTTCCTCATTATCCTTTTTAGTCCTATCTTCTTTCTCTTCTTTTTGAGTCTCATCTTCCTCCTCTGGAGTTTTACCACTCCTCAAGGCTATGATGTTGCAATGCTCCTTACCTTCTCTTCTTGGGTTTACAATTATGTCACTTGGAAAATTACCTTGAGGCCTGAGCAAGTTTCCCCATTTGTGTCTCTAAATTTTGAATTGAAACCTCTTGAGCAGACACTTTTGTATTTAATTATTGGATAAAGTCTTTCATCATCCCCATTAAAGTATTTGTGTTGTCCTTAGTAGGTGGCTTCTTACCTTAGGCTTAGGTTTGTTATGGTTATTGGAAACCAAGTGGTGGAAATGATTGACGATTGAATTAATTACCACCCTAATTGTTGTTATTCCAAGAGAAATTAGAATGTTGTCTCCATCTTGAGTTATATGTGTTTGACTATAGATTATTGTTTCGGTTCACATTGCCCACATAGAATGTTGATTCAATATTATTTGGAAAATTATCAAACAAATGGGCTCCAGCATAAAACACACAAGGCACCTTTGAATCTTGGATATGGTTTATACTTGTTGGAAAATATTTAGCCTCCAAGAGATTCCCCAAAGATGACACTTGAGCTATAAGTATTATGGCATCATTCACCTCATGCATTCTGGCTACTCCTCTTATGGTTATCATTCTATCCATTGGCCATTGATAATTATTGCTAGCCATTTTATAAAGTAAACCATAAGCTTGATTTTAAGATTTGGTTAACAAAGCTCCATTAATAGATATATAAACAATGGTTCTTGTTTAAGTATTGAGACCATTGTAGAAAGTCTCCATTTGAATCCAATGAGGGATACCATGATGAGGACACTTCCTTAGCAATTCTTTGGAACTTTTTCATGCTTCATATAAAGATTCTACTTCATATTGTTTGTAGGAGGTAAGGTCATTCCTATGCTTGGCATTGTTTATTGGTTGGAAGTATTTCATCAAGAATTTCTTTGCCAAATCATTCTACATTGTAATGAAATTAGTTGGAAAAGAGTATAGCCAAGCTCGAGCATGGTCTCGTAAAAGGGAAAGGAACAATATAAGACTAAATGCCTCTTTGGTCATACCACTAAATTTGAATGAATCTCCAACTTCAATAAACAATCTGAGATGTAAATGAGGATCCTTTGTTAGTAATCCATTGAATTGTCCAACTAGTTGTAGCATTTAAAATATCATTGGCTTTAGTTCAAACCAATTAGCTTGAATGTTTGGCCTTGTAATACTTGGATTCATCCCTTCCAACATAGGTCTTGCATATTCATTCATAGCTCTATCTGTATCATCCATTAAAGGAATCAGGTTATTCAAATTTAGCTCATTATTGTTTATATCTAATGGATTAACCATTTTTTTCACTTGGGTGAAACCTCTTATTTTCTTATTGATCTCAAAGTACACTCAATTTCTAGATCTAAAGGAAAAATTTCTCCCTTACAGACTCTACTCATGCAATAAACTCAACTATATTTCTTATAGCACAAGAGGATATGTCTAAATTAAAAATAAATATAAAAATTAAAAATAAATAACTATATTATGTCTAAACATGTGAATCACTAAAATCCCCCCAATATAATTATCAATCAATTACATGATCAATTAAATCTTATCTAGCATGTATTCCATTCTCAAGTAAACTACACATTATATAATAAGTAACCTAATCACACTCTCATGTCAATTAAATTGTGTACTACTCATTAAGTTCATCAATTATGGATCATATATACATAAGAATCATACATCTCTACCTAGAAACTATGCATGTTATTTAATCAAACAATTAAATAATGCTCTCAAATTTATTTAATTATATCTATAGATCAATTGTTGGTCAAACAATTAATAGCATAAAAATCTTATTAAATAATATAATTAAATTGAAATCATAATTGGTATAAACGTGGGTCATAGTGCATGAAGATTTATCCCTCATGATCCACTTTTCTCTCTTATTTTCAACTATAAATAGGATTTTTTATTGACATATGAGAATAGTTTAGGGTATATTTTGGGTTAGTCGTCCACCACCATGTAAAGATATAGAGAGAAAACCCACCAATTTTAAAGATGATCCAAGGATTTGAAGAACATAATGATAGCCTATTTAGAGATATAAAATTGTTTTCATCAAGAACAAAATTTTTTATTGTTATATTTTATTCCTATTTGTAATTTGTATGTGAGATTTTGGTCTCTACTCCCAATAACTTGAAGATCGGTTTTGAAATTTAAATAAATAAAAGTTTAGATTTATTTCTTATTCACAATATTCTTATCTTTAATCATAAATTACTGATTCGTCAAGACTTGATATATGATTAAAGAAAATATTGTAGAACTAAGCATTAGACATGTCATATATGTTTAGTCGTGCAAAATGATTTAAAGTCTATTTTAAATTCATTAATTTATATTAAATTAGACGGCTAAAAAATAACTTTAATTATAAATTAAAGATGGGCTAAATCTTCATTCATAATTAAAAAAGTATATCTACCTTAGGTTTATTAATATTTTAATCTCAAGTCCAATAAAGAAAAGTTATCAATTAATTAAAAAATTTGGCATATATATATATTTCTTTAGTTTACCAATTAACCAGTTTCAACTTGTTCAAGGAAGTATTGATTAATTAATAATCACTAAATACTCACCATGATTATAGGTAGTATTATTTAAAAAGAAATTAAACCAATAAAATCTAGCCTATACATAGATCATTTAATTTTTTCTGTCCATAAATGGTTTTATTACTTTCACTTATCTCTTCAATATATTACTTTCAATTATTTTCTTTGCTTTATTTGCTTTCTTTAGACATTAATTTAATTTGGAACTTATACTTCTATTCTTTCAAATCGATAATTTGGTAGAATATTTAGGATATTTTTTCCGTAACTAAATTAGAAAATCAATTTAACTATTTAAAACCACTACAATTCTATAAGAGACGATCATGAGAGTACGCTTATCGCTTATTACAAGCAATTCGTGCAGTAGCAAGTTTTTCATAAATATAAAATTTGACAATCAAGTTTTTGGTACCATTGTTATTTGTAAGTTACTTAATTTTAAAAAAATCTAAAGAGATCTAAAAACAAATTCACAAAAAATTTAAAAAAATTAAAGATCTAAAAAAAAGTTAAGGCAAAAAAAATTAAATAAAGAAAGAAATCTTAAAATAAATTCAAAAAAAATTTGAAAATTTCAAGATCTAAAAAAATATTTAAAAAAGTAAAAACATAAAAAAATAAAGATATCTTAAAACAAATTTTAAAAAAATTGAAAAATTTAAGATATAAAAAAATCTAAAGAGGTCCTAAAACAAATTTGAAAAATTTAATATCTTGAAAAACTTTAACAATAAATAATGAAAGGAAAAAAAATTTATTTTATATTTTTACTTTTTTTTAACTTATTTTCTTTTGTTAACTTAACTTTAGTTGTTAATTTATTTACTAACTAAATTTTCTTTTTGGTCCTAATTCTTGTTTTTATTTTCTTTATTAATTTATTTTTATTAATTATTAGTTTACTAGCTAATTTAATTTTTTATTTTATTATTTTTATGTACTTACTTTTATTTTGACTATTTTTTATTTTATTTATTTATTATTTGTTTATTTATGAACTTTATTTCTTTTTAATATCTTCTTTTATTCTTTTATTTTACTTTTATTTTTGCTATTTATTTTTATTTAGTATTTATATGTACCATTAAGTTTTTATTATTTTATTTATTTTAGTTATTTGCTTTTATTATTTTATTTTGATTTATTTTTGTTGAGTATTTTTGATTACTAACTTTTGTTTCTTGTTTTTTTAATTTTTTAATTTTTTTAATTTGTATTTATTTATTGTTTCTATTTATTTTTATTATTTTCTTTTAGTTAATTTTATTAATTCTCAAATAACTCTCCATTAATTTTGAATGGACACAATACTTGAGATCAATAGGTCTTTATCAAGGTTGTAACATTAGGCTGAGATGTGGGGTTAATTACGAAAGAACGAGAAGGTTAATCAAAAAAATTATAGAACTTAATTAAATTCAAACACCATCATTTTATATTCTAAAATAGCTTCATATGTTAGCTAACTCATCTAACTAGTATTTACCTTCACATCCGATACGTCTAGAAACACATAACTATATGTGATCAAACTGTATAAGTGGTAAGTAATTTAGAAACAAATTTTGTCAAACCCAAAAGGAATTATATGATAAATATCATTAATTATTGGCTTGTTAATAAATTAAGAAGGGTTTTGAAAGTTACTTTTAAAATAAAAACACAATATAAATTTAAAAAAAATGAGACAAATAAGCAATACATATTAAGAGAAATATGTGATTATAAAACAAATCCTCATAACTAGCCTATTATTTAACCAATTATATCATAAATTAACATTAGAACTATCCTTGTATTAACGACAATAGCTTGGAAAATCTATGCACTAATTGGCAACGACTTCCAACCCACCTTTTCTTACTATTAATTGAAGTAGAATACCTCTGTAAATCAATCCTAAATCAGAATATTAACCTACTCATTGTTGCTAGATTATATTCATTCATCATATTAGGTATGAAAAATGAGATAACTAAACTTCATAAGATCACATTTCTTTGCAACCTTTACTGAAGGTATCAACTCTAGTTGTCACATTGTCACAAAGCAAAATGTTACCACTTCGATTAAGATTATTAGTGAATACCATAACTAACAAAATAAATAGGGGTAAGTATTTTAGGTTGTCACACATGAAAACCTATCTATTTCCATTATAATCTAGTAACATCTTAAACTAACATTAAATTTATGCATGTAGTAAACTAGCTTTTTACTCTAATTCATACATTCATAGTCATAAAATTTAATCATGAAGTCGAACACATCAAAACTCATGGATGTTATCTAAAAATCATTATATCATTTTATTAATTAAAATCATAGTCTAGAGCATGAAAGTTGTTTACAATGACATAAATAAATAAACAAGGAAAAATTATAATTAAAATAAAGAAAAAATAACAAAGAAAATAAAGTAGAAGAACAAGAACAAGAAGAACAAGAAGAACAAGAAGAACAAGAAGGAGCTGATTGATTAATATCAATGGCTGAATTACAACTTCTTAATTCCTCTTTGAATTTCTATCTTTCCTCTAGCACTTAATTCTCTAAGGAACAAGATATTTTCTATATATTTTTGTGTCTACAACCTACATATATATGGCTCATTTTAATATTAACCCTAGCTACATATTTATAGTCAAAAAATTTACAATGTAATTGCAATTAGGATAAGGTTGTAGAGATCTAAAACATTTAAAATGCTAATCTACAAATATAGAATAGTTTGGATAAACATATGCTGAAAATCTAGAGATTTAGTGCATGTATGGATCATAGGCCACGACATGCCTATAATTCCAATTCTATGAGATTTACACCAAGAGTGTTGTGCTAAAATACATATATAATCATGTCACGACATGCCCTTAATTTTACCTCTTCATTGTTTTGACCCCTTCTTTATGTATCTTGTATAAATGTTTACATTTAGGTCCCCCTATGTATGACAACTATACATCTAGTTATGAGGATTAGTCATTTGTCCTTTGAATCTTTTAAGTCCAAAAATTCCTTAAATACATAGAAACATACCCCGTGATTTTGAAAACACAAGTGACCAATTAAATCTTCACAACTAGATGTATCTTGTATTAATGACACAATCTATTAATCAATATAAATCCTAAACCTAGAGGTGCACTTACTAGATTTAATTCATTCATTGCATTAAGTACTAAAAAGGAGATGACTAAACTAGGAAAGATTACAACCATTGATAACCTTTAAAAAAGTATAAACCCTACGTGTCACACATGCCACAAGGAAGCAAGAAACAACTCTGAATAAGAATATCAATGTTAACATATTGACATCCTAAACTCGAATTAAACATATCCATACAATAAACTTATTGATCATTATAATCCATACATGCATGAAAGTTTGTTTAGTTATGAATCTAAATATCTAGTTAGTAGAAGTATGGTAAATTAAAATTTTGTTTGTGACTAAACAACCAACCACATGTACGTAAAGTAATGTGGAATTAAAAATATCAACACATGAGATTTTTAGGTGGAAACAACCTAGGTCACACCAATGATCTAAGAGGAAAACCACCAGTCTACTAGATCATTTATCTATCCACTATGAAAAATAAGTATCTAGTTACAATGCTAGGACTCAAACTACCCATCCACATAATGCCCCCAAGTAACCTACCTACAAGCCACTACTTTGATCCTAGTCTCTACAAGATAGGCATTTGGATATGGACCAGCATTTCAACAGCCTTGAGTCCCACGAGTTAATTGAACCCACACCACTGTCACCTGAAAAGTTTTCACATAAACACAAATGCATGTGTGTGTCCAGGAGGAGATGCAATAATGAATAACCCTAACAAGATGATTTAATAAATATATTAGATAAATCGAAATCAACTGGAAACCCTAGAACAATCAGTTTAAGCACAAGTTCAATAAAGATGTCTTCTTTGAAGATTGGCAATTGAACCAAATAATTATGATATGATGCATACAATTCTAGAATGAAAATCAAGAAGAAGATATAAGAACATATGACCAAAATATCATAAACTAATTAGGCTTATTAATCAATCAAACACAATAACTAATGTTTGATAGATTAACTAAATAAAGAAGCCTAAAGAATTATGATCATATATTTACAAAACTAGAGAGAGAGAAAAAAAGATGAAGGGAATAACCACAATTAAGTTCCCATGTTGTTAGCTACAATTGTGCACTTAAGTTTGTATTTATAGAATATTTTGAAGCATTTTAGACTAAAGTGGAATTACCCTATTTTCCATAAAATTAGTTAAAACACTTTTAAGAAATAAGGACAATACTATAAAAAGTTAATCCAACTTGTATAGAAATAGATATTAAATTCAAAGAACAAATAGCTTGATCGATCTAACCAAGTGTTCGATTGATTGAGTACACAGGTTGATCAATTAATCAAACATTTTATCGATCCATCCAGTAATCATTCAATTAATATTCAAAAATTAGTAGAATGAACCAATGATTTAACTTGATCAATCTATTCCTCAATTGATCGAGAAAATCACATGATGAATCTAGTCATGTATTAAAATTAATTCAATCAAATTATATTGCTCAATCAATCTATTCACTACTCGATCAATTGAGTATCCTCTTTTCACATTATTCCTATTGTATCTAATATGCAATCTAACGTGTATGGAAACAAAAATATACCTAATATGTGATCATTGAGGCATGATAGTTACCTTGGTTTGAAAATATTCTTCTTAAGGCACATCTAGAAACTAAAGTTACAATTACATGTTTTGTTTATGAGTATTACCAACACACACAAAGACCTTACCGTCTCCCCCTTTGGCATATTCTTGTGACAAAACCTCTCTCACACAATATAATACTAATAAGAAAAATAAATTTTTACATAGTGATACTGTCCATTTTACACAAAGGAAGACAAATACACTAAGTAAAATAAAACAGACACCGTATTTTGTACACGGGAAGCCAACACTCATACTCAAGTATAATAGGACTTACATTCTGCCCCTTTGGCTTTCCTTGTCAAAACACTTCACAACTAGGTATATATACTCATCAAACATGAGATAATTATGAAGATTTCATAGAGCTATTTGTTTTCATGAATAACACCGCAACACACACTAAAACCCAAAATTCACACCATCACTAAGTACATCCATCTTAATGCTTCGACTATCTTCAGGAATCAAACCATCCAGTATTTTGTCGCTAAAAAATATAAGGAATTCAATACCACTGTTCATAGTAAATCTAAAGCTTGAGGACTTAACTCTACACATGTAACCAATACACACAAAAGAAACACAACCTGTGAACATATCATGCAAAAACAACATGTAGTCAACCCACATACTATCGTGTTGTCCCTACATGGGTACATACCAATAGGCACACCTACAAGTAAACTTGCACAACTCCCCTTGACTCTATGCAACGCACCCTCTAGATGCATGCAAGGCACACAAAAATATGTAGTGCAATCCTACACTTATAATCCATGTAACATATAGCATGGCAAAAATGTATAGTTGTGTAGAGAAGTTTCTCCCCCTTTTTCACACCAAAATTCAAAAGAACACCATTATATGAGGGAGAGAAGGCATACAAATGTGCCATAATCCTAACATTAATGCTATGCATTATGTAAGGGTATAACTAAATTTTTATTAACATGCATGGTGTGTGATCTATAAAAATTTGTTTACTTTATATGCCATCATTATAAGCTTATGAAAACCAAGAAAATAAAAACATAGACTCAACTTGAACCAAGTTTCATATGTCAACAAATAGATTTTCTCTTCACTATTGTAAGTGTCAGCCAAGAATTTATCAATAGGTCTTTCAAAGATTATAATGATAGTATAAGGAATGGGTAGGAAAGAGAAGATATTTAGGCATGAACACACCCTTGTTGATCCAAACACAAGGATAAGTTCATATCCATGAAACTAATACCCTCAAAATGGATTTATTCTCTCATTACTTCTCATACTTCAACTAATGAAGTTAAGAGGGCAATAAAAACAATCAGTGACTCATACACTTCTTCCTTTTTCATACTTCTCCTTTCTCCATTTTTAACCTTTTTGTTTTTTTATTTTGTATTTTATAATTCCATTTTCAACCTTCTTCCTCATTTTTTTTATATTGAAACCAAGAAGGTAAAGTGGACAAACCCAGTACATACAAGTTCAAAAAAGTGTGTAAAAGGTAAGTGGGAATAAATTTGGGCTATTCTAGTATTTAGGGTCTAGAAATGAAGGAATGATATAATTCCATAAAGAGAGGAGGCAAAGGATATGTGAATTATGGTGGAAAGAAAAGATCAAATGAATCAATGATGGCCTAAATACTTTTTTATCCCAGTAACACCTAGAATTTTTCCTTGAGAGACACGAAAGGTGGATTCTAAAGCTGGTTAGTGAAATACAAATAATCAAAGCCAGAGAGAAGACAAGGACAATCCTAATGCTGTATAGTGACCAAGAACAGGGAAAAAGTGCCTCAAAAGGGACAAATAAAAAACTCACATCATCGCTAGTCATAAGAAATGAAGGAGCTGACTAACTAGCGAACAACACAAGCAAAATCCTTAAGAAAAAGAAGAAGTAAGATATGCTACTAAACTACACAGCAAGCAAGAAAGGCATGGTTCCAAAAGAGAAACATAAAACATGCTTAGATAGGGAAAAAAACCAAACAACAAGAGTGTCACTTGATATTTTAAGTATGTCAAAAGTCCTAAAGATAGGCACAATATCCAAACGATATATAGATGCACATGGCAAGCAAGATAAGCATCAAAAAATTAAACACTCATGAATACATGCTTTTAAACTAATCATAAATAACTTCAAAGAAAACAACTATAGCACGGCAGATAGAAAGAATAAAAAACAGGGACACATGCTAAGAAAAGAAAAATTAGGAAACACCACACAACATGATATGTGCAGGAATGAAAAACTTAGTAAAACAGATGAGAAACATACTGTACAACATGGCATATGCATAATAAGATAGAAAAAAATCATAAACCTAATACTTTGATTACATGAAGAACATGTGACGTGATGTGTATATAAGAGGTTATAGAGGAAGTGGCAGGTAGTATGCAAGGAAAAAACATATAAGGGACATGTCAAAGAAACTAGCATGTGATAAAACTAGTAGAGTATTAGTCAGTTAGATAAGACAACAAATATGACAAGTAATATACCATGCATGCTAGGGAAATAGTAAGGGAGAGTCAAGAAGAAGAAGTGTCAAACAGATGAATAAAAACAAAAGAAATATGTTCACATACAGAAAAATAACAAACCAAGAGAGAAAGGAAATAAGTGACTCAACCCCAACAGATCACCCAAAACAAATAATCAAATAGTATCCCTCCATTTAAATAAATTATGAAGCATAACTTATCTAGGAAGTAGTCTCTGACTCATGTGAGCTTGAAGTGTATATAGAACTCAAGATCAGTTTAATTTATGGTTTTTAGAAAATTTAGTTGAGTCATCCATATTAACTGAGCAAGGCATACTTCTTGAGGCAGATTTACTTTTTTTCTATTATATGCCTCAGGTGCATAATGCAACCTACAAGAATGTGCTTAGATGAGCCATAATATCTATATCCTAGTAGAGAAGATGGGGAAGAGCGAGATGGATGAGTCTAAGTTGTACTCTTTATAAATCTAGGGCACTGCCTAGCAATGTGGCCAGGAATTCCATAACGATAACAAGTATAAATAATGGAATTGGGAAAATGGGGTCCTTGACTTCAAAGAGTACAGCATAGAAGAGAAGAAGAGGAAGTTCACATATTGACTTTCACTCTAGATTGAGGAGTCAATTTCACCAATTATGGTCTCAAATACCCAGGCTCACCATAGTGATGGCAAGTGGGAGTGGTAATAGGTAATGGAAATGGACTACCATTAGAGCGAAAACAAGTGTTAGACTTAGGTGAAGGGTTCACTTTGCTAAGAGAATCTAGTTGAAACCACGTAAAATATTTTCCTCTTAGGGAAATAGTGGTAGACTTTAACTTTGGTTCTTGGTTGGAAGCTTTGAAAAACTTCGTAGAACTACCAGTTCTTTCTATTGCATGTTAAATTTTTCTTTCAAGGTTACAACTAAGCTTCCTTTTCTCTAAGAAAGATTAAAGATAAGAGGTCAAAATATTAAGAATCTCGACATTCTTATGTAGTTTCTCAATCTCAACATCCTTTTTCATAAGGGAGTTAGTCAAATGATCCTTAAAACCCTTAATAATAATTATCTACCTTTTAAATATTCAATTTCATTCTTTAGATTAGGACTAAGCATAGGAATGACTAAATATTGAGAAGCTTTACGACAAGTAGGAACCATTTACTATTTTTGAAGCTTTTTAACTTCCTCATGGTTCGCATTAAAAATTTTCTAGAAAATCATCATACCTTTTTTAAATGACCTCACACTTGCTTGTGAGTTCATATTTTTGTTCATTAATAGAGAACTTAATTTACTCAATGCTCTCTATAGCCTTTCTCTTATCCTTTTCAGATTGAATATGCTCTAAAAGTAAAGAATTGTAATAATTTAGAAATTCAGCTATTTCATATTCGATTTCATCATCTTCAGGAATCTCCTCTTGAATATCTAAAGTAATAGTGGGAGGATCAATAATGCTACTACAGGAAATGAAGTCCATAAAGTTAGTATCATCCTCATTATCACTACTAGTATTATCCAAAACAATGACCTCATCCTTCATTGCATATTTGGTTGTACATTTTAGATTCTAAAAGCACTAAGCAAAAATGTGTCCATAATTTCCCCATTCAAAGCACCTTATTTTATTTAAATAAACTTTACTTGATTTCTCAAAACCATTTTATGAGTCTTAATTATCTCTAGTAGATCATGAGGTTTTTGAACTGGTAGTATCTCTTCCAATAACCCCAAAAAAGGTTTCTTCTTCCCAAAAAACAAGGTAAATCCTTGAGCAAGGAATTCCATTTCCTCCTCATTAGGGTTGCAATCATCATTATCACAACTAAAAGGAGTGGAAATTTTATCAATACTAGGACCATTTTCTTTAGTGGTATTGAGAGCTAAGCTCTTTCCCTTTTCTACACCATTCTGAACTTGTCTTTAGGTGATGGAGTTCAAAGACTTGTAGGTCACCAACTAACTCATTAACAATAAGTTCAACAAGCTTGTACATAGACTCAAGCATGGTAACTTTGGCATGAAACTAATAGGGTAGGCTAGCAATGATTTTCTCAGTCTACCTTTCCTCACTAATAGACCTACTTAAGTTATAGGAAGAGTTGATAATGTTAGAAAGGTGAGCATAGAATTTTTCAAAGGTTTCATCCTCTTGCATGATATAGAGTTCAAAATCTCGATTAAACTTCAAAATTCTAGATCTTTAGATAGTTGATGTACCTTTGTGAATAGTCCTTAACATATCCCAAGCATGTTTTGAATTAGTACAACTCTGAATTCTTCTAAACTCATCAGGCATCATAGCCTTTATAATTGCATATAAACCATTGCTATTCCATTCAGATTCCATGGATTCATCCTTGGTCTATTCGATCATGAGTTTTGGGATAACAACATTCTCTCATAGGGTTTTGGAAGGGTAGGTCTAGCCATTTTCCACAAGCAACCACTCTTAGTCTCCTTGGGACCACAAAAGACTCTCATTTGTGATTTCCAGTACATATAATTCAACCCATCAAAATGTGGAGGTATATCTACATTACCTCCTTCTCCTTACTCCATCAGAGAGAAAGTGTGTGCGAGCTAACAGAATCAACACTGGAGTAGTTAAACCCAAAATGGGGCACTCGCTTGTAAACCAATAGAGAGAGTACATGACCTAATCGATGACTAGAGTAAGGAGATACAGACTCCTAAAGGACTCTACTTTAACTCATAAGAAATAGAACAATAAAACACTTATACATTTCATAGAGTTGAATCCCAAAACATATAATATCAAAAGTAGACAACTTTAATAATAGATATTATATATATATCAAACAAAAAGCAAGCAAGAATGTAAAAGCTTTTTAATCTAAGTTTAAGCTTTTAGTATGTTGATACATACAACCCTTATATACTAGCAAAATATCAAATCATACATATCACTCGATATAATTAAGTGAACCTATATAGAGACCATATCTTTATATTAACATCCCTGGGCTACTAAAGCAACCACTCAGCAATAAATAATTCACTAAATAGTAAGCAAGTTAAAACTCTAATAGATAGAAAAACCATTATTACCTCTATTAGTGGAGACATCCATCCAAAGTATCTACTGGTGCTTGTACAATGATATGGTTCAACACTCAAACCCAATTGTCCTCCATAGCCAATACTACATAATGCGGTGTGATTGATAACCAAAGATCAGTAACTAAAAGTGTATCAAATCACAGCCTCATGGGACACATAGTTCACTACCAATGTTAAATTGTGTAAAAGACACACTCAAACCATGTAATCACATAGAAAATGATTTGATCAAAAACCATACTAAATGACCCACACTTAAATATAATCTCACTAAAATGATTTCTAAAACATATATAAATCTCAATATGAATTTTGGTAGACTTTGAACACTAAAAATGTGGGTATAGAAAAGAGAAATGAATGGGATATTTATAGTACTCAGAATTTCCATCTCACTAACCATCTCACCACAACCTCACCACCACTTGTAGGGGGTCCCTCGAAAGCTTGTTGCCAAGGTGTGTAAAACATGAAATTTTTTGTTTCCACAAATACATGTACCTGAAACAAATTTAAAAACATGAGTAACAACACATTCAAACCATGTAATCACATAGAAAATGATTTGATCAAAAACCATACTGAATGACCCACACTTAAATATAATCTCACTAAAATGATTTCTAAAACATATATAAATCTCAATATGAATTTTGGTAGACTTTGAACACTAAACATGTGGGTATAGAAAAGAGAAATGAATGGGATATTTATAGTACTCAGAATTTCCATCTCACTAACCATCTCACCACAACCTCACCACCACTTGTAGGGGGTCCCTCGAGAGCTTGTTTCCAAGGTGTGTAAAACATGAAATTTTTTGTTTCCACAAATACATGTACCTGAAACAAATTTAAAAACATGAGTAACAACATTAGCTTGCTTGGATGCTTGCTCTCTAAAAACCAACACTCTAAATCTAACATACACACTATGAAATCCAACCCCGTGATTCTTATAAACATGGTTGCATACAAAGTGCACCTAACTATGGGCATGTGTGAATTACTAATTTGTAGTAACAATCTTACACAAAAAATGAAAAATAGACTAAGAAAAATAAAATAGAAATTGTGTTTCATACATGAGAAGCCAACACACATACATGAGTACAACATGACTTACAGACTATATTATTTAAATAATTTTTGTACTCATTATGGCCCACATCTATCAAACCATAGTAATAATTTATATAAGATGGGACAAATGGGACTAGTAAACCCTATACATTTACCTGATTATCAACAGTGTCAGAAACATTAGCATAAAATGACATCCTAGTGCCAATATGACATCATAGTGCCAATATGACATCCTATATCCTCTCAAAATGACAATGCTATATAAGCTCAAATTATAATCTCGTTTCTATAATAAAGGTCTTGTTGATTTTAACAGTCTTATCAAACCTACATTTGGCCTATGCACTAGCAAACTTATCCTTATTGTAGTCTACAAAGACCTGTTTTTCCTTCAATTTTTTGCTCCAATTTCTTTTGGGGGACATGGTGTCATGAAAATCTTAAAAATTTAGAGGTATGCATAAATTCTAGAAATTAAAACAGCATAATATTATAAGTTATCCCAAAAAATTTCCTCATCCATACTTAGTCCAATTAGGGTTTGGTGGTCTTTTAATCCTAAAATATCAAAATGAATTCACACAAATTAGAAAAATTAATTCAAGAACTTATTCTAAAATCTCTGGTCACTTGTGTTGATGTGAAGAAGATGAAGATTCAAAGAGAAGAAGATTCTTGATGGAAATTTGATAAAATCTAAAAACAAGTAGGCTTGAAAACAAATAGGAATAAGAATATTGCGAAGAGATTGGGAGGATTGAAGAAAAAATGTGATCTTTGAAGGATTTAGTATGTTTGGGTGGAGAAAAAATTACGGTGTGAGAGATGAAGACAAATTGTGAGAAAATGTGGGCTAGAATGCATTGGGTTGGGTATTTAAGTAAAAACATTATTCATACGGCGAGGCAAATAGTGAAAATTCCAAACCTGACATTCAACAACCCAGGAGTCATGGCACCCTAAAGTTCATTTCATGGCATGAAGTTGGATTCTTCACACCTCATTGTCATCCTGAGAGACCCACACCGTGGCTAGAAAAAGCCATGCCATAGCTTAAGCTTTATAGAAAGTATTATAACTAATCTAATCCTAAATAATAAATACATTCTAAGTACAAAAGTTATTATAATAAAATAAATTTAAAACAATTATAGTTGTAGCTATTATACTAATAAGTATTAAATAAAAACTAAATCAAAAATACTTATAGTTAAAATAAAAGTAAATGTAATAACAATAAAAACAAAAAATAACAACTATAACTATAACTATAAAAATAATTTAAAATAAAACAATTTAATAATGGGTTATCTCTCATCCAAGACTTACTTTATCATCTTAGAAAGATGTTACATGGGGAAATTCCATTTTTAGGAAACTCAATGTCCCCAAGTCATTGAGTTCACTTGCCTTTTTTCTAGGCAACAACTCTTTTCCTTGCCTCTACAAGTGTTCTACTAGTTGCTCATCTATATCTGCAACCTTTTTACAAATGCCTCAAACAAGTCCAACCTTTAATTGTTTTTAGATTGGTTTTCAATAAAAGAAATCAAGTTATCTTATAGGGTTGATTTGTTAGGAAGACTCTATGGCACTTTTGGTTGTATTATACGTCCTATTGATTGGAGTTAAGAGAAAATGGAGGATTTTTTTACCTCTACAAAAAATTATGTTGATTTTTCTACCTTGGGTTGTAGATATTTGCATTGGGGTCATACCTAGGTCTTGGTTGGTACCCCTCCATTTCATTAAACTATTCAAGTCCTACAAAAACTTCTTTTTGGTAGGGATAGGAATCAGTACCATTTCCCCATGTACTACACACTCCATATTGTTCTTTGTTAGAAGTGCTTTGTGTAGTGAGAAGTACAACTTGCTTTGTCAGTTGTGCAAATTGCATAGATACTTCAATACTAGAGTCTATTTCAATACTCATCGCCTTCTCACTCTAGAGCACTTTTTTTGGGATTAACACCAAACATCGTAAAGATATTGTAAGTCTCTTTGGTAGTTTTCTCACCCATAGAACCATCTACAGTGTTGTTAATGATGAACTGACATTTTTGTCTCAACCCATCATGGAATAAATGATTCTATAGGTTCAATGGGTAACTATGATAAGGGCTATGAGTGATTAATAATTTGAACCTATCCTACGCTTCTTCTAATGGATTTCCCTTCATCTAAAAGAAAGTAGAAATCTATGCTCTCAAATCAAAAATTTTTTTAATAGGAATAGAATTTTCTAATGAATTTTTTCAAACGTTGTCCCAAGTCATCAAGGAACCTATAGGGAAAGACATTAGCCAAGCCTTCACTATATCTTTGAGAATATAGGGGAAAAACCTCATTGTTAGTTAGTCCTCATTCGGTACATCAAGAAAAAATGTTTGGATTATTGAGTAGAAGTCTCTAATGAAAGACAAAGGTTCTTCGTTGGTGAGTCCATAAAAAGAGGGTAGCATGGAAAATTGAATATTTCTTAATTCATAGTTCCGTGCCACCTCACTCAATTTAATTATTGTAGTAATAGTGCCATTGATTACCTTGAATACTCCTTAATTATTCTTTCCCTAACTGGTGGATTATCCCTTATTTCTATTAGTTCAACTAGAGGGTATAGATTTGGCTCTATTTTTCGCTCAACTAAAGGTTCTTGTATTTTAGTATCTAGCCATCTTCAAAATTTCTTGGATCTATTAAAATTGTCTATGAAATGTGTAAGAAGATTCCTTAAGAGCATATGATTAGATAATAATATTTAAAAGACA
Organism: Hippophae gyantsensis; assembly: GCA_030763125.1. NCBI lineage: Eukaryota > Viridiplantae > Streptophyta > Magnoliopsida > Rosales > Elaeagnaceae > Hippophae > Hippophae gyantsensis. The sequence goes on along the minus strand of CM061031.1, from coordinate 49,692,827 downwards.
ACTACGACAAGTTAATAAAGTATATTATACAAGGAGTGACGGTCATCACTATTGTGGTAAGACATTGTCATATCATATTAAGCCTTTCCACTACACTAGATGCCAGTGATAAGGCCCCCCATACTAGCCCAATGGCTTCCCACACCATGCTGATGTCTTACCATGAATTTCATCATTTTTTACCAAAATTGCTCTGTGGTAAGGCATTGCCTTGTTGTGGAAATCCTTACCACGACACTATATGCCAGTGATAAGACTTCCCACACTAGGAAAATTCCTACTCTCATCAGCCTAATGCCTTACCAAGAATTTATTTTTTTACTAAAATTGCTCTAAGATAAGGTCTACCACTCTTGTGGTAAGCCTTACATCTGCATGATTTTGGTAAAAAAATAAAATATCACCATTAATTATGTGATTTTGGAAAAAAAAATTATTGTACAATAAATAATTTAGTACATATAAATACTAAACAAAAATAATTAACAAAAGGAAATAAAGATAAAATAAAAACAATTGACTTAGTAACTACATAATAAATAAGTAAATAAAGGAAAAGAAAAAACTAAAATAAGAAAGAAATACTAAAAATAAATTAACTTAATAATTAAATTGATAACTACGTTCAACAAAATAAAAGAAAAGATAGCAAAAATGAAAAAAAAATAAACTAAAATATATTTTGAATTTTTTATTATTTTTTATTTTGATTTTCTATTATTTTTTAAATACAAAAATCATGAGTACTTACAAAGAGTGTAACATCCCATTCCTTACAAAAAAGAAAATTTTAACCAAAGTTATATTTCCAAAAACTTTACGATTTTACCCTCAACATGCAAAATTATCAAAATGCCACTAACTCTTAGAAAATTTCAAGTTATGGGACAAGGATATTTGGATCTTCTACTTAATATTTTTAAATAACGAGGTGTCAAATCCTTATTTTTAAGAGGACACATGTCCTTGTGACTATTAATAGGAAAAAAAAGACAAAGGAATTAGTGTCTACATGTCTTACTCACCTTCTCTTACTTATATTTTTAGTGAAAGCTTCTATAAGAAGCTTAGCATAAAATTAGTTGAAAAAAAATAAGAAAAAAAATAGAAAGAGTAGGGGAAAAAGGAACCAAAGAAGAATTGAAAAAGATAGAAATTCTAAGATAAAGCACACCTAGGTTACTAGTTTTACAGCAAATTCAAATGGAAGCTAAGAATTTTTAGGTATAATTATAATTTTATTCATATATCCTTAGAAATTTAAAAAATTTTATTTTATGATAAATTTTATGGTTTTTCATTTCAAGTTCTCTACACAAAGTACTACACGTTTTAGTGAAGGAGGTTTTATGAAGGTCAAGTTGGAAAAACCCTCAGTATATTTTACTATTTAAAATATTTATAGAGTTTGGAATTGATTGAATTATATCTTTTTTTAAAGCTTCGCATTTCTATTTTCAGAAACACTTTTCGATTTATCATTTCAAATTTTCTAGACAAAGTTATGCCTATTTAACCAAGGATTTGTCAAGTAAGATTGGTATTGGAAAACTATTTGAATACAACTGATGTTTTTGTTATTTGAAATAGTTTCACTGGTTGGAGTTTGATGATTTATATCTTATTTTAAATCTTAATATTTCAAGTTTAATATGGATTTCAAGGCATGTTATTCCAAGTTTTCTACACAAATTTATAGAAAATTAACAATAGGTATGTTTTGTTGAAATTATGCTAAAATACCTGTTTTGAAACCAATTGGTATTCTATGACTTGAAAGGGTTTTCCTTATGATGATTGAGAGCATGGCATTTTATTTTAAAAATTGAAATTTCTAGTTTTTGTATGTTTTAATAGAAATGAATTTAGGCATTACTACCAAAACTTATATTTGAAATTATGAGGATAGGTTTAGGAGTACCATAAAACTATTTAAAATGCAACAATCAATTATTAGCAACCTTTGATTTGGAAGTATTAGAGTTCCTTTCAATTTGAATTAAATAAGAAACTATAGGGCTATTCATATTCTAACACAAGTATAATTATTTAGAAAAACGTTGAGCAAGTAGACCCAACATTGCACTTAGAGAACCAATGGTAAGTTAGTAGGGTGAGTTTACACCTAGTATCTTTTCAAAAGCATTGATACCATTATTTTGAATCATATTAATGTTCAAGACAATCCATTTTTTACAAGCTACATGTTTATGGAAAGTTTATTCATTTTTCCTAGTATTGCAAGAAATACTTAAGTATCAATTTCAATACACTTCAAGAACGTACACCATGAGAATATATTTTGTTTACATTGTTAGAATCAATCAGGTTCATGTAAGATAATTTGTAAGTAAATTAATATTAAATCAATTTTATTACATATACTAGTTTTCAAACAAACTTAAAAGTTCAATAAATATTGTATAGTTGTCATTGTACTAACCCTCATGTATTCATGATAATTGGATCTACTCAGCATTCAAATATACAGTGACTTGGTTAAATATCATGACCAATAGATTTTATGTAGATTCAACTCCCTATGATGTTCACCAACATCATATGATGTTACAAGTTTAGTATAATGGAAAATTCAATAAAGTCAATGCACACATGACTCATGTATCAGTAAAGCCAACTAAGTCATTGTAATGGCTATATCAAGCAAGTTCCCTACATATGTAGTTAAGAGCTAGCACTAGTGGTAAATGTCTCCTTCGTGTATGACTAGATCCCTAGTGCTCTTCGCAATAAAAATACATTTCTCATGGTTATACACTTTACTAGTATACTCGTCATGACACATTATTATATTCTAAAGATCATAGACATGTATTTTTAATCATAATTTAATTTCATTAAAAGTCATGAGCATGTCATTTATAGCTTTCACAAGTACCAAATTATAGTTATTTTATGAAACCTTTATTATGCATTTATGAGTACATTATTTTATCATAAAGACTACACACATGTTATTTTTATCAGCATGTAATTCATTATAATTCATAAGCATTTCATACGTAGTTTACATGAAAATTATGTTATTTTGTATGACTTATCCACTCATTGAGCTTTCCATCTCACCCTTTATATTTATTTTCCTCCCTTAGATAATAGGTTTTGAGGCCACATTACACGAGTTTGGAGGCTTAGGATCCTTTTTTTGCTATGCAATCTATGTTGTTTTTATCTCTTTGTCATGTTGTTTAGTGTATTTTGGCTATTTTGTTTTGAGCTAGTGACATTTTCTTATATGTTATTTAGTATATATCTTATAAGATATATTTATGTATAGCCTTAGATCACTTTCTAGATTTGTAAATTTTATATGAAGTTTACTGGTTTGTGGAAAATGATCTCTTTAGAATTATTGTCATTTTATCGCAAGAAGGATAGTTTAATAATTAGAGGAGACTCTGCCCAAAAGTTTTTAAAATCCCTGCATAAAATTTCAAGTTATCATGATCCTTAGAACACAAATTATGCTCTATAGTTGAGCTAGGGTAGGTCCCTAAAATTTTGTATTAGATCTTGGGTCTATTATGTATAGATGGACAATAGATTTAATGATAATATTTTACTGATGTTTATTTTTCTTTTGTAAGGTCTAGTTTAGATAAAAGTGTGACTATAGGTGGACATTGACACAGACACTTACGTAGAGATGACATTGACAAAGACACTTACAGTAGATAAATCTACTTCTATTCCAAGAGATGACATTGGCACAGACACTTACGTCGAGTTAGTAACAAAAGAAAATGTACATGCACCACCAGTGCATACTAACCCACTCAGGATGCCACAACACCCAATTCTTGTACCAGATTCCTCCCATATAGAAAATGTTACCCCTGTTCAAAATAATGTATCAGAGATAGTAGACCATATCTATGAATTTGCTCATGTTCTCACCACCCTGTTAAATAATAGAAACTAGAAATTAACTTTCTTGTATAAAGTGAAATTCTCCAAAACTACTTAATACCTACAATTAATTTTAAGTGAATGCTTAGAAAGATATGCACATCTTATGTATCTTATTTCATTGATACTCAAGCAAATGAAATGAATTTGAAAGATATTTCAATAGTTTATGAATTTCCATATTTCCTTCCAGATGATCTTTCAAGGTTATCACCTGATCATAAGGTTAAATTCACCATTAACTTAATACTAGTAATGATCCTAGTATCGTAAAGTCTATATAGTATGTTCCCAAAGGAGTTACAAGAGTTGAAAACTCAATTAAAAGGGTTGGTGGATAAAGGTTTCATTAGGCCCAGTGTATCACTATGGGGTGCTTTAGTTCTATTTGTCATGAAAAAGGATGGCACCATGAGATTGTGTATTGATTTCAGTAAACTTAATATGGTGACTACAAGTACCCTTTTCCTCGTATCAATGATTTTTTTGATCCATTACAAAGTGAAAAATTATTTTCTAAAATTGATCTAAGGTTAGGATATCACTAACTCTGCATCAAGGATTCTTAAGTACCAAAGGCTGCATTTAAAACTTGTTATGGGAATTATGAGTTTCTTGCAATGCCTTTTGGGCATACCAATGTTCCAGCAGTATTCATGGATTTAATGAATTGAGTATTCAACATTTGTTGGATAAATTTGATATAGTCTTTATTGATGACATTCTAGTGTATTCTGGTAATGAGAGGGAACATGAAGAAAACCTCTGAACTATCTTCAAAATTTTAAGAAACAAATAATTATATGAAAATTTTAGTAAGTTCCCATAGTGGCTTGATAGTGTAGTTTTTCTTGGATATGTTATTTCAAGTTAAGGCATGTATGTTTATCCACAAAAGGTAGAACCAATAGTAAATTGGGAAAGGCCTAAAAACATAATAGAAATACAAAGTTTTCTTGCGTTAACTGGATACTATCGTCGTTTATCTAAGGATTTTTCCAAAGTTGCTTTACCTTTGACCCATCTTGCTAGAAGAAATGCCAAATTTGATTGATCAAGTGAATACGAGGAAAGTTTCGAAGAGCTTAAGAGGCGGTTGACTTCCACACATGTGCTTACACTTCTTTCCAATAGTGAGGGATTTGTGGTATATAATGATGCTTTTCATTAAGGTTTAGGATGATGGTTGGAATTAGCAGTGGTGATTTTTGTCTTAAAAATATGGAGGCATTATCTATATGGGGAAAATTTTCAAAACTCATGGACCACAAGAGTTTAAAGTACTTATTAACTCAAAATAAGCTTAATGTAAGACAAAGATGATGGTTGGAATTAATCAAAGATTATGATTGTGTGATTGACTATCATCCAAGAAAGGAAAATATGGTAGCTGATGCTCTCAGTAGGAAATCAACAAGTTCATTAGCAAGTCTATAAGTAGTCAATCATTCACTACTTGTAGAGTTAAGAAAATTAAATGTGGACCTATCAATAGATCATTAAAGAATTCTACTTGCAAGTTTTAGGATGAGACTTGTTTTGATTGATAGAATTCGTGAAGCTTAGCCAAGAGACTCTTTTTTGATGAAATTGTAGGGTGAAATAGAAAGTGGATGCCAAACTGATTTTTCAATTCGAGATGAATGAACTAGGATTATCAATAATAAGTTATATGTACCAAATGATGAAAGTGTTAAAAAGGAGATATTAGAAGAAGCACATTGTTCTGCTTATGCTATGCATCGAGGTAGTACTAAGATGCATCAAAGTCTAAATGAACATTACTAGTGGCATGGAATGAAATGAGAAACTGTAGAGTTTGTAGCAAGGTGTTTAATTTTCCAAAAAGTCAAATCTGAGCACTAGAAACTCACTATACCTCTTCAACCACTTCCCATTCGTGAATGAAAATATGAACACATAACAATGGATTTTCTGTACAATTTTGCTTGTACCTAATATGGCCATGATGGGATATTGGTAATTGTAGATTATTTAACCAAATCTACACGTTATTTTACTATTAAATAAAAAATTTCACTGATAAAAATTGTAAAATGCTATGGAACAAAGTTACGTTTTAGTACTAGCTTTCATCCTTAAACAAATGGACAATCAAAACAAACAATTTAAATCCTTGAATAAATGTTACATGCTTGTGTTTTACAATTTAAGGTTAATTGGGATGATCACTTATCATTAATGGAGTTTGCCTATAGTAATAGCTACCATTCAAGCAAATAGATGGCCCCATATGAAGCATTATATGGTAGAAAGTGTATAACTTCAATATGTTAGGATGAAGTAGGTGAAAGAAAGATTTTAGGCATAGAGTACGTACAAATTTTCAATGATAATATTCAATTAGTAAAGGAAAAATTGAAGATAGCCCAAGATCAATAAAAATTCCAAGCAGTTAATAATATTAAGGAGCATGAATTTAAATTGGAGATCAAGTATTTTTAAATTTATCACTATGGAAGGGTGTAGTTCGATTTAGAAGACATAGCAAGTTAAGCCCATCTTACCTTGGTTCTTACAAGATTACAGAGAACATTGCCCATATGGCATATTTTTAACCCATATCCCATCATGATGCTATTCATATCATTGAACCCTACCCAGTGCAAGTAAAAGAAAATTTGACTAATGAAGAAAAACCAGTGAAAATACTTTATCACAGACAACAAGTGTTGTAGAAAAAAATCATTCCATTGGTAGAGGCATTATAGAGAAAAGATAAAGAAGAAAAAGTGACTTAGGAACCTAAAGAACAAATGTGCACCTAATACCTTAATTGATTGAACCAAGGCCTCTAAATTTCGAGGACGAAATTCTTAAAAAGGGTTACCAATTTTTGAGTTTACTCACAAATGTGCACCTAAACATCGAGGACGAAATCACCCTCAATGTTTAGAAGAAAAAATTTATGAGTTTAATTTTTGTGATGTACATGTGTTATAATAAATTAAAAAGGGTTAAATTAATTTCTTAAATTTTTGAGAAAAGTTACCAAAATTCCCCTAGCTCTTGAAAATTTTCAAGTTATGGGACAAGGGGATATCAATCATTTACTAAATATTTTTAAGCACGAGGTGTCACACCTTTATTCTTAAGAGGACACCAGTCCTTGTGACTATTCAAAAAAAAGACATAGGAATTAGTGTCCATATGACTTACTCGCTTGTTAGTGCAAGCTTTTATAAGAAGCTTGGTACAAAATTAGCTGAAAGTAAATAAGAAAGAAAGAGAAAAGTAAGGGAAAAAACAAAGAAAGATCAAGTGGAAGAAGATAGAAATTCTAAGATAAAGCGTAGCTACATAATTGTTTTTGTAGCAAATTCAGATGAAAGTTAAGAAAACTTCAAGAATAATTGGACTTTGTACTATAGAAAGTTATAAATTTCTATTTTATGATAAATTTTATGGTTATTTATTTCAGATTCTCTATGCAAAGTTATACATGTTTAACTAAAGGTGATTCTATGAAAGTCAAGCTAGAAGAACCCTTGATACCTTTTCCATTTAAAATGGTTATAAAATTTTGAATCGATTAAACTGTATATATTTTTTTAAATCTTGACATCTATTTTTATAAATATTTTTCAATTTTCCGTTTCAAACTTTCTAGACAAAGTTAAGCTTGTTTCACCAAGGATAAGTCGAGTAAGATTGGTGCTTGGAAAGCTATATGAAATCCAATCGATATATTGGTTATTTGAAATAGTATCACAGATTGGAATTGGATGGTTTATATCTTTTTTAAAATATTAGATGTCTTGTTTAATATGGATTTTATGGCTTCTTATTCCGAGTTTTCTAGACAAATTTATTGCAAATTAACTAAAGGTATGTTCTATTGAAATTGTACTAGAAAATTTGTTTCAAAATTAATTGGTATTCTATGGATTGGAAGGGTTTTCCTTGTGATATTTGAGCCCATGATATTTTTTTAAAAGAATGAAATGTCTAGTTTTTGTATGTTTTAATAGAAATGAAATTAGACATTTCTACCAAAACTTTTATTTGAAATTACAATGATAGTTTTCGAAGTACCCTAAAACTATTTAACATGCAACAATCATCTATTAGCAACCCCTATTTTAGAAGTTCTAGAGTGCATTTCAATCTGAATTAAATAAGCAAGCTATACAGTTATTCATATTAAAATACATGTATGATTATTTAGAAAGAGTCAAGCAAGCAAAGTCTATAGTGCATGTAGAGAAACAACGATGATTTAGTACTGTGAATGGATGCCTAATATCTTTTCTAAAGTATTGATAGCATTATTTTGCACCATATTCATGTTCAAGTAAATCCAATTTTTAAAACTTAGAGGTTCATGGAAAGTGCATTCATTTTCACTAGTACTAGAAGAAACATTTACATATCAACTTCAATGCACTTCAAGAACATACATCATTAGAATATATTTTATTTTCATTATTAGAATCAGTCAGATACATGCAAGATAAAAATTGTACGTGGGTTATTTTTATCAGCATGTAATTCAAGATAATTAATAAGCATTTCATACGTAGTTTACAAGTATTATGTTATTTTATAAAACTTATCCACTCACTGAGCTTTATGGCTCACCCTTTATATTTATTTTCCTCCAACTGATAACAAGTTTCTAGGCCACTTTGCATAAGTTTGGAGGCTTAGGTTCAACCTTTTTATTATGCAAAGTTTGGAGGCTTAGGTTCAACCTTTTTATTATGCAATCTAGGTTGTTTTTATCATTTTATCACTTTGTATAGTGTCTTTTGGCTACTGCGTTTTGAGCTAGTGACAATGTCTTATGTGGTGTTTAGTATGTATGTTATAAGATATAGTTATATATGGACTTGTACTACTTCCTGGATGTGTAAATTTTATATGAAGTTTGTTGGTTTGTGGAAAAATATTGTTTTAGAATTGTTGTCATTTTATCGCAAGGAGTACAGTTCAATAATTAAAGGAGACTCTACCCAAATGTTTTTAAAATTATTACCTAAAATTTTCAACTTAAACTAGAGTGATCATCTCTAGATGTTTGTTATCATGATCCCCCTAGACATGTCATATGCTCTAGAGTTGAGCTAGGGCAGATCCTAAAAAATATTTTTTAGGAATTCTGATCATAAAAATTTAAAACACGATTCCTCCCCGACAACGGCGCCAAAAAGTTGATGCACAAATAATTATAGTCAAATTTTATTAATTTACATTAAGTTCACGAGCACACAAATCACTTTTAAAAAGTGATAAGTATACTCCCAAGGTTTGTCTAAAGAAGAACTAAGTGGCTTTAAATAATTCAATAAATTTCTTAAAAACAAAAATGAAAAATAAACCTAAACATTCTATAACAATATTTGCTTTTTTGAAAAGATTAAACTAATAACATAAATAATAAAAGATAGTAATACGACTGATTCAAACAATTCTAGGTAGATAAGATATTAACAACCAATGTAAAATTTATGGGAATAATTAGGTAGTTAACCATGCTTGCCTAGAATTAATTAGATTATTAAAGATATAAACTAAGGTTATTGATTTTTCCTTTTTTGTATGAAAATATCCATAGGTCGGGATCAAATTATTTGTTAATAAAACATATTAAAATCCTTAGGTGGGGATCACCAACTGATTAGATTAGATTATTCTTTGTTTCAAAGGAAAGACCAAACAATCTAAATCACTAGTATGACGGAGCACATACTTTAAACTCTTAATTAGGGTTTCAAAATTAGATCCTAAATCCTAATTTTTAGATTTTAAATCTATTACAAAAAATATGTTGTTAATATATTAATCAAAAATAAACTTCGTAGAAATCTTGAATAAGAAATAATCTCAAGTTATTTTATAAAAATATTCACCCATATTAATCTTTAAACACATGGAAACAAAACTAATATCTCATTGTAATAATCAGCCAGACATGCTCCGATTTAATAAATGGCTAGCAAATTAAAAATAGCATTCGAAGAAATACACTAGATTTAATTTGTATATAAAATTAAATGATTATGAATAGGATCTATAATACCAATTAAACATAGAAGAGCATGTCTTGCTATGTAAATGTGATCTTGATTTGCAAAGTATGCTTTGATATACTAATATTTTATGTATTTTTTGTGATTTGGAATGCCTCTAAAAGATCTGCTATGTTGTTTATTGAATAAAATCTATTGTAAAACTAAGAAAATAAAATGCTGTTGCTCTATAAAAAGTGAAAACCCTAAGTTAATTCCATAGCTATACACTATAAAATCTAAACATAACATATTATTTATAGTTGAGACTAGTCAAATCAGGCTTTTAGATAGAAAAATATTTATGCATCATGGCCCAATGCTTCCACCACCATGGCATAAACCTCATAATGGAATGTTGTTTACCCCAAAAGAGTCCTACCGTGGCCCAACTATTTATCATCATGTCATAGCATAAGTGCATGAATATTGATTTTAAATTGTGAAGTGTGCAACACAACCCACTGAATTTCATGTCCTGGCCCCCGATGCTTAACTTCACTTTTTGTTTTCACCCCTTACAAGTTGGTTAGATTTACATGTATTGTTCTTTTAATCTTCTAAGGTGAAAATGAGTGCTTTATGTATGAATCATCATATGCTAATTAATTTGTCAAATTGAAGGTAAAAATAACTGAAATACAACAGAAAATACTAATGATTTTGAACATATAGATTTGTATAAATAATGATAAAATCATCCATATTTAAATCTATTTATTATATTTAAGTGTAAATAAACTATATAATATGACTACTTTTCAAGAACTCGTCATGGCACTTGGAAGGAGAGGGCTCATTAAAAATCCAAAAGCCTCCATTAAGTCTATTGTTCAAAATATTTATGCTAATGTTCCCAACGCTATAGATAATGGGGTAAAGCTTTAGGGTGTACAAGTACTTTTTGGCCCATTATATATCAATTCTGATTATGGTTTGGTGGATGTAGGCCAAGGTGAGTGCAAAACTTATCTAGACAATGTGGACCATACAGAAGTAATAGAAACCCTATCTATAAAGGGTGCTAATAGGGAATATTCCAATGGGAAACACAAAGGTTTTGAAGCTAAACACTAAACCAAGGTTTCTTACATTTGGTGATATTTGTTTGCTCTAGACTTATGCCTTTGCACACTTACAGTTTTGTGTACAAAGAGCGAGTTATATTACTCTTTGCAATAGAATCCACAATGAGCATGAATGTTGGAGCAATAATTAACTAATGGATAATTAACTAATGCCTTTCCTAACATATTACTGGTTTGTGTGTAAAAGTCGGAATAAACTATCCAAAAGGTAATGTGCAATTACAACCAGGTGAATTATTGACTCTAACATACATGAATGAACTTACCTCAGGTACGAAAGGCACCTAATAGGATAAAAACGTTGCCCTTCATCTTTAAAATGTCCATGAAAGATGAAATTCATCAATTAAAATAAGATATGACTTATATGAAGAGTTATGTCCAACAATAACACTACCCAACATATGGAATATACAAGTGGGAAACATTGCTTTTAGGGTGAATGTATGGATGATATCTATGAGATGCAATAATTAACTCTCTCTCATCTTAGAGTTGATTCTAGTCAATTGAGAAAACCCATGAATCTAGGACATGAGTTTGTTTTTAGACCACCTAAGCCCCCACATGGTTATGACCAAGGACCAAACAACGTGGAGGATTGAGCCCCAACTTTGTTCTGGATTTATTTTTATGTATTGTATTTTTATGAAGTGTTAGTAAGTTGTTTTTATTTTATTTTCTATTATTTTACATTTAATGCATTTTGTTTTATTTTATTTTATTTCCTATTAATATGAACCATAGTTTATTTTATAGCCTACTTGAAAACTTTTAACGAAATAAGAGAAAGAGTAAAAGATGAAGAAAATAAGCATAATATCTCTTGTATGGTTGGTTTCAAATGTGTGCTTAGGTTTGTATTTAAAGAATAATTTGAAGCTAATTAGGTTAAAGTGGAATTACCATCTTGTGCATAAAATCTATTAAAACTTGTTTAAGAAATAAGGACAATACTGTAAAAAAAAACAATCCAATTCATATTAGAAATATGTTTTAAAAAAACTAAAAACTAGCTCTTTGATCGATCCATTCAATTGCCCAATCGATCGAGTACATTGGTCGATCGATCGAACATATACTTGATCAATCCAGAATACATTTAACTAATATTTAAAACAAGTGGATCGATTGAGTATATCCCTTTATTGATCTAGTCTTATATTAAAATCAGATTAATCAAGTTTATTACTCAATCGATCCAATATAAACTCTATCGATCGAGTGGCTCAAATTAATATTTTCTCTATGGTGTCTAGTAGGCAATCTAACATGCACGTGAATAGAAATATTCTTGATATAGGATTGTTGAGATGCGATGTTTGATCGGCTTGAAATATTCTTCAAAGACACACCTAAAAACTAAAATTACAATTAAACATTTTGTTTTACGAATATCATCAATACTAACATAAATCTAACACAAGTAATTGATTAGACAATAAAATTTAAATGAACAACTACTACATGTTAATAAAGTATATTATATAAGAAATAAGTTGGTATACATAAATACTAAATAAATATAATTAACAAAAAGAAATAAAAATAAAGATAAATATAAAATAAAATAAAAAAATTGAGTTAGTAATTAAATAAATAAATAAACAAAATAAAAAAAGGATATTAAATAAGTTAAAATTAAAATTAAAATTAGTATACAAAAATGCTAAAACAAATGACTTCATTAATAAATTAATAACTAAATTCAACTAAATAAAAGAAGTTAAAATAAAAATAAAAATAAATATATTATTTCTTTTGAATATTTTATTATTTTCAAATTTTTTTTAATTTTTAATTTTCAAATTTTATGTTATTTTTTTATTTTTTATTTGTATTTATTTTTTATTTGATTTTCCTTTTAAGTTAAACATCTCATGAATATTTACACAATATTTTTAAGAATATTTACAATAAAAATTTAAAACACTATTCCTTCTGGTAATGACACCAAAAATTTGATGCATAAAAACTTGATAGTCAAATTTTGTAAATTTATTATAATCTCGTAAGTGTATATTTCACTTATAAAAAAACAATAAGTATACTCCCAAAGTCTGTCAAAAGAGGAAATATTTGTTTTAAACAATTTAAAAATTTGTTTAAAACCAACATGAAAAATAAACCTAAATATTCTATAAAAATATTTGGTTTTTGAAAAGACTAAACTATGACATAAATAATAAAAGATAGGAATATGATTTATTGAAAAAATTCTAAACAGATAAGAAGTTAACAATCAATGGAGAATTTATGGTATTAATTAGCGAGTTAACCATACTTGCTCAAAATTAATTAGGTCATTAAAGATATATTTTAAGGTTATTGATTTCTCTTTTCTAAATGAAAAATATCCTTAGGCATGGATCAGACTTTTTATTAATAAAACCAATTAATATCCTCAGGTATGGATCACTAGCTCATTAGATTAAATTATGCTTTGTTTCCAAGCAAATGGAAAACCATCACTGTTTTAGATAGAGCACATAAGCTCTTATATATCGTGTCAAAATTAGATGGAAAAACATAACTTTTAGATTTTAAATCTATTATAAAAAATATTTTGTCAATATATTAATCAATAATAAATTTTGTAGAAATCTAGAATGAAGAAATAATCTCAATTTATTTTACAAAAATATTCACCTAAATTAATCTTCACAAGCACAACAACAACACTAATATTCCATAGTAATAATTAGCCATATATGATCAAATTTATAAAATGGCCAATAAATATCATTCAGAGAAATACAAAACATTTAATCTTTATATAAGATTAAACAAGTACAAATAGGATGTACAATACCAATTGAAGGTAGATAGGTGTGTCATGTCCTGTTACCGTGATCTTGATCTACTGAGTATTTTTTGATATATAGATATCTTAGGTATTTTCTAATATCTAGAATACCTCCAAAAGATCTACCTATGTGTTGGCTTTTCGTTTACAAAGCATAGTGTCAATTCATTTTTACCTAGTGTTTTGTCTTTCTCTAAATAAGGTTTTTAACCGCAAATTAGTAATGCACACACGTACATAGTTAGGTACACTTTGTATATGATCATGTTTACATACATTCCAAGGTTAGTTTTAGTTGTGTGCATGCTTTTTTAAATCTTGTGGTTTTTGATGAGTGTTTAAAAGCACTAAATATAGCATGATTTTATGCACTTTTTAATGTCAAAATAAATATTTATGTGCATAGTTTTATCATTATTTCAGCAAACCTATCTTTCCAAAATTATAGGTATGTTTTTAAATTTTTCAACTACTTTTACCCTCAAAATGATTCAACTAATATACACTTGGAGGATTTCCATTGCAACCATGAAAAATAAAATATTTACAAATATGAGCCTTATATATGTTCCAAATCATGTAAGGGGTATGATATAAAAGGTTTTCTAGAAGCACAACAACACCTATACAGTAGTGAAAATATTTTTGTGCTACAGTATGGGATTAGTGGATAGAGCTTCAAATGCATTACAGGCTAGCTCATGATGTAACATAGATGAAATGTATGATGTGGTACGCAACTTAAGGATCCACATTTTTCTCCATTTTGTAGCATTTTCTAACCAATAAATAGGAACCCTCACCCTCTCATTACAATCATCCCTTAGCTCTCAATTCTATATTTAGCTTTGTACAACTTTTCTTAGTTTTTCTTTACATAGTTTCAAAATTATCTCAATTTTGAGACTTCAACATAGATTAGTTTATATAGTAATTTTTCTTTCAATTCAATGAACAATGTTGGCAATTCTATTTGGTAGTTTTTCAAATAAATAAATGATACTAAATTTTTGTACTTGCAAGGATACAGTTGAGGTATAATTTAAATGCACACTTTTATTTTCAAATTAATTTTATGTGTTGTTCTGAATGCTATATTTAATTTATTGATCATTTATTAAATTAAGCATGTTTGGTTAAAAATACTATGAGATATTAGTAATGTTGTTATGCTTATGAAATATTATGTAGGTAAACATTTTTATAAAGTGAATTAAGTTTTATTTCTTCATCAAGATTTATATGAAGTTTGTTAAAGAAAAATATATTGAGGAAGTATTTTTGTAATAAATATGAGAGTTAGATTTAGGATTTCATTATCTAAATCTGATTTAGATTAATACTTTTGGATGCTAGATGTACTTATCTAAATCTTATTTAGATTCGTGCTCTATTTCAAAGATTTTTATAAGATTTATTATTGAAAATATATTTTTTGTAATAGATTTAAAATCGAAAAGTTAGTTTAGAAAAACATGAATCATTAACTTAACTCTGACACCTTAAATGAGAGTTTAAATTGCCGATTGTTGTAATTAAATGGTTTATTAATATCTTAGAAAATAAATATAATTTAATTAAAAATTAAATTGTCATCCCACCAAAGGTGGCAAGTTAAAGTTGAATTAATAAAAAAATTGATCTCTACCCTAAGATACTTTCTTACAAAAAGGGAGAATCGATAATCTTAATTGATATATTTAATAACCTAATTAATATAGAGTAATAATAATTAATTAACTAATATATTCCATAAATTCTCTATTGAGTTTAATTTTATTTGCTTAAATGTTTGTTGAAACAAAAAATGAGATTTTTTGGCACCTTGTCACACACCACTAGCCGTCACTCTTGACAAGGTGGTCAGCGAGGTCTATGGCAAGGTGGCTAGAAAGGTGACTAGTTGTGTGCTATAAATATGCATTTCTCTTTGTTTATTATCCAAAAAATGTGGAAAAGCTCTATCAAATTGACATCTCATTTTTATATTTCTAGATCACTCATACCTTGAGTGTTGTTTAGTGTTAATGATTTATGACTGTGTGAGTAAAATCATGCTTGTGAGCGGTGAGTATTTAAGATGATGTTTATAAGTTATTTTATGTGAGAACCTCATTGTGAGAGTGGGTTGAGTTAAATTATTTGAGTTCTCATATTGTTTGTTGAGATATCAAATCCTTAGTTGTGTAAGTTACATGGATTGACTATGTGTCCCGCATAGGAAATTTGATATTTGTAATGGATTATATCACTAGGGTAATTAATGGGTGTTCATGTTTGAGGGTGCTACTATTGATTGTGTAGCTTACACACTACTAGTCTTCTATTTCTAATCACACCACATTGGTGGTGCAGGCTTTGGAGGAGAGCCGGTACGTGTGTTAAATTAGGTTTATAAGTCTTATTGTACTTGTGTCTATGTGTTGGTTTCCCACATACAAAATAATATGTCTATTTTATTTTACTTAGTGTTCTATCTTCCTATATGTAAGGTTGTTTACTCTAGATCAGTAATGCACATACCTATATAGTTAGGAACACTTATATGCAAACTTATTTACACACCACGGGGTTAGTGTTCATACCGTTCATGTTAATGTTATCACTTATGTTTTTGGTTTGTTTTGAGTATTGGTATTTATGAACAGTACTTAGGAATTTTTGGAAATAAAAAATGTGACTTTTTACCACCTTATCACCAAGTTCGTCAAGGACCTCACCACAGATGGTGGGAGGTGCCTGGGAAGTGGCAAATTTGAAATCTATAAATACCCCTCATTTTTTTGTTTTGTATCTACAAAAGAGGTAGCATAGCTCTTTCAAATTGACATCTAATCTATCTATTTTTGAATCGCTCAGTATTAGTGATTTATGACTATGTGAGAAACATTGTGCTTGTGATTGGTAAGTACTCATAATGGTATTTGTGAGTGGGTTCTATGTGTTGAGCCATTATATGTTATTGGTATTTTGTCACTAATCATACTATTGTTGATGGTGTGGGCTTTAGAGGAGACACAGATTCATATGTCAAACCAGGTTGTTGTGAAAGTAGCAAGGAAGAGTAGCAATAGGTAGTTAAGATAGAGGTCACAACTGATAGTAGTAATGGAGGTTTTATTTCTCTCAAAGTGTAACTATTTTATTGTTTAGTGTACTTTTTGCTATTGAGTGGTTTCCTTAAGCAACCCCAGAATGTTACCACATAGATAGGGTTTCTATATAGGTTTACCTTATAATATCTAGTATTATGCATGATCGACTATGTGGCTAGTATAATCAAAGTTTAAAGGATATACATTCTTACATACTGAAGGTTAAACTCTGATTGGAAAGCTTCTATTTTTTTCTTATCACCTACTTTTCATTTATTGAAATCTATATCTACTGTTAGTTATACTACCTATCTTTGAGTTTCTGTACTATGGTTGTGCTTATCTATTTTGTGTTTATCTCCCTGTGATTTGTATATCTGAATTGAGTTCTTAAGAATTGAGTACCTCCTTAGCTTGATTGTGTCTCAGGTCTAGCAATCATTCATTGCTATTATGCATGATCTATAGGTATATTAGTATCTTTTGTGCTTCCTGTATATATTTTCTAACATACTAGATGCATATCCTGATTACAAATCATGTTTATTATATGTTGTCACATGCATTACTTCATTTCTATATAGCATACCTATAAGCTTTATAATCATTACTTCTTGTGATAAATTCATCTGCCTATTCCCTGATTCATTTATATTGTTAAGGTCTATTATATGCATGTGAGTTTCTTGTAAGTCTTTAAGGATTCAATATCTTCTTACCCTAATAGTATACCAGGCATTGGACTATTTAATTGGTTTGCTATGACATATATGATAGCACGTTATGGGAGTGTTAGCATCATTTATTGAATATGTTCACACATATTAACATATTAGGTCTTCAAGTGATTGGAAATCATTTATGGCATTTAGTATGCTTGACTATTTCACATGCTAAGTGTTGATTGCCATGTATGCATATTACTAGCCTAGAAAAGAGTTGTGAGACATTCCATCTCTTGTGTGCTTATTAGAGTTTCTTACTTCTTACTGTAGGTAGTTTTTTTATGTGTTGAATGGAGAATTTTTTTATGTACTTTCACTTTGATTATTGCTCAATTCACGTTGTGAGGCCTATTTGGCTGAATTGATATAATGCTCTTAAAAGGACTCCTTTGGTTAGCTTCTCCACCCCTCATCTAGGACCTAGTTAATTATTTGAATTAAAACAACAATTGACCTTCATGTAATTGTTTCTAATTTTAGGAATCTTCAAGATTGTTGTGAAGGTAGCAAGCGAGGGCAACAATAGGCAATTCCGATAGTGGTCCAGACAGATAGAGGTAATGGGCATTTTTTCAATTAGGGTTGTAATTGTTTTATTGCATATTGGATTTATTTATTGCTGAGTGGTTTCGATAAGCAACCTGAGGATGCTAGCAATTAGACAGGATTTCTACGTGGGTTGACCTCATTATATCTATTGCTATGTATGATTTGTTGTTATGTTAGCATAATTTGAGTTTCTATTATGCATGAACCAACATACTAGATTTAAGCTCTGATTAGAAAGCTTATTTGATTTGTATTTTTATATTGCCTTTTGATATCAAAAATCACTAGGGAATATTAAGTGCTAGAAACATAGAAAAGCTTTTACTTAGGCCTCCCAAACCAAAGAAATACTCCAAGGTGTTTCGAGGCTTTGTCGAATAGTCTTTAGTAAGAACCAATGAATCGGGAAAGAAAGATGTGAGTCTTTGACTGACCTTTTATAGTAAGCATCTCTTATATTTCTCCATGGGACTACTAAGGAGTTATAAAAGTAGAAAATATAGAGAAATATTTACAATACTAGAATGTTCCTAAATATGGAGCTTCTTAAGTTTATAATAAAGGAAGTTTTTCATTTAAATCTAATTAAGTAATAAAAACAATTGAAGAAACTCTTGCTCTTACTAAAGAATCACTAGATATAAGTTTATTAACTCAGAATCTTATAGATTCATATAAATAAAAATTTAAGTACTTACATGGAGGGTTAGTTCAAATACCCATTAAACCTCTTGCTATAGAAGGATTAAACGATTTCAGTACTTTTATGCATAAGAGATAAAAGACATAAAAAGTTTTTGGATCCATATTAGGATGTATAGAAACATGATTTGGTTCATATAAGGGACAATAATATCTTATGAGACTTAACGGTTGATATCAAGACTTATGATTTTGATATGGAAGAAGGAACCATTAAAATTTCTCTTATGTACAGAGTATATTTCAAAGTCATAGTCTTTTATAAAATACAAAAGGGGAGACATAATGTTATTCCAAACAAATCTAGTTAAATCAAGATTAGCAATATCTATAATGGTACCTTAGGATAAAGTACCTTACCAGAATCATGGTCTTTAAATCAAGATCAATAGCAAACTTCAGCTCCTTAAAATATAGAGCTTGAGCAAATAATTGATTATCAAGATGGATTGGTGGAAATTAGCTTTGATTTAACTAAAGAGTGAAGGTTAACAACCTAGTAGAGTGAAGGCTACACAATATAAGTCAACTTTATTTGAAATTGGTTATAGGAATTCAAATAAACAATTTTCGAATGTTTTGATGATAGAAAGTAAAGGAGATACAATTAATGAAATTCTTAAAAGAATGTTTCACAATCCAGTCAACTTGGAAAAGAAACAAAAAATTTATTCTCATACAAGAGAACAACAAAATTGTTTTTACAATAAACATAAGGCATTCTTAAAGTATGCTAAAAGGAGTGATATAAACTTTTTCAACTTTATACTAAAGTATAGAGCTAAAATGAAAATCTCACTTCAAAAGGTTCAAAACCTTGAATTAGTTTACAAATCATACTCTTTATCATCAGGAGAAAAGGTTACAGCAATACATCCTCTAGAAGCTATAATAAATCTTACAGATAAAGCCATGCTAGTACCATACAAACAAAGGATCATAAAACTAGAAACCATTTCCATAGATGGTTTGGTGAATTAAGTTCTTAAGTAGGTTAATTATACCAACTTATTCTTACAAATAGTTAGTAGCTAATTATCGAATATTGAAAAATCTATACATACTCCTAATTCCATATACCCTCAACCACTATATTAGCAAAGGCAGCCCTAAAAGGTATAAAAGTGCAACTTGCATTTTCTTGAATGGTCTAGATTCAAATGTCTTAACTAAAAAAAACGTTCTTACTTAATATTTTATTATCTAGAAGGAAAGATGAAAGCCTTATTTTGGTAAATTTAATTAGCCAAAGAAGGAGCCCCTACCATTTCTTACAGAAGAGAAAAGAAAGATTTAAAACAAAATCTTCAAAATCATGAGCAACAATATTCACTCAATGAAATCCTTAAAAGAATAAAAAATACATCTATACAAAAGGAGCCAATGCTTAGTGATGTCAAAGAAGATATTAATCAAACAAAAATGGATCTTAAAGATCTTAAAACTATAGTTCAAATACTAGAATTCTAACAGAGTATAAAAACTCATGTATTCTCTAAAAATGAGATTAACAATAATGATGAAGATTTTGAAAATCTTCTTGAAAAAATACCAGTACTTCTAATAGGAGAAAAGGACAAAAATGTTACCTTACGGGAACCAAAATATTCGTAAATAGGTTACTCATATGCAATTTGTTAATACTCTCAATAGAGTTATTAATAATAAATGGTACTCAAAAGTTACCATAGTAATCTATGAAGAATACTTTTTTACAATAGAAGCACAAATTGACTTAGAGCTAATTTAAACTATATTAGTAAAAGAATAGTACCTACAAGGTATGTTTCAAAAACTACACGAGTATTATATACCACAAATGGTGGAAGGATGCCAATAAATTATAAAATCTCAATTGCAACAATCTGTAATAATGGATTTGTTGAGAAACTACTTTCTTACTCAGTAAAGAGTTGTCTGGAATGATCATATTAGGTACACCTTTTTTAAGTAGGTCGTATCCATTTAAAGTTAGGGAGGAAGGTATTATCATTCATCTTGAAGGTCATGTGACAAAGTTTAAGTTCTCTAAAGAACACAATGGCATGAGATTAATAATCTCAAAAGGAAAAATAAATGAAAAAGAAAAATATAATTATTCCTTAAAGGAAGAATTCAGGTATAAAGCTACAAAAGACAGAATCATATCAGAAGATATGCAAAAAAGAATCAAATCTCTTAAAGAGAAATTTGAAAAGAAAATACGTGATGAGCTACGCAATGCTTTTTGCAACAAAGAAATTGGTGATCCTTTAAAAAAGAAATTAATTGGTAAAAGCAACTCTCCTTGGTCTTGCCTTGCATTTTACGTAGAAAATGCACCATAACTAAAAATAGGTGTTCCAAGGATGGTCATAAATTATAAACCCTTAAATAAGGTGTTAAGATGGATTAGATATCCTATTCCTAATAAAAAAGACTTATTAAATCATCTTTATAAGGCAATATTCTTCTCTATTTTCAACCTTAAAAGTAGTTATTGACAAATCCAGATTTTTGATAAGGATAGATACCAAAATAGCTTTATCATACCTTATCGGCATTATAAATGGAATGTTATGCCCTTTGGGCTTAAAAATGTCCCCTCAGAATTTTAAAAAATTATGAATGAAATATTTAATCCTTGTACTGGATTTACCATTTTTATATTGATAATGTGTCAATTTTTTCAAATTTTATTGATCAACAATGGAAGCATTTAAATATGTTTTTTTAAATCACCAAAAAGAAATACTTGTAGTCTCTGCTAAGAAAATGAAACTTTTCCCAACAAAAATACATTTTCTAGGCCATAACATTGATCAAGGGTTTATAACCCTAATAAATAGATCTATAATCTTTGCTAAACAATTTCCTAATGAAATTAAAGATAAAATACGATTGCAAAGAGTTATAGGTAGGTTGAATTATTTGGTATATTTTTACAAAAATCTTCAACATGACACTAAGCTTTTCTATGAAAGATTGTGAAATAATCCGATACAATGTAGTCCAACCTATACTACAGTTTTCAAAACAATAAAGCTTAATGCAAAAGAATTCTTATGATCATCTCTATATAATCTTAACACATTGAAAATTGTAGAAATAGATGCCTTAGACATATGTTTTGGAGGGATATTAAAGCAAAAATTATCTATAAAACAGACCTTAGTATGCTTCACATCTGGAGTATGGAAAGAACCTTAAAAGAACTATTCCATAATTAAAAAGGAAATTCTAGAAATCATTCTTCTTATTTAAAAATTCCAAGATGATCTCTTAAATAAAAAATTCTTACTTAGAATTGTCTGTAAATCATCCAAATAGGTCCCTGAAAAGGATATCAAGAATCTTGGTTCTAAACAAATATTTGGGTGGTGGAAAGTAATACTTTTAGTTTTCGATTTTAATATCAAGTTCATTAAAGGAGAAAATAATTCCCTTCTAGACTTCTTAACTAGCAAATACCTGTAAGGCTGTGTAAATGGAAAACATGAAACATATAAAGAGTGCTTTGCACTCTCCATCCACCAATAATATTAGAAAATCTCTTACAAAACTTCCTAAAATGGAGGAATTTAAATGAGTGCCATGAAAATATTTTTCTCTATAGAAAGTGAATATATTAACAAGTCATCTGATGGGGTAGCTTCCATCCATTGTAAAGATAATTTGTTTCCATATACTATCCCTAAAACCAGGGAATTTTATGAATAGATTCTAAAAGAATCTAAATCAGTTGAAATCACTCATAACATGAGATACAAAAAATAAATTGCCTTGTCAACTCTTAAGATTAAAAGAGTTATTTAAAAACCCAAATGGGATACTAATCTCTTTGGTAGAGATAGATTTAAATATTATAGTTTGTAGCCTACTATCTAGGATTATTTTGACTACATCTAAGCTTGGGATCAAAAACTTTTCTACTAAAACCTTAAAATGTTGCATACATGGTATACTTAGTTTAAAACTAAAGAATATTATGCTTTTCATTATTTCCCAAACTGGTTTAGAAACTGGTTTTCATTTTTGGAACTACTTGCAATATTTTCCCTAAAAATGTGTTAAAGTCGTATGAGCAATTTGAAGAATGAAATAGAAACCATATCATGGATAATGATCATTTTAATGTTTTTTGTATCTTTATACAAAATTCCATGGATCATTAAATTAGGCTATCTAATTACATTCTCTGAAACATTTTCCTACCATACAAGGCCTTAATAGTGGAAGAAAACACCATTGGATGTTTTTAAGGACATTAAAATCATTGAACTATTCTAGTCTCTAAAAATAATACCTACTAAAGATAGCAAGGGAAAAGCTAAGTTGGATTCACTAATTAAACAACTAAAAAGTAAGGCGAATGGATAGGAATACATTTCTAAAAACTTAGAAAAACTATTTGCCTCTGTATCAAGAAGCTCCAATGAAACAAATGAAAAACTTGATCTAGAGCCTTCCCAAAATGATATCCAAATGGTTGGATCAGCTTAAAGTTGGAGAGAAAAAAAGACCACCATGGCTTAAAGTAGATAAGGACCCATTTTGGACTATTCAACTCGACTTTCTAAAAACAATCTTATCCAAAACACGTCTCCAAACACATGGGTCATCTATCACATGCTTAAAGAATCTTCATTTTAATAAAGTATCTTTAATAAAGATGTGAATTATTTTAATTTATCTTGTACTGAGTTTTCTTTGGCTATATAAAGTAAAAACCACTTACTTGTAAGCATCAAAATTCAGATTTTAAATCTATTATAAAATATGTTGTTGATATATTAATCAAGAATTAGCTTTATAGAAATCTTTAATGAAGAAATAATCTCAATTTATTTTATGAAAATATTCACCTAAGTAATTTTCACAAGCATGGTAACAAAACTAATATCCCATTGTAATAATTATCCACATATGCTCAAATTTAATAAATAACTAGTAAATAGTATTTAGATAAATACACAAGAGTTAATCTATATGTAAGACTAAATGAATACAAATAGGATCTACAATACCAATTAAAGATAGACGGGTATGTCCTGCCAGTTACTATGATCTTGATTTATAGAGTATTCTTTGATATATAGATATCTTTAGTATTTTCTATGATCTAGAATACCTCCAAAAGATCTACATATACTATTTATTAAATCAAAACTATTGTAAAACAAAGAAAATAAAATGTTGCAGCTCTAAAAAAACTGAAAATCCATAATTAACTCTATGGTTGCACACTATAAAACCTAAACATAATATATGTAAGTCTTGTTATTCTTTGTATCTATGTGTTGGCTTCCTATTTACAAAACACACTACATGTTTAGTTTTACCCAGTGTTTTATATTTCTCTATGTAAGGTTGGTAATTACAGATCGGTAATGCACACACGTACATAGTTAGGCACATTTTGTATACAATCATGTTTACATACACCCTAGGGTTGGTTTTTGTAATGTTTATGCTAGCTTAAGTGTTGGGGATTTTGATGAGTTCTTAAAAGAACCAAGTATAACATGATTTTATGCACTTTTAAATGTGAAAATAAATTTGTAAATGCATAGTTTTATCATCTTTTTAGAAAATCTATCTTTTCAAAATCATAAGTATGTTTTGTTCTTTTTTAGGTATTTTTACCTTGAAAATGATTCAACTCATCAAAACCTAAAGAGTAGTACTTGGAGGCTTTCCATTGCAACCATGAAGGATAAAAGATTAACGTATATAGGCCTTACATATGTTCCAAATCATGTAAGATGGTGACATACAAAAGGATTTCTAGAAGTATAGCAACATGCATACTGTAGTGAAGGTTTTTATATGCTATAGTGCCGAAGTAGTGGATGATGCTTCAAATGTGTTACAAGCTTGCTCATGATGCAACATAGATGAAATATATGTCGTAGTGCCCAACTTAAGGATCCAAATTTTCCTCCGTTTTACAATATTTTCAAACCTATAAATAGAACTCCTTACCCTTTCATTACAATCATCCCTCAGCTCTCAATTCTCTCTTTAGCTTTCTAAATCTTAGTTATTCTTTTCATAGTTTCAAAGTTTTTCACTCAACTTTAAAAGTTGAATGTATATTAACAAATGTAGTATTTCAATTAAAAAAATGTTTGCAATTCTGTTTATAGGTTTTCTAGATACAAAAATGATATTGAATTTATGTACTTGAAAGGTTACAATAGAGGTATAATTTAAATGTATTCTTTTACTTTCATATTAATTTTATGCATTATTCTAAATGTTATGTTTAATTTATTGATCATTTATAAAATTAAGCATGTCTAACTTCAAATACTATAAGATATTAGTAATATTGTTATGCTTGTGAAATATTAAAGTAGGTAAACATTTTTATAAAATGAATTAAGTTTTAGTTTTTCATCAAGATTTATATGAAATTTATTAAAGAAAAATATATTGATGAAGGTTTTTTTAAATAAACATGAGAGTTAGATTTAGGACTTAATTATCTTAATCAGATTTATAGTAATACTTTTAGATGTTAGATATAATTATCTAAATCTTATTTAGGTTTGTGCTCTATTTCAAAGATTATTATAAGATTTATTATTGAAGAATATATTAACGATATATTTTTTGTAATAGATTTAAAATTTGAGAGTTAGTTTCTAGATACTCAAATCATTAATTTAATTTCAACACCTTAAATGATAGTTTAATTTGTCAGTCCCACCAAATGTGGTAACTAAATGGTTTATTTATCTCTTAAAAAAGAAGTATAATTTAATTAAAAAATAAATTTTCAGCCCACCAAAGATGGTAAGTTAAAGTTTAATTAATAAAAAAACTGATCCCTACCCTAGGATATTTTATTACAAAAAGGGGGAATCAGTAATCTTTATTTATATATTTAATAACCTTATTAATATTAAGCAAGCATAATTAACTAACTAATCTATCCCATAATTTTTTAATGAGATATTATATCGTTAGTTGTGTACGTTATGTGGTTTTACTATATGTCCCACGTAGGCGATATGAGATTTGTGATGGACTATATGACTAGGGTCATTATCTGGTTTTCATGTTTGAGGGTGCTTTAGTTGATTGTACAACATACACACTATTGGTCTTCAGAGATCGCACCACGTTGGTGGTGTAGGCTTTGGAGGAGAGAAAGTTTGTGTGTTAAATTAAGTTGTTGCAAAGGTATAAAGTGAGGGTAGCAATAGGTAGTTTGGATATAGGTCTCGACTAATAGAGGTAATGGGGGTTTTATTTCACTCAAGGTTGTATTTTTTTATTATGTAATGGATTTATTTGCCACTGAGTGGTTGCCATAAGTAACCTAAAGATGTTACCACATAGACATGATTTCTATTTAGTATGATATGTTGTTATGTGAGTATGATTTGAGTTTCTATTGTGTATGTACCAACATACTAGATTTAGACTCTAATTAGAAAGCTTATTTGATTTGTATTGTTGCGTACTTTCTTTTCATTCCTTGTAGCATATCAATACCTTTCTAAGTATAACTTATGGTTTATGATCATGCACTTTTGGTATGAGTCTCTAAGAAGTATATATCTCCTTACCTTTATTGTATATCGGGTTCTGGACAAATTCTTATGGTGTGTCATATTTTGTATATTGCATGTTGTGAGACTACGTATAATCATCATTTACCAAATTTGTTCCCACATATGAGGTCTATAAGTGATTGGAAATCATTTTTAGTTTTTCTAGTATGTTTAACTTCTTAGGAGTGTTAGTGATAATGATCAGGTGGGTGCTAGGCAGAATAGGTCATATGCTACACCTAAAGATGCTTAAGAAATACACACATGTGCTGCATATACTACGCTCAAATATAACAATGGAACATACACAAATGTTTCACACAATACCACTGGGTTGAGTACAAATACGGCACGCAATAATTATGGAACGTGCACAAACAATGTACTATGACACTAGGATGTATGCAAATGTTGCACACCTTGCACCTGAAACTGCCACAAATATACATGCATATCTAGGATTACTGAGTGCACAGCATAAACAAGTAGTGTATATGGTAAGTGTGCATATATAGATATTGTTAAAAAATCTACATGTTTACCATAGCTATAGTGGTCGACAATATAGTTAATCCTTTTTCAAAAGGTTGTTATAAAGTTTGTTACATTAAAATATGTGCTTTTGAGTGATGTGATCGAGTATAATGTGTCTCATTGTACTTAACTTGCAACCATCCTTACTCTAAAAATAGATAGGATATGTCATTTTATTTCATCATCAATTTTTAGCTCAATGAAAGAGTATTATTCATATTTCTTTTTTTTCATGGTATCAAATCTTAGAAGCGACATTAGCTTCTAGATTCCTAGATAAATCATCAATGATTGAACTACCTGAAGTACTTCAATTGCCAAATCCACAATTGGCACCAGCAATTGTCAAACAAAGTGAAATATATTATTTTCATAATATTTTGCTTACAATCATGCTCGACAATAATAATTTCACAATATGGATACATAAGATCTTAAAGATTTTGAAAATTCTAAAGTTGAATAGCTTCATTCTCAAGATCCAGCAAACAAAGTTCATGAAAAATTGAACTGTGAAGGATGAGTACAAAAATTAGAAAAGGAAAGATGATATGCTCGGTTGCTAGTTGATGAATTTCATGATAGATGAGTTTATGAGACAAGTAATTGGATTCAAAACATCAAGAGAGGCTTGGTGTATGCTAGAAAAGTTTTTTTCCTCCAAGTCACAAGCTTGCATGATTTAGTTAAAGGAAAAGCTATGACATTTCAAGAAAAGAGATTGAAAATTCAATGACTACGTTCTTGATATCAAAATTATTTATGATATCAAAATTCTTTGGGATAAATTGGAAGCATTTAGCTGTACAATAACTAATGAGGAAAAGCTTATTTTGTGTTAGGAGGTCTTAATGAAAGCTTTGATATTGTGTTCTCCTCATGGACAAAAAAAATGATAATTAAAAAAACAAAAATTGATAATGCAAAAGAAATGCTACTTAGTCATGAGAATGGAGTCAAAAGAAGGAGATCAACAATTATCTCACCTCTACCTAGTGTAATATTGTAGTAAGAAATGAGCTTGTGACTATAAACACTTTAACTAGTGATGATACCAATATCACAATTGCAGCAACTCATTGTTGGAAATCACTATCAATAGAATGGAAAATATTATCAGCAAGGAATTGATAACTCACAGAACTACAATGGAAGCAATAACTTTTAGTTTGGTGGTGGAGACTGTGGATATGGAAGAGAACGCACAGGAAATAGACCTCAGTGTCAACTGTGTGGAAAATTGAAGCATATGGCCTTTAATTTCTAGTTCAATTTTCAACCAAATTAGAACAATAATAACACTACTGGATACAATAATTCTAATTGTATCTTAACCTTACATCAACCACCACGACCTTCCAACAATAGTTTTGTGCTATGATTGCTATTGCAAATGGTACCGGCCTACCAATTGTGCCTCCTATTACTAATACATCTAGATTGTTGCCTCCAATCATATGGATATGTACCTTATCAAACTTCTTTTTAGTCACAAGTATCAGCTCCTTTCCATCAGGATCTTGCTTGGTTTCCAAATTCTAGTGCAAGTCACCATGTGACTGTTGATCCAAGTAATCTGTCTTCATCTCAGTCCTACAAAGGTAATCATTGTCCCATAATAGGAAATGGTAATGGTTTACCTATCACTAATATAGTTCATAATCATTTTCAATCAACATTTTCTCCTGATACATCTTTCAAAATGAATAACATATTTCTTGTCCCTAATATTGTTAAAAATCTACATAGTGTGTTATATTTGCAAAAGATAATTCTATTTTCTTTGAATTACACTCTAACTCTTGTTTTGTTAAGGAAAACAACATGAGGGAGGTACTATTCTAGGGAATACTAAGTAATGGATTATACAAATTTGATATTACATTATGCAAGGAAGGTCATAACACTAGTCCATCTTTTTTGTTGATAAAAATCCTACTAGTTATGTAAATAAAACTATGGCTCTTACTGTTAATATGGCTAACCTTTCTATGTGGCATTAGATATCAGGCCTTGCTACATTTTCTATTGCAAAGAAAGCATTAAATCAATACAAGATTCTTCTCTCTTCTAGTTACACAGATTGCAAATCTATATGTGTTGCTTGTCATGATAGATGTTAGTCTCTTAAGAGAACATGAACGTGCAAGTATACACGGTCACAAGTAATAAGTGATAAATAAGATATCGTTCCCATGCAAATTTGTTACTAATATTTGTTAAGTACTAAAATTGTTTCCACCAAATTTTATCCAAACAATCGATAGTTGGATATAGTTTAACTAAACTAATTTTAAATAGTAATATATGAAATTAACACTTAAAGAAAACTCTAGGATTGCAATTTCACCAAATTAATCCACTTGAATCACATTATTTTCTCTTGATTTATGTTTTCGCATTTAATTTGTCAACCAAGAACTACTAATTTATCCACATGTCTCTTCTGATAACAAATAGACACATCTCGTTAAAATAATTCACTATATTCCTATGAGAATTAAATTTACCAAATATTCATTAAGCTCAAAGTTCTCAATAGCTACACATACAATAAAAGTATATTCCTATCCCATATAAATATATGTTATTCTATCCACGAGCAAAACATGAAAATTCCTTTACCAAGTTCATTAGGATTCACAAATCAATTGATTAATCATCCAATAATCAAAGGCATTACGCACAAATAAAATAAACAAATTAAAAACATCTCACAAATCATTCAAAAATAATTAATTCGAGTTTCATAATTTAAGTAACATTGCAACCCTAGAACAAATAATTTAGTTCATAGATAATATAGAAATTACAATACAAAAATATTTAGACATTTCAAATAAATAAAATTAAAAGAAAAAAAATATTAGAATAAACTCTTTCACGATTCCTTAATGAAAAAAATAGAATTCCTCCCTTTCTCTTCTTCTTTGATGTCTGTGTTTTCTCTATTTTTATTTAACAAAACAACAATAAAATCCAAAAATGGCTTCTACATGTTCTCCCCACTTTTTTTCAGCAATAGAATAACCCCTTATTTATGGCCTCTGCTCTCTCTCCAAAAATACACCAAAAACATTCCTCAAAAGAGGCGTGCAAAAGGGTAGAAAAACCGTGCAGAATGAACGGTGGTAGTGGGAAATTTTCTAAATTATTTTTACACTACTCATAACACATGGCAAGCTTTGATTCGTTGTCAGGATAATATGACATGTGGTAGCTTTGGACTGGGCGAAACACGAGGGCGCACGCAGATTCGGTGGACCATGTCACAGGAAAATTATGCATGCTAGGCTGTGCAGAACGGCTAGACTCCACAAGTGACTCTCTCGCGAGGAGAGTGGAAAGAATGCACAATCGAGGCCATTCGTGGTTTGATCTAACAGTGGGTGACAGAGAATGCATCTCAGGAAAATTTAACTACACAGAAAGGTGGACCCCACTTTGCACACCGAATTGCAAAACAAGTGGACCCCACTTTGCATGCCGAACTGTGAGAAAGGTGGACCTCACTCTACACGTCGAACGGTGCAAAAGCTGCTAAAATCTCATCTACTCTCCCACTCTGCATTTTCATCTCACTCTCCTGATCTTCACCGTTGAATTTTTGATCTGATGATGCGTTCAATTACGCGCATGTGACTCCCTTTCTGCCCAAAAAATAATTTTAAATTCAAATTTTGTCCTTTTTTTAATTTAAATTGTTTAATTTTCTCTAAAAATATAATTTCTTACAAAACAAAAACTAAATAATAATTTAGGAACTTAAAATTAACTAAAAACCATAAGAACATAGCAATTATAATTAATAAATTGGAAAAAATAACTCTAAAACCCAAAGTTATCACCCCCCCCTCAAACTTAAGATTTTGCTAGTTCTCAAGCAAAAGGAAAAAAAACAAGTTTATATGCACTCAAAATAGTGATTTTCAAAACATTTCTCATTTGTCATATAAATAAAATAACTCAAAGAAATACAAGAATTTTATCAAAGCATTGAAAGCAATTCAAAAGTATCTCACATTTTCACATTGAAATTTTTTTTTTCTATGTGTGAAGTCTTTTCATAATTCATCACATGAAATCCGGATGAGTTTATGCAAATATGAAAGCAATTAATTTTTTACTAGGCTTATATGTAAGAGATAAAAAAATATATATAAATAAACATAAAAGCTCAAAAGGGGTATACTATGGATAAAACAAGTAAAGTTGGATTGAAAGGCTCAAACAATCCAAAGATGACCTAAATCATTTCCTTAGCTAAGTGTTGTCTAGGATTTCACCTCGAGAGAAAATCAAACAAATTCTAAGAGATGTGACACCAAAGGATATCAATAGAATTAGATATTCACATAAACCTTCTCTAAATTATCATAACAACTCAAAGATCAAGACTAGTGCTCATAAATAGACATTCTTGTCAAAATGAAAGTTACTCAAAAATTTGAATACAAACTTAGACAATATTCACATTTTTCAAAGAGCTATGCATTAGTCCAACCAAAGAAATAAAAATAAATCACCACAAAAAGCACAATATATCCCAATCAACCAAACAAACAAAGCTACTCAAGCAACAATACCAAGCAAATAATTCAAATAAGTTTAATCTCTCCACCCCCAAACTTAATATGCACATTATCCTTAATATGTGAAAATTAAAGAACAAAAGAGATGGGTTAAAAGAAACTTCCCTAGTTGGTGAGTTGGCTTGTAAGATTGAAATCCACAAATAGCTTTACTTTCTCCAATTTGCATCTATCAAACAAAATAACAAAATAAAGGAATAGTCAAAATAATACATGTTCAACTTAGTAAAATAAATAAAAACTAAAACACATGGGTTGCCTCCCAAGAAGCGCTTGATTTAGAGTCATCGGCTTAACTTCCCATTTCTCTACTTTAGGAAGGGTCAGATAACAAAATAGTGGAATTTTTACGATCAATATCGAGACTTCTTGTGTGTCACATACAAACTCCCAATTTATCCAAAAATCTGAAAAATAATTCTAGTAAAGTAAAATATAAGAACACATTCTCTAAAAATATAATTTATATTCTCTAAAAATATAACTTCTTACAAAACTAATACTAAATAATAATTTAGGAACTTAAAATTAACTAAAAACCATAAGAACATAGCAATTATAATTAATAAATTGAAAAAAATAACTCTAAAACCCATATTTATCAATAGAAAACTCACAAATTTACTTTTTATCTTTCTTATAAAAAGCCACTATACCACTTGAATTGGTTCATTCAGATATTTGGATGTCAGCTATCACTTCAACAAATGTCCATTAGTATTACATTCATTTTGTATATGCCTATTTAGTTTTTACAATGATCTATTTTCTAAAGGCAAAATCTGCTTCTTATCAAGCCTTTTTACAATTTAAGGCAAAAATCTGAACTACAAACAAAATACAAATTAAAGTTTTCAAAGTGATTGAGGTGATCAATTTCAATCTCTCACTTCTCTCTTTAATCACTATGGCTTTGTGCATCACATATCATGTCCTTATACACATGAACATAATAGAGTTTCTTAAAGAAAACATAGACGCATAGTATATTTAAGACTACCAATGTTAAATCATGCTTTTTTCCTCTTAAATTTTGGGATGGAGCATTATTTTCAAGTTTTTTTTATTAATCATCTACTTAGCTCAGTTCTTGATGACTCTTCTCCTTTGGGGGTCCCTTTTGGTGTCAAACCTTATTTTAGTTTTCTTAAAGTGTTTCAGTGTCTTTGTTTTCCCCGTCTAAGACCTTATGGGTCACATAAACTTCACAAAAAATCGTATGCTTGTTTTTTTCTTGGATATAACAAGACACAAAGGCTAAAAGTGCCTTCCACATGATGTCAAACTTTACTTGAGACATGATATTATCTTTTCATAAATCTGTGTTTCCTTTTAACAAAAGGTAAGATGGTTTTCAACCTGTGTCTCCTCCAACCAATGCTTAGCATATTAAAATTATTTTACATGTTGTCACTTATGTTGTTAATAAGCTAGTAACACATAGCTATCTCAATGAATCTTTCTCTCATATTACTTTGTCATCTATTCCTTCATCACCTATTTTAAATTCCTCTAGTTTTCCATAACCTAGTTTGATCTTCTATGTTTATCCCTCCTATAGCAACTTCAGGTTCAATGTCTATATTAGAACTAGTGTATATTCCACCTTCATATTCCTCTCAATCTCAGTTAGTTGTTCAATCATCAACTATCAAGACTCATCCAATGATCACGCAATCAAAGATGGTGTGTCCCATTACTAACCTAATGCTCACATGGTCCAAGATAGGTGTTTTGTAGCCTAAGGCATACATGAGTATTACTAATGATGTATCTAAGATAGAACCTTCCTCAACCAAGTAAGCTCTAACATGCTAGCTGCTGCATAGGGATGGTGAGTGTAGTTTGTACTACATCATAATTATGTGATATGCACATACTTAGGGGATGTGTTGCATATGTTCAGGTTAAGTCTGTATACTTGTGTTGTAGGTAGATTGTGTTTGTTTGTACTATATATTAATTGTTCTTAGGCTATCAGGGTGTACCTATGTTGGGATAACATGATTGTATCTGATAAACTATATGTCGTTTTTGCATGATACATTCATAGGGTATGTGTTGGTTTTGTGTGTGTAGGTTACAAGTGTAGATTGAATTCTTCAAGCTTTATATGTGTTGCATACAATGGTACTAAGATCCTCATGTCTTAGAAGTGATAGAGGTTAGCTAACTTAATATATGAATATGGATGCACTTAGTATAGGTGTGTCTTTTAGGTTTGAGTATGCATATTTTTTTCATGGGAACAAACATATTTAGGTCATCTTCATGATTATCTCATGATAAATGTGAATATTTATTTTGTTGTGCAGTATTTTGACAAGAAAATCCAAAAGGGGATAATGTAAGCCTTGTTGTACTCTACATCTATGTGTTGGTCTCTCGTGTATAAAACATGATGCCTTTTTATTTTACTGTGTAAGGTTTGTTATTATGGATCGGTAAAGCACATACACACATAGTTAGGTACACCTTTTATGCGAGCATGTTTACACACACCATAGGGTTGGTTTTCATATTGTGCATGCTAGGTTGAGTGTTGTGGGTTTTGGGGAGAGAGTATGCGAAAGAGCCATTGTCACTCACGTTTTTGTTTCATTTTGGGTATAGGTATTTATGAAAATTACTCTATAATTTTTGGAAACAAAAAAGGAGATTTTCTAGCATCTTACCACACATCTCCCCACACCCCTTCACAACCACCCTTGGCAAGGTGGTTGGCAAAGTCCATGATGAGGTGGCTAGCTATGTGCTATAAATACCATATTTCCCTTGTTTTATTATCCAGAAAAATGTAGCGAAGGTATCTCAAATTGACATCTCATTATTCAATATTTGGATCACCAATACCTTGAGTGTTGTTAGATATTAGTGACTTATGACTATGTGAGTAAAACCATGCTTGTGGGTCGTGAGTACTTGAAACAATGTTTGCAAGTAATTTTATGTGAGAACCTTATTGTAAGTGTGGGTTACGTTAAACTCTTTAAGATCTCATATATTTTGCTAAGATATCAAATAATTAGTTGTGTCGTTACATGGATTGACTATGTTTCCATGGGTGATTATTAGGTGTTCATATTTGAAGGGGGTTCAATTGATTGTACGCTTTACACATTATAGGTCTTTAGTTTCTAACCACGCCAAATTTAAGGGTGTAGGCTTTGGAAGAGAGTCAGGTTAGTATGTCAAACCAGGTTATCACAGAGGTAGTAAGCAAGGGTAATAATAGGAAATTCACAGAGGTAATGGAAGTTTTATTTCTATCAAGGTTATAAATGTTCTACTGCATAGTGCATTTGTTTGCTATCGAATGGTTTCCATAAGCACCTAAGAATCTTACCACATAGATAGGGTTTCTACATGGATTTACCTCGTTATATCTATGTTATGCATGATCTATTGTGGTGTTAGTATAATTTGAGTTTCTATCTTTTATGTAACAACATATTAGATTTTGACTCTAATTAGAAAGCTGACTTGATTTGTGTTATTGTATGCTTTCTTTCCTTTCCTTGTATTATCTCTTATGTAACAACATATTAGATTTATGATCATGTAGTTTTAGTGTGAGTCTCTAACGAGTATACATCTTCTTCTTTGGGTGTTACCAGGTGTCAAACTCTTTCTTGTGGTATTCCATGTTTTGTTTGATTTCATGCTTTGAGAGTGTAATCATCATTTAACGAATATATTCCCACATGTGAGGTATTTATATGATTGGAAATCCTTTATATGTTTGATTGAATCATATGTTATATGACATTTTCCATTTATGCATGCCACTAGCCTGGATAGGAACTTGTGAGCCATACCATCACTAGTGTGTTTACTGCGGTTTATTCTTTCTTACTACTGGTAGTTTTTTGTATTGAATTAAACATGTTGTCTTGAAATTTTTCTTTATTATTTCCTTAATTCATGTTTGTGAAGCCTGCATGGCCAAATTGGTATAGAGGTCACAAAAAGATTCAATGGGTTAGCATTTCCACCCCTCATCTAGGTCCCGAATACCTATTTGGGTTGGAAGAACAATTGATCATCATCCAATTGTTCCTATGTAAGGGAATCGTAAACATATTATTTATAGCTGAGGTTGGCTAGAAAGGGCTTTGGAACATAAAAAAATTTGCACGCCGTGGCACAATGTTTCTTTTACCATAACCCGAGTGTTGTAATGTATGCCTCGAGTTTACCCCGAACTGGTTGCATCAAGACCCAACTATTCCTCACTATGGCAGAGCATAAATTGCATGAATATTGATTTTAAACAGTGAAAAGTGCACCGTGACACACTGTATTTCATGCCACGACCCGTGATGCTTAACTTCACTTCTTATTTTCACCCCTTAGAAATTGGCTTGATTTACATGTAATCCTTACATGTTTTGTTCTTTTAATCCTCTAAGGTGAAAATGAGTGCTTAAGGTATAAATCTTCATGTGTTGATCAATTTATCAAATTGAGTCTAAAAATATTTGAAATACAATAGAAAATACCCATGATTTCAAACGCATCGATTTTCACAAATAATGATATAAAATCATGCATATTCAAATCTATTATTTATTATATTTTAGTGCAAATAAACCACAAAATATTAGTCATTTTCAAGCACTCATCAACTAAGTAGGATTTAGTGATGACTATAAAAGCACTTCAGGTAGATGCTTCTAATTAGGAAACCCTTTGATTTCATGGTAAATAAGAAGCATAGTATATTACAGCTGGTTTGTGCTGTTCTCAACTATTGTAGATGAAGAAGATGCTAACAGACTATAGTATAAAGGTAAGGCATATGATTTTGCTTTATGACAACCTCAGTACCATATTCATTTTAGAAAGCCTTTTCCAACATTCAAGGACAAAGCATATTGTTATTTGACATCACTTCATCAAAGGGTTAATGGAGTCGAACACATATTTTTACCACCTACTAGCATTGATCTTATACTTCTTTATTTGTTCAATAAACCATTAGATTCTCTTAGGTTTGAATCCCTAAGGAAGGATATTGGTGTTTGCATTTCTCCATGAGATTGGAGGTGGTATGCTCTTTATATGTGATTGTGTTTGCTCGAAGAACTGTGTGTGGGTATTGGTTTACTTTGTGCTCTTTGATTGTTCTTTTTGTTTACCTTACTCTATGCTATTTGTTTACTATGTTGATTTATGGCCTAGTGTTATTTCTTTAATCTTCTGTGATGGTGCATGAATGATAGGATTATTGCATTGTATGTCTTCCCTCCCTCAAGTAAGGGTGATCCTTTGACTTTCTATACCAAGAAGGGGAGAAATTTTGTTTGCACAATTCATTGTTCATTGCATTTTTGTGTGCTATATGGGATGCAAGTATAGGTTGTACTACATCATGGTTGCTTGACTTGAATACATGTAGGGGAAGTTATATGAACAAGTACTTGTATATTGCATGTTTGACTATGCTTAGCTTATCGTTTTGTACCTATGTAGAGGTAATACGATAGTTTTCTAGTTAGAGTATCCATATTTTGTATGACATATTCATGTGTATGTTGTTTCATGTGCTTAGTATTCAAGTTTAACTTGACACCTTAAAGCTCTAATAGAGCCAGAGATTAGACATGCAACATGATTATGTTGATACATGAAGATGGTTGGAGTACAACAAGATAGTTACTCTTGGTATAGGTGTGTTTAGTTATGTTGTGTTTTTCCACATAAAGTCAAATGGGGAGATTGTAAGTCCTATAAGTCCTTTGTGTTTTTGTTGGTGTTCTTGTGTACAAAACACGAAGTCTAATTATTTTACTTATTTTTTTGTCTTTCTCTATGTAAAGTCAGTTACTGATGATTGGTAGTACACATTCTTACGTAGTTGAGGAAAATTTTATGTTTTCATGTTTTACACGCACTATGGGAGTTAGTTTTGTTAGTATGCATGCTAGGTTGTGTTTCATGGTTTTGTTCGTGTTGGCTTTTGAGTATTTTTGTATAATTACCTTTCA
The DNA here is from genome assembly GCA_030763125.1 of Hippophae gyantsensis. Classification (NCBI taxonomy): domain Eukaryota; kingdom Viridiplantae; phylum Streptophyta; class Magnoliopsida; order Rosales; family Elaeagnaceae; genus Hippophae; species Hippophae gyantsensis. The sequence goes on along the minus strand of CM061031.1, from coordinate 49,655,240 downwards.
TTTTTAGAAACAATTGGGTGCTTGTCTGGGTCTCGCCACCATTGGTTGACAAGTGTGTAACAGCTACCCTTATTGCCCTAGGCAGCGAGTGGACGACAAGGCACCCAAATTACTTGCAATTTTTAATAAATACCGTTCTCTTCAAATTTTTTTGTAATTTGAAAAACGTGAGATATTCTATCGATTTTGAAACTCGTTTTCAAAATTATAAACTATTTTCTAATTCGGGTGACCAATACTTTGAGTATGTTTTCGATATAATGACTCATGAGTGTTTTCAGTAAAAACTTTTTATTGGGATTTGGTAAATTAAAAGTGAATTAATAGATGAGACTTAGATTGCTAATTTAGGTCTCAATGCTTTTGATAAGCTATATCTTTAGGTTTTCACTTATACTAATAGTTGGTGACTGGGGGTACCACTAGGTGGTAGTAGGGCTTTGGAGAAGAATTGAGTTCTTCATTGGATCACATACTCACAGTAGCTAGCAAGGCAACTAGTGAAGCTAGCATATAAGTAGTTTGGCAGTTGTGTTGACTTCGATTCTATACGATACTAATCTTTCTATCAACATTGGTTCTATTTCATTATAAGTCTCGAGCCCGTGAATTTATTTACTATTTGAATTTGTGATTCAGTACAATAGTTAGTCCTTGAATTTTGAAAAAATTCATAAAAGAAAAACAATACAAAAATAGAATAAGAAAGATTCTGTTTCAAATTCGAATGAAGAAAGAAAAAAGGAGAAATTCTTTATTACAAATTTTTTTGATATATGAGATATATGGGATGCATTATTTTGATTTGTTACTTGTTTTGTTGCTGAATTGAATTAACCATATACATTAAAAAAAGATTTTTTTGATTGTTCCGCTTTTGGCTCAAATGAGCATTCTGAAGAAACTTCGATTGTAGAAATATTTTAGCTTATATTTTCATTAAGTTATAAATTATTTTTATCTATTTAGTGAAATGTTTATTATTAAATGATTGTCATAAATAGTCTGAAAATATTATTATATAAGTAGAGATATATGTGGATTTAGCTCTTCTCATTGTATCATCATGTTTGCATGATCTACTATTTAGTTAGTATAATCTTATTGTCATGGTATAATATTTACTTCTATTATCACTTTCTTAGTACAAATAAAACTATTTATCTCTCTGTTAATTTATTACCTATGTTTTCTTCCCTCCTTGATTAGTCTTATGTGTTCTATGATGTTGTTTATTCTTCATCGTGCATCAACAGATAGTTAGTCTCCAAGAAATGTTGATTCCTTACCTTAATCATTTATAGAAATTTTCAATATATAATTTATGTTTATTTAAAAAAAATCAAATATTTTAAATTAAATAAATTGGAGTTTATCATATACTATAACTTAAAAATAAATCTAAAAAGTTGCATGTGCTTTGAAAACTTTTAGTTTAAATAAACATTAACAAAAAAAAACATCTAAAAAACGTGGTTGGGCAGTCATGCGTCACTGTCACTCCATATGTCAATGGAGGACACATCTCCAGACTCCTACCCGCCATTTGACTCTCTCTTTTTTTTTTTTTTGTACATGGCTGCCGTACTTTTTCCAAGTAGAAGAAGAAATCTTTCACATTGCGGTTAAAAAAACTCAAGTTAGATAAACTGTACTCATAACAATCAATCATAATTGCTTTCTTAAAATTTTTTGAATAAAATAATAATATTTATTTTTAATATATAATTAAATTTTATAAAAAAATTATGTATTCAATAAAAATAATAATATTATCATAATATAAATTATTATTATTAAATAATTTATTAATAATAACTTTATCTAATAATAAAGATATTATAATTTATATTATAATAAAATAGATATTTTATATATTTTTATTATAAAAATAATAATAAATTATTGTAATAATATAATTATGTTAAATAAATATAATATTGCTAAAATAGTAGTCAACTAATTAAATGTTGATTTATTGATATGAAAAGGTAAAAAGTCTAACTTATTCATCTCATCAATTTTAATGAGCTAGCTAATAAAAATAATCAACAAAGGTCTGTTTATATAAATATTTATATATAAAAAAATCTTCATTCTATAAGTTTATTAAGAAAAAATATGTTTAAAAAATAATATTTTATTTTATAAAAATATAAAAAAATAATATTAAAATTTTTAGTTTTAAATATTTTTAGTTTTAGTTTTTGTTTTATTTTTAGAAATATAATTGAATCTACTCTTGAATTATTAAGGATAAAATCTTATATATAATATATCATATATTTTCTATTAATATTAATCATTTATTTAGCCACTATTTTTAATAACTTTTTGTTTATAAAACTAAATAGTAAATACAATTTTGTCCTACTATTTTTCATTACTTCAATTATAAGTAAAATAAGAACAAATCATTTCAAATTTTATTGGATTAAGTTTATCTTATATGCTATTTATATGAATCTAATTAAGTTAAATTTTAATTAAAATGAGTTTAATTTAAATGATCTAAATAAATTGAATCAACTCAACTCTTTTGAAATAATCAAAATCAAATATATTTATAGAGATTTTGCTTCGATGACATGATGGATTGGGAAAAAAATTTAACTAGCATAAAAGATAAGGAACATTAATATATTATAATTTAAAAATTTGAGTAGCATAAAAGATATTAACTATTATTAAATAAGTTTCAAAGCTATTAAATTTGTGAAAAAGCTAACAATTTTTTTTCTAACAGTTATAATATTTAAGTGATTTTTTTCATTAATTTTTTTTTAAATGTAATGGTATTGAAGTTTTTGTAACAAAAGATTAAATTTTATGATGAGTTTATAACAATTAAATATTTACTAGTAGTTTTTTTATCAACCACCACAATTAAGTGGTAAAACAATTTGTTTATTTGTAATTCAACGAAGTCAAATGGTAAAAAGATTAAGAAAAATGTAGTTTATAACACATTAAAATTTATAACTATTAAAATAATATATTAATATTTAACTCATATATTTTATTAAAAAAAGTCTAACCCGAAAGAGTTTATTTTAAATGTTGGCTAGTTCCATGTGTTTTGAGTTGAATTCTATAAAATTACATATCATTTAATGTTATTAATGTTATTTTTATTATTATAAATTTTAAAGTTTTTATAATCAATAATTTTCTTAAATATTTTGTCAATTAAATTAGAAAAATTACATCAAATAATATTTTAAAACTTATAGTATTAAAAATAACAATAACATTTAATAACATTTAATATAATTTAATTAATTAAAATTCAATATTAAATGAGTTTATTTAAAAAGACTTTAACTTAAATGTTTTCCAAGCAGTAATCATATAATATTAAATTTTTGAGTTAAATTTTTTAATTATAATAAAAATCATTAGTTAAATATTATTTTAATGGGTATAAAAATATTATAAATTTTCTTATCTTAAATAAATGTTATTTTTCAATTTAAGCTTTTTTATTCCTATATATAACTATTAGCTTTTATTTAAAATGTTCATTTAATTTTATGTATATGATAAATTAGTCCATTAATATTTAGGATGAGTTAATTTATTCCTGTAATTAAAAAAATGATGGATCAATTTTAAATTTTAAAAAGTAAAGATTTTTTTAGGGACAAATATCGTTAAAAAAATAAAAAAAATTAATTAAAAAAACAAACAATTAAAAAACCTCTCTATATTCCCTTAATCTCTCATTTTATTGAGATTGATTTTTTTTTCCTTGAAAGGGTTTTTTCTTTAAAAAAAATTGGATAGGAATTTAGTTTAAGAAAAAAAATCCTTTTGTTTTTTATAACAAATTAATTTAGAATAAGAGATAAAAATAGATAAAAGGGAATAATAATAATAATAAATTAGAGTTAAAGATTTATACTAATAAAAAATGAACGAAATAACAGATAATTAAATGAGAAATTAATATTATATTTAATTTATGTTGATATATTAAACAAGTAAAGTAATAATTAAGTTTTATTTATAAAGCTAAAATAAAAAATATTAGATAATTAAAATTAAAAATTGGGAAATAGAAAACAAATAGAAAACCAACTTTTACTGTTTCCAATTTTATAGAAGTGTAACAATAAAGTTAAATAATTATTTTGTATTTATCTTTACAAAAATCTTAAAAATTTGAATTTGAAGATTAAATTAACCCACTTTAAAATGTTGTACGAGTAATATATCACCCACTTAAAATAACATTTCAACGCAAGACCTTATATAACTATAAAAAGTTACTGTCACACTATTTTTAATGTACACATCACATGTAATATAAATTTTAAGAATTTACGTAAGTATCTTTTAAAAAAATTAATTGAAATGAAAAAAAATTATATTAAAAAAATATATATAAATTAATCAATTTTCAAAATTTATAATAAATATATTGTATAAATACTTCTAAGGTTTCAAAAAATTTAGAAATATTCCTGAAAATATAACGAAGGTTAAATCTAATAGTTATCAAAAATATCCCTAAAGTTTAATAAAAAAATTCTCAAAATAGAAGAAGAAATAATAGACATAAGATATTTAAAGATGTTTTTCACAAGAAATAACAATAAATAAAAAGAAATTTAAAGAAATTTAAAAAGAAAAATTAAATCTTAAAGAAGAAGATGAATTTAAAGACTCATTATTTCTATTAAGAAAATTATTTCCTAAAAAAAATATAATTTATTATGGTATAAGTAATAAAGAAATGAGTATTAAGATTACAAATGCAAAAGGGAGATATAATATACTATTAATTGATAAAGAAACTATATTAAACAAGCTATCAAAAGTTCCTCGTAAAGATAAAGAAAAAATTGGATATATCTATTTAGGAGGAATTCAAATATTAATAAAAGCTCATTTTAGAGAAGGAATAGATATACCAATAAAACTAGCATTATTAGATAAGAGAATAATAAATAGACAGAATACCTTATTAGGAATGATCTATGGTAATTTAATATACCAAAAGTTAAAATTTACAGTATATTTTAGGTTTGCTATAAATATACATGATAAAAATCTAAAATTAAGTCTAGCTTATGAATTTGAAAGAGGAGATTTAATGAAAGAAGGAAACCATCTATTTTCAATACATTATCTAGTAGCATATTCTTTAACAAATAGTCATAATAGTTCAATATATGGACAAAATAAATTTATAGAAATAGACAAAACTTTTAAAGAACTTAGACAAATAATAAAATTAGAAATACTAACAGACTTTAAAATACCAAAAGAATGGAAACTAGATATTAAAAAGACCCTCAATAATAGGAAGAAATAGTAATGTTAAAAATAATAGCATACCAAAATTTACTTTTATAGACAATGAAGGAGAAACTTCTAACTAAGAAGAAGTTAAAAAACTAGAAAATGAAGTTAAAATAATGAAGGCATTAGCTAATGATTAGTGAAAAAATAAAAAATATGCATTTAGAAGTAAATGAAAGCGTAGTAGGTATAGCAAAAAATCAAGTAACATTATTTGAAACTGTACAAATATTAACAGAGAAAATAGATTTAGTCTAAGAATCAAATACAAAATATTTACAAGAAATAATAGATATACTAAAAGAATTACTAAAGGAAATAAAAGAATGTGGTTGTAATAAACTACAACAAGATATGCAAGGAATTTTCAGAACTAAGAAAATATATATACAACATACATAGAGATAATGAAATAATAGGTTATAAATATGATCCTTTAGAAGGATTAAAAGAATAACCACCAAAGAGATCAGATTCTTTGATTCCTAAAAATGAGAAAAGAAAAAATGAGGAACAATCTAAGAATAAAGAGATAATTCTAATTTAATGGAATATAGAAAAAAATTAGAAAGAAAATTCATAGACCTTGAAAATATAGATATATAAACATTGGTTAGTTTATTGACATTAACCAATGAAGAAATAGAAGAACATTATAATGAAAAACTTTGTACTAACAAAGAAGAAGATGATATGACAATAATTAGTGAAACTGATTCTGAACCAGAAAATATGACCTCAAAAAGTCATATAAAACCAATTTCATTACCAGCCCCTTATCAAGAAGGAACATCTGACCCACATAAAAGAGAAAGAAATAGGCAAAGAATAGAACAACCTGATACCACGTATAGAAGAAGACAACCACCTAAAATGGAGGAAGGATTGCATTGAGGAACTAGAGTTCAAGCTCCATGATAATTATAAAACTAAACTTCTAGATTTAGATTGTATAAGAAATAGGAAAAAAACCTTAGATGAATGGGCTAGTTGAATGAGTGTGCTCATACAAACTTCTCAAACTATCCAAATAAATCCTTTAACTTGTAGAGTGCTTATAACACATAAAATGACAGGAAATGTAAAAGTTTGGTTTTCAAACTTAACAGATCAATAACATTTATTAATGCAAGGAAATGTTTCCACGGGAAGAGAATACTTGGATACAATAATAAATGAAATATACAAAGAATTTATTGGAGAATACAAATGAATGACTATCATTGGATCCCGTGAAAATGAAATCAATGAAGCTAAATGTCATCTAACAATATATGAAAATTTGTAACATATGTTACATAGATTCTTTTATTTGTGAATATGAAATGTATTACCATAAATTACCACCCTCTATATAGACAACCTATAAAGAAATGTTTGTTTCAAAAATTACTTGGAACATTATATAAAATCTTAACAGAAAATTGGGAACAAAGAAATAGAGAAACTATACCAGATACTCTAGGAGAAAGAATAAAAAGTCTTAAAGATTGGATCATTATTAAATGCCAAGAAAAAAAGAATATAAACAAATAAGAGGAAATGATAAAATTTGCTGTGATACAAAAGATTTTAGAATACCAGGGAAATATAGATGTAATATAAAATCTTATAAATATAAAAAATGTAAAAGATTTAAAAAATATAAATTCAAAAAACAAAATTTCCAAAAATATAAAAAGAGATTCAATAGAGAAAAACTATAAGAAAATATATTTTAGAAGAAAGATTTATAAACCTTCTAAAAAAAGGAATTATTGCCCTTCAGGAAAGAAAAAATGCAGATGTTGGATCTATAATGAGGAAGGACATTATGCTAATTAATGTCCAAGCAGACTTCAACATAAAAAGAATTTAAAAGAGAATTTCCACAAAAAGCAAAAATCTTATAAGAAGCTTTTAAAATGGAATTAGAACCAATCTAGGAATCTGATATAGATGATACTTATAGTATCTATCTATTGGAAGAAACCGAGAAAGAAATAACTGATTCAGAATATGAACAATCAAATTATGAGTATTCTTCATCGGAAGATGAATGATTTGTATAGTATTACAAATTCAAATAGTATTTACATTAAAATAGGACTAAAATTCAAAGGCTATAGCACTTATCATTTACATGCATATATAGATACATGAACTAGTATGTATGTAGCCAGTAGATATGTATTTCCAGAAGACAACTGAAAACAAGCACCAAAATATTTAACTGTAAGAATTGCTAATAATACTACAATAAAACTCAATCAAGTATTAAAAGATACTGATATAATGATAGGAGGAGAAAACTTTTATATTCCTACTATATATCAACAAGAAACATGAGTAGATTTGTTAATAGGAAATAATTTTCTAAAATTATATCAACCTTTCTCACAACATTCTAACAAAATAAGTCTCACAACCATAGAAGGAGATATCATCTATGTTTCTGAAGTAAAAAAAGTTTTAACTGTCTCAAACTCAACTTTTATGCAACAACATAAACAATGAAAAAGTGGTGAGATAGAAGACCAACAAAAACCTTATTTAGAAAATATTTCATTAGATATAGAAGAAAAACAAAACTCTTTTCTCAATGAGATACAGGAAGACAAAGCCCTAATAGGCATTAGAAGACTATTAAAAACAATTAGTTCAAAAAATCCTTTCAATCCAAAAATAAATAAATCTAAAACAATAGTCAATATAAAATTAAGAGATCCTAACAAGATCATAAGAGCAAAACCAATGATTTATATTCCAGAAGATAGGATTGAATTTCGAAAACAAATTAAAAAATTTTTAGAATTAAAAGTCATAATACCAAGCAATTCACCTCACTCTAGCCCAACATTTTTAGTTGTAAAAGAAGCAGAGAAAAGAAGAGGAAAAAGAGAATGGTAATAAACTTTAAAGCACTAAATAAAGAAACCATTGATGATGGATACTTCATTCCAAAAAAGGAAGAACTACTATCTTTAATAAAAGGAAAGAAATACTTCTCAAGTTTTGATTGCAAAAGTGGATTTTAGCAAACAAGACTGGATGATGAATCCCAAAAATTAATAGCATTTAGTTGCCTCCAAGGTCAATTCCAATGGACAGTTATACCATTTGGATTAAACAGGCTCCAAGTATTTTTCAAAGATATATGGATAACATTTTTAAGAAATTACAAGATATTTGTTGTGTTTATATAGATAATATTTTTGTTTTCAGTAATGAATTACATAAACATTATTTAGATATTATCAATATACTACAAGAATGTAGAAAAGAAGACATTGTACTTTCTAAAAAGAAAGTAGTACTTACTTAACAAAAAATCAAATACTTAGGGTTGGAAATTGAAGATGGAAAACATAATCTACAACCTCGTATACTAAATAATATTCAAGGTTTTTCTAGTAAATTAAAAGATAAAAACCAATTACAAATATTTTTAGGATGTTTAACATATGCAGAAGCATATATCAAGAAACTTGCAGAAATGAGAAAACCATTACAAGCAAAATTGAAAAAATATCATATTTGGAAATGGACAGAAGAAGATACTCTATATATAGATAAAGTAAAAGCAAAAGTAAAAAAATTACAAACCTTATACCATCTAGGACCAAATGATAAGATGATAATTGAAACAGATGCTTCACAAGAATATTAGGGAATAGTTCTTAAAGCAAGAGTAGATGATAAAGATGATTATCTTTGTAGATATACATCGGGATCTTTCCAAGGTTCAGAATTAAACTATCATAGTAATGAAAAAGAATATTTAGCTGTTAAAAATGCTATTAAGAAATTTGCAATATATGTCATAAGCTCTAGATTCATTGTTAGAGCAGATAATAAGAATTTTGGTTATTTCTTAAGAACTAATATTGCAGGTGATTACAAACAAGGAAGACTAGTTAGATGGCAACAATGGTTCAACCATTATAATTTTGATGTTGAACATCTTACAGGACATAAAAATAGCTTAGATGATACTCTTACCAGAGAATTAGCACCTCTAACTATTTTTATGTTTTCAAGAATGGAACATCTTGATATTAAAATCAAGATAAAAGAAAAGGAGATAAAAATCCTACAGGAACAACTCGAGTTGCTATATCTCGAGAAATCTCTTATGGAGACAGGAAAGAAACAAGAAGAACTTAATTGTTCAAAACAATCTCTAGAGACCAGAAGCTTAAACAAGGAATCTCCATTAAAAAAGGAAGAACCTAACAGTTCACAAAAAACTTCTGAAACCACAAAGCTCAATTGGGTTGTTGAGGCAAAAAAAGAAGAACAAAAAAAAGCTTATGTGGTCTATAATGGCCAAAAACTAGGAATTTATAACAACTGGGTAGAAGCTAGTAAATCTATTCTAGGAATTAGTGGAGTAACTCATAAAATCTTCACCAATAGAATAGAAGCTGAAGGTAGTTATGTCAACTACAAAACATCGAAACTAAACTCCAGAGGAGATAATAAGAAATTATTCTACAACACTACCATAACAACCAATAGCTCCAAACAGATTGACAAATCTTGGAAAGATAGCAAGGCCTCTAGTGCTATTTAGAGAAACATCTCTTCAAGAGACATCAAAAATAAAGCATTCAGTATTATTCAGGTAGACATCTCCTATAACTACTCCAATCATTGAAGATGAAAAGGACCAATATAGAAACCTCAACAAACTACAATGGTTAAGTCTCTATAATTTGGCCAGAAAATCTACCCAAGAACATATTAAAGATATGAAATTTTATACTACAGACAAGGAATTTTCTGTAGGAAGTAAATTCAATATATTTGAAGGAGTTGATCCAATTTTTTGTGTATAAAGCATTTTATGTAGGATTAATAGAATATATATATCTAGGAATTAATTTAAGTGAATTAAATTATTTTCCAAAAAAATATAAATGAGCAATCAAGAATTTTAGAAGAAAAATTAAAGTAGGCGATAAACCTATTTATCTTAGATTTTTCAGTTCATTAATGGACTAGAATAAGGAATGAAGTACTAGTCCCTACCACTTCATCAAGATAGGGATCTCCAACACAAACATAGAGGTTCCCAAATCAAGGGCACTTCTAGAAAAGGAATTCAACATAGAAGAACTCTGTATATTAAGAGGACAAATGCTAAGCCAAATTTACTATGAACTCAAGAAGATTGACAATTGTACTGAGATTAAAGTAAATTATTCAACTAGTAAAGTCATCATAATTTCCCACAGTAGCATGAATCTATTAGAAGAAGATGGTGAAAAAATCACCAAATATGAAACCAATTTTAATTGCAACAACCTAGAAATTGGTCAAGAAACAATGAAGGTATTCTACTTCTATGCCAGAAAATCCACCAAAGACCACAAATGCATTCTCTGCATCAAAGACTAAGAAGATGAAGATGCATCATCATCAACGTCATCAAAGGAACCGTCGGCAGAAATTGACAAAGAAAAATAGGAAAAGAAACTATCGGAAGAAGACTACAAAAGAAATAAAGATGTAGACCCCACATCTTAGTCGGCAACATATGCCAAGGAAAAAAGTAATGGCTATCCTTTAAAGTAGAAAAGCAGATGAATTATTAGAAGAAGGGTAAAATAATAATTTTAGTCTTGTAAACATGGATTTCTTGTTCTATAAAAGAAACCCTTTTATGATTTTCAAGAGAACACACACACGAATACACAGAAATCCAAAGCTCTCTACTCTGAAACACTCTAGCATAGAAAACCTCTCTATCTAAAAATCTCAAAACTAATAATGTTATATCCAGTAATTATGAGAAACTAAGCACCCCTTTCAAGGTTCTTAGTTGGCCTTAAGTTGTAATAATTATTATGCTATAAATAAAATGGAGTTCAGTTACTCTTCTTTAGTAAGTCAACTATTGGACACTATTTATGTACAGATACAAAAGGCTCACCATTGCCATGAGGGCGTTGAGGTTTGAGCAAAACTGAGGCATAACAGGTGTAACAAAAGAAGACGAACATAAGGGAAGATTGTGGTGGACCCATCAAATTCAGGTATAATAATTATAAATTTAAGCTAGTTAAGAATCTTAAATATTTAAATATTTGCTTACAACAAAACATAATATTGTTAAAACAGGAAAATGAAATTTATTTTTAGAAATAAACAACTAATAATTCTAATGGAAATCAAAGATAAAAATCTAATTCTATTAGAAACATTTGATAAAAGTTATCTCTATCATTTAAATGAATATTTTAAAAATGAAGACTATGAAACTTGTATTGGAAATTTTAAAAGATTTAACACCTTATTAGATATCTATACAGATTATATTAAAACTATTAAAAGTATCATAGACCATCCTGTTTCAAGGACATTAAAAGAATATTTTAGTCAAAAATATGTGAGAATAAAGGAAGAAGAATTCAACAACTTAATGTTTGGATATTACTTCTTTGAAGATTATAAATATACTGTATGTACACAAGAAAAACCTGATTGTATACTACGAATAAGACAAAATAATATACATTTAATATATATGATGTATCAAGATAATACTCTATGAACATTGAATCATTGGTACATAAATTAGAATTATTAGATTTAACAAATGAAAGAGTAATTTTTAATTTTAAAAAAGAATTAATAGATTCAGGATTAGAATTAAGCAACCAACATAATGAAGAATATAATATACTATACAATTGTAATGAATATAGAAAAAAATTAGACTTATATAGTAAAATAATAAGCTCTTTAGACAAATTATTATCTTCAATAAATAGATAAAGACCATCAACTAGGTCAATATTAATCCTAGATTAAAAAATTGTATCGATCCGTAGAAATTGTTATCAGAGCCTAGGAATATTAATCTAAATAGTAATGAATGAAAAATTAACACCATTAAAATATAAGAATATTTTTGATATTTTATAAACTTTAGGAACATAATTGAAGATATGACAAACCTCAAGGGCATTTAAGATAATATTCCTTTATAAATGGACATCTTTATTTTTTAAAAGTATACAATAGTATGCAATCTCAAGTTTATTATTTAAATATTTTTTTTTGTTATACTAAGTATTCATTTATATTTTTCATATATTTTTTATTTATATTTTATTATTATATAATTTTTACTTACTGAATACTAATAAAGTAAGAAATATTTAACATCTTCTTATAAATTTTATGAAAATTATATCAAATAATACTTAAAACTTATATATAATAACAAAAATAGCACGAGCAATTTAATTGGATAGAATTCAACATTAAACAAATTTAAATAATTATAATTCAACTTAAACTTTGTCAAATATTTCAATGTAAAACGATGAGTCGAGTTCTTTTTTAATAATAAAAATATATTAATGATATATAATGAGTTTTATTTTTATAATTATAAATTTTAAAGATATTACTTTTTTGTTTTTCTTAAATTTTACTAGTTTCATGTTTCTAACACTTTCTTAGAAATAATGCATTTTGTCTCTCATAAAATTTAGTCATTATGTGTTACACGACATATAATTATATAAATATGCATTTTTATTTATACTATATAAAATTAATTTTATAAATATTTTTTTCACATAAATTTTTTTGCATGTTTATTATAATTTACGTTTTTTTAATTTTTTTTATCCATGTACATAAATATTAAGTTATGTTATTTAATCTCGTCTCAATAGTTTGATTTTTTATTTTAAGGAAGAGTTAAGGTCCAATACTTCTTGTAAAAATAATACTTATATATAAAAGTGATTTCATAAAGATAAATAATCATATATATATATATATTTTATTTTTATTCAATTTTTTAATTATAATTTTTTAAAGTTAAAATAATCTTTATTTAATGTAACTGAAAAAATCAAAAAAATAAAATAAAAAATTTTCTTTTCATTTCTTTATAACAATATGACGAAACTATTATAAAAATAAATATGTAACTTAAATGTCATTTTTTTAATAAATATAAGATCTTAATGATATTTATTTCTTATTTTAATTAGATAAAAATAAATTTTTAATATATAAAATCCGATGTAATATTAAAAACATTAAAATTTATAAATTTTTAAAACACTAATTATGATTTTTTTTAATATTATTTTATAATAATTTATTTAAAAATTTTTAAATTTTATTATAATTATTCAATGTTATCAAAATTATTAATTTTTATCGGGTGTCTCCACTCAATATTAATACTCTGACACAGCAACAACGTTTTCCTTAAATCTTATCTCATTAAATCTTATCTCATACATCTCAATTCTGGTGGCGTGGTTTTGAATAAGTCTAAAACCACTGGCCCAATTGTTCATATTTTATAGTTTAGTAAATTACAGTCAACTCAACCACAGCATTAATTAATTAAGTTCCGTTTAACGATATAATTCTTCAACTTCTACGAAATACAGTACCCAAAAACACCAGCCACGTTCATCGATCATCTTCTCAAATCTACAATCTATTTAACTTTTAATTCTTCTCCTTAGTAACCCAATAGTGCAGCTCTTTCTCCTCTTACATAGAGCTTTCCCTTACCCTCTTCTAAGCTTTCTTAACGGAGAGAAATTGAAACTAGCATTATGAGGACGAAATCACATATCCAAAACAAGTTCTTGAGGATAATCACAACACCCATTAGATTTTTGGGAAAAGGAATAGATTTATATGTACGAAGCATGAATAATTCTGCAAAAAGAATGAGATGTGGAGGCACTTTGGAAGGCCCAGCAGGTGAACTCTTTTCATTACCAAAGAGTTTTAGTGCTAGACCCTCAAGGTCGAATGATTATGATGATTACTCAGAGCTTATTAGAGCTGCTTCTGCTAGGAGCCTTGATAATAGAATTGAAATGGATATGATTTTACAAAAGCAAGATAGAAGCAGACAATCATCAATTGATACAACAATCGTCGGATTGAATAACAAAGGTTTGCCCAAGTGTTGCAGCGTTGGTATGAGTAAAATTGATGAAGATGGTCCTTGTGAATTTGATGAAAAAGAGGGTTTTAATATGAAGCCGGAACCTTTATACCCAAGAAGCAAAAGCTATGCTGTTAATAAGAGAAATTTATGGTTATGACCACATATTGGAGTAATACCAGTTGGGATCGAATCTAATTCATGTATCAAAAAGGTTAATATATCTGAGTTGAGATTATTCAACTTTAAAGTTCTTTTTTATTTTTTTTTATCTATTTTGATTTTAATCAATTGGATATGCTTTCGTTGTTTGAAATGTTTATGTACAGATATTTGATGCAAGTATTCGAAATGATAATGGAATATTTTGTGCATAATTTTAGAATCAGATATGTATAAATCAGGAGACAAAACAGAGCTCCATCACGGTGCAAATTGTGCAAATGATTCAGAACTAGCGAATGGCCTAACTTGGATGAGGGGGAATTCGAAGTATCGTTCCCACACCATATACAAAGTATTATGCATATGTATGATTGGGTAGAAATTTTGACCTTTAAAATTGCGCATTTAATTTAGTCTATATCAATTATTAATTTTATCATAAAACATTTTACAATTTTTTACTAAATATTATAGATTAATTATAATATAATATAATTTAATATAATAATATAATATTTAATCCATTTGATAAATTACACCAAATATGAGTATATGACCAATAAACTACTAAAAAAGTTCACATTTTTATGAGAGTACTGTTATTTACGTAGAGATGTTAATTTGTCCCATAGAATAATAAGAGGAGGAATTCACGAGGAAACCACAATTTTGACACTGTTAAAGATTTAAATGAATTTTGATAAAAGAAAATATTATTATAAATAAATTAAAATTTAAGTAAAAAAAATCAACCATATATGAGACATAATTATTATAATAAAGGTTAAAAAATTTATAAAACAAGAAAAAAATGATAATAATATAAAGGGTAGAGAGAAGAATCTCCTCATAAATGATCTTATTATTCTTTCTCATTGTACCCTTAGATCTTAATTTGTGTTTAGAGGAATGAAATTAGGTATTAAAGTGTAATTAAATTTGTTTGATTTGTAAATAAAATATTAATTTTATTTACATTTTTTCAATTGTTGAAGTTAAAAAAAAAATTAAACGTTGGAAAGTCCAAAACCATGGGTAAGTTTTGGGCATATTACCGACAACAAATTGAAAAGGGTATTAATAAGAGAAGGTAAAGAGACGAGAGCTCGCTAGGAAAAGAGAGAAAAATAAAGACAAAGAAGGAAAAGAAGGAAAGATAGGAAAGGGTCCCACAAAACAAAAAATAAAAAAAACAAAACTGGGAAATAAAAAAAAGGAAAAAGAGAGAAAAAAGAAAAGAAAACAAACACAAGAAAAGGGGGTAAAGGAAAGAAAGGATAGGCCCTTTTCTATTCTTTCCTTTTTTTTCGTTCAAACATTTATTTATCTCTCTCTCAATTTGTATTGTTTTAAGATAAATTTTTAGAACTAAAATTCTTAAATTTTTTTTGACAATGGGTAACAAAAATATAATCTATGATAATAAATTTTCATTTAAAGTTAGAAGATTTTACTCATCTTTGTATGCTAGAATTCATACACATGGATTTATTATGTCGTTTTAAAATTTTTATAATGAATGTGTTTTGCATTTTGAAGAGCTCTTTGATTTCTGATACGTGCAAGCCATGGCATGCACCTTGAGGTTGCTTGTATGCACAGAGTTGGTTAGGCAAGGCAAAAGTGTGTGCACATGAGCGTATAGTTAGTTATGCTCTTATGTGCGCATAGTTGGTTAGGCAGGGTTGGAGCGCGCGCACGTAGGTGTAGAGTTGGTTATGCTGGCAGGTATTAGTGCGCAACATGATAGGCTTAGGGATTGTGTCAGAGGGGACCACATAGGTTGTTATAAATTCAGAGTTTGTTAATCTTTTTCTATTTTTTTCTTTCCTTGTAAGGCTATATATAGCCTCAATGAAATCAATAAAAGAATAGAAGAATTTATCAAATCAGTTCTTCCTCTCTCTTGATTTTCCTCTCTCAAATTATACATAACAATTTCCTATTTACATGTTGGTTTAAACAAATTATTGATATAATTTTTACATATAATTTTTGGATTAAATATAATAATTTTAATAAAGTGATATTTTTAGCATTTTTAGGCCTTATTTAAGTCGAATAGTTGGTTTTGGTTTGAGTATATATCAAACCCATTATTAATATATTGAATATTTTAAAGTGTTTTGGAGCTCTTTTGAAAATTTAAATTTAAAATTGGTATGAAATCCAAAAAATAATTAATGATTTTACTTTATAGGAAAATATAAATAATTAATTATATCATGCATGCTTATATTATTACTTGATGATATATTATGTTTTAAAATTAATATAGATAGTTTATTTTAAGTTTGAGTGTTTTATTTTTAGACTTGATTATAACATCCATGAGACTTTAAATTCCAATCATTATCCAGATAAAAGTAACTAAAAAAGAGCATATTTAGGTTGAAAATGAGTTTTATTGTCTTTTAGATTGACATACTAATCGATACTTTGCCCTATTTTAAGGCTTGACATATGTGAATTAAATTAGACCTTAATTCTAGGAGATTTCTTTGTATATGCTTTCCATTTTATTTACATTTCACATTCATTGTAATTGATATATAATTAACTCATATGATATGTATATTGCTATAAATAAGACATTACTTACCACTTCAAAAGTGTGGTGGTTTTCATCAAACATTTTCATGGTATCAGAACAGTCTCTATTTTAACAGCCATCGCTCCACCTTTTAATTTTTTTAATTCCAATGGCTTCTGATCCCAATCTTCTTCCTTTCAACACTTTAATCCACATGATCACCATCAAGCTTTCTTCCTCAAACTACTTTTTATGGAAAAGCTAGCTCCTTCCTCTTCTTGAGGGTAAAGAATTATTGAAATTTGTTGATGAAACCCATGTGTTGCCAACCTGTTTTGAACCTACCAACTCTACCACACCTAATACCAAATACTTGGCATGGAAAGTTACAGATTAACGTCTACTCATTCTCTTACTTTCCTCCATTACCGAAGAAGCCATGGCTGAGGTTGTTGGCCTCTCCATTGCACGTGACGTATGGCTCACTTTGGAGAACACTTTCAGCCATCACTAGAAGGCATGTGAATTACATCTCAAGGATGATTTAAAGTTGATGAAGCACGGACACCGACAAAGTCCATTGGTTCCTCCGCGACCTTGGCTCTGATTTCTTCAGCTTCTTCACCGCACAGATGGCTCTCATTTTGCTCCTCTATTTTTTGGATTTGGTCTCCAAATTTTAAGCTCTCTACCACCACTACTATGACATTCACCACCATCAATCGAGGCCATGCTGCTAACCATGGTCACCACTCTTCAAATCGAGGCAACTAGGGGGGTCATTTTAGTAACCACGGTAGAAACTTTGCCAACCATGGGCACTCCAACTCTGGGTAGGGACGTCGCCCACCTTGATGCCAGATCTGCCGTACGGAGTGCCATTATGCATCTGATTGGTTTTTGGAAACTGGGGCTTTATCCCATATGACCATAGATCTATCTAATTTGGATCAGCCCACTAATTACACGGGTAAGGACTTTGTGATTGTAGGAAATGGTGCATCTCTACTCATAACCCACACCGGTACCCTTTTCTCCTATTCCAAATATTCATTTATTAGATGTCTTAGCCGTTCCTCATCTTACTAAAAATATTCTTTCAATTAGTATATTAACGTCTGATTTTCCTCTTTCCGTTACATTTACTAATAATTCTTTTACTGTTCAGAATTGTCAAACTGGAAGGGTGGTGGCAGCCGGTACAAGAGATGACAGCCTATATGTGTTAGAGCGTAGAAATTCTGATTTTATTTCTATCCTTAAAAATAAATCACTACATGCTTCCTATGAATTATGGCATGCTCACCTTGGACATGTAAATCATTCTATCATTTCTTTTTTAAATAAAAATAGACATCTTTATCTTACATCTCTATTTTCATCTCCCACTTTGTGTAGTACATGTCAACTTGTGAAAAACCATCGTTTGCCTTATTCTTGAAATGAATGTAGGTCGTCTCATGTGTTAGATCTTATTCATTGCGACATTTGGGGACCTTCCCCCCATCAAATCGAATTTGGGTTTTGCCTACTATGTTCTTTTTATTGATGATTATTCTCGATTCACTTGGTTTTATCCTTTAAAATTTAAATATGATTTTTTTGATATTTTCCTCCAATTTCAAAATTTTTTGGAAAATCAACATTCCACTTGTATCAAAATATTTCAAAGCGACCGCGATGCCAAATTTACTAGTAATTGTTTCAAAGCTCACCTATGTACCTCTGGTATCCATCATCAACTATCTTGTCATATACACTCATCCAAAATGGTCGTGCTAAAAGAAAACATCGCCATGTAATTGAGACTAGCTTGGCCCTTCTTTTCCACTCTTACCTTTCTCCTTGCTTCTGCATTGACGCCTTTAGCACTACAACTTACATCATAAACTGGTTGTCCACACCGCTTCTTGGATGTAAGTCACCTTTTGAAATTCTCTATGGTTCTTCTCCGAATTATGAGAATTTTCATCCTTTTGATTGTTGTGTTTATCCTTGTTTATGTGATTATATACCTCACAAACTTTCTCCTCGCAATATTCCTTGCATTTTCTTGGGCTATAATCCCTCTTACAAAGGGTTTCATTGCTTTGATCCCACCACCACTAGGATTTATACCACCCCACACACTCAATTTGATGAAACTCACTTTTCTTCTCTTGATAGTTCTTAGGCTCAACCCCTCTCTTCTCTCCATATTTCCAAATTTTTGGAACCATGTCTTCTTCATACCAACCCACCCTCATCTTCCATTGTACCTTATTCCCCGCACGTTCCTCAATCCGGTTCTTCCTAATGCATTATTTGTACTGACCTTGTGGATGAGTTTGTGCAGGCTGTTGATTCTTTTATAGGTCCCTCTTTGCTGCACCCCGCCCTCAGTCCACCTTCAATTGAGACCACTACTAAGATCATTCCAGATCCTTCTACTCCTGCATCTTTGTTAGGCTATCATCCTATGCTCACACGAGCCAAAGTAAGGATTTTCAAGACTCGTCATTCGACGAATCTTGGTGTTCTTGGATCAACTAGCCTTCTTCTTGCCTCTACTAAGCCCAAAGGATTCAAATATGATGCTAAGAATCTTGCCTAGCTTGCAACCATGGATGAACAAGTCCAAGCTCTACAACAAAATCACACCTGGGTTTTGGTTCCCTACCCCCTAACACCAACATTGTGGGTTCCAAATGGGTGTTCTGAACCAAATATCTACTTGATGGATCCGTTGAGCATTTCAAAGCTTGGCTTGTTGCCAAAGGATATACTTAAGTACCTAGTCTTGACTATACTTATACTTTTAGCCCTGTTGTCAAGGTTATCATTATTCGTGTTGTGCTTTTTATTTCTATCACCAACAGATGGACTCTTCGCTAACTTGATGTCAAGAATGCCTTTCTTAATGGTACTATCATTGAAAATGTTTATATGGAACAACCTCCTGGGTATATTGATCCTTGCTTTCATAATCATGTATATCAGTTGAAGAAAGCTCTCTATGGTTTTAAGAAAGCACCCCAAGCATGGTTTCAACATTTTAGCTCCTTTCTTCTTTCACTTGGTTTTTCTTGTAGTCGTGCTAACACTTCTCTCTTTATTTTCCATAAGAAGTTTAACATAATCCACTTGCTTCTTTATGTTGATTATATCATTATCACTAGCAACAACTCATATCTCCTTAACAACTTCACTTGCAAGCTTCATTCTGAGTTTTCCATTAAAGATTTGGGCCCTCTTAGTTATTTTCTTGGTCTTGAAGCTTCAACAACTGCCAATGGTCTATTCATTAGTTAGCTGAAGTATGCATGTGATATTCTCACTCTTGCTTAGTTACTTGACAACAAACTAGTTCATACCCTCATGGTTGTTGTTGAACACCTTTCTATTGATAGTACACCTTTTTCGGATCCTACTCTCTACAGGTCTCTTGTTGGTACCCTCAAATACTTGACCATTACATGGCCCGACATTTCCATGCTGTAAATTCTATTAGCTAGTTTCTACATGCTCCAACAGAGGATCACTTTCTTGCTGTCAAGCATATTCTTCACTATGTCAAAGGCACCCTTCATTTTGGCCTTCATTTTGGCCTTCATTTTCGCCCCTCTGCTACTCCTGGAGCCTTAGTTTCTTACTCTGATACAGATTGGGCAAGTTACCTTGACACTTATCGATCTACCTCTGGCTACTCCATTTATCTCGGCACCAACTTGGTTTCTTGGAGTGCCAAGAAGTAACCTATTGTCTCTTGCTCTAGTTGTGAATCGAGTATCGTGCTCTTGCGTCCACTGCAGCTAAAATTATTTGGGTTACGCATCTTCTTCCTGATCTATAGATCTCCACTCCCTAGCAGCTTCTTCTTCTATGCGACAACAAAAGTGGCATTTTTTGAGTTCTAACCTCGTTTCTTATAAGCGGGCCAAGCATGTTGAGTTAGACTATCATTTCCTTCAGGAATTTGTTGTTTTTGGTAAACTTCGTACTCAGTATGTTCCCTCTCACTTGTAGGTTACTGATATCTTCACCAAAAGTCTTCATCGACTACATTTTTACTTTTTTCGTTCCAAGTTTCACGTCTGTTCCAATCCGGTGCTCAGCTTGCGGGGGTGTATATGTGTGTTGAGGATACTTTGCCTTATTCTAAGGCTTGACATATGTGAATTAAATTAGACCTTAATTCTAGGATATTTCCTTGTATATGCTTTCCATTTTATTTACATTTCACATTCATTGTAATTGATATGTAATTAACTCATATAATATGTATATTGCTATAAATAAGACATTACTTACCACTTCAAAAGTGTGGTGGTTTTCATGAAACATTCTCAAATCCTGTATTAGGTCCATCAAGTGTGAATTGGGTGATTACCCAAATTTACTTATGTTATGGATAATGACAGAACTTGGTGAATTGTAGAAGAATTAATGCTATGGAATTGTGATCCAAAGTATTGAGACTTTTGTGGATCCTAATAAGGAAAACTTTGTGACAGAGTTGAAGTGGGAGGTTCTTCAAGTAGAGTTACTCCAAAAATTTGTTCAAAACATGATATTTAAATATATTAATTGATATAGATATGAACTTTAGTTTTTGTGAATATATTTGAGAAAGAATAAGTTCGTAAAGAAATTTTCAAAATCTCAACGGGTTTAAAAGTTTAATATTTACTTTGTAACATGAGTTTTAAAAGTGTCAAGTTTAGAACTTATATATGTAATACTAATATGTAATGAATTATTTTTGAATGCTAGCTTTAAAGTGTTGCAAAGTAGTGGTATTTTGTAAAGTATTTTATAAATGTTGGGATGAGTGTTTTCGGTGTACATGCCTAAAATCAATGTGGTAATGGTAAGGGTGAGTGTTATATCTCCAGGTTTGTGCTATCTTGGGACACGAATCCTAGGACACAAGATGGTTTATCCTAGGATAAATGATAGTGAGTATATAGGCCATAGTTTTGGGACACGGGATTACTCGTTATAGGCAACGAAACGAAGGATCAAAGGTATTTGCATGTATGTTTTTCATGTTGGTATTTACTGGTATAGTTTACCAAGGAGATTTAATATTTATATGATGAAAAATTTATTTATTCTAATTGCATGAGTTGTTAGGTTACTTTTAAACTAATATTTTATGCACTTTGATTTTCTTACAAACAGTTTGATTTAAGTTAAAGTTTAATACAAGTTGTCCATATTTAGAGAGAATCATTTAAGTAGTTAAATAAATAAATAAACATATATATATATATGTTATGACTATTTATTTAATTGTGTTTGATTATACAATTGATAATGAGCATATAAATTACATGTAAAAAAAAACTCTACTAGACGAAAACTCATTCTTTATTTTCTCTCTTTCCAAATGATGAGCCTTCAATAGGTTGGAGCTTGACAAGATCGTTTGGACATAAGTGTAAGTGTTCATTGTTATCTAATTAGTAGAATTTAAGAGATTGAGAAAGATTTATGATTAACTGTATAATTATTATTATTGTTTTGAAATATGTTGAGGCAATGCGACATGCTTAAGGTTATTAGAGAATTGTATATAGATTCTCATCCCAGGCCTTACTTTGAATTGTCAATTTTTTTATTAGACTTACTAATCTTTATTTTCATTCATATCATTTTTCTTCAAGATACTTGAGCCTAGTTAAATGTTGAGAACTCACTTACCTCTTTCTTATTGATCTTTCATAAAATAAGCTCATGTATTACCCCTTATTTATACATGATTGTTCTATTTAAACTTACCTAACTCTATAGGTTAATTTTTCAATCATTCTCATGTGAATATTTGGTGAATCCTTATTATTTATGGAAGCCAATTTTGTAGTGTTTCATTTATATTTCTATTATTCTAGGTCTTCACTCATGTTTATAATTATCTAAATTTTATATGATCTTATCATATTCCTATATTATTTGATCTTGTGCTATTAATCCTTATTTAATTTTCTTAATCATATCCTTAAATAAGTATGGTTCTCAAAATATGATAGGAATCTTAAAGGTATGATATGATAGAGATTAAATCTCCATTTAAATACAAATATATGATATGATATAGATCAAATCTCCATTTGAGATTCTAATAATACTAATTAGGATGATAGATAATTATCATAATGTTATATTTTTTATCCATATCATAACACTCATCCTCGGATGTCAATCACATTAAAGAAAACATGCCTCATTAAAAATCTTACTAGAAAAATCCAATTGGACAAAACCTAGGAAAGAGAAAAAGAGTACATTATTTTTATATGCACGCTAGACCTACATCATTATAACCTTTCCAAGAAAAGACATTGTGATAAAACCTTTGATGTGGACCATTTAGGCAAAGAACCCTAGGAACCCACGAACTCAAAGGAATAGGAACAATCGATTTGCTAGGAACATGTTGGAGATGATTGGATTAGAATCCTAAGGAAAAAATTCCTTAAAACCCTAACCTTGAGATGCCATAAAGGATGATTACTCCCTTTGATAAGCCTTATTCAAGCATTCAATCAAGAACACAAGAAGGCAAATAAAAATGATTTATGAAATATATTTGATAAATGATATATCTGCCTCCAAATTACATAGTGGCTTCTTTTTATAAGCAATAAATCTTCATAAAAAACCATAGATGTCAACTCACCCTAAAAAAACCCTAGGCACCAATTCAATCCCTAAAGAAAACCCTCGATGAAATGGGTTTTTTTATTGGTGGATTGGGCTTAATTCAGCCTTAAGAAAATAAAAGACTAAAAGACTTATGATAAAATAAAACATTAAAGGCCCACAATTAACTACAACAAAAATTACTTCCTAAATCAATCCTTGCTCTCAACTTGATCTTCCAAATCGATCCCTTTCATAGGATCTTGAGAATATTTGTAGGATCTTGAGGATATTTGTAGGATCTTGAGAATATTTGTAGACATCAACTTGGTTAGTACCTCAATCTCTATTATTCCCCTTCTCTTTGAAAAGATTCGTCCTCAAATCTTAGCTTTGTAAGCAGGTAGATTTGGTATTGCGAATCCTTGTGTGAATTCTATTTGATGCTCAATTCCTCTCAAAGGAGGTAATCCACAGGGAATCTCTTTAGGAAGTAGATTCTTAAAGTCCTACAATAAAGACACAACAACACTAGTCAAAGATGAGTTAAAATCGTTAGTAGAAAGATAAACATCCTTGTGCATAAGTACAAGTACTTATTGCCTTGCCATGATTGCACCCTTAATCTCATGTTTTTTAGAAATTATACTCATTCTTTTATTTTCCCTTCCTATTGGCTCATTTTTCTCTCCCTTTTACTTACTTTCCTATCCTTTTTGCTCACTTTTCTCTCCATTTTTGCTCTTAACCTCACTGAATCTCTTTTGATTTTCCTCTTGCTCACACTTTTATTTTTCCCACAACTTGACTCTCCTTCTATTCTAATCTTATCTTTATAAGCTTGCAAAGGTTTGAGAGGGGCTAATACAACTTTTTGGTTGTTCATTACAAAATAATAATGATTTTTGCACCCATCATACGTCACCCTCCTATCCAATTTCCATGGTCGGCCAAGCAAAATATGAGTAGCATACATTGATGTCACATCACAAAGAACCTCTCTTCATATTTTCCAATCGAAAAAGGAACCCAAACTTGTTTGTTGACCTTCACTTCTCCACAATCATTCAACCATTGTAGCTTGTAAGGTTTGGGGTGCTTCTACCACTTTAAATTCAATTTTTCTACCAACAAAGTACTAGCAACATTATTGCAGCTCCCACTATCAATAATCAATATACATACTTTATCCTTCACATGGCATATTGTGTGGAAAATATGATCACGTTGCCCCTCATCTATTTCATTCTTAGGCTGTATATTTAGGGTTCTCCTTATGACAAGTATTTCTCCCTGCATGGGTTCTTTTACTTCAACTTCAGAATAATCCTCCAATGGTGACATTTCATCATCACTTGAACTAGCACTTTCAATTTCTACATTTTCATGTACAACCATAACCTTTTTGTTTGGGCATTCAGAAGCAATATGTTCGAGTCCTTGGAACCTAAAACACTTAATATCAAGTGACTTAGTAAGGATTTTATTTTTGGGTTTACCATTAGGATTAACAACATAATTCTTCAACTTTACTTCATCTTTTATTCTAAATGCAGCTTTGTTGTCCTTCCAATTTGATCTCCATGGATAACTGGAGTATGCACTGGATCTGAACCTCTTAGAATTGATTTGCTTCTCTACTTTAGTGGCCTTGTGTAGTAGTTCCTCCATCTCTACATAATGTTGTAATTCAACCACATCAAAAATTTCTTTGTTTAATCCGACAATGAATCTAGCCATTGTTGCTTCTCTATCTTCCTCTATGTTTGCTCTAATCATGGTGATTTCCATCTCCTTATAATAATCCTATACACTCATAGAACCTTGAATCAACCATTGCAACTTTCTATATAAATCCCTATAGTAATGGCTAGGTATAAATCTCTTACGTATCATCAACCTGATCTCTTCCCAAGATTGATTAGGCATCTCACCATTCCTTTGCCTGTTAACCACCACTTGATCCCACCATATAGTAGAATAATCTGTAAATTGTATGGCTACTAACTTTACTTTCTTCTTCTCAGAGTAATTATGACAATCAAATACATGACTAGCCTTTCTTTCCCACTCCAAGTATAACTCAAGATTATTCTTTCCTTGAAAAGGTAGAATTGTCATCTTTATACTTCCTATATTGCTATCTTATTTGGAATTAATCTTTTTATTTCCATTTATAACTTGCTCTCCAACACATTGGAATCAACTTCTTCTTCATTGAACTCATGTCTTCTATGTATTTGATAACTGTATATTATACAGTTATTTTGTCCATTTTATTAATTATAATTGCTATGTTCCTAATATTTTTAGTTAATTTTAATTAATTAAATTAATATTTACTACTTATTTTTTAAGGAATATATTTTTAAGAAAATTAAAGAATTTGAATCAAAAAAGGACTTAATTGCAAATAATAAAAGTCTAAAAATATAATTTAAATTAAAGGAGTGCTTAATTGCAATTAACGAAAGTTTAAAAGTAATTTAAATTAGAAAAGGGCTTAGTTGCAATTAACAAAAGTTTAAAGGATAATTTAAATTAAATTGGAGGGCTAAAATGCAATTAAATAATATTTGTTTTTTGCGCAGGAAAAGGAGGACCATACATAACTATTTTCCACACGTGCCACGTACCATCAGATCAAAATATCAATGGTGAGGATCAGCACGTAAGATGGACGTGTGACAAAAGAGATTTGAATTGGTTTTCCTAGATTACACATTGCTCGGTGCTGAGTGGGGCCCACCTGCTATACAGGCCGGTGTGCAAGGTGGGACCACATTTCTGCTACATAGGCAATTTCCTGTGCGGCGCATTCCATGTAAAATTGTGCGCCCTCCCAGTATACCTAATGCGAAGGTGCCACGTGTCTATATTATTTGTACAACAAATAAAATGACGACACATGGCATAAGTTTTGTAAAATAAAAACAAGGAAACAGTTCACATTTCCAGCCACGTCTGCATCCCCCACGTGTCTGGAAGGCACTTCTCCCGTGTGACACGATCCTTGTATACCCTCTTTTCACAACGAATGAAAGGCTGCCATGTGTCTCGTTATTTCTTGTAGCCAATGAGATGCTGACACATGGCATGCATAAATTGAAATGAAAAATCCAAAAATGTGCACGCTTGTCTCCCACGCAGATTTAAATATTATTTTTGATGTACCGTTTTGTCTGCCACGCTGGTTTTATTTATTATTTTCGATGTAAGATGTCTCCCGCGTGTTTAAAGAAAATGTATTTTATGATGTATTTTTTTAGAGTGTTGGAGCTATAAATAGGAGATTATTGCGAAATATTTAGGAGGTTGGAGAGGAGGTTAGAGTGTTGGACTGTGGTACACACAATGGCTTCTATTGTGTTCTACATGTGCCATAAATTTGAGAGTAGAAACAAATTCTAATTTTCTTTTGTTCATCTATTATTCCTTAAATGCTGTAATTTTAATTTTATTTATGAAGTAATTTAATTTTTCTAGGGTTGTTGTGTTGCTAAATTTATGAAGCTTGGATTTAATTATTTTTGAAAGATTTATGAGATTTTTAATTTGTTTATTCTATTTGTGCTTAATGCTTTTGATTATTGAAAAATTTATCAATTGATCTGTGGAACTTAAATAAACTTGGAAGAGACATTTTTGTGTATATTGCTTATGGATAGAATAATATGTATATATAAGGGATATGAATATACCTTTATTTTATGTGTGGCCATTTGAGAACTTTGAACATAATGAATCTTGGTAAATTTAATTCTCATAGGAATATAGTGAATTATTTTAGCAAGGTGTGTCTATATGGAGCTCGGAAGAGATGTATGGATAAAATTAGAAGTTCTTGGTTGACAAATTAAATTTACAAAAAATAAATCAAGAGAAAATAATATGATTCGAGTGGATTAATTTGGTGAAACTACAATCCTAGAATGTTTTTTTTATATTTAGTTATAAAACTCTTAATTAGTTGTTAAACTTTCATAAACTTTCGTTTTTTTTGGATAAAATCAGATTAAAATAATTTTAGTACTCCACAAACTGTAGTGACAAATCTCCGTGGGAACGATAATTTACTTATCAAATTTTATTACTTGTGACCGTGTATACTTGTACGTTACTATGATCTCGTAATGAGACAACAAGTTTTTGGTGCCATTGTTGGGGATTTGTTTTACAAATTTTTGTTGATATTAATACCAATCAATCTGATTTTAGTTCCAAAAAAAAATATTTTTCTTTATGCTTATTGTTTACTTTCTTTTATTTATGTTTCAATTTTCTCACAAGTTGAAACTTTTTATTTGACGCAAAACATCTGAACCTCCCTAAAAGTAGAAAAAAAGGGGGAAGTCAAGCTGACGACTATAAATCAAGCGCTTCTTGGGAAGCAACCCATGTGTTTTAATTTTCTATTTTTTTTATTTAGTTTAACATGTATTAGTTTTTATATTTCTTTATATTGTTATTTTATTTTTCGTAGGTGCAATATGGAAGAAATGAAGTCATTTTTGGATTTCAATCTTGCAAACCAAAACCAGGAAGTTTCTTTGAACCCATCTCTTTTGTTCTTTAACTTTCACACATTGAGGACAATGTGCATATTAAGTTTGGGGGTGGTAGAGAGATTGAACTTAGTTGAAATATTTTCTGGAAGCTTTATTTGTTTGGTTGATCAAAGATATTTTGCTTTTAATGGTGATTTATTTTTATTTCTTTGGTTTAAATAATGCATAGCTCTTTGAAAAATTTGAATATTGTCTAAGTTTGTGTATAATTTTTGCGTATGTTTCATTTTTACAAGAATATATATTTATGAGCACTAGTCTTGATGTTTGAGTTATAATGCTAATTTAGAGAAGGTTTATGTGAGTATGCAATTCAATTGATATTTTTGGTGTCATAGTTCTTAGAATTTGTTTGATTTTCTCTCGAGGTGAAGTTCTAGATAACGCTTAACTAATAAAATGATTTAGGCCATCTTTGGATCACTTGAGCCTTTCTATCTACCTTCACATATTTTGTCCATAGTATACCCCTTTTGAGCTTCAAAGTTTATATATATATTTTTATCTCCTTTCAAAAGCCTAGTAAAATATATATATATGTATAGATATATCTATTTTTCTTATCTCACTAACATGTGACCATTGTTAGTAAATTTCTAAAGATATATCGGAAAAAAAGAGGATACTTAAAAAAAAGCGAAAAGGAAAGAAAAAAAAAACAGAAAAGAAAAGCATAGCAAAGCAAAAAAGAAAAAAGAAAAAAAATGATTATTGCATGTGATGTTAAATCCCAAATTGGAAAGTATTCATTGAAATGTTAGAAGGTATCTTGTTTCAATCCTAAAATGATGTGTTTAGGAAAAATTTTGAGCTAAATATTATCTTTTATCCTACCTTTACCTAAGCCATACATTACAAGCTTAATAAAGTACTATTGATTTTTGGTTGTGTTTGTGTAGATTAGTGGAGAGAGAAATGAAAAATGAACTTATGAGATTTGTGATTTCATTAAAAATTAATTGCGTCCATATTTGCATAAAATCATCCGGATTTATGTGATGAAATATGAAAAGACTTCACACACACACTAAAATTCATTGTAAAAATATAACATACTTTTAAATTTATTTCAATGCTTAGATAAATTTTTTGTATTTCTTTGAGTTATATTATTTGAAATGACCAAGAAGAAATGTTTTGAAAATTACTATTTTAAATGCATGCATCCTTGTTTTATTTCTTTCCTTTTGCTCGAGGACTACCAAAATCTTCAGTTTGGGGGTGTGATAACTATATATTATACAGTTATTTTGTCCATTTTATTAATTATAATTGCTATGTTCTTGATATTTTTAGTTAATTTTAATTAATTAAATTAATATTTACTGTTTATTTTTTAAGGAATATATTTTTAAGAAATTTAAAGAATTTGAATCGAAAAAGGATTTAATTGCAAATAATAAAAGTCTAAAAATATAATTTAAATTAAAGGAGTGCTTAATTGCAATTAATGAAAGTTTAAAAGTTAATTTAAATTAGAAAAGGGCTTAGTTATAATTAACCAAAGTTTAAAAGATAATTTAAATTAAATTGGAGGGCTAAAATGCAATTAAAGAATATTTGTTTTTATGCGCAGGAAAAGGAGGACCACACGCAGCTATTTTCCATGCACGCCATGCACCGTCAGATCAAAATATCAACGGGTGAGGATTAGCGCGTAAGATACACGTGTGACAAAAGAGATTTGACCCGGTTTTCCTAGATTACACGTTGCTCAGTGCTGAGTGGGGCCAACCTGCCGTGTAGGCCGACATGCAGGGTGGGACCACATGTCTGCTACGTAGGCAATTTAATATACGGCACGTTCCATGTAAAATTGTCTGCCCTCCTAGTATACCAAATGCGAAGGTGCCATGTGTCTATATTATTGTTACAACAAATAAGATGACGACATATGGCATAAGTTTTGTAAAATAAAAACAAGGAAATAGTGCATGTTTCCAACCGCGTCTGCGTCCTCCACGTGTTTGGAAGGCACTTCTCCCGTGCGACACGATCCTCATGCACCCTCTCTTCACAGCGAATGAAAGGCTACCACGTGTCTCGTTATTTCTTACAGCCAATGAGATGCTGACACATGGCATGCATAAATTGAAATGAAAAATCCAAAAATGCGCACGCTTGTCTCCCACGTAGATTTAAATATTATTTTCGATGTACCATTTTGTCTGCCACGTGGGTTTTAATTATTATTTTCGATGTATAATGTCTCTCGCATGTCTAAAAAAATGTATTTTATGATGTATTTTTTTAGACTGTTGTAGCTATAAATAGGAGATTATTGCGAAATATTTAGAAGGTTGGAGATGAGGTTAGAGTGTTGGAATGTGGTACACACAGAAGCCATTTTTGGCTTCTGTTGTGTTCTGCATGTGCCAGAAATTTAAGAGCACAAACAAATTCTAATTTTCTTTTATTCTTCATCTATTATTCCTTAAATGCTGTAATTTTAATTTTATTTATAAAGTAATTTAATTTTCTAGGGTTGCTGTGTTGCTAAATTTATGAAGCTTGGATTTAATTATTTTTGAAAGATTTATGAGATTTTTAATTTGTTTATTCTATTTGTGCTTAATGCTTTTGATTATTGGAAAATTTATCAATTGATCTGTGACACTTAAATAAACTTGGAAGAGGCATTTTTGTGTATATTTCTCATGGATAGAATAATATGTATATATAAGGGATATGAATATACCTTTATTTTACGTGTGGCCATTTGAGAACTTTGAACGTAATGAATCTTGATGAATTTAATTCTCATAGGAATATAGTGAATTATTTTAGCAAGGTGTGTCTATATGGAGCTTGGAAGAGATGTATGGATAAAATTAGAAGTTCTTGGTTGATAAATTAAATTTACAAAAAATAAATCAAGAGAAAATAATATGATTCGAGTGAATTAATTTGGTGAAACTGCAATCCTAGAATGTTTTTTATATTTTGTTATAAAACTCTTAAGTAGTTGTTAAACTTTCATAAACTTTCGTTTTTTTTGGATAAAATTAGATTGAAATAATTTTAGTACTCCACAAACTATAGTGACAAATCTCCTTGGGAACAATAATTTACTTATCAAATTTTATTACTTGTGACTGTGTATACTTGCACGTTTTTATGTTCTCCTAAAGGAGACAACAGTATTCTTCTATGTGATTTAGAACCAAAAGAGGATTCTAAACCATCAAACCTTGCATTCATCCTCTTAAATTGATCATTAATAGCCTTGATGAATAATTTCAAGTTGACCTCTTATGGTTCTCCTCCTTCCTTACTCACGTTTTCAGCCTATAAAATAAAATAAAATAAAAGGTGTTGTTCCTCACACACCTCCTCATGTGTTTGCTCTTAAATTAGATTGGTATCACTCATTTTTTTATTTCTCTTATCTTTTACCACTAATAGCTCAAGCCATCCCCCTTTTATGTTCTTAATGAAACCAAAGAATTCAACTAATATCTAGAAGCAATCGATTTGTTGGTGACAATCTCAAAAATCAAAATTTTTAAACTTAGTTGACTTTAAGAAACTAAATACAAAAAGGAATATAAGAATGAGAATAACAATAAGAATAAGAACAAGGATAAGAATATAAGAAAAAATATAGGAATATAAGGATAGAAATATAAAGATAGGAATCTTGAACAATCTGTCACTTTCTTCTCCTTTTTTATTTTAAATTTTGACTACTTGTTGTACCCAAAAATTTATGAAGAAAGGAAAGAAAGAAGAAAATATATTTAGGAAAGTTAAAATAGGAAAGAAATAATCTTATGGTGAAGTTCTCGTTTTTGTTATTTTTTTAAGAAAGTTATGTTTGAAAAACCAATCAATGTGCAGATATGGTGTGTACTTTAGTTACAAATGAATGCATGGTCTCAACTAACCGAGTATTAGACTTTTTTACATCCATTATACGTGCCATATTTTCCACCTTGATATTATTTTTTTTATATTGATCTGTTGTGGGCTTGCGACTATTAGTACCTTTTTTGGACAAACATTTGTACTTTATTGATGTGTTGATTTCATCAATAGTAAGTCTTTAGATTTAGCTTAAATTCAATTTTTTATTTTAACAAAGTTGACATTGCATGCATTCTACTTCTCTTATTGATAGATTCAGTTTCAAATTTGTCTGACTAATTGGTATAGATTGGTTATCAAAATTGAAAACTTTCACTGATATCATTTCATTGAGATTCTTGCTTAAATCTCATGGGAACTGTATTTGGTGCTTTTTATTTCTTCAGTGATATTGATTACATTGTTGTAGAACAGTTTTTGTCTTTAGGCATATTCATTCCAAGGTGCAATTTTTTGAGGAATGTAACTGAATTAACTACATCATCTTCATCTTTAATGTGGGTTTCTTGTGTTTGCGTCAAGGGGTCATTGACTCACTAGATATTGCAGTGAATTGGTTGCCTTAAAGATTGTATCTGTCTAGATAATGAGTTGCTTTTAAAAAGTTCATTATTTATCATTTTCACAAGCTCCATAACATTTTGGTTTAGATTATTGTGGTCCCAACTTACTTTTGATGAATCTCATTTATACATGTATAGTCTAGAAGCATTATATTGTCATGTGCATTGAGTTAATATCTAATTGGTGGCGGTTAATGTAGGATACTACAATAGAGCATCTACTTCCAATTTCTCTCTCTCTTCTGAAGGATGAATTTCCCGATGTGCGTCTTAATATTATCAACAAACTTGATCAAGTTAATTAGGTATGCAAAACTATGGTATTAAATCCTTGGAGTTAACTTCTCTCCATTTGTAGAGTCTATATCATTTGACCTAGTGGGAAAAGAACATTATGCATCATGTGTTGCATCAGTATAGCTGTGCATATATTTAACTCATCTATATGAATTATTGTCCAAAAGCTTAAGTTGATTGTAGTTGGGCCAACATTTCATTTGTACTATTTTGCCTAAAATGTTTATTTTACATTTTGTGCTTTTTCTATCTGAAAGATGAGAAGCTATTCTTGCAGGTTATTGGGATTGATATGCTATCTTGATCCTTGTTACTTGCCATTGTTGAGCTTGTAGAAGATAGATATTGGAGAGTTCGTCTTGCAATCATAGAGTACATACCTTTATTGGCAAGTCAGTTAAGTGTAGGATTTTTTGATGACAAGCTTGGTGTGCTTTGCATGCAATAACCGAGGCCATAAGTAACAGTCTATGATCTCTCACACTTAGGCCTTGGTTCTTATAACCGTGGCCATAGACCTACGATTATGGTTAAAAACCGAGACCATATGTATGTTTTGTAGTAGTGATTCTGCATATTTTTGATAGTATTTTCTTTGCTCTTTAATTTACTTGTATTTTTTATGTATTTCTCTTTGGTTATGTTTCTTAACTGGTATTATATATTGTTGAGAGTAAACATTATCTATAAGATCTTTGTTTAACTCAATCTTAATATATGTATTTACTTTTACTTATTTGGATGTTTCAATTACTTGAATTTAATACCCTCAATTAAATGTTCAGTGATTGATTTATGTTAAGACTTTTAGTTTAGCTTGGAAAAATGAATTAAGAGTTATAATTGGGTAATTGGCATAGTTGATGGAATAATATGAGAGCACGACTATTGAATATGTGGTATATGTATATGCACTACCATGGAAATGTCACTTATTCTGTTAAGTAATTTTATGAATTCTTGGAAAAGATTTATAAATATATTATAGCATGTAAACAATCATCCAAGTTAGTAGAGCGATTAGGAATTATCATATGTGTAGGTGAATTGGTTGAGGGATACTTAGATCTTAGGTTTCTCATCTATTTTTGCTTAATTGTGGTTGAATGTATTTGAATCATTTTTTGTAAATAATTTATCTTAATTTATTTTTCTACAAATTTTCTTGAGTCTAAATAGTATTATGTGCGACCAAATTTTGGTACTCAACCTCAAATAACCAATTCTCATGGGTCTGACACTCTATCTTAAAATATTAATCATTTGTACACGATCCGTGCACTTGCACTATTTGTGTGTCACTCCAATTAATTCATTTTTGTTCGAGATCATGTCAAAACAATCAAAACATATTGTCAATTAATATATATTATTTTTAAGCATGAAAGAGTCCAAGACCCGGTGCACAACCATGGTAAGGAGTTATTGACTCCTTAGGACTCATCCCAGTCTCACAAACAGTGGAAACATGTAAAAAAATAACAATAAAACCAAAAATTTAAGGAGGAAGAAACATCTAGATATATTAAACAACTCAGACAGACAATTTAATAATAAGCTATAACATGGAAGCAACATAATTGAAATAAAGACACTAGAGAACGCATGTGATAAACATAAGGTAGTAAAGAAAGATGCCATGCTATAGGCAAAAAGGAAAGAACAAAAGCAAGACAAGTAATAAAGAGAAAAAATCTTTCCAATCACAATCAAATCCTCCTATGCATGAACATAATCTGATGTAATCCTAACTATACTATTATAACATGCAATTATACAAAACAACAATATAATTTGCTAAACCCATAGAGGATTCATACCTGTGTGGAAAAATCCATGGGTTTTGTAAGGCAACCAGTCTATAGCAAAAAATTTACCATATAAAGCAAATCAATAATTCACAACTTAAAGATGTTATAATCTAATACCTCTCATAGTTGGGGCACCATACTCAACTATGCCTAAGTTATCTCCTATGCTATCTGCACAACAACTGCAATCTGATCATCAAATTTGGCTCTCCTCCAAAGCCTTACCAGAATGTGATGTGGCACAATTACCAACGATCAATATTTGTGATAACCTAAGTATAAGTCTTGTTGTACTCGATTTATATGAGTTGGCTTCCCATATACAAAACACAATGTCTATTTATTTCTACCTAGTGTTCTGTCTTCTTTTATATAAGGTTGGTTGTTACGAATCAATAATGTAGACATACTCATAGTTAGAAACACTATGATTAAAAGCATGTTTTGCACACACTAACAGATTGGTTGTTTTTAGTATGCATACTTGGTTGAGAGTGGTATTTTTTAGTTCATTTCGTGTATGGGTATTTGTGAAATTTACTCAACATTTTTAGAAACAAAAAAGTTTCTTTTTTTGGTACCTCGCAACCACCCTCGCGACTACCTTTCTCAAGATGGCTAGCAAGGTGGCTGATCGAGACTTCATAAATACCCCTACTTCTCTCAACTTTACATACATGTTTTAAGTACCAAAATTTGTATTGAGATTTATATTTTTTTTTTTTGAAATTATTCTGAAAAGCTTATATTTAAGTGTGGGTTATTACTAAGTTTAGTTATCAAATTGTAGTTTGTCTGCATACATGACTTGACTTTGTGTCTTCTATACACAATTTGAGATATATAAAGGATAGTATGTCCTTTGGTTCCTTGAGATTGAGCATGATCCTCAAGGTTTCTCATTCTATAAATATGTTAACATTACTAATTTGTGGCTATTGATCACACCACATTGGATGGTGTTCCCTATGGAGAAGAGTCAGGTTTGTGTGCCAAAATAGATCATTACGGATTAAGCAAGCAAGAGTAGCAATAAACAGTTTAGATAGAGGTCCTAACTAATAAAGGTAATATTGGTTTTATTTCTTTTCAAGTTGTAACTATTTTATGGATTAGTGAATTATTTTCTACTGAGTAGTTGCCTTAACCAGAAGTCACATATATATAGTCTTTGTGTGAATTTACCTCATTACATCGCTTGTTATGCAAGATTCCTTGTTTTATTAATACAATCAAATTTTAAGGTGTATATGTTACATCATATTGTAGCTTAAACTCTAATTAGAAAGGTTTAATGATTTTCTTGCTTTCTATTGATTATATAATATAAGTTGTGAAAAGTTATCTACTTATCTGATATTATATGACCTATGTTTCCACTTTAATGTCTATTTATATATATTATTCTTTGTTTGTGTGAGTTAGGATTAAGTTGTTAAAGATTCTGTATCTTCTTACACTGGTGTTATACCAAGTCATAGACTCTTTGACCAAAGTAAGGACAATACAATGCACATGTAACTATATGCAAACTATGTCATACTATTAATTATAATTTTAATTAACCCACCCAAAAATGGTTTTGTAAACAACTCAATGTATCAATTATATTGAAAATCACTCAAATTATTGATAGTATGGAATTTAAAATAAATTTAAACTTAAAAATTCAAAGTTTTCAAACTACAAGATTGTTCCCACATTTTCTAAATAATTTCTGTTTTTGAAATGGAGGGTATTTATAGAAAACCCTTAGGCTGATAGGTATTTTACTGATCGTTTGTTGACCACCACGATGAGCCATCACTATCTATAACAACAAGGATAAGGATAATAGCAGCCATACCTTACTAGCTTATCGCTAGCTACCTCGCCAATCACATCAGTAAGGACCTCGACAAGCTCAACAAATGATTGTTTCTGTTTGAAAAATATGTTAGAAATTTTTCACAAATACCCACAAATCAACACAAAACAACCCAAAGTATAAAGATAACATAACATTTCAACTACATGCTCCCAACCCCACAGTGATGTGTGCAATATATATGAAAAATACAAAGTGTTTAAACTACGTGAGTGTGTGTTGTACAAATTTTGCATTTGATAAATAGCAAACAAGTGTACAAATCACTTTGTAAAATGTGACAAGTATATTTCTAAGTCGGTCTAAAGAGGAATTACATGGTTTTAAATAATTTAAGAAAACTCTTAAAAATGAAAAATAAACTTAAACATTCTGTTACAATTGTTTGGATTTTGAAAAAATCTAATCAATTGGCCATAAATTAAAATTGATTCAACAAATATCAAGCAAATAAACATTTAATACTCAATGGAGAATTTATGAGATATATTAATTAGTTTATCATGGTTGCTTAAAATTAATTAGGATATTAAAGATATAAATTAAGCTTATTGATTCTCCAATTTTTGTATCAAAAAGTCTTTTGATGGGATTAATTTTATTGTTAATCAATATCAATTTAAGTCTTTGGCAAAGATAAGCTAATTTATAATGATTAAATTATGCTTTACTACTAAGAAATCAACAAATCATTTAAATTAATACTTATTGTGGGGCTATCAACTTAAACTCTCATTTAAGGTGCCTAAATTATATTTTAGATTGAGATATTTGAACTTAACTTTCAGATTTGAAATTTATTATAAAAATATATCATTAATATATTTTTCAATAATAAATCTTATAAACTTTTTGAAATAAAACATGATACTAAATTATATCTAGATAATTAGATACTAAATTTTAACTTTTATATTTTAAATTTATTACAAAAATTATGTCTTCAATATATTTTTCTGTAATAAACTTCGTATAAATCTTGAATAAAGAAATAAAACTTAATTTATTTTATAAAAATATTTACCTAAATTAATATTTCAAAAGCATAACAACATAACCAATATCCATAGTAATATTTAGCAAGGTATGCTTAATTCAATAAGTGGCCAATATATTAAAAATTTCATTCAAAATAGTAAAATTAATTCTGAAAATTAAAAAATACATTTAAAATTTATACCACAAAAGTAACTTTCAAAGTATAAAATTTCAATATTGATCTATATCTAAAACACTTCCAAATAGATATATCTATATTGTTTATTGAATCAAAAATTACTATATTGAACTAATAAAAATAAATCTAAAAACCATAAAAATTAAGAGAGAATTGTTTTGAAACTCAAAATTGTTATGTAAGTCTTGTGTATAGAATATTGAGGGGTGAGGTCCTTCAAATAACTGTAAGAAACACTAAAAGGAGGAGAAAAATGTGGATCGTGACTGAATTATCATCGAACACCATGGGACACTTTTGTATATGCCACGACATGTGTTCATTCTAGTATGCATGAAATTCTAATTCAATAAGCTTGCACCGTGGCACACAAATTTCACCTCCATCGCCCATGTTGTTCTGTTTATCTCCAAATTTCTTTATATTTTACCCTTTACATTTGGTTGGTACATATGTAAGGCTTACATATGTTATTCTTTTATTCCTCTTGGTTACAATTAAGTGATTTCAGGTAAAACTCTGCGCGTGTTTACCATTAAATAATTTTGAAGCCATATGTACCAGAAAATAACAAAATATACCCGTCATTCCTAGAACATAGATTTATAATGATAAAATTATGCAAATATAAATCTATTTTTGACATTAAAGTGTAAATAAATCACATAATATATAGTGCTTTTCAAACACTCATCACAATCCCCAACTAAATTCTTCCTAATCTCTAGCAAGAAAAGTAAAAACACTAAAAACAAAAACTAAATTAAATGAATTAAACTATCCTTAATCACTTCCACAAATTGACATATTTCATTTAGGTCATGCAACAAGTATTTAAACCCATAGGTTCCTCAATTGACGAGTTTAAATCTCGTGACGGCTTTTAGTGATAATACACATAAACATCAAGATAATTGGAAAAATTAAAGAAATAACAAATAATAACAAATAATAAATAATAAAATAAGTGATGCTTATTTTCGCAAGTGTACGAATCGTTCAAGTAATAAAGTGTACAAAAGTACGGATATCGAACCCACAAGGAATGGCGTTACTAAGTACCGAAATTGACTAACCCTAATTTTATTTGAAAACTGAATTGTTGAAATTGTTTTAAAAGCAAATTAACATAAAACTAAACGTAAATAACAAAAGTTAATGTTGTTCACAAATGATTAAAAACGCTAAGGCATTTGATTTCGCTAAATCAATTCAATCCGATTTCAAGTCATGTTATATGAGAATCAAAGCTAAAAGTAATGGTTGAAAAACCCAAATTTACCTAATACTCTCTCTCGAGTTATATTAGCATTACTTATCTATGAAAACCAACTATATTCCTATGAAGATTTAATCACAAATAAGCACATTACGATTTATGGAATTTCTGGAATAACCACATACA
Source organism: Hippophae gyantsensis (assembly GCA_030763125.1). Lineage (NCBI taxonomy): Eukaryota > Viridiplantae > Streptophyta > Magnoliopsida > Rosales > Elaeagnaceae > Hippophae > Hippophae gyantsensis. The sequence continues at coordinate 49,616,136 of CM061031.1, read as the reverse complement.
TCATGCATTAGGTGTCAAACTAGCATTCAACATATGGTATTTATCACAAGAAGCATTCATTACACATCTCCTCTCGGTCTCAATATAATGAAACAAATCATCTAAATCTTGATCAGAAATTTAAAAGCATTAAGCATGGAAATAAATACTCAACTTGAAAACAATGAATTCATATAACAATAACCAAAGAAATCAGATTTCCTTGATTTAACTACATCATAGCCTTAGCAAAAACGAATTAGTTCATAACGGAAATAAGAACAACCATTATTTCAATTGAATTCATGAATAACAAATCTGAATAAAATGTAGAATATGAAGGCTAAGGAGAAGAGATGAAAAACTCTTGAAGATGAAGACTTGGTAGCAACAATGGTGATGATCCTTCAAGCTTCTCCAAACTTTCTCTCCAAAATTTGCCTTTTCTCCTCCAAAAATGATTCAGATCTCTTCTCTCTGCCATCCCCCTCTTTTTCCATCATATTATATATATAGATCTAGGGTTTGGGGGGGCAATTTTGGAACAAAACAACCAAAAAATCTGTTTTCGGACGAAACTCGCCGGCGGCGACATTATTCTCGCCGCGGCGAGTTTTCTGGAAAATAAATATTTTTAGGGTTTTCGATTTTGGCCGGCGGCTAGATGCATTTGGCCGGCGGCGAGATGAATTTGCCAAATTTTGTGCTCTCGGGAAGATTCTGTAGGATTTTAGCCGGCGGCGAGATAACATTGGCCGTCGGCGATATTTCTTTGGCCGACGGCGAGATAACATTGGCCGTCGGCGATATTTCTTTGGCTGGCGGCGAGATTTCCTTGCTCAACGTATTCTCCATAAGGGTTTCGCCGGCGGCGAGAATATTCTAGCCGGCGGCGAAATTCCAAATTTTGAAATTTTGTTTTCTTTTTATTTGCACTCAATCCCGTTCGTTGAAATTTGTCCCAAACTTCTCCAAAAATATGATTTTACCTGAAATTGCACTTTAAACACGAAATACCCGTGAAATGACATTTGTGGATTAAATAATCAAATAACCGCAATTTTCACACAAATATCAACATTTAAATCATAACAAAAATGTAATAATTTGACTCTTATCAACAACCCCCAACCAGCTTCTTGCTAGTCTCTAGCAAGAAAAGTGATCTATGAATAATTTCAAAGGAGACATTAAAAGAAAAATTCAAAGGAAATTTATTCTATTTACAACATTACATTAAGCGTATGCAATAAGCCTTTAAACCCCTAGGTGGCTCTAGTAGGACGAGTTGTAGTCTCGTGAGGGCTTCCAGTGATGATACCCACAAACATCTTACCTATAACTATCCTAACTTAAAACAATAAAATCACATAACAAATAACTTGCACAAATGTCTCAAAAATTGTAAATAACACCCAACATATAGAATAATTAAATGTCACCTAAGCTTTAAGAAATCTCAAATGCCAATTTCACTTTTGTTATTGACTCTTAAACATCCATCAAACCACAAACCATTAGCCATAATGCCCAGATAATATTATGCACAACATCCAAAAACAAAAAGGTGAAATCTCAAACTCCATAGGCTCACTTTTCAAACCTCTCTCCACTAATGAAGAAAAATACACCACTTTGGATCAATAGGACTTTACGAGGCTTGTAATGTTAGGCTTAGGTATTTGGTTAAGAAAGAACTGGAATTGTCAAAATACAAATAAGGGCACTTATTAGATTAAACACAACCAATTAAGTAAAAGAGTAACACCATTAAACCAAATTGTTTCTTCCGATCATAACCCATTTTTCCACAGATAAACAAAATTCTTCCTCAATCTTTCACCTCAATACATCCATCACTAACACTCTTTTATTTACTAGAATGTGAAGGCTTTCTTCTTCTTCTTCTTCTTCTTCTTTTTTTCTTTTTTCTTTTTTTTTACTCAATTGCTCTTGAAAAGCCAACAACTTTCTTCCAATATATGTGGATTTCTTTTTTTTTTTTTTTTTTTTTGCATCCTTACTCCAATTGCTCTTGAAAAGACATAACCTCCAACCAATTTCTTCCAATATATGTGGAAGATTTCTCTAATTCCTCTTGAAAAGTTTGTGTTCAAAATTAAGTGCTCTTAACAAATAAGGTAGGAATTATATATATATATATATATATATATATATATATTTTCGGCTCAATAGAAGGTAGGTTATATAAGGCAAAAAGAAAGAAAAGTAAGGCTAACAATATATTTAAATAGGCTCAAGAGAGGTTACTAGTGATATAAGGATAACAAGGTAGGCTTAAAATGGCACAATCGATCCAAAAATGGCCTACATCATATCCTAAATAGTGCAATTCCAAATTATTTCGCCTCAAGAGATTTTCAAATGAGTTCTAGAGTTTGTTGAGATCACAAAAATGTCCATGAAAAATTCGCACATAAGACTTCCCTAAGCATTTAGACTAATCAACCAAATCACACCACATACCAAAAGAGTCGCTAACTAGGTAAAATCAACATTTGAAATTCTCTTTAAACCGAAGCAAAATTTAATGTCTTCTAATAGCTACTTGTTATCACAATCACATTATTATCATCAACGTGCAAATTAAAATAAAAAAAATCAAAATCAAAATAAGACAATAAAGAAAAAAGAAAAAAGAAAAAAATTAAATCAAAAATACAGAAAAATAAATGGAAAATCAAGATTAAACTTAACTAAACACACAAATAAAACTACTAAAAATGAAGGGGAGAAAAGATTTACCGTTTACCGCACCCCCAACCAAAACTTTACATTGTCCTCAATGTAAGAAAGAGAAACTTCAAATGGCCATCGATATCATAAAAAGAAAAAGAGCTAGGTGCACCATCACAATGACAATAATTTGTTAAATCATCAAGAGATAAAACGAGAAGAAAGAAAAAAAATAAAAATAAAAATAAATAAATAAAAATAATAATAATAATAATAATAATAATAATAATAATGACACAAAATAAAACACTCAATAAAAGTCCACAAGCTGAATATCAGAAACTAAATAGAAAATACGAAAATAAATAACAAGAAGTACTGAAAACAACTGAAAGCAAAATAACACATCACTCCTCCTCATCATCATCATCATCATCAGTCCCAATGTAAACATGTGCATCGGGCATAGGGGGGAAAATCGGCATCGTGGGATAACCACTCATATCATGCCCAGACTGTATAGACATCCATTGAAGGTAGTCATGAAGGAATTGTGTACTTTCGGTTTGGAAATTCCGCTGTTGTATGAGTAACTGACTCTGATAAGCAATATGCTCTCCCTGGTACTCCAAAACACGCTTAATCTTGTCCAAACGGTGATCAATAGTCTCAACCCTTGGCTGGGAGGAACTCGCACTGGCCTCAATAGTAGAATGAGTGCGTTTCTTGGGAGGTGATGCTATTCCCAAAAACTCAGCAAGCTTTGGCCCATCAATAGGCTTCATCACACCACCAATTTCCTCATTTTTATCCCAAGTTACTCCTTGGCTTGCACAGATTGCAGAAATTAAAGATGGGAATCTAATGCCTCCAGATGCGGCCCTTGCACTCTGCATGATATAATCAAAGATAAACCTACCAACATCAATAGAGGCCCCAGACACAATGACATAAAGTAGGATGGCCCGCTCTCTAGTGACATCACTAAGGTGTGTAGTAGGCAATAAATTAGCACAAATGAAAGCATACCATGGCCGTACCACGTCCAATAAAGCACTTCGGGGGAAATGTTTATACACATCACCCGACATCTTCCATATTGTGCCTGGCTTGCAAACCGCAGCACTAACTGTCGCCATGTCAATATCTGAAAGCAATCGGAGAAAATCCTCCTCATCCCCCATTGTTGGCAAACCGTAATAATTGTTAATCACTTCTTTGGTGAAAAGTACCCACTGTCTACGCACAAATACTTTATAATCCACCCGCTCTTGAGCATTAGCACAGAATTCCCTTACCAAAGATAAGCAACCCCCGTTAATAGGATGACAGAAAATCTCCCACTTCCTAGCCTGAAGATGTGGGACATAATTACTCCAACAAGGAGTCTGATCAATCAAAAACCATCTCTGAGGTATGATTGCCCTCTTAACAACCTTTTCCTCAAAATGCTTGGCAGCGTCCTCGGATATAAACAAACTCCTATCAAAGGAAGAAGAACGAGTCTTCTGGGCTTTGGTTTTTTTAGGCATTTTCATAATATACTTCAATCTAGACAATCTAGACAATCCAGACAATTCTCAATATCACAATGCCTCTATGTATCAGAAATTAATGCAAGAAATGCAGCAATTTAATCAAAATATCCTCAATTTCAAAAAGCCCCAAATTGCCAAATCATATTCAAATTCAAAACCCTAGCTTGCAATTTCTCATCCCCAATTCAATTTATTCTCCACCAATCCCTTACAATCTAACAGAAATGAAAATAAACAAATCTTTGTACCACAATTACTCACTTTTTAGAGGGAAAATCAAAATCCAAGACGCCCAACAAAAATCTGCTCCAAAATCTGCTCCAAAAATCTGCTCCAAAAACAGCTTCCAAACTGCTCCAAAACAGCTCCAAAACAGCTTCCAAATCTACTCCGAAAACAGCTTCAAAATCTGCTCCAAAATAGCTCCAAAAACAGCTTCCAAACTGCTCCAAAACAGCTTCCAAACTGCTCCAAAACAGCTTCAAAATCTACTCCGAAAACAGCTTCAAAATCTGCTCCAAAAATCTGCTCCGAAAACAGCTTCAAAATCTGCTCAAAAACGCTCCAAAACTGCGACTAAGATGGATGAGCTTGCGTCAAATCTCGATGGGAACAAGTATATGGTGATGGATTTGGTGTTTTGATGATGAATAGTGATGAAGATTTGGAGGTGGGATGAGAGAAAATGGAGAGACGAGAGAAAAGGAAAAAAAATTGCGTGAAAACTAACCTAGCCGTGGCCAAATCTATTTAAATCGATTATCGCCGGCGGCGAACTTAAATTTTTTTTTTTTTTTTTACCTGATGGGTTACCTCCCATTAAGCACTTTAAGTTATAGTCATTAGCTAGACTTTCTGTCATTCTTTACTACGGTTTTTGTAACTCTAGAGAGTCTTTCTGCTTGTTGAACTCTCCGTCAAAATATGGCTTCAACCGTTGTCCATTCACCTTGAAAGTTCCTTTTATTTCATGACTGATCTCGACTGCTCCATAAGGAAACACCTTGGTTACTAGAAAAGGCCCTGACCAACGAGATCTTAACTTTCCTGGAAAAAGTCTGAGACGGGAATTATAAAGCAACACTTTTTGTCCCGCCTCTAAGTTTCGCCTCAAGATTTGCTTATCATGCCAAACCTTCGTCTTGTCCTTGTATATTCGGGCATTCTCATAAGCATCATTCCTTATTTCATCCATCTCATTTAATTGCAACACCCTCTTCTCACCTGCTACCTTAAGATCAAAATTCAGAATTTTAATTGCCCAATATGCCCGATGTTCCAATTCAACTGGAAGGTGACAAGCTTTTCCATACACCAATCGGTATGGAGACATGCCGATAGGTGTCTTGAAAGCTGTCCTATAGGCCCAAAGTGCATCATCTAGTTTCCTTGACCAATCCTTGCTTGAGTTATTTACGGTCTTTTCAAGGATCCTCTTCAACTCTCGGTTTGACACTTCAACTTGTCCACTAGTTTGAGGATGGTAAGGTGTAGCTATTCGGTGTGTTACTCCATATTTTTGCAACAAAGCCTCAAATTGGTTATTGCAGAAATGCTTACCTCCATCACTTATAATTGCTCTAGGTGTGCCAAATCTGGAAAATATGTTCTTCTTGAGAAAATTTATCACAACCCTAGCATCATTGGTAGGCAAGGCAACTGCTTCCACCCATTTAGAGACATAATCTACACCAACAAGAATGTATTTATTAGAATGAGATGAAGGAAAAGGCCCCATAAAATCAATACCCCAAACATCAAATAAATCAATTATTAAAATGTTATTTAAGGGCATTTCATGTCTCCGTGAAATATTTCCGCTCCTTTGGCAATCATCACACATTGAAACAAACTTGAAAGCATCTTTAAATAATGAAGGCCAATAAAATCCAGATTGCAAAATTTTTGCTGCAGTTTTTGTTCCACCAAAATGTCCCCCAACTTCCTTCGAATGGCAATGACGAAGAATACTTTCCATTTCTTCCTCCCAAGACACATCTTCTAATAATTTGATCTGCACAATGTTTATACAAGTAAGGTTCATCCCAAAAATAATGTTTCAGATCAGAAAAGAATTTCTTTTTTTGTTGATAAGACATGTCAGGAGGTAAAATTTTCTTGACCAAATAATTTGCATAATCAGCAAACCATGGAGCCGTTCGGATAGCAAGCAATTACTCATCCGGAAATGTTTCATTAATTTGGTCTTCAACCTCAATGTAATCTTCTTCCAACCTGGACAAATGATCAGCAACCAAATTTTCAGTCCCTTTTTTGTCCCGGATTTCTAAGTCAAATTCTTGCAAGAGAAGAATCCATCTTAGTAATCGCGGTTTGGCATCTTTCTTGGCTAGCAAATACTTAAGAGCAGAATAATCAGTATAAACAATAATTTTAGACCCAATTAAATAAGATCTAAACTTATCAAATGCAAACACTACTGCCAAAAGCTCTTTCTCAGTTGTTGCATAATTAAGTTGTGCATCTGTCAATGTCCTGCTTGCATAATAAATCACATGCAGTAACTTATTCTTCCTTGGGCCCAAAACAGCACCTATAGCATAGTCACTAGCATCACACATTACCTCAAATGGAAGACTCCAATCCGGTGCACAAATTATAGGGGCTGAAGTGAGCTTCTCCTTCAAAAGGTTAAAAGCTTGCAAACAATCGAGAAAAAATCAAATTGTGCATTTTTAACTAACAAACTGCAAAGAGGTTTTGTTATTTTAGAAAAATCTTTAATAAATCTTCTATAAAACCCAGCATGTCCCAAGAAACTTCTAACACCCTTTACAGTTGTTAGAGGTGGTAATTTTTCGATCACTTCCACCTTTGCACGGTCCACTTCTATTCCCTTTGTTGAAATCTGATGGCCAAGAACAATTCCTTCTTGAACCATGAAGTGACATTTCTCCCAATTTAGCACTAAATTTGTGTCTTTACAACGATGCAGGACTAAAGAGAGATTATGCAAGCAATTATCAAAAGAATGGCCAAAAACAGAAAAATCATCCATAAAAACCTCAATAAACTTTTCGACCATATCAGAGAAAATCGCTATCATGCATCTTTGGAAAGTTGTAGGTGCATTACATAAACCGAATGGCATCCTTCTGTATGCAAAAATACCATAAGGGCATGTAAATGTTGTCTTATTTTGATCCTCTAGTGTAATTGCAATTTGGTTGTACCCCGAATATCCATCAGGGAAACAATAATAAGCATGTCCAGCCAATCTTTCCAACATCTGATCAATAAATGGCAAAGGAAAATGATCTTTTCGGGTGGCATCATTCAACTTTCGATAATCAATACAAACTCTCCACCCAGTCACTATCCTTGTTGGAATAAGCTCATTGTTTTCATTTTCTACAACTGTGATTCCTCCTTTCTTTGGTACACAATGAATTGGGCTTACCCAAGCACTATCTGAAATCGGATAGATTACCCCGGCATCCAAAAGCTTAATCACCTCAGCCTTGACCACTTCTTGCATTGTTGGGTTCAAACGCCTTTGTGGCTGAATTGTGGGCTTGTAATCCTCATTCATCAAGATTTTATGCATGCACATAGAGTTACTAATCCCTTTGATGTCCGCCATTGTCCATCCAATTGCCGTTTTATGAGTCCGAAGAACTCCTAATAGCTTGTTTTCCTCTTCATCATTCAAGGAATTGTTAATAATAACAGGAAAAGATTTAGAGTCTTCAAGATAGGCATACCTTAGATGGGATGGCAGTGGCTTTAGCTCAATCTTGTTGGCTTCCTTCTTTACCACTGAGGTTGGAGTTTCATTTGTTCCCAACTCCTTGAATGTTCCATCACTGGACAAATATTCATCAAGTGCTGCCAGTAATTCGGAACATTGTCTCACTCCCTCATCATCCTCCTCAATTGTTGCAGATTTCACAAGGCAAGCTTCTAGTGGTAGCAATGGAGTTCTCTCCTTAAAAGTTTCTGAGATTAACCTATCAAGAGTGTTAATTTGAAAACACGAATGTACCTCACTTGGAAATTTCATTGCTTCAAAAACATCAAAGGTCACTTGTTCATCTTGCACCCGTAGAATGAGCTTTCCCTGCTGAACATCGATCAATGTTCTTCCAGTTGCAAGGAATGGTCTCCCCAATATCAACGATACCTCTCTATCTTCCTCCATGTCAAGCACCACGAAATCTACAGGGAAAATAAATTTATCAACTTTAATTAAAACATCCTCAATTACCCCTCGAGGATATTTCACCGATCGATCCGCTAATTGTAGAGAGATTGAAGTGGGCTTCACTTCTCCCAAGCCTAGTTTCCTGAAAACAGAAAGTGGCATCAAATTAATGCTTGCTCCTAAATCACATAGGACTTTATCAAAATTGCAACTTCCTATAGTACAAGGTATAGTAAAACTCCCTGGGTCTTTCAATTTTTGTGGCAGTTTTCTTTGAAGAACTGCACTGCACTCCTCATTTAGCATGACAGTTTCATAATCTCCCAACCTCCTCTTCTTTGATAGAATTTCCTTCATGAATTTTGCATACTTGGGCATTTGTTCCAACATCTCTGCGAAAGGAATATTAATATGCAACTTCTTAAAAATTTCTAGAAATTTATCAAATTGATTATCAAGCTTTTTCTTATTCAATCTTTGAGGATATGGGATAAGAGGCTCATATTTCGCATATGAGGAAGGTTGAATGTCTTGGGATCTTGATGGATTTTCTTTAGATTCTTCTATCTTTTTCTCCGATTTCCTCTGCCATTCAAGTTCTTTACCACTTCTCAATGTGATAGCCTTTGCATGCTCTGTGGGATTTATTGTGTCACTAGGCAGCGATCCTTGAGACCTTTCTGCAATCTGCTTTGAAAGCTGCCCCAGTTGGTTTTGGATGTCCCTGTTGATTGCCTCTTGATTTCTGAAATTTGCTCTTGTCTCCTCAATGAACTTTCCCAAAATTTCTTCCAAATTTGTTTTTTTTCTCCTGGGGTTGGTAGGAAGATGATGACGGTTTGAATCCCCCTTGGTTATTTCCCCATGACAAATTTGGATGATTTCTCCAACCTGGATTATAGGTGTTCGAGTATGGGTTATGTTGAGGTTTTTGGAAATTTGAAACATAATTTTCTTGCTCAGCATTTGGTGAAGCAAATGGATTTCCAACTTGGCACTCGATGCTAGCATGATTTCCATCACATAAATCACATTGTGCAGTTGGTTTGGATTCGAATTTGGATGACAAAGAATCCATCTTTCTTGAAAGAACAGCAACTTGAGCCAACAAAGCATTCACTGAATCAATTTCATGCACTACTGCTGGTCTTTTTGCAATTACCCGCTCTGAATGCCACTGATTGTTGTTTTCTGCCATAACCTCTAACAACTCATGAGCATCCTCCGGTGTTTTTCCCATTAAAGACCCTCCAGCTGCAGCATCAATCATTGCCCGATAATTTGAAACCAACCCATTATAAAATGTAGAGACTTGTAGCCAAATTGGTATACCATGATGTGGGCATTTCCTCAACATTTCTTTGAATCTTTCCCAAGCTTCATACAATGATTCTTGGTCATATTGTGTAAAAGATGTGATTTCATTCCTCAATTTTGCCGTCTTAGCAGGAGGAAAGAACTTGGATAAGAATTTCTGAACCAATTCATTCCATGTTGTAATTGATCCTGGTGGTAATGAGTTTAGCCACACTTTGGCTTTATCCTGAAGTGAAAAAGGAAAAACCCTCAATCTTACAGCATCTTCGGACACACCATTTATCTTGTAAAGATCACACACCTCTAGAAAGTAAGAAATATGTGCATTTGGATCATCTTTTGACATTCCCCCAAACTGATTTGATTGAACCATTTGGATAAAGGATGGTTTTATCTCAAAGTTATTGGCTTGAATAGTTGGCCTCCTTATACCCGAAATAGTTCTAGCAACATTAGGCGCAGTATAATCCCTCAAAGCTCTACGATTTCCACCTCCCTCAACAAATGGTGGATCCATGGCTATTCGTCTATTAGGAGCTGAAGTTGAACGTCTTCTCTCTCGGTTTAGACGCCTATATGTTCTATCAATCTCCGGATCAAATGGAAGAAGGTTAAGGCTTCTTGTACGTCTCATACAAAAATCCTACAACCAGAAAATCAACTAACAAAAACAACACAAAGTTACCCTTTTTTTTATATTTATAAAATAAAACAGCAAAATAAACAAAATTAAAAATGAAAGAAAGATAAAGCAAATTAACTTCAAATTAAAACTAAGATTAGGTAGTATCGATATTAATAAAATCAAACCACTCCCCGGCAACGGCGCCAAAAACTTGATGCTTATTTTCGCAAGTGTACGAATCGTTCAAGTAATAAAGTGTACAAAAGTACGGATATCGAACCCACAAGGAATGGCGTTACTAAGTACCAAAATTGACTAACCCTAATTTTATTTGAAAACTGAATTGTTGAAATTGTTTTAAAAGCAAATTAACATAAAACTAAACGTAAATAACAAAATTTAATGTTGTTCACAAATGATTAAAAACGCTAAGGCATTTGATTTCGCTAAATCAATTCAATCTGATTTCAAGTCATGTTATATGAGAATCAAAGCTAAAAGTGATGGTTGAAAAACCCAAACTTATCTAATACTCTTTCTCAAGTTATATTAGAATTACTTATCTATGAAAACCAACTATATTCCTATGAAGATTTAATCACAAATAAGCACATTACGATTTATGGAATTTCTGGAATAACCACATCATGCATTAGGTGTCAAACTCGCATTCAACATACGGTATTTATCACAAGAAGCATTCATTACACATCTCCTCTCGGTCTCAATATAATGCAACAAATCATCTAAATCTTGATCAGAAATTTAAAAGCATTAAGCATGGAAATAAATACTCAACTTGAAAACAATGAATTCATATAACAATAACCAAAGAAATCAGATTTCCTTGATTTAACTACATCATAGCCTTAGCAAAAACGAATTAGTTCATAACGGAAATAAGAACAACCATTATTTCAATTGAATTCATGAATAACAAATCTGAATAAAATGTAGAATATGAAGGCTAAGGAGAAGAGATGAAAAACTCTTGAAGATGAAGACTTGGTAGCAACAATGGTGATGATCCTTCAAGCTTCTCCAAACTTTCTCTCCAAAATTTTCCTTTTCTCCTCCAAAAATGATTCAGATCTCTTCTCTCTGCCGTCCCCCTCTTTTTCCATCATATTATATATATAGATCTAGGGTTTAGGGGGGCAATTTTGGAACAAAACAACCAAAAAATCTATTTTCGGACGAAACTCGCCGGCGGCGACATTATTCTCGCCGCGGCGAGTTTTCTAGAAAATAAATATTTTTAGGGTTTTCGATTTTGGCCGGCGGCTAGATGCATTTGGCCGGCGGCGAGATAAATATGGCTGGCGGCGAGATAAATTTGGCCGGCGGCGAGATGAATTTGCCAAATTTTGTGCTCTCGGGAAGATTCTGTAGGATTTTAGCCGGCGGCGAGAATGCATTGGCCGGCGGCGAGATAACATTGGCCATCGGCGAGATTTCTTTGGCCGGCGGCAAGATTTCCTTGCTCAACGTATTCTCCGTAAGGGTTTCGCCGGCGGCGAGAATATTCTCGCCGGCGGCGAAATTCCAAATTTTGAAATTTTGTTTTCTTTTTATTTGCACTCAATCCCGTTCGTTGAAATTTGTCCCAAACTTCTCCAAAATATGATTTTACCTGAAATTGCACTTTAAACACGAAATACCCGTGAAATGACATTTGTGGATTAAATAATCAAATAACTGCAATTTTCACACAAATATCAACATTTAAATCATAACAAAAATGCAATAATTTGACTCTTATCAATAAGAACCAAAATTTAACAAAGTAAAAATTAAAACAAAAAATAACAAAGTATAAAAATATACAAAACTTCTCATGCTTTTAGTATCTTTTAAGTTCATAATTTAAAATCCAAAGCATAAATTAAACTAAAATTGCATAGAATCATAGTTTATTGTAAAAATTAGCTAAAAAATACAAATTAATATTTCATCTCAAAAATATATCAATATTGATTTATTCAATTTCAGTGTTAGGAATCCAAATTCACTTCAGCTTTAATACTCACAAGTCATATTCTCAATATTATAATGATCCTAGGGGTTCAAGAACCCAATATGCGAATATAAGTTATATAAAGAAGTGAAGTAATAGATTAGAATTTGTTTAAAAAAGAAATGTTCAAAATATTGCATAACATTGATCTCATAAGAGGAATCAAATGAAGTGATTTATAAAGAAATAAAATACTATTTTCATGCATAAATTAAAATCATCAAATACGAATATCAAGTATATACTTTTAGAGATGAATGAAAATACAATAACTTCAAGGTGAGTTATTTCCTATCTATCTTTTATAATAGTCATTTCTCACAATTTTGAAGGATTTTTGGGTCATAGTATTTAGTTTATACATTGATTTTTCTCTCTTTTTTTATTATCTCTATTTTTCTAGAGAGTGGACTCATATACATATTTGTATGATTTGGTAAGTGGCTAATTTGGTCTTTTTGTTATCACTTTAGGGAACCCAAATATATCTTTTTTTGTGGAAGTCATGCATGAATGAAGGCATACACTTTTAATTTCTACTTAAGTCATTTGATTTAAGAAATAAAAAAAATAACTATATGATACTTTATCAAATATAAAAATCCTAGCATTCAATGAAAAATCCATAGAGATCATCTAACGATTTGAATAATAATAAGAGTGTTTAAAGGAGTAGAAAAATATTATCACTAAGAACAAAAAGATAAAGGCTCAAAATATTCTCATAAAGTAGTCTCCACTATTTGATTTCTAATTATTAATTTCAACATTTTATCATGAAATATAATTTATGACAAAAAAAAACTAATTATCACATTACTCTATGACATGTTCAAGATATTAATCTCACAGTGTAAAAAGACTCAATCATTTACTTTAAATCAAATAAAAGAATGATAACTTTGAAAAAAAAATTAAAATTGAACCTAGCTATCATCAAAATGATAAATAAACTAAATAAAAGAAAATAAGTATAAATAAATGTAAACACATATTTAATAAAAAAATTGAAATTGCCTAAATTCACTGTAACTTTTCCGCCACCCCAACTTAGAATCTACATTTCCCTCAATACAACAAATGTAAATTAAAGAGAAAGATAAGGAAGAGAAAAGTTATCCATTGGCTTTCACTCAACGTGATTACTCAAGTGGTGTGATGTGTCCATCATCTCACATAATTTTAACTACACACATAGATTGATGTGTATCTCTTATATAACACATCTCAACAAGCCGTTATAAATGCAATAATTCTAAATAAAATAAACATGGGATCACAAAATAGGAAATAAAATAAACTAAAATAAATTACATAAAATTAAAAATAACAAAAAACAAAATAAAATGTATTAAATCTAAAATAATAGAAAACATAAAATAAATAAATAAATAAAAGTACATAAAAATAAAACTGGAACAAAAGTTGAAGCTCAATTCTCTATGTTGTTTGGTTCTTTTTCAAATTATATGGGACTAATTTGAAACGTATATTTTGGGGCTTTTATCCCCATTGCACCATGCATTGGTTTTGGTATGCATGAAATTTTGATTATAGAAGTCTGCATCACGGCACACAAATTCCACCATCATAGCCCGCACTTTTATGTTTTTCTCAAAATTTCTTTCTATTTTACCCTTTACAATTGGTTGGTATACATGTAAGGGTTACATATGTTATTCTTTTATTCCTCTTGGTTGTAATTAATTGATTTTAGGTAAAACTCTTATAGTGTTTAGCAATAAATCATTTTGAAGCTAGATACACCTGAAAACAAGAAAACATACCATTATTCTAAAAACAATGATTTGTTAAAATAATGATAAAATTATGTAAATACAGATTCCGTGTTTTATGCATGAAAATGTAAATAAAGACACAACATGAATTACAAGGTTTATAATCCTTCTTTGTGACTTTTCATGGAAAAACATTGCACAAATAAGAAAACACATTAACAATACATAATACATTCATGCAAGATGGCCTAAAGAAGTTTATTCATGTGAACAAACCTTGACACACAACCTAGACACCCCTAACACACCCACCTCCAATTCATCCATCTTGTCGTGCTCCATCTATCTTCATGAATCAACACATCTATCTTGATGCACACTACATGCTACATGTTTGAACCTGAACTTTATAGTCTCTTGCTACACATGTATCCTACATGCAAGAAACAACACGTGCCTGTGAATGTATCATGTAGACCTACATTTAATCTAACCAAATACTTTCATGTTAGCCTTACATAGGTACAAACATGTAGTATAGAAATAACATACTTCATCTACCTTTATGCTAAACTCCCTTTAAATGTATGTAAGTCACGCAAATATGATATAGTGTAAACCTACACTTGCATCTCATGTAGAAAACCATGTATCAATCAATTAGTATGTTTTGTGAACAAACGTCTCTCTGTTTTTGACACAAAAGACAAAGGAGGACTCCATAAGGGAGAAAAGGCATGCATACATGAAATAATCCTAGCCACTTATGCATCCAATAGAGATATATTAAAGTAATAAACATAATAATATGCAACACAAGCATATAAATCACAACATAAATGAAAATATAGACTTGCTCAAAGATAAAAGACAACACAGAAAACAAACACACAAGTTTTCATTAATAATTTTTTGATTACACAATTTTGATTTAGAAAAGAAACATTATATTAAAAAGAAATACATGAAAAATCATGATCCTGGGTTATTGCGATCAACCTATGGTCGTATAAGACTAACATATGAATAAATCAAGTGAAGTCCATCTAATGATGACTACAAGGATGATAAATAGGTGGTTTAGGAATAGAGAAATATGGAATTGAGATAGACATAGTCTCAAAAGAAGAAGAGGATGGGTCAAAGTGTATAGAAGTAGAAGAATGATGGGAGGAGAAATGTATGACATACACTATTTTGGAAGAAGGGATAAAATGTTTGAGGATAGGAAAATGTTTATAAAATTATGTGGATTGAAATCAAAATAGGAGGGCTTTTTGTAGTGCTTCCATGAGCTTGCTAGCCTATTCATTGACTACCTTACTGGGGGGTCTAGGAGACCATAGTGAGTGTTTTAAAAGACATCATTTGTGAAATGTTAGCAAGGGGTTGGCGAGGGTCAACAAAGACTTGGTGAATATATCGAAAAGAGAAAGAAAGAGAGAATGGAGCTCAAATTTAAAATATTGTTGTATTTCTTTTGAAAGGGTAAGTTTTAACAACCTTTTAAAACACAAATGATGAGTGGTTGAAAATCACTATTATTTCATGATTTATTTTCACTTAAATGAATAAATAAATTTGAATTTGCATGATTTTATCATTACTTAAGCAAATTTATGTTTTCAAAATCTTGGATATGTTCTATTATTTTTAAGGTATTTTTGGATTTAAACTGATTCAAAAGATAAACATTGAAACAATCATTCCTAAAGCACTCATTTTCAACATAGAAGAATAAAAGAGTAATACATGTAAAGCTTACATATGATCCAACTAATTTGTAAGGGTGAAAAAATAAAAAAAGTGAAGAAAAGTAATTTGACTTGAGCTATGGTGTGGATAAGTACTACTCCTGGTACAATCTTTTCTGGAAAAATTGAGGCAAACCAAAATGAGACACGGACCATGTTATGGATAAATGTGAGGATTTCTCTTTCACAATCTACCTTTCTCTCCTATTTTCAACTATAAATAGGACCATTTTCTATTGTTTCAATACACTAGAATCAGAGAATAAACATAGAATATTTTTGTAGTTTTCAATTTGTCTCTATAGCCATTCGTAGGAGTAGGTTTAGTATATTTTTTAGATTAACCGTTCCACCACCATGTAAAAATACAGAGAGAAAACCCTCTATTTGTAAAGATGATCCAAGGATTTGAAGAAAGTAGTGACCGCCCATACAAATATATGGAGTCATTTTTATTAAGAAAGTGTAATTTTATTGTTATATATTTTATTTCTCTTTATAATCTATATGTGGGGTTTTAGTCTTTGTTTCCAATGATTGGATGAATGGTTTTGCAATTTAAATAAACAAAATTTCATATTTATTTCTTATTAATGATTTTTAGATCTTTAATTGTAAATCAATAACATACCAAATCTTGATTTATGATTAAAGAAAATATTTTAGAATTAGGCATAAGAAACGCCATCTATTCTAACTGTGCATAAAAATAAGAGTTTAATTTACTTTTATTTATAAATTTCAAGGCAAACTGAGAAACTTATTGATTAAATGAGATTAAATTTGATGGTTGAAAAAACATTTAATTATAAATTAAAGAAGATATATACCTTAGGTTTATAAATTTTTAATCTCAAGTTCGATAAAGGAAAGTTATCAATTAACTAAAGAATTGATAACTGATTATCATTGGAAACTCACCATGATTATATAGAGTTTTATTTAAAAAGAAATTAAATCAGTAAATCTAGTTTATATTTAAATAATTTAATTTGTTTTGCCTATGAAGGGATATGCTTGCTAAAATCCCATATACAACCATCATGATATGTTCGACATAGTTTTATTACTTTCATTTATCTACTTTCACTTTTTGCTTTGATTTATATGTTTTTATTTGCTTTCTTTCTTTAGATAATAATTTAATTTAGATTTATAATTTTATTCTTTCAAACTGACAATTCGTTAGAATATTTATGGTTTGTTTCTTTCTTAACTAACTTAGAAAATAATTTAACTTCTTAAAGCCATTGCCCTTCCTTGACAGACTATCTTGATATTTGTTACTTACTATAAGTCATTCATGCAATTGTGAGATTTTTCTAAAATATAAAATTTGACTATCAAGTTTTTGTGTAACAACAAACAAGGTGAAAAATAACAAAATATTGGAACTAACACAAACAAGATAAAAACTGTGAACACATACATAAGTTCGACATAAAAGAGAGAAAGGAAGCTTGAACTAAACTAAAATTGATCATGATAAAAAGTGATCAAATAGCATCCCTCCATTTATTAAAGATTTTGTGAGGAGAAACAATATCAAAGTGCAAGAGCTGGTTTACTTGTGTCTGTAGTGTATGATGTATTCAAGTCACTCTTTGTTTAGAAATTCTAGAAAAACCCATCATGTTGTCATCATACATATGACCATGTGGGATTTTAGAAGAAATTTTTACTCATTTTGCATTATGCCAACCTTGCAAAATGCACCCAAATTGATAATGCTTAGGTGAACAAAGGTAGTTGCAAGTAGAGTAATTAGAATGAGAAGAGACATAGGAAGATATCCTAGAATTTCTCCTAAAGTACCTAGGATACTCTCTTGCAAGGTGGTCATTAGTACCACATAAGTGGCACGGACATAAAGAGGATTGAGATAATAGGGGTCTGTGGCTCTAGGGACTAGTGTGAGGAGGAGAGAATAAGGAAGCACCGTTTGCATTAACTCTTATAAAAGGATGAGAAGTTAATTTCTCTTAATGAAATCTCAAATGCACATTCTCAATAAAGGAGACAAGTAGGTAGAAAATGTGTAGGTATGGGCAAGAGACTGTCACTTAAGAAATAAGAAGCAATAGCAAGAGGTGGTGTTCATCTTACCAGATGAGCATGGTTAGGACAAGGAAATAGACTTGCCTTGGGAAGTGATCCTTAACTTTATTTTAATGCTTGACTAGCTCCTCATCTTTTTCAAACAGAGTATGTGCCAAATACTTATTGTTGCTTTCCAGAATGATCACTAGTATGCTTGAAAACATACAAATATACGTCATCAAATTGTACATATGATAATTAAATTAAGAAAAAAGAGTGTCGAACCCATAAGGATTATGACAATGACTACCACTATTTATTAGCTTGTAAATATAAAATAATAAATAAAATAATGGGTATACAGATTATAAGAAACATGTAATTATGAGACTATTCTTACAACTGACCTATAAGCTAACCAATTATGTCATGAATCAATATTAGAACTACCCTGTGATTCTGAACTTTAGTTTAGGAAATCAAGCACCTAAGACAACACTTCATAATGCACCTTTCCTTACTATATAATTATTAATGATACAATCTATTAACTAGTATAAATCATGAAAACCTAAAGGTACATTTACTAGATTTAATCTATTCATTGCATTAAGTTCTAAAAAAAATATGACTAAACTAGGTAAGATGATAGCCATTGGTAACCTTTTGAAGGTTTCCAACCCTACTTGTTAAGTTAGGCAATAAGGTACCACTTTGATCGGTAATTATTTACTAACATATTAAACTAGAATTAAACATATTCATACAATAAACTAGTTGATTACTCTAATTCATACATGCATAGTTTTGGAATTTAAATGAAGAGACAAACACATCTAAAATCAAGGATTGAATCTAAAAATTCATCATAACATAATTAATTAAAATAATAGTTTAGGGCTTGATAATTTCCCATAATCATAAATAAATTAGCTAGGCATAGATTCTAAAAGAATCATAATTAAAATAGTAGAAAAGAAAAAGATGAAGATGAAGAAGAGAAAGCTAAGGAATAATGTCTATGGTTGATCTCAAACTCCTTAATTGCCTCTTTGAATTATATCTTGCCTTTAGCCTTCAAATTCTCTATAAACCTAAGTGTATTTTCATTAAAGTCTATATCTACAATCTGTGTCTATTTTGTTGTTAACCTTCACTACATATTTATAGTAAAAGAATTACATTGTTTTTAGGATTAGGGTTGTAATGGTTTAAAACAATTAAAATGGTAATCTAAAAAATCTAGAATATTTTGTTTCTAGTTATGTGAATTTCCATTTGAGTGGCTTATGCTGAGGTGCTCATATACTCATGCCACAACATTCTCTTAATTTTCCCAATTTAACATTTTGACTCTTCCTTGATGTATATTTTACAAACGTTTGCATTTAGGTTCTCTATTGTATGATAATTTTGCCCCTAATTATGAGGATTTGTTTGCTCCTTTGTCATTTGTATCTTTTAACATCTAAAAATTCCTAAAATACATTAAAACATACCCTATGATTTTGAAAACAATTCATAAAATACTTAGGTAAAAATACAAAATTAAAACTTAATTCTCCTAATTAATTATGATAAATCACAAAATATTTGTGCTTTTTAGGCACATATCAATCACCTAATTTTCAATAATTGTGATTTGATCAACTTCGTCTTTAGGTAAGTTAGACCATAAAATTCTCCAACTTACGTGGCTTGACTCAATCTTTTTAAGTTCTTCCCCCTAGATTCTTCATTCTACAATTATTTGAATTACACTAAATTTGCAGATCATTGTAACATTCTAAATGACCTCACACATCTTTGAGTGATCATCATCCTCAAGGTTAATCTATCACTTCTTTTCTTCAAGAAAGGCTTTTAGCACATTCAACTCATTTTCTTTCTTCTCAAGGCTCTCCAAGGCCTTTTTCTTAGATTTTTCTAACTTGATAAGCTCCCTAAGGAGCACATTATAGATATACAATATTGAGTTCTTATCATCCTCGTCTTATTTAGAAAACCTACTTGATTTTGTGGTGGGAGTGAGAAGGTCCTTAGACTTTGATGCCATAAAGGTAATGAAGTTACTTTCTTCCTTGTTATAGCTGTAGCTACTATCAAAAGTAATAACCCTGAATTTCATCACTCTTTTCCATGATTGATCTTACTTAGAATAACAACGAGCAATAATGTGTTTGGGCTTGCCTCACTTGAACCACTTTATTTTGTTTACATGGCTACTACTCTGATGCTTGTCTCCTTCATCATTAGAGTTTTCAGCTTTCTTCCTTTGGCTTGAGTCTCATCTACTTGAACTTTTTCTTTTGTTCCCACTAGAAGAGTTCCTCGTGCAAGGGAAGAACTTGGTGAACTTCATGGAAAGGAATGCCATATCTTCTTATTCTATGTTGAAATTTTCATCACTAGCCAGAAAATTGTATTTTCCTTATTACTTCCACTACCCTTATACACTACCACAAATGACTTTTTTTTGTCGGTTTTTAACTACTTTGATAGAGCTATCCTAGCAGTCAAAAAATTTCCAACATATCTAGTGTCAATGTAGATACCCACCTACCATGGTATTTTTTAATTGTTATAGTAGATAGGTATACCTAGTCGATTTTAATTAAAATTGATAAGAAAAATGTATTAAATCTTGTCAATATTTATAGAAACTAACTAGAAAAATGTATTCTATCTTGTTGATTTTTATAAAAACTAAAAGGAAAAGTGTGCTCTATTTTTTTTTTCCTGAGTTAATTATGTTTTATGCCCATAATGTATGAGAAAATGTGCAAAAATGTTGAAAATATTTACTTTGTTGTAATTATACCTACAACGTGTAGGTAATGATAAAAAGTGATGAACAATGTGCATTTTTAAAGTTGCAATTATACCCATAACATATTGATAATGATGCAATTATACAGATACATTTTGGACATAATTGTAACAAAGTAAACATTTTGGATGTTTTTGCAAATTGCCCCATGCATATTGGGCATAAAATGTAATTGAAAGAGTCCAATACTCAGTATACTACTAGGGTAGGGAGATACATAATCCTAATGTACTAATCCCTATAAGCAGTGGAACAATAGATGACAACAACAGAAGTGATCTCAAGACATGCATTATAAAAATACAAGTAGGAAATATAACTTTAGGAAGCACAAGAAAGAAATAAAGCATGCAAAAGAAAATAACCAGTTTTCCAATTAGAGCCCTAATCCTATATATGGTCATATATAATAACAAGACTTAAATTATACTAACAACACATGGATCATTCAAACACATTCAAGTAATACTGTAAACCAACATGGAAACCCTATCTATGTGGTAACATCCTCGAGTTGCTTATGGCAACGAGTCGGCAGCAAACAACTCCCTAAGAAATAGAATAATTACAACTATGATAGAAATAAAACCACAAATACCTCTATTAGATGGAACCTTTGTCCTAACTGCCTATTATTGTACTCGCTTACTCTCTCCATAATAACTTGGTTCGGCACATGAATCCGACTCTTTTCCAAAGCCAACACCATCTATTGTAGTGTGATTAGTAGCCACAAATCAATAAAGTGTAATGTACAATCAATAGTGAGAACGATCCTCAATCATGAACCATCAAGACACACATGAGAACCACTTATAGGTTAGAAAAATAATTTGTCTACATGTGACACACAATCAACCACGTACCACACACAACTAATGACTTGATAAAAACAACCAAACTCAACTCATATAGGGCATACATCCAATGATACGAGAACTCAACAAATCAACTCAACTCACCCACATAGAGTTGCTCTCATAAACTTCATAATTGTTTATAACTCCATTTTATGCTTACAGATGCATATCACAATAGGAAAATACTTTCATGGTAATTAGTGAAGATATAATTCAAAACAATAGGAAATTTTGGTAGAGTTTTGGTAGGTTTTTTGAATTGAATCAATAATAAATAGGGGTTATTTATAGAAGAAATGCAACAACTGAACCACCTCACTATAGCTTCACCATGGTCCTCACTAACCACCTTGTCACAACCTTGTTAAGGGATGTGGAGAGGCCTCTATCGATGAGTGTGATGAGGTGCCAAAAATCATATTTTGTTTCAAAAAAGTGCCAAATAATTTCCCTAAATACTCGTAATAGAATGAAGCTAAAATCTGCCACTAATGACCTAATATGCATATGAAACAACTATCTTTGTGGTGTGTAAAAATATGCTTTCAATCACAGTATGTATAACTATGTGCATATATGTATTACTGATATGTAATGACCAACATTGCACAGAGTAAGACAAAACACTGAGTAAAATAAACAAACTCTATGTTTTATATATTGGAAGCCAACACACAAACACAAATTACAAATAAACTTATAGTAATTAACCCTTTTCTCTTTTATAAAAATTGACAAGAAAAATTAGTGTAGGTAAGTTGTGCATTGAAAAAACTTCCCTCACTTCATGAAACACTCCCTTTAAGTGTATATGTTAGAGGACATATCTAGTTTAAAGACAGAAAGTAGAAATAAGTAGTAAATATTTAATTAATGATGATGACTCTTGATGAGTGCTCAAAAAGCACTAAAATTACCATGATTTTATGCACATTAATTGATTAAAAATATATATATTTATATGTTTTATCATATATTTATATAAATTTGTCTTTTTCGGAATCACGGGTGTTTTTATTGTTTTTCAGGTATTTTCACTTAAAAACGCAACTTAAAGACTCAAAGAGAAATACTGGAAACAATACATCACAAATATATTAAATGGGGAAAGGTCA
This sequence comes from Hippophae gyantsensis, assembly GCA_030763125.1. Taxonomy (NCBI): domain Eukaryota; kingdom Viridiplantae; phylum Streptophyta; class Magnoliopsida; order Rosales; family Elaeagnaceae; genus Hippophae; species Hippophae gyantsensis. The sequence continues at coordinate 49,593,460 of CM061031.1, read as the reverse complement.
ACAAATAAGGAAAAATTGGACAAAATGGGTCAAAAATGTCAAAAAGGAGAAAATCGTGCCGCCAAGGCCGCTTCAGCCGCGCTTGGCTAAGCTTCAAGCCTGGTACCGTTTCATGCGTGGGATACTGTTCATGCGCTGGATATCGTTTCATACGTGGGATACTGTTTCATGCGCAGATCGTTTCATGCGCTTGCATCGTTTCATACGCGGGATCTTGTTCATACGCGCATCGTTCACGCTGCATCGTTTACGCGCGCTGGGTAATCGTTTCATGCGCTGCATGCAGTACCGCTCTTTGACGTCATGCCGACGTCATTAATGACATCAAGAATTCCAATCCGCGTTTTTACATTTTTAAATATTTTTTTAACATTTTTTACTCATTTTTTCTCTCCATCCTGACCTATAAATACCCTCCTTCCCTTCCCTGCAAAAGAGACCTTCAAAACACACTTCTCTGTTCTTTCTTTCTCTCTTTTCTTAGATTTTTAGGTTTTTTTAGTTTTTCTTAGTTTGTAGTTAATTTCTCTTAGTTTTACAGTTCTTCCCTTTTGGGAAGAACTAGTTATGTTTTTGTAATATATTAGCTTTTGATTCAATAAATGGGAGTGCAAATTCCGCTTGGAGGTTTTTCAAAGAACGGGAATAGCATCGAAGTTCTGTAAGGATTTTATTTTTTTTATATCTATTTTTTATGCTTTATTCTTACATGTTATATTTAATTTGTCTGTGATTAAATTTAACTCTAGTGGCTGTTTATAAACATGATGTAATAATAACGTTGTTATGCTTGCAAAATATTAAATAGGTAAAAATCTCTAAAATGAATTGATTTTATTTTTATTCAAGATTTTATATTAAGAATGTTAGAGAGAAATATATTATTTTTCATTACAAACTTAAATCTGAAAATTAGATTTTAAGGTTTAGTTATCCTATTCGATTTAGAGTAGTGCTCTTTTATTTGATGGTACAATCGCCTAGGTAGTTAGAGTGAAGCTCTATTTCAAAAGTTTTTATAAGAATTATTATCTGAAAATGTATTGACAACATGTTTTCAGTAGTGGTTTTAAAACTTGAAAGTTAGTACTCGGATAACTAAATTCTTAGGTTTAATTTGGACACCTTGAATAAAGTTTAAACTGTCTAACCCCACCAAAGGTGGCATTTAAATGGTTCATTTTCAATCTCTTAGAAAAAGAAATTAATTTAATTAACCAAATTAGTTATCAACCCCACCCATAGGTGTTAATTGGTTTGTTTAGTTAACAAAGAATATCTAACCCCACCAAAGGTGGTATTCATATAAAAAAGAGAGAATCAATAAATATCAATTCATATCTTTAATAACTTAATTAATATGAGCAAGCATAATTAACTTAATTATTATATCCATAAATACTCCATTGTTTTAACAGATAAAATTTGCATAAATGTTTATTGAATCTATGTTTATTTTTATGTAAGTAGATTAAAAACACAAAACCCCAAAATATCGTGACAGGATGTTTAGGATTTAATTTCGTTTTTAAAAGTTTGAATAATAAATTAAAAACCACATACATTCCTTCCTTAGATCGACCTTGGGAGTATACTTATCATTTTCTACGAAATGATTCGTGCACTTGCGAGAGTTTTATAAATACATAAAACCAAATGAACAGGCAGGATCAGCGATGTCGGTTTGCCTGATCAAGTTTTTTGGCGTTCTTGGGGGAAGGAATAACGTTTTTAAATTATTTATCAAAATTTTAAATACCTCTTGTGTTGTAAATAACTGTGTTTTTTTTTTTATTAAAAAATTAAAAAAATAAAAAATTTTGTTGTTTGTGAAAAGTAAAAAAAATTCAAATTTCAATTTCGTAATAAATAAAAAAAATATAGCATGAATAATAAAATAATTTTGCATTTTGAAATTTGAAGTAAAAAAAAAGTAAATAAATTTTAAATTAAATTAATAAATTAATAAGAATAAAAAAAATAAAAATAATAAAAATAATAAAAAAAATAAAAAAATAATAAAAATAAAAAAAATAAAAAAAAATAAAAAAAAAATAAAAATAAATCAAAAACTTTATTTTCAATTTTTTTTTTATTTTTTTTTTGTTGTTTTTTCTTTTTTTTTTTTTTTTCTTTTACCTTTTTCAATTATTTTTTTTTTAATTTATTTTATTTTATTATTATTATTTTTTTTGGCTTAATTTTTATTTTTTCTCTTTTTCTCTTTTTATTTTATTTTATTTTATTTTTTTTTTCTTCAAATTTTTTTTTAACTACTTTTTTTTTTAATTTTCGTTTAAGTTAATTAACTTAGGGTTTTAGTAACTTAATTGACTAACTTATATTAATTTAATTTACTAACTTAATTAACTTAGATTTTCATTAACTTAATTAACCTACCTTTTTATTAACTTAATTAACTTAATTTTTAACTTAACTTAACTTAATTAACTTAATTTTAATAGCATGAAAAGTAAAGATCTAAGGGAGTTCGTTTAGGAGACTAGTTCTTGGAAGCCTTTGTCTTACTGGTCTTTCGCGGGAACGTTGCTCTGTCTAGGAGGATGGTTTTTAAGGAGCCTTTGCCCCACCATTCTTTCCTGGGAGCACTCTTGGTTAATACTGATTATGTTATTTTAACTTAAAAAAAAAAAAAAATTTCTGAAACTATCTCCAAAATTTTAAAGCTTTAATTACAATCTAAGGAGTTAGTTGTTTTGTTTGATCTAGGTACAATTGTGTTTTGATGCCTTTAATTATTTGATTTGTACCTAGACATGGATTATCTAAAACTCACAAGCATGTTCCTAGTTTTAAGTACAGAAAAATTTGAAAATCAATAGGGCATGACTGAAAAAGTATAGGTAGACAATCTTGTCTTACCTATAGGTTTGATTGACTCAATGATGAGGGGACATTGAGTTTACTTAAAATGCAATCCCCAAGTTACGTCTTGCTAAGACGTTAAACTAAGCGCTGGATGGGAGGCAACCCATCATTTTAGGTAATTTTTTGTTATTTGTTTTATATACTTAATTTTATTGTTTATTTTAGTTTAATTATATGTGAATAATTTTTAAATTGTTAAAACTAAAAATATTTGTTGAGTTGTTAGAAGTTCACAGCAATCTGTGTGTATACACTTTTATGATGAATATGATGAATGCACCTGCATTTCTCCATTACTACTTACACATTCTCAAGAAATAGGTAATCTTTCTTCTCTTTTCTCTTTATCTTTAATTTACAGTTGTTACATTGAGGACAATGTAAGTTCTAGGTTGGGGGTGGTGAAAAGTTACCATGCTTAATTAGAAAAGAAAAAAAAAGGATTTAACAATTTAAAAATTCAAAAAAAATAAAAAAAACAAAAATTCAAAAAAAAAATAAAAAAATAAAAAATAAAAACAATTATTAATTTTTTTTTCTTTTTTATGTTCACATCTTCATTTTTTGTGTTTGGTTTTATTTTCCTTGTGTGATTTAGTAATTTTTGGAATTAAAAAAAAAAAATTTCTCACAAAAATTTATCATTTCTTTAAATCAAATTTAAGTAAATAGTTAAGTCTTTTGTACTGTTAGATTAATTTTTGAAAACATATCATGAAATATTTTGTAATTGTTTTTGATAATTAGTTAATTTTTGTCATAACTAGTATTTCTTGATAAGATGTAGAAATTATATTAAACCCAAAATCGGTGTTTATGAATTTGTTTTAGTGGAGACTACCTTTGTGAGATATAATTTGAGCCTAATTTCCTTTATTCAGAGTGAAATATATATTTTTTCTACTCCAAACACATTTCTTATTTCTTCAAATTCTTAGATGATCTCTATAGGCATTAATATTGAATGTATGAATTTTTTCTCATCTTAATAGAGTGTCGTATATTTTTTATTATTATTTTTGCTTAGATTAAATGATTTGAGTAGAAATTGATAGTATATGCTTTTATCTCATTCGTGCATGATCATTACAAAAAAGAGACATATATGGGGTTGCCTAAACCAAAATCAAACAGAAAAGCCACAAAATTAACCACTCACCAAAATCCTTAAAAAATGTACAATCTGTACATGGGTTGAATCTCTAAAAATGATATATATTGAAAAATATCTTCAGAAAAATATAGAGAGAAAGAATATATAGTATAATCTACATACTATGACCCACATTGCCTACAAAGTTGTGAGTAAAGGCTAATTACAAAAGAAAGATATAGAAAGTAATTCCCTAAAAAGTCATTGCACTGTCTTCATTTGTAAAAGGCATATATCTTGAAATTTTTTCTTAATGAGTTTGATTTATGCATGAAAATAATTTTTATATATGATATCTTTATAATTTATACATTTGATTCCTTCCATGAGATCAACGTCAAAATAACACTTTGAGCCTTTCTTCTTTATACATATGCGAACATATTAGTTCATTTCTATACATCAACTCTTTCGCATATAAATTAGTATGAGTGTTTGAACCCATAGGATTCAGTGTTTTGAGAGTATTGACTTGTGAGGAATAGAGTCGAAACGAATTCGGATTTATAACACTGAAATTGGGTGAAATTAAATTGATACATTTTTGATATGAAATATGAAAATGATTTCCGACTAATTATTATAATAAATCATGATTGTTTAAAAAGATTAAAATAACTTATGCTTGAGATTTTAATTATGATCTTAAAGGAGATTAAAAAGTATGAGACATTTTTGTGATATGTTGTTTTCTTTTATTCTTAAAATTTAATTTTTGATTTTGTTGTAATTTTAGTTGATTGTTTTTATTGTTTCTTTTGATTTTTTTTAGTTCAATGTTTGTGGGTATCATTACTGAAAACCCTCACGAGACTCAAACTCGTCCACTAGGGCAACCTAGGGGTTTAAAGGCTTGTTGCATAGGCTAAATGCAACCGTTTCAATCCACGAAAGTGATTTAGGATAGTTTAATTTTTAGTTTTTATCGCTTCTCTTGCTAAGGGACTAGCAAGAAGCTAGTTGGGGGTTGTGATGAGTGCTCAAAAAGCACTAAAATTACCATGATTTTATGGACATTAATTGATTAAAAATATATATATTTATATGTTTTATCATATATTTATATAAATTTGTCTTTTTCGGAATCACGGGTGTTTTTATTATTTTTCAGGTATTTTCACTTAAAAACGCAACTTAAAGACTCAAAGAGAAATACTGGAAGCAATACATCACAAATATATTAAATGGGGAAAGGTCAACAAATAAGGAAAAATTGGACAAAATGGGTCAAAAATGTCAAAAAGGAGAAAATCGTGCCGCCGCGCCGCCCCAAGCTCCGTGGGATACTGTTCATGCGCGGTACTGTTCATACGTGGGATACTGTTCATGCGCGGTACTGTTCATACGCGGGATACTGTTCATGCGGTGATCTTGTTCATCATGCGCGGGTCTTGTTCATGCGCTGGTACTGTTCATGCGCGATGCAGTCTGTAGCCGCCCTTTGACGTCATGGCGTCATTAATGACATCAATAATTCCAATACGCGTTTTACATTTTTAAATATTTTTTTAACATTTTTTATTCATTTTTTCTCTCCATCCTCACCTATAAATATCCCCCTTCCCTTCACTTCAAAACACACCTTCAAAACACACTTCTCTCTTCTTTCTTTCTCTCTTTTCTTAGATTTTTAGGTTTTTTTAGTTTTTCTTAGTTTGTAGTTAATTTCTCTTAGTTTTAGAGTTCTTCCCTTTTTGGGAAGAACTAGTTATGTTTTTGTAATATATTAGCTTTTGATTCAATAAATGGGAGTGCAAATTCCGCTTGGAGGTTTTTCAAAGAACGGAATAGCATCGAAGTTCTGTAAGGATTTTATTTTCTTTACAGTTATTTTTTATGCTTTATTCTTACATGTTATATTTAATTTGTCTGTGATTAAATTTAACTCTGCTGGCTGTTTATAAACATGATGTAATAATAACGTTGTTATGCTTGCAAAATATTAAATAGGTAAAAATCTCTAAAATGAATTGATTTTATTTTTATTCAAGATTTTATATTAAGAATGTTAGAGAGAAATATATTATTTTTCATTACAAACTTAAATCTGAAAATTAGATTTTAAGGTTTAGTTATCCGGTCTGATTTAGAGTAGTGCTCTTTTATTTGATGGTACAATCGCCCGGTAGTTAGAGTGAAGCTCTATTCCAAAAGTTTTTATAAGAATTATTATCTAAAAATGTATTGACAACATGTTTTCAGTAGTGGTTTTAAAACTTGAAAGTTAGTACTCGGATAACTAAATTCTTAGGTTTAATTTGGACACCTTGAATAAAGTTTAAACTGTCTAACCCCACCAAAGGTGGCATTTAAATGGTTCATTTTCAATCTCTTAGAAAAAGAAATTAATTTAATTAACCAAATTAGTTATCAACCCCACCCATAGGTGTTAATTGGTTTGTTTAGTTAACAAAGAATATCTAACCCCACCAAAGGTGGTATTCATATAAAAAAGAGAGAATCAATAAATATCAATTCATATCTTTAATAACTTAATTAATATGAGCAAACATAATTAACTTAATTATTATATCCATAAATACTCCACTGTTTTAACAGATAAAATTTGCATAAATGTTTATTGAATCTATGTTTATTTTTATGTAAGTAGATTAAAAACACAAAACCCCAAAATATCGTGACAGGATGTTTAGGATTTAATTTCGTTTTTAAAAGTTTGAATAATAAATTAAAAACCACATACATTCCTTCCTTAGATCGACCTTGGGAGTATACTTATCATTTTCTACGAAATGATTCGTGCACTTGCGAGAGTTTTATAAATACATAAAACCAAATGAACGGGCAGGATCGGCGATGTCGGTTCTGCCCCGATCAACTCTTAGTATTCCATTGAGTATATATATGGGATACATACACATGTCAATCATTTGGGTGGTCCACTTAGACTTACATAGATTAGCTTGAAAACATACATTCAAATAATCATAAATTACAAAATACATAAGGTCTTAACCTTGATAGTACATATACTAATCTGATCTGTTCCTCAATAGTACATATACAAATCTAATCTTTTCCTCGTAAGTTATGACCAAGTATTAAGTCCTCCACTCTATCAGTATGGATGTAAAGGCTAGGTGGAAGAGTATTCAATTTACCTATACTATAGTCCCTATTCTTACATGTGGCATTCACGCCCTGATGTGAGCATGTTTGTTTATTTTTTAATTCAAAATGTCTAGTAGGAAATTGGAGAGGTATATATATGGGTCACTTATCTTGAGGATCCTATTTGCTTTCATTTTTCTATTAGCTCATTGTGCAAAAATCTCTCTATCACTTTTCCTCGATGCTTGATCACCTCAACCCTTTATTGCTTGGATATTTTCATTTTTACTTCAATGATAGGAATTCATTTGTTTGATTTTTCTTAAGATAGTACAAGTTTCTTATTCTTAGATCGAATTTAATAGATCTCTTTAATTTCAAGTCAATTTTCATATTAGCTTACACGTTACATTTGTATTCATGTACCTTTTATCAAACTTGTCTTCTTACCTATTTTACCTCTTTTAATATAGGCTAACCCCAAATTTAGGATCCAAGAATAGACATGGCTTATAAGCAACTTAATAACATCCCTAGAAGAGATAATGTTATAATTTGTGAGAGTGAAGAAATCCATAGGCTTTAAAGGTTCCAGATTTTAACATGCTTTAGGCTCAACTCATGATACAAATTCCTCAGATGACTTAGGTAGTTTGAAAAATGTTACAGTAGCCATACCCTCAGTAAGCATTGCCCGATTATCAATCAACATTCTAATCTACATACCCCCTTTAACCAATATTGAGGTCTTTTGAGTGTTGCATAAAAGGACTCGTGCTGGGAAAGGTAAAGGAAAAATGACTTATAGGAGTAAAAGATTGAGGTCCAAACCTATTCAATATGAGTTCAGACCAAAAGATGAAGCCAAAATAATGGCTACCTATGACCCTGTCCAAATTCAAATTCCTAATTAGTTCTTGACTAAAACATTCCTCTTAAGGGTTTGATTACTTTTCATAAGAAGCCTCTCTTCTTTGGTTCATATTTTTCTTTCCCAAAATTCATTAGGTATTTCTTGAGGCATAATTAAAAAGTCCCAATTAGCTGCTTCCTAATAGGCAGAGGTATCTACTTTGCACTACATTACTAGAAGAAGAGCTTCACTTAAACATAGGGTTGCCCAAGTTTAATGAAGCATACAAGCTTAAAAAAAACCCTTCAAATGCATGGCGTATATATAGGTTGTCCAAACTAAATCAAGGTGTGAATGTTATGCTTTTGGACAACGATAGAAATTCAAAGCAGTTCTTTTTTATGTTTTTGGTAATTGGGAGTTCAAGGATCTGACTAACTTAATACCTCTAATCTGTAGTAATGTAAATGTCATTTCGAAGAGGTCATGCTTTCATTTGTCCTCCTTGAATAACAAGACAAAGCATAGTCTATCTAAGCTTCATAATTATTTGCCAATATAGTCCCATAGGATGACATTTTGTTGAAGACCAGGCTGGCTACTACTATAATTATACGTCTAGAGTCAGGCATGTTGCAAACTAGGGTGGTGTACAAGCCACGCTCCATGCCTAAGAAAAAGAGTTCAAAGCGCAAGAGAAGTCCACTTGAGTTTGGCTCTAATTTTGAGTTGATGCACGATGATCATAACCCTTTTAGGAAAATCCATTTTTTTCAAAATTGTTCCTCAAATAACCATGCTTTTCCTTTTGCTATGTAGACATGGACCTCAAATCCATACCTTTGGATGACCTCCTCAACAATTTTACAACCATCCAAGAAACTTTGGCCACCATTTCCAAGACAAAAAAAAGGAAGTTTGTGACTAAGAGTAAGAGTAAGGGAATAAGCTTTCAGAAACTATAGGCCTTCCTATATCGAGCTCTACTCCTATGACATTTATTACTCCTATCTCAATCACAATGGGCAAAGGATAGTCCATCAATTTTGTAGAATTTTTAGGCTTTAATTAGCCCGTAATAGGTAATCCAACTTCCTAGGATGAATTTATCAATATGATTCCCATTACGTTGGATAAATCTATCTTGGTATAAATGTGTAAAGAGTTTGATGCCCTTACACTAGCAAATAAGAAGATTCTTAAGGTAAGCTTGCTATTTATTCTTACTTTTGAACTGTTATCATATTGAATCAATCAAGGACTTACCATTTTTATTCCATTTTAATCAATGTAATTGATGAATCTTATGTGCTAGTATAGAGTCTGGGAAGTAGATATAATGAAGAAGGAGCTAAGAAATGAGAAAAAGGATCACTTGGTTGCTTTATCCAAGATGATAGCTTTGCACACTTAAAATGTTAAGCTGTTGCAAAAAGAGCAAGCTACTTTAAAAGCCCTAGAGAAACGAAATAGGAAGCTCCATGAACTCAAGGAAGACTTTAATAGGCTAAAAGTTGATGAGGAAAAAACCTGTGCGATAAAGCTACAATCTATGAAGGTCTTCTATGTTGGCCTTAATAAAGCTTTGGAGTCCTTTAATGTAATGGCTATGGTAAATTAGAGATTTGATGACTATAAACAAATCCTCATGCATTGCTCACCTCAAGTTGAATCTCCTCAAACCTTAATAGAGGGAAAATATATGGAGCTTGAAAAAGGTGATGAAGTGGAGACCAACTTACCTCACTTCCGACCCAAAGCCAATCAATAGTTTTACATATTAGCAGTATCTTTTTATTTTGTTTATGTAAATTTGTTGTATTTTTTCATATTTTTTTTGTAAGGAAAAATTAGTGTACCCTTTGTGTTAACTTAATGAATATATGTGATAACGCTACGAAAATAGAGTTATTAGTACACTTTTTTACTTAATATTTACTTGTTTTATTCAATAAATAATATTTTTATAGCCACAAAAATTAAAATATAAACTTTTTAGTGAAAAAGGGTGAAAATATAATTTTTAGAATTTTTCTGGCTTTTTTTATGAATTTTTAATGGAGGACCAATCAAAAGCAGACACATGGTATGTCACGCAAGCAGAGCAGCTGACTAGGCAAGCCATGTGGAAACCACGCAAGCACGGAGAGCGAATCACGTTGCTCCGCGAGTGAGGAGGACACACACGCACCACGTGTCAGGATAGCATTCAATCCAAGTTCGAAAATCGGTGAATGCACCATGACACGTGTCACCATACCATTCCTCTGTGCATTCCACTCGTGCGCCACGCCATCTGTTCCCACCAAACATGTAGCGCCACATGTTACTGACTCGGCTATCGTTGACTCTGACCGGTCTCCCCTGCCACGCGTCGCTCCCTGATGCCCAATGAATTTCTGATGCCATGTGTCGCTCTGTGATTGGTCAAAACTATCAGTTTTGCTTGTTTTGATCATAGCCCTTGATTTGAAGCTGATTGGATGGTCCAGATCGCACCTGAGCTTTATTTAAGCCCCTAATCACTCAATAAACCCTAATGAGCCTCTATTAGCATAATTTTGGTAAGTTTTTAGAACTAAAAAGAGAGAAAAATACAAAAAGTGAAGAAACGACACAATTTTGGTGGAGATTCAAGAGGAAATTAATTCTAAAATTCAAGAGATTGATTGTATTTCTTTTTCTACTCTTTTCTTTATTAATTTTATGTCTTTCTTTATGAAAAATATGATCTTTATGAACATAATTATTTGTTATTAATTTATTAATCTAGGGATTGTATGAACCCAATTTTCACCATGTGATGATATAATATTTTACTCCAATTATAATTATAATTTAATTATATTGTTTAATCTGATTTTTATGCTATTAATTATTTGGCCAATAATCTATTTATAGAGGCAATTAAATAGATTTAAGAGAATTATTTAATTGTTTGTCTTGATTAAATAACATGCATAGTTTCTAAGTAGGGAGATATGATTCTTATGTATGTGATATATAATTGATGAACTTAATGAGTAGTATGCAATTTTATTGGCATGAGATTGTGATTAAATTAATTACTATATGGTTTGTAGTTTACTTGAGAGAGTAATACATGCTAAGTTAAATTCAATTGATCGTGTAATTAATTGATAATTATATTAGGAGTATTTTAGTTATTTACATCTTTAGAAAATTGTGAGATTAAGTATACCTAGATATTTTCTCATATATCTTCTCACTTACCAAATCTAAATTAATTAATTATTACTATTTACTTTTATTTATTTTAATTTTGTTTCCTTAAGATATAAAAACACAAAAAAATTTGATTTTTATTATTTTTGTTTTAAAATTAGTTTCTAAAAAAATAATCTCTGTGTGAACGATCTTTACTTATCATTATATTACTTGTTACGATACGTATACTTGCGTATTCATTGCACACACAATTTGTGTAGCGATCAAGTTTTTGGCACCGTTGCTGGGGATTATTAATATTAAAAATTAATATTTTTTATTATTATTAATTTTATTTTTTCTTTTTAAAAAAAAATTAATTTATTTTTCTTTACTTTAATTTTAATCTAAATTTATTTATATTCTTTTAGGGACTTATTTATTTATTTATTCTAGTTAATTTATTTTATTTATTTTTTTACTTTAATTTATTTATTTAGTTGTTAATTTTTTTTAGTTTTTATTTAGACATCTCCTTTAGTATTGTAGAAACATAGTTGAGTCTATTGTATGAGTAGAGTTCGTGAGGGAAAAATCTTACCTTTAGATCTTGAAATTAAGCGTACTTTAAGATCAATTAGAAAACAACAAATCACCCAAGAGGAAGAAATGACTAATCCATTAGAAATAAACAATAATGAGCCAAACTTGAATAATCAAATGTTTTTGATAGATGATAGAGATAGAGCTATGAATGAATATGCAATACCTACGTTGGAAGGGCTGAATCCAAGTATTACAAGGCCAAACATTCAAGCTAATCAGTTTGAATTAAAGCCAGTGATGTTTCAAATGCTACAAACAGTTGGACAATTCAGTGGATTACCAACAGAGAATCCTCATCTTCATCTCAGATTGTTTATTGAAGTTGTAGATTCATTTAAGTTCAATGGTGTGACAGAGGAGGCATTTAGGCTTTGATTATTCCCTTACTCTTTGCGAGACCATGCTCGAGCTTGGCTAAACTTTTTGCCACCTGATTCCATTACAATTAGAATGGTTTGGGGAAGATATTTTTGATGAAATACTTCCCACCAACAAAGAATGCTAAGTTTAGGAATGACATTACTTCCTACCAACAACACGAAGGAGAATCTCTATATGAAGCATGGGAAAGATTCAAGGAATTGCTAAGGAAGTGCCTTCATCATGGTATTCCTTCTTAGATTCAAATGAAAACTTTTTACAATGGTCTCAATGCTCAAACAAGGACTATCGTTGATGCATCGGCTAATGGAGCTTTGCTAGCCAAATCTTATAATCAAGCTTATGATTTACTTGAGAAAATGGCTAGCAGTAATTATCAATGGCCAATGGACAGAATGACAACCACAAGAAGAGTAGCCAGAATCCATGAGGTAAATAATATCACAGTACTTACAGCTCAAGTGTCATCTTTGGTTAATCTTTTGAAGGTACAAAACTCGACAGCAAGTATAAACCAAGTCCAAAATTTAGGAGTGTCAACATAGTGTTTTGTGGGGGAGCTCATTTGTTTGATAATTGTCCAAATAATCCTGAATCCATTTGCTATGTGGGTAATGTGAATCGAAACAATAATCCATACTCAAACACATATAACCCAGGATGGAGACAACATCCAAATTTCTCTCGGAGCAATAACAACATTCAAGGTGGTAGTTAATTCAACCATGAATCATTTTCACCACCTGGTTTTCAACAGCCACAACAATCACAAGCCCAAGAGATGAAGCCACCTACTGAGGACAATACAAGTTCTTTAATGGGGATGATGAAAGAATTCATCCAATCGGTGAATACAAAAGTGTCAACTCAAGAGACTTCAATTCAAAATTTGGAGAACCAAATGGGGCAACTTGCTCAGGCAATTAGTCAAAGGCCTCAAGGGAACCTTCCAAGTGACACAATTGTAAACCCAAGAAGAGAAGGTAAGGACCAATGCAACTCCATAGCCTTGAGGAGTGGTAAAACTTTAGAACAAGAACATAAGACAAAAAAGGATGAGGAGAAATAGGAAATAAAAAAGGATAAAGAGGACTTTCAAACTAAAAAGGATAAAGAGGAACCACAAACTAAAAAGGAGGAGGAGGAATTAGTGGATAAAGAGAGTAATGGAAAGGAAATAATTCAGCCAAAAAAGAGCAACCCTTACAAACCCACTATTCTTTTCCCTCAAAGATTGCAAAATCAAAAGTGAGATATGCAGTTTTCAAAATTTCTAGAAGTCTTCAAGAAGCTACACATAAACATACCATTTGTAGAGGCACTTTAACAAATGCCATCTTATGCTAAATTCATGAAGGATATACTATCAAAGAAAAGAAGGCTTGAAGATCATGAAACAATAACATTGACTGAAGGCTGTAGTGCCATCCTTAATAGAAAACTACCACAAAAACTAAAAGATCCAGGTAATTTTGACATCCCTTGCACTATTGGGAACATCCGGTTTGGCAAAGCCATTATTGGTCTTCTAGAGATTAGGGGTTGTAAAGCCAAACCCACTTTAGTAACATTGTAGGTGGCAGACAGGTCAATTAAAAGACCCCGGGGTATGGTAGAATATTTGCTAGTAAAAGTAGATAAATTCATCTTCCCGGTGGACTTCATTGTGCTAGACATGGAAGAGGACCATGTCATTCCTATCATACTTGATTGTCCATTCTTAGCAACTGGAAGAGCACTCATTGATCTACAAAAAGGTGAACTTAGAATGAAAGTGCAAGATGAACAAGTAATATTTAAAGTTTTTAAAGAATCTGAACCCTCTGATATTGATAATGCTAATTAATGTTTAAGGATAAATGTTACTGATTGTGGGAATGACTTAAAAGAATGTTTTGCGTCACCCAAACTTAAGACTTTAACACATACTGCTGTAAATAAGGACATAAACTCACCTGAAAATAACTCAACCAACTTTGAAAGTATGGCATCAAAGTTTGATATTGTGGATTGTGTGAACTTTTTGGAGGACACATCTCTCATGTATGTATCAAAAGTGATAATGGAAAATTTTGAGATAGGATCTAAACTCAAACCATCAATTGAAGAGCCACCAAGTTTAGACCCCGCACTTCTACCCTCCTATCCTCAATCAAGTATAAAAGTGAAAGAGTCCAATGGAGAGGTGAAAAAGCTATTAGAAATACATAAATTGGATGAGTTACGGTGGAGTGCTTAAAAGAATGCCAAGAAGTTCAAAAGGAAAACAAAAATATGGCATGAGAAGAGAATTGAGCACCGTGCTTGAGAGCCAAAACATAAAGTATTATTGAATAGATCAAGACTCAAGATGTTTCTAGGCAAACTCAAAAGTAAATGGATACAAAGGGATGTGCCTTAGGACTTAATAGGACCGTCTAGTCACGGACGTTAAACGTGACGCTAGTTAGGAGGCAACCCAATGTTATTTTACTTATATTTTCATTGTTTTTGTTTTGTAGGTGAATAAATGTGGAGAGCAATGACGCAAGAAGACTGAGCATTTTAGTGAAAGATGTGGTGTACTATAATTAAGGGAGTTTTTCTTTACTTTTTCATATTTACATGTGCACATTGGGGACAATGTGTAATTTAAGTTTAGAGGAGGGAACTTCATTCTCTACATTAGTATTTAGTATGTATTTTAATTTTTAGGTTGTTTTTAATCATGATTTGGGTAGAAATTGATAAATATATGGAAACTAAATGCATGCATGCTTGATATGAAACATATGAATTTAATGATAAAAATTGGTTGTCATGACTAGGATAAGGAATGTAACATATTTGTTAAGATATTTACATTAATCATGTGATAAGCTTGCTACTTTTGATTGAATTGATTCAACTTTTATGCATATGTTCTTGATTGATTTTGGTGTGCTTATTGAGAGAAAATTTGTAGTGAGTTATATGAGTCAATTAGATCTACCAAGTTTTAGAATCTATTTGATCATCTCTTGAGGCGAAATCCTAAATAGTTTTTAGTAAGAGAAATGATTTAGGCCTTATTTGGATCGATTGAGTCTATCAAGCTAACCATTGTTAATATCTTTCGTCACCCATTTGAGCCTAACAAAGAACCTTTCATATCTGTAAGCCACATTAAATGCCTAACTAATAAGTATTACCTTTATCCTTGCACCTTTAGCTTGTATGAAAAGAAAAAAATATGCAATCATGTGTTATGCTTTAGAGTAAGGTGAAATGTAATGCACCCCGTAAAAAAGAAGAAGCAAAACTCACAACATAAGCATCCCACTAAAGAAAAAGAAAATAGAATTGAAAATAAGTTTGGGGGTGTTGTGAAGTAACCAAAAAAAAAAGAGAAAAGACATGTGGAATAAAAAAAATATGAAAAGAATGTCAAAAGAGGGTGCACTAAAATATCAAGTAAAAGCTCAATTGCATTAAAAAGTACATAATGAAAAAAAAACTAAGGTGTGGAAAGACCCTAAAATGTCTGCATCTATCGACCCCTCACCTAAGCCTTACATTACAACCATGTAAAGTCCTTATTGATCTTGAGCTAAGTGCATATTTATATTAGTGGAGAGGGATGTGAAAAATTGACTTATGAGATTTGTTCTAAGATTGAATTGATTAGCATGCTCATATAGGTTGATTTTATGAGTGCATTAGATGATATCATGTACAACACACACACACGAATTAATTTTTCAAAAACCTTGCATATCCTTGTATTGATAGAACGTTGATTGATGAATATGTGAACCTCTTTATCATAGACTTGTATGACTTTTGAGAGGAAAAGTTTTCTTGAAATATGCATGTATTAATAGAAGTATATTTATGAACATACTACCGAAGTTATTTTATTTAGTTATACTTAGTTTTACTTGAGGACAAGTAAAGATTTAAGTTTGGAGGTGTGATGACTCTATGAATATAGAGTTATTAGTGCATTTTTTTACTTAATATTTACTTATTTTATTTAATAAATAGTATTTTTATGGCTAAATTAGTGTAACTTTTTGTGTTAACTTAATGACTATATGCTATTATTATTACATACACATTAAAATTTAAATTTTCTTTATATGAAAATGACAGTTTTCCTAATTTTGAGAAAGTTTGGGGACACGTGGGACCCATCATTGGCTATAAAAAGGTGGGTGCTCCCTTTAGTGATTAGATTTGCCCCTTTATTATTCAAACTTTGCTAGAATTCTTTCTTGTTCATTATGGCAAAAGATCACTCTTCTCTTTTTTGAGCTCGTTTACTTAAGAAAGAGAGCTTGAAACTTGAGAGTGAGGTTGAATAATTAATGATTGAGGTCAACAAGCACAAGACATCCATTAAACTCCTCAAAGATTAAGTTGACCTTTTGCAAAGAAATTTGAAAGAGAGAGCTTAAGATGAAAATATTAATGCTCTAGTGATTGATAAAAATATGGAGCATTGGGTTCGATATATAGGAAATATTGAAGCCCTAATGATAGGTTAAAGTCCAATTACATTATGTCCATAGAATCATTTTAAAAAGCTTTAATAAGTAAGGACAATATAGTAATAAAATAATTTTACTTAAGTAAAAATTAGGTTAAAGTTGAAACCCTGTCCGTTCAATCGATCTAAGTCGAGCTTGATTGATTGAACCACAAATATGATTGATCAAAGCCCTTTTTGATTGATCCAAGCTATTCAAGGATGATCAATCTATCTAGCCAAATCTTGATGGATATAAGGTAGCAAAAAATAAATCCTAAGACCAAGAAGAACGAATGTAATCAATTCTCGAATGATTTAACCTAAAAATTTGATCAATCTACCTCATATAAAATTAATTTTGAGAGGACTTAGATTGATGTAGTCATTACTTGATTCATCTACCTCCTTCATCTATCTAGTTATTGCTTGATCGATCAAGCATTTATATATTAAAAGTTTCTATGTATCTAATATGAAATCTGAAAGGCATAAGAATAGAAGTATACCTAAAATATGTTCATTTGAAGCTTGGTAGTTTCTTTGGCTTGAATATGATCTTCAAAAATGAGCTTAGAAACTAAATTATATTTATATCTTTATTTATGAATATTGCCAATAATCATAAACCTTACAATCTCTCCTTTTGTCGTATTTGTGTGACAAAACATCTTTCTCACAACATCAAACTTATAGGTAAAATACATTTTACAAAGTGAAATTATTCTATGATCTAGTGAAACCATCTTCGCTTGAATTTCGACAACTCACATGTACACTGAAAAACAAAAACACAAATAGGCACAACTTGTCTCGAAAGACTAATTTTTTATTAGTTTAGTGTATCTAATAACAGATAAGAGAATAAATAGACATAAGTGATGGGTAACAATAGATAGAATATTTAAGTATTACTCCCCCTATGTGAATAAGTTTGAATTCTCAATGTGTTCTTTTCCTATGTGTAATCACTCACAAAGAAAATTTTCAAATATTACCTCTTTCATTTACATATTTTCAATTAACACACTATAAATCTCTCCATTTAATATATTCATGAAGCAATGAAAAATAGGTTGAGTAAGCAAGCAGGGCATTTAATGACTAAAAATAGGAGTACACATTCTAAAAAGCTCAAGAACAATAAAAAAAAGGGCTAAAAACAATATGTTTTCCAAAAATGAATAAATTCCCCTTAAGTTTTATAATTTCCCTAAATAAATTTGAATAACATAAACACTTATAAAAATTGAAATGTAATTTCTTTTAATTGAGGATAGTAAACTTAGCTAAACATGACCCTAATAGTACACACAAAATATGAAATTAATTTTGTTTAAAGTGTGACTCTCCATTGACACCATAAATATATGTAGATAGTACATACAAACATACTAACATGTATGGTGACATACTGATAATCACAAAAAGTTAAATATGTCTCAGAGGTGTAATAGGATGTCAATTTGTTCATTTATGATTCGTTATGAAAGATTCAAAGAAAAAGAGTATCACCTATCATGAAAAAATATAATTGGATTCATACTGGCGTATAATAAAATTTTACTTACCAAGATAGAACTTAATTAGCTTTTTCCTTTTTTTGATATTCCTCTCTTTTATTTTTTATGTGAGATTGGTTATTTATTTTCTTTTTGTATAACCATTTGTGGCTCTTTCTTTTTTGGAGTGCATAAGCTTTTGTATTTTTATTTTTCCTTATATTATTTTATCATATTTTAGGAAATATGCCTACACCAAAAACCTAGTATGATGACTTTCACACTAGTTATGTGGTAAATCTATTTGCTCACCTAGGTAGCTTCACACATTATAGCCAGTCGCCATCTCAAAACTAGTTACCTCTCTAAAGTAGCATTTTATAAAGTGAAATATAGAGCTCAAACACAATTTTACAATTAAGGTTATCTCAAGCCCTAAAATCTAACAATATCAATCATAAAATTCAAGCAAGACATACATATGTGTCCAGTGAGTGTGTGAGTAGGTTCACGACAATATTGATCACCAGATGTGAAAAATATATAAATACACAATTCATATTATAAATTTGCATAGTGCATAGTCAATAAATATAAGAGTGGTATGTAATGTTCATTTCAATGTTAAATGATGTTTACTTCCCTCTTTTTCCCAATTTTTTTTTTTGAAAATTAAGAAACATCAATAAAAATAATAAAAACAAAAAAACAAACTAAAGATTCTCACCTAGGGTCAATTAAGCATCTAGACAAAAGTACTTAGAGAAACATTCATCCTAAATGAAGATGCAACATACACGGTAGGATGATGATAATTAGTTTTAGAATTATATGTGTTGAAATTCACTTGCCTCTTTAAACCAATAAGTTTATATTTTCTAGTAGAATTTTTGAACATGTTACTATAATTTACATTCATCCAAGAATATGATGCAAAATTCATAAGTGGATGATGAAAATTAGTCTTATAACTAGAAGCATTAAATAATTATTAAATTGCCGAGTATTCATTAAAAATCTACACTTGGGCCTAACAAGACCTTTCCTACCACAATAATGGCATACATGCACAAATTTAATAGTTTTTTCAATTATATGTGCAAAATTTATTTGTACATAATTAATATTTGTAGGAGTAGTGTTAGAAGGCCATACAGATGTGGTTTTTGATGTTAAAGGAGTAGAGCTCTCATCCCTATAATCAATGCCATATGAATCATGTGAATAATGGTTAAAAGATTTTTGAAACTGAGTTGTTTCTAAAAATGATGTTATAGAATCCTTATCCATATAGCCTAGGCCTTTCTTGTATCCAAAATATTTTTCAAAGTGAAGAACTTTATTTACCTTTTCAGCTCCAATGGTCAACCTCTTTATGGATTCCTTTGATTCTCCAAGTTCCTGCATGAGATTCTTGTTTTCTTATTTAAGGATTGTAAGACTTGAATTCAAAATATTAGCACATGAGACAGCTCAATTTTTTTTTCTATAAATGAGGAATTTATTTAAAAGGATTTAAGTTTACCATTTGGTTTAATTACTTTTAGAAGTAATTTATCCATTTGTCTCTTACTACCAATAAAGTCTATAAACAATTCATCAAGATTATTTGCATTATATTTATTGAGTAGGAATTTAGAATCACTTTTCTCATAATCTAAATCAATGTCATACATATTAGAGTGTCCACCAACAGTTGCATTGAATGCCAAGTAGTGTGCCAATATTTGTTTTTGAGTCATTAGGATTGTCGTTGTCACTTTTTGAGTCTATAAGTGATGAACAAAATCGGCACTGGGTTAGTAATACCGATTTTCTAAATACTCTAATTTAGAATCACTTTTCTCATAGTATAAATAAATTTCATACTTATTAGAGTTTCCACCAGCAGTTACAGTAAATGCCAAGTAGTGTGCCAAAATATTTTGAGTCATTATCACTTTTTAAGTCTATAAGTGATGAACAAAATTGGCACCAGGTTAGTTATACCGATTTTGCAAATACTATGGTTTTAAATTTGTAAAACTCTTGCAATTGTACGAATCATTTCATAGAAAATGACAAGTATACTCCCAAGGTCGATCTAAGGAAAGAATACATGTAGGTTTTAATTTATTATTTAAACTTTTAAAAAGAAATTAAATCCTAAACATCATGTCACGATATTTTGATTTTTTTGTGTTTCCTAATCTAATAACATAAAAAAATAGATATGAAGTCAATGAACAATTATGAAATTTTTTATCATTCATAACGGTGGAGTATTTATGGATGTAATAATTGAGTTATTTATGCTTGCTCATATTATTTAGATTATTAAAGATATAAATTGATATTTATTGATTCTCAATTTTTTATATAAATACCTCCTTTCGTAGGGTAAGATATTCTTTGTTAATTAAACAAATCATTTTACACCTATGGGTGGGATAGATAATTAATTTAGTTAATTAAATCAATTCCTTTTTCTAAGAGATTGAAAATGAACCATTTAAATGCTACATTTATTGTCCAAATTAAACCTAAGAATTAATTATTCGATTACTAACTTTCAAGTTTTAAAATAATTAATGAAAATATTGTCAATACATTTTTGAATAATTGTTCTTATAAAAACTTGTAGAATAGAGCTTCACTTTAACTACCGGACAATTGTACTAACAAATAAAAAGACACTTCTCTAAATCAAACTAGATAATTAAACCTTAAAATCTAATTTTCAAATTTAAGTTTGTAATGAGAAATAATATATTTATCTCTAACATCCTTAATATAAAATCTTTAATAAAAACAAAATCAATTTATTTTGTAGAACTGTTTTACCTATTTAATATTTTTCAAGCATAACAATATTATTATTATATCAAATTTACAAACAGCCAACTATGTTAAATTTAATCACAAAAAAATTAAATATAACATATAAGAATAAAACATAAAAAAACACTATAAATAATTCATTTAAAAATTATACCTCAAAAGAATCCTTACAGAACTTTGCTGCTAATTATATTTCTAGAAAACCTCCAAACGGATTTGCATTTCTGTTTATTGAATCAAAAACTATAAATTTATAAAAGCATAACTAGTTCTTCTCAAGAAGAAAAGAACTTTAAAATTAAAAAAACTAAAAAAAAACTAAGAAAGCTTTCTAGAGAGAGAAAGCTAGAGAAATATTTTTAGGGATCTTGAGAATCCTGAGGGATGATTTTTACAATGGGGGAGAGGGTCCTTATATAGGTGAGGAAAAGGCTAAAAAAAGTGGAAAAATATCCTGAAAATGGGTGTTGGACGTGTTTGGCTTGGCTGTCACGCGTGTTTGGGCAGTGGAGAGTAAGACATGCATGTGACTACACGCCAGACAGGCTGGTCATCCGCGTGACTACACGTGGGATAAGCTAGGCATGCCTGACTGGGTAGTTTTGTTTTTTTTTTTCATTTTTCCATTTGATTTTTTCTCATTTTTTCTCACATATTTTTTATGTATTCCCTGCAGTACTTATCATTGAGTCTTTAAATTAATTTTAAACGAAAATACCTAAAAACAAATAAAAAGACTTTTGATTCCGATAAGATAAATTCATATAAAAATATGATAAAATTATATAAATATAAATCTTTTTAATTAATTAAAATACACTAAATTATGGTAATTTTAGTTTTTTTTAAATCATCAAATAAAATCTTGATGAACAAAATCGGCATTGGATTAGAAATATCTTTTCTTCAAATACTTTGGTTTAACGTTTGTAAAACCCTCACAAGTGCACAAATCATTTTATATAAAATGAAAAGTATACTCTCAAGGTAGATCTAAGGAAGGAGTATTTGTGGTTTTTAATTTATTATTCAAGTTTTTAAAAACAAAATTAAATTTTAAACATCTTGTCAAGATATTTTGATTTTTTGTGTTTCCTAATCTAATAACATAAAACAATAAACATAGATATGTATTCAATGAACAATTATGCAAATTTTTATCATTCAAAATAGTGGAATATTTATTGATGTAATGATAAAGTTATTTATGCTTGCTCATATCATTTAGGTTATTAAAGATATAAATTGATATTTATTGATTCTCTATTTTTTATATAAATACCACCTTTGATAAGGTTATATATTCTTTGTTAATTAAAAAAAATCATTTAACATTTATGGGTGGAATAGACATTTTTCTAAGAGATTGAAAATGAACCATTTAAATGCCACCTCTAGTGGAGTTAGACATTTTAAACTTTATTCAAGGTGTCCAAATTAAACCTAAGAATTTAATTATCTGAGTACTAACTTTCAATTTTAAAATAATTATTGAAAATATTGTAAATACATTTTCGAATAATAATTCTTATTAAAACTTTTAAAATAGATTTTCATTCTAACTATCGGGCGATTGTACCAACAAAGAAAATGACACTTCTCTAAATTAGACTAGATAATTAAATCTTAAAATTTAATTTTTAGATTTAAATTTGTAATAAAAATAATATATTTATCTCTAATATCCTTAATATTTTTGAATAAAAACAAAATCAATTTATTTTGTAGAACTATTTTACCTATTTAATATTTTACAAGCATAACAACATTATTATTATATCAAATTTACAACCAGCCAGCTATGTTAAATTTAATAATAGAAAAATTAAACATAACATATAAGAATAAAGATCATGCTTGCTATTGCATGCTTTATGAAATTTAAACTCTTTCAAATGGATGCAAAGCTTGCTTTCCTAAATGGTTTACTTAGTGAAGAGGTCTATGTTGTACAACTAAAATGATTTGTTTACCCATAATACTCCAAGCATGTATATAAACTCAATAACTCTTTTTATTGTTTTAATCAAGCTTCGAGATCTTGGTATGGAAGGCTTACTACTTATCTCTTGGACAAGGGATTTGTTCGAGAGAGAGTTGATAAAACTCCTTTCATTAAGATGACCAAATATGATATATTCATTGCTTAAATATATGTTAATAATATAGTCTTTAGGTCAACCTCCACCTCACCTACCAAAGATTTTGTGAATATCATTATTAGTGAATTTAAAATGTATATGATGGGTAAACTTACATAATTTCATGGTTTGAAAATTAAACAACTAAATGAAAACATTTTTATCCCTCAAACCAAGTATTCATGTGGTCTAATTAATAAATTTGGGCTTGTGACAAGTAAGCATTTGGGAACTCTTATAAATAAAAATGCCAAAATTTCTATGAATGAGTTAGGTAAGAGCATTGATCAAATGCTATATAGAAGCATGATAGGAAGCTTATTGTGCCTTACAACTAGTAGGCTTGACATTTTCTTTAGTGTTGATGTTTGTTCCCATTATTAAATAGATCCTAAGGAGTCATATATTGAACATGTGAAAAGGATTATCATGTCTCTATCCAGAACTAAAAGCTTTGGAATTTGATTTTCTAATGATACTGCTTGTGAAATTAATGGATACATAGATGTCGACTGGGTAGGAAACAATATGTGAGAAAAAGCACCTATGGTGGATGCTTCTATATTGGTAACAACCTTGTATCTTGGCACAGTAAGAAACAAAAATCTATTTCCTTATCTACTATAGAGGCCAAATACATTTCTGATGGAAGCTCCTGCACATAACATCTATGGATGAAAAATATGCTTAAGGAGTAAGGTTTTGAACAAGATATTATTCCCCTTTACTGTGATAACACTACTGCTAAATGTATCTCAAAAATCTTATTCTGCATTCTCGAACAAAACATGTAGACATTAGACATCCTTTTATTAGGGAACTTGTAGAGGAAAAACATTTATCCCTGGAGTTTGTAGGCACTTGATAACCAAGGATTTGGATCTTGGAAGTGCTTAAGGATTCTATATTATTGAATTTTTTTAGTTTCTTTTCGTTTTGATTTATTGTTCTCTTGTTTCATATAATATAAAAAAATAAATAAAAAAATAAAAGGAAAAGGAAGAGTAGACCTATTTCAACTTTGACATAAACTATACATACTATTCTCCTACTACTTCAACTCTTCTAACTGATTTTACGTTGTGCAAATGGATATTTCTACTTGTGCATTTGATACTTTTTTACATTTAGTGATCGATGTTGACAAGAACCTACCCATACACTCACTGAACACATATGTGTATCACACTTAAGTTTATGATTACTTTTATGAGATTATAGGACTTGAGATTACCTTGATAGAAAAATTGTGTTTGTGCTCTATCTTTCACTTTCTAAATTGATACTATAGAGAGCCACCTAGTTTTAATAGGACTACCTACTGTGATATGTGAAGTTACAGAAGTGAGCGGAGAGGGCTATCTCAAAACTAGTGTTAAAGTGGTCATATAAGTTTTAATAGGACTACCTACTTGTGCATATTTCCTTTGCAGAAGAAAATTAATAATGGAAAAAGAAAAATAATAAAACAATTACACACACAAAAAGAAAGAGCCATAAATGGTTATACAAAATAATTATACATAAATAAATAACCAATCTAAAAAATATGAAAACTAAAGGGGGAAAAATACATTAAGTTCTCTCTTCGTAAATAATTTATATTGTGAAAGTAAGGATTCAACTACAGGTTTCCATAATAGGTGATACACTTTTCTTTAAATCTTTAATAATTGATCATAAATGAACAAATTGACATACTATTTGTAGTTCAAACATGTATCTTGTTTTTGGAGATTGTCAATATATCATCGTATGTGTGAGTATGTTTATGTGTCTTGTCTATATAAAGTTATCTTTTTGTATGACAAAAAGGGGTATAGTAGTTAATAATGGGATAGTCATTGCACATATAAGAAGAACACATTAATTAATTGTTCTATTTATTATTCATTATTACACATAGGGGAAGAGCACACAATGATTAAGTTATTACTTTGATATACCACACGGGGGGAGTAATTTTGAGATTTAAAGTTCTATCTATTAGTACTCACTGCTTATATTTACTACTTCACTTTACTATTACTACATACACTAAACTAATGAAAAATGAGTCTTTTGAGACAAGTTATGTTCCTATTTGTTGTTTTTATTTTCAGTGTTCATAGGAGTTGTTAAGATCCAAGCGAAAAATGGCTACATCAGATCATAGGATAGTACCACTATGTAAAACTTTTATTTTTCCTATTAGTATCAAACGAATATGTCAAAAGGGGAGATTGTAAGATATATGAGTATTGGTGATAGTCATGAGCAAAATGTTTAAATGTAAACTAATTTTTAAGCATATTTTCAAGTATATTATTCAAGCTAAAGAAACCACTGAGCTTTAAGTCAATATGTTAATTTTAGGTATATACTTATTCTTAAACATGCTAGGATACATATTACACACTTCAAAACATTTAGTATATATGTTTCTCATCGATTGAAGTGGTAGGTCGATTGATCAAAGAGTTAGATCAATCGAGGTTTAAACTTGGACGATCTATGTCAAATTATAATAGATTGGTCAAAGTTGGGTTTGATTGATCAAGGGGTTAGATCAATCAAGAATAGATCGTGTTTGATCTACCTGATTTTAGTTTTATTTTAACCATTGTAGGATTGATCGAAAAGCATTTCAATTGAGACCTTATTTTAACTATTTACTATTAAGTTTTCCCTCAAATAGTTTGAGCCTTGAATTGTTCAATAATACTTTATGTTTTAGTTTAAAAACACAATCTTTAATTCTTTTATCATACCATATTTTTGTTTTCTTTTTGTACTTTTTTGGCATTCTTATAAGCACTCCATTTAGCTTATCTAATTTATGTATTTGCAGTATCCTTTTCATCTCTCTATTAGACTCTTTAGTAGATGGTTTGAGCTTAGATCCTATCTCAAAACTCTCCACAATATCCTTTGGTATACATATAGGAGGTGTAGTTTCCACATAGCTCACACAATCAACAATGTCAATCATATATTCCATAATTTAAAAATTAAAATATATTGAGTTATTTCTTGGTGAGTGTAGTTCTTTGTTCACAGCATCATGCGTAATATTCTTAAGTATGGGTGACTAAATAGATTTTTTTTATGTTATCATCATGATCAGTAACATCTATCTTTAAGCATTCATTAACATTATCAATATTAGGAGGTTCAGATGCTTTAAAATTTTGAAATGTTACTTGTTCATCTTACACTCTTATTGTAAGCTCACATTTTTTTACATCAATGAGTGCTCTTTTTATTTCTAAGATTAGACGATCAAGTATGATAGGAATATTATGGTCTTCTTCTATGTCTAGTACAATGAAATCCACTAGAAAGACAAACTTGTCTACTTTTATTAGCATATAATCTACCACACCCTAGGGTTGCTTTATTGATCTATCTGCCATTTATAATGTTAGCATAGTGGGTTTGGCTTTACCAAACCCCAATATCTTAAAGACCAATAATGGCATAAAGTTTATGCTTGAACCTAAGTAGCATAGTTCTTTTTTAAAGTTCATTTTTCCAACTATGCAAGCAATGTCAAAGCTACTTGAATCATTCAATTTTCTTGGTAGTTTTCTAGCAAGGATGGCACTACAACCTTTGGTCAAGGTTATTGCTTCATTATCTCCAAGCCTCATTTTCTTAGATAGGGCATCCTTCCAAAAATTGGCATAAGAATGCATTTGTTCAATTGCATATACAAAAGATGTATTTATGTGCAATTTCTTGAAACATTAAAAAATTTGAAAATTGTACATCTAACTTTGGCTTTTGCATTCTTTGAGGGAAAGGAATAGTGGGTTTGTAAACGTTTCTCTTTTTTGATTGAATTATTTCCTTTCCAATGCTCTGTTTAACTACTTGTTCCTCCTCATCCTTTTTAGCTTCTTGTTTCTCCTCATCCTTTTGAATCTCATGTTCCTCCTCAAAAGTTTTACCAATCCTCAAGGTCATGGCATTGCAATGCTCCTTACCTTATCTTCTTGGATTTATAATCACTACTACAAAATGTGGTATTTAAGTCGAAATGCAAAGTCGGTTTTTGGATAAAACCGACGTATAATCAATTTAAAGTCGGTTCGGTGAAAAATTGACGCTATCCACGTAATTAATTTTTTTTGGTCAATTATTATTGTATTTGAACTGTTTAAAATTAAATTTGGATATATATATATATATAGTATAATTTTTTCTTCTTTTATTTAATTAGTCAATTGGTTTTTAAAATTATATAAATTATAGAATTTTGTGTATTTGTTTAGATACATACTTAAATTTATGTACATGTTTTTCATACATAGTTATCGAATTTGGATAGCATGAAAAACTCAATATATAGAAAAGTTTTAAAAAATATATAAAAAATCTATAGGTAATTAAATTCGTAAAATATAATTGACGAAAAAAATAAAAAAAATTGTATCGTTAAATTTCAATTTTAAAAACTATTAAAATTAAAAAAATGCACTACATGGATATGTAATTAATTTTATGTACATGCATTCCTTACGTAGTTATCAAATTTGGATAGCATGAAAAACATAATATAGAAAAGTTTTCAAAAAACTATAAAATGTATATAGTTAATTAAAATCTTAAAAAATAATTGACCAAAAAAATAAAAAAAAATTGTATTATTTAATTAATTTCAATTTTAAAAATAGTTAATTAATTAAAATAAAAAATTAATTACATGGATAGTGTCGGTTGACGTGTTGAACCGACGCTATCTACATGTGTAGCATCGGTTGACACATAGAACTGACGATATCCATATGTGTAGCGTCGATTCAACACGTCAACCGACGCTATCCGTGTTTATTTTTCCATTTCTTTTCTCTCTTCGCCATCAGAATCTCATTTTTGCGCGCAGCTACCACCAAAAAAACTCTAAAATTGAGTTCACCTCCTCCACTCTTTCTCATTTTCTGGCCACCTTCGACCACCATTTCCAACGCCGTTTAGTGGGTTATCTTCCTCTCTATATTATCTTTTAGATCCCCTATTTTTTTTTAGCGAAATACTCAAATTTTTTCTACCCATTTTCTCACTTACAAAACACTCATTTTGTCTTCATTTCCTTCATTTAGTCATTTCATTTACTCTTGTAAGTATTTCTATTAATCCTACGCACTTATCATTTAGTTTGCTTTATTTTTTTTATAAATTTTTGATTTATGTATGTTTTGTATTATGCTTGTTATTATATGTTTGACTCATCATTTTCTATGGAAATAATATATGGAATTTGTGGGTTTGAGGGATTAGAATAATTACCATACGTGGATAAATTTATTTACATATAAATAATTAAATTTTATTAAGTAAAAGTAATTGAATTTTAATATGATTAAAATGATAAAAAAATTTATTATGTATGTTTTGGTATAATAATACTTGAATTATATTGATTGGATACATAATTAATTTCATTAATAGAAAATGGAAAAATCTTAGATGTCAAAGTGTAGAATTGAGTAGGACTACATTTTTGGAGTTGAAAGTTTCATGGAATTTTCTTTTAGAAATAGTAATAATGAAATTACTATGATTCGATGTCCATGTGTTAAATGTAAAAATGAGTGATTTCATGAAGTTAACGAGGTTAAGTATCACCTTATCCGTAGTGGTATTCTTTTGAGCTATAAATGTTAGTATTATTAGGGAGAAAATATTGATAATACTCATAGGGAAGAGATAAATAAGAATGTGAGTAGATTACATACATCTTATCATAATGTATATAGAGAGAGTATGTTTCATGGTGTTTAATATGAACTACGTGAGGATGATCCTAAAACCTTTAGAAAACTTCTAGAAGATGCCGAAAAACTGTTGTATCCAATTTGCAAATAATACACTAAAATGTCAGGATTGATTCATTTGTACAATGTGAAGGAAAAACATGGTTTTTATGACAAGGGATTCACATAATTACTAAATCTACTCATAGATATGTTTCTTGAGGGTATTGAATTTCCATCTTCAATGTAGAAAGTGAAGAAATCTCTTAGTCAATTTGGCATGGAATATCATAAGATTCATGCTTGTCCAAATGATTGCATTCTTTATAGAAAAGAATATGAGACATTAGATGATTGTCCGATGTGTAAATAATCTAGATGGAAGCATGCTACAAATGAGAAAACACTTAAGAAAGGCGTGCTCGTAAAGGTTCTTTGGTACTTTCCTCCGATTCCTCGCTTTAAAAGGTTTTTCAAAAGTAAAGAGACATCAAAGATGTTGACTTGGCATTTAGATAATCGATCTGATGATGGGGTGCTATGTCATCCTTATGATTCTCCAAATTGGAAAATAGTAGATAATTTATCCCCTCAATTTACATCTAATTGCAATCTTCATCTTACCATTGTTGTTGATGGAATGATCCACATAGTTCCCTTAGTAGTAGATATAGTTGTTGGCAAATAATTATGGTAACATACAACCTTCCTTCCTGGTTGTGTATGAGAAGAAAATTCATGATGTTAAGATTATTGATCTCAGGACTGAAAAAACTCGGTGTTGACATTGATGTATATTTGTAGCCTCTAATAGATGATTTAAAGACGTTGTGAAATGATGGTGTAAATGTTTATGATGCACATAAAGAAGAACACTTTAACTTGAGAGGGGTCCTTTTATGGACAATTAATGATTTTCCTACTTATGGGAACTTATCAGGACATGCAACAAAAGGTTACAAGGGAAGCCTTATATGTAGTGATGGAACTTCTACAACTTATCTTGTTCATGGATGAAAGATGTCTTATAGAAGACATAGAAGATTTTTTCCATCTGGACATAAGTTTAGACACCAAAAGAAACTGTTCGATGGTGAAGAAGATCATGATCATGCACCTTAACCTTTGCAAGGTGTTCAGATATTAAGGAAATTGAATGGTATGACATTCAAATGATATGGAAAGATGAAAAACAGAATACTCACTAAGGTAGGGAAACGAAAGAGGTTAACTAATGAAAATGGTGAAAATGAAAAAAGAGGAGAATCAGTAGACCATGGTTATTGGAATAAAAAGTCAATATTTTGGGAATTACCTTATTCTAAAGACCTACACATTCGTCACATCTTAGATGTCATGCACATTGAGAAAAATGTATGTGAGAGCTTGATTAGTACATTACTTAATATACCTAGAAAAACAAAGGATGGAATTAAAGTAAGACTAGATTTAAAGAAACTAGGCATACAACCTACATTGGCACCAAGGGTGGAAAATGATAAGAATCAAAAATACTTGCCACCAACATCATATACAATGTCAACAAAAGAGAAGGATGTGTTTTGTAAATGTTTTATGGGTGTGAAAGTTCCTGATGGTTACTCATCCAACTTAAGAAATTTTATGTCTATCACCAATAAGAAACTTTATGGATTGAAATCACATGACTATCATAACTTAATGCAATAGTTATTACCAGTTGCTATTAGATCAATTCTTCCAAAACATGTTTGATTATCAATAATTCACCTTTGTTCACTCTTCAATACAATATGCAAGAAATCTATATCAATTGGTGAGTTAAACTCTTTACAGAAAGATGTTGTAGAGACTTTGAGTCTAATTGAAAAATATTTTCCTCCTTCTTTCTTCGTTATAATGATTCACTTGTATGTTCATTTAGTTTGAGAGATTGAATTGTGTGGTCCTACTTACTTAAGGTGGATGTATCCTTTTGAGAGATATATGCAAGTCCTTAAAGGATATGTAAATAATAGAAATCGACCTGAAGGATGCATGGTGGAACATTACATTGCTGAAGAGGCCATTGAGTTTTGTTCTGAATACTTTAGTGGTTGCACTAAAATTAGGAATCATATGCACAAGTTGTTCTTAGAACATCATATGATCCAAGTAGGTAACCATATGCTTGGTGGAAGTAAGAAATTTTTTATTGATCGCACTCGATGGGAAAAAGCACACAGGATCATTTTGGTAAGTAATAATGAGGCACAACTGTACATCGTGTAAGTGACGTTTAACCTTTCCATTTATGCAAAAATTATTTTTTATATAACTATTAACGATGATATCTACTTGATATATCTTTAATAACATTACAGGATGCATTTAAACTTATTGAAGATTGATCCTTGTTATAAAAAGGAGGAGAAAAATGGTTGTATGATGAACATAAGCGAGAGCTTATTAATTGGTTTCGTAACCATGTAAGTGTCACATACAAGAATTCATTAGTACTTCTATGCATTGTTTTAAAACTTTACTTTAAACACATTTCATGTTTTTGTATACATAGATTCGAGATGAACTCAAGAAACCCAATCATAAAATAATAGAAAGTTTAGAATGGCTTGCACATGGTCCAAAATTCGATGTCAAATCATTTTATAGTTTCATAATTAATGGAACGAGGTTTACAACTTAAGTTTGGGACAAAGTCCAAGTAAATCAGAATAGTGGTATGAAGATGGTTGTACAAACTATGCAATTTTCCAGTTCAAAAGATGGTAATCCTGTACATTCTGATAGAACATATTATGGTATAATTCAATAGATTTGGGAATTAGATTATGAGGTCTTCCATGAAATAGTTTTCTTTTGTGATTAGGTCGAAGATGTTATCAATGTTGGATATAAGATAGATGATTGTGGATTTACCCTTGTAAATTTATCCAAGATAAGTCACACTGATTATCCTTTCACGTTAGCACTTCATGCAAAACAAGTATTTTATGTGAGTGATCAAATTGACATAAGAAGCTCTGTTGTGTTAACGCCTCCACAAAAAGAGTTTTACCATTGTGATGCTTTAGAAGATGATGACCATATGCTTGATACATTAACCAATATTAGTAATTTCTCAAACAAATTGCCTAATGTATGTGATGATCTAATTGATGATGATGATTCTTCATCATGGACTCGAAGTGATTCTGAAGGAATATATGTATATGATCAATAACTTAATTAAACATAATGTATGTTCTATATTATTGTAATAACTCTTGGATGTTTATATATATGTATGTTCCTAAAAATGTCAATTAATTTATATTTCTTCATTGTTTGCAAATATTTCATGGATCCTCGGGTAACAGAGCTTGTATATCTAAATGATCCATTGGGGCATTTGAAAAGAAGGGATTGGGTAAATATACCTGATGCTCCACTTAAACCAGATGATAGAGTACCCGTTCTATTTGATGCTATTGGTAATCCAATAGGGGAAAATGGCCAACAATTGAAATCCTCTATTGGTAGACTTGTGAAGTCTAGTATACCAATCAATATAAATGATTGTAAATAAGGTGTGAAAGGTTTACAAAACTTCCAGATTGGCAAGAAATTATGTGTTTCCATATTTGGAACCACTTGATGAAGTAGAGCTCTACAAAATCCATAAAGGACGCCCCTATATTACACCACAAGTTAGGAAAGACTTCATGGATTATAAATGTACGGAGGAATTTCAATTATTAGGGAAGAACATCAGAATATACAAATGCGTAATATTCTTCCTAATCATACTAGGAGGTTTTCAAATCCTGAATTTAGATATAGAATGGTATTATTAATTTGTGTTAATTTATAAATATTTTTATATTTATTTTCCTCAAATTTAAGTTCATGTCATGGTTAATAAAATTTTCATAATTTATGTAGGAAGCTGAATTGGATTGACCGGTTACCCGATCTGAATTGTACATAGAAACAAAGACTCCTAAAACGAAGAAGTCAAGACCAATGACTAAGCGAGGAGAAGAACAACTAAATAAGTTGGTTAGTAATTTTGGTTGACACAAAGTCCATATGATTTTTAATAATTCATGCAATCAAGTAGTGGTTCATTTTCTCCAATGCAATAAGCACATTCTTACCATCAATCATATCACGATGAACGTTTTGATGATAATGTACATCCAATAGCTACCCCATATGAGAGTCCTTCTCTATTTGATGAATCATATGTGGCAAGATTTTAATTTCTGGTGTAGATAATCTATTATTTTTATTTTTATTATATGTTTTATTTATTATATATAACACATAAATTTTTTACAGAATATGAAATGCTTATTGAAATATCCTTCATCAACAGACTTTGTTGCTATTGGAATGGTACAACAATTGAGCGATGATCGGATGATTCATAATCAATATTTGTCAAATCATTGGCGAATAGTAATTGATCGATCATTGCTCCATGATTGTCCACTACATGTGCCTTCTGATGCTACCATGGTCCAAGAGGCGGTTAGACAGTATGTGGCTTGGCCGTTGATTCAAGTTGTTCTAAATTTTGACGTGGTACTATTTTTTTACTTAAGAGATAACACTTGTTTACTACTATTATTTTATTATATCTTTTATTGTTACTAACATACATAATACTTCTTCTTTAGTCTATTATACCATAACTCTTAAATGTAGCACATTTAAGAGATACGAAGCAAGTATCTCGTGCTACATCTATATCTAGTGGCCAATCATCGCGCATTAAGTCATTCAAGAAGAAACCTTTGAAAAAGTATAGTTATGATTATACTTTCAACTTTAGCAGAAATCTTAGAGCTTTGATAACTATTGTTGCGAGGGCATCTAGTATAAATGATGGATGGACTGTGCCACTTCCCATAGAAATTTCTGGTGTAGACCTCGGCCAAACTTATATATCGATTAAGTACATATTGCAGTCATTTGATTATCAAATGATCAATTTAAGTATAATTCATGTATGGACAAGGTGAGTCCTCAATCAGTAAATTTATTTCATTTATGTAGAACATATATAATTATATTTATATTATCTAATTACTTATATATATTTCTTTTATATAGGGCATGTTATTATCGACTTCAACATAATCACTCATCACATTTAGCAATGTTCTATGATTCTTCATATGTCAATCAATATCAAGATAAGGATGTTAGCATCAGAGCTAAACAATTATGTGATAGGGCATTAACGCTTAACAGAAATCAAAAGTTGATAATCCCTTGGCCACTAAGGTTTGAACAAGGCCAAGATCATTGGATGTTGGTAATCCTTGATCTGTTCAATAATCATGCTTAGTATTGTGACTCAGCTTCCATAGAACTGAGTAAAGATACAAAAGTAGTTGTTGAAATGTAAGAGTTATAGCTAGCTATTTTTCTTCTATTGTTCTTTGTAATATATAATAAAAAACTAACTGTTTTAAACCTTGATAGGGCATGGAAGCTATGGAACAAGTTTAGAGGCATTGCCCTTAAAAAATCTCATAAGCTTATATGCCATAAAGTTATGGTATGTACAAGCGAATATTAATAATTTTATTAATTTTACTATTTAATAATAAAGATGTTTGAATATGGAAAATCATGTACACTTGTTTTTTATAGGTTCCACAACAAAATAATGGAGTCATGTGTGGTTATTATGTCATGAAATTTATTAGCGAAATCATCACAAATATCAAAATTCCAATTGATGATGTGGTAATATCTTTTACCAATATAGAATTTTTTTAAACATATATGAGTTATTTTTTGTGAATTCATGAAATTATATTCTTATTTTGATTTTAAATACATGTAGTTCTTTGGTTGGAACAAGATGGGCTATGACCAGCAAAGTTTTGCTGATTTACGAGAGGAAATGCAGAACATATGGTTCAAATTAGATCATCACAAGAAGATTCTGATGATCTTGAATAGCATGTGACAACATAACGATAATTTTTATAATGATTTAATTTCTCTATTCAAATGTCTGAAGTCCTTTGTTTAATGGATGCTTATGTGCTCATGTATTTAGGAGAATGCATTGTTTTATGGACCTGTTTTTTGCCCAAACTTCATCTCATCTATCTTGCTTACTTTCCTTATGACAACATCATGGTGGCACTTTATTAATCATTTATCTATAAATATGAAGCTATTTGGAATCAAGCTGGTATTTTTTAATGCTATAATGAGCTCTAAATATGAAGTCAAGTGTAACTCCAATTTGTTACTTGGCTCGGTTGATTTTTGGTGCCTATAAACGTATTACACAATTGTTCCATACGTTTAAGTGCACCAAAACTCAACCGAGCCAAGTAACAAATTGGAGTTACACTTGACTTCATATTTAGAGCTCATTATAGCATTAAAAATACCAGCTTGATTTCAGATAGCTTCATATTTATAGAAAAATGATTAATAAAATGCTAATAAAATAGCTTCATGGTCGGGGTCTAAGTGGGTATTACTATTATGTCCTAGGATTAGGTAATCTAGGTGGATTGTAGGGAACATGTATAACACAAATTTAGGTGATCCTTCCATCCAAGATTATATGTATTACTATTTGGGCCTTTATCCTAGAAAACCACCACTAGTATTGGCATGTTCTTCTTGAAGGGTGTGACATATATTAGTAGGGTGTCCTATTATAGAGCCCATGCCACACGTTTTTACTAGTCTTATAGCTAGTTTTTATAACAAAGCAGTTAATTATTTATTTATTGCTTAAGGTAAGAGTTAATGCTTACCTCATTTACCTTATCCTATGGATCACCTCGGGTACTAAATTGTTGAGAATTGGCTTTCATGATTGCAATCAAGGTCCATTCTTCTGTGAATGTTTTATTTATTAGATCCCCATCACTTGCATAATTAATCATATTTCTCTATATGTTTGTTAATCATTCATAGAAGTATTTGAGAAAACATTGCTCACTTATTTGGTGTTGTGGGTAGCTAGCACATAACCTTTTGAATCTTTCCTAGTATTCATAGAATGCCTCTAATCATCAATCATCTCTTCAAATTCACTTTCAAAAGTTGTCCTTGATATGCTATTTGATCTCTTTTGTTCCTTATAGCAAATTTTGTGTTTTGATAACCCTTAAGTTTCTTATATAGTGTATTTTCAAGCCTAATCTGAGTTGAATTAAAATTTGCTTGATCTAATAATAGAAATTACTAAAATTTGTTGCCAAAAAGAGGAAAATTTGTGTGCTGAGTCAATATCTCGATTTATTGAAACCCTTTCTTGATTGATCTAATATTTGTGATTTCCAATATGAGAATGTTTGATCGATACCCTTTTCAATTGAGCTAACAATGCTTGATGTTCTTACTGTGACTCATTGATCTATACTTCATCGATATTTGATCACTCAAAATTGTCTCAATCTATTAACCAATGGCTCTATATATCTAGCCTATTGATTCATATTTTGCATTCGAGGGTCCTCAAACAATTTCAATCGAAGCTTGATCGATCGAGTTTTTTAGTTTTTGCTCTAAATACATGTTTTTATCTCTCCTTACACATTTTTTTCATAAGAATCTATGTAGCACAAAGCAAACACATAAAACGCAAGGAACACTAATTCATTGTAACTATGTAAGAATTAATGCACAAATATATGTATAAACAAATACTAATTAATCACTTTATACTATGATTGGAAAATATAAAAAATTAATTTATACATAATTACTTACATAAGTGATGCTTATTGACGCATTAAAAAGGTTATTAGCATATATGCTAAATCACAAGAAATATATATTAAAGCAACAAGAATTTTTATCATGAGATATGATAGATTTCTCGTGCAATTTCATTTAAATTTATTAAATGCGTAAGTAATGAATTCATTGATATCATGAAGCAATATGTTATTTTAATTATATATGCTTATGTTTATATTTCAAAAGATGTATAAATATTTATCTTAAATAACTAAATAATATCTAAAAACAATTTTATGCTGGGCAGCTTTATATATTTTGTTAAGCTTTAAAATTTTGTTATGAATAACATATTCATAACTAATTCTTATTTGATTACTTGACATAAGAAATTATTACTTTTTATGCTATCTTAAAGTACCATAAAAGGAAATATAGCTAATATTTATTGTATTTTGTATGTGTAACGGGTAGAAAGATATATGTAGAACTATGAAATCAATAACTTACTTTATTGATTTTTATTGAACAATAATCATAATTTATTCTTCTACAAAACATATTGCAGGGTATAGAAGATTACTTTACATTTGTTAATATTATTAATTAATTTTGTGAATGTAAGCTCTTAAATTTATATCATGCAAATAAGTTACTTACTATTATAGGAGGTTGGGATAAACAAATGTGCTCCAATGTTGCGAAATTTATAGAAGTGATACTATGAAATGAGTCAAGTGACGTTGGTGCACTTATTGAATGAATTTTCATATATTTCAAAATCAGGGCATTGAATTACTATTATAGTATCAGCTTAACATATTTATATGTTTTGAAATTATCATTTTCATTTTGACAATTTAGAGGTCGACAACTTGGAGCTAAAATGTCAATTCTTGCAA
Source organism: Hippophae gyantsensis (assembly GCA_030763125.1). Classification (NCBI taxonomy): domain Eukaryota; kingdom Viridiplantae; phylum Streptophyta; class Magnoliopsida; order Rosales; family Elaeagnaceae; genus Hippophae; species Hippophae gyantsensis. The sequence continues at coordinate 49,556,057 of CM061031.1, read as the reverse complement.
ATTTAACATGAGACAATATTTGTCTTTCAATTATAATATTAAATAAGAGTAAAGACACTTTAATGATAGAGAGGGTGACAAACTAATGTCAATTATGATATTTCAAGGATATTTTATATTGAGTGCTTCTGAGTAGTATCAGGGCAGTAATTCAACCACGCACTACTCTTTTTTCATCACTAAGGTTAATGGAGATCAAGATGCTGATCAAATTGATATATACAAATATTCTCATGATCCTAAAAATATTCTTAAAATCCCAAAAATATTCTTAAAATCCTATGCAAGGGATAGATTTGGAAGATCAAGTTGAGAGTAAAGATTGATTTAGGAAGTAATTTTTATTTTAGTTAATTGTGGGACTTTTATGTTTTATTTATCATAAGTCTTTTAGTCTTTTATTTTCTTAAGGTTGGACTAAACCCAATCCACCAATAAACAAATCCCATTTTGTTTAGGGTTTTTTTAGGGATTGAATTGGTGCCTAGGTTTTTTTTAGGGTGAGTTTGCATTTAGAATTTTTCATGAATATTTCTTACTTATAAAAAGAAGCCACTATGTAATTTGGAGGCAGGCCATATATCATTTATCAAATATATTTCAAAAAGAATTTTGCTTTGCCTTCTTATGTTCTTGATTGAATGCTTAAATTCGACTTATCAAAAGAAGTGATTATCCTTTGTGGCGTCTCAAGGTTAGGATTTTAAGGACTTTGTTTCCTTAGGGTTCTAATACAATCTTTTTGAACACATTCCTAGCAAATCGATTGTTTCTATTCCTTTGAGTTTGTCGGTTCCTAGGGTTCTTCACTTAAAGGGTCTGCATCATTTGGTTTTAGATCTTTGGTTACTGGAAATAAGTTATCTACCTTAATTTATCTTTGTTTGGGTTTTTGATTTTAAAAAAAAATTGATCCTTGGTTTCAGTGTTTTTCCAAAGAAAACAAAATCTACCTTGATTCCAAATTTGATTACTTTCTTTCCTTATCTTTGTGGAATGACAATATTCTTGTTTTGGGATTTTGATTTTGTGATATTATCATTTGGTCGAATTATCTACCTAGGGTTTTATTACCCAAACAAAGCTTCATTTGGTTTCCTTATTTTCTGCCAATTTTGTATCGTTGTTTTCGTCGTTAGATTTCATTTCGTAGTTCTCTTTGAATTCTTCATATTTTTTTCTTGTTCTTTATTTATGTGTTCAATCTATCTTTGTTCTTCAAAGAAAAAAAAGAGCTTGTTATTGCAACTTTAAACAGTTATAACTTTTGACTTGGGTATAAGAAAACTGGGCTTTTGTCTCCTTTCCCTGCATTTTTAGAGCCCAAATTTCACCACTTACCGAGGGTTTAAAGTTTTTTTTATCGCACCTTTTCCTTTTTGTTGTGTTTTGATTTTGTTCATTATGGTTGTGAATTTGTTTTTATGTCTATTATATTCATAGCAATAGTAAAAAAAAAAGAGAGATATCTTGAAAGGAAAAGATAAGAAAAATCTTGAAAAAATTTCCAACAAGATTAGAAAGAGAGATCTTTGCATCTAAGATTATTTCTTTCATATTTTCACTTTCCTTGATTATTTATTCTTATATTCTTTCCATATTTCCTAAGATAGGGGCCATTCCCATTATAACTGAAGCCAAAACAGAATGAACATGTTACGATGAGTCTAATCACAATTCCTGCTAAGATAATTATATAGTAAGATAATTGATATTTAAGAATGCATCGAAAAGTTAAAAATAAAATAATTATAAGGTAATTGAGTTTATAAATGAAATTTAATTAGCAAATGCACCTTCAGGTATGGAAAAATGTGCCGAATTGCAAGCTCTAAACTCAAAATTTGGCAAAACTCGATGAGCAACTTCATATCCAACTTTTTCGAACCCTATGACAGTAAGTGTCTTTCCAACAAGGGATACACCAACATATTTGCTCCTTAGCCATTTACCTGGATTGACCATATTATGTATTCAACAAGATGTTTTAGTTTACATTTACAAATGGCCAAAGTAGAACTACTCATAAGAAAAGCTATGACATTTATAATAACATTAGCAAAAAGAAAAAAAATCAAGACAATGCCAAGTTTGCTGTTACACAAGAAAAGAGCTATGATTCTTCTGATATATGTTCTAAGTTATGGTTAGGAGCTCAAGCAGCTACACAACAACAGATGAGCTCCATACTACTGTGTTGCTATAGCTTTGCTTATACCCACCATCACAACTTGAGACAAACAATAATTTGATTAACTTAGCATCTTGCTCATCTTCATAAATATTTGGCAATGAAAAAGCTTTTCTCATGAGTAAAAGTAAGAAAAACATAGACTTTTACTCCTAGTAAAAATCTTCCTAAACCTCAAGAGTAAGGTCTACTAACTTTGTTACAGCTCTGCGTAGAACTATTTACCAACATTTCTTCCCTATTCTAATATTGTAAAATCAATGAATCAAAAACTAAGATAAAATAAGATATGACAAAACTCTAAAAATTTAAGCGAGAATAAAATTAGCCTAAAGTGAATTCCATGCTTTAACTAAAAAAAGGACTTTTGAAACTTTTAAATGTGATCTTAGGGAATCTAAAACCAGAACCATAACCTATAGCATCACAGAGCGAGATCTTGGTACACAACTCCTCAGGAGTCAAATTATATGAATAATTCACATTGGCAAAACCTTTCAAAAGCTCAAGCCCAGCCTCTCCTAGTTTCTCAACTATAAGAACCATCGACTTGGCATCAAGAGATGACACCAATATCACCACTACCAATGGCTAGGCTCGATGGCTAGAGCAGTTAAAGTTGACAGTGAAGGAACCACCTTTTGATTCTCAAAAACATCGAGGACAATTACTAGTTTTCCTCTAACCACGAGTGATTTGCTCAATGTGAATGACCCACTTGCGACAATAGACCTAAACAACCTTTCCATCACAACCCTTGTATGTGATTGTTGAGTCATTTCCTTAAGTAACCTGAGGATATTACCACATAGATAGGATTTTTGTGTAAATTTATCCCATTATATCCGGCTTTATACATGCTCGAATATGTAGTTGGTACAATCAAATTTTAAATGGTATATGTCTCTACGTACTAAAGTTTAAGATCTTATTAGAAAGCTTTTATTATTTTTCACTAGCTGTCTAATTTCTATATAACTTATATGTTTCTTATTTTTAGCTATTTGTGTTAAATGCATTAATTGCTTTCTGTTATGTGAAGAGTCCTTAAGGAATCAATATCTCCTTAACTTGAATGTGTATCAAACCTTGGACTCCTTTGTTGTTATGAATGATCAATCTATAATATCAATATAAGCTGAGTTTCTCTCATGTATGAACCAACATACTAGATGTAGACTCTAATTAGAGAGCATGTTTGTTAAATGTTGTCGCATGCCTTCTTTCATTTGTATGTAGCATGCTTATAAATTTCTAATCATTGCATATGTTGTATTAAATTAATATGAATAATCTGCTTGTTTTCTAATTAATTTATATTGCTTCTATCTGTTATATGCATGTGAGTTTAGTATGAGTCTATAAGAAATTTGTATCTCCTTATCCTAGTAGTATACAAGGTGTTAGACTCTTTATTATGATTTTCTTTTTTTTGTTTAATTACATGCTGCGAGCGTACAATCATCATTCACCGAATATGTTCTCATATATGAAGTTCTGAAACGATTAGAAATCCTTTATGGTTCTAATATGTTTTTTTCTTACCTAACATGGTGTTAGTTGTTTACTATACTTATGATTGTTGCTATTCTGGAGCCTTTGAAGCACACTATTATTAAAGTAGTTACCACAGTTTGTTCTTTCTAAATATATGTTGTTTTTATTGTATATTGAATTGAAAATATTATTTTGTATTATGGTTATGTTAATTGTTTAGTTTATATTGTTTGATCTGTTTGGTCAAATTGATATAGAGTTAGAAAAAAGATTCTATAAATTGAAATAAAAATTAATTTTCATGTAATTGTTTTTTCGTGTATATATATAGATAATAGAAGTATTTAAATAGAAAAAAATCAATTGTTTTAAAACTTAATAATAAAAGGAGAATGTTTTATAAACCAATGTTAACTATTGAATCTAACTAGTTATCTTAAATATAAAATTAAGTGAAGGTCATCCGTAGTCTTGTACATTTACTAAATAAAAAGAAACTTATTAATGCCACGTCTTTGAATTTAAAAAAAAATTTAAAAACTTTATTCTTATAAATTTAATGATAAAATGATATATTTTATTTCCTTAGACAAATTTTTGTTTTTTAATGTTTTAAGAAAATAAAAATGATTTTTTATTAAAAATATTAAAAATAAAATTAATTAAATAATTACACTATTTATGTAAGGAAGAAATTATCTTTTTTTTTTTTACTTAAAAAGTTTTGCACCTTTTAAAATCATGACTTAAAAGCGACCTTAAAAGCAAATTCAAGTGTCTTGCCTTTGTTTTAAAAAGTTTTGTACATTATTCATCTTATTTTTACAAGATATTTTATAGGACTTGCGTTTGGCTGCCGTTTGTTTCTCTACAACCCCAAATCCTCCCTCCATTTCTTCTTCCACATCTCTCTTCTATAATTCTAATCACAAAAATACAATTTTCGGAATCATTTATCAATAAACAATTTGAAATTACTTATTCTTTTCTTCAGGAGATTGTAGATCTATATTTTTTTGGAGATGGCATTGATTTTTTTCCTATATATATTGGTTTAAATTTTGTTCATAATTTTTTGAGTATCCAAAGAGTTTGGGTTTTTTTTTATTAGAAATGGATTCGAGTTTTAATCGATGGGAGAAAGATCCATTCTTCTCTGCGGCCGAGGAAGTTCAGGAATCCGCCGACAGGTTTCATTTGTCATTTCTTTTCTTCTTCTAATTGTATCTATCGTTTTGTTTGGTTGTGAATAGAATCTTTATTAGCGACATTTGAAATGTCTTGAATTTTTTTCGATTGAATATTTTCATGGCATTTTAAAACCAAATTGCTAGTCCCTTTATTTCTGAGGTTTCCATTCTAGAAATCTAGATCACTATTCCTTATTCATAATTTTGTCTTTTTATTGTTACCTGCAATGGCGAATCCTATGTTTATGACTGGATATATTTGCTTTCTTTTTTGGTGAGAAACAGAGGAACAATCGTCATTATAGAGCCAAAGCCAACAAAATTACTATCCTAAAAATATCAAGACTAAACAAATCAAAGCACAACTAGCAAAACAACAATAATCCTATGCATCTATAGTCTCCATCTTCTGCAGCCAAGAATAACTGTTCAAGGAATCGAATACTATCGATATCTAGCAATATAACTAGTAGTAAATATTTAAAATCACTAGAACAATAAAACTAGCTCATGAACCAACCACAATGCATGCATTATCCGGCAAATAGCATATATGATTAAGGCTCAATCATCAATTTGACACAGAACAAGACATGACGAAACAAAAAAGAAACTAAAAGGCATAAATCAAAGAGGAGCTGAATCTCATTTGCAGAGGACTCCTTGGCATTGCCATTCACCACAATAATTCACCATGATCTTCTAGTTGTCCTCTTTATCAACATCCAGCAAAGTGTAGCAACTTGTCCAAGCAAAACACCACAAACATAATTTGATTACAAGAACAAATCATGTCCATGACCAATTAACAAATACAAATTGCTAGCATTCTTCTTCCTCACAACCATAAACCCAAAAACCAAGAGGCAAGAGACCATAAATAATAGAGAAGAAAAAAGTTAAGACAAAACCAAGAAATACCCAGTAAATTGCCAGCACCAAAAGACAAACCAATAATCCATTGCCAAAACCATAACAATCATCTGTTTTTGAAGATAATGGTGCAGTGTGCTCATCTACATATCCTAGCCTTCTCTTGTCTACAGTTGGCTTTCTATAAGCAAAAACTTTGTTCAATCTTTCAACTCCAATGGTTAGCCTTTTTACAGGTTCTTTGGATTGTTCAAGTTCTTGCATCAGATTTTGTTTTTCCTGTTCTAAACCTTCAAAACTCGAATTCAAAACATTAGTACGTCTAGACAGATCAAAATTATCTTTTTCCAGTACCGATGAATTTATTTCATAAGATTTTAGTTTTTTATTGAGTTTATTTATTTCTACGAGTAACTTATCTTTTATCTTTTTTACATATTACAAACTCTTTGAACACTTCTTCTATATTGGTGACATTAAATTTTTTTAAGTAAGAATTCAGTCACTTTTCTCATTGTCTGAATCAATACCAGACTTACTGGAGTGTTTACTAATTGTTGCAGCAAATTCTAGAAAGTTGGTTTTACTGTTTTATGAATCAACTGGATTTTCGTTATCACTTTCAGAATAAGTAAGTGTAGTGTTGAAGGCTCTTCCAATTTGGTTCTTCTTGTTTACACAGTCACCTGCGAAGTGGCCAAAACCCATATTCAAAACATTAATGTCCATTTGGGTTGAGATTTTTTACCATTAGAACTCACAGATTTGAAGTCTTTTAGATTCTGATCATTTTGACGAGTTGATTTTCCTTTGCTTTGAGGATTTTTTTTATTGAAGATTCTGTTCAGTCTTCTGATCAAGAGTGCCAGTTCTGCATCTTCATTGTTAACTTTTTCAATCATAACAATTTTGAAGGCAACACCTTTGTTTTTTGTGGAAGGAAAAAAACCCATCTCAAAAGTAAGAATTGGACCAACTAGATCCTCAATTTTAATGGTGTTTATATCTTTGTTTTCATTTATGACAGTGACTTTTGTATGGAAGCGATCTGGTAAAGAATATGGTATTTTTTAACCAATCTAAATAACTCAATTTTCTCATTAAGATTAGCAGAAGAGTTAGCAATATCACTTAATTGAGCATAAAATTCAGAAAATGTTTCATCTTCTTTCATCTTAAGATTTTCAAATTGATTATCAAGCATACAAAGTTTAGTTCTTTTAACTTGTGTGGTTCCCTTATTATGGCCAAACTCTAAAATATCACAAGCATGCTTAATAATATCAACATGAGAAATGCGATGAAACTCATCAGCAGACATAACACTAAAAATGACATTAATACCTTTTTTATTCCAATTGTTACAAGTTTTATCTTTAGTGGTTCAATCTTTTCTAAGCTCAGAGTGATTACATTATCTTTGGTAACCATGGGTCGTTTTCAACCATAAAGCATAGAGTTCTTGACACTCTTATATATAGACTGTAAAAAGGCTCTCATATGAGCATTCCAATATGGTAATTAGACCCATCAAAGTAAGGTGCGTAGTAGACGAACCTTCTCTGAAATGATCTATAACGTCCTAGGCACACTAAGTGTAGATAGTGATTGGTTTTGATATCAAATGAAAATTCTATTTAGTTACGGATCTAATTAGCTAGGGGATGAATAGATAATCAACGAAATTATGACAAATTAGTAGACGGCTAGGCATGCTATCACTTGTAAATAAAGTAATGTGGAAATATAAATCAACACACGAGATTTCTAGATGGAAACAACTTTGACCACTCCCATGATCTAAGAGAAAAACCATCATTTCATTAGATCACCTAAATATCAGCTATGAAGAGAATGTCCTCAAGTAATCTACTTACAAGCTTCTGTTTTCCTTCATAGTCTTTATAAGCAAAGTGTTAGGATCTGGACTAACATTCCAATAACTTGAGTCAAACAAGCAATCTAATCGGTTCAACTAGTACCTGAAACGTTAGCATAATAATACAAGTGAAAATATGTATCCTTGAGGAGATTCAATAATAACTAAACCTAACTAGATGATTTAATAATATATCAGAGAACAATTAGTTTAAGCACAAGATCACTAATATTTTAGACTTGTTAATTAATTAAGCACAAGCACAAAATGGTTGAAAAACTAACTAAATGAAAAGGCCTACTTGAGTAGTTTTTGCAAAACAAGAGAGAGATTAAGATAAAGAGAATAATGTTCTTATATGGTTAATAAATTTGTGTATTTTAGTTTATTTAAATAGAATATTTTGAAACACTAGGTCAAAACAATAGTAATATTCTGTCTATAAAACTAGTTAAAAGAGTTTTAAAGAATGAGAAAAATATAGTAATAAATCAATTCGATTCGAGTTAGAAATAGGTTTTAAAATTGAAGCGTCGACTACTCCATCGATCTAACATATGCTCTATCGATCGAACACATAGTTTGATCAATCGAAACCCTTATTGATCGATCCAATACTACGATCAAAACATGCTCGATTGATTCAGTCAATTCTCGATCAATCTAGTGTAATAAACAATTAAATCTGACTAGGTTAGATCGATTTGGATAATTAATCAATCAATCGAGTGCTCGATCGATCAACCACTAAATAATCAATCAATCTAGTTAATTAAAATATTAATTCAAGACTTTTTAAACTATATAGATCGATTTACACACTTCGATCAATTTAAACGCGTCTTGATCGATCAAGTAGCCTAAATTCAAAATGTTCTTATGTGTCTAATACAAAATCTAGCATGCATAAGAATAGAGATATACCTAATATGTGTTCGTTGGAGTTCGATAGTTTATTCGGTTTGAAATATATTCTCGAAAGATACACCTAGAAACTAAAAATATGTTTGTATGTTTTGTTCACGACTATCACCAACAGTCACATAAACCTTGCAAGCTTCAACTTTAAACCCAAAGCACTATTGCATTTTCTTCCATTATTCTCATAAAACATAAAATATAACACAAATCTAGAACAAAAATTGATGGAGGGATGACGAGGAAATGCAAATCAAAAGGATTTTGTGAAAAAATTAGATGGAAAGTAAAAAAAACCCTATGTTCCCTCTGTCGATTCTCAAAATACTCTATAGATTCCCTCCGATTTATGTGCTATTTTGGTTCGCGTTTTATTTGTAACCAGTAAATAAAACGCAGGTTTAGTTTTTTCTTTTCATGTCCTTATTTCATTCTTTAATATAATTAAGTGCTATTTGTTAGGACATTCCTGAATTGAGGAAATTGGTGTTCAAGATGGCTTTGGTTTACTGTGATTTAATGATTTTGATTTTATGGCCTTGAAGGATGGAATCCACATACAGAACATGGATGCATGCGAAGAAAGATGCTTCCAGTATGTGGAATGCTGAGGAACTCTGTAGGGATCTCCGAACTGCCCTTGGAACCACCAAATGGCAGGTCAGCTATGTGTTGCATGCGTCTGAAGGCAATGAAGTCAAGAATTATTTTTTTGCATTGTGCTTCTCCTATTCAGTCAAAATGTGATTGACATTTTTCTTTGACATTGCAGTTAGAGGAATTTGAAAGAGCAGTCAGGTCAAGTTATATTAGAAGAAGCTCAAATGATGACTCAGAAGAAAGACACTGTAATTTTGTAGTTGCTATTCAGGATATGATTTCAAAAGTTGAGAAGTCGCTACATGTATCCTCTCTTTCTGGGGGAAAGTCGTCATCACCTTGGGTTCGATTGGACGAAAGAGAATGTAATGAACTTGCACTGTTTCTCTCAGGATCACCGGCATGTCAAAACAAAAATCCTGCTGGAAGTATTAGGAAGGACGGCAAAATCATACATGTATCAGATAAAGGATTACCACCAAATTATTCAAAAGGCTTGCACCGATTGACTGAGAAGCATTTCCAGGAAATTGTGGAGGAGAAATTGCGAGCACCTGAAAAGCATGGGCATAGGAGGACAGCTAGTGCTGGTGCTGACATTGATTCATGCAAGATTACAGTTATTGATGATGATAGTCATGTACCCAATTCCTCTGTTGATCAGCCTGAACAATTAATACGAAAAATACCCAGTTTCTCTGGGTTTCTTAATTCTATGGAATCTGCCTCCCAGTTAAAGTGGCCAAGGAATGGTTTCAGGAAGTGGAAAGCCACGGATTGTCGTCATGAATCTGATACTGCATTATCACAACCTGATCAGTTGTCAATGGTTGTATTCAAATAACTTCTTTAATGCTATACCTTTCTTGATTCAATTTACACGGGGTCTTGTACATTTTATCACTAACTGTTATTTTCTTCAGGAGGACAATGCATGCTTCGAAAAAAGTAAGAGTTGCTTGGATGGTTATGATGATTGTTATGAAAAACACTTTTATGGCTGGTATGGAGCTATTCAAAGACGGCTTCAGAGATCTCAGTTACAATTGCAATATAGTCGACCTTTCCAAGTTACTTGTTGGGTGGTTGTTCTCTTCTGTTTGATTGGTTAGTTTTTTGGTTGAACCATCCACTGCTCTGCATGTATGTGCTTAAAATTTTATCCTATTTTTTTCCTCCTCCAAATATGAAATTGGTTTCTTGGGTCATTTAGTTATGCTTCTTATCATGCTATAAAATTTTTGAAGTTTTCAATTATTATGAATGTCTATTTGGTACACACGGAACTGCATGTTAAGTGGAAGGTTTTCTTTCCATAGATTCCAAATTAAGTCTTGATTTATTTTTAGCAAACCACAATGAGACCTTTTGTCTACTCAATATGCTTTACCTTATTGCTGGAGTAAGAAAAGCTATTGCCTGCTTAATAGGGCCACATTTAGAACAGTTTAAAAGCACAATTCTCAAGTGTGCTCATTAATTGCATTGACAATAGCTTTTCTTGCTTTTGGAAATAACAATTTTCTAAAAGTTTTATATCCTTTCTCATTGTTAGATGTTCATGAAACAACTTTTATTTTGTTCTTTTATTTCAAAATTTTACAATTTTATTGTTAGGTGTCTGCTTAAACTCAACCTCATTTTAAATTATTTGTGAAAATATGTTGTCTCATCAGGCACAAAATCAAGTAGCATAAACATCAATCTTCTACTGTACACTGCATTACTCCATACAGCGAGTTTGTTCCTCATCCTGTTTATATCAACGTACACTGAAGTTAATATGAACTTCTAAGTTGTAACTGCATTTTCTGAAGGTGAAAATATTGCAAAACTTTTTTAGCTTAAAAAACTATAAAAGAATATCACAGATTGAATTTATGATTATGAAACTTTCTTATATTTCCTTCTGTTTTTCTTAAATGTTTCTGCATAACGATGGAATTAACGTAAATATCGTTTTTCTTTTCTGTTTTTCATGGAAGAATTCAGTTGCAACAATCTATTGATGAAGTATGGGTGTAATTAGGGGATTTGGTTGATGTAGATTGACTTATTTGAATTTCCCCTTTTAGCATCATCTGTTTAGTTCTACATTACTATTGTTATTCTAATACACAAAGGCTCTGTGGTTTAATATTGTTGGCTTAGGTTTAATGACATTTCGAGCAGTATGAACTACGGATTAGCTGCATGTTTGGCATTTAGTTTATGTTGATGCGGAAGCAGTGGATTTATGAGATAACACAAGCACGTAACCCATTACTCTGTAAAGTTTAGGGGTAGTATTATGGTGTTCTCGAACAATGTCGTCTCCTACTTCATTTGAAGTAGTACTTGCCTCAGTTCTTTGGTTTTGCTATTTATTCTTGTTTCTTTGTCCAGTTATGATGTGTTTGTGTAATTCTCGTAAGGACAAGATAAGAAATTTGTAAAAGGGTTGTAAGGAAGAATATTAGCATTCTGTTAGTCAAGTTGTAATATAGATGCCTATATGATTGCTGTAGCATCCAGCATATATAACTTTTGAGAACCATCGTGTGTTTTGTTTTTCTTTATGCTAGGAGTCGATGTTTTTCATAGGAATAAATATGAATATAGACAGATTGATACATTTTGATGCAGTTTTTAATATGAATCAGTTAATTCATATGATTTTACTTTAAATTTATCTAATTTTTTTTTCATGTATATAGTATTTTTTAATATGTAAAAAATAGATGCTTATATGTTATAAGCAAAGCATGTATACAATATATATATATATAAGAGGTTAAAAATGAAATTTTATTTATAAAAGAGGTTATATTATGTAATTAAAAAAGGGGTTAATTTGGGACAATAAGTTTCTTGTATTCTTTTGGAGTTTAATTTCAATCCTTCGTATGTTAATCAAGTTATCGGTAAACACGTAACTTAATTGAAATCTTATTTTGTAAGGAAACATGTGAAATGATATTACTGGTAATTTAGCTCTCGTTATTGATAAATATGATAGTGTAAGAGATATCAAATAACTTCTTCTATTCATCTTATTTATTATTTATTATCTTTAATAATTATATTAGTTAAAATTATTATATATTATCTTATTTTATTTAAAATTATTTTTAATAATTATTATAAATTAAAATATTGTATTTTTTCATATATATACATATATAAAAATTTAGGTGTGATTAATGTGTGAATGATATATTAATTTATATATAATTAAGATTACTAATCCAATAAGCTTTACATATATGTTTATACCTATTAAAGTAAACACTTTTATAATCAATTTTGTACGAGGGAAAAAAATTAAAAAAACATGATGCCTTATATTATCGCTATGTAAATCTTAAGGTAACGTTTGTTTCACGTAATGGAATCAGAATGAGAATGAGAATAAAATAGAATGAAAACAGTTTTGTTTGGTTTGATCACTGGAATCAAAGAAAGAATCAATATTATAGTGTTTAGGGTTAAAATTATTATTTTTCTAAATAGGGTTTAGGATTATATTTGTGGGTTATGGTTTATGGCTAAAATTATTATTTTTCTAAATAGGGTTTAGGGATTTAGGATTTGGGGTTTAAGGTTTAAGGTTTATGGTTTATGGTTATATTTATGGGTTAAAGTTTAGGGTTAAAATTATTATTTTTCTAAATAGGGTTTAGGGTTTTAGGATTTGGGGTTTAGGGTTTAGGGTTATATATTATGGGTTAAGTTTTATGGTTAAATGTTTTTAAAATAGGGTTTAAGGTTTAGGAATTTGGGATTTGGGGTTTAGGGTTATATTTTTGGGTTAAGATTTAGGGTTAAAATTATTATTTTTCTAAATAGGGTTTAGGGTTTTGAAATTTGGAATTTAGGATTTAGGGTTTTGGGTTTTGGGATTTGTGATTTAGTGTTTAGGGTTATATTTGGGATTGAGATAAAATTGGATAAAAAATTGATATGGGAATAGAATCATGATTCCTTAAGTGGGAGAAGGAATTATAATTCCTTCTCTTTTAGGAATCGATTCTATTCTATTCTCATTTTCAAACCAATCAAATATAAAATTAGAAGAAATCAATTATGATTCCATTCAATTCTAATCAATTTTCATAGGAATAAGTATGAATATAGACAGATTGATACATTTTGATGTAGTTTTTAATATGAATCAGTTATTCATATGATTTTACTTTAAATTTATCTAAAAATATATATATTTTTTACATTAATAAAAACACATGTATATCGTATTTTTGAATATGTAAAAAAATATTTTTTATTTTATAAGAAAAACATGTATACACTATATATAAGAAATTAAAAATAAAATTTTATTTATAAAAAAAGTTATATTATGTAATTAAAAAAGAGGTTAATTTGGGACAATAAGGTTCTATTCTTTTGGAATTTAATTTTAATATTTTATATTTTGATTGGGTCTAACAAGTTAAGCTTCTATTCAAATTTTTAAATTTATTCTTAGATCAATGAATTTGAGAACCAACTTTCAGATCCACATTTATGTTTCTAAAACCCAATTTATATTTTAAATCTATTACATAGTAGATTTTTCTTTGTAAAGTTTTTTAATAGAAAATAATCTATGTTTAATGATTATTAAATATATTTACATATTTTAATATTACACAAGCATAATAACATAACTAAAATCTCATTATTAAAATTTACCAAACATGCTCAATTTAATAAATAGTTGATATATTAAGTATAACTTTCAAAAATATACATTATATTAAAGATGTAATAAAATAAAATTAAAATTAATACCTCAATTGTACTATTATAGGTAACTTCTTCTCTAATATGTTATCCGACTAAAATCTCATTATTAAAATTTGACAAACATGCTCAATTTAATAAATAGTTGATATATTAAGTATAACTTTCAAAAATATACATTATATTAAAGATGTAATAAAATACAATTAAAATTAATACCTCAATTGTACTATTATAGGTAACTTCTTCTCTAATATGTTATCTGATTAAACTCCTATTATTGTCACTTTATTGTGGATGTATAGTCTAAACTATTTATAAAATAACAATTAAAATTGTTCAACTCTCTAAATGGGATAAGAACTAAAAATTAAAACAAAAAAAGCTTAGAAAGCTAAAAGAGAGAGATAGTTGAGAATTTCAAGGGATGATAAACAACAAAGAGGTGAAGGGATTTATATAGGTAGAGAGAGGAGAGCAAAGTAAAGAAAAAATAGGATTGTGATGGATTTATAGTTGTGCATTGTGGCACAAAAATTCCTCCACTGCAGCATGCGTTAATTTTGGACCATGTGAAATTAACTCCAATAACCTCGTGCCATGGCACAAATAAATCTCCATCGCGACACGCATTATTGTAAGTATCTCCAATTCTATTTTTAAGGCTTATATATGTATTCTATTATTCTTCTAAGTTGCAATTTGAGTATTTGGGGTATAAGTTTTTAAGTTGAATAATTTTAATACAAAAAATACATGAAAACAAACAAAAAAGATATTTGTGATTCTGAAAACATAGATTTGTTAAAATAATAATAAAATTATACAAATAAAAATCTATTTTGATGCTAAAGGACATGTAAGTCATGTCATATTTAGTACTTTTCAAGCATTCATCACAACACTCAACTAACTTCTTGCTAGTTGCTAGTAAGGAAAGCAAAAAACTAAAAACAAAAACTAAAAATAAAATTAAATTATCCTAAATCATTTTCGTAGATTGATGTGTTTGCATTTAGCGTATACAATGAGCCTTTGAACACCTAGGTTGTCCAAGTGGATTAGTTTAAGTCTCATGAGGGTTTTTGGAAATGATACCCATAAATATCAAAATAAATGCAAAAATTAAAAAGAAATAACAAAAATAACAACTTAAATTTTAACAAAGTAAAATTAAAAAAAGTATATAATAAAACTTCTCATGCTTTTAATATTTTTTTAAGTTCATAATTAAAATTTAAAGCATAAGTTATTTTAAAATCTTAAACATTCATAGTTTATTATAACAATTAGGTTAAAATGACATTCATATCCCACGTCAAAAATGAATTAATGTTGATTTATCCAATTTCATTATTCGGAATAAAAAATGCATTAATATTGATTTACCCATTTTTATCTTGCATCTAGGTCTAGCATAGCAATTACATCCTTTCTATTACCAATGGTGATATTAACATTTAAATTTTTTAAAAACTTTGGAGGTAGTTTCAAGATTATTTGTGTTTGGGGCATAGAAAAATAAGGTTTATAGAAGAAGAAGAAAAAGAGAAAATTTATATAGGTTTAATTTGAAATGCATTTTGTGGGATTTTAGTTTTAAAATTCATCGCAACAAAAAATAAAACCCAATGTATTCAAATAGAGTCCTAGAGAAACCATATCACAACTCATATTGTTTTTAAGAAATTAAACATAAATACTAGATAATAATGAAAAGAAAATACCAAGTATAAAAAAAGAAATAAAAAATAAAATAATCTAAGAAAATAAAAAAAAAACAAAACAAAACAAAAGAAAATAAACAAGAACTAAAAATTATTGAACAAAAAATACTAAAAAAATATCTAAAAGAAATAATAAATAAAATAAATAACAAACAAGAACAAAAATAAAATCAAATAAAAAAGAAATGATAAAAATAAAATAAAAGAATGAAAAACAATAAATAAGAGAAAAGAAATAAAATGAAACAAATAACAAAAAAGAATTAAAGTTAATAGATAATTAAACAAAAAAAATAAATTAAAATTAAAATTAGTAAACAAAATTAATTAGACAAAAAGTTAGTAAATGAAAAGTTAATAAATAAGAAAGTTAGTAAATAAAAATACTAAAGAAAAAAAGAAATAAAAGTCAATAAATTAATTATAAAAAATTAAATAAAAGAAAAGAAAATTAAATTAAAGTTAAACTAAAAATTTAAATTAGTATAAAAATTACTAAAACGAAAACTCTAAATAGAAATTAAGTTAATAACTAATATATAAATTAATTAAAAAATAGATAAAAAGTAAACTAATATGTTTTAGATCTTTTTATTAAATAGTTCTTTCAAGTTTTATTCAAAAATTATTTTTATTTATATTTTATTATTTTTTTTAATTTTTCAAAACATTTAAATTCTTTTTAAGTCAACTATTAAAAGAGACATAAATTTTTAAAATTTTTGATTTTTTTAAGTCAACTATTAAAGGAGACGTAGTTTTTTAGATTCTTTTAATTTTTTTAAGACAATTATTAAAGGTGACATAAATATTTAAATTTTTTTTAATTGTTTTAAAAAAATAAAATAAAATCACGAGTATTTAAAACACAAAAAAGTTTTAAGAATAATAATAAAAATTTAAAAATGCTATTACTCTTAACAATGACACAAAAACTTGATACACAAATTGTCTATATTTTAAAATAGTAGTTTTAAAATATGAAATTTAATTCTCACATCCATCAATCTAAAAACCAATTTATTAAGCTTGTATAAAATTTTAATTTATTAGACTTGACCAAATACGATAATTAAATGATTTGTTAATTTTTTAAAAATTAAGTATAATTTAATAAAATTAACTGATAGATTCGACTAATGGTTTTAATTAGTTTTAATTAATAATGAATAATAGGCCTAATTGCATTATTATTACATATAAGAAGGAATTATGTTATTAGTTTAAATATTTTTAAAACCAAAACTTTTTGACAGAATGTTTAAGTTTATTTTTTGTTTTTAAAAATTGGTTGAATTTTAACTATGTGATTCCTCTTTAAAACAACCTTGAAAGTATACTTATCATTTCTTATAAAGTGAATCATGCGTTTGCGAGCTATTTTAAAATATATCAAATTTGTGTAACAAGTTTTGGTATATCAGTCTACCTTATAGATCAGCTTTGTTGAGCTACGACATGTTCAACACAAAGCAAAGAGGGTCTAGGACTAGCATCTAGCTTCTATGGATCACTTCAAAGCATTACCTTAAGCTCACATTGAAGAAGTTCTTAGACATATATAGAATACAACCTCACATACGCTATCTTGAAGGTTGCTCATAAGCTCCCACCATTCAAACATGTGGACAAAGGAGCTATACTTGACTTTCCAACATGGGAATTACACCTAAACTCAAATTTCAAGTTTATCGCAATTTCAACATTTTATGATGAAATATAAATTATAACAAAAACTAAATAATTATCACATTATTCCATGATATGTTCAAGAAATTAATCTATCAGTTTAAATACTAATAATTTGCTTAAAATTATTTAATATATGATAATTTTACAAGAAAAATTTTAAAATCAAACCTAAAATTCCTAAACTAATAAAAAACAAATGAAAGTAGACAATTGTAAATAAAAACAAATAAAAATAAGTACAAATATAAACAAATGTTTAATAAAAAATTTAAATTGCTCAAATTTATTTAATGTAACTTTTCACACCCTTAACTTGTAACTTACATTGCCTTCCATGTAACAATTTGTAATTAAAGATAAAGAGTAAAGAAGAAAAAAAAGTACCCATTTGTTAAAGTGCTCAAGTATTGATGCAGAAATATAAGTGCATCCATCATTCCAAACATTTTAATCACACAAAAAAATTAATAAGTACTTCTTACACATCTAAAAAAATAGTTATAATTTTAACAGTTCAAAATAACATAAATATTTGCTCACATGACAGGAAATAAAATAAAGTAAAACAAATAACATGAAACATAAAACAAACCTAGTATCCAAAACAAAAACAATTAAATAAAAAATAAAGAAAATAATATTATCTATAACAATGGGTTGCCTCCCATCCAGCACTTAGTTTAATGTATTAACAAAGACGTTTCATGGGAGATTACAAATTGTAGAAATTAATTCTCTCAATGTCCCCTCGTCATTGAGTTTATGTCAATATGTGCTTGAAAATATATAATCTCTCATAAGATTTTCATTTGATAAACTCCAGTAATGGACATTTAACAACGTT
The DNA here is from genome assembly GCA_030763125.1 of Hippophae gyantsensis. Lineage (NCBI taxonomy): Eukaryota > Viridiplantae > Streptophyta > Magnoliopsida > Rosales > Elaeagnaceae > Hippophae > Hippophae gyantsensis. Next base: position 49,537,921 of record CM061031.1, on the reverse strand, counting down.
TTTGGTAGAGGTCTTCCAAAAAGTACAATGTATCCCTAAAAAGTTTCCCAAATAAGCTTGAAAGTAAGGGAATTACACCCAAAACATCTTTGAGGTAGGGAATGGCTCTCCAAAAATATCTCCAAGTAAGATTAAAGGTAATTGCATTACACCAAAAATAACTTTGACGTAGGGAATGTCTCCACCAAAAGTTTCCTAAATAAGCTCGAAGCTAAGGGAATTACCCCCAAAATAACTTCAAAGTAGGAAATGGCTCCCCCAACAGTTTCCTAAATAAGCTCAAGGCTAAGGGAATTTCACCCAATAGCTTTGAAATAGGGAATTGCTTTTCAAGAAGTTTCCTAAATAAGTTCAAAGCTAAGGGAATTACTCCCAAAACAACTTCAAAGTAGGGAATGGCTCTTTAAGAAGTGTACTAAATATATCAAAGCTAAGGAATTACACCCAAAACATCTTTGATGTAGGGAAGTAATCTCCAAACAACTTCCTAAAGAAGCTTTCCTAAAGAAGCTCAAAGCTTTGGGGATTATAACCAAAACAACTTCGATGTTCGGAAATACTCTTTAACAAAACAAGCTTCTAGCTAAGGGAACTGATGCTTATTTTCGCAAGTGTACGAATCATTCAAGTAATAAAGTGTAAAAAAGTACGGATATCGAACCCACAAGGAATGATGTTACTAAGTACCGAAATTGACTAACCCTAATTTTATTTGAAAACCGAATTGTTGAAATTGTTTTAAAAGCAAATTAACATAAAACTAAACGCAAATAAAAAAATTTAATGTTGTTCACAAATGATTAAAAACGCTAAGGCATTTGATTTCGCTAAATCAATTCAATCCGATTTCAAGTCATGTTATATGAGAATCAAAGCTAAAAGTGATGGTAGAAAAACCCAAATTTACCTAATACTCTCTCTCGAGTTATATTAGAATTACTTATCTATGAAAATCAACTATATTTCTATGAAGATTTAATCACAAACAAGCACATTAAGATTTATGGAATTTTTAGATTAACCACATACATCATGCATTAGTTCTCACACTCGCATTCAACATACGGTATTTATCACAAGAAGCATTCATTACATATCTCCTCTCGGTCTCAATATAATGCAACTAATCATCTAAATCTTGGCCAGAAATTTAAAAGCATTAAGCATGGAAATAAACACTCAAATTGAAAACAATGAACTCATATAACAATAACAAAAGAAATCAGATTTCCTTGATTCAACTACATCATAGCCTTAGCAAAAACGAATTAGTTTATAACGGAAATAAGAACAACCATTATTTCAATTGAATTCATGAATAACAAATCTGAATAAAATGTAGAATATGAAGGCTAAGGAGAAGAGATGAAAAACTCTTGAAGATGAAGACTTGGTAGCAACAATGGTGATGATCCTTCAAGCTTCTCCAAACTTTCTCTCCAAAATTGCCTTTTTTCCTCCAAAAATGACTCAGATCTGTTCTGTCTGCCATCCCCCTCTTTCTCCATCATATTGTATATATAGATCTAGGGTTTGGGGGGCAATTTCGGAACAAAAACAATAAAAAATGTGTTTTCGGATGAAACTCGCCGGCGGCAACATTATTCTCGCCGCGACGAGATTTCTGGAAAAGTTACGATTTTTTTTCGCTAAATCTCGCCGGTGGCGAGATTACTGTGTGCGGCGGCGAGATGCACTTGGGCGGCGGCGAGGTTAAGTTGGCTGGCGGCAAGATTTCTTTGCCAAAATATGTGCTCCCTGCATGATTTTCAACGTATTCTCCGTAAGGTTTTCGCCGGCGGCGAGAATATTCTCACCGGCGGTGAAATTCTAAATTTTGAAATTTTGTTTTCTTTTTATTTGCACTCAATCCCGTTCATTGAAATTTGTCCCAAACTTCTCCAAAATTATGATTTTACCTGAAATTGCACTTTAAACACGAAATACCCGTGAAATGACATTTGTGGATTAAATAATCAAATAAACGTAATTTTCACACAAATATCATCATTTAAATCATAACAAAAATGCAATAATTTGACTCTTATCAGGAACTACACTTAAAATAGCTTCAAGGCTTCCGTTAAGCTATGATAGGTTCAATCACAAAATATCTCCAAACTAGAGTATTCTCCTTTAGAAGGTTAGAGGAATGAGGTGCTAGAAATGCATTCTAGCCTCAAGATGCCTAAAGGATTAAATCATACAGAGCATCCAAAGTGCCTCAAATGCCAACATTGTAAGCATAGACCAACCACGTATTATATCAACTAGGGGTAATACATGATAAAGGCAAGGGACCAAAAGCTCCCATGAGAGCACCAATTTTCCCTAAAAGGACACCATTGTAGGATAGATTGCACAAAACTCCTCAACTTACTCCATCCAAAGGAAATGATCATGATAAATACTCAAAAAGATACTATCAAATCATTGATGCCAAAGAATAAAAGGAGATATCCAAACCCTTTTCTAATAGAGATGCTTAATATAAATAACTATGCAATCCTACAATGATAGAAATAATGACAAGTAAAGACATGCCTACATAGGGAACTACAAAGCTATCTGTACATGGACATATGCTCCTTTATCTTTTCATCATCACCAAGAAAATTTGGAATAGGTGAAATATATAGAGGGTAAAAATCTCCAGCATCGTTGCACATCATTTATGATTATAAGGGTAGCCAGGACTATGAGGAAGAAGCATAACATAATTAGGAGCTCACAAAAAGCTCTTGGATGCTGATAGAAAATATTTATATCCTCAAAGATGTATCAGATAACTCTAAGTGGTTAGATAGAGTCTCCCATGACTTGATAATCTTTGAAGATGAGTCTCACCAGTATAAACCCCTATGAATGCCGAGAAGAAGCTCCTAACAGCTTGCCACACACGCATTAATGTCAAGAACATCACTTTTATACCACAGGGCCTCACAAAACCTAATGAGTAGCATCTAAATCTCTTAAGGACCTCAAAGGACTTAAGAAGGAACTCATAAAATAACAACACTCTACACAATGCTATTTACTTAAGAATAACAACGTCAGTTATCCTCCAAAAGGAGTCACATGACTCCAAAGATCACGCATAACATCCTTAAGCCTCAATGAAACTCAAGGAACCTCAAAGGTACTATTTAAAGTTCCTTGTGAAGTTTATGTTCAGAACCACCTTCTAGTTATGATGCAAACATTGTGTCTCGAGCATATTATGCATAAACAAAGTTCACCATGAGTAGGACTCCTCCATTGATAAACTTCTTAATTATGTAAAAGTCCTCTCCTTATATAAATACTATTGGATCAAGCTCATAATAATCCTACATGAATTATGACTTATTACAAGGTAGTATAATACTATAAGGATCAAGAGCACTTACTTACAAGGTAGTATAATCCTATAAGAATTAAGAACACTTATCTACAATGTAGCTTAATCCTATAAGGATTATGAGTGAGTATTTACCTATAATTACACATCTCTTATAAAATTAAATACATTATGAATATTATGAACATATTCTTTCTACTTTATTATTATGCACCATTTTCCTTGAGCGTTAGAGGCCAAAGGCGGCCTCCACTTCAGGGGTCCTATTTTTATTTGACTGTATTTTCATGATCATAGGTTCTTCATGACTTTTGGACAAAATTTGCATAAAAAATAGTCACACAATTTTGTACTAAGGTTCAAGTTTTTTATTTTGATAATGGTTGTGAATTTGTGGATTAGTCTCTTACTAATTTCCTTAAAACTAGTGGCATCCTTAACTTGACCACATGTGCTTATACATCACAATAAGATGGCATAGTGAAGCATAAGAATGAGTATGTCCTTGAGTTGGCTCATGCCTTATGCTTCACTATGCATGTTGCTAAACCTTTTTGGGAAGAGTTTGGCATGACTGGTACTTATCTTATCAATTGAATTCCTTCTGAAATTATTAACCATCAAACCCTTTAAGGATGTTGTCTCTCTTTCATTTGATACCTTTTGCACTAAACCAATGCCTTATTTTTTCCTATGTTTGTTATTTTTATTTTCAAGCCCTCCATAGGGATAAATTAGATCCATGTTCTTTGAAATATGTCTTTCTTTGTTACTCCAATACATTTAAGAGATATACATGTTTTCGCCAATCTACTATTAAATACTATGTTTCTATGGACTTTCAGTTTTGTGAAAGGAAATCTTATTTTTTTGGAGATGTTTTCCTGACTCCTTTTCAAGGGAAGATTCATGGTAAGGAAGAGGAGACATTGTGGTGGGAAGAAAAAATTTTTGTGGAGTTTTGTTAAGAGGAAGATCCTTCTACCATAGAATATAATAAGTCCTTAAAGTCTTCCCATCCTATAGGAAAACCCAAACATAATAAGGAATGACCACCTCATTTTTTCAAACAACAATTTGGTAGGAATAAGATGTTACTACTATGCCCTCACCTCCTGATGTTCCTGCTCCTCTTGATGATACTATCTAGCCATTGAATGAGTCTTCTGATGCGTTCAGATGAACAGTTAAGTTAAACCTTAATTTAATTATCTTAAGATGTCATAAAATATTATATAGCAAATAAGGGTCTTTTTTGTAGAGAAATTTGAAAAGTAATTCCTATTTACAAAAGGTTTTAGTGGGGTTTGGTTTTGTAAATTGAAAATTAAATCTATTACCTAAATATTAATAAGATAAAAATAAGATATAAAGATTCAAATAAAAGAATGATTGTAAGATCATTTTTCAAAACTAGCATATATTGCAAATCAATAAAAAACATATCCTATCTCTGATTCTTTGATTATACCAACTTGGAGAAATTCATAAGCTCAAAAGTCTCAACCTCTTCTTAGCCATTTGTTGAAAACAAGCTCTTAACTTAAACTCTTTTTAATAGAAAGCCTAAAAATAAGCTCTCTAAATATTTTTATCTATCACAAGCATTCAATTTTAAGAAGCATATTGGATCATGGTTAAATACACAAGCTCAGTTTAATTATCTTGAGTACTAATTCTCATTATAAGTAATTTATCACTAGTTATTTAAATTGATCAAGTTGATTATATACCTATTCAACTAAATTGATTAACAATGAATTAAGCTAATTGTACACTTGAATAATCAAGAAAATCATAAAAAGATTAAATCTGAGAAGTAATACATAATCAAGAAGAATAGTTGAATACAATATGATAGATCTTATTAAATATTGCAATCCATGTCTAAGGCTTCGAAATCACCCACAATCAATTATAAAATTAGCTACTCATCGAAAATAATAAATTCATAATAGTATTCATGAAAATAATAAAAGAAAGAAGAAGAAATCTTAGGATAGATGTTCTTGAATCTGATCTGAAACTCTTTTAATTTACTTTTGAATCTTCTTATTAGTTCTTGCCTACACTCAAATTATGTACCTAAATCTGTGAGTTTTTTGTGGTTAACCCTATCTACATATTTATAGCAAGAGAATTACACATGATTTAATTAGGATTAGGGTTATAGAGGTCAAAACTAATTAGGATTATAAGCCTAGAAAATTTGGAGCAAGTGGGATTAGGATGCTAAAAATATAGAAATTTTGTACAAATTTGAGAGTGTGGGCCATGGCATGTAGAAACTCATGGCATGGTGCAAGGTAGTTTATGTTTCTATGAATTCTATCCGAGTGTGTTGTGCCATGGTGCACATAAATGCATTCCACGATGCACTATGTTTCCACAGAATTCCTAATGAGCTCAAGAGGAGTATGCCGTGGCATACTATTTTTGTGCCCTAATGCACTTTGAATTATTCAATGTTATAGTTTAACCCCTGATAACTCTACAAAAGTAGAGTTATTTAGCCATTTATAAATGTAATATTTGTCTTTTATATGCTAAATATCATGAAAAAGAATAATTTATGTTTAACTATTTTATTTTAGGTGGAACGATGGCAAACACAGTGAAAATGAGGCAAAAATAAGAAGAAAAAAAAAGTCCATGCCATGATGGACAATTCATCTGTACCATTGTCAACATGGATAAGATGTTCATCAAAGAAGGCCAGGCCACGATGGGCACAAAATAGGGCTATTACATGCATATGATGATTGGAAAATCAAATGAGCTCATGCCACAGCGCACAAGGAACCATGCTATGGCATGCAAAAACATAGGGAAAAATATGGCAGATAAATCTTGTCTCCTAATTTTAATCTCAACCCATGGATCTTTTAGGGCTTGATCTAATGACTTATATTTGGTAATTTATCCTATTAATTAGCCCAAATGGGGCATAAATTAAACACAATTAAAAATCACAAAACCCTATAGTAGTAGCCAAGAAGAGAGAAAAAGTTCAAGAGAAGATTAAAGAAGACACAATTTTGGGAATAAGATAAGATTAATGCTATAAATCAAGAGATTGATTGTATCTCTTCTTCTTCTTCTCCTTTCTTTATCAGGTTTTATGTCTTCCTTTATGAAAAATCTGAGCTTTACGAACTTAATTACATCTAGCTAATTCAATAATCTAGGGATCTTACAAATCCAATTTTCTACATGTATTGATCTAATATTTTACCCCAATTATGATTGCAATTCAATTATATTATTTAATCTGATTTGATAGCTATTGAAATTGCCAATAACCTAGGGTCTGTACATTAAAAGTGAAGAAAACCAGTTGATATTATGAATCATGGTATAATTGAAAGTTAGTTCCATTCAACAATATCTAATCTGGGCATGTCTGAGATATATACTCCAACTAAATGGGAGAGTCAACATGTGGTTAATGTGTGAATGGACATGTATTGTATTATAGGATATCTATTAGTTTGTGTATAATTAGGATTACTTATCTAGTAGGTTTTCATATGTGTATAAATACATAATTGGATTACTGAATAAAATAAGTTCTTTTGCAATCAATTATATATTTTTTAACTTGTCCCATTTAGTTGATTGGATACATAATTGCTTGATGAGTTTAAATAATTATTGATAAATTAATTGAAATGTGAATTAATACTTATGATAATTAAACTGAGCTTGTGTGTTTAACCTTGATCCAAATTACTTATTTTAAAATTAATGATTTTGATAGATTAAATTTTGAGAGCTTATTCTAGGTTGTCTATTAAAAAGAGCTTAGATTAAGAGCTTCTTTAGTTCAAAAAATTTGTAAGAAGTGGTAGATATTTTTGCATTTGTGAATTTGGTATAATCAAATAATAGGAGAATAGTATATGCTTTTGTTGATTGCTAGTAATGGAGAATGACCATGCAATTGTTCTATTATTTGAATCTTTACCACAATATTTATATTTTGTTTCTATCTTTATTAATATTTATTTGTTAAATTTAATTTTTAATTTACAAAATCAAAACCCTCCTTTTTAATGAATAGGAGCTAATTTTCAAAATCCTTAACAAGAAAGACCATTACTTGCTATATACTAATTTACGACATCTTAAGCAATTTTACATTAACTGTTCATGTGAACACATCAATTTTGACACATGATGCTATGAAAAATGAAATAAACATAAAAAATACCTCAACTTATTTTAACTCTAAAATTTTTGGAATCTAGGAAGCAAGTTGATATTATTGACAATGTGACCTTTTTGGAGGCTATGCCTCTCATATTTGCATCTAATGTGGTTATGGAGTATCTTGAAATAGGTTTTAGGCTCAAACTATCCATTGAGGTGCTACCTATGTTGGAGTTCAAAACTTTATCAAACATCTATGTTATGCATTTTTGGGTGAGAACGAGATACTTCTAGTCATAATCTTTGCTAGTCCATGTATGCAGCAAGAAGAATCACTACTACAAGTGCTTAGTAAATTCAAAAGAGAGAAAGGGTTGGTCTATTATTGACATCAAAGGAATAACCCCATCCATATGCATGCAAAAAATCTTCATCAGTTAAACCCCATTATGAAAAAGGTGACGAAGAAGGATATTGTTAAGTGGTTCGACAAAAGCATCATTTACTAAATATTAGATAGTGAATGGGTAAGCTTAGTTCAATGTGTATTGAGGAAGTGAGGAATCACTGTGGTGGAAAATGAGTTAAATAAGTTAATACCTATTGGAACTGTCACCGGATGGAGAGTATGTATGGATTTTAGTAAAGTGAATAAAGCTATAAAGAATAACCATTTCCCTATCCCATTTGTGGATTAAATGTTTGACATATTAGCTAGGGATTCTTTCTTTTTCCATCTAGATGGATATTTTGGATATAACTAGATCATCGTGACACTCGAAGACCAAGAAAATACCATCTTCATATGTTCTTATGAAACTTTTTCATTAAGGAGAATTCATTTGGGTTACACAATGCACCTATGATATATGGCTATTTTCTCAAACATGGTAAAGAATAATTTAGAAATCTTCATGGATAACTTCTCAGTCTTTAGGAACACATTTGATAAAGTGTCTACACTATATCTCCCTAGTGCTACAATGATGTGAAGAAACCAACTTGGTTTTAAACTGGGAGAAGTTTCACTTCATGGTACATAAGGGTATCATCTTGGGCCAAAAAGTCTCATATAAGGGTATTTAGGTAGGTAGAGCTAAGAAAAAGGTGATTGAAAATATACCACCACCTACTAGTGTCCAAGGAGTGAGAAGTTTCCTTGGACGTGCGGGATTTTATCGTATATTCATCAAATATTTTTCCAAAGTCTTCAAATCCTTGTGCAATCTATTTTAGAGGCATTTCAAGTGCTTAAAAAGGAGTTAGTGTCAACACCAGTAATAGTAGCATTAGATTGAAGCAAGCCCTTTGAATTGATATGTGATGCAAGTGACTTTGATATTAGGGCTATTTTGGGATAGAAAAGAGACAAGATGATCCATGCCATATATTATGCAAGGAAAACACCTAATGATGCTCAAATGAATTATGCTATTGTAGAGAATGTGTTCATATCCATTGTGTATGACTTCGAGAAGTTCAGATATTATTTGGTTGAAACCAAAGTTACTGTTTACACGAACCATTCTGAAATAAAGTACCTCATGACAAAGAAGGATCTCAAAACAAGGATGATAAGATTAGTTCTTCTTCTATAAGAGTTTGACATGGAAATATGTGATAAAGTACCTTATGATGAAGTTGGAATAATTCTTCATCATTTCCATAGTTCACACTATAGAAGCCACTTTGGGAACACAAAAATAACATATATTGTACTTCAATCTATACTTTTGGTCTGTATTGTTTACAGATTCCTACTTTTATGTAAAAACATGTGATAGATGCCAAAGGATAAGTAATATTTCTAGAAGAGATGAGATGCCCCTAAATAGAATACTAGAAGTGGAACGATTTAACGTTTGGGGCATCCATTCCCTTCATCTTTTTTGGTAACCAATACATACTAGTAGGTGCATATTATATGTCAAAGTGGATAGAAGCAATAACCAGCAATGAATGTGTTAACAAAGTTTTCATTAAATTTCTAAAGAAAAATATTTTTACTTGATTTAGAACTCCTAGGATCATTGTTAGTGATGAAGACAATCACTTTTACAATAGATCTTTTAATTATTCATTGTCTAATTATGGGATTAAGCATAAGGTGTCTACCCATTATCATACCCAAACAAGTGGGCAATTAGAGGTGTCCAATAAAGAGATGAATTTTGTTTTGGAGAAAATAGTGAAAAATTCTAAAAGGAATTAGGCATCTAAGTTAGATGATGCTTTCTGGGTATATAGAACTACATTTAAAACACCAATTGGAACCACCTTATATAGGCTAGTCTATGGAAAGGCATGCCACTAACTACTAGAGTTCGAGCATAAAGAATAATTACCAAATGGAAATTCATGCCATCCTTTGTATAGTAATGACATGACCAACCAATGTTTATATCCTTAGTAACCCATTTGAGCCTTACTAAGAACCATTCATATCTTTAAGCCACCTATTAAGCTAACCAATAAGAATAACCTTTACCCTTACACCATTAGCTTGTATTAAAAATGAAATCATGTGCTATGCTATATAGCGAGGTGAAATGTAATGCACCCAATTATTAAAAAAAACTCATGCCATAATTACCCCTCTAAACAAAAAGAAAAAGAATAAAATTAAAGATACGTTTAGGGTGTTGTGAAGTTACAAAAGAAGATGTGGAATAAAAGAATTAAAAGAATGGTAATAGAGGGGGCACTAAAACATCAAATAAAGCTCAATTGTAGTAAAATATTGCATGATGAATAAAAACAAAGCTAAGATATGGAAAATGTCTAAATGTCTCCATTTATCTATTCCCACCTAAGCCTTACATTTCAAGCATGTAAAGCCCTTATGATCTTAAGAAACATTGTTTTAGGACTTGGTTCATCATCATACTCATAATAGTTGGTTTTATAGGTGCATTGGAAGACATCATGTGCAACACATTTAAGTAATAGAAATAAGTATATGACACTTTATTAGATGTAAAATCCTAACATTCAATTTAAACCTATAGACATAATCTAAAAATTTAGAAGAATAAGAAAAGTGTTTAAAGGAGTTGAAGAAAATTCGTCACACAAAATAAACGATATTGGCGCAAAATTATCTCATAAGGTAGTCTCTACTATTTGATTCCTAAACACTAATTTTGGGTTTATCTCAATTTCACCATTCAATCAGGAAACACAAAATATAAATAAAACTAATTTTTCCAACAGTCCATGACATGTTTAAGACATTAAAAAAATTAGATACTCAATTATTCACTTTAAATTAACTAAAAGCATGATAATTTTATATCAATTTTTTTATTTAGTTCTCTTTGCACCCTCCCAAACCTAAGCTAAACATTATCCTCAATGTTTTTGATTTATGTATGTATTCAAAAAAGCAATGAAAGGAGAAAGTAAAAAAAATTAAATAATAAAATAGAAAGAAAAAAAATTAAAATAAAAGAAAAGAATAATACCGAACATGATGAGTTGCCTCCCACTAAGCGCTTAATTTAGCACCTTAGCAAGACATTGCTGGAGGTGAAGGATTTTGTAGTTAAATGTATTCAATATTCTCTTTTATAATGACTCCTTCCAAATATGGCTTGATTTTGAGTTTTTGGATTTATCAATTCAACAGCTCCATGAGGGAAAACATTAACAACAAGAAATGGTCCATTCCATTTTGACTTCAAATTTCCTAGAAACATTTTAAAATGGGAATTAAATAAACATTTTAAAATTACAATTAAATAAAAGAACTCTCATTATTGGTTAAAGAGACTTACGGATTAAGTCTTTATCATGGTATTACTTACTGCATTCTTTGTACAATTTTGCATTTTCATAAGCATCATCTCTAATCTCTTCTAACTCATCAATTTGAAGCAATCATTTCTCTCCTGCTTGTTCAAGTTCCAAGTTTAATTTCTTGATTTCCCAATATTCCCTATGCTCAAGCACAAAAGGCAAATGGTAGGACTTTCCAAAAAATCAATCGGTAAGGACTCATACTACCAATGGGTGTCTTGTGAGCTATGTCATATGCCTATAATATATGATTTAATTTGATTTTCTGATTCTTTCTTAAAGGATACACTATCAATTCTAAGATACCCTTAATTTTTCTATTGGTTACCTTTACTTGGATGGTATTTTTTGGAATACTTTTTTTAGTAAGCCATCAAAGAGCTTAAAAAGGTGGCTTCCTCCATCACTGATTATGGCCCGAGGTGTCCCAAACCTGCTAAATTTTACATCTCTCAAAAGTTTCACAACACAATTAGGTCATTATATTTGGTGGGTATAGCTTCAACCCACTTGGATCCATAAATTCAATCCCTTAAACATCAAAAAGTTAAATAACCAAATTAGATGTCAAAGGTATCTCATCACATTTTTTGATGTTACTAGTTCTTTGATATCACATTGCATGCAAAAATTATGAGAATATTTAAATGAGGTTGGCCAATAAAAACCATATTACAATAGCTTCATAGTCATTTTATTACCACAAAAATGGCCCTTATAGTGAAATTCATGGCAAAATGCCAGAATGCTCTCATGCTTCTCCTTAGGTGCACATCTTTGGATGATTTGATCTTGGCAAAGCTTGAACAAATGGGGGGCCATCCCAAAAAAGAGTGCCAATAATTTTGGAAAAGTCTTTTATTTTCTTGGAAGGGAATGTTAGGCCTCAAAATACCACTAGCAATATAATTGACAATGTTAGCATACATAGGTTTGGCCTATTATAAACAGTTGTTCATTAGGAAAAGTTTCCATAATATCCATTTCCTTCTTACTCTCAATAGTCACAAAATGAAAAATTAACTTAGATAGATAATCATCTACCACATTTTAGTTCCTTTCTTATAGACTCTAGTAAAAGCAAAATCCACCTAATCAGTCTTAGCTTAGCAATCTATTTACTCAATAAATATCTCAAAGCAACATGATCAGAATGCACAATAACTTTAGACCCTACCAAACAAGATCTAAATTTATCCAATGAAAACAACATAGTCAAAAATTCCTTTTCAATGGTAGATTAATTAATTTGAGCATTATTGAGTGTTTTACTTGCATAATAAATGACATGTAAATGCTTATCCACTCTTTTTTCTAAAACAACCCCTATGGAAAAATTAGAAGCATCGCACATAATTTAAAATGGTAAAGACCATTCTTGTGTCGTGATAATAGGTGTAGAAGTTAATTTTTCTTCCAAAGTGTTAAAAGTAGTAAGGAAATAATTATCAAGAACAACAGAGACATCCTTGTCTAACATATTACATAAACACATTAATAGGGGTGATAATTTAGCAATTAAATTGATTTTTGTATTATCCACTTCTATACCTTTACTTGAAGTAATATGCCTTCAAATAAAGCCTTATTTAACTAAAAAGTGACTTTTTTCTCAACTAAGAGTTAAGTTGTATTCAATGAATCATTTTAAAACTAAAGTCAATTTATGTAAATGATCATGAAAAGAGTTTCCAAAGACAGAAAATTCATCCATGAATACCTTAATGAATTTCTCCACCATATCTGAAAATGTAGACATCTTGCATCATTGGAATGTGGTGAGAGTGTTACATAGAGGGAATGGCATTGTTTAGAAGACAATACCAAACATGTTAGAGGAGCCTAGAGAAGATTTAACCCTACTGTCAACTCCTATAGTCTTGAGTTGTTGAATTCTCTTATCAAGCATGTATTTGAGTATGATTGAATATGCTATGACTCTGAAATTTATGATTGATGATGATTTTGAGAATTGTTTTTCAAAATTTGCTATTTTGTTAGTTAGAGTTTTGTAGGTACTTTGATTTAAATATTTATCCTTGAAAATATTTGAGTACATAGTAAATTTTTCTCTACTCCATTTTGCCCATGAAGAGAAGAAGTAGAATCAAAAACTTGATCTATGCAAAATTGCAAGTGCACAATATCGTAGTTTTATAATAAAGTGATAAATAGAGCATCGTCCTCAGGGATTGGTAACTTACTTTTGACAAATACTAAAATTATACTAATCTCAATTTTATCTAGAAACTTTACTCATATTTTTGTAATTAAAATTTAAAATAAAATTAATTTAAAGAAAGATGCACAAAAGAAAATAAAGATGTTCAAAGATCAAATTAATAGGAAGAAAACTTCTAGGAAATCGATTTCACATAATCCCTCCCTATGCTTTACTTATCTAGTTAATTTAATTTAATTATCTCTTTTGTTAGCAATCTCTAAAAATATCCAAAAGCCTCTTTCGATAGTCAATTGAAAATAATCTTGTTCATTAATTTACACAAAAATATGCAATTTAATAAAGTAAGAAATCATTAAGACCAATGATTTTTAAAACTACATAGGTTCATACAAGGCTTTTGATCTATATATTTACTTATGCCGAAATATTCCAGATCTATCCTATAATTCCCTCTTTCGATAGTAAATCACAAGACAAATCATTTAATTAATGGTTAGTTAATTAAAAGCATTAAATTCATAATAAATCAGACAAACATGAAGAGAAATAATTCAAATTAATATAGAAAATCAAGCAAAGTTTGGAATTAAATTACACCTTTTTCCTAGAATAAAGATAAATTAATTCATGCTAAAAATTAAATTAAACATAAACGAATTCACCATAACATTTTTAGAGAAATTGAAAGTAAATTGACTCGCAAAAAGAATCTTCTTTTGTGTTTCTCTATTACGTTCCAATCTACTTTTCTTTTATATGCATCGATGCTTTTCTCTCTCCCTTAGGTTTTTTTCTTCCTTTGTGGCTCCCCTGTGTTGCTTTTTTTCCCTTTTCGTTCATGGCTATGTTCTTTTTTTATTTTTATTTTTTTCCTCTATTGCCTACCTTCTCTGTTATATATATATATATATATCCTCCAACCTATCCATCTTCTACGACATATATATATATCTTAATCTCCTCACTCTTATATATATATATATATATATTATTTTAAAAACATTTTAATTTAAATTTGAGAGTCCTTAGATGATATGTTTATAAAATTTTGGATCTTTATTATCTTTAAATCTACAATAAAATTTAATTAATAATAATGAAGTCTAAAATCAATAAATATAAATAAAATTAGACTAAAGTTTAAAGTTGAGAAGTGATAAATTTTGTCAACTTATGTAAGTTATCAAACACCCCCAAACTTAAATTTTTTTTTGTCCTCAAACAAAAAGAAAATTGTAGGTAGTGTCCACAAGACCCCATAAAGAACTACCATCACTCACCAAGCTATGATTTGAATTTAGATTTCATCACTAATTACTTACTCTTTTTACATCAAAAATAGTAAGAAAATCAATCAAAATTCAGCAATTTGTCAAGTAAGAGTTAAAAATTTACTTCAACCAAAAGCTAAGTCCTTGAGTGTGTGTGTGAAATAGTCAATTTGACTCCTAACCACCAGAAAATTCAGATAAAGTAGAACAACTGAAATAAGAAGAATTCTCTCAAAACTTAACTTCATAAGTCCAATTTTCAGAAATCCTCTCCACTAATGTAATCAAATACCAAAATGAGAGATCAAAAGTTCTTTAATTAAGGTTGTAATGATCGGCCATAGGGTGAGGATTAAGAAAGAAATGGATATAGAAAATCAAAACAAATTGGGAAAATACTTGGTAGAAAGAAACAATAAAAAGAATATAGATAGAATTTACACTAAAACTCTTTCTCGACAATATGCTTATACTGATGACAATATTGTTACCATACTCAATAAGTGGAGTACTCTTGTTTCCTTTTTCTTTTATTTCTTTACTTTTTTTCATGTCGTTGCCTTGATATTCATAGTCTTTACTAATTTCAACCACTTTTATCCTTTTTCGATTCTTGTCTTCCACTTTCTTTCTTTTTTTTTACCTTTTTTTTCTTTGATCAAATAGAGAAAACATAATGTGAATTATTTAATTTGAACTAAATTTCTCTTTAAATGAAAATTTCCACCAAAGTATTTTCTCAAAATTTAAGATAAGTTTATGGTTTTTTAGGCCTAGAGTGGGAATGGTTTATGTAGTTAAAAGAACAAATAAGACATATAAAATAAGGCTCAAGGGAGTTGACTATGGGAATACACCATGAAATTATGGCATGATAATTAGGATGGTTGGGAAACCTTTTTGAATGTAAAAAAAATTGCCTAGATCATTTCTCTACTATTTGGTATTAATTAGGATTTCGCCTCAAGGATCCATCAACGGATTCTAGAGTAAAGCAAGATTAAACTTTCCTAACCCAGTTAATTCAACTCCTTCTCTTCATATATAGGAAAAATGAAATATAGAAAAACTTACTATGTACTCAATTATTTTCAAGGGCAAAGATTTAAATAAAATTACCCATAAAACTCTAACTAACAAAATAATAGATTTTGAAAAACATTTCTCAAAACCATCATCAATCACAAATTTCAGAGTCATAGCGAATTCAATCATACTTAAATACATGCTTGATAAGATAATTCAACAACTCAAGACTATAGGATTTGACACCCCCAAACTTAAACCAAACAATGTCCTCATTGTAAATTTAAAAGTAAGACAGATTTAAGAAATTAAAGGAACTTCCCTGGTTTTATGGTGGATCCACATTAGTTTTAATTTTTAGCTTTTTATTCCTGCAAAATAAATCTGTATCAAAATCCAAATCATTAAAATAGTAATAAACACTAAAATAAAATAAAATAAAAGAAGAAAATAAAGTTTTATGAGTTGCCTCCCATAAGCGCTTGTTTTATAGTCTACAACCAGAGTTTTCAATCTTCATCAATTAGGATTTGGAAAATTAATAAATGCACGATTCCTTTCTACTTGTTCTCCATAATAGTGCTTCAATCTGTGACCGTTAATTCTGAATATATTTCCTATCTTGTCCTTCAAGTCTATTGCTCCAAAAGTGGAAACTTTGTCAATTATATAAGGACTTTGTCAAGAGTTTTAGTCATGAATTGAAAAGTAAAACTTGTTGTCCTGGAGCAAACTAACGCCTAAGAATCTATTTTTCATGCCACTTCTTTGTGCATTCTTTGTAGATCTTTGCATTTTCATAAGCATCGTTTCGAAACTCATCCATCTCATTCAATTGAAGAAGTCGCTTTTCCTCTTCTCTGAGTGTAAGTGATGCTGCAACAATCACTGGAAAGGTATAATCATCACCCAAGGACGCATAGCGAAGATGATCAGGGAATTACTTTAACTCTAGAGTTGTAATTTTTTTCACTTTCGCTATAGAGATTACATAATCCGTCTTTGCAACCATTGGCTCTAACCTCTCCACTTCTGTGCTAAATGATGTACCCTGTTGTAATGATCGTTCTAGGTGATTAGTTGGTATATCTTCTTAAAAGGCTTATTTTTCACATTGTTCAATGATATCTACTCGAAAGCAAGTGCTTGGATCTTCTGAAAATCTCATGGCTTCGTACATGTTGAGTGTAACTTCTTCCTTGTTCACTCTCCAAGAATTAATGGAACATCTTGGTCTTCATCCATATCTAACACCACAAAATCAGTAGGAAAAATGAATTTATCCACCTTTATCAATACATCTTCTATGATTCCACGTGGATAGTTGATGGATCGGTCTGCTAGTTACAAAGAAATTGTTGTTTGTTTCATCTCTCCAAGTCCAAATTTCCTATAAACAGACAGTGTCATAAGATTAATGCTAGCACCAAGATCACATAAAACCTTCTCAAAAAATGAATTTCCTATAGTGCAAGGTAACGTGAAACTCCTTGGATCTTTTAATTTTTGAGGCAATTTCATTTGAAGAATGGCACTACATTTTTCAAAAAGCTTCACTGTTTGGAACTCCTCCAACCTTCTCTTCTTGGAAATGATGTCCTTTAGAAATTTGGCATAATTTGGCATCTGTTCTAAGGAATCTACAAAAGGAATATTTATGTGAATTTTCTTAAAAATATCCAAAAACTTAGAAAATTGCTTATCTAATTTTTGTTTTTGAAAGCGTTGAGGATAAGGAAGTGGAGTAGAGAGAATAAGAGGATTGTCAAGAAATGAAATTTATAGAGGCATGTCAACCTCTCTTAGTGTATCATCAACAATCTCCTATTCTTATACTTTATGATTTCTTTGGCCATTGTTCCTTTGGATTCACTTCTATATTGCTAGGAAAATTTTCTCTTTGTTGAGCATTGATTGTTATGGCTAGTTGCCTAATTTTCACTTCAAGATTTTTTAATGTAGCTCCCATATTGTTACAATGAGTCTCAATGTTATCTAGCCATGAATCATTTTTTTTAAACCTTGATTTGGTTTCCTCAACAAAGGAAACCATGGCATCCTCAAGTGACCTTTTTTTTTCACTTGGTTGACTATTAAACCTTGGAGGAGGTTGCAGCACATTCTTTGTGTTTCCATAAGACAAATTTCATGATTTCGAAGCTCTGGATGGTAGTAATTTGGCATAGGATCACCACGATAATTGTAGTTTTGATTGTTGATGTATTGAACCTACTCTTGACTCGATTCATTCATCGAATGGTCATACTTGAAGTTGCAACATATTCTACACTTTATGGTATTCTTTGAGTTGTCAACGCAGAAATCTAAAGAGATTGAGAAGCTACTTGAGTTGAAAGGGCAACAAATGACTCCAATTCATGAACCCCGACCACCTTATTAACCATAGATCTTTCAATTGGCCATTGATAGTTGTTTGAGGCCATTTATTCCAAAAGAGAAGTAGCACCTTCAGATGTTTTTGACATCAAAGTTCCAATAGAAGCAACATCAACTATAGTTCTAGTTTGCCCATTTAACTCATTATAGAACATCTGAATTTGTAACCAATCTGGCAATCCATGTTAAGGGCAATGTCGAATCATATCTTTATATCTTTCCCATGCTTCATAAAGTGTCTCAAAATCATTTTGTTTGAATTGACCAATCTCACTCCTATGTTGGGCTGTTTTGTAGGTGGAAATAATTTAGAAAGAAAATTTTCTACCATATCTTATCAATTAGTGATGCTTCCCGGTTGTAAAGATTGTAGCCAACCTCTAGCCTTGTCTCTCAATGAAAAAGGAAACAATTTTAGTCTAATATTGTCTTTAGTAACACCATTCATCTTTATAGTGTCATAAATCTCCAAAAACATCGCCAAATGAATATTGAGGTCATCAAGTGGCGATCTGCTAAATTGGGCTTATTACACCATGCTGATCAATGCCAGTTTGAGCTAAAAATTATTAGCATTAATGGTTTGGCTTCTTACACCTGAGTAGTTGTCATTCACAATTGGCCTTACATAATCCATCAAGGTGCGAGGTTGTGCATTATGTTCTCCTTCATCCATGGCTAGTACTTTCTTCTTTCTTCATGATCTAAAGGCTCTTTCAATCTCTGGATCAAAAGGAATAATGTTTCTAGTTCTAGCACGACGCATCCACCGTCAAAAACACACCTAGGGAAAAAAATAAAAAATAAAAATAAAATAAAATATAATTCTAAATTAAAACTAAGATTACTTTGTATCGATATTGACAAAAATAAGAAAAAATAAATCCCCAGCAACTGCGCCAAAAACTTGATCGGTGCAAAACTACAAGTGCACAGTATCGTAGTTTTATAATAAAGTGATAAATAGAGTATCGTCCTCAGGGATTGGTAACTTAATTTTGAAAAATACCAAAATTATGCTAATCTCAATTTTATCTAGAAAATTTACTGAGGTTTTTGTAATTGAAATTTAAAATAAAATTAATTTAAAGAAAGATGCGCAAATAAAAATAAAGATGTTCAAAGATCAAATTAATAGGAAGAAAACTTCTAGAAAATCGATTTCACCTAATCTCTCCCTGTGTTTTACTCATCTAGTTAATTGAATTAGTTCTCTCTATTTGTTAACAATCTCCAAAAATATCCAAAAGCCTCTTTCGATAGTCAATTAGAAATAATCTTGTTCATTAATTTACACAAGAATATTCAATTTAATAAAGCAAAAAATCATTAAGACCAATTTTTTATAAAACTACACATGTTCATACAAGTCTTTCGATCTCTATATTTACCTATGCAAAAATATTCTAGATCTATCCTATAATTCCCTCTTTCGATAGTTAATTACAAGACTAAAATCATTTAATTAATAGCTAGTTAATTAAATTTATTAAATTCAGAATAAATCAAACAAATATGAAGAGAAAATAATTCAAATTAACATAGAAAATCAAGTATAGTTTGAAATTAAATTACATATTTTTCCTAGAATAAAGATAAATTAGTTTATGCTAAAAATTAAATTAAACATAAATGAATTCACCATAATTTTCTCAGAGAAATTGAAAGTAAACTGACTCGCAAAAAGAATCTACTTTCGCATTTCTCTATTACGTTCCAATATATTTTTCTATTATATGCGTTGCTGCTTTTGTCTCTCCCTCAGTTTTTTTTCCTTCATGGCTCCCTTACATTGCTTATTTTGTTTTTTCTCTTCGTTCTGCAACTCTGTTCTTTTTTATTTTCTTTTTCTTCCCTCTATTGCCTACCTTCTCTATTATATATATATATATATATATATATATATCCTCCAACATATCCACCTTCTACGGCATATATATATATTATTTTAAAAACATCTTAATTTAAATTTTATTTAAATAAATCTTAATTTAAATTTGAGTCCTTAGATGATATGTTTATAAAATTTTGGATCTTCATTATCTTTAAATTTGCAATAAAATTTAAATAATAATAATGATGTCTAAAATAAATAAGTATAAATAAAATTAGACTAAATTTTAAAGTTGAGAAGTGATAAATTATGTCAACTTATGCAAGTTATCAGCTACTATATAAGAAGTAGTGCCAACTAGAGTCATCATTGGATGGAGGATGTGTATCGAACTTTGGAAACTAAATCTATACACTAAGAAAGATCACTTCCCCCTTCCTTTTATTGATCAAATTTTAGAAAGATTAGCTAGGAATGAATTTTATTTCTTGATGGTTTTTTAGGATATTACTAGTTATCAATTGCACCAGAAGATCAAGAAAATACCACACTCACTTATCCTTTTGGGAATTTGATTTTAAAGTTAATTTATTCATACATATAGCACTACTAATACCTATAATGTCTCTAATACTCCATCCTTATAGATTTCTTGAATTTGTTAAGCACCTTAACAAGTTTTTTTCTTGGGTTTTGATCAAAGTTGATGAAATAATAGCTGGATAGGTATCCCTTTCTCAAAAAATCACATATTTCATATGCTTAGGTAATTCTTTTAGCTCTAGCTTAGGTGAAATATTTCCTTCCCTAGATGGATCTTTGGTAGATCTAAGGGTGTAATAAGCTCATTTATTGGTACAAAATTGTCTAAAAATTCTCTTCATCTAAATCTTTCATCCTTTGAACAATTAAAGCATATTGAAGTTTGACCTTCATCTTATCCTACAAAAAGGTGTTATAAGAAAGTGCATCCATATAATCAATAAATGAATACTCATCATCAATAAAAATAGAAGGAATAGGAAATGAATTAGAAATTTTGAAATTAACTCTCTCCTATGACTATCATAGTTAAATTTCCATTATGAGTATTGAAAGAGTCCATGACTCGGTATACTACTAGGGTAAAGAGGTACTTTCTTTTTATGGACCCAACCCAAACTTGCACAAATATAAAAGTAAAACACTTAAATAGAAATACAAATAATATAATATTGGATAAGTAAACAAATTTTCATAATAGATATTATATTATCAATAACAAGTAGGAAAATAGTAAACACATTCTAAAAAACATTTAAGCTATAGTATGATGTAACATACACACCTTCAACTTAGGTTGTACTAGCACAACAATGGATCATGCATAACAAATGATGTAATGATGTAAACCCACATAGATACCGTATGTATATGGTAACATCCTCAGGTTGCTTAAGGCAACCATTCGGTAGCAAAAAATCCACTAAACAATAAAACGATTGTGATTTTAAAACAAAAATAAAACTACTATTATCTCTATCAGTTAGGACCTATCTGAATTGTCTATTCTTGCTCTTGTTTCTGCTTTGGTAGCGACTTGGTTCATCTCATGAACCCAGCTCTCCTCCATAGCCAACACCACCCATTGTAGTGTGATCAGTAGCCACATATAAATATCATGAAATATATATATGGAACAAGACACCTTGATGATCATTCTCGATCATAAGGTACCAAAGGAAATATCTGAAATCATGTACGGGAGACACACAATCAAACCATATACACATATAGACTATGATTTGATCACTAAGCTTACTAAATGACCTATATCTACAAAATGATTTAAGAAATAGATATAATTCTCAGTGCGAAATAGATATAATTCTCAATGCGAAATAGATATAATTCTCAGTGCAAATTTGGTAGAGTTTTTGTACTAAAATCATTGGGTAAAGAAAAGAAAGAAGTTTCAGATAATTATAGAAATTGGCCACCCACCTCATCAACTATCTCACCATTAACCTTACCAAGGGTGTTGGTGAGGTGCTAAAAAATCACAATGTTTTCCAAAAATTATCGAGTAATTTTCATAAATATTCGCACCCAAAATGAAACAAAAACCCAAGTGACTACTCCTTACCTTGCTTCTACAATTGCTTAGTTAGTTACTAGGAAAACAAAATTTATTATCAAATATTATATTTATAAATACCTCGCAAGTGCATAAATAACGTACAATAAATAACAAGTATACTTCCAAGATCGTTTCTCAAGTAATTACGGTGGTTTTAAGAAAAATTAATTTTCTTATATCGTAAAGAAAAGAAACAAATCCTAAACATTCTAATAAGTTGCTGGATGGTTTGTAGAACTATTAAATCTTAATGAAAGTATATCTAAAGAAAACAAATAAAGCAAAGTGATAATTAAAATAAAGTCGAACCTAGGATGATGGATATATATGGAATTTTAGCAAGCATGACCTTTCATGGAAATAATGAATTAAATGATTTCAATATAAGGTAGATTTAATGATTTGATTACTTTTAAAATAAAACTCCCTATAATCATGTTGAGTTTTCAGTGATGGTCAATTAATTAACTCTTTCTTATTCGAGGTTTGAATTGATTAATTGATAAACTTAAAGAAATTTGTACATACTAAAATTTTGAATTAATTGATAACTTTGAGATTAAAATTTGATAACTTAGGTACATATATTCTACAATTATAAATAAAGATTTGGCCAATCTTAAATTTATAATAAAGTTATTTTTCAAATGTTTAAATCAATATAAATCAATGACATTAAAATAAATTATTATTTATTATACACAATTAAACACAAATGATGCATCTAATGTTTAATTCTAAAATATTTTCTTTAAGCATGAATCAAGACTTGTCCCATCATTAATTTCTGATTATACATTTGATAAATATGAATAAGAAACAAATCATAGATTTTATTTATTTAAATCATAAAATTGTTGTTCTAATTATTGGAAGCCGAAACTCAAATCCCATATACGGATTTAGAAAATGATAGTTAAATTAACAAAAGTTAATTCAACTATAAAAGGTATGAGATTACAGAAAGATTTAAATAATAAAACAGTTCAAAATACCCTTTTTGTTGATGACGATTTAAGATCACTAACAAAGTTGTCACTAGCTTCTCCAAGTCCTTGGATCTTATTCACAATTTGGAAGTTCTCTTTATTTATTTGTATATGGTGAATGGCTAACCTAATTTTAGAAGTAAAACTAGTAGTTTCTAAAAAATAAAGAAAAGAAGAAAATTGATGGTTCTAGGATGATTTTGAGAAGAGCTGAGGAGTCTTTTATATAGATGAGGAAAAGGAGAGAGTAGAAGAGCAAAAAATATCACTACATGCTATGGATCACTTTTTCAACCATTATGGCACATGTCTGTTCTCATATGCGCTAAATCATGATCTGAGAAGGTCGCACTATAACACACGTTAATCTACATTTCTCCAATATTTTTATGTTTTCACCCCTTACAAACTTGGTTCGTACATATGTGAGGCTTATATTTGTTATTTTTTTATTATTCTTAGTTGTAATTGAGTATTTTCAAGTATAACTCTTCAAATGTTTTTTAATTTGAAACATTTTGAAGCCATAAATACTTGAAAACAACAAAATGTATCCATGATTTTGAAAATATAGATTTACTAAAATAATAAAAAAATTATGCAAATATAAATCTATTTTTTATGATAATGTGCAAAAAAGCACGTAATATTTAGGGTTTTTTAAGCACTCATCATTCATCAAAGACGGCTAGGTCTGACGAGCATAAAACAGGGCTATGGTGTGTGTATATTTATTGGAGAATTAGAGGATCTCATGCCGCTGTGTGCAAGGAGCTATCCATAGTGCTAAAAAATATAGAGCAAAATTGGTTGATAAATATTTTCTCCTAATTTTAATCTCAACCCCTCGATGCTTTAGGGTTTGATCTAATGGCTCATATTTGATCATTTCTCCTATTAATTAACACTAATGAGTCACAAATTAAACACGATTAAGAATAAAAAAACATATAGCTACTAGCAAGAAGAGAGAAAATGTTCAATAGAAGATTAAAGAAGACAATTTTTTGAAGATTCAATAGAATATTAGTGCTAGAAATCAAGAGATTGAATGTATCTCTTCTATTTATCTTTTATTCATTAGTTTTTATGTCTTCCTTTATTAAAAATATGAGTTTTATGAATTTAATTATGTCTAGATAATTTGCTAATCTATGGATTTTACGAACCTAATTTTCTACATGTGTTAACCTAATAATTTACCCCAATTGTGATTTTCATTCAATCATATTATTTAATATGATTTTAATGCTATTAGTTGTGTGACCTAAAATTGATCTATAGAGGCAATTAAATAGATTTGAGAGAATTATTTGATTTTTTGTCTTGATTAAATAAAATGCATATTTTCTAGGCTAAGATGTATGATTCTTATATCTGTGGTTTATAATTGATGAAGTTAATGAGCAATAGGAAATTTAACTGGCATGAGAGTGTGATTAAGTTAATTACTATATGATGTGCAGTTTACTTAAGAGATGAAGGCATGATAAACCGGTTAGATTCAATTGATCTTGTTTATGGATGGTAATTGTTTTTAGGGGGGGGGGAGGGGATTTTAGTGATTCACATGCTTTGGAAATTGGAGAATTAAATATTCCTCACTCGTTTTCTCATATACTTTCGTAGTTGTTGAGTTTTGATTAGAGTAATCAATTGTCATTTTTCTTTGTACTTTTATAATTTTCCATTGTCCAAATAGTATTCATAATAATTATATTGGTATTTGGTTATAAGTTACATAACTCCCTATGTGATTGTATCTGTACTTAGGTACATTTTATTACTTGCACAATCTGTATGTGTGGTTACCGTGGTAATGCCTTCTACATGTATTTAAAATATATTGCAATCAAGTTCTCCAATTTGTCATTTGTATGTTTTAATGACCAAAATACCTAAAATACATGAAAATATATCCCGTGATTCTAAAAACACATTTTGCAACGTCATTAAGTAAAAATACAATATTAAAACTTAATTCTGCTAATTAATTCTAATAAATCACTAGGTAAGCATGCTTTTCAAGCACTTATCATCATCTAGAATTGATTCTGAGGTATATATTTCTGATTTACCTCTTACTTTTGATACATCTATTACTAGCATACTTTCTAGACCTATTTTAATAACTACAAAATTGGATCCAAATATTGGTGATCAAAATAAAAGGTACCCTCTTCAAGTTCATTAACAACTTGATAAATTGGGCTTCTCTAAGCCTTCTTCAAATGTTGTTTATCTTATCTTAGATTTTGTCTCTTATAACTCCTTATCCAAAACTCAACTAACTTTTTCCTTTTAAATTTCTTTTGTTTATCTTCCTAGTCATTTTCAATAAGTCCTTGAAGACCCCAAATGAAAGGCTACCATGCTAGAAGTAATGAATTCCCCCTAAAATAACTATGCTTGGGATTTGGTCAAGTAAGCTATAGGAAAGAAGACTATTGGTTGAAATTGAATGTTTACTACGAAATTCTATTCAGATGGGCAATAGAGAGAAACAAGGTTAGAGTAGTGGCTAAAGGTTATGCTCAAAATTATGGGATTAATTATCAAGAAAAATTTGCTCCTATGGTTGAGCTATACTTTTTATCGCTTTGAATTTGGATTGGAAATAATGACATCACTTGAACAGAGATAGCATGTTATTGTCGCAAGGAATTTGGGCACATTTTGTAGGAACTAAAATGCTAGAATATTTCAACTCATATTGGAAATATGAAGTAGGACATGCACTACTAGTAGGCAATTTGGCTTGAATGAGTAAAGCCTTTGTACCTCAAGTATAAACCAGCCACCAAGAGTGGAACAATCAACTCAAGAAAAGCGGAATATTTGGAACTAAATCATTTTTAATTATAAAAGTACTTAGTTTTTTGGTTCTTGTTGTTTCCTTAAGTGTAATCATAGTATTAGCATCCTTTTTTGCATCTTGGATTTTGTAACCTTGAAGAACTCCAACTTGGTATTTGAGAAGCAACTCTTTAGCTGCCTTACTATGTCCAATATCATCAAAGTCTTTGGTTGCATCTCTTCCTACTAACTCCAACAATATTTCGTCTCCTCTTAGATATTCCTCCAAGAACTTTGTTACATTCAGCACATGAAAAAATTAAGAAAATAAGGTTGTGTTTGGTACATAAAATAAAAATGTCAGGTAAATATGAATTTTAATAGAAATTGAATTGAATGGAAATAATATTAATATTACTATTTTTGTTTGAACAATGTAATCAAAATAATAATAAACAATAAAATAAATTTATTAAATTAATAATTTTGCAAAATTAGAAATAAAACTATTCAAATATGTGAGGAAATGGAGAATTAATTTTAAGTATTTTTGAAGCGTGTAGAAGGAATGATGATTTCTATTTCTGTTAGAATTTTTACATTCTATTTCAGATTAAAAATCAAACCAAATATAGAAAGAAACATAATCATTTCAATTATCATTCTCATTATTGTCCGCCAAACATGACCTAAAAATTTAATAATGTTATTTCTTCACAACTTAATTAAGTTAAGGAACACTCAAAAAAATGTATATTTGGTAAAGTTGAAGCGTAATTGTGGATTGTTGAAGAATAAATTTTACATCCTTGTTTAGACAATTAGGAACACTTGTAACCAACTCTACATGCCTAACATATTTTACAACATGATCTTAGAAGTGAATTTTTGTGTTTGGTTTTAAATAATGAAAAGTTTGAAAAACAATTTCGTGAATTATATGAAGAATTCAAATTAGATTGTAAAGTGAATATTAGTATAATTCAACCTTATTTTCGTGAATTTTCCATAAAAAATATTAGCCAATTAAATCCATTCAAAGTCGACAGATTAGACCATAAGAAGGGTACACCATATAAGATATGAGGCATGGAATATAAATTTACTATTCCATTGATGACAAACTAGCAGTCATTTTTGGATCTGTGTTGAGCAATCTGGGAGAGTGTAAAAACTCGTTGGTCAGCCATAGCTAGGTCTTGTGCTTGGTTCTAAAAGGAATAGTGAGTGGAGGTATATAGTACTTGGAACATGCAGTTGTCAAAATTTATAGGGGAAGGAAAGAAAGAAGATGGTGTAGGCAAAGTGTGCTGATCTACCTAAAAATCTTGTGAAGGAGGGAAAATCATGCTTTATACCAGATCACTGTGTCTCCTTTTGTTGACTGTAAGGTAGTGGACTGAAGAGATACGAATATGGTGTAGTGTTGATAGAGTTTTAAGTATTAAATTTATAATTGGATTGCCCATATATATATATGAACCATTACTCCAATGTGTACACATCCCTTCAATAGGTCACAGAGATCCATATATATATGAACCATTACTCCAAGGTGTTAGCATTCTACTTCAATGACCATATCTGACTTGTAATTAGATTAACTATCATAGAATGAGGTTATGTCTATGTATCTTTGTAATACTTATCTTCTTATCCCCTGATCACCACTTGGACCTTGGGTACCTCGTTAGGGTCATACACCTCATGCACCCTCATGAACCTCGTGTACCACATACATCTCATGTACAATATACACCCTGTGTACTTAAAGTACCTCGTGATACCATCTAGACATGGGATACCTTGGTCCACAACACCCAAATATTAAGTCCTTCATTCTTTCATCTTAAAGCAAGATGAAAGAATCGCCCTTATTAGGACACCACTTTAATAGGCATTCATTTTTTAGAGATACAATCTTTTCAATTTCTTGATATAAACCTTTTAAATTATTTTTGGAGTAAACCATTCAAATTCTTTAGTTACAAACCTTTGAGCTTCCCATGGGAGATCCAACTCCTTAACCCACTATATTAGGAGCCCTAGTCCATCATTCACTTTCACTTTACATTTTCCTTCAACAAAATTAAAATATTTCTTCAGAGAATTCTGGGCCATGTGAATATTTTCAGGCCATATTTGAAGATTTTCAGACCACACTAGAGGCAAATTATCACCCATTATTAGTTACTAATTCATGCAGCAAAACAAACCTACATATTATGTTTTGATAGATGAACTTTCATACGTCTCTTGTATTCATGCCAATGGTTCAACTCCTATCCATTTGCAAAAGTTATCAATTGCTACAATAATGAACCTTTTCTAGGTTGGAGCAATAAGTAGAGGGCCAACTATGTCTAAACTCCATTTTTGAAAAGGCCATAGTCAGCTAATACTTTCATCTCACTTTTGTGTAAATGAGATAAATTGTCATGCCACTGACACATATCACATCTTTAAGCATGATCAATGCAATCTTTTTGCAAGTTAGGCCAATAATAGCCTTATCGCATGTTTTTTTGCAAGAATTTCCTCCCACCCGAGGGTGCACCACAATGACCTTCATGTAATTCCCTCATCGTGACTTGAACTTCTTGAGTAGGAAGAAATTTAAGTCTTGGTTCACCAATATTTTTCAATGAAGGGATCCTTGAAGAATGGCATAATTCTTAGACTTGATTCTTTCATGCTTCTTCTTTATTTTTAAGGAGGGCTCATTCAATGAGATACTCTAATTATGGGGTCATCCATGAAGAAGTGGTAGTGAAACAAGTGAGCTTAGATGGAGATGAAGTGATGAGGTCTATAAGGATCCTATACTTGGTAAACACAATACATGAATTAACATTTTAATTTTTGTACTCACTATCATCGCCAGACTAGCGAGTGAATGGCATATGTGTTTTCTCCTTTGGGTACTTGTTTGATCTAAATGATTTTGGAGTTGACTTTTAAAATTATTTCCAAGTATTTCTTCATTATTTCCTTCTTAGCTTCAAGAACATTGTTCACTTGATTAACTATTAAGTGTGATTTGCTGTAGATCAACACTTTCTTTGGTTTGTGCAATAGCTTGGACATAACATCTATATGGGTTTCATCTCTCTTTTGACATTGACAAAATTTTATGCCTCCTCGTATAACACATCAAGAGAACATGGGGTGGTCTTGGTGAGTTTCACAAATACACTAGTGTACCTTTTTATTGCTTTCCTAAAATCTTCGATAGAGATAGAGTCAAGACACTGTGAAATCTCTATTTTCTCCATCTTAAACCTCTTTATGTACTTCATTTCCATCTCACTTTCTTGGACAATAAAGAACAAATGGCATGATTCTTTTTGAATGGGTTTATTGCTAGCATAATTCATAATGAAAACCCTCACAAATTGGTTGATGTTAGTGATGCTCTTAGAAGGAATCTCTACAAACCATTTATGTGTCATTTCTTGGAAAATAGAGGTAAAAATATTACAGAACATGGCATCCTTTTTTTCCTTCCTATGCATCATGTGGTTCAGGTTGATGGTAGATCATTTGGCTTGGATAGTAGGGCTCATAAGGTAGTTCTTATGGTAGATTTATGGGTATATGTTCTTTGTATGTAGGTATTAGTTCTTAATGGTGTTGTTTCCTTGGTCCAAGATAAACTTGCAAGCTCTTGTTAGACTTAATGGTTTTTGGTGTGGCATAGCTGCTACGGTCTAGAAAAAGCTTTCTGCTTTTTCCGAGTAGTTTTCCTATAACAAGAGTGCATGTAGTTTATTTTTACCATTTTTTTCTAAGGATACATCCTTAAAAGTCACACTCATTGAGTTAGTGGCATGTGGGATCATTTTCATGAGTATTTCTAACCTCGGTGGCCAAGGGTTAACTGAAGTGATACCCTAGGCCATGATGGGTTGTGATGTGGACTTCATGGTGAGGTACATGTTTGACATGATGGCTTCTAGGGACTTGAGGGACATGGTGCTTGGAATGGTTTTGACTTTTGCTTCTCCTTGAATTGGAGCTAGTATGGTGGCTGGGCATGTTAACATGGATGAATTTCTCTATTGGACGAGGTGATTCTCCCAATTTTATAAATAAAGATCTCGAGTTCTCAATATGTACTAAAAGATTTAAGACCACGTGGTGGGGAACAATCTCCTTAATGGATCACCCACGTTCATATATATAGGCCTCACTACCACCCAGGTGTTGGTACTTTACTGGAACAATCATATCTAACTTGTTATTAGATCCATTACCATAGGGCGAGGTCATGTCCATATATCTTAGTAATATATGTCTTCTTATCCCATTATCAGATCTTGTACCTCGGGTATCCCGTTGGGATCATATACCTCGTGCACCTTGTGTACAACATACACCCCACCTCGTGTCCATTGAATCTCTTACATAAGGACCTCAAGATACCCCGTAGACATAAGGTACATCGGTCCATAAAACCCAAACATAACTCATTATAGATTCTAGAAGTAGCTTGATATGATTCATCAATAAATAAATTGTACTATTATATCTCTTCCTATCAATCAATGTATTTTTATTTTTCTTAATTTTGAACAAGAAATGGAACGTTATACCGAATGTGTAAAAGGCACATGATGATTTACTTTTTATGTACTTAATACATTGGAGGAAGGTATTTTAAGATTATGCTTTTGAAAATAATTTTTGTTGAAAAATATGAATGTACATAACTTTGGTTGATTTGTTCTACCATCCATAAATATTTTGATTTGAAATTATCATATTAAATTAGAAACTTTAACGAGTTGTTTTATTTTATTTCGTTAAAAATATAAACTATCAAATTTTGTATGAAGGTTTGAAGGTTGTCGGAGATTGCTAACAATAAATATCATTTCATATTTTGTTTAGTAACTTAAGAATATTATTTGATTTGAATGTTTTAAATATTGATGAGAAAGCTTATTTTTTGTTTTAAAATTATATTTTGCAGAAAAATAATGTATTTTTTTGTCTTTTTGAAGCACTATTTTCACTGTGAAAATAAGAATTTGAAACAGAACATCTTATTTTGAAAACTCTTTCAACTCATTTCACATGCATAGACAATTTCAATTTGAAAATTAATTTTCCTGTATGTCATAAATTTTATGTATATATTTCATGTCAAATTGGTTTATAGATGATCTAGGTAAAATAAAAAACTGTCAATGATTGTTTCAAGAAAAACTTTAATGAAACTATTTTCAATATGTCTTCATTGGTTTTGTAAAGTTTGGCAATATTGTAACATATAATGACATTAACGTAATGATTATTTACTTCTTAATTTGACACAACTAATTGATAAGTATATTTGTTGGTTTAAATAATTTGATTGAGAAGAAGAAACGTAATCAATATTGTTATATTGAGAGTCTAAATCAAAGTATTTATTAAAAGTAGACTTTAATGTATTTTGTAATAAGTTGCAATAGTGCAACACATAATGTAACCTACGTTCTTAATTGTGTTGATGTATAGGATATAAACCTGAGTGGGTGCTAACGTTGTTTTTTTATGAGCTTCCCACTTGCCAATTAAGTGAACGGACATTACCTAAAATATTAACTATTATGTTTCGATATATATTATGTATGTTTGCCTTTTGATATATGACTATTCTGGGTGATATCATGATGTTATTTATATATGAATGTGTTTTTTGTAATAGCATAATTGTTTGTCTGGCATGTGCATTTCCCCGAGAATGGCATTCAAATCTTTTGACGACGAAAACTCAAGTTTGATCGTAAGTTTATCATGAACTATGATTTTGATTTTCAAGAAAATAGGTAATTGATAAAGTTATTTTTGACGGTAAGTTTTACCTTAAGTTTGTCCTACGTTATGATTTAACTTTCATTGAGAGCATATTATATTTGGCTTGTGCTATACGAGGGAGGTGTCCCTAATTTACATAGTTACCTTATGACAACAACATAAGTCTCCAATAACGGAGCCAAAAACTTGATGAGCATAAAACCGGCATTATAAATACCGATCTTACGAAATCTTTTGGTTTTATAATTTGTAAAACTCTCGTAAGTGCATGAATCATTTTACAATAAATGATAAGTATACTCCTAAGATTGATCTAAGGAAGTAATATATATGGTTTTTAATTTATTATTTAAACGTTTAAAAACGAAATTAAATCCTAAATATCCTCTCACGATATTTTGATTTGAGTTTCCTAATCTATTGACATAAAAATAAACATAGATATATATTCAATGAACAATCATGCAAATTTTTATCATTTATAACAGTGGAGTATTTAATGATATAATAATTAGGTTAATTATGTTTGCTCATATTATTTAGGTTATTAAAGATATAAATTGATATTTGTTGATTTTTTTTCTTTTTGGAATGAAAGTGTCCTTAGGCAGGGCCGAAATTCTTTTGTTTAATATTAATTAACTAATATCCTTAGGCGGGGCCTATTAAGTAATTAAGTATTAAATTTCACCTTTATTTCTAAGAAAATAGTAAACTATTTAATTACAGTTTTAAGCGGAGTAAGTTAATTAGACTTTATTCAAGGTTTTCAAATTAAACCTAAGAATTTAATTATCCAAGTACTAACTTTCAAGTTTTAAAACTGTTGTTGAAAATATGTTGTCAATACATTTTCGAATAATAGTTCTTATAAAAATACTTTTGAAATAAAGCTTTACTCTAACTACTGGGCGATTGTACCAACAAATAAAAGAACACTACTCAAAATCAGACCAGATAATTAAATCTTAAAATCTAATTTTTAGATTTAAGTTTGTAATGAAAAATAATATATTTCTCTCTAACATCCTTAATATAAAATCTTGAATAAAAACAAAATCAATTTATTTTATAGAAATGTCTTACTTATTTAATATTTTGCAAGCATAACAACGTTATAATTATATCATTTTTACAAACAGCCAGCCATATTAAATTTAATCACAAGAAAATTAAATATAACATATATAAGAATAAAATATAAAAAATAATTGTAAATAAATCATTAAAATTATACCTTGAAAGAATCCTCACAGAATTTTGATGCTAATTCTCGTGCTAGAAAACCTCCAAACTGATTTGCATTTCCGCTTATTGAATCAAAAACTAAAAATCTATAAAAACTAAAAAGAAATGAAAACTTTCTACCCCAGGTCATATGAATCTTTGCCAATTGGTTTGGCAGTATTTTTGTATGTGAGAATTTGTTGTGGAATTCTAGTTTTGAATCTACATTTGTTTTGGCTCATTTGCAATTATCCTTTATGCATGCTAGTCACCAATGAATGATTTATTATTATTCGGCTTACCAACGAGTGATTTATTATTGTTATGGTCATCGATGATTGAATTTTGTTTGGTTGTTGATGGGTGACATTCTGTATTTGCTCCACCATTCATTGATATAATTTGTGTAATTTTATGAAATAAAGTTTTGGAAAGTTCTATGAATTTTGGCATATTGAGAAAAGATTATTTTTGATCCCTATTCACGTTTGGAGACTATAAACTTAATATTTATCATATAAATACCCAAATAACACCCAATTAAATATAGATAGCAATCAAACTACATGAAGATTGAAAAAAAAATTAAGAAAAAAATCATCTTTGTGCCATTTTTGATGATTCTTGAAGGAATACAGAAGAATAAGTTGAAGATTAATATTTTTTATTCTTTTCACTATAATGATACATCCAAATAATATTATTTTCTCAAATTTTTCTTTATTTATGATAGAATATTTAGTATATTTATTGGATTTATTGATTTTTATGGCTAGTATTAAACATTTAATGTGATTGTTGCAATTTTCAAGTCCTAGAATATGAATTAATTAATTTAATATCATAAATTATTTTAATTTTATTCTTGAATTCTTGATGTGTTTAATTCTACATTTATATTGTTAGCTAAAGATATTAGTCCTTAATTACAAATATTCTTATTTGAAGCAGCACCTTATGGCTTCTATTACAGAATAATTGCAGAGGGATGAAGCACGGAGAAGACAACAGTGGCTCTAAAATATTATATATTTTGTGTGTTCTTAAAGTGAGACAAGGTTTGCATAAATAGAATTCTAATTCACTAAACCTAGATTTTAATGGAAAAGATTAAAACACCCTCATTAGGTTTTAAAAACTTAATTAAAACAAGATTATTAAGTAATTTCACATAAGGGTAAATTTACAAAAGATTATTAAAACACATTATCTAGTCACTCAATCAATTGATATCCTCGATTGATTGATGGAGTTGTGTTAAGAATTTTAAACCTAGAGCAATCAACCGAGTCCAATCGATCAAGTGAATGCAAAAACAACCCAAGAATAATGGACAAAAAGTAATTTTAAGTGTTGTGAATGTGTGCCAGTGAATGTGTGTGTGTAATACAAAGTGTGATAGTTATAAAAGATATACTTGAAATACAACTATCTAGAACTCTATATTTCTTCTACTTAGCTAGAAAAACTTATTTAATGAGCCTAAAATCTAGTTTACAAGTAAACATTTATCCAAGAATATCTCCAATACTCATAATTACTTACAAACTCCCCCTTTAGCATTTTTCGTGTGGTAGAATAACTCTTTCAATAAAAGCCACTCTTTAGAATAGAAAGGTTACATTGAAGTCCTAGATTCCATAGTGGAACTATCTTATAATCTAGTGAATCCATCTTTTTCTTTCTTATTTGTCATCTTGTATGTAACTGAAAGATCAAAAATATGATTTTAATCCAATCCTCAACAATCGCCCTAAATCATTGGCAATAATGAGAACAAGCAAGTATATATGATCTTCTATAAATAATAAGTAATTGAAGAATATGGGTTATCATACCCTTGAGGATTGGTAACAATATCTACTCCTAATTTCTAATTTTTTTGTAAGTTAATTAAAATTAGTATATAGGGATTTTTGTTGTTTTTGAAAAATATAATGTAAAATACTAAAAGAGAATTGCACAAGAACATTGAGAGATGTGTGATCATGGGAATTTCTTCACCACTAGCTTAAAATTTTATTAATCATATCATGAATGTAAATTAATTTCTTAAGTTTTAAATTAGTTTTTGTAATTCCTATACTCATTTGTGTTTTTGTTGGCTCCCCATGTGTAAAACATAAAGTCCGTTTATTTTTCTCAACGCTTCTGTCTTCCTATATGTAAGGTTGGTTACTATTGATCAGTATTGCACCCACACACATAGTTAGGTATACTATGTTTGATAGCAATTTATACACACACCATGGGAATGGTTTCTTGATGATTGCTGAACAACACTAAATATTATGTGATTAATTTGAACTTTAATATAAAAAATAAATTTATATTTACATAATGTTATGATTATTTTAGTAAATCTATGTTTTTGGAATCATGAGTATGTCTTATTATTATTTAGGTATTTATAGCTTCAAATTGATTAAAAATGTCAATACATAAATAATAATACCTAAAAACACTCAATTGCAACTTAGGAAAATTAAAGAACAAACATGTGTAAGCCTTACATATATAACAATCAAGATGTAAAAGGGTAAAAATATAAAGAAAATTGGAGACAAATAGAATATTATGGGCCTTGGCAAGGATTATATGTGTGATATGATGTGGGTGTCTTTGATCATAATTTTCATACATAATTCATTGCGCACCGCAGTAGTGGAAAAATGCATCGGGGCACAAAACACCATAATCCATATTTTTCTTCTCGTTTCAGCATTTTTCCTAGCTATAAATATAGCCCCTCTTCCCCTTTACAAATCATTCCACAATGCTTTCATTTGCTTATTAGTTCATTAGTTTTATTTTAAGTTTTTTCTTCAAAGTTCTTCCCTCAATTTTAAGAGTTGAATAGATTTTATTTTATATTTAGTTTATAAATAGTTAGATTATGTTATCAAAGTAAGTGGTAATAATAAGGAGATTTTTTAAATAGCAACTGCAAAACTTATATGTAAGAATATAGTTGAGGGATTAATTTTAATTGTATTATATTTATAGATTTAATTTATGTATTATTCTAAATGTTATATTTAATATATTGGCCATTTATTAAATTAAGCATGTCTAGTTGATGTGATAATTTTAGTTATATTGATATGCTTGTATAAATTATTTAGGTGCATATTTTTAACAATAATTAAACACATATTATTTTCTATTTAAAAATTTTATGAAGTTTATTATCGAAATAATATTGATGATATATGTTTTATAATAGATTTAAAATATAAAAATTAGGTTTTAAAAACATGAATTCGAATTTAATTTAGAATTATATTTATTTCAAAGTTTTGATAAGATTTATTATTGAAAAATATCTTGAAAACATGTTTTCGTAATAAGTTTAAAGCATGAAAATTATATTTCAGATACATCGATCTAAAAACTAAATTAGACAACTTAAATAGAAGTTTAAATTATCGGCCCGCCAAAGATGGCAAGCTAAATTATTTGTTAGGTAATTAGAAAAGAATCATAATTTAATTAAAATTAAATTATCAACCCGACTGAAGATGACAAGTTAAAGTTAATTTATAAAGAATAACGTCACGACCAAAGACGACAAGTTAAATTTAATTTATTAAGAATAACGGCCAAAATGAATGTGTTATTTTTACATATAAGAATAATCAATACATTTGGATTTATGTTTCATTAACCTAATTAATTATACCAAACATAATTAACTTCATAAATATTCCATTAATTAATCATTAACATATTAAATGCATATTTGCCTATTATTTTTCATTTTTAAGAATTTTATTGAAGTATTTAAAAAGCATGAAGTTTCTCTTTAGACATACCTTGGAAGTATACTTATCATTTAATATAATGTGATTTGTGAACTTACAAACTATTTTATAAATATGAAACTCGAGCGTCATTTCTTAGTATGCATGCTAGGTTGATAATGGCGATTTTTGTTTCGTTTTAGGTGTCAGTATTTATGAAAATTACTCAACCATTTTGAAAATAAAAATTTGAAATTTTTTGCACCTCCATATGGCCCTCAATGAGGCACTCATCGAACCCCTCATCAGACCTTCGATGAGGTGGTCGGTGAGGACCAATGACAAGGCCTCAACGAGGGTGGCCATTCTTACTTGGTTCTTTCTATAAATACCCCATTGTTCTTTCATTTGTAAACATTCTTTTTATACCAAAACTCTTCTAAAATTAACTCTAAAAATTACTTTTGTATCACAAATTAATTGGAGTGTATTATAGTATTTGTACTACATTGTTGAGGGTAAAGTAGTGTGCTTGAGTGTTGAGTGCTCTTGAATATTTTACAAATATTGTGAGAACAACACTATGAGATTGGGTTGGGTAGTATTGGTTGAGTTCCCAATTTAATGGTTGTTCATGGTATATAGTTAAGTATATTTTCCCCAATTGGTTGTTGGTGGTTCATAGTTGAGTGTGGGAGACTAAGTTGTTGTGGAGGTAGCAAGCGAGGGGTAATAAGTAGTTAGAGTAGATGTCCCGACTAATAGAAGTACTTGAATTAATATTTCTATTAAATTGTATATGTTTATTGTTAGTATATTTTTTTGCTATCGAGTGGTTGCCATAAGTAACGTGAGGGTTTACCATATAGACATGGGTTCTATGTGGGTTTGCCTTGTTTATATTTTCTTTTGGGCATGATTTACTATTTGGCTAGTATAATCTGATTTTAATTTGTGTACGTTTCATCATATTGAGGTTTAAACTCTCACTAGAAAGCTTTTAATATTTATTTATTTCTTTCAGAAAACTAATTAACTTATCTACTATCTATAGTGCTGCATGTCTATGATTATTGTTTACTACTATTGTAATTATCTGCAAGTGTTTATCTTCCTGCTATTACGAGTTTGGGTTGAGTCCTTAAGGTGTTTGTATCTTCTTACCCTAGTTGTGTATCAGGTCTCAAAATCCTTCACTTTTGTAATTTAAAACCATTGTTAAGTTCTTAACTTTAGCTTTTGAAGTTTAAGTCCACTTAAGACTTCCTACATTTTTTTTACTTTCATAAATCAACCTAAATCTAGAGTAGCCTACATTCATCCTTACTAGATTAAATTCATTCATTGCATTAGGATCTAAAAAAGTGATAACTAAATAAGGCAAGATTAAGAAAATCATTTAACTTTTAGCTAAAATATTCAATCCTACTTGTTACAGTAGTCACAAGCTACAACTTTGAATAAGAATATTAGCAATTCTATACTAACATCTTATACCAAATATAAACATATTTATGAAACATAGTTGTACACCTAATTTACAACACGCATAACCATGACATTCAAAC
This sequence comes from Hippophae gyantsensis, assembly GCA_030763125.1. Lineage (NCBI taxonomy): Eukaryota > Viridiplantae > Streptophyta > Magnoliopsida > Rosales > Elaeagnaceae > Hippophae > Hippophae gyantsensis. The sequence goes on along the minus strand of CM061031.1, from coordinate 49,499,671 downwards.
ATAGAATTAAACAAATCAATAATCAAGAATTGAAATTAAAATTAAAATTGTTCTTAACATTAAACTAATTAAACCATAGTCTAGAGATTAGAATTTCCTACAATTACATTGAATAATTAGCTAGATATAAAATTTATCAAATTCATAATAACAACATAAAAATTTGATTAAAAATAAAGGGTAGAAAAAGAACCTAAATTGGATCCAAGAGAGCTAAAAATATCAATCTTTAACTTATTCTTCAATCTTCCCTTAAAGGTCTTACAGTATTGCAACAAATATGAAGTTCTCCTAATTTTTCTCTTCATTTTCTGTGTAGTTCTTATATTGTTTGTATTTTTTGGGGTGTTATTTTGTATTTGTAAGAGAGAGAAAACAAATCATAATGTAAATAAGACTACTGGAATCATGATAGGGAAAGAGGGCACAACAAGTTCTTGATGTGGCCAAACATGATACACACACATCATGCATGAGTTAGGAGAAAGGCACCATATATTAGGCTTTACGAGTGATGTAGAAACATGTGGCTTATCTTTTGTGCGATGTGTGGTACATGAATCTATATAGACGCTGGCTAGACTCTTTCTCCTAAGTTTATCCATGAGGTAGATATAATATATTTTTGACAATATATCTCAGGGGTTTAACAATATTATGGTTTCAAATTTTAATAAACTTTAGATATTTCCTCTAGTCATCCCTTTTCTATAGTTACTGTACAATAACAATATTCAAAGTGTATGTGTGATACAGTATCAATTAATAATAATCAAATCATGTAACTTAAACAAGTTAAAGCATTATTCATCCCTATAAAATATCACTACTCCTTTAAGAGTTGAATTGAGTACCATAAGCTTTTTTTTAATTGTATTTTAACTCACCAAAAGTATATATAATTTAAAATCAAAAGGTCTTTCAATATTGTGTTATAATATGGCTAAGCTTATTAGTTGAATCAAATGATAGGAAACATGAGAAACAAAATTTCATGAATCCATAGAGTCAGAGAAATAGTCCTATACATAGTACTATCATAAGACTGCTCATGTTAACAAAATAGGGTAAGATTTCATTGTTATGGAGCCAAACACCATTATTGTCTTCTTTTGTTTTATTTTTAACAATGTTTACAATACACATCGCCATTTTACTTTTCTTTTCAGATTTTCCCCTTAATATTATTTATTTTTTGATAGATTGTTTATCTTTTTTATGTGGGGTACGTATTGAAGCATGGGTTATTTTCTATATGTTAGATCTTTAATCAATAATAGTATAATTGACATTATTATATCTTATAATAGCATTTCATAGAATCTATCGGGAAACTCCACTTTTTCTTCAACTATAAAGCATGGCCAATGTGTTTGGTTTCAAGCATAAGGAATGGGTACAAATTACTAGCTCATGTAGGTTTGAATGAGTTCTCTAAAAGGGTTTCCTTCAAAAAGACAATAATATAAAGGGTAGGAGAATTTAACCAAAGAGGTTAATCCCATTACCTTAATTAATTTTGAAGAAATACATTTAGCATTCACCTTAGTAAACTTAAATAAAAGTTATAGCAACCTATTCTTATTCATTAAAATCATAGAAAATTCTTTTATCACCAATTTAGCTATTGTGCATGCATGTTTTCAACAAAATTATTATGAAGTTACCTTCACTTAGGAACAAGGTCAAGACTATCAAAAATTCATTATCCTTTTTGACATGACATTGTTTAGCTGATTTCATCATAGATGATTGAAAAAAATAATGAACATGTCATTGTTTCCAAGCCTATATATTAATCCTAACTATCCTAAGGAATGCAATAAATATATTTTAAAAACGAAAAAAATTATGCTACCTAAAGCTTACTAATCCTAAAACATATATCCCAAAACATGCTAAATCTAATAAAGCATAGAAAAAATAATGACAGTGAAATGTTAACACCCCTACACCTAATTCTTACAATGTACTTAATGTAAGCACATGCATAAATGTAATGTAATAATAAGTAAAATGGAAATGGAAAAAAAAATCTAGAAGGTTGCTTGATAAGAATCAAGGAGCATTATAGAAGGATCCATAGCACATTCCAATTGTGCCAATTGATCAAGATTCACTCAATGGGTCAAGGAACAAGCATAAGCTTATTTACGAGCTATTTGGGTTGCTTAATGTCATCCAAACTAGTGATGAAGAATAATTTGGAGTGATGCACAAGAGATCTTGAAGTGAAACATGATGAGTGCTTGAAAAGCACTACTATTACATGATTTATTTGCATGTTAATGTCAAAAATAGATTTATATTTGCATAATTCTATCCTTATTTTTATAAAATCTATGTTTTCAAAGTAATGGGTATGTTTTATTTTTATTTTTCTGGTATTTCTAGTTTCAAATTGATTAAAATGATAAACAATTGAAGAATTTTATCAGATAGCACTCAATTGAAAATTAGGAGAATAAAAAAATATACATGTAAATCCAATCAAATATAAGGGGGTGAAAAAAGAAATTAGAGAAATGTAGTTTAATGTGAGCCACAATGATGGAAAATGTATGCATTGCCACCTTCTCTGATCATGATTTCACACATACCAGAACAAATATGGGCTGTGGTATAGATAGAAGTGTGCCGCGACATAAGAATAAATTTCCCACATAATCCACAATTTTCTCCCTTTTTCTCATTCTTTCCATACCTATAAATAGATCCTTTCTCCTCTTTTTGAAATCATCCCAGCTGAGTAGCATTCTTCATCTTAAACATTTATTTAGTAGTATTTTTCTTTCAAGTTCTTCTCTCAATTTTTGAGAGCGGAATAAATTTTATTTTTATGTTTAGTTTATAAATCATTTAGATTAGTATATCACAAACAAGAGGGAGTAATAGAAAGCTATTTTAAATCAGGTGATACAAAATCATTACTGAAATCTAGGGAATATTGTGAAGTTAAATACCTCTTTTGTAGAGTAGGACACATCCTTCCATCTATCTTTTGGGTATAAATCTAATCTACATTCTTATTTCTTTATAGTAAAAAATGCTATGTTTCTTGAATTTGTTATTAATAATTTATTGATCATTTATTATTTTAACATGTTTGGCTGATTATGATAATAGGATTTAGTTATGTTGATATGCTTTTATAGATTATTTAGGTGATTATTTTTAATAATAATTTAACACTTATTATTTTCTATTTCAAGATTTCTACAAAATTTATTATTGAAAAATATATTGATGATATATTTTTTATTATAGATTTAAAATATGAAAATATGATTTTAGAAACATGAATCTAGTTCTAATAATTATATTCTACTTCAAAACATTTACAAGATTTATTATTGAGAGATGTATTGAGTACATATTTTTCATAATAAATTTAAAATTTTGATTTTATATATATTAATATAAAAGCTAATTTAGACAACTTGAGTAGGAGTTTAAATTGTCACCTGGATCGAAGTAGCATGTTAAATGGTTCGATAATTTCTTAAAAAATAATCATAATTTAATTAAATTAACTAACAACCCGATTGAAGATGTTAAGAAATTTAATTAATAATTAATAATGGCATAACCAAAGATGCTATTGATACATATAAGATTGTGTTGAGATTCAATATTTTATAGAGAGAGATTAGAGAGAAGTTAAGACAAATGGTTGAATGTGTGGATCCTCATGAGAGGTCTGATGCTTATTTTCGCAAGTGTACGAATCGTTCAAGTAATAAAGTGTACAAAAGTACGGATATCGAACCCACAAGGAATGGCGTTACTAAGTACCGAAATTGACTAACCCTAATTTTATTTGAAAACTGAATTGTTGAAATTGTTTAAAAAGAAAATTAACATAAAACTAAACGCAAATAGCAAAATTAAATGTTGTTCACTAATGATTAAAAACGCTAAGGCATTTGATTTCGCTAAATCAATTCAATCCGATTTCAAGTCATGTTATATGAGAATCAAAGCTAAAAGTGATGGTTGAAAAACCCAAACTTATCTAATACTCTTTCTCAAGTTATATTAGAATTACTTATCTATGAAAACCGACTATATTTCTATGAAGATTTAATCACAAATAAGCACATTACGATTTATGGAATAACCACATACATCATGCATTAGGTGTCAAACTCGCATTCAACATACGGTATTTATCACAAGAAGCATTCATTACACATCTCCTCTCGGTCTCAATATAATGCAACAAATCATCTAAATCTTGATTAGAAATTTAAAAGCATTAAGCATGGAAATAAATACTCGACTTGAAAACAATGAATTCATATAACCATAACAAAAGAAATCAGATTTCCTTGATCTAACTACATCATAGCCTTAGCAAAAACGAATTAGTTCATAACGGAAATAAGAACAACCATTATTTCAATTGAATCCATGAATAACAAATATGAATAAACTGCAGAAAATAAAAACTAAGGAGAAGAGATGAAAAACTCTAGAAGATGAAGGCTTGGTAGCAACAATGGTGAAGATCCTTCAAGTTTCTCCAAAATTTCCTTCTCTTCTCCAAAAATGCCTTTGAACTCTGCTTTCTGCCGTCCCCTCCTTCTTTATCATAATGTATATATAGATCTAGGGTTTTGGAGGGCAATTTTGGAACAAAATAACATAAAAAAGTGTTTTCGAACGAAACTCGCCGGCGGCAAAGTTATTCTCGCCGCGGCGAGATTTATGGAAAACTTACGATTTCGGTTCCGCTAAATCTCGCCGGCGGCGGGATTATTGTGGCCGGCGGCGAGATGCACTTGGCCGGCGACGTTATGTATTTGGCCGGTGGCGAGATGTACTTGGCCGGCGGCGAGATTGATTTGGCCAGCGGCGAGATTGCTTTGCCAAAATCCGTGCTCCCTGCATGATTTTCAACATTTTCTCAGTAAGGTTTTCGCCGGCGGCGGGAATATTCTCGCCGGCGGCGAACTTCCAAATTTTGAAATTTTGTTTTCTTTTTATTTGCACTCAATCCCGGTCATTGAAATTTGTCCCAAACTTCGCGATAATTATGATTTTACCTGCAATTGCACTTTAAACACGAAATACACGTGAAATGACATGTGTGGATTAAATAATAAAATAAAATGCAATTTTCACACAAATATCAACCTTTAAATCATAACAAAAATGCAATAATTTGACTCCTATCAACAACCTCAATCCAGCCTTCTTGCTAGTTTCTAGCAAGAAAAGCGATCTATGAATAATTTCAAAGGAGACATTAAAAGAAAAATTCAAAGGAAATTTATTCTATTTACAACATTACATTAAGCGTATGTAATAAGCCTTTAAACCCCTAGCGGCCATAGAAGGACGAGTTGTAGTCTCGTGAGGGCTTCCAGTGATGACACCCACAAACATCTTACCTATAAATATCCTAACTTAAAACAATAAAATCACATAACAAATAATTTGCACAAATGTCTCAAAAATTGTAAATAACACCCAACTTATAGAATAATTAAATGTCACCTAAGCTTTAAGAAATCTCAAATGCCAATTTCACTTTTATTATTGACTCTTAAACATCCATCAAACCACAAACCAATAGCTATACTGCCCGGATAATATTATGCATAACATCCACAAACAAAAAGGTGAAATCTCGAACTCCATAGGCTCACTTTTCAAACCTCTCTCCACTAATGAAGGAAAATACACCACTTTGGATCAATAGGACTTTATAAGGCTTGTAATGTTAGGCTTAGGTATTTGGTTAAGAAAGAACTGGAAGTGTCAAAATACAAATAAGGGCACTTATTAGATTAAACACAACCAATTAAGTAAAAGAATAACACCATTTAACCCAAATTGTTTCTTCCGATCATAACCCATTTTTCCACAGATAAACAAAGTTCTTCCTCAATTTTTCACCTTAGTACATCCATCACTAACACTCTTTTATTTACTAGAATGTGAAGGCTTTCTTCTTCTTCTTCTTTTTTTCTTCTCTCTTTTTTTTTCATCACTCTTACTCTAATTGTTCTTGAAAGGACATAACCCCCAACCAATTTCTTCCAATATATGTGGAAGATTTCTCCAATTGCTCTTGCAAAGTTTGTGTTCAAAATTAAGTGCTCTTAACAAATAAGGTAGGAATTATATATATATATTTTTGGCTCAATAAAAGGTAGGTTATAGAAGGCAAAAAGAAAGAAAAGTAAGGCTAACAATACATTTAAATAGGCTCAAAGAGGTAACTAGTGATATAAAGATAACAAGGTAGGCTTAAAATGGCACAATCGATCCAAAAATGGCCTACATCATATCCTACATAGTGCAATTCCAAATTATTTCGCCTCACGAGGTTTTCAAATGAGTTCTAGAGTTTGTTAAAATCACAAAAATGTCCATGTAAAATTCACACATAAGACTTCTCTAAGCATTTAGACTAATCAACCAAATCATACCACATACCAAAAGAGTCGCCAACTAGGTAAAATCAACATTTGAAATTCTCTTTAAACCAAAGCAAAATTTAATGTCTTCTAACAGCTACTTGTTATCACAATCACATTATTATCATCAACGTGCAAATTAAAACAAGTAAAATGCAAATAAAATAAAAATAATAATAATAACAATAATAATAATAAAATAAGACAATAAAGAAATAAAATAAAAAAATTAAATCAAAATGCAGAAAAATAAATGGAAAATCAAAATTAAACACAACTAAACACACAAACAAAACTACTAAAAATGAAGGGGAGAAAAGATTTACGGTTTACCGCACCCCCAACCAAAACCTTACATTGTCCTCAATGTAAGAAAGGGAAAAGAGATCTCCTTTCCGCCGGCGGTGAAACTGCCCTCGCCGGTGGTGAACGTAAGAAATATATATATATATTTTTAGATGGGATGGCATTGGGTTTAGCTCAATCTTGTTGGCTCCATTCTTTACCACTGAGGTTGGAGTTTCATTTGTTCCCAACTCCTTAAATGTTCCATCACTGCATAAATATTCATTAGGTGCTGCCAGTAATCCAGAACATTGTCTCGTCCCCTCATCTTCCTCCTCAATTGTTGCAGATTCCACAAGGCCAGCTTCTAGTGGTAGCAATGGAGTTATCTCCTCAAAAGTTTCCGAGATTAACCCGTCAAGAGTGTTAATTTGAAAACAAGAATGTACATCACTTGGAGATTTTATTTCTTCAAAAACATCAAAAGTTACTTGTTCATCTTGCACCCGTAGAATGAGATTTCCTTGCTGAACATCAATCAATGTTCTTCCAGTTTCAAGGAACGGTCTCCCCAATATCAACGGTATCTCTCTATCTTCCTCCATGTCAAGCACCACGAAATCTACAGGGAAAATAAACTTGTCGACTTTAATTAAAACATCCTCAATTACCCCTAGAGGATATTTCACCGATCGATCCGCTAATTGTAAAGATATTGAAGTGGGCTTCACTTGTCCCAGGCCTAGTTTCCTGAAAACAGAAAGTGGCATCAAATTAATGCTTGCTCCTAAATCACATAGGACTTTATCAACATTGCAACTTCCTATAGTACAAGGTATAGTAAAACTCCCTGGGTCTTTCAATTTCTGTGGTAGTTTTCTTTGAAGAACTGCACTGCACTCCTCATTTAGCATGACAGTTTCATTATCTCCCAGCCTCCTCTTCTTTGATAGGATTTCTTTCATGAATTTTGCATATTTGGGCATTTGTTCCAACATCTCTGCAAAAGGAATGTTAATATGCAATTTCTTAAAAATATCCAGAAATTTATCAAATTGATTATCAAGCTTTTTCTTATTCAATCTTTGAGGATATGGGATAGGAGGCTCATATTTTGCATATGGGGAAGGTTGAATATCTTGGGATCTTGATGGCTTTTCTTTAGATTCTTCCATCTTTTTCTCTGATTTCTTATGATTCTCAAGTTCTTTTCCACTTCTCAATGTGATAGCCTTTGCATGCTCTGTGGGATTTATTGTGTCACTAGGTAGTGATCCTTGAGACCTTTCTGCAATCTACTTTGAAAGCTGCCCCAGTTGGTTTTGTATGTCCCTGTTGATTGCCTCTTGATTTCTGAAATTTGCTCTTGTCTCCTCAATGAACTTTCCTAAAATTTCTTCCAAATTTTTTTGTTTTTCTCTTGGGGTTGGTAGGAAGATGATGACGGTTTGAATCCCCCTTGGTTATTTCCCCATGACAAATTTGGATGATTTCTCCAACCTGGATTGTAGGTGTTCGAGTATGGGTTATGTTGAGGTTTTTGGAAATTTGAAACATAATTTGCTTGCTCAACATTTGGTGAAGCAAATGGATTTCCAACTTGGCACTCGATGCTAGCATGATTTCCACCACATAAATCACATTGTGCAGTTGGTTTGGATTCAAATTTGGAGGACAAAGAATCCATCTTTCTTGAAAGAACAGCAACTTGAGCCGACAAAGCATTCACTGAATCAATTTCATGCACTACTGCTGGTCTTTTTGCAATTATCCGCTCTGAATGCCACTGATTGTTGTTTTCTGCCATAACCTCTAACAACTCATGAGCATCCTCCGGTGTTTTTCCCATCAAAGATCCTCCAGCTGCAGCATCAATCATTGCACGATAGTTTGAAACCAACCCATTATAAAATGTAGAGACTTGTAGCCAAACTGGTATACCATGATGTGGGCATTTCCTCAACATTTCTTTGAATCTTTCCCAAGCTTCATACAATGATTCTTGGTCATATTGTGTAAAGGATGTGAATCTTTCTGAACCAATTCATTCCATGTTGTAATTGATCCTGGTGGTAATGAGTTTAGCCACTCCTTGGCTTTATCCCGAAGTGAAAAAGGAAAAACCCTCAATCTTACAGCATCTTCGGACACACCATTTATCTTGTAAAGATCACACACCTCCAGAAAGTAAGCAATATGTGCATTTGGATCATCCTTTGACATTCCCCCAAACTGATTTGATTGAACCATTTGGATAAAGGATGGTTTTATCTCAAAGTTATTGGCTTGAATAGTTGGCCTCCTTATACCCGAAATAGTTCCAGCAACATTAGGGGCAACATAATCTCTCAAAGCTCTACGATTTCCACCTCCCTCAACAAATGGTGGATCCATGGCTATTTCTCTATTAGGAGCTGAAGTTGAACGTCTTCTCTCTCGGTTTAGACGCCTATATGTTCTATCAATCTCTGGATCAAATGGAAGAAGGTTAAGGCTTCTTGTACGTCTCATACACAAATCCTGCAACTTAAAATCAACTAACACAAAAACAACACAAAGTTACTTTTTTTATTTATAAAATAAAACAAAGAAAATAAACAAAATTAAAAATGAAAGAAAGATAAAGGAAATTAACTTCAAATTAAAACTAAGATTAGGTAGTATCGATATTAATAAAATCAAACCATTCCCGAACGCGCCAAAAACTTGATGCTTATTTTCGCAAGTGTACGAATCGTTCAAGTAATAAAGTGTACAAAAGTACGGATATCGAACCCACAAGGAATGGCGTTACTAAGTACCGAAATTGACTAACCCTAATTTTATTTGAAAACTGAATTGTTGAAATTGTTTAAAAAGAAAATTAACATAAAACTAAACGCAAATAGCAAAATTAAATGTTGTTCACTAATGATTAAAAACGCTAAGGCATTTGATTTCGCTAAATCAATTCAATCCGATTTCAAGTCATGTTATATGAGAATCAAAGCTAAAAGTGATGGTTGAAAAACCCAAACTTATCTAATACTCTTTCTCAAGTTATATTAGAATTACTTATCTATGAAAACCGACTATATTTCTATGAAGATTTAATCACAAATAAGCACATTACGATTTATGGAATTTCTGGAATAACCACATACATCATGCATTAGGTGTCAAACTCGCATTCAACATACGGTATTTATCACAAGAAGCATTCATTACACATCTCCTCTCGGTCTCAATATAATGCAACAAATCATCTAAATCTTGATTAGAAATTTAAAAGCATTAAGCATGGAAATAAATACTCGACTTGAAAACAATGAATTCATATAACCATAACAAAAGAAATCAGATTTCCTTGATCTAACTACATCATAGCCTTAGCAAAAACGAATTAGTTCATAACGGAAATAAGAACAACCATTATTTCAATTGAATCCATGAATAATAAATATGAATAAACTGCAGAAAATAAAAACTAAGGAGAAGAGATGAAAAACTCTAGAAGATGAAGGCTTGGTAGCAACAATGGTGAAGATCCTTCAAGTTTCTCCAAAATTTCCTTCTCTTCTCCAAAAATGCCTTTGAACTCTGCTTTCTGCCGTCCCCTCCTTCTCTATCATAATGTATATATAGATCTAGGGTTTTGGAGGGCAATTTTGGAACAAAACAGCATAAAAAAGTGTTTTAGAATGAAACTCGCCGGCGGCAAAGTTATTCTCGCCGCGGCGAGATTTCTGGAAAACTTACAATTTCATTTCTGCTAAATCTCGCCGGCGGCGGGATTATTGTGGCCGGCGGCGAGATGCACTTGGCCGGCGGCGATATGTATTTGGCCGGCGGCGAGATGTACTTGGCCGACGGCGAGATTGATTTGGCCGGCGGCGAGATTACTTTGCCAAAATCCGTGCTCCCTGCTTGAATTTCAACATTTTCTCAGTAAGGTTTTCACCGGCGGCGGGAATATTCTCGCCGGCGGCGAACTTCCAAATTTTGAAATTTTGTTTTCTTTTTATTTGCACTCAATCCCGGTCATTGAAATTTGTCCCAAACTTCTCCATAATTATGATTTTACCTGCAATTGCACTTTAAACACGAAATACCCGTGAAATGACATTTGTGGATTAAATAATAAAATAAAACACAATTTTCACACAAATATCAACCTTTAAATCATAACAAAAATGCAATAATTTGACTCCTATCAAGGTCCATCTATTTATAAAACATTTATGGATACAGGTGTTAGTTATATAATGTGTACACATATTTACATGTCAGAGAGGGCATAATTGACCTAAAATACAACATGTTACTGATCTAGGTCGAGTTTAGCTCGTACTATCCTTGAGCTCGTCCTGTTCTTGAGATCGGGCTATGATCAAGCTCTAGCTACCATTAAGATTGGGCTGCCATTAAGCTTGGGTTATCCCATGGGTGGGACATCTGGGGTGCTTTATCTTCCATCTCAGGCTGGTGACTTTTCTTGGGTGGTTTATGAGGACCGGGCTTCGGGTCAGTTCAGATGTCCAAACAAATTGAATTAATAATTTTAGTTTATACTTTATTAACCTAATTAATTCTACCAAAAATAATTAACTATCTAGACATCCCATTATTCTCCATAGATTTTTTATTTGCATTTCTGCTTGTAATTTGTATGAGCTAATCTATATTTTATCCTTTTATTATTTTATCTTATTAGTTTAGACTTTTCAAACCTAAATAATTGTGACATAATGTTTAGGCTTATTTTTTTTAGAGATTTGTTGAATTATTTGAAACCATGTATTTCCTTTTTATATCAACCTTAGAAGTGTACTTATTGCTTTTTTCTACAAGTAATTCATTCACTTGCAAGTTATTATAAACATATAAAATTGGTGGATTAGAACACAAGTTGGCTTGAAATGGATATGTCATCTAAGCAATTAGGTGGACTCAATAAAAGAGCTTAGGCATGAAGTAAAATGAATGATCAAATAAATTTTTAGATAGGAAAGTTTTATTGAACAACTATTAGTATATTCTCCATATCATTTCCATCCCAATCTAATTGAGGCTAAACAATTTGAGTTACAAATCTCACTCAATGGGATACAATATTGAAAGAGATAGTATTTTAGAAATTTGAAAGTTTACTAGGCCAAAAATGGATTTCAATCAATGCCCAAGAATCTACCAAATAATTGTCTTACTTAGTTTCATATTTTATTTGGTAGGTCTAATATTTACTTTATTTCATAGGATTTGATATTCAATTTCTAGTAATAATTTTTAGAGTTTTTTATTTATGTTTTATTAGCTTGGGTTTTAGATTCTATAAATATCTATGTAAGGTTTTAATTAAAAAATATCTTTGAATATAATTTTAATGAAAGTGTTTCTCTTTAGTTCCTTTGAGAACTTTTACCAAATTTATTAAAAACAATTCTTGTGGCATTCATCCTAGATTTGTCACTCATATCTCCCTCCTGTTCTTGAGTGTGGCATCTACAAACACCATTTTTTGATACCAAGGTTCCTATCTCACTATATATAGTGGGTCACAATCATTATTTTTTTTATCTTCAAAAAAACTAATTTAGAACATTCCTAGTGAATAGATCAACATTGACCTTCGGGTCTTACTTTTTTAGGTGAGGTTCATATCATTATCTCCTAAAAAGTGCTGGGCTCCACATCTTCAACTTTACTTATCCACTTTTATCATCCACCGTGAAGTGTGTGATGTCGAACTTCCAAGCTAGTAGTCCATTTTTTGCATCCTTCCATCTTGGTGGTAATCTCTTTTGAATAATACTATACACATTCTCCCCAACACTTATCTCTTCGTTATCCTTTACTTTGTCCTTGGTAAGAAAAATTTCCTTAGGGTTTTCATACAAAGGTTCTTTCTTAATATCTTCCATAAGAGGTATGTGGATTTTCACCTTGGAGAGTGTCTCCAAAATTTCCATTTCATGATTATGCTTCATTGAATTATCAAAATTGTTGGAGAAAGATAAAGTAGGTCATTAGTGACAGAAGAAAGTACAAACACTACCTTTGGTGTCACATTTAATTCTTAGAGGGTGATGGCCTTTTCTTCCTCAATTCTTCTAATATATCATTCATATTTATTCTTTGAGGCTCCTTCAGTTGCTTGAAAATGTCCATAATAATGGCATTGATGGTCTCTCAATGTTTAGCATCTATTTGGGAGGGGAGTTTGAGAATTACTTGTGCTTCTAATCTTTCCAATATTATGACTATTTAGCTAACACTACTACAAAAGGGGTATTTAAGTTGAGATTTAAAGTTGGTTTTTGGGGAAAACCAACTTATAATGAATTTAAAGTCAATACACTGAAAAACCGACTTAAAAAATAAAAAAATAGCATCGGTTCCACGTGTCAACTGATGCTACACATAGGGCGTAGCGTAGGTTCTATGTGTCAACTGATGCTACACGTGGATAGTGTCAGTTGACACATAGGACAGACGTTACATCCTACGTGTAGCATCGATTGAAAAGTGAAACCGACGCGTAGGACGTAGCGTCGGTCCTACGTGTCAACTGACACTATCCATGTTTTCTTTTCTTTTTCTCTTCTTTCTCCCCTAGTTTTAGACAGAACGTGATATTGTGTGTCCTAGCTACTGCTACCCAAAAAACCGATCACCTCCTCTACTCTTTCTCATTTTTTGGCCACATTCAACCACCAACTTTGGAACCATTTAGTGGGTTTTTTTCCTCTCTAATTTTTCTTCTAGATCACCTATTCTTTTGAGCTAAATACTCAAAAATTTTATACTCATTTTGTTCCTTACAAAACACCATTTTTTCTTCATTTCCTTCATTTTGTCACTTCATTTACTCTTGTAAGTATTTCTATGAATTATTTTACACTTATTATTCATATTTATTTACTTTTTATATATTATTTATTATTATTTATGTGTATAAATTTTTGTGTTATGTAGGTTGTGTATTTTATTCAAGCTTAGAAGAGAAGAAAATATTTTTACTCATCTATTTATTTTAATAAATTTATGTATTTAGGTGTTTGATATATATTAATTTATTTTAAACTTAAAATTTTTGAAAATTATTTACATGCACATGAAATATATATATAATATAAGATATATTTTTATATGTATATAATGTATATAATGTATAATGAGTTTATTAATATTTGTTATTATCTATATGTATAAAATATGTATTATTATTAATTACATGCATTTATATATATATATATATTATATATTGTATATTGTTAATATATATTTGTTAATGTTATTATGAGTTTATTATTAATTGTTTGGTTTTTAGCTATTTATTTTTATATGATGTTTTGATAGATATTCTAATAATTATGGAATTCATATATAATAATATTTTAAATATATTGGTTCGAAACATATTTAATATGTTTAATGTCATTAATAGAAAACGGACACATGTCATTAATAGAAAACGGATAAATCTTGGATGTCAAAGTGTAAAATTGAGCAATATTACATTTTTGGAGTTGAAAGTTTCTTGGAATTTGCTTGTAGAAATAGTAATAATAAAATTAGTATGCTTTGATGCCAATGTGTAAAATGTAAAAATAAGAAATTTCAGATTGTTGATGAGGTTAAGTATCACCTTATCCATAGCGGTATTATTTTGAGTTATAAATGTTGGTATTATCATATAGAAAATATTGATAATACTCATGGGGAAAAGATAAATAAGAATGTGAGTGGATTTATATACATCTTATCATAATATACAGACATAAAATATGTTTCATGGTGTTGAAGATGAACTATGATGCTTATTTTCGCAAGTATACGAATCGTTCAAGTAATAAAATGTCAAAAGTACGGATATCGAACCCACAAGGAATGGCGTTACTAAGTACCGAAATTGACTAACCCTAATTTTATTTGAAAACCGAATTATTGAAATTGTTTTAAAAGCAAATTAATGTAAAACTAAACGCAAATAACAAAATTTAATGTTGTTCACAAATGATTAAAAACGCTAAGGCATTTGATTTCGTTAAATCAATTCAATCCGATATCAAGTCATGTTATATGAGAATCAAAGCTAAAAGTGATGGTTGAAAAACCCAAATTTACCTAATACTCTCTCTCGAGTTATAATAGAATTACTTATCTATGAAAATCAACTATATTTCCATGAAGATTTAATCACAAACAAGCACATTAAGATTTATGGAATTTCTAGATTAACCACATACATCATACATTAGTTCTCACACTCGCATTCAACATACAGTATTTATCACAAGAAGCATTCATTACATATCTCCTCTTGGTCTCAATATAATGCAACTAATCATCTAAATCTTGGCCAGAAATTTAAAAGCATTAAGCATAGAAATAAACACTCAACTTGAAAACAATGAACTCATATAACAATAACAAAAGAAATCAGATTTCCTTGATTCAACTACATCATAGCCTTAGCAAAAACGAATTAGTTCATAACGGAAATAAGAACAACCATTATTTCAATTGAATTCATGAATAACAAATCTGAATAAAATGCAGAATATGAAGGCTAAGGAGAAGAGATGAAAAACTCTTGAAGATGAAGACTTGGTAGCAACAATGGTGATAATCCTTCAAGCTTCTCCAAACTTTCTCTCCAAAATTGCCTTTTTTTTCTCCAAAAATGACTCAGATCTGTTCTCTCTGTCGTCCCCCTCTTTCTCCATCATATTGTATATATAGATCTAGGGTTTGGGGGGCAATTTTGGAACAAAACACAATAAAAAATGTGTTTTCGGATGAAACTCACCGGCGGCGACATTGTTCTCGCCGCGGCGAGATTTCTGAAAAAGTTATGATTTTTGTTCCGCTAAATCTCGCCGGCGGCGAGATTACTGTGGCTGGCGACGAGATGCACTTGGCTGGCGGTGAGGTTAAGTTCGCCGGCAGTGAGATTTCTTTGGCCGGCGGCGAGATTGCTTTTCCAAAATCCGTGCTCCCTGCATGATTTTTAACGTATTCTCCATAAGGTTTTCGTCGGCGGCGAAATTCCAAA
Source organism: Hippophae gyantsensis (assembly GCA_030763125.1). Lineage (NCBI taxonomy): Eukaryota > Viridiplantae > Streptophyta > Magnoliopsida > Rosales > Elaeagnaceae > Hippophae > Hippophae gyantsensis. The sequence continues at coordinate 49,483,921 of CM061031.1, read as the reverse complement.
TTTTGAAATTTTGTTTTCTTTTTATTTGCATTCAATCCCGTTCATAGAAATTTGTCCCAAACTTCTCCAAAATTATGATTTTACCTGAAATTGCACTTTAAACACGAAATACCCGTGAAATGACATTTTTGGATTAAATAATTCAATAAACGCAATTTTCACACAAATATCAACATTTAAATCATAACAAAAATGCAATAATTTGACTCTTATCAACAACCCCCAACCAGTTTCTTGCTAGTCTCTAGCAAGAAAAGCCTATGAATAATTTCAAAGGAGACATTAAAAGAAAAATTCAAAGGAAATTTATTCTATTTACAACATTACATTAAGTGTATGCAATAAGCCTTTAAACCCCTAGGTGTCCCTAGTAGGACGAGTTGTAGTCTCGTGAGGGCTTCCAGTGATGATACTCACAAACATCTTACCTATGACTATCCTAGCTTAAAACAATAAAATCACATAACAAATAATTTGCACAAATGTCTCAAAAATTGTAAATAACACCCAACTTATAGAATAATTAAATGTCACCTAAGCTTTAAGAAATCTCAAATGCCAATTCCACTTTTGTTATTGACTCTTAAACATCTATCAAAACACAAACCAATAGCCATAATGCCCAGATAATATTATGCATAACATCCACAAACAAAAATTTGAAATCTCAAACTCCATAGGCTCACTTCTCAAACCTCTCTCCACTAATGAAGAAAAATACACCACTTTGGATCAATAGGACTTTATGAGGCTTGTAATGTTAGGCTTAGGTATTTGGTTAAGAAAGAACGGGAAGTGTCAAAATACAAATAAGGGCACTTATTAGATTAAACACAACCAATTAAGTAAAAGAGTAACACCATTCAACCCAAATTGTTTCTTCCGATCATAACCCATTTTTCCACAGATAAACAAAGTTCTTCCTCAATCTTTCACCTCAGTACATCCATCACTAACACTCTTTTATTTACTAGAATGTGAAGGCTTTCTTCTTCTTCTTCTTCTTCTTCTTCTCTTTTTTTCAATTGTTCTTGAAAAGCCAACCACTTTCTTCCAATATATGTGGATTCCTCTTTTTTTTTTTGCATCCTTACTCCAATTGCTCTTGAAAAGACAAAACCAAGACCCTAAAATGAAGAAGTCAAAACCAATGACTAAACGAGGAGAAGAACAACTCAATAAGTTGGTTAGTAATTTAACTTGATACAAAGTTCTTATGATTTTTTCTAATTGATGTAATTATGTATGATATGTTTGTTTGCTTTATTATTTGTAGAGAGTTGTTCAAGAACAAATAGCCAGGGGTGAAATAATCGAACAACCAGGTAGAGATGCTATATATCATGCATTTGGAGACAATCATCTTGGTTGTGTTAGGGGAGGAACCAATATGATAGTTATATGGAGTTTTTTAATACTCCAAAACAAAAGCCTCAGATAGTCAATAAGGAGAAGTATTTTAAAATTGAAGAATAATTTAACTCTATAAGACCTCAATATTAAGTGAGATTACCACTTTAAAGGAATATCAATCATAACACATATCATGCATTACATCATACTATAATCAGGGCATGTCCTATTGGCCAAGCACACAACCATTCATGCTAGGCATGCCATCATCTATGCCAGGTATGCCACCATCTATGCTAGGCATGTCATCATCCATGCCAGGCATGCCACCATCTTTGCTAGGCATGTCACCTATGCAATCTCATGGTGCCCAACCACTACATGATTGCATCTTTGCTAGGCATTCCACCATCCTTTTGGTCCTCCCATTATGCCAGGAATGCATATGCAATCATGTAGTGGTTCAATATCTCCAATGTAATCTGTGCAATCTTACCATCCATCACATCATGATGAATGTTTTGATGAGAATGTCCTTCCAATAGCTACCCCATGTGGGAGTCCTCCATTTGATGAAACATTTGTGGTAAGATTTAAAGTATATGTAGATAGTCTATTATTTTATTTTTTATTATATATTTTATTTATTATATATAATGCTTAAATGTTTTATAGAATATGAAATTTTTGTTGATACATCCATCATCTACTGACTATGTTGCTATTGGAAAGGTACAAAAATTGAGCGATGATCAAATGATTCATAATCAATATTTGCCAAATTATTGGTAAATAGTAATTGATCAATCATTACTCCATAATTGTCCACTACCTATGCCTTCTAATGCTACCACAGTCCACAAAGTGGTTGGACAATATGTAGCTTGGTCGTCGAGTCAAGTTGTGATAAATTTTGACATGATAATATTTTTTCCTTAAGATAACACTTTTTTACTACTTCTATTATATTATTAATATTTTATTGTTACTAACATATATAATACCTCTTCTTTAGTCTTTTATACCAGAATTAGTAAGTACGACACATTTAAGTGATACAAAGCAAGTATCTCATGGTAAATCTATGTCTAGTGGGAAATCATCGCATACTAAGTCATTCAATACAAAGCAAGAATCTCGTGGTAAATCTATGTCTAGTGGGAAATCATCAAATACTAAGTCATTCAAGAAGAAGCCATGGAAAAAGTATAGTTATGAATATGCTATAAACTTTAGCAGAAATCTTGTCTCTTTGATGACTATTGTTGCGGGCAAGACTAGCATAAATGAAGGATAGACTATGGCACTTCCTAGATAAATTTCTGGTGTAGACATTGTGAAAACATATATATCAATCGAGTGCATATTGTAGTTGTTTGAATATCAAAGAATAATTTAATTATAATTCAAGTGTGCACAAGGTGAGTCCTTAATCAGTAAATAAATTTCATTTATGTAGAACATAAATTTCATTTATGCATTACTCATCACATTTAGCAATGTTCTATGATTCTTCATTTGTCAATCGATCTCAAGATAAGGATGTTAGCATCATAGCTACAAATTATGTGATAGAGCATTAACACTTAACATAAATTAGAAGTTGATAATCCCTTAGCCACTAAAGTTTGAACAAGGCCAAGATCATTGGATGTTGATAATCCTGTATCTATATGGTAATTATGTTTGGCATTGTGACTCAACTTCCATAGAATTGAGTATAGATACAAAAACAGTTGTTTAAATGTAAGAGTTATAGCTAGTTATTTTTCTTCTATTGTTCTTTGTAATATTTAATAAAGAACTAAATTTTTTAAACTTTGATAGGGCATGAAAGATGTAGAACAAGAGTAGGGACATTGCCTTTAAAAAATCCCATAAGCTCATATGGGACAAAGTTATGGTATGTACAAGCAAATATTAATAATTTAGTTAAATTACTATTGAATAATACAACAAAATGATGAAGTCATGTGTGGTTACTTTATCATGAAATTTATAAGTTAAATCATCTCAAATATCAACATTCTAATTAAAGATGTGGTAATATCTTTTAATCATATACCTTTTTAACATATATAAGTTATTTTTTTATAAATTCATGATATTACATTCTTATTTTGAATTTAAATACATGTAGTTCTTTAGTTGGAACAAGTTGGGCTATGATATGCAAATTTTTGATGATTTATGAGAAGAATGGGTAGAACATATGGTTCAAATTATAACATCACAATAAGAATCAAATGATCTTGAATAGCATAGGACAACACCATGGTAATTTTTATAATGCTTTAATTTCTCTATTCCTGTGTCTCTAAAGTTTGGGCAGCTTGTTTTATGGATGTTTATGTGCTTATGTATTTAGGTGAAGGAATTATTATATGGACCTATTTTTCTGCCCAAACTCTATCTCATCTCTCTTGCTTAGTTCCCTGGTCACTATGAATGGGACATTGATTGTGATTCTAGGCAAACCAAGCTTCCTCTCCTTGAAATAAAGTGAGAATATCACAAAATCCATGACAAAAGAGGCAACATTTTTTTATTTGAAATTTAAGTTATATATATGTATGTAAATTATTTTTATAATAAATTTAATTATCAAGTAATTAATTCATATTTAATTTTCCAATTATTTGTAGTATTTAAACTCTTTTAAACAGATTTTGGTTTTTTCTGCTATTATATGATCAAATATAGGTTTTGAGGATAGTAGAAAATGACTCAAATGTGTAAAACAAAATACAGAATTTAAAGCCTGTTCAACTAGTGAATTGACTTTAAGTTTAAAGTTGGTTCAGCACATGAACCAACTTTAAATTTTAAGTCAGTTCACATAACCGACTTTAAATTCATTTAAAGTCGGTTATTAACAGGCTTAAATGCTCGGTTTTGGCATAGTGTAATTTAAGTCTCAAGTTTTTTTTATAGCAGCATTAGTTTCTCGCTAAAATATAACTCATCAGTGACCATAGTAATTATCAAGTCCTCGAAAAACTTATCTTGAGTGAGTGGAATGGATTGTGGCATTAGGAATGGAAAGCTAGGTATGATGTTGAATTCCTCTAGAAGATTCCTTATTGAAATTTGGTAAGCCTGTATCTCAACAATTCTCATTGTACTTTCCTATTCCTTTAGAAAAGCTTCGTTTTCCTACTTAAATTCTAAAGTGTTAGGCACAAGGGTATATACTAAATATTTAAGAGACTTACCCTTGGAAGTTTAAGTAAGTTGTTGTATTGGTAACAGAAAGAAAGGTGTGATGTGGAAATTAGTTGCTAGATTTCTATATGAATAGTTTAGGTATATATGATCTCACCATCAAGCATTGCACATGTTAGAATATGGATCAAATGTAGGCCTTTGGCTTTTGCATCTACCATACCATTAGTGTATTCCCAATTGTATTGTTGATGCTTAATGTATGGTGCTAGAAAATCATTGTATATAGGGTAAGCTACATCTGTTGGTGAACCTTTTCCCCTAACATTCAACACTTCAATAGAATTGGCTCATATAAAAATAAAAATAAAAGTAATAAAAATTACAAATTATCTCATATAAAAATAAAATTAAAAACTAACTCATGTAAAATTAAAATAAAATAAAGCAAATCATAAGCCTAAAAATAAGAACAATAAGCAAAAGATGAAAAATTACAAAATTAATGTTAGAAAAAAAACAATTATTAGTAAAATTGTTAAACAATTTCACAACAATGGGCCAGAAACTTGAAAGTATTGAGAACACGTAGTACAAGTGATAATTAATTTAAGAAGAAGGTTTTCCATGCCTATAAGTATTGGTAACAATATCTACTCCTTATTACTAGTGTGTTAATATGTTAATTAAAAGTAGTAAAAGTGAGTTTTTGATGATTTAAAAAAATAATATAAAACTATAAAATTGAATTTCACAAGAATATTGGGAGATATATGATTATGATACTATCCTTACCATTAGCCTAAAATTTTATTAACTATATCATTAATGTAAATTAATTTTTTATGTTCTAAATTACTTTCATAGTTAAAACCATTCTTATAATTATTTTCTTTTAGTTAACCAATTGTAGCTCTTTATTTTTCTACATGCAGAAGCTTTTATATTTTTCTTTTTCATTGAATATTATTATTATTATTATTTTAAGGACATATGCACAAGCCAATATATATAGTATGATCACTTTACACTTTTTGTGAGGTAGCCTTTTACACTCACTGTAGTAGATTTCACACATAAGTATGTAGCTCTTTTAAAACTAGGTGTCTCTCTATAGTAGCATTTTATCAACCATAATTTTCACATTTAATGTTATCTTATGCACTAAAATCTCACATAATTAATTATAAATTTCTAATATGACATACTTATGTGTCCAGTGAGTGTGTGAGTAGGTTTATGTCAACATCGATCACCATATGTGAAAATTATGTAACACAAGTCAAAATATTCATTTATTTAATGTATAGTCAATCAAAATAAGTTTGAATGGAGTTTGTAATGATCATATAAATGTTAAAGCATGTCTACTTCCCTTGTTTTTATTTTTTATCTTTTTTTTAAACTAAAGAAACATTAGTTAAAAAACAACCAAAAAACTAAGGATGTTCATCTAAGTTCAATTAAGCACTAAAAAAAGTATCTAAGTGATACAATAAAGAATGACGATCAGGTGATTTAAAAGAGACAATCTTTTCTTAACCAAGCTTTCTTGAATTTTGGTTTCTTTATATATTCGGGTTGAAAATCAACTACCTAAGTTGTCATTTACATATTCTTGGACTTATCTTTATATTTTCTCTTCATCCTAAATGAAGATGTAACATTCATGGTATGACAATGATAATTAGACTTAGAATTAAATTCATGGAATTTCACTTGCATATTTGAGGCAATAGTTTATGCTTTCTAGTAAGATTTCCAAACATTTTTCCATAATTTTCATTCATCCTAGAATATGATACAACATGCATAGATGGATGGTGGTTATGAGTCTTTCTATGTGAAGTATGGAAAGTATTATTACATTTAGGAGCATCTATCAAAATTCTAGTCTTGGGCCTAATATGACCTTTTCTACCACAATGATGATAGATAGGTACAAACTTAATAGATTTTTTAATCACAAGTGAAAATGCCTTTTGTGTATAATGGGTAACATAAGGAGTAAGGTTAGAAGACCTTACAGATGTGGTTTTTGGTGTTGAATGAGTGGGGTTGTCATTCTTATAACCAATTTCATATGAATCATGTAAGGAGGACATTTTTGAAGGTTTGACAAATTCAATTGATTTTGATGAAGATGGTGTAGTGTGTACGACTACATATCCTATGTCTCTCTTATTTCCAACTGGCTTTCCATTATCCTAAACTTTGTCCAACATTTTAGCTTTAATTGTTAATCTCCATACTGTTTCCTTTGATTGTTCAAGTTCTTGCATAAGATTCTTATGCTCCTATTTAACATATGCAAGACTTGAATTCAAAATATTAGCACGTATAGACAAGTCAATTTTTTATTTTTCTATAATTGAGGAATTAAATTAAGGGGAATAAAGTTTATCATTTAATTTAGTTACTCCTATAATAACTCATCCTTTTGTCACTTACATCTAACTAAATCAACAAGCAATTAATCAAGACTATTTATATTAAATTTATTGAGTAGAAATTCAGCATTTCATTCATCATCACTTGAAATATCGCCCTTAATAAAATTATCCATAATAGGATCCTAGGCAACACTAAGTGTATCTAGTGACTTAGTCTAATACCAAATGAAAGTTCATTCATTTATGGATCTAATTTGTTAATCGATGGAAGTATGGTAAATTAAAATTTCATAACCGACAAAGCATGCAATCATGTGTAAATAAAGTAATATGGGAAAAAAAGATCAACACATGAGATTTTTAGATGGAAACAACCTAGGCAAAACCAATAACCTAAGAAGAAAACCACCGATCCACCTAACTATTCACTATGAAAAATAAGTATCAAATCATAAGATGAAACTACCCACCCAGGTTATTCCACCAAGTAACCTACCTACAAGCCATTACTTTTATCATAGTGTCTACAAGAAAGATATTCGGACATAAACCAGCATTCTAACAAACTTGAGGCCTATGAATTAATCAAACTAGCATTCTAACAAACTTGAGGACCATGAATTAATGAAACTCACTTGAAATATCGCCCTAAATAAAATTATCCATAACAAGGTCCTAGGTAAGACTAAGTGTATCTAATGACCTGCACTAATACCAAATGAAAGTTCATTCATTTATAGATCTAATTTGTTAATCGATGGAAGTATGGAAAATTCTAATTTTATAACTAACCAAGCATGCAATCATGTGTAAATAAAGTAATGCAGGAAAAAAAGATCAATACATGAGATTTTTAGATGGAAAAAACCTAGGAAGCACAAATAACCTAAGAGAAAAACCACCAGTTCACCAGACCACCTAGAAGGTATTAGGACCCACACCAGCATTCTAACAAACTTGAGGCCCACGAATTAATGAAACGAGAATTCTAACAAACTTAAGGTCCAAGAATTAATCAAACTCAAACCACTATCACCTGAAAAGTTAATACATAAACACAAGTGCAAGTGTGTGTCCAAGAGCATATTCAATAATGAACAACCCTAACTAATTGATTTAAACAATATATCACATAAACTGAAAACAATTAGCAACTATAAAATGATTAGTTAAAAGCATAATTACACAATTATTATTATAGGCTTGTTAATCCATTAAACACAACCACAAATGTTTAATAAAATAACTTAATTAAAAACTTAAAAACTATTAGAAAAACATGATAAAATATTAAGAGAATAAGCACAATTCAAATGTGTACTTAGGTTTGTATTTATATAATATTTTGAAGCACATTAGGTTGAAACATACTTACTATATTTTCCATAAATTAGTTACAACACTTTATAAAATAAGAATAATATAGTAGAAAGCCATTCTAAATCATAATAGAAATATGTTTTAAAATCGAATAACTGGTTGCTTGATCGATATAACCAAGTGCTCAATCGATCGAGTACAATGGTCGATCAATCAAAAGTAGTATGGATCGATCCAGTCAACATTTAATTAATTATTCAACTAGTGGATTAATCTAGTGATTTAACTAGATCAATATAGTCCTTGATCGATCGAGAAAATCCCTTAATCGAACTAGTAATGTATTAAAATCAATTTATTTACGTAATATTGGTCGATTGATCCAATCACTACTCAGCCAATCGAGTAGCCTATTTTCACATTTTTCCTATTGGGTCTAATATGCAATATAATGTTTACATGAATAGGGCTATACCTGATTTGTGATTGTTGAGGCTCGATAGTTTCTTCAACTTAAAAACATTCTTCTAAGATACATCTAGAAACTAAGATTACAATTATACATTTTGCTCATGAATATTGAAAAAAGCCTAAGAAAATGAATTGTATAAACTAAATAATATGACTTAGAAATATCCTACATAATTGTGAGAAATGGTTAAATACAAAAGCAAAGATAGAAATAAATCCCCAAGAAGTAATTGCATTTTCTCCATCTCTTAAAGTCATGTAGCTTGAAATTTTTATTTGATGAATTTGATTGATGCATGAGGATAATAATTTATTTTTTTATAAATCCTTTCATTTGATTCCTTTCATGAGATCAATATTATGCACTACTTTGAGCCTTACGTTCTTTAAATATATGCAAACCTATAAGTTCATTTCTATGCATAACTCTATTTGCATATACCTTTTGTTGAGTGCTTGAACCGATAGGATCATTGTTATTGAGAGTATGACTTATGAGGTAAGAGTCAAAGCGAATTCTAATTTCATACACAAAAATTGGGAAAATTTGATATTGATACATTTTTTATTTGGATAAGAAAATGATTTTCAACTAATGATTATAGTAAACTATGAATGTTAAGAATATTAAAATTACTTATGCGTTGGATTTTGATTTTAAAGTTAGAAGAAATTAAAAAGCATGAGAAGTTTTGTTATTTTTATTTTGTTATCTTTCTACTTTAATTTTAATTTTATTTTGTTTGTTTTTTTATTAATTTTTAATTTTTCCATTTTAAATTTGATGTTTGTGGGTATCATCTCTGAAATCCCCTACCAAACTTAAACTTATCCATTAGGGAAACCTAGGGCTTTAAAAGCTTGTTGTATATGTTAAATGCAGTCATGTCAATCTATAGAATCTATAGAAATGACTTAAGATAGTCTAATTTTGTTTTTGTTTTTGTTTTAAGTTTTTTTCCTTTCTCGCAAAGAGATTAGCAAGAAGCTAGTTGGGGCTTGTGATGAGTGATGACTCTATGAAAATAGAGTCATAAGCGTACTTTTTTACTTAATATTTACTTATTTTATTCAAAAAATAGTATTTTTTTGGGTCAAAAATATTAAAATATAAAAATTTTAACGAAAAGGGGTGAAAATATAATTTTTGGAATTTTTTGAGATTTTTCTGGAATTTTTAACACGAGACCAATCAGGAGCAATCATGTAGATCCCACGTAAGCAAAGAGAGCAAATCACATTACCTGTGTGTGAGGGGATGAAACATGTGCCACATGTTAGCAAGGCATTCAATCTAAGTTTCTAAATTGGTCAACACACCATACCACGTGTCACTACGCCATTGCTCCACGCGTTCCACCTGTGCGCCACGCCATCCATTTGGAGAATCCCATTACACCGCGTATCGATGAATCAACAAGTGTTGACTCTGACTGGTCTCCCCTGCTATGCGTCGCTCCTTGATTCGCCTAGTGAATTTTTTTTACCATGTGTCGCACTATGATTGGTTGGAATTGTCAGTTTTGCTTGTTTTGATCGTAGCCCTTGATCTGAAGCTGATATGATGGTCTAGATTGCACCTGAGCTTTATTTAAGCCTCTAATCACTCCATAAACCATAATTTTCCTCTATTAGCATAATTTTGGTCATTTTTAGAGCTAAAAAGAGAGAAAAATATAGTAAAATTCAAGAGAAGACACAATTTTGGTGGAGATTGAAGAGAAAATTAATACTACAATTCAAGAGATTGATTGTATTTCCTTTTCTACTTTTTTTTTATCAATTTTATGTCTTTCTTTATGAAAAATATGAGCTTTATGAACCCAATTTTCACCATATGATGATCTAAAATTTTACCCCATTTATAATTTTAATTTAATTATATTATTTAATCTGATTTTTATGCTATTAATTATTTCGCCAATAATTTATCCATAGAAGCAATTAAATAAATTTGAGAGAATTATTTAATTTTCTGTCTTGATTAAATTACATGCATAGTTTCTAAGCACAAATGTATGTGATCCATAAGTGTTGAACTTAATGAGTAGTATGCAATTTAATTGGAATGAGAGTGTGATTAAATTAATTACTATATGATGTGTAGTTTACTTGAGAGAAGAATACATGCTAGGGTAGGCTCAATTGATCATTTAATTAATTGTTATTATATTGGGGGATTTTAGCGATTCACATGTTTAGAAAATTGAGGGATTAAGTATTCCTAAATATTTTTTCATATATCTTTTTAGTCACAAAATTTGATTTAATTAATTATTGCTATTTACTTTTAGTTATTTTAATTTTTCTTCCTCAAAATATAAAAACACTAAAAAAATTTGATTTTTATTATTATTAGTTTTAAAAATTTAATTTCTAATAAAATAATCTTCATAGAAACGATATTTTTTTATCATTATATTACTTGTTGTAGTACGTATACTTACGTATTCATTGCACACACTTCGTGTGTGGCAATCAAGTTTTTGGTGCTGTTGTCGGGGATTATAAATATTAGAAATTAATAAATTATTTTAATTATTTTTTTCACTTAAATTTATTTATTTATTTTTCTTTACTTTAATTTTAATTTTAATTTACTTATTTTCTTTTATTGACTTATTTATTTTATTTTATTTTTTTTATTTTTTTCTTGATTTTTTTTAATTTTTAATTAATTTATTTAGTTGTTTATTTTTTTATTTAGTTTTTATTTAGACTTCTCCTTTAGTATTATAAAAACATAGTGAGTTTATTGCATAAGCAGAGTTCGTGAGGGAGAAATATTACCTTTAGATCTTTAAATTGAGCATACTTTGAGATCAATTAAAAAACAACAAGTCACCCAGGAGGAAAAAATGGCTAATCCATTAGAAATAAAACAACAATGAGCTAAACTTGAACAATCAAGTGCTTTTGATGGATGATAGAGATAGAGCTATGAATGAATATGCAATACCTACATTGGAAGGGCTGAATCCAAGTATTAAAAGGCCACATATTCAAGCTAATTAGTTTGAACTAAAGTCAATGATGTTTCAAATGCTACAAACAGTTGAACAATTCCATGGATTATCAATAGAGGATCCTCATCTTCATCTCAGATTGTTTTAGGCTTAGATTATTCTCTTACTCTTTGTGAGATTGTGCTCGAGCTTGCTAAACTCTTTACCATCTGATTCCATTACCACTTGGAATGGTTTGGCGGAGAAATTCACCAACAAAGAATGCCAAGCTTAGGAATGACATTACTTCCTACCAACAACACGAAGGAGAATATATATATGAAGCATGGGAAAGATTCAAGGAATTGTTAAGGAAGTATCCTAATTATGGTATTCCTTCTTGGATTCAAATGGAGACTTTTTATAATGGTCTAAATACTCACATAAGAACTATTGTTGATGCATTGGCTAATGGAGCTTTGCTAGCCAAATCTTACAATCAAGCTTATGATTTACTTGAGCAAATAACTAGCAATAATTATCAATGGCCAATGGACAGAATGACAGCCACAAGAAGAGTAGCTGGAATGCATAAGGTAAATGATATCATAGCACTTATAGCTCAAGTGTCAGCTTTGGTTAATATTTTGAAGGCTCAAAACTCACCAGCGAGTATAAACCAATTCTAAGATTCAGGAGTGTCATGTGTGTTTTGTGGGAGAGCTCATTTGTTTGATAATTATCCAAATAATCCTAAATCCATTAGCCATGTGGGTAATGTGAATCGTAACAATAATACATACTCGAACACATATAACCCAGGATGGAGAAAACATCCAAATTTCTCTCGGAGTAATAACAACATTCAAGGTGGTAATCAATTCAACCATCAATCATTTTCACTACTTGGTTTTCAACAACCACAGTAATCATAAGCCCAAGAGAAGAAGCCACCTATTGAGGACAATACAAGTGCTTTAATGCAGATGATGAAAGACTTCATTCAATTAGTGAATACAAAAGTGTCAACTCAAGAGGCTTCAATTCAAAATTTGAAGAACCAAATGGGGGAACTTGCTCAGGCTATAAGTCAAAGACCTCAAGGTAACCTTCCAAGTGACACAATTGTAAACCCAAGAAGAGAAGGTAAGGACCAATGCAATGCCATAGCCTTGAGATGTGGTAAAAATTTAAAACAATAACATAAGATAGAAAAGGATAAGGAGAAATAGGATATTAAAAAGAATAAAGAGGACTATGAAACTAAAAAAGATAAGGAGAAACCAGAAACTAAAAAGGAGGAAGAGGAATTAGTAGATAAAGACAGTAATGGAAAGAAAATAATTTAGCCAAAAAGAGCAACCTCTACAAACCCGTTATTCCTTTCCCTCAAAGACTACAAAAGAAAAAGTTAGATACACAGTTTTCAAAATTTCTAGAAGTCTTCAAGAAGCTACACATAAACATACCATTTGTAGAGGCACTTGAACAAATTTTGTCTTATGCCAAATTAATAAAGAATATACTATCAAAGAAAAGAAGGCTTGGAGATCATGAAACAATAACCTTGACTGAAGGTTGTAGTGGTATCCTTAATAGAAAACTACCATAAAAATTAAAAGATCCAGGTAGTTTTGACATCCCTTGCACTATTAGGAACATCCATTTTGGAAAGGCACTATGTGACTTAGGTTCTAGCATTAACCTCATGCCATTATCGATCTTCAAGAGATTGGGGGTTGATAAAGCAAAACCCACTTTGGTAACATTAAAAAAGGTAGATAGATTGATTAAGAGACCTTGGGTGTGGTAGAAGATTTGTTAGTAAAAGTAGACAAATTCATTTTTTCAGTGGACTTCATTGTGCTAGACATGGAAGAGGACCGTGACATTCCTATCATACTTGGTCATCCATTCTTAGCAACCGGAAGGGCACTCATTGATGTACAAAAAGGTGAACTTAAAATGAGAGTGCAAGATGAACAAGTAATATTTAAAGTTTTTAAAGAATCTGAACCCCCTAATATTGATAATGCTAATGAATGTTTAAGGATAAATGTTACTAATTGTGGGAATAGCTTAAAAGAATCTATTGAGTCACCTAAACTTAAGACTTTAACACATGTTGTTGTAAACAAGGACATAAAATCACCAGAAAATAACTCAACCTATTATAAATTTGAAAGTATGGCATCAAAGGTTGATATTGTGGACTGTGTGAACTTTTTAGAGGACACATTTCTCATGTATGTATCAAAGGCGATTATGGAAAATTTTGAGATAGGATCTAAACTCAAACCATCAATTGAAGAGCCACAAATTTTAGACCCAGCACTTCTACCCTCATATCCCCAATCAAGTATGAAAGTGAAAGAGTCCCATGGAGAGGTGAAAAAGATGTTAGAAATACATAAATTGGATGAGTTACGATGGAATGCTTATAAGAATGCCAAAAAGTTCAAAAAGAAAACAAAAATATGGCATGACAAGAGAATTGAGCACCGTGTTTGTGAACCAGAGCATAAGGTATCATTGGACAAATCAAGACTCAAACTGTTTCCATGCAAACTCAAAAGTAAATGGATACAAAGGGATATGCTTTAGGACTTGATATGACCGTCTAGTCAAGGATGTTAAATGTGACACTGGTTAGGAGGCAACTCAACTTTATTTTACTTATATTTTCATTGTTTGTGTTTTATAAATGAATAAATGTGGAGAGCAATGACACAACAAGAATGTGCTTTTCAACAACAAATGTGGTGTGCCAAGACTAAGGAAGTTTTCTTTCCTTTTACCTTTTCATATTTATATGTGCACATTATAGACAATGTGTAATTTAAGTTTGGGGGAGGGAACTTCATTCTCTATATTAGTATTTAGTATGCAGTTTAAATCTTTAGGAAATGTTTTTGTTTAATTTTTAGGATGTTTTCAATCTTGACTTGGGTAGAAATTGATAAATATATAGAAACTAAATGCATGCATGCTTGATATGAAAATATGAACTCAATATAAAAATTGGTTGTCATGACTAAGATAAGGAATGTAACATATTTGTTAAGATATTTACATTAATAATGTGATATGCTTGCTAGTTTTGATTAGATTGATTTAAATTCTTGTGCACATGTTCATGATTGATTTTGGTGTGCTTATTGAGAGAAAATTTATAGTGAGTTATACGAGTTGATGAGATCTACCAAGTTTTAGAATCTATTTGATCATCCTTTGAGGCGAAATCCTAAATAGTATTTAGCAAGATAAATGATTTAGGCATTATTTGGATCAATTGAGTCTTTCAAGCTAACCATTGTTAATATCTTTAGTCACCCATTTGAGAAAAAAGAACCATTTATATCTTTAAGCCATATTTAATGCCTAACTAATAAGTATTACCTTTACCCTTGCACATTTAGCTTGTATGAAAAGAAAAAAATTTGCAATAATGTGTTGTGCTTTAGAGTAAGGTGAAATGTAATACACCCTATAAAAAAAGAAAAAAAGAAAAAGCAAAACTCACAATACAATTATCCCTTTAAAGAAGAAGAAAATAGAATTGAAAATAATTTTAGGGGTGTTATGAAGTTACAAAAAAAAAGAGAAAATATATGTGGAATAAGATAATATGAAAAGATTGACAAAAAAAGGGTGCACCAAAATATAAGTAAAAGCTCAATTACAGTTAAAAAGTGCATAATGAACAAAAAAAAAAGCTAAGGTGTGGAAATAGCCTAAAATGTCTTCATTTATCGACCCCCACCTAAGCCTTACATTATAAGCATGTAAAGCCCTTATTGATCTTGATCTAAGTGCATATTTATATTAGTGGAGAGGGATGTGAAAAATAGATTTATGAGACTTGTTCTAAAATTTAATTGATTAGCACGCTCATAGAGGTTGATTTAATGAGTGCATTGGATGATATCATGTGCAGTACACACACACGAATAAATTTTTCAAAAACTTTGCATATCCTTGTATTGATGGAACATTGATTGATGAATATGTGAACTTCTTTATCATAGAATTGTACGACTTTTGAGAGAGATAGTTTTCATGAAATATGCATATACTAATAGAAGTATACTTATGAATGTACTACCCAAGTTATTTTATTTAGTTATACTTGGATTTACTTTAGGACAAGTAAAGAGTTAAGTTTGGGGGTGTGATGACTCTATGAAAATAGAGTCATTAGCACACTTTTTTACTTAATATTTACTTATTTTATTCAATAAATAGTATTTTTTGGGTCAAAAATATATAAATATAAACTTTTTGATGAAAAGTGGTGAAAATGTAATTTTTGGGATTTTTTTGTGATTTTTCAGGAATTTTTATGAATTTTTAATACAGGACCAATCAGGAACTACCACGTGACATGCCACACATACAGAGGAGTTGAGTGGGAAAGCCACACAGATGCCACGTAAGCATGGAGAGTAAATCACATTACGTCGTGTGTGAGGGGACAAAACCTGTGCCACATGTCAACATGACGTTCAATCCGAGTTCGGAAATTGGTTAACGAGTCATGCCATATGTCACTACGCCATTGCTCTACGCGTTCCACTTGTACACCACACCATTCGTTTCGGTGAATCACGTCACACCGTGTGTCGATGACTCAGCAAGCATTGACTCTAACCGATCTCTCCTGCCACGCGTCGCTCCCTGATCTACCCAGTGAATTTCTTCTACCACATGTCGTGCTGTGATTGGTTAGAACTATCAATTTTGCTTGTTTTTATTGTAGCCCTTGATCTAAAACTAATCTGATGGTCTAGATCGCACCTGAGCTTTATTTAAGCCCCTAATCACTTCATAAGCCCTAATTTACCTTCATTAGCATAATTTTGGTAATTGTTTTAGAGCTAAAAAGAGAAAAAAATATAGATAAATTCAAGAGAAGACACAATTTTGGTGGAGATTCAGAGGAAACTAATACTACAATTCAAGAGATTGATTGTATTTCTTTTTTTTTTATCAATTTTATGGATTTCTTTATGAAAGATATGAGCTTTATGAACACAATTATGTGTAATTAATTTATTAATCTAGGATCTTATGAACCCAATTTTCACTATGTGATGATCTAAAATTTTACCCCAATTATAATTTTAATTTAATTATATTATTTAATCTGATTTTTATGCTATTAATTGTTTGGCTAACAATTTATCTATAGAGGTAATTAAATATATTTGAAAGAATTATTTAATTGTTTGTCTTGATTAAATAACATGCATAATTTCTGGACAGAGATGTGTGATTCTTATGTATGTGATCCATAATTGATGAACTTAATGAGTAATATGTAATTTAATTGGCATGAGAGTGTGATTAAATTAATTACTATATGATGTGTAGTTTACTTGAGAGAGGAATACATGCTAGGTTATACTCAATTGATCATTTAATTAATTGTTATTATATTGGGAGATTTTAGCGATTCATATGTTTAGAAAATTGGGGGATTAATTATTCTTATATATTTTCTCGTATATCTTTTTATTCACGAAATCTGATTTAATTAATTATTGTTGTTTACTTTTAGTTGTTTTAATTTTACTTCCTTAAAATATAAAAACACCACAAAAATTTATTTTTAGTTTTAAAAATTAGTTTCTAATAAAATAATCTCTGTGAGGACGATCTTTTCTTATCATTATATTATTTATTGTGATACGTATATTTGCATATTCATTGCACACACTTCGTGTCTGGTGATCAATGAGTGCTTAAAAGCACTTAATATATCATGATTTATTATACTTTAAATGATAAAATAGATTTTTATTTGCACAATTTTATTATTTTTTAATGTAAATCTATATTTTCATAATCATAGGTATATTTTATTATTTTTTAGGTATTTTAGCTTCAAAATGATTTAAATAAACTAACACTTGGAGAGTAGTACCTAAAAGAACTCCATTACAACATCAAAGCTTAAACAATTTACGTATGTAAAGCTCACATATGTTCTAAACCATTGAAAAGAGTGTAAAAGATACTATAGATTCGAGTTGTTTAGAAGGACATGGGCTGCAATATGGAAATAATGTTACCACGATGTGGGTAAAGTGGATCGTGGCCAAATCATGTATAGTCTAATAATGTGGGATGTGTTGCCTAACCATGTGATCCATTTTTTCTCTCCTTTATAGGATTTTCTAAAGCCTTATAAAGGACCCCTCTTTCATTGTAAAAATCAACCATTTCATCTCACAGCTTCTCTTTAAGCTAATTTCTTAGCTTCTTTCAAGTTTTTCATTTCTTTTAGTAGTTTCAAAATTATTCTCTCAATTAAGGGTTGAAAAATATAGTTTATGTAGTCACTTTAGTTTTAATTCAATAAATAGTGTTGGCAATTCTATTTGGAGGTGTTTTAGAACAACAACGATAATTAGATTCAGTAAAGATACAATTCAAGTATAATATTAATGTATTCTTTTCTGATTATCTTTTGTGTTGTTTAACATGCTATGTTTAATTTTTTTTTATCATTTCTTAAAACAAGCATGTCTAACTATAAATAATATGGAATATTAGTAATTTGAATCATTTTAAAGTTAGAAATACCAACAAATAATAAAATATATTCATGATTTTGAAAATATATATTTACTAAAATAATGATAAAATTATGCAAATATAAATCTATTTTTGACAATAAAGTGCAAAAAAAAACATGTAATAATTAGTATTTTTCAAGCATTTATCATTCATCAAAGATGGCCAGGTTTCGACGAGCACAAAACAAGGCTATGACATACGTATAATGATCGGGGAATTAGAAGATCTCATGCCATGGCATGTAAGGAGCTATCCATGGTGCTAAAAAATATAGAGAAAAATTTGGTTGATAAATATTATCTTCTAATTTTAATCTCAACCCTTCGATGTTTTAGGGTTTGATCTAATGGCTCATATTTGATAATTTTTCTTATTAATTAACACTAATGAGGCACAAATTAAACACAATTATGAATAAAAAACCCTATACTTGTTGCCAAGAAGAGAGAAAAGGGAGAAAATGTTCTAGAGAAAATTAAAGAAGACATTTATTTTTTTAAGTTTGAAGAGTATATTAGTGCTACAAATCAAGAGATTGAGTGTACGTATCTCTTCTGCTTCACCTTTCTCTATTAGTTTTTATGTATTTCTTTGTTAAAAATATGAGTTTTATGAATTTAATTATGTCTAGCTAATTTATTAATCTAGGGATCTTACGAACCCAATTTTCTACATGTGTTGATATAATATTTCAACACAATTGTGATTATAATTCAATTGTATTATTTAATTTGATTTTAATGCTATTAGTTATGTGGTGAATAATTGATCTATACAGGCAATTAAGTAGATTTGAGAGAATTATTTAATTGTTTGTCTCGATTAAATAAAATGCATATTTTCTAGGTTGAGATGTATGATTCTTAGGTTAATTACTATATAGTGTGTAGTTTACTTGAGAGATAAATGCATGCTAGGTTAGATTCAATTAATCTTGTGATTGGTTGGTAATTTTTTGGGGGGGATTTTTGTGATTCACATGATTAGGAAATTAAAGGATTAAATATTCCTAGGTCGTTTTCTCATATACTTTCGTAGTTGTTGAATTTTGATTTGAGTAATCAGTTGTCATTTATCTTTGTGCTTTTATAATTTTCTATTGTCTAAATAGTATTTGTAATAATTATATTAGTATTCGGTTATAAGTTACGTAACTCCCTATGAGATTATATCCATACTTAGGTACATTATATTACTTGTACAATCTGTATATGTATGGTTAGCGTGCTGACCCCTTCTTCATATATTTTGTACAAATATATTTCAATCAAGTCCTCCAATTTGTTATTTGTATGTTTTAACGACCAAAATACCTAAAATACATCAAAATATATCACATGATTCCAAAAACACATTTTGTAATGTAATTAAGTAAAAATATAGTATTAAAACCTAATTCTCCTAATTAATTATGATAAATCACTAGGTAAGTATGCTTTTCAAGCACTTATCATCTTCCAAAATTGATTTTGAGGTATATATTTCTGATATACCTCTTACTTTTGATACATCTACTATTGGCATACTTTCTAAACCTATTGTAATAACTACAAAATTAAATCCACATATTGGTGATCAAAATAGAAGTTACTCTTCGAGTTCATAAACAACATAATAAATTTGGCTTCTTTAAGCCTTCTTCAAATGTTTTTTATATTATCTTTGACTTCGTCTCTTATAACTACTAATCCAAAAATCATCTAACTTTTTCCCTTTAGATTTATTTTATTTCTCTTCTAAGTCATTTTCAATAAGTCCTTGAAGACCTCAAATTAAAGGCTTCCATTCTAAAAGTAATGAAGCCCCTCTAGAAGAACTATGCTTGGGATTTGGTCAAGTAACCTACGGGAAAGAATACTGTTGGTTGAAAGTGAGTGTTTACTGTGAAATTCTATTCGGATGGAGCAATAGAGAGAAACAAGACTAGAGTAGTGGCTAAAGGATATGGTCAAATGTATGGCATTGATTATCAAAGAGAATTTACTTCTATAGCCAAGCTATACTTTCTATCCCTTTGAATTTGGATTGTTTTGTACTACAATTTGATGTGAAAAATGTCTTTTTCCATGAAGAGCTAACATACAAAGTGTATATGGATCCTCCTTCTCAGTTCTCAATAAAAGAAGGAAAGGTTTGCATATTAAAAAAGGTATTGTATAGGCTAAAACAATCACCAAGAACATGGTTAGGCAAATTGAGTTACTCAATAAAGGAATATAGTTTTAAGTAGGCCTAGGCAGATCACACTCTATGAGATAGAAACATAATGTGGTATCATTTTCTAGTGTATAAGTTGAATAACACACTATTGAACATGCTATAATAGAGCTTTATTGGTAAAATATTTTGTTATGTGTGCTTGATTTTTTTCCAAAGGAACATATAACTCAATTTTGTGATAACACTATAGCTATTGAAATTTCCAATTACCCAGTAGAACATGAAGAACAAAGCACATTGAGCTTGATAGAAAATACATCAAGAACAACTTATATTTTGAAGTCATCAAGGGTTCGTACATCAAGAGTATAGAAAAACTAGTTGATATTATGACTCATGGTGTAATTGAATGTTCTTTCTATACAACACTATCCAAGCTTGGCATGTGTGATATAGTACTCCAACTAAGGGGAGAGTCAACATGTGGTTATTGTGTGAATAGACATGTATTGTATTATAAGATATCTACTACTTTGTGTATAATTAGGATTACTTATCTAGTAGGTTTGCATATATGTATAAATACCCAATTGAGATATTGAATAAAATAAGCTCTTTTATAATCAATTACATATCTTTTAACTTGTCCTATTTAGGTTAATTTGTGACAAATCAGATATCCTATTATGTACTCTCACATTATAATCCCAACCTACTAAAAAATAAGTGAAACAAATGTGATGGGATCACAAAATTCATGGGTTGTATAATGAATTAATAGTATATCCCATCTCAATTCACACCTCTATAGAGTAATAAACATATTTTTGGTGATGCATGGCATCTAGAAGAAATCGAAACTACCTAAGGTAGAGGTCTAGTGAAGAGGGCTTCAAAATGCAAAGAATTGCTTGTAAATGGTCGTTCTGACAATAGCATAAGAGCAATATATTGCATTAAAATTTGAATAGTGTAGGAATTAAATGGTTGTATATAATCGAATTGGTTCTAAAATAACATATTAGTATACACAAAGTAGTGCATATATGTTATATGTACGTAATACACATTTCTTTATATAAAGAGTATAGAGGAGATAGATATATAAATATATAGCACCCTATGTATAATATAACATATTACTTTTGTGCTTATGTACAATATATACTTTTTTTTCTTATTCTTTTTTTGGCTTCAAATCAAAAGTTGTAGCTCATATGATTTTATTGCAAGTGCTTTTTTTATTTAATGGAGGTAAGGATAGTAGAACTTATTTTCAAAGTAGTGCAAATAATGATGTCACTTGAACAGAGATAACATGTTATTGTCACAATGAATTTGGGCACATTATTTAGGAACTGAAAAGCTACAATATTTCAACTCATATTGGAAATATGAAGTAGGACATGTACTACTAGTAGGCGATCTGGCTTGAATGAGTAAAGCATTTGTACCCAAAGTATAAACCAGCCACCAAGAGTGGGACAAAGAATTCAAGAAAAGTAGAATATTTGGGTACTGAATCATTTTTAATGACAAAAGCACTCATTTCTTTGGTTCTTGTTGTTTCCTTAAGTGTATTCGTAGTATTAGCATCCTTTTCTGCATCTTGGATTTTGTAACCTTGAAGAACTCCAACTTGGTATTTGAGAAGCAACTCTTTAGCTGCCTTACTATGTCCAATATCATTAAAGTCTTTGGTTGCATCTCTTCCTGCTGACTCCAACAATACTTCGTCTCCTCCTGGATGTTCCTCCAAGAACTTTGTTACATTCAACACCTGAAAAAATTAAGGAAATAAGGTTGCGTTTGGTACGTAAAATGAAAACTTCATGTGAATATGATATGAATTTTAATAGAAATTGAATTAAGTGAAAATAATATTATTATTACTATTTTTGTTTAAGTAGCATAATCGAAATAATAATAAATAATAAAATAAAAATTACAAAATTATAAATTATTTAAAATTAGAAATAAACTATTTTGATTTTAAATGAGATAATATGATAGAAATAAAAAATAATTATTTAAATATGTAAAGAAAGTGGAGCATTAATTTTAAGTATTCTTGAAGCGTGTATGATGAATGAAAATTTTTGTTTTTGTTAAGATATGTTACATTCTATTTCAAATTAACAATCAAACTAAATACAAAAAGATACATAATCATTTTCAAACAAATATGATCTAGAGATTTAATAATGTTATTTTCAAGGGAAACTAAAAAAAATGTATATTTGATAAAGTTAGCAATTGTGGATTGTTAAAGAATAAATTTTACGTTCTTGTTTAGACAATTTAGAAACACTTGTAACCAACTCTACATGTCTAACATATTTTACAACATGATCTTAGAAGTGAATTTTGGTATTTGGTTTTAAATAATGAAAAGTTTGAAAAATAATAATTTTTCGTGAATTATACGAAGAATTCAAATTAGAATGTGAAGTGAATATAATTCAACCTCATTTTCGTGAATTTGCCATAAAAATTAATAGCCAATTAAATCCATTCAAAGACGATAGATTAGACCATAAGAAGGGTACACCATATAAGATAAGAGGCAGAGAATATAAATTTACTCTTCCATTGATGACAAACCAGCAGTCATTTTTGGATTTGTGTTGAGCAATCTGGGAGAGAGTAAAAACTCGCTGGTCAGCCATAGCTAGGTCTTGTGCTTGCTTCCGAAAGGAATAATGAGTGGAGGTATTGTACTTGGAACATGCAGTTGTCGAAATTTGTAGGGGAAGGAAATAAAGGGGATGGTGTAGGCAAAACGTGCTGATCTACCTACAACTCTTGTGAAGGAGGGAAAATCACGCTTTTTACCAGATCACTGTGTCTCCTTTTGTTGACTGTAAGGTAGTGGACTGAAGGATGAGAATATGGGGTAGTGTTGACAGGATTTTAAGTTGTAACTTTATAAACGGATTGTATTTATATCCCCAGGCCTTAAACCCAAAAAATAAATAAATAAGTCACACCTCTTATACTTATATTCCAATGTACATTTTTTCTTGTAATATTCAAAGTATTATTTTTAGTCATTAATTTAAAATAAAATAAAATCTTAAGAAATTACAAAAAGTAACTCTTAAGAAACATAACGACAAAATTAACACTCTAATAATATTAAATGATATCTAATTAAATAGTATTCAACATTAAACGAATTTAAATTATCGTAATTTAATTTTCACGATATTTAATTAGAATACACTCGAAACAAAATTACGTGCCATATTTTTAATTTTAATGATAAAAGTACGAAGTAGAATCAGAGCTAATATTTTTATAATTATAAGTTTCAAGGGTGTTATTTATATTTATTTTCAAAATATCTTTTGAGATATATTAAAATTTCTACATAGAATGAATTATGATATTCTTACTTTTTAATAATTTTAAATAAATAAAAAGAAGTAATTTTAAAACTTGTAATTAACTATAAAAATAATATAATTTATGTACATTTCATACATTTTTACTATTAAAAAAATCTATCATATCATTTTATTTTAAACTTTTTCTAATTGAACATTGTTCAATTTAAACTGTAGTTATTTAGATCCGTTTAATATAGAACATCGTCTAATTCAATTTCGTTAGATATTATTATAGTGTTATTTTTGTTATTATAAATTTTAAGAGTATTTTATTTATTTAATTTTATTGTAATTTTCTAAATATCTTTTGAGTTATTTGAAAATAAAAAACATATTCTTAATTTTTAAATTTTAAATGATAAGATTGTAAAAAAAGAAAAGAGTATTACAGTAAGCACTTTAAGCACTTAGTAAGCCTACCAAAGGGTTTTTCTTGAAATTAAAATCTAATATTAAAATGACAAAAGAAAAGAAAAAGAAAGATACTGAGAAAGCAACGAACGAGAATAATTGGCATTAGAAATAATTAAATAATAATAGGAAAAAAATATGTACTTCCTATGATAAAGAGGATACTTATTAATTAGATGGATTAAAAAATAATAAAGTCGATCTTTTTTGTTTATCATTCCATCGCTCGATAAAAAAAATATAAAGAAAAATTAAGAACTTATTTAGGGAGGATTATAAAGTGCTATAACGTTTAGAGAAAGATTAGATAGAGAGTCACATCCCCTCAGTAGGTAACACAAGTCTATATTAGAGAAAGATTAGATAGAGAGTCACGTCCCCTTAGTAGGTAACACAGGTCCATATATATATGCAGCACTATTCTAAGGTGTCAACATCCTACTTGAACGATCATATCTGACTTGTAATTAGATCAACTGTCACAGAATGAGGTACGTCTATGTATCTTTGTAATACATGTCTTCTTATCCCCTTATCACATCTTGTACCTTGGGTACCCCATTGGGGTCATACACCTTATGTACCACACACATCTCATGTACAATGTACACTTTGTGTCCATTCAATGTCTTACACAAACACCTTGTGATACCCTCTAGACATGGGATACCTTGGTCCACAACACCCAAATATTAAGTACTTCATTCTTTTATCTTAAAGCAAGATGAAAGAATCTCTCCTATGAGGGCACCACTTAAATAGGTACTCATTTCATAAAGATGCAATCTTTTCAACTTCTTGACATAAACCTTCTAAATTATTTTTGGGGTAAACTTTCAAATTCTTGAGTTACAAACCTTTGAGCTTCCTTTAGGAAATCCAACTCTCTCACCCACTATATTAGGAACTCTAGTCCATCATCCATTTTCATTTTTCATTTTCCTTCAACAATATTAAAAACTTCATTCAGAGAATTCTAGGCCGCGTGAAGATTTTCAAACTATGTTTGAAGAATTTCATACCGCACTAAAGGAAATCTTGTTTGAGGATTCCGCTTGATCATTTTCTTGAGGTTTATATGGGGTGGAATGTGAGAGTTTGATTTTGAGTTCCTAACAAAAGGAGCCATATTTTGGGAGGCAAATTGTTGCCCAATATCAGTTACTAATTCATGCAACAAAAAAACCTACATATTATGTTTTGATAGATGAACTTCTATACATCACTTTCTTGTATTCATGTCAATGGTTCAGCTCCTATCATTTAGAGAAGTAATTAGTTGCTACAATAAAGAACCATTTTGGGGTTGGAGAAATAAGTAGAGGGCCTACAATGTCCAAACTCCATTTTTGAAAGGGTTATAGTCGACTAATGCTTTTATCTCACTTTCGTGTAAATGAGATGCATTGGCATGCCTCTGACACCTATCACATCTTTTGAGCATGATTAATTCCATCTTTTTGCAAGTTTGGCCAATAATAACCTTATCGCATGATATTTTGCAAGAGCGTCCTCCCACCCGAGTGTGAATCATAATGATCTTCATGTAATTCCCTTATCCTGACTTGAGCTTCTTGAGTAGGAAGGCATTTAATACTTGGTCCACCAATATTTTTCAATTAATGGTTCCTTGAAGAATGGTGCAACTCTTGGACATGATTCTTTCTTGTGTCTTCCTTATTTTTAAGGAGGATCCTTGAAAGAGATACTCTAGATATATGGTCATCCATGAAGAAAGGGTTGTGATACCAGTAAGCTGAGGTAGAGAGGAAGTGATGAGGCTTATAAGGATGCTAGACTTGGTAAGCATGATACAAGAATTACCCTTTTAATTTTTGTAAACATTTTCATCACCAAACAAGCAAGTAAATGGCATATGTGTTTCCTCATTTGGGTACTTGTTTGATCTGAATGATTTGGGAGTTGGTTTTTTTTTGTTCCTTCCAAGTATTTCTTCATTCTTTCCTCCTTAGCTTCAAAGACATTGTTCACTTGATTAAATGTTAAGTGTGTGTGGCTTTTGATCAATACTTTCTTTGTTTCCAGTGAATGGAGTTGATGAAGTGCTAGCAAAAGTACTTTATACTCAACTACAATGTTAGTGGTCGAGAAAGAAATTTGGTTACATTGTTCTATGAGTCCTCCTATGGAGGGTGAATATAGTTATTCCTACTCCTAAACCTTTTGAATTATAAGCCTCATCAAAATTTATCGTCCACAAGTTTTGGGTAGGTGCTCCCACTTATACAACTTGATTAGATGTATTGTTTAGCTCGGCCAGTGCTTGTCCTTTAATGGCTAATAGTGTGTTATGCTAGATATCAAATTCACTCAACTCAATGGCTATTTGAGAGAGACAATTTGATTTTTTGGCTTGGCTATAATATTTTTGAGAAGGTAAGATGTCATGATAATTATTTAGTAAGCGCCAAAGCAATGTTTGAGCTTTCTAGAAGCCATTCTTTTCGTGAATATTGCTTTGCCTACAAGTGGTATTTTTTTTGTGCTCCATTGAAAGAATGGCTAACGTAGTATGTGGGTCATTGGCTTCCCTCTCTATCCATCACAAGAATGGCACTAGCTACCCTTTCTATGAAGGCCAGATACAAGTCTAAATTTCAACTACTTTAGAGTTTATCAAGAAGGGTGCCTTCCCTAAGTACTCTTGATGGATTGAAAAGAATTTTTGCTTTCTTCGCTCCATAAATAATCTTTATTCTTCTTGAAGAGTTGAAAGAGAGATAAACATTTCTCCATAAATTTGGATACAAAATGGCTTATTGAAGCTATGTATCCATTCAATTGTTGCACTTACTTGAGGCAATGTAAAGACATCATATTGACCAAGATAGTAATTTTATCAAGATAGGCCTTAATTCCTTTAAAAGATACTTGGTACCCCAATAATTCTTCTGATATTACTCCAAAGATGAATTTCTTAGGATTAAGGCGAATCTTATAATGTCTAATGATAGTAAAAACTTTTTTTCTAGATTAGAAACATGATCTCTTGTGGCCTTGGTTTTCACCATCATATTGTTCATATACACTTCCATATTCCTCCCTATTTGGCTTTCGAACATTCTGTTGACCAACCTTTGATAGGTTTCCTCTGCATTTTTTAACCCAAAAGGCATCCTTCTGTAGCAAAAGGTCTTTTCTTCCGTGATAAATGCTATTTTCTCCTCATCTCTTAGATGCTTACATATTTGATGGTAACCTAAGTATGTATCTATAAAACTCATTACTTTGAATCCAACTGTGGTGTCTTATATTTGATTAATGTTTGGTAAAGGAAAACAATCTTTAAGGATAGCAAGGTTAACATTAGTGAAATATATTGGCTAGTACAACATTTGAGAGCCACGTGGGGTAGTCTACTTTTCTATCCCATTCCACTTTTTTGAGGGAGTTTACTTATGTTGTTAGACTAGTTCTTTGTATGATCCATATCCAGCTCATGTACGATTATGTCAACATTAATAGCAGGCATGTCTTTTGATTTTCAAGCAAAAAGGTCCATATTTCTCTTTAAGAATTCAAATAACTTCTCTTTAGCTTCTACGGAGAGTATGGAACTTATCTTTAAAAAGCTTTCCATGTCCATCATCCCTATAGGAATGGTCTTTTAGTCCTTATGGCCCACAGTCAATATCTAGCTATATGGTTGCTGTGAATTTGCTAGTCTTCTATGTTAAGAACCTCTTAATTGCTAGTTTGTGTTCGAGACATGTTTTGCATTTTTCATGGTGACATCCTAACCATTCATTGCCCTTTCCTGATCTCTCTTAATTTCTTTTACTCCATCCTTTATAGGATACTTGATTGATTGATGGTAAGTTGATGGGACAACCCTCACTTTATGAATGTAGGGTCTTTCCAATATTGCATCGTAGGAGGTGGGGGTATACAGGACAACAAAATTGGTGAGTATAATATACTTTTCCACGAAGATAGAGTATCATATTGTACATATAGACATGGTGAAGCTGTCATTGAACCCCACCCATAACATTTGTTGTTAGGTGCTCTCCTAGGGGTTAATCCCATGTCAAGAAGTGCTGACAAGTATAACAAATCCTAGGAACTACCATTGTCTACCAACACTTTGTGCAACTCTCAATGTGCGATTTTAACTGTGTTCACCAAAGTATCATTATGAGGTGGTAGAATTTTCCTCCTTGAAAAATTTATTGGAAATATTGATATCTTATGCATCAAGGTATAGGCTAGAAAATTTATGTCTCTAACCTCTATAGATGGTGTGAATTGTATGGATGTCCCCTTGGGGTGGTTGGACCTACCTATCCTTCTCTATGAGGAATTAAAAGGAACCATATCCCTTCTTGGTATACCTATCTGATCATCCTATCTAGAAGCTCTGTTCCTATTCCCATCCACTATATCTATAAATGTCATTTCGAAAAGAGTTGTTTGATGTCCTACTTGAGGTGTCTACATCCCTTGGTCCACTGACTCATGTCTTTATGGAATATATCCACGAAGGATACTTGTAATGGTGGTCCACATAAAGGAGACAAAGCCCTTCCCCATGTTCCTAATCTTCACCTAGGTGTTATTATTGGCTTAAAATGGGGTGAGTTTGGGAATCTATCTACAAATGGTTTTATTTCTCTATCTTTCTTGCTTGTCTTAGGTTTGTGGAATGGCTTGGACATAGTAGCTTTGATGGGTTTCAACTCTCTTTTGACATTGACAAAATTTTATGCCTCCTTATATAGCACATTAAGAGAACATGGGGTGGTCTTGGTCAGTTCCATAAATACACTAGTGTCCCTTTTTATTCCTTCCTAAAATCTTTGATAGAGATAGAGTCAGGATATTGTGAAATCTTTATTTTCTCCGTCTTAAACCTCTTTATGTAGTTCTTTATTGTCTCCTCACTTTCTTGGACAATGGAGAACAAATGGCATGATTCTTTTTGAATGGGTTTGTTGCAAGCGTAGTTCATAATGAAAGCCCTCACAAATTGGTTGAAGTTAGTGATGCTCTTAGAAGGAAGCTCTATAGACCATTTATGTGTTGTTTCTAGGAAAATAAAGGCAAAAATATTTTTTCCTTCTAAGATGAACACTTCCACCACAGCCATCTTAAAATGTATCACATGAACTATCGAATCATCCACTCCCTTATATCGTCTAAAAATGGGGATCTCGATAATTATTCATACACAGCTTCAATATCGTCCACAAGGCATCCCCGATCCTATTTTTTGAGTTGATGGGCCATTTTTTCTTCCATCTTCTTTTCCTTGTTCTTATATTTATCATTCACTTGCTATCGAGGTAGTCTGAGTAATTATTGATAGGTACATATGCATCATATGGTTCAAGTAAATGAGAGATCATTTGACTTGGATAGTAGGGCTCATAAGGTAGTTCTTATGGTAGCTTTACGAGTATAGGTTCTTTGTATGTAGGTATTGGTTCTTGATGGTGTTATTTCCTCGGTCCAAGAGAAACTTGTAGGCTCTTGTTGGACATAATAATTTTAGGGGTGGCATAGTCACTATGGTCTAGAAAGAGCTTTCTGCTTCTTCGAAGTAGTTTTTCTATATTAAAAGTGCACGTATTTTCTTTTTACCATTTTGTGATTGGATAAAAGCTTGTTGTAGCTCCAAAACTTCTTATGGAAGCTTTAACATTTTGGTATTCCTTTCTAAGGATACATCCTCAAAAACACACTCATTGAGTTAGTGGCATGTGGGACCATTTTCATAAGTAATTCTAACTTCTATGGCCAAGGGTTGATTGAAGTGATACCCTAGTCCATGATGGGGTGTCATGTGGGCTTCTTGGTGAGGTACATGTTCAACATGATGACTTCTAGGGACTTGTGAGATAGGGTGCTTGGGGTGCTTTTGACTTTTTCTTATCCTTAAATCAAAGGTAGTATGCTGGCTGGACATATTGATAAGGGTGAATTTCCCTATTACATAAGGTGATTCTTCTGATTTTCTAAATCAAAGGTGTCAAATTCTCAGTGTACTAAAAAAATTTAGGACCCTATAATGGGCAACAATTGTAGAGAGGGGATTACAAAGTGTTATAAGATTTAGAGAGATATTAGAGAGAGTCAAATCCCTTTAATGGGTTACCCAAGTACATATATATAGGCACCACTACCCCAGGTATCTGCACTCGATTGGAATGATCATATCTAACTTGTTATTAGATCCCCTACCACAGGGTGAGGTCATGTTCATATCTTAGCAATATATGTCTTCTTATCCCATTATCAAATCGTGTACCTCGGGTACCCTGTTAGGGTCATATACCTTGTGCACCTCGTGTACCACATGTCCCTTATATACAACATACATCCTGTGTACTTAAAGCACCTCCTGTCCATTGAATCTCTTACACAAGCATCTCGAGATGCTCCATAGACATAGGATACATCGGTCCGTAAAACCCAAACATAACTCATTATAGATTCTCCAGTTAGCTTAATAGAATTCATCAATAAATAAATTGTATTATTATATCTCTTTCTTATCAATCAATGTATTTTTATTTTTCTTAATTTTGAGCAAAAAATGGAGCTTTAAACGGAATGTGTAAAAGGCATGTGATGATTTACTTTTATGTGCTTAATACATTGGAGGAAGGTATTTTAAGATTATGCTTTTGAAAATAATTAGTGTTGAAAAATATGAATGCACATAAGTTTGGTTGATTTGTTCTACCACCCACAAATATTTTGATTTCAAATTATCATGTTAAATTTGAAACTTTAATGAATTTTTTAATTTTATTTCATTAAAAATATAAAGTATCAAATTTTGTACGAAGGTTTGAAGCTTGATGGAAATTCCTAGCAATACATACCATTTCATATTTTATTTAGTAACTTAAGAATATTATTTGAATTGAATGTTTCAAATCTTGTATTTTTCGTGTGTTTTCGAAGCACTATTTTGAAAATTCTTTCGACTCATTTCATGACATGCATAGAACAATTTCAATTTGAAAATTAACTTTCGTAAGTGTCATGAATTTTATGTAAATATTTCATGTCAAATTGGTTTATAGATGATCTAGGTAAAATAAAAAAATTTCAATGATTGTTTTTCCCACTTTCAATTTTTGTAAAAGAACATGTTTTAAACTTTTTCTCCTTATTGTTAGAAATGTTTCAAGGAAAACTTTAATGAAACTATTTTCAATATGTCTGCATTGGTTTTGTAAAGTTTGTCAATTTTAATAACCTATAATGACATTAAAGTAATGAGTATTTTCTTCTTAATTAATTTGACACAACCAATTAATAAGAATATTTGTTAGTTTAAATAATTTGATTAAGAAGAAGAAACGTAATCAATGTTATTATATTGACAATCTAAATCAAAGTATTTAAAGTAAAAGTAAGAGTTTAAAATATTTTGTAATAAGTTGCAATAGTGCAACACATAATGTAACCTAGGTTCTTAATTGTGTTGGTGTATAGGATAGAAAACTGAGAGGGTGCTAACGTTGTTTTCCTATGAGCTTCCCACTTGCCAAGTAAGTGAACTGACATTACCTAAAATATTAACTATTATGTTTCGATATATATTAATGAATGTTTGCCTTTTGATATATGACTATTCTGGGTGATATCATGATGTCATTTAACTATGAATGCGTTTTTTTAATAGCATAATTGTTTGTCTGGCATGCGCATTGTCCCAAGTATGGCATTCAAAGTTTTGATGTCAAAAACTCAAGTTTGATCGTAAGTTTATCATGGACTATGATTTTGATTTTCAAGAAAATAGGTGATTGAGAAAATTATTTTGACAGTAAGTTTCAGCTCAAGTTTAACCTACGTTATGATTTGATTTTGATTGGGAGCATATTATATTTGTTTTGGGCCGTATGAGAGAGGTGTCCCTAATTTACATAGTTACCCTCGGTCATCTAAGTCCTTGTCATTTGGTTTGGAAGTAATTTTGTATGTGAGAATTTGTTGTGGAATTCCAATTTTGACTCATTTGTAATTATCTTTCATGCATGCTAGTCACCAATGATTGATTTATTATTGTTATGGTTGTCGAAGAGTGACATTTTGTTTGGTTGTTGATCGGTGACATTGTGTATTTGCACCACCACTCATTGATAGAATTTGTGGCATTTTATGAAATAAAAGTTTTGGAAAGTTTTTCTATGAATTATGGCATACTGAGAAAAGATGATTTTTGATTCCTAGTATGGGGACTAAAAACTTAATTTTTGTCATATAAATATCCAAATAACACCCAATTAAATATAGATAGCAATCAAAGTACTTGAAAATTGAGAGAAAAATTAAGAAAAAAATAATCTTTGTGTCATTCTTGATGATTCTTGAAGGAATACTGAAGAACAAGTCGAAGATTAAAGTTTTTGATCCTTTTAACTATAATAATGCATCCAAATCATATTATTTTCTTAAATTTTTCTTTATTTATGATGGAATATTTAGTATATTTATTGGATTTATTGATTTTCATGGCTGGTATTAAACATTTAATGTAATTTTGTAAATATTTAAGTCCTAGAATATAAATTTATTAATTTAATGTCAAATTATTTTAGTTTTAATCTTGCATTCTTGATGTATTTAATTCTACATTTAAATGTCAAAACTTTACATATATGAATTAGAGTGATCAAGTAGTTTATTGTTAGTTAAAGAGATTAGTACGTATTTACTAATATTCTTATTTGAAGTAGCACCTTGTGATTTCTATTAATGAATAATTGTAGAGGAATGAATCATGGAGAAGACAACAATGACTATAAAATATTATATATTTTATGTGTTCTTAAAGTGAGACAAGGTTTGCATATATAGAATTCTAATTCATTAAACCTAGATCTTAATGGAAAATATTAAAACACCCTCATTAGGTTTTAAAGCACTTAATTAAACAAGGTTATTAAGTAATTTCACATAGGGGTAAATTATAAAAGATTATTAAAACATATTAACTAGTCACTCAATCAATCGATATCCTCGATCGATCGATCAAGTTGTGTTAAGAATTTTAAACCTAGAGTACTCCACCGAGTACAATCGATCGAGTGAACACAAAAAAAACCCAAGAGAGACTCTATAGAAGTTGAACAAAGTTCGATTGATCAACAACCTCGATCGATTGACATGCTTGGTCGATCAGTCAACTAATGCACAAAAAGTAATTTTAAGTGTTGTGAAAGTGTGCTAGTGAATGCATATGTGTAATACGAAATGTGATAGTTATGAAGGATATACCTGAAATATGATTATCTAGAACTCCAATGTTTTTTTGGCTTAGCTAGAAAGACTTATTTAACGAGGCTAAAATCTAGTTTATAAGTAAAAATTTGTCCATAAATATCTCCAATAGTCACAATTATTTACAAACTCCCCCTTTTGAATTTTGTGTGTGGCAGAATAACTCTTTCACTACAAGACACTCTTAAGAATAAAAATGTTACGTTGAAGTCCTAGATTCTATAATTGAACTATCCTATAATCCAATGAATCTATCTTTTCTTTCTTTCTTGTCATCTTGTATGTAACATAAAGATCACAAATAAGATTGTTAATCCAATCCTCAACAATCGCCCCAAAAAATTGACACTAATAAGAACAAGCAAGTATAGGTGATTTTATACAAATGATAAGTAATTTAAGAATAAGAGTTATCATACCCACGAATATTGGTAACAATATCTACTCTAAATTACTAATTTATTTATAAGTTAATTAAAATTAGTATATAGGGTTTTTTGTTGTTTTTGAAAAAAGAAAATGTAAAATAATAAAAGTGAATTGTACAAGAACATTGAGAGATGTATGATCATGGGAATTTCTTCCCCTCTAGCTTAGAAATTATTAATCATATCATGAGTGTAAATTATTTTTTTAAGTTCTAAATTAGTTTTTGTAAATCTTGTACTCATTTGTGTCTTTTTTGGCTCCACAAATGCAAAACATAAAGTCTATTTATTTTATTTAATGCTTTTGTCTTCCTCTGTGTAAAATTGGTTATTGTTGATCAGTAATATATGCACGCATCTAGTTAGGTATATTATGCTTGAAAGCATATAATTGTGATTTATTTGAACTTTAATATTATGTGATTAATTTGAACTTTATTATTAAAAATATATTTATATTTTCATAATTTTCATTATTTTAGAAAATCTATGTTTTTGGAATTATAGGTATATTTTATTGTTCTTTAGGTATTTATAGCTTAAAATTTATTAAAAAGATCAATACATGAAGAATAATACCTAAAAATACTCAATTGTAACTTGTGAGAATTAAAGAATAAACATATGTAAGCTTTACATATATACCAACCAAGATGTAAGGGGATAAAAATATAAAGAAAATTGGAAAGAAACAGAACATTACGGGCCTTGGCAATGATTATATGTGTGACATGATGTGGGTGTCTCGGGTCATAATGTTCATGCATACCAAAATTATTGTGCACCATAGTGGGGGAAAAATGCATCAAGACACACACCACCATGATCCACATTTTTCTTCTCATTTCAACATTTTTCCTAGCTATAAATATAACCCTTCTACCCCTTTACAAATCATTCCGCGACAGCTTTCATTTGCTTATTATTTTTTTTGTTTTAGTTTAAGTTGTTTTTTCAAAGTTATTCCTTCAATTTTGAGGTTGAACAAGTTTTATTTTATGTTTAGTTTACAAATAGTTTAGATTATGTTATCAAAAATAAGTGATAGTAATAAGGATATTTTTTAAATAGCATAACACTCCAAAAATTATTTGTAAAAATACATTTGAGGTATTAATTTTAATTGTATTATATTTATAGATTTAATTTATGTATTGTTATGCACTGCTATATATAATATATTGGCCATTTTTTAAATTGAGCATGTTTGGCTGATGTGATAATAGGATTTTAATTATAGTGATATGCTTTTATAAATTATTTAGGCGTATATTTTTAACAATTATTAAACATATATTATTTTCTATTTAAGAATTTTACAAAGTTTATTATCGAAAAATATATTGACGATATATTTTTCGTAATAGATTTAAAATATGAAAATTGATTTTTAGAAACATGAATTTAAATCTAATTTAAAATTATATTTTATTTCAAAGTTTTGATAAGATTTATTATTGAAAAATATCTTAAGAACATATTTTCATAATAAATTTAAAGCATGAAAGTTATATTTCGGATACATCGATCTAAAAACTAAATTAGACGACTTAAATAAAAGTTTAAATTATTAGCCCACCAAAATCTAACAAACATTAGCAAGCGTTTGTGTGAAGCAACCTAACTCATGATAATCAAACCATGTAATTTAAACAAATTCATGTACATTCCCTTAAAGTCATATCATATTTCTTCAGTTACACTAAGGAATATAGGCTTTCCTTTAAAGTTACATCTTCATAGACGTTAAAGTTACATCTCCATAGACCTAAAGTTATTATCAAAATCAAAAGGTATTTAATTCGGTTGTAACGGTGTTAGGGGTAACAGTTCATTGAAACAATGGATGAGAGAAATTCAAAAGCTCAAAGGTCTAAAAAGTAAGAGAGCAAGACAGATAAGGTATATCATCCTAAGATCTAGTAAATATACAAAACCTGGTGTAATATTATTTTATGGGCCCTAATTTCATTCTAAAACTCTTCAATTCATTAGTCATTCCAAAACCCTTTTTCATGCTTTATTTTCTTTTCACCAATTTTTATTTTATTTTCTTCAATTTTTTTTCTATTTTTCTATTCTTAACTTTTTTCATATTTATTTATTTTTTTAGATGGGTGGTTAATTTCATAAAAAAATGGGTTATTTTATCAATATTTGAAAATTTTACAATGTTTGTCACATTACATCTCTAAATCCCACTCTTGCACCCTTCTTAGGATCTACAATGTTTGTATGCAACTTTAGGTATCTTTGAACTAAATGAGATGGCCAATTTGTTTGGTTGAAATGGTTTATGAGTAAGTACAAACAAGTGGCTCATGTAGATCCTCGATCGATGCTCAATCAATCAAATGGGTGTTAATTTATTGAGTCCATTTTTGGATTGATCAAGGATTTATTTCCATTCATCCATTTGTTGCCATGATTCCTTGATTAATCCCAGTCCTTTATTTATCTACCTCTTGGCTAAATCTATCAATTTTTTATCCATATTTTATATCCAAGGTTTCTCGATCAATCTCAATTGATTGAATGCCCTACTTTTGCTTGAAATACACATTGTTTTTCTCTTTTTTCTCATTTTGTTACTTAACACTTCTATAAAATAAAACAAAAACATAAAATGCACAAGGAATTATAAATTATTTTAAATATGTGAGAATTGATGCACAAATATGTGTTTAGAACAACATCGATCCAAACTAACCCACACCTATTTTTTGCCAGTCCCCGAGCAAAGGCAAAATAAATTAACCTTTTTAGCATTATCTCATGGACATAGCGATGATATGGTTTTGAATTTTAATGTTCATATGAAGTGGAATTTAGTCTTTTCTCCACTCTAGGTACCCTATAATAACCATGCTCAAAGTATGTGTGTGGTTTGGCATCCATTAGCAATACTTATTTCTCGTTACTTAAATGAGCTTATATATCATTTTTTCTCATTGATTGATGAACATATTTTTGACCTATA
Organism: Hippophae gyantsensis; assembly: GCA_030763125.1. Classification (NCBI taxonomy): domain Eukaryota; kingdom Viridiplantae; phylum Streptophyta; class Magnoliopsida; order Rosales; family Elaeagnaceae; genus Hippophae; species Hippophae gyantsensis. The sequence continues at coordinate 49,447,060 of CM061031.1, read as the reverse complement.
ATTTGATATGCTTTTAAGCATTAATTTTATGTTTTATTTTAGAATTTTGTTACAATTGAAAGGATTTTTGTGTTTTCAAGGCTATTGGGCATTTGGAAGACTCTTGAACTAAATAAGCAAAAATAGTGAAAATAGGGTGAGAAATGGAAACTTGGATATGTCATAATGAACCACAATAAGGCCATTAGCTTGAGTTCGTGTACTAAGGCACAAAATAAAATCATGATGTAAAGGGGTAATCTCGTGGTGCATTGGTGGTTTTGATTTTCATCTCGCGCAGTGGTGTTGAGTAATGCATGCCACAGCCCACGCTCATTTAATGGCCAAAAACCCTCCTCTTTCCTAAAAATGTCTCTTTCTTACTCTTTTCTAAAACTAACCTATAAATACATCCTTAAAACTTTTAAAACTTAACCAGCCAAAGTAGCCAAAATTCTCCATTCCATGACATAGAATTAGAGAGAAAACTCCCATTTGTGAAGTTTTTCCAAGGATTTGCAAAAAAATCATCAACAAATTCAAGGATTTAGAGATTATAGATCAAAATGAGATATTTTAATTATTAGTTCTTATTTCTCTCTATATTTGGATTATTTATTTTGTAATTGAATTGATTTTGATTAATTTAATTATGTTAGTCTAAGTTTGTGTATGTGATATTAGTTTTTCCTCCATGAGTGGAAGAATAATTTGATGATTTTGTTCAATAAAATTTGATGTACTTCTTAGTCATAGCTTTCCATATCTTTTTTTATGGATTATTATTGGTCATTCTAATTAATGAACAAAGCGACTATTTTGGAACTAAGCATTAGACACATCTTTTATGTTTGGTTGTGTATTTATGAATAAGAATCTAATTTAATTGCATTGATTTATGTTAAATTAGATGGTTAATTTATTTCCCTTAAGTTTTCCATTTATCTGATTTCAATCCTAATTCAAGAAGAAATTAGTTAATTGAGATTTGTGGGGGCTTGGTATGATCATTGGGGACCTCTTATTTAAAATAAAAAATGAACAATTCTAACTTTTGAATCTATATTATGAAAATCATTTAATTTGTTTTATCTATAAATGGTTAGTTGACTAATTGTTTGATGAACATTATTTTTACCTATAATTTGATGTGTTTTTAAGTATTATTTCATGTTTTATTTTAGTATAATGTTTTTTGTGTGAGTATTTTCATTTTTTTGTAGGTTAATGTCGTTTTTAAAGGATCTTAATTGAACATAAGCAAAAATTGTGAAAATAGGGAAATAAATGCAGATTCAGATAAGACAAAATGAACAAAGATATCAAAAATTAGAAAACTAGTGCGTTCCATGGACCAAATGCATGTATGATGCATAGAGGTGCTCATGGGTTGCAACTTGGGATTCTATAATTACAACGCACACAATTGTGTAGAAAAAAGCATGCCACGATGAGGTGCTTTCGAGTTGCAATGAAGGATGTAACTTTTGTATCGTGTCGTGGAGTTGACTATTCCATGCATTGGATTTCATGTGTTTAATGGCTAGAAACCCTAATACGCATGCGAAATATATTTTATCCAAAACCTAACCTATAAATGCGTTATAGACCTCTCTTAAACCACATCTAAAAATACCAGCCACCTATAGCCGTATTCCATATAGATATGGAAGTTTAATATGAGTTTGAACTGTTTGATGAATGATATAGCATCCATGACTATTATAGCTTGTCAATTGCAATGCCACCACCTTGCTGAAGTGCATGCTTACTATGTGTAGTGTTAGAGAATATATGATTTTATGTAATTTTTTGCACACAAGATTAGTAAAATGTCTGATTTAATGTATTGTATATAGTGATAGAATACCTATGATTTTATGTACTAAAATAGTGATAGAATTCCTATGATTTCATGTAATACTTGCTTGTAATATCTACTGCAAAGGATTGAAAAAGGTCACACATACATTTTCTACAAAGGTTACATGCAAAAACATCAAAGTGATTGGCAAAGTAATTATAGGTTTGTGATTTATCTTCGTGACAGACAAAAGCGATTGTACTATTGGGTTGTTGTAATTAAAAGTGCCTAATTGTGGAACTACTTAAAGAAAAGTGATATGAGCATTATTGGCTACGCAGTGACGGGCAGAACCGACATCATCGATCTTGCCGATACTTTGGTTTTATATTTATAAAACTCTCGCAAGTGCACGAATCATTTCATAGAAAATGATAAGTATACTCCCAAGGTCGATCTAAGGAAGGAATGTATGTGGTTTCTAATTTATTATTCAAACTTTTAAAAACGAAATTAAATCTTAAACATCCTATCACGATATTTTGGGTTTTGTGTTTTTAATCTACTGACATAAAAATAAACATAGATACAGATTCAATAAATATTTATACAAATTTTATCATTTATAATAGTGGAGTATTTATGAATATAATAACTAAGTTAATTATGCTTGCTCATATTATTTAGGTTATTAAAGATATGAATTGATATTTATTGATTCTCTTTTTTTTATATGAATACCACCTTTGTTGGGGTTAGATATTCTTTGTTAACTAAACAAATCAATTAACACCTATGGGTGGGGTTGATAACTAATTTGGTTAATTAAATTAATTCATTTTTTCTAAGAGATTGAAAATGAACCATTTAAATGCCACCTTTAGTAGGGTTGACAGTTTAAACTTTATTCAAGGTGTCCAAATTAAACCTAAGAATTTAGTTATCCGAGTACTAACTTTTAAGTTTTAAAACCACTACTGAAAACATGTTGTCAATACATTTTCAGATAATAATTCTTATAAAAACTTTTGAAATAGAGCTTCACTCTAACTACCGGGCGATTGTACCAACAAATAAAAGAGCACTACTATAAATCAGATCGAATAATTAAACCTTAAAATCTAATTTTCAGATTTAAGTTTGTAATGAAAAATAATATATTTATCTCTAATATTCTTAATATAAAATCTTGAATAAAAATAAAATCAATTCATTTTAGATATTTATTGATTCTCTCTTTTTTATATGAATACCACCTTTGGTGGGGTTAGATATTCTTTGTTAACTAAACAAATCAATTAACACCTATGGGTGGGGTTGATAACTAATTTGGTTAATTAAATTAATTCCTTTTTTCTAAGAAATTGAAAATGAACCATTTAAATGCCACCTTTAGTAGGGTTAGACAGTTTAAACTTTATTCAAGGTGTTCAAATTAAACCTAAGAATTTAGTTATCCGAGTACTACCTTTCAAGTTTTAAAACCACTTCTGAAAACATGTTGTCAATACATTTTCAGATAATAATTCTTATAAAAAATTTTGAAATAGAGCTTCACTCTAACTACTGGGCGATTGTACCAACAAATAAAAGAGCACTACTCTAAATCAGATCGAATAACTAAACCTTAAAATCTAATTTTCAGATTTAAGTTTGTAATGAAAAATAATATATTTATCTCTAACATTCTTAATATAAAATCTTGAATAAAAATAAAATCAATTCATTATAGATATTTTTACCTATTTAATATTTCGCAAGCATAACAACGTTATTATTATATCATGTTTACAAACAGCCAACAAAGTTAAATTTAATCACAGACAAATTAAATATAACATGTAAGAATAAAGCATAAAAATAACTGTAAAGAAAATAAAATCCTTACAATACTTTGATGTTATTCCTGTTGTTGGAAAACTTCCAAACGGAATTTGCACTTCCATTTATTGAATCAAAAAACAAATAAATTACAAAAACATAATTATTCTTCTCAAAAAGAGAAGAACTCTACAATTAAAAAAAACTAAGGAAAAACTAAAAGCTAAGAAATGAGAGAAAGAAGGAGAAGAGAAGATGTGTTCTGAGGTGTGATTTCAAGTGAAGAGAATGGGGGTATTTATAGGTGAGGAGAGGAAGAAAAAGTGAGTGAAAAAATGATTAAAATTTGGGAAAACGCGGAGTAGTGAATGATGACGTCATACTGATGATGTCATGCTAATGTGGGCACAATAGCCCGCGCAGATGGGTAGCGGCACGTGCAGATTGGGCGCAGGCGCGCGTAGATGGGAGCAGGCTCGCGCGGACGGGAGCAGGGGCGCACACGAAAGGGAGAGCTGGCGCGTGCGTTGCTGGGCGTGGTGGGCGGCGAGCGGCTGGGCAGCAAGGTGGCGCGATTTTCTCCTTTTCGACATTTTTTTACCTTTTTGACCCATTTTGTCCAATTTTTCCATATTTGTTGGCTTTTCCTCATTTATTTTATGAATATATTTGTGATGTATTGCCTCTAGTATTCTTCTTTGAGTCTTTAAGTTATGTTTTTAAGCGAAAATACCTGAAAAACAATAAAAATATCCGTGATTCCGAAAAGACAAATTTATATAAATATATGATAAAATCATATAAATATATATATTTTTAATCAATTAGTGTGCATAAAATCATGATAATTTTAGTGATTTTTGAGCACTCATCATGCAGCGCCGAGCGAAGGGGGCACATAGGGGTAGGCGCAAGGTGCAGAACAACGCAGGTGTTGCGTGTTTTTCAACACACGAACTCGTGCAAGCATACACGATCACAAGTAATAAAGATTTGTAAGTAAAGTATCGATCCCACGAGGATTTGTTACCATAGTTTGTCGAGTACTAAAATTATATCTCTCTAATTTTATCCAAAATAATCGTTGGTTATTAAAAAAAGTAAAATAAGAAAATAAAAGAAATCTAGGATTGCAATTTTTCACCAAATTAATCCACTCAAATCATGTTATTTTCTTTTGATTTATATTTTTTAGTACATTTAATTTGTCAACCGAAAACTTCTTTTTTTATTATTCATACATCTCTTTCGAGCTCCGTATAAACACACCTCGTTAAATTAATTTACTATATCTCTATGAAAATTAAATTTACCGAGATTCATTACGTTCTAAATTTTCAAATGGCCACACATACAATTAGGGTATATCTCTATCCTTCATCATACATGTAATTCTATTTACGAGCAATACACACACAAATGCCTTTCTCAAGTTTATTCATGTGCCACGGATCGTTTTGATAAGATTCGTAAATAATCAAAAAGCATTAAGAACAAAATAGAACGAACAAATCGAACGTCTTATAAATCTAACAAAAATAATTAAAATTAAAGCTTCATAAATTTAGATTAAATGCAACCCTAGAAAAATTAAATTACTTCATAAAATTAAAATAAAAATTATAACAACTACAGAAAAATTAGATGAAGCAGAAATAAAATTAAAACATAACTTAAAACAAATATTTGGCACACGCAAAACACAACAAAAGCCAAAAATGGCTTCTGCGTGTTTTGCCGTCCAAAACCGAGCAACACACGAAAATTACAAACTGAAAAAACTAAAACACTCTAAAAACTTTCGAAATTAAAACTAAAACTCTACTCCAAAAACTCTACTCCAACCAAACTTTTTTTACAACTAAAAACTATCTCCTATTTATAGCAAAAAAATACATCTAAAATATTACATTTTTTATTTTATTTTTTTTATAAAAACGCGTAATAATTTGTATCGAAAAAACAAAAATTACGCGTATCGATTTTATTAATTAATTCACGCGTGAGCCAGGGGCGCCGATTCTGCATTTTTTAAATTCTTTATGCATGCCACGTGTCAGCGTTTGATTCGCTGCAAGAAAATGGTGGGACACGTGGCGGAATTTCATTGGCTGCGGGAAACGGGCGTGCGAAGGATTGTCGCACGGGAGACGACGCTGAAACGTGGGCGTAATCCTGCGCTCTCGCGCTCATGATAACATGCCACGTGTCGGAATATTATTTGCTTAAATATTAGTGGGACACGTGGCAGATTCTTATTCTGTAAAAACGGAGGATGCACGCTGCTTCCATAACCCGCGTCACACACGATTGTTACACGAGCGACTCCGTGCGCGACAGCTTGGATGGACGCGCTTCAATCTGGACCGTTGATCTGATCCAACGGTCAGCGATCACCTCGGGGGAATCTGCGCAGCCGACATGTGGGGCCCACTCTGACCCCGGCCTGCGCGACACGTGGGACCCACTGGCACGCCGAGCCGCGCGAAGATTCTACACGCGATTTTTCCTCGTCTGGTTGTACTCGCTGAATCTGGACCGTTTAGTTGATGATCGAACGGCGCGTGATGGACGTCGTGATTTGTGCGAGTGTGATTCTTTTCCTGCACAGAAAATTCAATTTTCTTAATTATATTTTGACCCACAAATATATTTCAAATTACATTTTCAACTTTTTTTTTAATTACAGTTAAGCCCTTTGCTAATTTTAAATTAAATTTTTAAACTTTTAATAATTAAAATGAAGCCCAAATTTAATTTAAATTATATTTTCAACTTTTATAAATTAGAATTAATCACTCTTTTATTTGAAATTATATTTTTGGGTACAAATTTGCATTTAAGTACGTTTTCGATACAAATTACTTAATTTTATTTAAAATATATAAAAAACAGTAAATACTAATTTATTAATCGAAAATTAACTAAAAACATCAAGAACATAGCAATTATAATTAATAAAATAGGTGAAAATAACTATATAAAATACAGTTATCAGCAGGTTGGGCACATGAATAAGGGACCACTAATTCTGTTAGAAAATGTCACTGTTAGTTAGCATAAAAGTTAGCTTAATTCCCTTGTAATTCATATGTGTGTAAGGCTATATATAGCCCCAATGAATTCAATAAAGATATCAGAATATTTACACAAATTTTGCTCCTTTCTTAACTATATCAATGGTATCAAAGTCGGTTCCAGCCATGGATAACTACAATGAATTTTATGCCAAGTTCTTCAACAAGATATCAGTTGCCTTAAAAGTGGTGTTAATCGAGCAACAAGTTCTTCGCGTCTCCCACATCTCACCTCTGACCCTAAAACTCATACCCAGATCTGAATCAAATCCATACCCAACAACATTTGTTCAAGCTGATACTTCTAATTTCAAACAAGTAGTAAAAATGCTCACTAGTTCTTTAGAAACTAAACCAAACACCCATTCTTCACCTGAACCCGTGCACCTAATTAGAGAAGCCCTAGTGCCGTTAACCTCAATAGTAGCTACCACTACTCGTCCTCGCGTTACTATTCCATATCTCATAGGTAACAGGGCTATTGATAATGCCTAAAACTTTGCTTTGCCTGAATTATTAAAGGCATCGATTCAACTTGACATCGTCAACTTCGTTCACTCTGATATCTCCTAGAACAAACGGCAATTGTACGTATTAAAGGATACCCTTTCAAAACATTTCTCATTCTAATGTGGTGTTATAACAAAATTTGCCTCCTAAAATGAATGATCTAGGAAATTTCTACATCAATATTAGTTTAGGATACAAGATGGCATCCATTGTTATGCTAGACTTAAAGAGCAAGCATCAGTGTCATGTCATATTTGATATACTTGAGACTATGTCTAGGGGAGCTTAATCCAACAACTATGTCCCCTCAATGTGCTAATAGGTCTACTAGAAATCCAAAGAAAATAGTTCAAGATTTATTGATATAAATAAAGAGCATATTTGTAGTGGTCAACTTTGTAGTAATGGAGATGAAAGATAACCCATCTAAGAACAAGAAATATGTTTCCTTTTCTTTTAGTATAATCAATTTTCTATTTCTCCTTTTTGAATGCTTTTCTAAGATAGTTTAGTTGAAAACATTGAGGACAATGTTTTGTTTAGGTTTGTGGGGGTGCAAATGGACCCAATAGAAAACATTTTGATACAAAATTATCATGCTTTTAGTCAATTTAAGGTGATTAACTGAGTCTTTATGCAAATTTTTGTTTGATTTCTTAAACATGTTCAAGGTTTGTTGTAAAACATTTCTATTTGTAGTCTATGCTTCATGCTTGGAATGTTGAAATTGAGATTAATTCAAATTTGGTGTCTATGAATCAAATAGTGGAGACTAGCTTGTGAGATTATTAAGCCTATATCATTTTATTTTGAGAGATAATAGTTCTTCTACCCTTTTAAACACTTTCCCTATGATTTGGCATTGATATTTAGGATTTTAAACAATCAAATGAAGTATCATTTACTTATTTTCATTGCTTTGATTGAATTATTTAAGTAGAAATTCAAAGTGTATGAATATCTTCATTTCATGCTTCACTTCTAATGAAAAATGATACATTTAAAGGAAGCTATAATAGCCACTCATTATAAATACTATGACTTTGAAATAATCGAAGTAGTGATATAGTTATTGCAAGATAGTATAAAATAACCCCTTGAAGTCAAATGCATTTTCATTCATCTATAGACATATACTTGATATTACTTGCTTAATGAGTTTAATTGGAGTATGATATGAGTATCTTCATAATATAGCATTTTATTATGTTCATAAGATTTCTTTTTGGATCATTTGAGAATTTTTCTTGTTTACAAACATATACACTACTACAATATATACATATGACCTTGGTTTTTAATCGTGACTGTAGTTCTATGGCCACGGTTATAAGGCCTAAGTGAGAGAGATCATAGACTGTTACCTATGGCCTCAATTTTTTAATCGAGGCCATAGACTTGTAATCAAAATGATATCTATTATCTCGGTTACACTTAAACCGTGACCATATACATCTCAATTAACCTCATTTTTCAATATAAATTAAGAAAATTAAGAATCATTATATTAAACTTAAGAGGGATATTACATTAATTAGGAGTTTAATAGATACACTAAAAATAATTAAAAAAGCTAGGAACTAAAGTGTAAAATCTATAAAAGTTAGAGGACTAAATCTTAAGAAAAAAATAGTTATGGAACTAAAGCGTAGAATCCATAAAATCTCTGATATGGTTTCATCTACTTTCCGAGAGGTAGTGTGATTAGCTTGAGAAGATGACATCATGAAACTTTCAGAAGTATTCATTGTAGGTGATGTTATATCGGCAATACAATCCAGTGAATTATTATTGGTTTCTTCAACAGTAGTTGTAGCATTTGCTGAACTACTTGAACTACTCTTGGTCTCAAGCTCCAAAACCTCAATATGGATATCCCTCTCTTTAATTTGAAAGAGCTCAAAGATGAATTATGTGCTTTTTTTAGTTTTTGTATAACGATCAACCTTGACAGCAAGCTAATCACCATTGTTTTGCCAGTACATCTTACAGTCACTAACACTGAAAGGATTCTTTTATCTCAACTCTTCTTTGCAAGGGATTTGAATAAAACTCGCCTACAATTTGCACAATGAGAAACATACATGTCAATCTTTCCAACAACCCAGTAGATAGGAGGAAGAGTTTAGGGAAAAATACCACCTCTACATGAAACATCACTCACCTTAGCAAGTTGGTTCCCACCTCCCAATTCAGGAATAAAGAGGGAAAGGATTGATTTAGTCTGTGACCAATTGAATTCCATAACATTTTCAACCTCTATTTATTTTTTGTCAACAAGGGAAAAGGCTTCAGTTTCATAAACTAAGATAACATTCTTCCCAATTTGGCAAAGTACTTATCTTCTTTTCCACTAGCCCACTTGAGAAAATAATTAAATCCAATTGAGTTACAAGTGATACAGATATTAGTCAAAATTATGTTGGAAAGATGATGGAGGGGGAGACTTTAACAAATTGATGGAGACTAGCAACAAAGAGGATTTACTTCAAAACTGGTCAACAAACCCCAGAAACAACCCCAGTTCGTCCAACTACAAAATCTGAAGGATTTTAGGCATTTTTTGTTTAAACATATGCAAGGTTTGCTATAAAAATTATTTCTTATAGGTGGTCTATGTTTCATGCTTTGAATTTCGAATATAAGATGAATCTAAACTTGGTGTCTAAAAATCAACTAATAGAGACTACCTATTGAGATTATTAAGCCTATAGAGTTTCATATGAGAGATGGTCTATATAGATTTTGCATCGGATGTTAGGATTTTAAACAATCAAATGAAGTCTCGTGTTGCTTATTTTCATTACTTTGATTGAATGACTTTCATTGGAATTGCAAGTGTGGACCTCTTATTATTTCATGCTTGACTTCTAGTGAACAATAATATATATGGGGTTTCTTAAAAAAAAGTTATCACTACTACAAAATGTGGCATTTAAGTTGAGATTTAAAGTCGATTTGTTGAAAAATCAATGTGTTTTTATCGTCGGTTGACTTGTTAAACCGACGTTACGTAAAATTACTCGTTAATTTTTTTATTTTAACAGTTTTTAAAATTGAAATTACACAATACCATTTTTTAATTTTTTTTTTTCAATTATTATTTTATTTTAACTGTTTAAAATTGAATTTGGATAGTATAATTTTTTCTTCTTTTTTTAAGTTAATTGGTTTTTAAAATTTTATAATTTATAGAATTTTTGTGTATTTTTTGGATACTTTTATGTACATATTTTCATTTATAGTTAAAATCTTAAAAAATATAATAATTGACCAAAAAAATAAAATAAATTGTATTGTTTAATTTCAATTTTAAATTATAAAAATAATAATTAACAAGTAATTTTATGTAGCGTCGGTTGACATGTTGAACCGACGCTACACGTAGTACGTTTCATCGGTTCTAGGTGTCAACTGAAGCTACACACATGGATAGTGTTTGTTGATGTGTAAGTTCAACAAGTCAACCGATACTACACAAGTAGATATTTTCATTTTCTCCTCTTTCTTTCCCATCAAACAACATATTTTATTTGCAGCATCCCAAAAACCCAAAATGACAACCAATTCTAGGGCTATTTAGTGGGTTTTCTTCCTCTCCAAATTATCTTCTAGTTCACCTATTTTTTTGAGTGAAATACTCAAATTTTTTATACCCATTTTCTCACTTACAAAACACTTTTTTTTCTTCATTTCCTTCATTTTATCACTTCATTTACTCTTGTAAGTATTTCTATTGATCCTATGCACTTATTATTCACTTTGCATTATTTTTTGTATAAATATTTGTATTATGCATGTTATTATTTGTTTGGTTGATTTTCTAGGTGGGTTAGGGGAAATAATATCTAGATATTATGGGTTTGAAGGACTAGAATAGTTACTATGTATTATGAAGATAAAGGAAAAGCTACGAAAACTAGATACCCTACTTCTTATGGAGCTACTCTCTGCGATGAATGACAAAAACTTTCATAATTGTTGTCTCTACTTTAAAGAGTGGATTTTCTAGGCAATTTTTCTCCAATATAAATAATAATGTGCTTTTCTTGGCTTTTGGAAGAAAAGAAAGACCTTTATATTAGCTAGTTTCAATAATGTTGTGCAGATTTTTTATTATTATTAATTACCGTACGTGGATAAATTTATTTACATATAAATAATTATATTTTATTTAGTAAAAGTAATACAATTTTAAAATGATTAAAATGATAAATTTTTGTATTATGTATGTTTTGGTATATATTCTAATAATTAGGGAATTCATATATAATAATACCTATAATATATTGATTGGATACATATTTAATATGCTTATTGTCATTAATAAAAAATGGACAAATCTTGGATGTCAAAGTCTAGAATTGAGTAGGACTATATTTCTGGAGTTGAAAGTTTCTTGGAATTTGCTTGTAGAAATAGTAATAATGAAATTAGTATGATTCGATGTCCATGTGTTAAATGTAAAAATGAGCAATTTGATAATGTTGACAAGGTTAAGTATCACCTTATCTGTAGTGGTATTCTTTTGAGTTATAAATGTTGGTATTATCATGGAAAAAATATTGATAATACTTATAAGGAAGAGATAAATAAGAATATGAGTGGATTATATACATTTTATCATAATGTACAGAGAGAAAATATGTTTCATGGTGTTAAAGATGAACTACATGAGGATGATCCCGAAACCTTTAAAAGACTTCTAGAAGATGCCAAAAAACCGTTGTATCCAAAATGCAAGAAATACACTAAAATGTCAGGATTGGTTTATTTGTACAATGTGAAGGCAAAATATGGTTTTTCTGACAAGGGATTCACAAAATTACTAAATCTACTAATACATATGTTTCCTGAGGGTATTGAATTTCCTTCTTCAATGTATGAAGTGAAGAAATCTCTTAGTCGATTTGGCATGGAATATCATAAGATTCATACTTGTCCAAATGATTACATTCTTTATAGAAAAGAATATGAGACATTTGCTATAAATGAGATAACACCTAAGAAAGGCGTGCCCGTAAAGGTTTTTTGGTACTTTCCTCCGATTCCTCACTTTTAAAGGTTGTTCAAAAGTAAAGGGACATCAAACATGTTGACTTGGTATTCAAATAATCGATCTGATGATGGGGTGCTACGTCATCCTTGTGATTCTCCAAATTGGAAAGTAGTAGATAATTTATCCCCTCAATTTGCATCTGATCTGCACAATCTTTGTCTTGCCATTACTGTTTATGGAATTAATTCACACATTTCCCTTAGTAGTAGATATAGTTGTTGGCCAGTAATTCTGGAAACATACAACCTTCCTCCCTAGTTGTGTATGAAAAGAAAATTCATGATGTTAACATTATTGATCTCAAGATCAAAACAACCCGGTGTTGATATTGTTGTATATTTACAGCCTTTGATAGATGATTTAAAGACGTTGTGGAATGATGGTGTAAATGTTTACGATGCACATAAAGAATAACACTTTAACACCAAGGGGGGTCCTTTTATGGAGAATTAATGATTTTCTTGCCAATGGGAACTTATCAAGACGTGCAACAAAATTTTATATAGGATGCCCTTTATGTAGTGATGGAACTTCTACAACTTATCTTGTTCACCAACGAAAGATGTCTTATAGAAGACATAGAAGATTTTTAGCATCTGGACACAAGTTTAGATAAAAAAAGAAAGTGTTTGATGGATGTTTATGTGCTCATGTATTTAGGGAAATGAATTGTTTCATGGACTTGTTTTTTTGCCTAAACTTCATATTATCTCTCTTGCCTAGTTCCCTTATGACAACATCATGGTAGTCACTGGCTAGCCAAGTATAGGAAAACCACCAAGAATCATCATTCCAGTGTAATATCATGATTCACAAAAAATAACTTATATATGTTTAAAAAATTAGTAAAAGAGATTACCATATCGACACCCGAGTGATATAATAATAACCTTATCCCTTCGAAATCATATTAGCACTATTTAATCTTTTGTCTATAAATATGAAGCTATCTGGAATCAAGCTAGTATTTTTAATGCTATAATGAGCTCTAAATATGAAGTCAAGTGTAACTTCGATTTATTACTTGGGTTGGTTGAGTTTTGGTGCCCATAAACTTATGGAACAACTATTTTTTGCCCAACCAACCCAAGTAACAAATCGGAGTTACACTTGACTTCATAGTTAGAGCTCATTATAGCATTAAAAATACTAGCTTGATTCTAGATAGCTTCATATTTATAGACAAAATATTAATACAGTGCTAATATGATTTCGAAGGGATAAGGTTATTATTATATCACTCGATTGTCAATGTGGTAATCTTTTTTGCCATCGCTATTCCTTTCTTCCACCGAGAAAGGTTTGATTATGTTCATGAGATCTACTTTGTGCACAATTGAGCTATTTTCTTGTTTATAAACATATGCAAACCTATTTTATTTCTTCTTTACAAAACCTTTTGACATTCATTAGTAAGTGATATGATTAAATTGTTCTTTCTTCCTAAGGAAATAGAACACCATTTAAATGATGCTTTTGGCAGGGCTATCAACTTAAATTCCTATTCAAGCTATTTAAATTAGATTTTATATTCATATATCTGAAACCTAACTTTCATATTTTACATCTATTACGAAAAATATGTAATCAATATATTTTTCAATATAAAATTTTGTAAAAATCTTTAAGTAGAAAATAATCTTAATTTATTTTATAAAAATATTCACTTAAATTAATCTTTAACAATCATGATAACATAACTAATATCCTAGAGAAATATTCAGCCAGACATGCTCAAATTTAATGGATGATAAATAAATTAAAAATAACATTTAGAAAGATACATAAAATTAAATCTCTAAATAATAGAATACAATTAAAACTAATACCAGAAATATATTCTTAAAGATAATTTCTATAGCGATATGTTATCTAGAAAACCTCAAAATGATACACCTTATTGAATCGAAATTACTACATAAAACAAAAGAAAATAAACTAAAAAATATAGAGAAATTTCGATTTTCGATATTGTTATCCGATTCAGGTGTGTTTTATAAGAGAAAAAAAATTCTATTTATAGATGAGGAGTCTTGAAGAAAAGATTCAAAAATGTGGATCATGAGGAAACAATCATTGCGTGTCGTGGTTGTTGCATAAGATTTTTGCGTACAAATTTTGTATAATTTATAAAATAGCTCACAAGTACCGAATCACTTATATAAAATGATATGTATACTTCCAAAGTCAGTCTAAAGAGGAATCATGTGGTTTTTAAATAATTCAAAAAATTCTTCAAAACAAAAATAATAACATAATCATCCTACCATGATTGTTTTAGTTTGAACATCTAAACTAATGATAAAAAAAAATATGTTCAATAAACATATAGATAATTAAACATTCATAATGCGGTAGAGAATTTATGTGATACATTAGCTAGTTAATTATTTTTTTTTAATATTAAGTAAATTATAAAAAATATAAATTAAGATTATTGATTCTCTCTTATATATACATATAGAAGATTAATTATGTCTACCATTTTTTATTAATTAAAACCACTTATCATCTTCGGTCGGGTCTAGTAGATAATTTTAATTTAATTGTGCTTCTTTTCTAAAAGATTAATGATCCATTCAATTGTCGCCTTCGATCAGGTCCAACAATTTAAACTCACATCAAGGTGTCTAAGTTAGGTTTATGACTTAGGTATCTAAAAACTAACTTTCATATTTGAAAACTACTACGAAGTATATGTCATCAATATATCTTTCATTAATAATTCTTATAAAAATCCTTGAAATAGATCATACCTCAAAATAGATTTACACTGTAATTATCTAATATCTGTGAGTATTACTCTAAATTAGAGTTAGATAATTAAATCCTAAGTCTACCTCTCTTTTTTATTATGAAAAATACTTCATCAATTTATTTTTCATTCACAAACATTCTTTTATTCTGGATGAAGAAATAAAACTTAATTCATTTTATAAAAATTTTTAGTACACTTTAATATTTCACAAGGGTGACAACATTCCTATTATTCCATATTTTTTATAGCCAAACATACATATTTTAATAAATGATTAATAAATTAAACATATAGCATGTAAAACAACATGTAGAGATAATCTAAAAAGAATACATTTGTTTATGTTCTGCAAAGCCTCCAAACAAAACTACGAAGAGCATTTATTAAATTGAAACTATGACTATTACATAAACTAAATTTTGTTCAAATGAAAAAAGAACTTTAAACTAAATAAAATAAAAGATAATAAATATTTAAGAGGTTAAGAATGAAGTTATGGGATATGGATTACAATGGAAATAGGGTCTTATTTATAGGTGAAAGCAAGGAGAGAAATATGGATTATTTTAGACTAGGACCACGACATACAATTGTTTCACACCAAGACATACATAGGTTGTATAAGGTTTTGGCTTGATCCATTACATTCACACCATGGCATGCAATATGCGACCTGCATAGAATATGGGATGTGTTAATGTCAATCATCTTACCTTAAGTTGTGACACACATTTTTCTATGACGTGGCATGCATTATTCTGATCAACTTTGAACCCACATTTTCTTGTATCTCTTTTTATGTTTTGGAAAATATATAATTTCTTATATATGTTATCTTTGAGCATTAAAATTGTGATTGAGTGCTTTCAAATATATTCTTCAAATGTTTAATCAATTTAATTCTTGTTGAAGCTATAATACCTAAAAAGCAACAAAACATACCCGTGATTCCGAAAAGATAGATTTGTATAAAATGATAGTAAAAATAAGCAAGTACAAATATATTTTATCATTAAACATGCATAAAATCACAATACATTGACACTCATCACAACCCAACCAGCTTCTTGCTATTCTCTTAGCAAGAATGGCAAAAAATTAAAAAAAAAACTAAAATTAAATTAAATTATCTCATTTTTTGTAGATTGATATGGTTGCATTTAGCATATGCAACAAAACTTTAAACCCCTATGTTTCTCTAGTGGACAAGTTTAAGTCTCATGAGTGTTTTCAAATATAATACCCATAAACATCAAAATTAAAAGAAAATAACAAAAACATATAAACAAATAAAATTTAATACAAAGTAAAAAGATAAAAAGAATAACAAAATTTCTCTTGCTTTTTAATCTTTTCTAAGATTACAATTAAAATTCATAACATAAGTTATTTTAATATTCTAAACATTTATGGTTTATTATAATAATTAGATGAAAATCACTTTCATGTTCGAATAAAAATGTATCAATATTAAATTTACCCAATCTTAGTGTATGAAATCCGAATTCGCTTCAACTCTAACCTTACAAGGCATACTCTCAATAACATTGATCCTATTGGTTCCAACACTCATTCAAAGGTATATGCTAATAGAGTTTATTTATAGAAATGAACTAATAGGTTCACATATGTTTAAAGAAGAAAAGGCTCAAAGTAGTGCATCAATATTTATCTCATGAAAGATATCAAATGAAAGGATTTTATAAAAAAATTAAATATTATTTTCATACATCAATCAAATTTATCAAATAAAATCTCAAGTAATATGCCTTTAGAAGATGAAGAAAATACAAATGGCTCCTTGAGGAATTATTTTTTATATTTTTCTTTTGTATTTAACCAATTTCTTACAACTTTGGAGGGTATATTTGGGTCATAATATTTATTTTCTCTTTTTAATTTTTTTCTTTCCTCTATTTTTTTAGAGATATTCTTTTTTTAGAGAAAAGATCCATGTATAGATTGTACATATATTGTATGATAAAAAGAGTGGCTAATTTATGGCCTTTTCTTTTATTTATTTAGGTAAACCCATATATGTCTCTTTTTAATAAGTCATGCATGAATGAACAAAAGGGCATAAACTTTTAACTTATGCTTAACTTATTCCATTTAAGCAATAAAAATAAATATATAACACTTTAATACATGTAAAAATCCTAACATTCAATGCAAAGACATATAGAGATCATCTAGTAATTTAAAATTGATAAGAAGAGTGTTTAAAAGAGTAAAAAAATATAATTGCTTTGAATGGTAAGATAATAGCTCAAAATATATTCTGACAAGGTAATTTTCACTATTTAATTCATAAACATCGATTTTGGGTTTATTGTAATTTTAACATTTTATTATGAAATACTAATTATGAAAAAACTAACTAATTATCACATTACTCCATGAAATGTTCTTGAAATTAATCTAACAATGCAAAGACTAAATCATTTTCTTAAAATTAACTTAAAAAGATATGATAATTTTGTAAGAAAAATTTTAAAATAAACCAAAAATTTCATATTCAATAAAAATAAATAAAATCACACAAAGTGTAAATAAAAACAAGTAAAAATGTAATCAAAATAAAAATGTGAACATAAAAATTTCACTATAGCACAATTTTATAATGTAACATTTTCCACCTCAACATAAAACTTACATTTCTCTCAATGTAACAATTATAAATTAAAGAAAAAGAGAAAAGAAATAGAAAATTTACCTATTTGTTGAACCTGTTCACGAGTTGGTATGAAATTATAGGTACATCCACCAATCCAAACATAAAAATATTATACAAAAAGAATACTATATGCTTCTCACAAATTTCAACAAAGAGTTATATAATTAACAATTCTAAATAATGTTCACAAAATAGGAAAAAATAATGAACATAAAAACAAAACAAATACATTGTAGAAAATAATATTACCTTTAATAATGGGATGCCTCCCATACAGTGCCTAGTTTAACGTCCGAGAACAATGCATCATCATCATGGTACTATGGATTACATATCCATATGTAATCAATTTCTTCTATGTTTTGTTCTCTTTCTAAATAAGGCTTCACACAATGCTCATTTACTTTGAATATATTTTTAGTCTTAGAATCCATCAATTCTATTGCTCTAGGTAGAAATGCTTGGGTAATTGTGAATGGTCCACTCCACCTTGATTGTAATTTTCCTGGAAATAATCTAAGATGAAGGTTAAATAAAAGAACTTTCATTATAAGAATAAAAGTCCTACAAACTAGCCTCTTGTTGTGATAGCACTTTGTACGCTCATTGTACATCTTTGTATTTTCATAGGCTTTGTCCCTAATCTCTTCAAGCTCACTAAGTTGAAGCAATCATTTCTCTTTTGCTTTGTCTAAATCCAAGTTTATATCTTTAATTTCCCAATAAGATTTGTGTTTGAGTTCTAAGGGTAAGTGGAATGCTTTCCCAAAGATTAACTGTCAAGGGCTCATTCTAATGGGTGTTTTGTAAGCTGTGCAGTAAGTCCATAAAGCATCATTCAACTTGATTTCCCAATCTTTCCTTGAAGGTTGCACAGTGCATTCCAAAACCCATTTTATTTGTCTATTACTCACTTTCACTTGATCAAAAGTTTGAGAATGATATGGAGTAGCCCCTTTATATGTGATTTTATACTTTTTCAGTACCCTATCAAAACATTTGTTACAAAAATGGATCCCTCCTTCACTTACATCCCTAACCTGCTAAAATTTGAATCCTTCAAGAATTTCATAGCAGCGTGAGAATCCTTAGTTTTAATAGGTATAACTTCTACCCACTTGGACACAGAATCCATAGGAACTAAGATAAATTCATATCCAAAAGATAGGGGAAAAGGACCTATAAATTCAATCCCCCTTACATCAAAAAGTTTAACAACTAAATTAGATGTCAAAGACATTTCACCTATTTTGCCTATATTACATGTCCTCTAACATCTATCATATTGTGCGTAAAATATATTAGCATCTTTAGACAAAGTTGGCAAGTAAAACCATATTGTAATACCATAAGGGCTATTTTGTTACCTCCAAAATAGACCCCGTAATGAAAATCATGAAAAAAGGCCAAGATGCCCTTATGTTCTTTTTTAGGCACACACCTTTGAATGATTTGATCTTGACCAATCTTGAATAGATAAGGATCATTCCAAAAGTATTTCCTGTAAGAGTTTAACAACTTTTTCTTTTCCTGAAAAGATATGTTTGGTCTCAAAATACCACTAGCAAGATAATTAACTATATCAGAATACCATGGATTTGGACCTATTGAAAATAATTGTTCATTAAGAAAAGTTTCAACAATTTGTTCTTTACTCTCAACCTCAAGAGAATTGAATTCAGAAATTAACCTAGATAAATTGTCAACTACTAAGTTCTCACTACATTTTTTATCTTTGATTTCTTGGTCAAATTCTTGTAAAAGTATAAGCCACCAGATTAATCTTGGCTTAGAATTAGGTTTAATTAGTAGATATCTTAAAGTAGCATGATCAAAATGCACAATTACTTTGGATCTACTAAGTAAGACCTAAATCCATATAAAGAAAACATAATGTACAAAAATTCTTTCTTAGTGGTGGAATAATTTATTTGGGTATTATTGAGTGTTTTGCTAGCATAACATAAAACATGAAAATTCTTATCTACTCTCTACCCCAAAATTACTCTAATTGCATAGTCAGAAGCATCACACATAATTTCAAACGGAAGAGACCAATCAGGTTCCAAAATTATAAGGGAAAATGTTAATTTATCCTTCAAAGTATTAAATGAGATACGACATTCATCATTAAAATCAAAATAAATATTTTTTGACAGAAAATTGCATAAAGGATGACTTATTTTAGAAAAATCTTTAATAAATCGCTTATAAAAACCTGCATGTCTTAAGAAGCTTCTAATTCCCATAACAGATTTAAGGGGAGGTAATTTTGCAATTAATTATTATTTTTCCTTGTCAAGTTCAATTCCTTTGTTAGAAATAGCATGTTCAAACATTATCCCATGTTATACCATAAAATGCCTTTTTCTATCAACTAAGTGTTAGGTTGCATTTAGCACATTATTTTAAAACTAAGTTAATTTATGCAAGCAATCATCAAATGAGGTTCCAAAAATAGAAAAATCAACCATAAATACCTCAACGAATTTTTCCACCATGTTTGAAAAGATTAAGATCATACATCTCTGAAACATGGCATGGGCATTGCATATCCCAAATGGAATCCTTCAAAAATAAAATGTCCTAAAAGAACAAGTAAAAGTGGTATTTTACAGATCTTCTAGGGCAATAGGTACCTAATAATAACTTGAAAGACCATCCAGAAAACAGTAAAATTCATGCCCAACTAATCTTTCTAACATTTGATCAATGAATGGAAGAGGAAAGTGATACTTTTATTGTATAAATTTAGTTTCTTGAAATCTATACTCATCCTACATCCAATGATTATTTGAGTTGGCACTAATTCATTCTTATTATTTTTCACAACTGTTATACCAAATTTCTTTGTTACCATATGCACCAGACTAACCTACTTACTATCATCAATCAAATAAATGACTCTCACTAACTATCAGTAATCAGATAAATGACTCCCACTTCTAAGAGTTTAAGGATTTCTTTTTTAACCATATTTTGTATGATTCATTTAAGTCTTCTCTAGGCCTCTCTAACAACTTTAGCATTATCCTCAATATTGATCTTATGCATACATATAGTTAGACTAATGCCTCTAATATCATCGATACTCTAACCTAAATCCTTTTTAAACTTCTTAAATACCTTAACAAGTTCAATTTCTTTGGTTTTTCTCAAAACAAGGAAATGATAGCTGAATAAGTTTCCCTTTCTCCTAAAAACACATACTTAAGGTGTTCACGTAAATCTTTACGTTCTAAGTTAGGCGGAGTGACCTCTTCTACAGATAGGGTTCTAGGTAGATCTAAGCGTGTACTTGATTTATCTATTAGTTTAGCATTATCTAGTAGATCATGATACCCCTCAGTCTCTTCATCTAAGTCCTTTTCTACCTTTTTAGTAGTTAAAGAAATTTCCAATTTGTCTTCCATTCTATCCTACATAAAAGTATTATGTTCAAGTGTTAAAAACTTTAAAGTGGATCGTCTCTTCTAAGATTTTCATTATTATATTTCCATCTTGGACATCAATAATAGTCTTGGTAATGGTCATAAATGGTCTACCAAGAAGTATTGTGTTTTCTTTGGCCAAGGATGGGTTTTTCTCCATATCTAGATTCACAGAATCAATAAGTATTATAAGTTTGTCTACCTATACCAGCACATCCTCAACCATTCCCTTTGGATATTTAATAGATCTATTTGCAAGCTGACGGGGCATGGTTATAGGTTTTAGATTTCCTAAACCTAGCTGTAAGAAAATAGAGTACGACATCAAATTTATATTAGCACCTAAGTCTAAAATTTCTTTAGCCACCTCTCTATCCCCTATAGTTATGTTAATGATAAAACTACCAAGATCTTTCAACTTTAGGAGTAGTTGGTGCTGAAGTATAGCACTAGAAATTTCTGATACCACTACACTTTCATTAAACTCATATCTCATTTTATTAATGTTCAATTCCTTGAAGAACTTAGCATAGGAGGGCATATTTTTTATCACTTCTAATAAGGGCAAGTTAATATTAACTTTAAAAAGCATATTAAAAATATCAAAGAATTGCTTATCTTGTTTGGATTCCTTTAGTTAGTATGGAAATGGTATTGACTACGGGGTTGTTTTGATGCTTTATGATTTGTGGGAATGTTAGTTGAATCCCTAATTCTTTTCTTAGAAGGTTTATTATTAGCACTTGTATCTCAATTGTAGAAGATTATAGTTTCACCTTCTTTATTTCCTGTGCTTAATGGTAAATCATTAGAAATTTTTGGTAATATTTTTTTACTATCTTACCACTTCAAAAGATTGTAATATCCTTTACTTGTTCTGCTTGGCTAGGTAGCTTTATTTTTTCTTACTTTTGCAATCGTTCTGCAAGTTTCCCAACTTTGACTTCAATTATTTTTTATCGAGACCTCTATGGAATTCAACCTTTGATTGTTCGTCAATTGGTTATCTCTACTAATTTGAATAAAAGCATTCAAACTATCTTCTAAGGATGGTTTGGATTGACTTTATGGGTAAGGTTGGTTTTTTATGGCATTTGTGTTTAGTTTTGAGCATATGCTTGGTAATTGTTTGGTTTCAAAGTAAGGTTAGGATAATTATATGTGTTGGAATGATATATTTACATATAATTGGTTTCCTCCAAGGTATCCACACTAGAATAACTTACATTTGAACATTTAAAAGAACTATGTCCAATTGAACCACAAAATTCACATACCTCTTGATTTGACAATTGATGGGTAGTGAGAATTTGCACTTGCTTGGTAAATTATGCAAGTTGCAAAACAATTTAATTCCAAGAGCCAACTTCATTAACTCTTACTCTTCTTCCTCTAGCAATCTTATGTTGGAACTAGTACCCAACATCTCATAAACCTTGTAAGTTTCTTCTACCATATTTTCTCCCATAGCTCCTTCTGTATCATTATTAATAGTTTACTAACACTATTGTGTTAGTCCATAATAAAAGAACTGGTTCTATACTTGCACTGGACAGCTATGGGATAGACATTGGATCAAAAGGAACTTGAATCTATCCCAAGTTTCATGGAAGGGCTCTCCAACCATTTCAAAGAATGTTGTTATTTTTGCCCTTAACTCTACAATCTTCTAATGGGAATAATACCTACCCATAAACGTATTGCAGATTGCCTCTCAAGTTTTTGAAGAACCTAGTTGTAGATTCATAAACCAAGACTTAGCTTTATCCTTGAGGGTGTAAGGAAAACACCTCATCCTAAGTTGGTCTTCATCCAATCTCTGCAATGGAATTATCTATACAATAGCATAAAATTCTCTAATAAAGTTTAAAGGATCTTCATTAGGTATACCGTAAAATGAAGGTAACAAGGAATAATGAGTTTTTTTAATTCATAATTCCTTTTAGTCTCTCTAAGTTATATAAAAGAGCTAGTATTGCAAATGATAGGCAATGCATACTCCTTCATTTTTTTCTATTCACCATCACCCATGTATACAAATAAAAAAAGAAAAATACACACAATTCAAAAGTTAGTAAAAGAAAATAAATCAAAAAATCAAACAATTTAATCCAAAAATAATAAACAAAATGTAAAAGAAATAAAATAAAAAAAATTAATAAATATAGAAAAGAAATTAAAATTTAAAAAATAAAAGAAAAACATTGTCAAAATAAAAGAAAATTAAATTAAATATTTTTTCAATAAATAAATAAAATTTTAAATTTTTTAAAATAAATTTAAGATCCCTTTGTTTATTTTTTTTTTTTGAGTTTCTTTTTAAATTTTATTAACTTTTTTAAAATAAAATAAAGTAAAAATCACAATATTTATAACACAATTTTTTTTAATATTTCGATAATAAAAATCAATTTATTCCTCCCCGACCAAAAACTTAATGGTACAAAATTTAGCTAGTTTTTGATATTATTATCAGTTTTCCCGACAAAACGCCAAACAATTGGTGCCCAAAATTATTGTGTATAAATTTTGTATGAATTATAAATTATCTTGCAATTGCACAAATTACTTATAAAAAATTATATGTTTACTTCCAAGGTCAACATAAATAGGAATCATGTGGTTTTAAATAATTCAACAAATTCTTAAAAACAATAATAAGGACCTAATATCTTGTCACGATTATTTTGGTTTGAAAATGTAAACTAATGATATAAAAATAAAGATAAGTTTAATAAACATTTATCATGTATTGAAGAATTTATGGGATACGTTAGCAAGTTAATTATGTTTGCTCACTTTTAAGTAGGTTATTAAATATATAAATTAATATTATTAATTCTATCTTAATTACACAAATAAAAGATTAATTAAGTCTACCATTTGTTATTACTTAAAATAACTTACCCCTTCGATCAAGTTTAGTAAAACCATTCAATTGTTGCCTTCAGTCGGGTTTAACAATTTAAACTCAGATCAAGATGTCTAAGTTAGGTTCATGATTTAAATATCTAAAAACTAATATTCATATTTAAAACCAATATAAAGGACATATATAAAGGACATATCGTCAACATATCTTTTAATAATAATTCTTATAAAAATCCTTGAAATAGAGCATACCTCAAAATATTTAGACAATAATTATCTAATATCAGTGAGTATTACTCTAAATCTAAGTTAGATAATTAAATCCTAAATCCAACTCTCTTATTTATTATATAAAATACTCTTCAATATATTTTTCATTCAAAAACTTTCTTTTATTCTTGGTGAATAAATAAAACTTAACTTATTTTATATAAATATTTAGTCAACTTTAATATTTCATAAACGTAACAACATTACTAATATCTCATATTATTTATAGTCAGACATGTATATTTTAATAACTGATTAATAAATTAAATATATAACATGTAAACTAAAACTAGTACATAAACTAAATTTTGTTTAACTCTCAAATGAAAGATCAACTTTAAACTAAATAAAAGAAAAGCTAAGAAATCAGCTTAATAATGAAGATGTGGAATATAGATTATGATAGAAATATGGTCCTATTTATTGGAGGAGGAAAGGAGAAAAACATTTATTATTTAGACGGGCACCACAGCATACAAATCACAGCATACAAATGTTTCACTCTTCAATATATATAGGCCGTAAAAAGTTTTGACTAGATCCATTACATTCATACCATGGCATACACTAGAAATACTAATTATCATATTATTTCATGACATGTTTAAGACATCAATCCAACAATGCAAAAGATTCAATCGTTGGCTTTAAATTAACTAAAATCATGATAATTTTTCAAAAATTATAAAAATGAACCTAACGATCCCTAAAATAATAAATAAACAAATAAATACAAATAAATGTAAATACATGTTTAACAAAAAAATTAAAAATACCTAAATTTATGTAACTTTTCCTTCACCCTGACCTTGAATCTACGTTGTCTTCAATGTAACAAATGTAAATCAAAGAAAAGAAAAGTTACCCATTTGCTCAATGTGATCAAGTAATGATGTGGTAAGTCAGATGCATCCATAATCTCAAACAATTTTAACCACACATATAGAACATTGTGTACTTCTCATACATCACATCTCAACAAACAATTATAAATTTAACAATTCTAAATGAAATAAACATGGTTTCATATAGATAAAAAATAAAACAAACTAAAATAAATTACAAAAAACGTAAAATAACAACAAACAAAACAAAATGAAATAAAATAAAATAAAAAAAAATACTACCAACAATGATGGGTTGTATCCCATCAAACACTTAGTTTAACATCTTAAAAGTACATTTCTTGAAGGGATTACAATTTGTAGAATTTAATTCACTAAATGACTCTCTCATCATTGAGTTTGTGTCATTATGTACTTGAAAATATACAATCTCTCCCAAGACTATCATTGATAAAATCCCTTTATGAAAATTAACAAGTATTTGGTATAACAATTATTTGGTATAGGCCATGAATGGCCTACCAAGAAGCATAATGTGCTCATTTTCCAAATTTAAGAATTCTTGCACATTTATAGTTCCAAAACCTATACTATGATAAAATTATCTACATGTACCTTTAAATCTTTTACCATACCTTTTGAATATATTTTAGATTCATCCTCTAGTTGTAGGGACATGGTTGTGGGTTTTAGTTTACCCAATTCCAATCGCAAGTATAAAGAATATGATATTAAATTAATGCTTGCATCCTGGTCTAACTTAGCATTTATCTCCTTTTATCACCAATTGTGATATTGATATTAAAAATTCTAGAATCTTTAGAGGTAGCTTTAGAATTTTTTTTTTTTGTTATTTGGGGCATGAAAAAAATAGGTTTTGTAGAAAAATGATAACAAGAGAAAATTTTTGTGGGTCTGATTTGAAACACATTTTCTAGGGGTTTCAATTTAAAAAAGCAAACCAAAATATAATATAGTGTCTTCAAACAAAGACCCATGTACATATATATTTTCCTTCAATACAATTGTATCCCTAGAGTCTCAAGCCACAGCAAGTAGAAAAACCATTCAACAACCTAGAGTTTTTTTTTTTATAAATATAACTAACATAATACTAACTAGTAAATTAAAATAAATGCTAATCAACTTTAATAAGACAAAAATAAAATAAATAAAAAATAATTAAAATTAACAAACAAAAGAAAATCAAAAGAAATAAAAACAAATAAGAAAATAATTACCAAAACCAAAAAATAACTGGCCAGATTAAATAAATAGAAAGAAAAAGAAAAGTAAGTAAATAATAAAAATCAAATAACAAAATAAAAGGTAAAAAAAATAAATAAAAAAATACGATATATGATATAAGTAATTGGTTAGATAATATAAGGTAAATAAACAAAGACAATAAGTTACTAAAAAAAGAAAATATGTTTATATAAGAATTAAAAATTAAAAGAAAAGAAAATATATTATGTAGGAATTATTAGTACACAAAAAAACTAAATAAAAATAATAAAATTAAATAAAGTAAAATAAAAATAATAAAAGAAAATAACAAAAAGAAATAAAGTTAGTAAATAAAATAAAATAAAATAAAGTTAAAATATAAATTATTACACAAAAATACTAAAATAAAAAAAAATATATTAATTAATAAATTAATAATTCACTAAAAATAAATTAATAAAGAAAATAAAAATAAGTATTAGAAAGAAAATTAAGTTAGTAAATAAATAAAGAGATCAGGAAGGTAGAGGTTTTATATTTATTCTAAAAATAACACTTAAGTCATATACTTATTTTTGTTAGAGTTTGGTCCTATTGTTATAAAAAAGTTATAGCATAAGAACAAATGATTATTTTTTATGTTTATTTATTTATTTATTTTCTACTTTTACTTAATTTTTCTTCAATTTATTTTAGTTATAGTTTTTCTTTAATTTATTTTAGTTACAATTTATTCTAGTTAAAACAATCTCTATTTAATGTAGCTCAAATTTAAACAATTTACTTTGTCTTTATGCAATCATTTTTAATAAAAATATGATTAATTTATTACAAAAAAAAATATAGGATTTAAGTATTATTTTTGTAATAAGTATATGACTCTAGCAGTATTTATCATTAATAAATAAAATAAAGTTAATAAAGGAAAAGAAGTTAAAAAGGTCAAATAAAGAAATATTTAAATATTTTGACTTTTTTTTAGATTTTTAAGAACTTTAGTTTTTAATTATTATTATTATTATTATTATATATGTTCAACTTGTCCCAAATATACGTAGGTATGAATATTTGGGGTGTATATTATAACAAGGGTTGTTTCATGTATGTTGAGCATTTAATCATTTATAACATAGAAATCACTCTTAAATTTTATTATATAATTTTTGTAGAATTTTTTTTTTATTTTTGTACAACTCTACTTATTTTTAAAATATAAGGCATGATCAATATGTTTGATTCAAAGGGTAA
The DNA here is from genome assembly GCA_030763125.1 of Hippophae gyantsensis. Taxonomy (NCBI): domain Eukaryota; kingdom Viridiplantae; phylum Streptophyta; class Magnoliopsida; order Rosales; family Elaeagnaceae; genus Hippophae; species Hippophae gyantsensis. Next base: position 49,419,480 of record CM061031.1, on the reverse strand, counting down.
GAAACTAGTACAAATAATTTCACTTAGGAACAATGTAAGACTCTACCAATATTCATTATTCTTTCCAACCTAATATTTTTTAGCTAATTTCAACATAAGTGTCAGAAAACAAAGAAAGAGTATGTGATTATTTCCATGCTCATCTCTTAACCATAACTATCTTAAGAAATGTGATCGGTATAAAACTGCAAGTATATAGTATCGTAATTTTATAATAAGGTAATAAGAAGGGTATCGTTCTCAAGGACTAATAACTTATTTTTGAAAAATATCAAAATTATATTGATTTCAATTTTATCTAGATAAGTCACTAAGGTTGTTGTAATTAGAATTTAAAATAAAATTAATTTAAAGAAAATATGCAAAAAGAAAATAAAGATATTGTTCAAAGATTAAATCATTGGAAAGAAATTTTTTAGGAAATCGATTTCATCTAATCCCTCACTATGTTTTACTCATCTAGCTAACTTAATTTAACTCTCTCTATTTGTTAACAATCTCCAAAAAATATTTAAAAGCCTCTTTCGATAGTCAATTGGAAACATTCTTGTTCACCAATTTACACAAAAATATGTAATTTAATAAAGTAAGAAAGATTAAGACTAATAATTTTAATACTATACATGTTCATATAAATCCTTCGATCTCTATATTTACATATGTTAAAATATTCTAGATCTATCATATAATTCTCTCTTTTGATAATAAATCACAAAATTAAAATTATCTAATTAATGATTAGTTAAGAAGCAATAAACTCAAAATAAATCAAACAAACATAAATAGAAATAATTTCAATTAAAATAAAAAATCAAGTATAATTTAAAATTAAATTATATTTTTTTCTTAAAAAAAATTTAATTCATACTAAAAATTAAATTTGACGTAAACGAATTCACGATAATATTTTGAGATGAATCGAAAAAAAAAAACTGATTGACAAAAAAAATCTACTTTCGCATTCATCGGTTTCGTCCCAATAAGCTTTTAATTTTCTCTTTCTTGTGCTGCCTCTCCTTTTTCTTTTCTTTTCTTTTGCTTCGCCGCCATTCTCCCTCTTTCTTTATTTTATTTTTGTTCTTTCCTTTTCTGTATCTCCCGTCCTCACTCTGATTTATATACATATATAAACCCTGACTATCTTTATGCTTTTTTCTCTCTCTGTTACTCCTCGTTTCTTCGCTTCAGCCGTTTGATATATATATCCTCTCCTTTGTTTTCTTCTCATCTCTTCTTTTATATATATATTATATTTATTTAAATTTAAAAGTTTTTAAATGATACGTTTTTAAAATTTTGGATATTCATTACTTTCAAGTTTGAAATAAAATTTAAATAATAATAACGAAGTCTAAATTCAATAAAAAATAAATAAAATTAGATTAAATTTAAAGTTAAAAAATGATAAATTATATTAAATTATACAAATCATCAAACATCCCAAACTTAAAACTTTGTTTGTCCTCAAACAAAAATAAAATAAAATAAAAGACAATTGTAAACAATGTCAACAAGACCTCATAGATGACTACCATCACTCACCATGCTATGATCTGAATTTAAATTTATCATTAATACCTTACTCTTTTTACATCAAAGACAACAAGAAAATCAATCAAAAAATTAGTAATTTATTAAGCAAGAGTTAAGCATTTACTTCAACCTAAAGTTAAGTCCTTGAGATTGTGTATGAAATAATCAATTTAACTCCAAATTACCAACAAATTCAAATAAAAGTAGAACAATTAAAATCAGAATAATTCTCTCAAAATTTAACTCTATTAGTCCAATTTTTAGAAATCTTCTTCACTAATGCAATCAAATACCAAAATTAGATATCAAAAGGTCTTTATTCAAGGTTATAATGACAGGTGATTGGATGAGAGCTAAGAAAAAAATGGATATGGAAAATCAAAGCAAATTGGGAAAAAAACTTGGTAGAAAGAATGAATAAAAAGAATATCCACATGATTCACACTCTAACTCATTCTGGATAATATGCTCATACTATTGTTCTCATACTTAATAAGTGGAGTATTCTTTTTTCTCTCTTTTTTTTCTTTTTTTTTCTTTCTTCTTTTTTTTCATGTGTTTGTCTTGATACTTATAGTTTTTACTAATTTTAACCACTTTAACCTTTTTTTTATTCTTGCCTTACAATTTCGTTCTTTTTTTCACTCTTTGATCAAATAGAGCAAACATAATGTGAATTATTTAATTTGAACTAACTTCCACCAAAGTATTTTCTCAAACTTTAAGGTAAATTCATGGTTTTTTAGGCTTAGAATGAGAATGGTTTATGTAGTTAAAAGAAAAAAAAAAGCTAATGTAAAATAAGGCTCAAGAGGGGTAACTATGAGAATACACCATGCAATGATGGCATTATAATTAAGACGGTTGGGAAATATTTTTGGTTGTAAAAAAATTGCCTAAATCATTTCTCTAATATTTGGTATCAACTAGGATTTAATCTCAAGGATCTATCAACAGATTCTAGAGCAAAGTAAGATTAAACTTTTCCTAATCCCATTGATTCAAATCCTTCTCTTTATAGGAAAAATGGAGTAGAGAAAAATTTACTATATGCTCAATTATTTTCAAGGACTAGGATTTAAATCAAAGTACCCATAAAACTCAACCTATCATAATAGCATATTTTGAAAAACAATTCTCAAACCCATCATCAATCACAAATTTCATAATCATAGCAAATTCCATCATAATCAAATACATGTTTGATAAGAGAATTCAAAAAATCAAGACTATAGAAGTTGACACCACCAAACTTAAACTAAACAATGTCCTCATTGTAATTCAAAAGTGAGACAGATTGAAGAAATGAAAGGAAATTTCCTGGTTTTATGGTAGATCTACAATAGTTAGTAATTTTAAGCTCTTTATTACTGCAAAATAAACCACCATCAAAATCCAAATTATTCAAATAATAATAAAAAATAAAAGAAAATTTTATGAGTTGCCTTTCATAAGCGCTTGTTTTATAGTCTACAACCAAACTTTTCAATGTTCATCAATTAGGATTTCGAAGAAGAATAAATGTAAAATTTATCTCCACTTGTTCTCCATAATAGTCCTTCAATCTCTGACCGTTACTTTTGAATATATTCCTTGCCTTGTCATTCAAGTCTATTGCTCCAAAAGTAGAAACTTTTTCAATTGTATAAGGACATGTCCATCTTGATCTTAACTTACCTGGGAAGAGTTTTAGTAGTGAATTTAAAAACAAAACCTGTTGTCCAGGAAAAAACTACGCCTAAGAATATTTTCGTCATGCCACTTCTTTTTCTGTTCTTTATAGATCTTTGCATTTTCATAAGTACTATTCTGAAACTCATTCATCTCATTCAATTGAAGAAGTTACCTTTCCTATGCTGCCTTCAAATCAAAATCAAAATTCTTTACATTCCAATAAGTTTTATGCTCTAACTCAATAAGGAGATGACATGTTTTTCCAACTGAAAAGTCATCCATGAAAATTTCCATTATATCTTCCACCATATCAGAAAAAATAGCCATTATGTAATGTTGAAATATTGTTTAGGAATTGCACAATCTAAAGGGCATCCTTCTAAAAGCAAATGTTCCATAGGGGCATATGAATGTAGCTTTTTCCTTATCTTCGGGGGCTATGGAAATCTGGTTATACCCCGAATAACCATCTAAGAAGCAATAATACGGATATCCAACCAATCAATCTAACATTTGATCAATGAATGAAAGTGGAAAATGATCTTTCCTTGTTGCTTTGTTCAACTTGCGGTAATCTATACATACACGCCAACTCTGACTGTTCTTGTAGGAATAAGCTCATTGTTGTCATTTTTCACCCCCGTCATTCCACCTTTTTTGGTACAACATGCACTGGACATACCTATGAGCTATTTAAAATAGCATAAATAATTTCAACATTGAAAAACTTCAAAATTTTAGCTTTCACAACTTCCTTCATTGCTGGATTTAATCTTCTTTTGGGCTCAATTAATGGTTTGTAAGGTTCTTCCATTAGAATCTTATACATAAAAATGGATAGATTTATACCTTTTATGTTAGAGATGGTCCATCCCAATACTATTTTATACTCCCTTAACATATGCAGCAACTTTTTCTCTTCTTTGAATTTTTTGGTACAACATGCACTGGACATACCTATGAGCTATCTAAAATAGCATAAATAATTTCAACATTGAAAAACTTCAAAATTTTAGCTTTCACAACTTCCTTCATTGTTGGATTTAATCTTCTTTAGGGCTCAATTAATGGTTTTTAAGGTTCTTCCATTAGAATCTTATGCATGAAAATGGATGGACTTGTACCTTTTATGTTATAGATAGTCCATCCCAATGCTATTTTATACTCCTTTAACATATGCAGCAACTTTTTCTCTTCTTTGGGTGTAAGTGATGCTGCAACAATCACTGGTAAGGTGTTACTATCACCCAAGAATGCATAGGAATGATGCTCAAGAAATTTCTTCAACTCTAGAGTTGTAGTTTGTTTCACTTTTTCTGTAGAGAAAAGGAATCCATCTTTACTACCATTGGCTCCTACCTCTCCACTTCTATGCTAAATGATATAACCTGTTGTAATGGTCCACTAACAAAAGATAAATCAAGTTCATAAGAAGTAGAGTTACTAAAATCATAAGCTTGAGATGAAGTGGTGATACATTATTCTAGGTGATCAGTCGACATATCCTCTTGAAAGGCTTTTACTACACATTGCTCAATGACATCTACCCGAAAGCAAGTGCTTGGATCTTCTAGAAATCTCATGGCTTCATAGATGTTGAATGTAACCTCTTCTATGTTCACTCTCAATTTTAACTCACCTTTTTGAACATCCATTAAATCCATTCACGTAGCCAAGAGTTAATGTAACATCTTGATCTTCATCCATATCTAACACCAAAAAATCAGTAGGAAAAATGAATTTATCCAACTTTACTAATACACCTTCTATGATTCCACGTGAATGCCTAATGGATCGATCTACTAGTTGCAAAGAAATTGTTGTTTGTTTCATCTCTTCAAGTCCCGATTTCCTATAAATAGACAGTGGCATAAGATTAATGCTAGCACCAAGATCACGTAAAATTTTATCAAAAAATGAATTTCCAATACTGTAAGGCAAAGTTAAACTCCCTGGATCTTTTAATTTTTGAGGTAACTTCTTTTAAAGAATGGAACTACATTCTTCAAAAAGCTTCATTATTTGAAACTCCTCTAACCTTCTCTTCTTGTAAATGATGTCCTTTAAGAATTTGGCATACATTGGCATCTGTTCCAAGGCATCAAAAAAAGGAATATTTATGTGAATTTTCTTAAAGATATCCAAAAACTTAGAAAATTGCTTATCTAATTTATGTTTTTTAAAATGTTGAGGTTAAGGAAGTAGAATAGAGAGAATAGGAGGATTGTTAGGAAATGAAAGTGATGGAAGAATGTCAGTCTTTCTTAGTGTATCATCAACAATCTCTTCTTCTTCTACTTTATTATTTCTTTGGCCATTGTTTGGAGCTGTATGGGTGGACTCAGTTTCCTTTGATGGGGACCTTTTAATTTATCTTCCACTCCTAAGTGTAATGGCCTTGCATTGTTCCTTTAGATTTACTTCTGTATTGTTAGGAAAAGTTCCTCTTTTTGAGCATTGATGGTTATGGCTAGTTTCCCAATTTGTACTTTAATATTTTTCATAGTGGCTCCCATATTGCTACAATGAGTCTCAATGTTATCCAGTCATGAATCATTCTTTTTAAACCTTGTTTTGGTTCCCTCAACAAAGGAAACCATGGCATCCTCAAGTGACATATTCTTCTCGATTGGTTGACTATCAAATCCTAGAGTAGGTTGTAACACATTCTTTGTGTTTCCATAAGAAAAATTCTCATGATTTCAAAGCCCTAAATGGTAGTAATTTTGCATAGAATTACCACAATAGTTGTAGTTATGATTGTTGATGTATTGAACCTGTTCTTGACTTGCATCATCGAAATTATCATACTTGAATCTACAACATATTATGCACTTTGTGGTATTCATTGAGTTGTCAAGGCTGAAATGGGATGAGATAAAGAAGCTACTTGAGCTTAGATGGTAGCAAATGGCTCCAAATCATGAATCCCAAAAACTTTCTTAGCCATAGATCTTTTAGTTAGCCATTGATAGTTGTTTGAGATAATTTTTTCCAAAAGAGAAGTAGCACCTTTAGCTATCTTTGACAAAAAAGTTCCACCAGAAGCAACATCAACTATGGTTCTAGTTTGCCCATTTAACCCATTATAGAACATCTGAACTTACAACCAATCTGCAATAAATTTTGAGGGCAACGCTAAATCATATATTTATACCTTTCCCATGCTTCATAGAGTGTCTCAAAATAATTTTGTCTAAATTGACCAATCTCACTCCTGAGTTGGGCTGTTTTTATAGGTGGAAAGAATTTAGTAAGAAACTTTTCTACCATGTCTTGCCAACTAGTGATGCTTCCCGATTGTAGAGATTGTAGCCAACCTCTGGCTTAGTCCTTTAATGAAAAAGGAAACAATCTTAGTGTAATGGTGTCTTTAGTAACACCATTCATATTTATAGTGTCACAAATCTCCAAAAACATCGCCAAATGAATATTGGGATCATCAAGTGGAAATCCACTAAATTGAGCTTGTTGTACCATGCTGATCAACAACGGCTTGAGCTTGTATCAATATTAGCATAAATAAGAAAAAATCAACCCCCGGAAATGGTACCAAAAACTTGATCGGTGCAAAACTATAAGTACACAGTATCATAGTTTTATAATAATGTGATAAGAAAAGTATCGTCATAAGGGATTGGTAAATTATTTTTGACAAATACCAAAATTATACTAATCTTAATTTTATCTAGAGAAGTCACTAAGGTTGTTGTAATTGGAATTTAAAATAAAATTAATTTAAAGAAAATATGCAAAAGAAAATAGAGATGTTGTTCAAAGATCAAATTATTGGGAAGAAAACTTCTAGGAAATCGATTTCATCTAATCCCTCACTATGCATTACTCATCTAGCTAATTTAATTTAATTCTCTCTATTTGTTAACAATCTCTAAAAAATATCCAAAAGCCTCTTTCAATAGTCAATTGGAAACATTTTTGTTCATCAATTTACATAAGAGTATGTAATTTAATAAAGCAAGAAAGCATTAAGACCAATGATTTTAATACTACATAGGTTCATATAAGTCTTTCGATCTCTATATTTACCTATGCTGAAATATTTCAGATCTATCCTATAATTTCCTCTTTCGATAGTTAATCACAATACTAAAATCATATAATTAATGGCCAGTTAATTAGAAGTAATAAGCTCATAATAAATCAAACAAACATGAATAGAAATAATTTAAATTAACATAGAAAATCAAGCATAGTTCAGAATTAAATTACACCTTTTTCGTATAATAAAGAAAATTTAGTTCATGCTAAAAATTAAATTTAACATAAACAAATTCACCATAATTTTCTTAGATGAATTGAAAGAAAATTAACTTAGAAAAAGAATCTTATTTCACGTTAATCTATTTCGCTCCAATAATCTTTTAATTTTCTCTTTCCTACACCGCCTATCCTTTTTCTTTTCTTTTTCTCTCCCATCACTCTCCTTCCTTCTTTATTTTTTTTTTGTTCTTTCCTTTTCTGTATCTTCCATCCTCACTTTGATATATATATCCCCTCCTTTATTTTCTTCTCTTCTTATATATATATATAAATCTTAATTTAAATTTAAGAGTCTTTAGATGATATGCTTCTAAAATTTTGGATCTTTGTTATCTTCAAATCTATAATAAAATTTAAATAATAAGTATAAATTCAATAACTAAATAAATAAAATTAGACTAAATTTAAAGTTAAAAAGTGATAAATTTTACCAAATTATGTAAGTCATCAAAATACAATAAATAAATACTAGGAAAGAAACAATTTATGCTGCAAAGAGCATACTAATACTAAAACGTGTATCCTAAAATATGCTAAACTAATAAAGCATAAGAAAATAGAGATAGAGATATGTTAATACTTCCCTACACCTAATTCTTTCATTGTCCTCAATATAAACATATGCATATATATAATGTAAAAATGAGTAAAAGGAAGTAGAAAACAATTCTGATAGGATTCTTCCCACAAAGCACTTAGTTTAACATCTTCAACCCAACTTATCCATATCCCAATTGTCCATGCTATTTGGCTTATAGAGTTGGACCTTGTCCATATGACTCTCATAAAATGTTTCATAATAAGGCTTTCAACCTATGTCCATTGAATTTGAATTCTTTTTCTAATTTTCTCATTATGGATTTCTACTTCACCATAAGCAAACATATTGGTAATAATAAAAGGTTCAATATAGCGTGAACGAAGTTAAACTGGAAATAACTTGAAGTGAGACTCAAATAAGAGCACTTTTTGACTAACATGAAAGTTCTTTCTTGATATCATCTTATCATTTAATGCCTTAGTATTCTCCTTGTATATCCGTGAATTGTTATAGGCTTCCTTACGGATCTCATCTAACTCAATTAGTTACAACCTTCTATGATCCCCTATTTCTTCTAAATCCATGTTGGATTGTTTGACTACCCAAAAGGCCCTATGCTCTAACATAATTGGAATATGACATGGTTTACCATACATCAACCAAAATGGTGACATCCTAATGGGTGTTTAATAGCCTATCATGTATGCCCAAAGTGCATCATCTAGTCTCAAGCTCTAATCCTTTCTATTAGGTTTCATTCTTTTTTAACTAGGATGAATTTGACATTTCTGTTGGAGACCACAACTTGCCCACTTGTCTATAGATGGTATGATGTAGCAACTCTATAGTTGACATGATACTTTTTTAGTAGGGTGTAGAAGCTCCTACTATAAAAGTGCAGTACACTATCACTAATCATGGCTCTTAGTGTCTCGAACCTAGAAAAAGGAACTTCACAAAATCTACAATCATTTTAGGGTCATTAGTTTTGGTGGCTTTAGCTTCCATCCTTTTAGACACATAATCCTTAGCAATCAAAATTTATATATATCCACTAGAGGAAGATAAGGGTCCCATGAAATCAACACCCTAAACATTAAAATTTGGAACAAAAAGAATAGGAGTTTGGGGTATTTAATATCAAGGCTCTAGATTACATGTTCATTGATAGCAGTCACAAGCTTTATAGAAAATATATGCATCCTTGAATAAGGCGTGCCAATAAAATCCACTCTCAAGAGCCTTGAGAACTACCCTTTTGGCATAAAAGTGTCATCCATATACATAAGTATGGCAAAAGCTGAGTATAGTATGGAATTCTATTTCACGTACGCAACTCTTTAATAACTAATATAGGTACAATGTTTCCATAGGTATGGATCATCCCATAAATAATATCTTGCCTTATTTTTAAACTTGTGTTGTCATGATCTTGGTGAATTTCTAAGGAGATGTTTGGTTACAAAGTAGTTAACGAGGTCACCATACTGATGACTCTATGAAAATAAAGTCATTAGCGTACTTTTTTACTTAATATTTACTTGTTTTATTCAATAAATAGAATTTTGGGGCTAAAATTATTAAAATATAAACTTTTTGGTGAAAATGGGTGAAAGTATAGCTTTTGGAATTTTTTTGGGATATTTATGGATTTTTTATGAATTTTTAACGAAAGACCAATCAAAACCTAACATGTGGCATGCCACACAAGTAGAGGAGCTGATTGTGCAAGCCATGCAGATGTCACGTAAGTAGGGAAAATGAATCATAAATCCCCCAGCACGCCACGCCATCTACATCTGTGAATCACATTGCACCGTGTGGCAATGACTCAGCATGCGTTGACTCGAATCGGTCTCCCTTACCATGTGCTGCGCTCTGATTTGCCTATTAAATTTTGTGTGCCACGTGACGCACTGTTATTGGTTGGTACTATTAATTTTTCTTTTTTTTATCTCAACCCTTGATCTAAAGCTAATCTAACAGTCCAGATTGCACTTGAGCTATATTTAAGTTCTTAATCACCCCATAAACCCTAATGAGCCATCATTAGCATAATTTTGATTAATTTTTGGAGCTAAAAAGAGAGAAAAATACAGAAAAATTCAAAAAGAGATACAATTTTGGTGGATATTCAAGAGAAAATTAGTACTACGATTCAAGAGATTTACTATATTTCTTCTTATACTCTTTTATTTATTAATTTTATGTCTTTCTTTATGAAAAATATGAGTTTTATGGACAAAATTATATCTAGTTAATTTATTAATCTAGGGATCTTATAAACCCAATTTTCACCATGTGATGATCTAATATTTTACCCCAATTATAATTTTAATTTAATTATATTATTTAATTTGATTTTTATGTTATTATTTTTTTAGCCAAAAATTTATCTATAGAGACAATTAAATAGATTTGAGAGAATTATTTAATTGTTTGTCTTGATTAAATAACATGCATAGTTTCTAGGTAGAAATGTATGATTCTTATGTATGTAATCCATAATTGATGAACTTAATAAGTAGTATGAAATTTAATTGGCATGATAGTGTCATTAAATTAATTACTATATGGTGTGTAGTTTACTTGAGAGATGAATATATGCTAAGTTAGATTCAATTGATCATGTAATTAATTGATAATTATATTGGGAAGATTTTAGTTATCCACATATTTAGAAAATTGGGGGATTAAGTATTCCTAGATATTTTCTCATATATCTTTTTAGTTGTCAAATCTGATTTAATTAATTATTGTTATTTACTTTTAGTTATTTTAATTTTTCTTCCTTAAATTATAAAAACACAAAAAAAATTAGTTTTAAAAATTAGTTTCTAATCAAATAATCTCTATGGAAGTGATATTTTTTTTATTATTATATTACTTATTGCGATACTTATATTTGTGTATTCATTGCACATACAATTTGTGTAGTGATCAAATTTTTGGCGCAATTATTGGGGATTATATTATAAATATTAGAAATTAATTTTTTTTACTTTTATTTTAGTTTTTTCTTTATTTTTAATTTTAATTTTTTTTAGTTATATAGTTAGTTAGTTATTTATTTATTTTAGTTAATTTTATTTACTTATTTAATTTTTTTATTTATTTTTATTTATTTATTTATTTAGTTATTTATTTTTAATTTTTACTTATTTTTAATTTAGACATATCTTTTAGTGATTTTAGAAATACATTTGAGTCTATTGCATGGGTAGAGTTCATGAGGGAGAAATCTAACCTTTAGATCTCGAAATTTAGTGTACTTCGATGTCAATAAGTAAACAACATGTTGTAACCCAAGAGGAAGAAATGACTAATCCATTAGACATAAACAATAATGAGATAAACTTGAACAATCAAATGCTTTTGATGGATGATAGAGATAGAGCTATAAATGTATATTCAATACCTATGTTGGAAGGGCTAAATGCAAGTATTACAAGACCAAGCAATCAAGCTAATCAGTTTCAGTTAAAGGTAGTGATATTTCAAATGCTACAAACAGTTAGATAATTCAGCGTATTACCAATAAAGGATCCTCATCTTCAACTTAGATTTTTTATTGAAGTTGTGGATTCATTTAAGTTCAGTGATGTGACCAAGGAGGAATTTAGGCTTATATTGTTCCCTTACTCTTTACGAGACTGTGCTCGAGCTTGGCTAAACTCTTTGTCACTTAATTCTATTATAACTTGAAATGGTTTGGTGGAGAAATTTTTGATGAAATACTTCCAACCAACAAAGAATGTCAAGCTTAGGAATTACATTACTTTCTACCAACAATACGAAGGAGAATCTTTATATAAAGTATGGGAAAGATTCAAGGAATTGCTAAGGAAGTATCCTAATCATGGTATTCCTTCTTAGATTCAAATGGAAACTTTTTACAATGGTCTCAATGCTCAAACAAGAACTATTGTTAATGAATTTTCTAATGGAGCTTTGCTAGCCAAATCTTACAATCTAGCTTATAATTTACTTGAGATAATGGCTAGTAATAATTATCAATGGCCAATGGACAAAATGACAGCCACAAGACGAGTAGTCAGAGTACATGAGGTAAATGATATCACAGCACTTATAGCTCAAGTGTCATCTTTGGTTAATCTTTTGAAGCCTCAAAACTCGCTAGCGAGTATAAACTAGGTCCAAGATTCATGAGTGTTGTGTGTGTTTTATGAAGGAGCTCATTTTTTTATATTTGTCCAAATAATCCTAAATCTGTATGTTATATGGGTAATGTGAATCAAAACAATAATCCATACTCGAACACATATAATCCAGGATGGAGACAACATCTAAATTTATCTTGGAATAACAACAATCAAGGTAGTAATCAATTCATCTGTCAATCATTTCCACCACTTGGTTTTCAACAACCACATGAATCGCAAGCCCAAGAGAATAAGCCACCTCCTGAGGACAATACAAATGCCTTAATGAGAATGATGAAAGACTTCATCCAATCATTTAATGCAAAAGTATAAAATCAAGAGGCTTAAATTCAAAATTTGGAGAACCAAATAGGGAAAGTCAAAGGCCTGAAGGTAAGATTCCAAGTGACACAATTTTAAACCCACAAAGAGAAGGTAAGGACCAGTGCAATGCCATAGCCTTGAGAAGTGGTAAAACTTTATAACAAGAATATAAGACAATAAAGGATGAGAAGAAATAGGAAATTAATAAGGATGATGAGGAACTCGTGTATAAAGAGAACACTAAAAAGGAAATAATTCAGCCAAAGAAAAACTATCTTTACAAACCTATTATTCCTTTCCCTCAAAGACTGCAAAAAAAAGTCAAATATATAGTTTTCAAAATTTCTAGAAGCCTTCAAAAAGCTACACATAAGCATAACATTTGTATAGGCACTTGAACAGATATCATCTTATGCCAAATTCACGAAGGATGTACTATCAAAGAAAAGGATGCTTGGAGATCATGAAATAATAACCTTGACTATAGGTTATAGTGACATCCTTGATAGAAAACTACCACAAAAACTAAAAAAATAATAAAATAAAATAACCCTAAAAATAAAATCAATAAATAAAATATGAAAATTTAAAACTAAAAACTACCAGGTGGTATAAAAATTGTTGAACAATCCACGACAACACGGTACCAAAACTTTCACACGCTGAAAACAAGTGATCAAATATTAGTTTCTTACTTTTCTTTAAAATTGTGTCAATTGCAATAAAATGAAATTAATGGTCATTACTTAGCATAGGACTACTGATAATTAAAAATCAACACTAGTAATTAAAAATGACAGAAAAGTACTTGGGGGTTTGGTTTTAATTCAAAAAGAAAAAATAATATAAACTAAGAAAATGATAAAAATCATTGTCAAGATTAATAAGATGCAAGCAAGTGATTGAGAGACTTTCCTAACCTAGATTCCAATTCATCTAATTAAATTGTAATTTTACTATTTTTTTAAATTCTTATCATGCAACATAATTTGAAACCTATTGTATTGGCACTACTACAAAACAGACCATTGAAGTCGATTAAAAACCAACTTTAAACCAATTTAAAGTCGGTTCGTTGAACCAACTTTAAATTGACTGACTTTAAAATATATTGATTTTTTTTCATTTTTGTACTCATTTTTTACTCTACTAATAATAACATGTATTCAATATAGCATAAAAAAATCAAAATCTATTTAACAAAGTATAAATAATAATACAAATAATTGAAAATTTTAATATAATTAATTACTTGATAATTAAATTTATTACAAAATATATATATATATATATATATATAGTTAACTTAAATTACAAATAAAATGATGTTGTCAAAGTGTAATGGATTGTGCGAGCAAGCTTGGTTGGCTTAGAATCACCAGCATCGTGACAAAGAAACTAGGAAAAAAACAGCTGATCCATATAACAATTCATTCTCCTACATACATGAGCACGTAAACATTCATCAAACAAGCAGTCTAAACTTTAGAGACATATAAATGGAGAAATTAAAGCATTATAAATATTACCATGGTGTTGTCCTATGTTATTCAATATTATATTCTTCTCCTGATGTTATAATTTGAACAAATGTTCTGTCCATTTTTCTTGTAAATCATCAAAAATATGCATATCATTGCCCTACTTCTTCCAACCAAAAAAAATATACGTAATTAATTAAATTCAAAATAAGAACGTAATATCATGAATTCACAAAAATAACTTATATATGTTAAAAGATTAGTAAAAGAGATTTTCATATCAACATCTGAGTGATATAATAATAACCTTATCCCTTCAAACTCATATTAGCACAGTATTAATCTTTTGTCTATAAATATGAAGCTATCTGGAATCAAGTTGGTATTTGTAATGCTATAATGAGCTCTAATTATGAAATCAAGTGTAACTCTGATTTGTTACTTGGCTTGGTCAAGTTTTGGTGCCCTTAAACGTATGGAACAATTGTGTAATACATTTATGGGCAACAAAACTCGACCAAGCCAAGTAACAAATCAGAGTTACACTTGACTTCATATTCAGAGCTCATTATAGCATTAAAAATACCAACTTAATTCCAGATAGCTTCATATTTATAGACAAATGATTAATAAAGTGTTAATATGATGTTGTCACAAGGAAAGTAGGCAAGAGAGATGAGATGAAGTTTGGGCAAAAAATAGGTCCATAAAACAATGCATTCCCTTAAATACATGAGCACATAAATATCCACCAAACAAAACATCCATCAAACAAGGGACTTCAGACATACGAATAGAGAAATTAAATCATTATAAAAATTACCGTTGCGTTGTCATATGCTATTCAATATCATTAGAATCTTCTCCTAATTCTTCTTGTGATGATATAATTTGAACCATGTGTTCTGCCCATTCCTTTCGTAAATCATCAAAATTTTGTTGGTCATAGCCCATCTTATTCCAACCAAAGAACTACATGTATTTAAAATCAATATAAGAATATAATTTCATGAATTCACAAAAAATAACTCATATATGTTAAAACAAATCTGTATATTGGTAAAAGATATTACCACATCATCAATTGGAATTTTGATATTTGTGATGATTTCACTCATAAACTTCATGACATAATAACCACACATGACTCCATTATTTTGTTGTGGAACCTACAAAAAGCAAGTGTACATGATTTTCCATATTTGAACATTTTTATTATTCAATAGTAAAATTAATAAAATTATTAATATTCGCTTATACATACCATAACTTAATGCAATATAAGCTTATGAGATTTTTTAAGGATAATGCCTCTGAACTTGTTCCATAGCTTCCATGCTCTATCAAAGTTTAAAACGGTTAGTTTTTTATTAAATATTACAAAGAATAATAGAAAAAAATAGCTATAACTCTTAAATTTCAACAACTGCTTTTGTATCTTTACTCAATTCTATGGAAGCTGAGTCACAATACCAAGCATGATTATTCAACAGATCAAGGATTACCAACATCCAATGATCTTGGCCTTGTTCAAACCTTAGTGGTCAAAGGATTATCAACTTCTAATTTCTGTTAAGCGTTAATGCCCTATCACATAATTGTTTAGCTCTGATGCTAACATCATTCTCTTGATATTGATTGACATATGAAGAATCATAGAACATTTCTAAATATGATGAGTAATTATGTTAAAGTCGATAATAACATGCCCTATATAAAATAAATACATATATAAGTAATTAGATAATATAAATATAATTATATATGTTCTACATAAATGAAAGAAAATGAACAGATTGAAGACTCAGCTTGTCTACACTTGAATTATACTTAAATCGATCATTTGATATTCAAATAGTTGCAATATGCACTCAATCGATATATAAGTTTGGCCGAGGTCTACACCAAAAATTTCTATGGGAAGTGGCACAGTCCATCCACCATTTATGTTGGATGCCCTCGCAATAATAGTCATCAAAGTGCCAAGATTTCTGCTGAAGTTTAAAGCATAATCATAACTATACTTTTTCCAAGGCTTCTTTTTGAATGACTTAGTGCGCAATGATTGACCACTAGACATAGATTTAGCATGAGATACTTGCTTTGTATCTCTTAAATGTGTCGCATTTAAGAGTTCTGGTATAATAAACTAAAGAAGAAGTATTATGTATGTTAGTAACAATAAAAGATATAATAAAATAATAGTAGTAAACAAGTGTTATCTTTTAAGTAAAAAAATAGTACCACGTCAAAATTTAGAACAACTTGAATTGATAGCCAAGCCACATACTGTCCAACCGCCTCTTAGATTATGGTAGCATCAGAAGGCACATGTAGTGGATAATCATGGAGAAATGATTGATCAATTACTATTCACTAATGATTTGGCAAATATTGATTATGAATCATCCAATCATCGCTCAATTATTGTACCGTTCCAATAGCAACAAAGTCCGTTGATGAAAGATGTTTCAACAAACATTTCATATTCTGTAAAAACTTTAAGTGTTATATATAATAAATAAAACATATAATAAAAAATAAAAATAATAGATTATCTACACCATAAATTAAAATCTTACCACATATGATTCATCAAATAGAGGAGGACTCCTATGTGGGGTAGCTATTGGATGTACATTCTCACCAAAACATTCATCGTGATGTGATTGATGGTAAGAATGCGCAGATTGTATTGGAGAAAATGAACCACTACTTGATTGCATATGCATTCCTGGCATAAAGGGAGGACCAATAGGATGACTATATCCCATACTGGATATAGTTTGAGCACCATGAGATTGCATAGGTGGC
The DNA here is from genome assembly GCA_030763125.1 of Hippophae gyantsensis. Taxonomy (NCBI): domain Eukaryota; kingdom Viridiplantae; phylum Streptophyta; class Magnoliopsida; order Rosales; family Elaeagnaceae; genus Hippophae; species Hippophae gyantsensis. The sequence continues at coordinate 49,402,669 of CM061031.1, read as the reverse complement.
ATGCCTGGCATGGATGGTGGCATGCCTAGAATGGATGGTTGCATGCTTGGCCAATATGGAATGCCCTGATTGTAGAATTATGTCATGCATGACATGTGTTATGCTTAATATTCTTTTATAGTGGAAATCTCACTTAACATTGAGGCCTTAAAGGAGTTAAGTTCTTCTTCAATTTTAGTGTACTTGTCCTTACTAACCGTTTGAGGCTTTTGTTTTGGAATGTTAAAATACTCCATATAACCATCATATTGGCTACCTCCCCTAACACGACCAAGATGCTCGCGTCCGAATGCATGATATATAGAATCTCTCTCAGGTTCTTCAATTATTTCACCCCCTAGATATTTATTCTTGAATAGCTCTCTACAAATAATAAAACAAACAAACATATCATACATTATTATATCAATTATTAAATATCATATGGACTTTGTGTCAACCGAAATTACTAACCAACTTATTTAGTTGTTCTTCTCCTCACTTAGTCATTGATCTTGACTTCTTTGTTTTGGGAGTCTTTGTTTCTATGTACAATTCAAATCGGGTAATCGGTCTACCCAATTCAGCTTCCTATATAAATTATGAAACATTTATTAACCATGACATCAACTTAAATTTGAGAAAAATAAATATAAAAATATTTATAAATTAACATAAATTAATAATACCATTCTATATCTAACTTCAGGATTTGAAGACTTCCCAGTACGGTTAGGAAGAATATTATGCATTTGTATATTCTGATGTTCTTCCCTAATAATTTGAAATTCATATGTATGTCTATAATCCATGAAGTCTTTCCAAACTAGTGGTGTAATCCAAGGGTGTCCTTCATGGATTTTTTAGAGCTCTACTTCATCAAGTGGTTCCAAATATGGAAACATATAATTTCTTGCCAATTTGGAAGTTTTGTATTCCTTTCACGCCTTATTTGCAATCTTATAACACTTGTTCTTCCAAATGTCATCGACTTTGTAACGATTTTGTAAAAACACACTACAAAAGATTAGATATATATATAATACAAAAAAAGATATAATATATGTAATTAGTTATAAAATATAAAAGACTTACACAAATGGTTTTCCATATTTTTAACTTTTCAGCTTCTTCAACCTGAGTCCAATCATTTATATTGATTGGTATATTGGACTTCACAAGTCTACCAATAGAGGATTTCAATTGTTGGCCATTTTCCCCTATTGGATTACTAGTAGCATCAAATAGAATGGGTACTCTATCATATGGGTTAAGTGGAGCATCTGGTATATTTACCCAACCCCTTTCTTTTCAAATGCTCCAATGGATCATTTGGATCTACAAGCTCTGTTACCCGATGATCTATGAAATATATACAAACAATGAAGAAATATAAATTAATTGAAAATTTTAGGAACATACATATATATAAACATGCAAGAGTTATTACAACAATATAGAATATAAATTATGTTTAATTAGGTTGTTGATCGTATACATATATTCCTTCACAATCATTTCGAGTCCATTACGAAGAATCATCATCATCAACTAGATCATCACAAACATTAGGCAATTTTTTTGAGAAATTACTAATATTGGTTAATATATCAAGCATAGGGTCGTCATCTTCTAAAGCATCACAATGGTAAAACTCTTTTTGTGGAGGTGCAACAGACCATCTTGTGTCAATTTGATCGCTCATGTAAAATATTTGTTTTGCATGAAGTGCTAATGTGAAAGAATCATCAGTATGACTTATTTTGGATAAATTTACAAGGGTAAATCCCCAATCATCTATTTTATATCCAACATTGATAACATCTTCGATCCAATCACACAAGAAAATTGTTTCATGGAAGACCTCATAATCCAATTCTCAAATCTCTTGAATTATACCATAATATGTTCTATCAGAAAATACAGGATTACCATCTTTTGAACTGAAAAATTGCATAGTTTGTGCAACCATCTTCACACCATTATTCTGATTTACTTAGACTTTGTCTCTAGCTTGAGTCATAAACCTCGATCCATTAATTGTGAAAATAGAAAATGATTTGACATCAAATTTTGGACCATATGCAAGCCATTCTAAACTTTTTGTTATTTTATGATTGGGTTTCTTGAGTTCATCTCAAATCTATGTATATAAAAACATGAAATGTGTTTAAAGCAAAGTTTTAAAACATTGCATAGAAGTACTAATGAATTCTTGTATGCGACACTTATATGGTTGCAAAACCAATTAATAAGATCTCGCTTATGTTCATCATACAACCATTTTTCTCCTCCTTTTTTTATAATAAGGATCGATCTTCAATAAGTTTAAATGCATCCTGTAATTTTATTAAAGATATATCAAGTCGATATCATCATTAATAGTTAAATAAAAAATAATTTTTGCATAAATGGAAAGGTTAAACATCACTTACTCTATGTACAGTTGTGCCTCATTATTATTTACCAAAATGATCTGGTGTGCTTTTTCCCATCGAGTGGGATCGATAAACAATTTATTACTTCCACCAAGCATAGGGTTACCTACTTGGATCATGTGACATTCTAAGAACAACTTGTGTGTATGATTCCCAAATTCAATACAACCACTAAAGTATTCAGAACAAAACTCAATGGCTCATTCAGCAATGTATCGTTCCACCATGCATCCTTCAGGTTGATTTCTATTATTTAAATATCCTTTAAGGACTTGCATATATCTCTCAAAAGAATACATCCATCTTAAGTAAGTAGGACCACACAATTGAACCTCTCGAACTAAATGAACACACAAGTGAATAATTATATCGAAGAAAGAAGGAGGAAAATATTTTTCAATTAGACACAAAGTCTCTACAACATCTTTCTGTAAAGAGTTTAACTCGCCAATTGATATAGATTTCTTGCATATTGTATTGAAGATTGAACAAAGACGAATTATTGATAATCGAACATGTTTTGGAAGAATTGATCTAATAGTAACTAGTAATAACTGTTGCATTAAGATATGACAGTCATGTGATTTCAATCCATAAATTTTCTTATCGGTGATAGACACAAAATTTCTTAAGTTGGATGAGTAACCATCAGGAACTTTCACACCCGCCAAATATTTACAAAACACATCCTTCTCTTTTGTTGACATTGTATGTGATGTTGGTGGCAAGTATGTTCGATTCTTATCATTTTCCACCCTTGGTGCCAATCCAAGTCGTATGCCTAGTTTCTTTAAATCCAGCCTTGCTTTAATTTCATCCTTTGTTTTTCCATGTATATTAAGTAATGTACCAATCAAGGTCTCACATACATTTTTCTCAATGTGCATGACATCTAAGATGTGATGAATTTTTTGGTCTTTCCAATAAGGTAATTCCCAAAATATTGATTTTTTATTCCAACAACCATGGTCTATTGATTCTCCTCCTTTTTCATTTTTACCTCTTTCATTAGTTGACCTCTTTCGTTTCCCTACCTTAGTGAGTATTCTTTTTTTCATCTTTCCATATCGTTTGAATGTAATAACATTCAATTGCCTTAATATCTCAACACCTCACAAAGGTCGGGGTGCATGATCATGATCTTCTTCACTATCAAACGGTTTCTTTTGGTATCTAAACTTGTGTCCAGATGGCAAAAATATTCTATGTCTTCTATAAGACATCTTTCATCCGTGAACAAGATAAGTTGCAGAAGTGTCATCACTACATATAGGGCATCCCTTGTAACCTTTTGTTGCATGTCTTGATAAGTTCCCGTAGGTAGGAAAATCATTAATTGTCCATAAAAGAATCCTCATCAAGTTAAAGTGTTCTTCTTTATGTGAATCATAAACATTTACACCATCATTCCATAATGTCTTTAAATCATCTATCAGAGGCTGCAAATAAACATCAATGTTAACACCTGGTTGTTTCGGTCTTGAGATCAATAATGTTAACATCATCAATTTTATTTTCATACACAACCAGGGAGGAAGGTTGTATGTTACCATAATTACTGGCCAACGGCTATATCTACTACTAAGGGAATTATGTGGATTAATTCCATCAGTAGCAATGAGAAGGCAAAGATTGCACGGATCAGATGTAAATTAAGGGGATAAATTGTCTACTACTTTCCAATTTGGAGAATCACAAGGATGACGTAGCACCCCATCATCAAATCGATTATCTGAATACCAAGTCAACATCTTTCATGTCTCTTTACTTTTGAACAACCTTTGAAAGCGAGCAATCGGAGAAAAGTACCAAAGAACCTTTGTGGGCACGCCTTTCTTAGGTGTTGTCTCATTTGTTGCATGTTTCCATCTAGATTCTTTGCACATCGGACAATCATCTAATGTCTCATATTCTTTTCTATAAAGAATCTAATCATTTGGACAAGCATAAATCTTATGATATTCCATGCCAAATCGACTAAGAGATTTCTTCACTTCATACATTGAAGATGGAAATTCAATACCCTCAAGAAACATATCTATTAGTAGATTTAGTAATTCTATGAATCCCTTGTCAGAAAAACCATGTTTTTCCTTCACATTGTACAAATGAACCAATCCCGACATTTTAGTGTATTTCTTGCATTTTGGATACAACGGTTTTTCGACATCTTCTAGAGGTTTTTAAAGGTTTCGAGATCATCCTCACGTAGTTCATCTTCAACACCATGAAACATATTTTCTGTATATATATTATGATAAGATGTATGTAATCCACTCACATTCTTATTTATCTCTTCCATATGAGTATTATCAATATTTTCTCCATGATAATACCAACATTTATAGCTCAAAAGAATACCACTACGAATAAAGTGATACTTAACCTCGTCAACTTCATGAAATCACTCATTTTTACATTTAACACATGGACATTGAATCATACTAATTTCATTATTACTATTTCTATAAGCAAATTTCATGAAACTTTCAACTCTAGAAATATAGTCCTACTCAATTCTACACTTTAACATCCAAGATTTATCCATTTTCTATTAATGACATCAATTAAGCATATTAATTAATTATGTATCCAATCAATATATTTCAAGTATTATTATACCAAAACATACATAATACAAAAATTTATCATTTTAAAATTGTATTACTTTTACTTAATAAAATTTAATTATTTATATGTAAATAAATTTATCCATGTACGATAAATATTCTTGTCCCTCAAACCCACAACATCTAGCTATTATTTCCACAGAAAATCGGTCAAACATATAATAACAAGCATAATACAAAACATACATAAATTAAAAATTTATACAAAAAATAAACAAACTGAATAATAAGTGCGTATGATTAATAGAAATACTTACAAGAGTAAATGAAGTGACTAAATGAAGGAAATGAAGACAAAATGGGTGTTTTATAAGTGAGAAAATGGGTATAAAAAATTTGAGTATTTCGCTCAAAAAAATAAGGGATCTGAAAGATAATATGGAGAGGAAGATAACCCACTAAACTGAGTTGAAAATGGTGGCCGAAGGTGGCCAAAAAATGAGAAAGAGTGGAGGAGGTGAGCTCGATTTTTGAGTTTTTTTGGGTGGTAACTACGTGCAAAAATGATGTTCTGATGGAGAATAGAGAAAAGAAATGAAAAAATACACGTAGATAGCATCGGTTGACATGTTGAACCGACGCTATCCACGTGTGTAGTGTCGGTTCAACACGTCAATCGATATTATCCACGTGTATTTTTTATTTTAATTAACTGTTTCTAAAATTGAAATTAATTAAAAAATACAATTTGTCTTATTTTTTTGGTCAATTATTTTGTAAGAATTTAATTAACTATAGACTTTTTATATTTTTTTGTAAACTTTTCTGTATATTGTGTTTTTCATGCTCTCCAAATTCCATAACTACGTATGAAAAACATGTACATAAAATTAAGTACGTATCCATGTATGTTTATTTATTTTAACAATTTTTAAAATTGAAATTAAACAATAAATGTTTTTTTATATTTTTGGTCAATTATTTTTTAAGATTTTAATTAACTAGTAACATTAACTGTAGAAGCATTATATTGCCTAAGCCTTCCTATTGTTTCTTATATTTTAGGTTGACTATGATATGTTCATTAATCAATTCTACTTGTTAAATAATCAAATCACACGATCAATAGATTCAATTTAATAACAGCTTTAAGTTTTAAAAGATTAATTACTAAACTAAGTAAAATTTAAGTTGTTGTACAACTTTTAACCTATATGATTGGTTTTACTTGTGATTAAGAAACTACTTGCTATTTTCATATTACAATAATTAGTAATTTTGGACTAAAATTATAATCTAGTAATAAATATTAATAGATAAACAATTAATAGGCCTCTAATCATTCAAGAATAGTGTTTTGACATTCATGCATAAAATCAATCACATTACCGATTCAATAAATAAAAAACATATAAATCTTAGAATAAACTTAATTTAATCATCATTTAGGGTTTAGAAATTTCTCTTAATCATATAAAGTAAATTAGCTATCCATAAACATGTTATAAACTAATAAACTAGAAAGGAAGAAGAAGCTTAAGATCATGATGAATAGTCGTAGATATTCAGTCTCTATATTCGTCTTCAATTTCTCTTTAGAACTTGTGTAGAGCTATTGTCTCTCTTTGATCTTTTATATGGTGTTCCCTCTTTTTGAGCAAATTATGATGTATAATTAGGGTATTTTGAGCTAATCTTGTGCCTCTAATTGATTCCCCTCAATCAAGTGCAGGGCTAGTTTCAATTTTTGATTTGAGGTTCCTTAATCGATCTCAATCAAAACTTGAACAATTGATTACCCCTAATTGCACTCTAAGCACACGTGTTTTGCTTTCAAATACCTATAAAAAATAAAATATACAAATAAAGTGCAATGAGAACATAAGTATAAATGCAGTAAAATTTGATATGTAAAATATGCATAAATTAGCACATATCAATGCATATGGGTTGGTTTAGTTTTGATTGGTTTTTGGCATTTGAAAAAGGAATCAACCCATAATTGATCAGTTACTAATCAAAAATTAAAATCAAACCAAACCAATAATCCTTTAAAAACAGCTAAATTGGATTGAATTAATTTGGATTTGTTCACTTAATTTTGCACACCTTTAATCCCAATGGAATGAACAAAATGTGAGATCTTATTTTTGGCAAGTTAATGTTGATTCCCTTAGTATTCTAGTAGTAAGGCTCACATTTTCTCGTTTCAAGTTACAAGTTTAAATCGTACCAAGTATTGTTTTATCTATTAAAAACTTGGGATAAAAACAAAAAGAGTATTGTTTAAAACTTATAATTACAAAAATAGCACTTTTTATGTTTAATTCATATTTATTTAATGTTAAAATAAAGTTGAAAAATTACAAAAAATTACACCCATAAAACTTGTAACAATAGAAATAGCACCTAAATAATATTAAACAGGGTCTAATTGGACAACTTAAACATTAAACGGATCTAAATAATATTAATTTAATTTAAACAGCATCCAATTTAGTGATATTCAAAATGAAGTGATGTACCAAACTTGTTTTAATAGTGAAAATATACGAGGTGGATATAAGTGGTATTATTTTTATGGTTATAAATTTTAAAAATTTAACACATCATTTCACAATAAACGTTATTTACATTGAACTATAACTATTTAGATTCATTTAATATTAAACTCCTAAGTTTTAGAAATATTTTATACAAGTTCTCCAAAACATTTCGTAGTTTATTCACTTCGTTAATTCGAGCTATAAGTTAAGCTCTTCAAATTCAAGATAAGGAAGCAAGTAGCAACTTCTATTGTTGGCACAAGTGAGGTGGATCATACTATTCAAGAGTCCCATGTAGGTTGAGGTGATTTATATGGCAATATTGTAACGAATTTTCTGTGGTTGTCATGACTTAAGACTTTAATATTAATAATTACTGATTAGTTCCGTTTTCAAATATCAAAAATTAAATTTTTTTGGTTTAATTTAAATTTATTTTATACCTTTATTAATCTAATTTGATTTTAAATTTTTTTTAATTGATAAGATTAAATTTGTTCAAATTTTAATTCAAAATCCAACCAGCTTACCCATAAAGTAAAGTAAAGGGGACTGTATTTCATTCTAAAAATATGTCAGCAAACGCAATCATTATTACTAGCAAATTTATAGTTGGTAGGGGTTTATCTTCTACGTTGACTCATGTAGAGCAACAACATCGATTGCAAGGTTTTAAGGTTAGTAGTGAAGATCCTTCAATCAATCATTTGTTCTTCGCAAATGAGTCCATATTTTTCTGCAAAGCTTCCATTATAGATAATCTTGCCATTTATGAGAAGGCTTCAGGTCAGATGATTAATTTTTCCATGTCTTCTTTATTTTTCAATGCTAATACAGATCCTCAATGTGTGTCAATGGGGAAGGAAATGTTAGATAACCAATGTATAGGGAGTATTAACAAATATTTGGGGCTTCCAGCTTTGTTTGGACGTGCTAAACAAGAGACTTTTGACTTAATTCTTGAGAGAAAGACGAAACCCTTGTGGTTGGGGTAAAAATTGGCTTTCACCTGCGGTAAGAAGGTCCTTACAAAGGCAGTGATTTCCCCAATACCAAGCTATGCTATGCAGTGCTTTACACTTCATGTTACTCTTTGTTATGAGCTTGAGAAGCTTAAAAAAAAGTAGGGTTCATTGGGCCAGTCGTGAAAAGTTACCACAAAAGCAAGAATGTGGGGTGGCATGGGTTTCAAGAATTTGAGATGCTTGAATTTGGCAATTCTAGCTAAGGAGGGATGGAGATTGCATCATAATCTTAATGCCCTTCTAACTAGAGTGTTGAGAGCTTATCATTTCAGGGTTGGATGTTTTCTTAATGCATCTTTAGGTCATAATCCTTCTTAGGGTTGGAGTATATTTGAGGCTAAAATAAATCTTATATGCAGCTGTTACATGGGGGGTTGGCTCTAGTAGCTCAGTACTTCCTTGGAGTGAGTCTTAGATCCCAGGACCATATTCCTTCAGGCCTATCACTCCTAAGCCTTCTCACCTGTTTTTGCAGAAAGATTTTTTTGTTCCAAGTACTCGTCATTTGAATGTGCAAAAATTGAGACATTTTCTTTCCAATTGATGTTTTTGAAATCCTTAATATTAAAATTGAAATACAACAACGACAAGTTGACTTGGCACTTTAAGGGAAATGGGTTTTACAGAGTGAACTCTGCCTATAAACTAGTTCTTTCTTTGGGTGGTGCAGGACAACAAAGGTTTTATAACTTACACATAAAAGTATCAAATAGGATAGGATGTCCCATCAACTCATGGCATAATTCATAAATTTTATGAATCCATCTCACCTTGTCACACTTATTTTTTTTTAGTAGGAATGGTAATGAGACAGTATTATAATAGAATATCTCATTTGTCTCCGATGGATACAAATAATTATTAAAATTATAAAAAAAATGGAAAAAGATATAGAATTATCTTTAATAACCATATTTATTTATAATACCATGAATCCATTAGGAATAACTTTAAATTGATGAAAGGGAATAGGATGGAATAAAATTTAAATGAAATGAAACAACTTTAACCTATTAACTCATTAAAGACATTAAATAAGACATAGTATGAAATGTAATAACTCATTTAATATCTCTACTAAACATAAGTCCCGTATCTTTTTAATGGATAGCATAGGTTCTATTCCTTTTATAAAATTACCACTAAAATAATATTTACTTTTAATTGAAAAATTGAACCGGATTATCATGTTACCAAATTGATGAAGATATTTCTAGAATAATAATTTTATTTAGATTATTAAGGTGGTGATAAATAAATAGAATAATCTTTCAAATTTAATTACACAAATATAATAAAATCTAATCCAATTTTTCAATTAATGATCACTTCATCGTTATTTACTTAAAAACAACAATATCTGTGTGGTCTACTAAAATGTTATTGAACTTATGAGCTCCACTTGCATAACAATACCCTTGACCCGTTCTTCAAAGAGGATGGTAGTTTGAGGAAAGGGTCACGAAGACGTAAAATGCTCATATAAGAGTGTCTGAAATTTGGGTATGGTTTGGTCCTTGCCTGTAAAGAGTTAAAGAATTTCTTTTGGCAAATTTTCCATGAATGGCTACCAATGAGGAGCAACTTAAAAAGATGTATGAATGTTCCATCTTGTTGACCTCTATGTAACGACCATACTGAAAAGGTACTCATATTTTTTAAGTGCTCCTCGGCCCGTGAGATTTTTGCCAGTTTGCCTTTGTCTATGGAAATTAGGATTTTGTGGTGTTTCAATGATAGTATTTCAAAGATGATGGACACTGCTACTGAATTTTTGCATTTTTGCATTTTTGCATTGTGATAAAGTATTATGCCAACGGGTTGTGATAAGCTAGCACATTTGGAAACTAGGAATGACAATCGTTCAATTGAAAAAGGTCATTACATTGTCAATTGGAAAGGTCATTCAGGTAGCTACTTCACATTGTCAAGAGCTAGAATGAGCTAGTTTGGTTCTTTAAAGTGGAGTTTGAATGTGACAGCTATCATGTGGGTTTAACTACATGTAAAACCTGTTTAACCGCTTTTGTGAGCTTTTGTAATTATCACTTTCTTTAATAATATTTTTTTGTTCAGGCAAAAAAAATAAAACTTTTAAAGTTGGTTGAGTTCGATTAGCACTAGTATAATCTATAATTAGTTGTGGGATATAGTTGCTACGTTAAACTGTTAAGAATGCAATGATGGTTTTAGCTGTATATTGACACAAAAATATTAATATCGCTTAAATTTGCACACTTTTGAGCTCAAATCACTTATATCATGCCATATGTCTAAACTATTTTGAAAATGGGAGAAATGATTTCTTTTTCAAGGAAATACCAACATGTGGCATAACATAATAAGTGTGGATACAATGGGTGCAAATTTGTCACATACTCCTACACATAATAGCTACATGATTCTGAATTAATAGGTCTTTTCATACCAACAATCGATCTTTCTGACTCGGATCCAACATTGGTATACTTCCAATTACTGCTCTGCTTTGGTTCAATCTTTTCCCCAGTTTCTTCGTCTGAAAAAACAAAAATGTTATAGCCGGTTCCATTGCTAGCCAATTATATTTAGGAAAAAATACTCCTATGCTCCATCTTTGGGTAATTTTAATCACTAAACTTTCAACTTATACAATTTAATCCTATATTTTAAGACTTTAGGATTACTGTGTACAAAAGAAGGGATATATAGGCACTAAAGTCCACATTAATTTTTTTTGTCGTTTTAGTAAGAGCCTGTGCACTAGTTGAAAGTTTAGGTAAAGTGACCAAAACTTAAGTTTAGGGACTTTGTACTTCTACCCTTATATTTATATCACCCCGGAACCAAAGCAGAGAAAGCACTAGCAGAAGATAGTAGAAGTCTTACCTGAGACAGCAGAAAGAGAAAATTCAGTTAGACGTTTAACACAGTCTTTCAAAGCTTGTAGTTCAACTTCTTTCTGGTGGAGTTTGGAATGAGCTGAATGCAGTTCATTTTCCAGCTCTTCTAGTTGGCTCTCCTGCTGTTGAATGAGCACATGACACAGTTTTTGATCTAGTTCAGCTGGCAATACTCCACGGTTGTGAAAAATATCAGCATCAAGTTCCTCATTTTGAGCAAACCTTTGAGTTGAAAATTCCGTCTGTAAAATTCAGTCAGAGTGAGACAAGTAGGGTACAATTATTTTTGTTAGTGAGGGGAGAATATTGCATTTACCATGAAATATTCATTTTATCAGGTATATGCTAGAGATGATCCAATTAGAAGATTTGAAATCCAACTAATTTGAGGTTGCTAGTCCAGCAATTAAAATTATAAACCAGAACTGACCAGATGTGTCAAGAAATTAACAAATTGATTCAATTATGTCGACCAAACAAAATTATTGTTCTATAAATTTTATAGAGTTTATAAGCATTATAGGCTGCTCAATCTCAAAAGATTAAGTTATAAGTTCATGTTATTTATAAACACCATACTAGTATCATTTTAAACGATGAGAGACGCATTAACATTTACCCAAAACTTTGTATTTAACTTATTTTATTATATTATGATTCTATTAGATCACTTGTTGTTTATTTTTGCAAGAACTGTATACTTTTTTTTTAGTGAGGGCCCATTAAATTTTTTTCCTTGATTATTAATCGAGTGAAGCATTGATACCATATAAATTTTGTAGAGTCTATAAGAGCCATGAATTATCCAAACCCCAAAAGGTTAACCCCAAGTAAGGTAAGGTTCATGCTACTTATATACACTACACTAGTATCATTTTTAAGCAATATAAGCCACTTTCTTGCACTAACATGTTTTATAGATTATGATAGTATCAGCAAAGCCATAAATACTACCACTTTTTAGTAAGGTAAATAAACCCAATTAAAGTACATAGACCACCCAGGAGGCTCACCTCAAGCAGATCTTCCTGTTCTTTTTGGTGAGGAGGTTCTATGCACCATGGAAGTTTTTGTAATTCATTTTCAAGCTCAGCTTCTAGTTGATCCATTTCGTGCACCACTGGATGTGGCTCTTCTGTGAGGATGCTACTTCCACATTCACCATCATCAGTCGCAGGATAGCTTGAAACTTTCATATGATTGGGACCTTCATTACCTATATGTACCTTGCTTAGTTCTAGCCGAGTATGCTCGCAGCTAGTTTCCATATGGTTTGAAACATCTTGACCTGCAGCAATTCTAACTTGGAGACTGGGGGATGATTTCCTGTTATCAAGCTGAGCTTTTAATTCTTGGACAACTTTTGCAGTCTCACACATGGCCACATTAAGCTGACTGATTTCGGCTCTTCCAGCTGACATCATATACATGACACCAACACCAAGTCCCCAACCAAACACAGAGGAGGTATCTGAAAGAAACAGTTTAACAATGAAACTGAAATATCAAGACTTGTTTGGAAAGTGACATACAGTTATCCAAGCAAAACCACCAGAGGTTGAAGCACATGGAATAGAGTACTAAAACCATGAAAATTGTGAAGCTAACATGAATACTAATACTATTTTCACAACATAGTTGTGTGTAATGAAAATTCTGAAGTAGGAGAAATGCTTTCCAACTTAATTTGGTATAGTTAAAACCATCAGGTAACATAAAGCTTCCAAATGTGATGCCTTTGGAAACAAGTAATTTCATTTATTTTCCCTTCATTCCATAGTATAAGTCCTTCTCACTCCAAGTCATTCAACTATGGAGAAGTTTAAAAAGCTATCTGCTACTATAAACATAACCAAGCCATTTATTATTGGTACAACTCTCTTCTTTCCCTCAGAAAAGTTTTAAACCAATATACACAAGACTGGCCAAAAAACCCTCTGACCTCTCCTGAGAAGTATAACATTCAGACTGTGCTTGCAACCTGAAACTTGCAAGACGGACCTGTGAAGAAAAAAGTTTTTGTATGTTTCGAACAAGTAAAAAAGCAATTGTTTAAAAGGCTATTATAAGTACCAAGAAACATCAACTTTTAAACAATTACTTTTTTACTTGTTTGAAACATACAAAAACTTTTTTCTTCACAGGTACTTATAATAGCCTTTTAAACAATTGCTTTTTTACTTGTTCGAAATATACAAAAACTTTTTTCTTCACAGGTTCAACGTGGTCCGAGCCGTAAGCCACAAACTTTCCATTCAAATGACCTTAAAAATATAAATATAGCACTTATGAATCTAAAGAGCAATTAAGCATAGAATTAAAAATAAAAAAGGCAAAGTAGTTTGAGTGCTCAAATGCACCAACAAAGATTTTAAGTTGAGACACAAGACAACTAAAACAAGTCAAGAAATTATCTCTAACAAAACAAGTAAATCATTGATAATAGACAATCCATTGAACTTACTTCAAAAATGCAAAAGATTATCCTCATTTTACATTATGTATAACAGTCAAAACCAATATTACTCCCCATTGACCATTATATTATTCCCTTTGATAATTACAGGCTGCAAGAAGTCAAACAAACCCTCACTCTCCTACCTTCCCTTACTTCCTATTATCACTATTTGTTTTCAGATGTAACAACGTCAGCAATATGAGCATACTCTGCTGTCCCTATGATTCTATGAAAATAATCACCATAAACCGTGCTCATTTTTCTCATTGATAACCACAAGAATTTTTTTTTTTGGGGGTGCTCTATCACATTATATTCAGGATACAAAAAGCATTAGAAGTTGTGAGAGTTCTGAATGTAACCATGATTCTACTTAGCCATTAACCAACATCAGTTTTAAGGCTTCCCTAAAGAACCACAAGTTAACTATCTCAAACAGCCAGAAGTAAAAAATAACCAACAGCAGATTCAAAATTCTCAATTAACATATACTACTCTCTAAGTTGCCCATGCAAATCCCCAAAGTTATAAAAATAATAAATACTCTGCATACAATACAATATTCGGGAAAGCAAACACAAAGAAACAAGAGGAACCTAAACTCACCACTAGGATTGGGAAAACGAGAGCAAGATCCGCACTTCGTAGCCACACTCTTGATAATCTTTCTCTTCTTCAAGCAAACACCGACTTTTCTTCCACTCTTCCTCTGCAGAGACCCACCTAAACGCTCAACTCCAAATCCTTTCTTCGTCCAACGACTCAGTCTCTTACTCAAACCCCTGAAAACAAATCGAGAAGCACTATAATTATTCTCTCCCGAGGTCGAAGAAAACCTAAAGATATCTTCCTTTCGATTCTCACAAATTAAGCTTTCACATTTCACCGGCGGCTCAGAATCAAAAGAAAAAGTTTCATTTTCATTCGAGAGTCCAATTTCGTCAACCTCAATAGCATCTTCAGAAACGTCTTCGTAATGATCAAGGTTTCGAGCTTGTTCTGGATTGGGACCGCAGGCGGACTTGAAAAGGTGTTTGGCAACGAGACTAGTAGATCCGGCAACTGCGGCAGCTAAGAGAGCATGCCACATTGAGAGATCAGAAATGGATACTGATGAGAGTGAAGAATGTGAAGGTCTCAGTGCACGTACTGAGTATAGAAGTTAATGAAGAAGAAAGAGGACCTGGGTTTAATTTAAGTTTTGTAGGCGGAAAGAGTGATATTGTGTTAATAGACTCTCGATTTTAATTATATTCCAATTTTTACTGTAATTATTCTTAACCCCACGATATAATATTTAAAATATTTATTTTATTATAACTATGTTATAATATAAATAATAATATAATTATATTTAAAATTAAATATATTTTTATTATTATTCATATATTATAAACATAATTATAATAAAATAAATATTTTAACCACTTTTACAAATTACCTACCACGTACAATTAATCCTTATTCAATTCTTATCATTAAAAATTAAAAATTAAACTTATAAACTTTATTTTCTTTTAAAAATTAACTTTCTTTAAAAAAATTCTATATATTTATTCATAAAATATACTTATTATTAATTATATTTTCTCGTTACACTAATTATTAAGTATTTATTTTTTAAAAATATAAATTATATTAATATTAAATTTTATTAATTTGAAGTCTAAATAACAATAAATAATTTTTTAAGATAATAAATTAAATTAATATATATTATTTAAATATTAATAAAATAAAAATAAGAATAAAATTAATAGTACTAATTTCATGTGATTTTTTGTTTGGTCTGGTGGTTCATTTAATCACTTTGTTTATGTTAAATAGATTATTTAATTACTTTACTTTCACAAGGACACTTAGTTCTCAATTAGGGTTTAACAAATTTTTAGAGAGAGAATTTAAAGAGAAGTTAAAATAATTGATTGAATGTATAAATATTATAAGAGATCAATTTATTTACAGATACAAATGTCAGTTACATATTGTGTATATATATTTACACGTCAAAGGGGTATAATTGGTATAAAGTACAACATATCCTATCTTGGTCTGGTAGTCAACCATATAGAGGATTCAACTCCTTAAAACTAACTTTTTACCTGTTGATGCATTTTGAGTTATTGCGTCTTATGGCTCGATTTGCTTATAGGCTCGGGCTGATTAATAAGCTTGGACTAATTACTGAGCTCGGGATGGTCTACAGGTAGGACATTTGGGGTGTTTCGCCTTCCAACATGAGTTGATGACTTTGCTTGAGAGGTTTGAATGGGTCGTGCACCTTGCCGGTCCATACGGTTCGAGCTCTCAGTTGAGGTGGAAGAGTAATTCCTATATATGAATCGTTTAACTCCCCTAATAAATGTATGTTAGATGATTAGAGAGAGAAATTTGGTGCCTCTATTTTAAGAGGTGCTTGGACCGAGACTCATCATCATTTCCTACACATAAAAAAAGTAAGAAAAAACACTTTATTGCATTAGATCAAGCCATCAGAGATTTTTTAGTTCGGTGGTTGATCGGGGCAGAACCGACATCGCCAATCCTGCCCGTACTTTTGGTTTTATATTTATAAAACTCTCGCAAGTGCACGAATCATTTCGTAGAAAATGATAAGTATACTCCCAAGGTCGATCTAAGGAAGGAATGTATGTGATTTTTAATTTATTATTCAAACTTTTAAAAACGAAATTAAATCCTAAACATCCTGTCACGATATTTTGGGGTTTTGTGCTTTTAATCTACTTACATAAAAATAAACATAGATTCAATAAACATTTATGCAAATTTTATCATTTATAATGGTGGAGTATTTATGGATATAATAACTAAGTTAATTATGCTTGCTCATATTATTTAGGTTATTAAAGATATGAATTGATATTTATTGATTCTCTCTTTTTTATATGAATACCACCTTTGGTGGGGTTAGATATTCTTTGTTAACTAAACAAATCAATTAATACCTATGGGTGGGGTTGATAACTAATTTGGTTAATTAAATTAATTCTTTTTTCTAAGAGATTGAAAATGAACCATTTAAATGCTACCTTTGGTGGGGTTAGACAGTTTAAACTTTATTCAAGGTGTCCAAATTAAACCTACGAATTTAGTTATCCGAGTACTAACTTTTAAGTTTTAAAACCACTACTGAAAACATGTTGTCAATACATTTTCAGATAATAATTCTTATAAAAACTTTTGAAATAGAGCTTCACTCTAACTACCGGGCGATTGTACCAACAAATAAAATAGCACTACTCTAAATTAGACCGGATAACTAAACCTTAAAATCTAATTTTCAGATTTAAGTTTGTAATGAAAAATAATATATTTCTCTCTAACATTCTTAATATAAAATCTTGAATAAAAATAAAATCAATTCATTTTAGAGATTTTTACCTATTTAATATTTCGCAAGCATAACAACATTATTATTACATCATGTTTATAAACAGCAAGCAGAGTTAAATTTAATCACAAACAAATTAAATATAACATGTAAGAATAAAGCATAAAAAATAAGCAGAAGAAAATAAAATCCTTACGTAACTTGATGCTATTCCCTTCTTTGGAAAACCTCCAAGCGGAATTTGCACTCCCATTTATTGAATCAAAAAGCTAATAAATTACAAAAACATAACTAGTTCTTCCCAAAAAGGGAAGAACTCTAAAACTAAAAGAAATTAACTAAGAAAAGCTAAAAACTAAAAAAAACTAAAAAAACTAAAAAATCTAAGAAAAGAGAGAAAGAAAGAGAGAAGAGAATGTGTTTTGAGGTGTAATTAGAAGTGAAGAGAAGGGGGGTATTTATAGGTGAGGATGTAGAGAAAAAGTGCGTGAAAAAATGTTAAAAAAATGATGAAAACGCGGAGTGCAATTGCTGAGGTCATTGATGACGTCAGCATGACATCATGGGGGCGGCTGCGTGCGAAAATGGGGCGAAATGGGCAGCGGCACGCACGGAACTGGGACTGGGTGCGCACTGATGCACGCGGACGTGGGGCGTGCTGCGTGCGCGGGGCTCGGCGCGGCTGGGCGGCGCGATTTTCTCCTTTTTGACATTTTTGACCCTTTTGACCCATTTTGTCCAATTTTCCATATTTGTTGACCTTTCCCCATTTATTTATTAATATATTTGTGATGTATTGCTTCCAGTATTCCTCTTTGAGTCTTTTAAGTTACGTTTTTAAGTGAAAATACCTGAAAAACAATAAAAACATCCGTGATTCCGAAAAAGACAAATTTATATAAATATATGATAAAACATATAAATATATATATATTTAATCAATTAATGTGCATAAAATCATGGTAATTTTAGTGCTTTTTGAGCACTCATCAGTGGTAAGGTTTCAACTCAGACTATAGTTTTGTTTGGTCGAGTTTTTAGAGCACAAGTCTCGAGTCTAACGCTTTTCTACTTTTTTTTTCAAGTTGGTTTTTAAAGAATCACTTCGTTTTATTTTTCAAAACTCGATTCTAGGTAACCCTTTCTTGTACCTTACCCGTTCTTTTTTTATGTTTTGTGATTTTACAGATAATGCGTTGAGAAGAGACTTTAGGCTTAAGCTCTTGGGAAAGTCCCCAATATCAAAGTGATGACTAGTGGTCATCTGAGTCAGGCTTTTCTAGTTGGACGAGTCAATCTTTACTTCAGCCATCTACCTCCATCACTCATCTATATGTTGTTCCAACCATTAGATTGAGTGTGTCTCATACTCAACTTTTGGTGGCTAGGACTTGGAGGAAGAAAACTAGGAGCGTTGGGTCTGGTGAATCTACAGGTTATACCTGAGGTTGGTGGGCACAAGCTAAGACTAGTGGTTTAATATCCCAAGATAAGGAGCAGTTGAGAGAGACCTATAATATCCCCTCTTCTATTCATATAATGATTCCACCAGAGGGAGCTTGTGATAGCGACTAACCTCTATCTGGGTGGATAGTCTTTCATGAGAAGGCGTTATGGTTGAGGTTTAGGTTCCCCTTGTATCCCTTCATCAGAAGATTTTTAGTTAGGACTCAACTTGCACCAGTTTAATCGATGCCTAATTGATAGAGGTATCTTATTTTCCTGACCGTTATATGCTAGGAATTCGTGGTGGATTTGGAGATGCCCAAGTTTAATAAGATGTATATCCTAAAACAAAACCCCACAGACCCAAAGAGGGTATATATGTCTATGAAGCAAGATCAGGGTGTTAACGTGTCTCTCTGCCTGAGAATGAGAAAAATTGAAAGGAGTACTTTTTCTATGTCCTAGGGCGGTGGGAATCCCTGACTAGCGATACCAAACTGATAAGGAGCATTTGGAATGACACTAAGGTTGTGATAAGGAATATGACTTCCTTATTCATGACCTTGGGTCTAGACGTGAAGTAACGGCTGGATGATATCCATAACTATCTTCCCTAGAAGACCTCTTGAAGGAGCTTGCTTAACACCCATCACTTTATTGCTTGTGGGTTGATGAGGCATGGTGTAGTGAAGCCCCTTCTTAGGATTGTTCCTAAACCCTGGGATCCTCCAAGAAGCCAAACCCCTACCATAAAAATTAGGGGATGGTTTGAGATGGTAGTTGATGATGGTGAACTAGTGCTAAGACTCTACCATCCTTTTTTTTATTTTTATAGTGCAATGTGATGAAAATAACCTCACCCAGATTTTGTTTTGTAGATTCTATGGAGTTTACGACGGCCCAATTGTTATCTCGACTTCAAAGTAAGAATGGTATATCCCTTGTTCCTAAGTAGGGCTCTACTAAGAGCAAGAAGAGAGGCAAGTCTTTTGATCATGAAGGTCACCCCGTGTTCTTACAAAAGAAGAAGGAGAAGAAAAAGAAAATCATTGACGAGGTTGCGCTTAGCCCTGAGCCCATAAATGTCTCTACCCCTTTATCCATGTTGCAAAAACGTGCTCCATCTCCATCTCCCTTACTACAAATGTGGATGGGATAACCTTGTATCAGGGCTTGGAGCATAAGCAGCTCGATCAGTACTTGAGCCAGCTTCCTACTAAAGCACATGAGAAGCAGCTCGAGGCTATATGTGAAGGTATGCGCTCTGATGATGTCATTTGTCATCACTTATACTAGGTATGTGACCTCATTTTAGGATGACTTTTGTTTTTTTAAGTTTGACCTTGTGATTTTAGGTTAATTATTGACCTCGCACGTTTTTCTTGTTTAAGTTGCAGCAGCTTTATGATTTTGACAAGGCTCAAAGCATGGGCTGATTGAAGGATGAGCTGGAACAGGAAAGGAAAATTCATGCGTCTTCTTAGTCTAAGTACACCACACTTCTGGCGAGGTCACATAAGTAGGAAGGTGAGGCCATTGATAAAGAAGAAAAGTTGAAAATGGACACTATTGAGCTAAATGAGTATGTCCACCATCTTATCGAGCTATATGAGGCCCAAAAGTGAGCTAAGATAAAAACTGAGGAGGCATGGAAAAAATCCAAGGTTGCGATTGAGGGAGCCTTGAAGGCAAAGGTTGAGCTTGATTCTATGGCCAAGCAGCTCGAGTTAAGTGTAGAGAGAGGTACGAGCTTTCCATGGAATATTTCAAGACAGAGGCTAAGAAAAAGGACCTAGGAGATTACTATTATCGTATTCTGAACATCTCAATCACTCTTTCATATACGTACTCTCCCTCTCAAGAGGGGGAGGAAAGGGAGGGCTTGAGCTCTAATGAGAGCATTGATGTGCCTAGGGCGATCGATATAGGGGTCGGGTCAGAAGATCATTAATTTTCCGGGCTTTACCCTTCTTTTCTTTTGAGCTCGACGTAGCTTATGATTGTGTGGTCACGAGCTTAGGCTTGGAATTTTGTTTGAATGAGAAATCAATCTTATTAATGAAAAAGTTAATTTGTCTATAAGTTATTGTGTATTTATGATATTAACCTACAAACTTGATTTTTGGGAACATTTATTTTTTTATTTATTATTTTTTCAACATCATCCTTTATAAAAAGAGATCGAGGGTACTTGCTTAATCAATGCAATAGGGATTTTTGCTAATTTCTCCCTCTTTTTTGGTCGATCTTCATGGATTCTAATTGGTCCTAAAGATGTTTAGTTCGAGCTTTAAGGGCTAACAATAACAGGCTTAAAAGTGAGGTTATGGCACTAAAATCTGAGGTGTTTAAACTTGAGGGCAAGGTAGGTCCCTTTGAGAAGAGCAAGTGTGAGCTCACTTCTTGTAAATAGTAGTTGATGGAAACTCGATCTCAAAAGAGGAGGGTCATGGCTGAAATGGCCGCCCTTGTATGTAGGGAATCTTATTGTTGAGCTTTTATATGAAACGAGCAGAGAAAGTGTTCCTCAAGGTGATGGAGGTCATTAAGGATATAGAGCGAGCAGTCCTTGCGATGAGGTTTGCTCATCACGGAAAGGTGACCTATGCATAAAAGAAAATCACCAAGATTCAGGCCGAACTTTTGCCCCTAGTGGAAGAAACTAATGATCCAAACACTGGATGTGTGTCCAAGCGTTTAAAGAGTTATTAATCCTCAGGGGAATGAACTTTGTTTTAATAACCTTTTCAACAAAT
This sequence comes from Hippophae gyantsensis, assembly GCA_030763125.1. Classification (NCBI taxonomy): domain Eukaryota; kingdom Viridiplantae; phylum Streptophyta; class Magnoliopsida; order Rosales; family Elaeagnaceae; genus Hippophae; species Hippophae gyantsensis. Next base: position 49,381,217 of record CM061031.1, on the reverse strand, counting down.
TTGTCATATCAAACAATGAAAGTTTTCTTGATGGTAAGTATTTGTAATACTCAAATGTTACGTATGTGTGTGTGTATATATATATATTTTTTATATATGTCACAACCTGGTTACTGACTGAGGTGGACATCTCGACCTTTGCTCTTGTTAAGGTGCCCTACCTGGTTCTTAACTAAGGTGATCAGCACGTGGCTCAAATATGTAGGAGAGAGAGCCTTACCTAGTTCCTGATCGAGGTGCTCATCTCCTACTTCATTGTTATAATATTGACTTCGTTCCTAACCAAGGTGGACAACTTATGACCTTTTCAAGTGCCAAGGTGTTCTACCTAGTTCTTAACAGAGGTGATTAGTCTGTGGCTCAAATCGGTGGGAGAGAGAGCCTTACCTGGTTCCTGAATGAGGTGCTCATCTCCCCCCTCAATGTGAGAGCACCAACCTGGTTCCTAACTGAGGTGAACAACTTATGACCTTTTCAAGTGCCAAGGCTCTCTACCTAGTTCTTAACCGAGGTGATTAGCCCATAGCTGAAATCGATGGGAGATAGAGCTTTACTTGTTTCCTAACCGAGGTGCTCATCTCCCTTATCAATGTCAGAACACCGACCTGGTTCCTAACCGAGGTGGACAACTCATTACCTTTTGAAGTGCCAGGGCGCTTTACCTGGTTCTTAACTGAGATGATCATCTTGTGACGTAAAACTCTAGGAGAGCTCTGGGAAGGGACCATCTATTGAAAGGGGTTTATTTTGTAGATATATATATATGTGTGTGTGTGTTGATGTTACATAAAAGTGGTCAATTAACATACATTTAGAAGTGGTATCTCTTCAAGTGTCTGGCATTTCAACTTGTGCCCTCTTCATTTCCTTTAATGTTTTTCAATACGTAGGCTCCCTTGGTGTTGTTTCAATTATTTGATAGGGTCCCTCCCAATTGGCACCCATTTTGCCGGCCATCCATTCCATTTTGTTGGGTAAGACCCTCTTGAAAACCCAATCACCTCTAGAAAATGCTTTAAAGTGCACAATTTTGTTGTAATAATCTAATACTTTCCATTTTTTCTCGACCATCCTTCTTCTCCTCTACTAGGATTAATTCGGTTGCTCTTCTCACCTCGTTTTGTTCCTCTGTTAGAACTAATCTGATAGTAGGTATTGTGACCTCATTTGGTAAAATTGCTTCAGTCACGTAGACTAAGGAAAATGGGGTCTTGTTAGTGTTCTTCCGAGGGATTGTCCTGACAGCCTATGACGTACCAAGAAAACCTCTTCTTCAATAGGTCAATAGTTATCTTGTTGGAAGACTATGCTTGACCATTGGCTTAGGGATAGTATGACATTGAATGACACATCTTGATATTGTACTTAAAGGCGAATCCTTTGATGTTTCGGCCAGTGAATTGTCTCCCATCATCTGTGACGAGCTTTCTGGGCAAGCCAAAATGAAAAAGTATGGACTTTCATATGAATCGAATCACTTCTTCCTCTCGTATTCTTCTCAAGAGTTCTACTTCGACCCATTTTGAAAAATAAGTAGTAGCCACAAGAAGAAACTTCTTTTGGCTCATACCTAGGGGTCGAGGTCCTACTATGTCAAGGCCTCATTTACAGAAGGGCTAAGGACTCACCACCCCTATTTGTAGATTCAACTCCTTAAAACCGACCTTTTATTTGTTGATGCATTCTGAGTTATTTCTTCTTATAGCTCGACCTGTTTATAGGCTCACGTTGATTATTGAGCTTAGGCTCTATAAGTAGGACATTTGGGGTGCTTCACTTTCTAGCTCGAGTTGATGACTTTATTTAAGCGATTTGAATGGGTCAGGCACCAGGACAATCCATATATCCAAATAGTCTTTATCTTAGAAAAAAAGATAGTTTAATCACTTATTAAATAATATCATATTTTTTTATTAATAAAAAAAGTACAATTATTATTTTATTTTAATAGTTTAAAACTAAATTTAAACTTTATAATATTTTCTTTTATTTTTTGGTTAATAATTTTTAAAATTTATATTTTATATAATATTTTTATATTTTTTGGGTACTCTTTTGTATTGTATTTTTTTATCTAAGCATAATATATATAGAAAATACAATATATAAAAATGCACACAAAATATAAAAAATTCAATAAAATATAAAATTTTAAAAAACAATTGACAAAAAAATAAAATAAAATAAAAAATTGTAATTTTAAAATAAAATAAAATTTTTATTAATATTAAATCTAATTTTAAAATTTTTATTAATAAAATAATATTTTAATATTTAAAAATTTAATAAGATATCTCGAGTAACTTACGTATTTTTATAAAAATAAAATGAATAAATATTTTAATAATGTAAATGACATCATTCTTAAAATGCTTAATAGTCTCTATTCGGTAGATTTCTCAGTCTCCCGGTCTGACTGTATCACATGCTTCCCGCCCTTTTTACTTCCATTTGGAATACGTTATATTCATAACATTTTTCAAATTTTGTGTCCCGCGTGGGACCTAGGCCCAATATGGCCATATCTACCGTACTTGAATCTTTGCACTAAAATACATCGCTAATTTCATGTGTAAAAATTTATTAAAATTATAGTCCATAATTTTGAATGAGTCGAAAAATCTTTGAAAGGACTCTAAACACAACATTTAAATAATAAAGAAGTAAATGTATTATTTTAGGAATAATATCTCAAATGTCCTTAAAATTTAGTATATCTTCACTTATTTTTTTATGGTTAATATTATTGGTGTCTTTAAGACATAATGGTGTTAATATTTTCCATCTATTATTATTCATATTCCTATTTTTTAACTCTGATACAAATTTTTGGGGGTTTTAATTGCCAGAGATTATTGTGGTGGAACTTCAATCAATCTAACATTAATGTACTGGCTAAATTGTCACATTGATAAGTCATATATGCTGAATGCACATTATTTTGTCATATTCGTAATATACAAACGAGTTTTTCTTGTGTACATACAATGTACTTATAATCTTCAAAGAAATAATATCTAAACATTAAATTGTTGAATTCTTTTTCTTCTATTTTTACATATTTTTGACTAAAATAGTCTCTTAATGTTATTGAAATAGAATGATCTCTAATGTCTATGATAGCTTTAATATAATCCGTGTAAATGTCTAACAAGGTGTTAAATCTTTTAAAATTTTCAAGTCAAGTTTCACAATCCTTATTTTTAAAATATACATTTAAAGCCAAGAGATAAACTTTATAAAGATTTTCTAATAGAATTAGATTTTTATTTTTAATTTCGTTTGGGATTAGTTGTTTATTTTTGAAATTAAAACCAGTTTCCATTTTCTTGTTTCTCAATATTATAACTTGATGTAAAAAAATATTAAACATCCAAGATTCTTAATTGGCTTAAATTTATAATTATTATACCTAAATTTCATAGGTTTACCACTGTTTTTTCTTCTATTCGTCTCATTTTGTTACACCGATTATGCCTCAGCTTTGCTCAAATCTCAATGCCCTCCTGGTAATGGTGAGCCTCCTACATCCGTACATAGATGATATCCAATATTTGACTTACAAGGAAAGAGTAATAGAACTCCATTTTATTCATAAGGTAATAATTATTACAACTTAAGGCCAACTAAGAACCTTGAAGGGATTTTTAATCGCTTATACTTACTAGGTATATCATTACTGGTTTGAGATTTCTAGATACAGAGAATTTCTATGCTAGAGTTTTGTGTGTTTTTAAGAGTATAGAGTTTTGGTTTTTTTTTGTGTGTTTTGAAATGAGAATAAGAGTTCATTTTATAACACAAAGAATCTCTGTTTACAAGAATAAAATTATTATTTTACTCTTTTTTTAATAATTCATCTACTTTTTACTTTAAATGATAGCCATTTCTTTTTTCCTTGGAACATGCTGTCGACTAAGGTGTGGGGTCTACATCTTTATTTTTTTCGTCTTCTATCGATAGTTTCATTCTTTATTTTTCTTTGTCATTTTTTGCCGTCAGTCCTTTTGATGATGTTGATGATGAGTCATCTTCGTCTTCTCAATCTTTGATGTAGTGCATTCATCTGTGATCTTTGGTAACTTTTTCTAGCATAGAAGCAAAATACCTTTCTTATTTCTTGACCAATTTCTAAGTTGTTAAAATTGGCTTCATATTTGGAAAAATTTTCACCATCTTTTTTTGACAAAGCCATGTTGCTGTGGAAAATGATGATGACTTTACTAGTTGAATAATTTACTTTGACCTGAGTAGAATTGTCAATCTTCCTGAGTTGATTATAAATTTAGCCTAACATTTGACCTCTTAGTACACAAAACTCTTCTGTGTTGAATTCCTTTTCTAAAAGTGCCCTTGGTTTGAGAACTTCTCTGTCTGTATTGAAAATTCCTATCTTGATGAAGTTGTATGGACTAGTACATCCTTCCTTATTCCAATTCCATTAGTGAACTGAAAAATCTGAGATAAACAGACATATCTCATGCTTTAATCTTCTTTCTGAAGTTCTTGATTGCTTTTTTAAAATTCTCTGAGAAATAATTTAATTCACTTAAATTAATTCTTAGATATATATTTTCTATTAGTCATGCATGGAAAGCTTTATAAATAAATATTGAATTAGCTCATTCCAAGATATTGAATTTACTTCTTATAGGAAATTTCTTGTTTGTGGTATAGAACTTCATATCTTCAATATGTTCATGAGTATATTTTTTGGCCACATTTTAAAGACTCAACCATTGTAGTTTGATGAGGTTTCTATATTGGTCTTTCTTATCTTCAATGATTGGAGAATTTTTGGGGAATGTCTCCCTGAATAGCACTAAATGCTTTACTATTTTTAATGTCTCTAGGAGAGATGCTTCCCTAAATAGCACTGGAGGCCTTGCTATTTTTCCTATATTTTTCAATCTGTTTGGGGCTTTTGGTTATTTTTGTAATGCTATAGAATAATTTCTTATTATCTCTTCTAGAGTTATTAGTTTTGGTGAATGTAATTGGCATAAATGCCTCCAGCTTCTATTATATTGGTAAAGGCTTTATGAGTTACTCCATAAATTCCTAGAATATATTTACTGGTTTATACTCAGTTGTTATAGATTCCTAGTTTTGGGATATTATAAACCACATAAATCTTTTTCTGTTCTTTTTTTTTCTGTCTCATCAGCCCAATTGAGCTTTTTTGTTTTAGAGATTTTACTCTCGTTTGAATTGTTAGGTCCTTCCTTTTCATTTTGAATTCTTTCTTTAGATTGAATTTTTAATGAAGATTCTTCTTTTGAGTTTTTAGACTCTAGAAGCTGTTTTGAACAATTAAGTTCTTCCTATTTATTTCCTGTCTCCATAAGAGATTTCTCAAGGTATAACAACTCAAGTTGTTCCTGTAGGATTTTGATCTCCTTTTCCTTTATCTTGATCTTCATATCAAGATGTTCCATTCCTAAAAGTATAAAAATAGCTAGAGGTGCTAATTCTCCAATAAGAGCATCTGCTAGGATATTCTTATGTCCTGAAAGATGTTCAACATCAAAATTATAATAGTTAAACCTTTATTGAAATTCGACTAATCTTCTTTGTTTGTAACCATCTATAATATTAGTTCTTAAGAAATAACCAAAATTCTTATTATTTGTTCTAACAATGAATTTGAAGTTTTTAACATATATTGCAAATTTCTTAATGGCTTTTTTCACAACTAAATATTCTTTTTCATTACTATGGTAATTTAATTCTAGATCTTGGAAAGATCCTCATGTATATCTACAAAGATATTCATCTTTGTCATCTACTCTTGCTTTCAGAATCGCTCCCCGATATTCTTGTAAAACATCTATTTTAATTATCATTTTATCATTTGGTCCTGGATAGTATAAATTTAGCAAATTTTTTACCTTTTTTTTACTTTATCCATATATAGAGTATCTTCTTCTGTCCATTTCCATATATGGTCTTTTTTCAATTTTGCTAGTAAAGGTTTTCACATTTATGCAAGTTTCTTGATATATGCTTCTGCATATGTTAAGCATCCTAAAAACCAACTAAGAACCTTTGTAATTGGTTTTTATCTTTTAATTTACTAGAAAAATCTTGAATGTTGTTTAGTATATGAGATTTTAAATTATGTTTTCTATCTTCAATTTTCAACCCTAAATATTTAATTTTTTGTTGAGTAGGATCCACTTTCTTTTCAAAGAGTACAATGCCTTCTTTTCTACATTCTTGTAGAATATTAATAATATCCAAATAATTAATTTATATTTAATTCATTATTGAAAACCAAAATATCATCTATGTAAACATAGTAAATATTTTGCAATTTCATAAAAATATTATCCATATATCTTTGAAAAATTCTTGGAGCTTGTTTTCGTCCAAATGGTAGAACAGTCCATTGGAATTGTCCTTGAGGGTAACTAAATGTTGTTAATTTTTGGGATTCTTCGTCCAATTTTATTTGCCAAAATCGACTTTTACAATCAAAACTCTAAAAATATTTCTTTACTTTTATTAATGATAATAATTCTTCTTTCTTTGGAATGAAGTATCCATCATCAATAGTTTTTTTATTCAATGCTTTGAAGTTTATTACCATTCTTTTTTTCCTCTTCTTTTCTTAGCTTCTTTTTCAACTAAAAATGCTGGATTAGAGTGAGGTGAATTACTTGGTATTATGACTTTCAATTCCAAAAGTTCTTGAATTTGTTTTCAAAACTCAATCTTGTCTTCTAGAGTGTAAATCATTGGCTTTACTCGTATAATCTTATTAGGGTCTCTTAATTTTATGTTGAAAATTGTCTTAGATTTATTTATTTTTGGATCCAAAGGATTTTTTGAGATGACTATTTTTAATAATTTTCTGATGCTTATTAAGGCTTTATCTTTCTGTATTTCATTGAGAAAAAAGTTATGTTTCTCTTCTATATCTAATGAATATTTTCTAAATAAGGTTTTTATTGCTCTATCTCACCACATTTTTTTATATTTTTGCATAAAAGTTAGGTTTGATATAGCTAAATCTTTTCTTATTTTTGATACATAGATGGTATCACCATCTATTGTTTTTAGATTTATTTTGTCTAAATATTGTGTGAAAGATTGATATAAGTTTAGGAAATTATTTCTTATTAATAAATCAACTCCTGTTTCCTGTTGATATATGGTAGGAATGTGAAACTTTTCTCCTCTTATCATTATATCTATATATTTTAAAACCTTATTAAGATTTATTATAGTATTATTAGCAATGCTTACAATTAAATCTTTTGGTACTTGTTTTCAATTTTAATCTAGAAATACATATTTACTTGTTATGCACATACTAGCTCATGTGTCTATATATGCATGTAGACGGTAGCTAGCATAACCTTTAAATTTCAGTCATACTTGAATATATGTACTATTTGGATTTATAATACTATAGAAATCATTCATCTTCTGATGAGAAATACCCATAATCTGAGTGTTCAGATTCTGAGTAAGTTATTTATTCCTCAGTTTCTTCTAATAGATAAATACTATAAGTATCATTTATATCATATTCTTCAATTGGTTCTAATTTCATTTTGAAAGCTTCCTCTAATATTTTTGCTCTTTGTGGAAATTCCTTTTTAAATTATTTCCTATGTTGAAGCCTACTTGGACATTTCTTGGCATAATGTCCTTCTTAATTACAAATCTAACATCTATATTTTTTCTTTCCTGAAAGGTAATAATTACTATTTTTAGAAGGTTTATACCTCTTTCTTCTAAAATATCTTTTATTATAGGTTTTCTTATTAAACCTTCTTCTATATTTTTGAAAATCTTGTTTTCTGAATTTATATCTTTTAAATCTTTTATATTTTTGTTTGTAAGGTTTTATATTACATTCATATTTTCCTAGTATTCTAAAATCTCTTGTATCACAACAGATTTTATCATTTTCTGTTATTTGTTTATATTCATTTCTTTCTTGACATTTAGTAGTCATCCAAGTTTTAAGACTTCTTTTTCTTCCTTATAGGGTATCTGGTATAGTTTTCCTATTTCTCTATTCCCAACTTTCTATTAAGGTCTTTGATGAACAAGACCGACAATGCTGATTTTACAAATACTTTGGTTTTATATTTTTAAAACTCTCGCAAGTGCACGAATCATTTTATAGAAAATGAAAAATATACTCTAAAGGTCGTTCTAAAGAAGTTATATATGTGGAGTAAATCCTGTCATGATATTTTGGTTTTGTGTTTCCTAATCAAATAACATAAAAAAACATAGATATGGATTCAATAAACATTTATGTAATTTTTTTTATCATTTATAGCAGTGAAGTATTTATGGATAAAATAATTAAGTTAATTATGCTTACTCATATTACTTAGGTTATTAAAGATATAAATTGATATTTATTGATTCTCTCTTTTTTATATGAATACCACTTTTGGTGGGGTTAGATATTCTTTATTAATTAAAATAAATAAATTAATACCTAGATCACTCCTAGTAAAGCATATTTCTTATTTATTATTCTTTTATCTAGTAATACTATTTTTATTGGTGTATTTATTCATTCTCTAAAATGAGCTTTTATTAATATTTGAATTCCTCTTAAATGTATGTATCTAATTTTTTTTATCCTTTTATGAAATTTTGGATTGCTTATTTATCAGTTAATGGTATATTATACATTCCTTTTCGATCTGTAATATTAATACTCATTTATTTATTACTTATTTCATAATAAATTATATCTTTTATGGGAAATAATTTTCTTAGAGATGAAAATGATGAATATTTAAATCCATCTCTTTCTTTAAGATTTAATTTTGCTTTTTGAATCTTTTCAAATTTATTTTTACTTATTACAATTTCTTGTGAAAAGCATCTTGAGATGTCTTTTGTATCTAACTCTACTATTTATTGGTTTATTTTTCTTTTTTTCATTTTAAGAATGTTACTATTCACTTCCATTATATTTGAGTGGTATTTTTGATTTTTTTGAAACATCAAAGGCATTTTTGAAGATATCTCAAAGCTTAGGGTTATTTTTGATAATAATTTATTTATTTTTACCAAATTTTAAGGATTATGACAAAATTATTATCTAATTTTTTTATTATTTTTATACTATTAAATTTTATAAATATAACAAAAATATCATTGACATACGTATAACTCATTGAAATCGATAGCATTTTTGTAACATTTTGTAAAGTTAAATAGTATAAAATTAACAAAATATTTGATGATATTTTTGAAACAATTATAAAATTTAATGATATTTTTGAAACAATTATAAAATTTAATGATATAAAATAAGAAATTAAAGTTTGATGATATTTTTATAATAATCTTCAAAGTTGAGTGGTAGAAAAAAATATTTACCCTATTAAAGAATAAATTTTTTCAAAAAAGTAATAATAATAATAATAATAATAATAATAATAATAATAATAATAATAATAATAACAATAATAATAATAATAAAGAAACTAAGTAAAGAAATGGTGTGGCATTTTTAAGATATTTTCCTCCCGCCTTAATTGCATGAGATTAAGAGTATTCATAAAATCGATATAGTCGAATTTGATTGGATTGTAGAATTTTCATCCATCCAATCAGATCATTTGTTTTTATTTGAGTTGATTCGATTTGTTAATTGAATTAATCAGATCAGTTTCATTGATCATTATTGTCTTTTATGCTTCTTTGGGTAGTTTTTCACTATCTACTTTATTTTTTATCGACAATGAACATATAAGTATTTAATGTAAAATAAAGTCACAAATACTATAATAATAATGCAAATACTATAATTTAATAATATTACAATCTTAAACTTTAGATAAATAAAAATTTAAAATACAAAATTAAGTTAGAAATGTGAAATGAGAGAACTGACATTATAATATTTTACCGAATTTACAAGTTATGTAATTGAAAATAAAGTGTTTAATAAAAAGTGATAAAAATATTAAAAGAGTTAAATATGTACAAAATATAAACATTATTTAATTTTGGTTGATTTTGAAATTCCACACATCAAGATAACTAAACATATGTGAATTAAACTTTTGATCCAAATAGGCAATCAAGACCTAGAAAGGGAGTGGATACACCAACCTAAGGAATTTTATATTTCAATTGGGCTAAATAGGCCTCAAAACATTAATTAAGCAGATGGCAGAGTGGAATATATAATACCAACAATATACTTAATTCAACACACCATATAAATAACCAATAACTAAGAAGGAACATATGCGGTAAATATACTAGTGACGGTATGCCTCATAAGCTCCAATCCAAGCAAGCAACATGCATTAACAAGGTAAAAAACACACAACATGTAAATCATGAAATCATACTTGGAAAGCCATAAAGTATTTCTAATCACTCTAAGATCTAATAAGCGTAAACAATGATGAGAATTATCACCGAAGGATTAATGACATGTTCCAATTGGGTAAATTAATCAAAGAATCACACGATGGACTATGGAGCAACATAAACCATTTGGGTGTGTGTTACAAGAGTTGGGGGTTTCTTTGGTATGGAACTCAAGTAGTTATAAAATAAAATCATAATTTAGAAAGTTGTATCGAATAGCTATCAGTATTAGTCATATCTTTCTCATCCGTTATTCAATTGAGATAATTCAAAGTGCATTCAAAATCTGACTTAATATTCTATATTCTTTATTGAAACGCAATTTTTTTTCAATAGGAAAAGTCAAGATCACAATTTGGGCCCAAATAAGCTTGAAAAATTGACCTTTTAGTTTCATATTTTTATTTTGTTGCTACTTGTAATCTTCCTTATTTCGCATAGTAATAATTTGAATTGAAATTTTTTTATTTTAGTATAGAATATAGCACATTAAGTAAGATTTTGAATGCATTTTGATTCACCTCCATCGTATATCGAGTAAGAAAGATATGGTAATAATAATGACATATGCTTAATGCAACTTTCTTGTAAATTTGTTTGAGTTTTATATATGTGTATTAGCTTCCCGTGTACATAACACATAGTCTGTTTATTTTACTTGGTGTTTTTTCTTCCTCTTTGTAAGTTTGGTTATTGCGTATCAATAATGCACACATATACATAGTTAGAAACACTATAACTGAAAGCATGTTTTTCACACACCATAGGATTGGTTGTTTAGTATGTATGCTAGGCTATGAGTGGCAACTTTTGACTCAGTTCTAGTATGGGTTTTATGGAAATAACTCGACAATTTTCGAAATGAAAAAATGTGATTTTTGGCATTTCACCACACCTCTTTACAAGGGCCTCACCATACCCTTTAACAAGGTTATAACAAGTTGGTCGACAAGGTCCATGGTGAGGTTGGCCATGAGCTTTGGTAACTTCTATAAATGCCCCATCTCCTCTTGTTTCTTATCCAAAATATTTGTAGCAAAACTCTATCAATTTGACGTCTTGCTTTTTTTTGTTTCTGGATCACTATTACCTAAGTGTTGTTTGATATAGTGATTTGTGATTGTGTGAGCAAAATCATGCTCCTGAGTGGTGAGTACTTGAGGTGGTATTTGCAAGTGGGATTTATGTGAGAAGCTTGTGTGACTATGTGTTGTGTGTTGACTGCGTGTTGTGGGAAAAATAGTGTGCTTAAGTGTTGAGCTTAAGACTATTTTGTTTTTTGTGTGAGACATAACACTGTAAGATTGAGTTGAGAAATCATTATTTGTATGCGATACATGGGTGACTATGTGTCACTTGTAGAGGATTTATGGATTATGGTGAAAGTGCTTCCCATAGTGATTTCTTATTGTTCGTGACTAAGGGTGGTCCTCAAGGTTGATTGTTTCTTCCTTTTCACATTAATAATTCACAATTAATGATGGAACCACATTGGGTGGTACTGGATTTGGAGGAGAGTCAATTTTTTATGTTGAACCAGGTTGTTACGAAGGTAAAAGTGAGGGTAGTAATACCTAGTTCGGACAGAGGTTTCAATTGATAGAGGTAATGGTTTTATTTATATCAATCTTGTAATTGTTTTATTACTTAGTGGATTTTTTACTGTTTCCATAAGAAACCCGAGGATGTTACCACATAGATAAGGTTTCTATATGGGTTTACCTTATTTTATGTTATATTGTGCATGATCTATTGTTTGGCTAGTACAATCATAGTTTAAATTGTGTATGTCTTTACATACTAAAGTTTAAACTTTGATTAGAAAGCTTTTATTATTTATTTCTTGCTTTTTGAATATTGAATATTGTATCTGCTTTATAATATTGCATGTCTATGTTTATTTGCATTGTTGCTATGATTATATGTCAAGTGTTTATTAGTCCTTTGTTTGCATGTTTGGGAAGAGTCTTTAAAGAGTTAGTATCTCCTTAACCTAATTGTATATTGGGTCTTAAACTCCTTCAATGTTGTTTTGCATGATTAGATTATTGTGTTAATATAATCTGAGTTTCTATCGTATATATGAAAATATACTAGATTTAGACTCTGATTGGAAAAATAATTTGCTTTGTGTAGTTGCATGCTGTCTTTCCTTTATATATAGTATGTCAAAGCTTTTTGTTCATTACTTTTGCTATAGTAAATTAATCTGTATGCTTCATGGTTAATTTATATTTCATGTTCCTTTTATTTGCATGTGAGTTTGGTGTGAATCTCTAAGGAGTGAGTATCTCTTTACCCTAGTTTTATACTAGGTGTTAGACTCATTGTTATGATTTTCTATGTTATGTTTGATAGCATTCTATTAGAGTAAAATCATTATTTATTAAATATATTCTAACATATGAGGTGTTAAAGTGATTGGAAATCCTTTATAGCTTTTCCGTATAAATGACTATTTTGCATGTTGTTTATTGTTTATATTGTATGTGTGTTGCTAGCCTGGATAGAAGCCTATAAGGCATACCATCACTACTATCACTAGTGTGTTTAATGCAAATTGGTATTTACATATATGCTGTTTTTTTGTTGTGTTGCATTGAGCATGTTATTTTGCACTTCCACTATGTAACTTGCTTAATTCACATTTGTAAGGCTTTCTAGGCCGAATTAGTAGAGAGCTCACAAAGTGATTCCATCGGTTGGTGTTTCCACCCCTCATCTAGGTCTCGATTACCTATTTAAGTCAGAAGTACAATTGATCTTTCGCAATTGTTCCTATGTATGGATATTCTCATTTCCGAAATTGGGATTTTATTTCGTAATTACTTGTGTTGCATGCCCAAGCATTTCCCAAATCTAGTAGCACACTTGAAAATAACCTATGCTTTCTTCATGATCCATTGAGTGATTATTTGATTAATTAGCTCAATTGGAATATGCCATAGATCATTCGATGATGTTCCTTAACTCCCATCATATTCAGAAAATGATGATTGTATTCTCACAATATTAGAGCATACATAACACAACATATAACGTGGTAAAACCACATAGGATCAAACTCCTTTGTGGTCACATCAATGGGTTGCTTAATGTAACCTCTCGATAGTAAGTAATTCACTAATAAAAGCACATCAATAGTTCACAAGTAAAGAAATTAACACCTATATCTCTACCAATTTGAGCATCACACTCAACTACTCTTATGTTGCCTTCGTAGCAACTACAAAACAAGGAGATCTTAGATCATTCCTGAAGCTCCATCACTACTTGATATGATCAATTAATAATGGGTCTCCTAACATGCATACACATAGGTGATAAGTGCTTAAAAGCACTTAATACTACGTGATTAATTTGAACTTTAATGTCAAAAATAGATTTCTTTGCATAATTGTATCACTATTTTAGCAAATATATGTTTTTGAAATCATGGATATATTTTGTTATTTTTCAAGTATTTATATCTTTAAATTAATTAAAAAGTTCAAATACATTAAGAATCATACCTAAAAGCACTCATTTGCAACCAAGAAGAATATAAGGATAACATATATAAGCTTTACACATGAACCAACCAAGCTTGTAAGGGGTGAAACAAAAAAAAGTTTAAGAAATGAAATTTAATGTGTGTCGCGATGGTGGATTTTGTGTGCACTAGTGTGAGTTCTTGAGATCATAATTGAAACACATACTAGATTGACACAAGTTGTGATGATGAAAAATGGGTGCCATGGAACCCGACATAACGATCCACTATTCTCTCCTTTTTTGTAGCAATTTTCTACCTATGTAAACCCCCTTCCCTTAGGGCAACGTACACCAAAAATCAGAGAGTTTTCTCTTGATTTTCTAAATAGTTTTGTAGTTTAAATTTCTTTAGTTTTATGTAGTAGTTTTCGGTTCAATAAGTTATATAGGTATGTTTAGAGATTTTCTAAATATAGATTAGTGATAAGATCCTATACATTGGAAAATACAATTGTGGTATAAATTTTAATTATATCTTTTATTTTTAAAATTAATTTTGTGTGCTATTCTAAATACTATTTTTAATTTACTAATCATTTATTAAATCTATGCATGTGTGACTGAATATCACTATAGGATATTAGTCATTATTGTTATGCTTGCGAAATATTAATGGGGATGATGAAAGACTTCATCCAATCATTTAATACAAAAGTGTCAACTCAAGAGGCTTCAATTCAAAATTTGGAGAACCAAATGGGGCAACTTGCCCAGGCTATAAATCAAAGGCCTCAAGGTAACCTTTCAAGTGACACAATTATAAACCCAAGAAGAGAAGGTAAGGACTAGTGCAACGCTATAGCCTTGAGAAGTGGTAAACCTTTAGAGTAGGAACATAAGAATAAAAAAAGGATGAGAACAAGAAATTAACAAGGATGATGAGGAATTAGTGGATAAAGATAGCACTAAAAAGGTAATAATTCAGCCAAAGAAAGAAAAAAAACCTTTACAAACCCACTATTCCTTTCCCTTAAAAACTACAAAAGCAAAAGTCAGATACACAATTTTCAAAATTTATTGAAGTCTTTAAGAAGCTGCCCAAAAACATACCATTTGTAGAGGCACTTAAACAAATGCCATCTTATGCCAAATTCATAAAGGATATACTATCAAAGAAAAGGAGGCTTAGAGATCATGAAACAATAACTTTGACTGAAGGTTGTAGCACTATCCTTGATAGAAAAATACCACAAAAATTGAAAGATCTAGGTAGTTTTCACATCCCTTGCACTATTTGGAACATCCATTTTGGCAAGGCATTATGTGACTTGGGTTATAGAATTAACCTTATGCCATTATCGATCTTCAAGAGATTGGGGCTTGGTAAAGCCAAACCTACTTCAATAACATTACAAATGGCAGATAGATCAATCCAGAGACCTCAGGGTATGGTAGAAGATTTGCTGATAAAAGTAGACAAATTCATCTTTCCAGTAGACTTCACTATGCTAGACATGGAAGAGGATCGTGACATTCCTATCATACTCGGTCGTCCATTCTTAGCAACCAGAAGGGCACTTATTAATATACAAAAAAGTGAACTTACAATAAGAGTGCAAGATGAATAAGTAATATTTAAAGTTTTTAAAGAATCTGAACCTCCTGATATTGATAATGCTAATGAATGTTTAAGGATAAATGTTACTGATTGTGGGAATAGCTTAAAATAATCTTTTGAGTAGCCCAAAATTAAGATTTTAACAAATGCTATTGTAAACAAGGATATAAACTCACTAGAAAACAACTCAACCTATTATAACTTTGAAAGTATGGCATCAAAGGTTTATATTGTAGACTGTGTGAACTTTTTGGAAGACGTGCCTTTTGTGTGTGTGTCAAAGGAAAGTATGGAAAATTTTGAGATAGGATCTAAGCTTAAACCATTAACTAAAGTGCCACTAAGTTTAGACCCTACACATTTACCCTCTTTCCCTAGTCAAGTATGAAAGTGAAAGAGTCCAATGGAGAGGTGAAAAAGCTGTTAGAAATATATAAATTGGATGAGTTATGATGGAGTGCTTATAAGAATTCCAAAAAGTTCAAAAGGAAAAAAAAATATGGCATGAGAAGAGAATTGAACACTGTGTTTGTGAACCAGAACATAAAGTATTATTGAAATAATCAAGACTCAAAATATTTCTAGGCAAACTCAAAAGTATATGGACATAAAAGGATGTGCTTTAGGACTTGATATGATCATCTAGTCAAGGACATTAAACGTGATGCTAGTTGGGAGGCAACCCAATGTTATATTAATTATATTTTCATTGTTTTTGTTTTATAGGCTAGTAAATACAGAGAGTAATGGCGTAACAAAAATGAGCATTTCAACGGCAAATATGGTGTGCCAAGGCTAATGGATTTTTATTTTCTTTTACCTTTTTCATATTTATATGTACACATTAGGGAAAATGTGTAATTTAAGTTTGGGGGAGGAAACTTCTGTCTCTACATTAGTATTTAATATGCATTTTAAATTTTTAGGAAATTTGTTTTTAATTTTTAAGATGTTTTTAATCATGATTTGGGTAAAAATTGATAAATATATGGAAACTAAATGCATGCATGCTTGATATGAAACATATGAACTCAATGATAAAAATTGGTTGTCATGACTAGGATAAGGAATGTAATATATTTTTTAAGATATTTATATTAATCATGTGATATGCTTGCTAGTTTTGATTGGATTGATTCAAATTCTTATGCACATGTTCATGATTGATTTTGGTGTTCTTTTTGAGAGAAAATTTGTAGTGAGTTATGCGAGTTGATGAGATCTACCAGGTTTTAGAATCTATTTGATCATCCTTTGAGGCAAAATCATAAATAGTATTTAGCAAGAGAAATGATTTAGGCCTCATTTGGATCAATGGAGCCTTTCAATCTAACCGTTGTTAATATCTTTAGTTACCCATTTGAGCCTAACAAAGAACCATTCATATCTTTAAACCACATTTTATGCCGAAAGAATAAGCATTACCTTTATCTTTGCACTTTTAGCTTGTATGAAAAGAAAAAGAAAAAAAAGTAATTATGTGTTATGCTATAGAAGAAGGTGAAATGTAATGCACTAAAAAAAGAATAAGCAAAACTCTTAACACAATTATCCCTCTAAAGAAAAAGAAAATAGAATTGAAAATTAGTTTGAGGGTGTTGTGAAGTTACATAAAAAAAGAGAAAAGAGATGTGGAATAAAAGAATATGAAAAGAAATGACAAAAGATGGTGCACTAAAATATCAAGTAAAAGCTCAATTGTAGTTAAAAAGTGCATGATGAAAAAAAGAAGCTAAGTTGTAGAAAGAGCCTAAATGTCTTCATGTATGACTCCCTAACTAAGCCTTACATTATAACCATGTAAATTCCTTCTTGATCTTTTGCTAAGTGTATATTTATATTAGTGGAGAAGGATGTGAAAAATAAACTTATGAGACTTGTTCTAATATTGAATTGATTAGCATACTCATATAGGTTGATTTCATAAGTGCATTAGATGATATGATGTGTAGTACACACACAAAAATCAATTTTTCAAAAACCTTACATATCCTTGTATTGATGGAACGTTGATTTATGAATATGTGAACCTCCTTTTCATAAGATTGTACGACTTTTGAGAGGGATAGTTTTCATGAAACATGCATGTACTAATAGAAGTATATTTATGAATACACTACCCAAGTTATTTTATTTAGTTATACTTGGTTTTACTTGAGGACAAACAAAGAGTTAAGTTTAGGGGTGTGATGACTCCATGAAAGTAGAGTCATTACTTACGGACGCCACACAAGCAAGGACTACAAATCACGTAACGTCGCATGTGAGGAGAAAAAAACGCACACAACATGTCAACACGACGTTCAATCCGAGTTCAGAGTGCCGTCAAACTTCTCCACCATATGTCGCCACCCGATTGCTTGACGCATTCCATTGACTCAGCAAGCGTTGACTCTGATCGATCTCCCCTTCCACTCATCGCTCTTTGATTCGCCCAGTGAATTCCTAGTGCCACGTGTTGCTCTATGATTGGCTGAAGGTCCAGATTGCACCTGAGTAATATTTAAGCCCCTAATCACTCCATAAACCCTAAGGGGTGGTCATTAGTATAATTTTGGTCAATGTTTTGAGCTAAAAAGAGAGAAAAATGCAGAAAAATTCAAGAGATGAAACAATTTTGGTGGATATTAAAGAGGAGATTAATTCTACAAATCAAGAGATTGATTGTATTTTTTCCTTTACTCTTTTCTTTATCAATTTTTGTCTTTCTTTATAAAAAATATGAGCTTTATGAACACATTATGTGTAGTTAATTTATTTAATAATAGGGATCTTATGAACCCAATTTTCACCATGTGATGATCTAATATTTTACCCCAATTATAATTATAATTTAATTATATTATTTAATCTGATTTGTATGCTATTAATTATTTGGCCAACAATTTATCTATAAAAGCAATTAAAAATATTTGAGAAAATTATTTAATTGTTTGTCTTGATTAAATAACATGCATAGTTTCTAGGCAGAGATGTACGATTCTTGTATATGTGATCCATAATTGATGAGCTTAATAAGTAGTATGCAATTTAATTGGCATTAGAGTGTGATTAAATTAATTACTATATGATCTGTAGTTTACTTGAGAGAGGAATACATGCTAGGTTAGATTCAATTGATCTTGTAATTTAATTGATAATTATATTGGAGGGATTTTAGTGATTCTCATATTTAGAAAATTGGGAGATTAAGTATTCCTAGATATTTTCTCATATATCTTTTTAGTTACCAAATATGATTTAATTAATTATTTCTATTTACTTTTAGTTATTTTAATTTTTCTTCCTTAAAATATAAAAACACAAAAAAATTGATTTTTACTTTTTTAGTTTTAAAAATTAGTTTCTAATAAAATAATCTCTGTGGGAACAATATTTTCTTATCATTATATTACTTATTGCGATACGTATACTTACATACTCATTGCACACACTTCGTGTGTGGTGATTAGCTGTGAAGGAAGCTATTTGGTTACAAGGTTTGCTTGAAGACTTAGGAGTTGGTCAAAAACATATTAAGGTGTTTTGTGACAGTTAGAGTGCTATCAATTTAGCAAAGAACCAAGTCTACCATGCACTTACAAAGTACATTGTCGTTCGTTATCATTTCGTGAGAGATATTATTGAAGAATGTGGAGTATTAGTTCAGAAGATCAATACTACAGAGAATCCCGTAGATATGATGTCCAAGGTGGTAATGGCAATCAAGTTCAAACATTATCTGGACTTGATTAATATCCTGTGAATTTGAGTTTGCAATGGTGTCGTTGATCTTGAGATTGAAGAAATATTTAAGAATCAATAAGTCCCTAAGGTGGAGATTTGTTGTATAGCTCCTTAGTGAGAAAATTATAAAAGTCCCATATTGATTAGGAATGAAAGTGGGTGTTGTATTTTGGGCTATAAATAAAGCTCCCTCCTATACTTCTAAATCATCCCAAAATTTGTAAATCTTCCTGTATTTTGTAAGGGTAATTAATTAGCTCAATTTTGTCCAATTAGTTGTAAATTTGGATTTCATTCATTTGTAGATAGTGGAAGTGGTCAACGATGCCCGAGGATGTAAGTAACATTTATACCGAACCTCATTAAATTTATGGTGTTTTAATTTTTCTACTTTAATATATGCTTTAGTTTCTTTTAGCATTATATTTCAAATATTATTATTTTGTCGGGCTAGTTCGAGTTTTATTCATTTAAATAATAAGTGAATAGTAACTACTTAGAATAAGGAAAATATACTCAATTTTTCAAATAGTATGTATAATGTCAAGAAGTCCAAATTGATGAGATTGAACAAAGAGTTCGAGTTGTTTCAAATTGAAGAAGAAACCTTCCATCAATTCTAAATCAGATTGTCAAACATTGTCAATTTCTTTGGTTGTCTTTGTGGTTGAACTAACTCAATTTTTTTTCAACATTATGGTTGAATTGACTCATAAATTCAAATCCCACATTTGATTGTTTCATTCGTACCCTACATATTTTTCACATTCAATAGAGTAGAAAAAAAATAAGTGAACATATTCATATTTTATAAAATCTAATAATTACAAAGCATGTTGTAAAAATAGAATATTATGAAATATACTTGCAATTTCATATAGCAAGTAATAAATAAGTAATTACAAGTATACATAATATCCACACAACCATCCATCATTTTGGTGCAAAACGATGTAGGCAACCAATTGTACAATTAAGTGTACATGTGTGTGTACCAATATTGGTATTGTTAGAAATACTTAATAATTTTATCCTATTCTATGATTAAAGGAATATACATGGTACCTTTATATAGGAGTTACAAGTAAACTAGATATGCCTAAAGTAACTAGATATACATTAGCAGATATATACATTAATATGTTACTAGATATACATTAACAGCCCCCCTCAAACTCAAGGTGGATGTGAGACCAGCTTGAGGTTATCAACCAAATTATGAGTGCGTCCTTTAGGAAGTACCTTAGTGAAGATATCTGCAAGTTGATCATTGGAAGAGACAAGGAAAAGCTTGAGAGTACCATGGACAAGATTAGAGTGAATAAAGTGACAATCAATCTTGATGTGTTTAGTCCGTTCATGGAAGACATCGTTCTGAGCAATATGAATGACACTCTGATTGTCATAATAAAGGGGAGTAGCAGAGGATGTAGACACACCCAAATCCTTAAGAAGCCATTGGAGCCAAAAGAGCTTAGATGTGGTATCAGCAAGAGCACAATATTCTGCTTTAGTATTGGAGCAGGCCACGAAAGTTTGTTTTTTACTTCGCCAAGAAATCAAAGAAGAACTAAGGAGAAAGCAATAACCTGTAGTGGACCTACGATCAGTGGGATCTCTTTCCCAATCAGCATCAGAGAATGCATGAAGTACTAGAGGAGACTAAGCTGAGTAGAAAAGGCCATGGAAGATAGTGCCTTTCAAGAATCATAGAATATGCAGGACAATAGCATAGTGATTCGATCATGGAGCAGACAGATACTGGCTCACTTGATGAACAACATAAGAAATGTCTGGATGAGAAACTGTAAGATAAACCAGGCTACCAACCAATCGTTTGTAAAGAGAGAGATTAGACAATGGTTCCTCTCTCGAGGGTGTTAGATGCGCATTAAGTTCAACTGGAGTGTCAACAGTCTTACTGTCAGTGAGTCCAGCTTGAGATAAGAGGTCAGAGGCATACTTAGCTTGAGTAATATAAAGACCATATATGGAAAGAGTGATCTCAAGACCCAAGAAATAGCTGAGATGTTTAAGGTCTTTCATCTCAAACTACTGACTAAGAAAATCCTTGAGTTCTTGAATGCCACTGAGGTAATCACTAGTTATGATCATATCATCCATATATAGGAGAAGCAAAATGGTGCCTTTATCATTGTGATGAAAAAATAAGGCAGAATCATAAGGAGTGACAGTGTAACCCAAGCGAGAGATGGTGGAGTTGAACTTGGCAAACCATGCTCGTGGAGCTTGTTTAAGGCCATAAAGTGCACGTCGAAGGTGACAAAATTTATTTGTTTCAATAGAAAGACCATGAGGAGGTTGCATATAGACTTCTTCATGCAGATCCTTATTAAGGAATGCATTTTTAACATCCATCTAAAAAAGGTCCCATTTACTAGCAGCGGCAACAACTGAGAGGGTACGATCATAGGAAATATGGGCAATTAGAGCAAAAGTCTCTTCATAATCAATCCCATAATCTTGTGTAAAATTTTTTGCTACAAGATGAGCCTTATAGCACTCGATGGACCTATCAGAGTGAGTCTTGATCTTATAGATCCACTTACAACCAACCATAGACTGACCAAAAAGGAGAGTAAGCAGATCCCAAGGATGGTTTTTGGTTAATGCATCAATTTCTTCTTTCCTTGAAATCTTCCATAAAGGGTTAGTAGATGCCACATGATAGGTGTGAGGCTCATGGAGTGTAGCAAGGGCAGTGTAACAATGATAGTCAAGTAAATGTGTAGGAATGGATCTTACCAGGGTTGAGTGGCGAGGTGGAATGACTTGTGGAGGATCTTCAGGTGGAGTAGGAGCAACGGACCTATGCTCAAGGTTGGGTAGTTCATCATCAATATGTTCTTCTACAACCTATCTAGGAGAATCATCAAAAATATCTGAAGATTGAATAGAGAAGTCCAAAGGAACAAGAGACTCATTTTGAAAGATTTCTAAAACATTTGAGTTCGTTAAGGAAGAACGAAAGTGAGAAAGTTCAACAAATAAGTGGAGTTCCTAAAAGAAAACATTACGGGAAACACGAAGATGATGCGAGACAGAATCATAACATCAATACCCTTTTTGAGTTTCACCATAACCAAGAAAATAATAAAGTCTAGATCGAGGCTCAAGTTTGTTATGTTCATGAGGCTGAAGAAGAACAAAACAGATAGATCTGAATGAGTGAAGGTAATGATAGTTAGGAGTTGTCCCAAAAAGGTGCTCATACGGAGTCTGATTATGAATGATAGTGCTTGGAATGCGATTAATGGGATGAACAACATGAAGAGCAGTTTCACCCCAAAATGGGGTAGAAACTTTGGTTGAAAGAAGAAGAGCATGAACAATGTCAAGAATATGATGAAGTTTTCTTTCGGCTCGACCATTTTGTTGAGAGGTTCCTGGACAAGTTAGATGATGTATAGTGCTATAGGAGTGTAACAAAGCTTGAAAAGCATTTTGAGTATATTCAAGAGCATTATCAGAACGATTTTTTTTATATGTTTGGAGAATTATGTTTCAACCATTTTTGCAAAGTTACTGTATATTGGTAAGATTTCAGAACGAGATTTCATTGGAAAGATCCAACTATAACGAGAATAATTATCAATACAAACAAAAAAATATCAAGATCTACCAATACTAGTAATAGGAGAAGGTCCCTAAACATTAGAATGAATTAACTTAAAAATACTATTAGAGATAGATTTACTATTATTGAAAGGTAAAGTTGGTTGTTTTCCTAACTGGCATGAAGTATAATCAAAATTGTTTTTAGACACAGAACCCAATAGACCTTTAGAAGCTAACTGTTGTACCCAAGTGTATGGGGCATGACCAAGACTAGGATTCCAAATTGCGAGAGAAGGTAAGGAAGAAACTACAACAGCTGCAGCAGCAACAGAGGTAGGAGCAACCGGTGAAAGATGAAGATTGTTCACGAGAAACATACACTTGACCCTAGGACCGGTCCTAAGATCTTGCCTGTCCTCAAATCCTACACAATACACCTAGAATAGTAAAAAATAAGGCAATATCCTAGTTCAACTAATTGTCCCACAGAGCATAAATTATAGGATAAGTTAGGTACATGGAAGACCCCAGGAACAGAGAGGGTAGAGGTTGAAACAAAACCTAGACTATTCCCATGAATGGTGGAACCATCAGCTATATGAATATTAAAAGGATGTGGTGTAGGGTCAAGTTTGGAGAATAAAGATGAGTGAGGTGTCATGTGATTACAATATACAGAATAAAAAAGCCAAGTTTGAGACTTACCGGGCAAAACTGAGAGAGTAGTAGAAAGAGTGCATTATCAGCCATTTGAATGGCCTGAGTTATGATCTTCTATAGTTCAGTGGATGAGAGGTTGATAGTGGATCCAGAAGACTAGGACTCTATTGAACTGGAAAGCATCAACGGAGTAGGCTCGATATTAGCAATAATAGTAGTAAATTTGTTGCGATGGTAACAAGTCTCAATGGTATGGCCATGACGCTTGCAATAATTACAGAACCTTTTGTTGCTTTGCCTATGGAAATTGTTAAAGCTAGAGGAATCATATGATTGCTGAGGTTGCTCAATGGTAGGAGTAGAAGGAGTAATAGCCAAAACATTGAACTTATTCTAGGCTTGAAGGGTTGTAAGCTGAGCTTCTTCTCTAACCAACTCGTTTACAGTAGTATCAAGAGAGGGAAGAGGACTGCGATTAAGAAGTTGACCTCGGATGGGCTCAAATTCCTTATGAAGTGACATCAAGAACTTATAGAGACAAAATTCATCCCTAACTGTAGCATATTGTTGAGCATCTGTTGAGCATGCCCAAATTGGATCACAAAGGTCAATTTGGTCCCAAAGGAAGCAAAGCTGATCATAGTAGTCATTGATGGATTACCCTGGTTCCTGTTGAAGTTGATGCAATTCAACTATTAACTAATATTTCATGGATCCGTGAGTAGTGGAGTACCTATTGGCCAACATATCCCATGCTGATTTGGTATCATCAAAGCTACCCAACAGATTGGAGATGGAAGGAATGGAAGTATTCCGAATCCATGTGAGGATCATGTGGTTATGACTATCCCATTAAATCATGTGACCAAGGAAGGTAACATATTCTTCACTTGCTCCTTTGATAAGAATGATAATTGCACCAGTATAGTAATGAGAGAGCATGCGACCCTTAAGAAAACTGTGCATACCTTGAGACCATGATAAGTAATTCTTGGTCCCCTCCAATATAGTATTGATGGGGAAAGGGAAAAAAATCCTTTTTATCCATTTGGAAACACAATATGTAGAAACAGACTGTAAAAAAAAGGTCTATGCCAAAAACTGGGAAATGAGGCCCCAAACTTCAAAAGTCAACGGTCATCGTGGTCAACAGCACGGTCACTATGACATCAACTGAAGGCAATGATGACATCAACCCTAGGGATGTGTCACTAATGTCATCACCAAACTATAGTATGGCATGTGAATCTAACACGTAGTTTCTGTTGGCAGCGAGTGCAGGCACGTGCGGAGTCTGATGATTGAGATACTTCCACAATTGTGTAGATCTGGTTTAGCCGATCACAATGGTATCTATAGAAATGGTTTTGGGGCAAGATTCATGATGAAATTTAGTTTCAGTGGTAGTGTGTGAAAATACGTGTAGTTCCTTTGAGCGGCATGTGAGGGAGCGTGCGGACTTCGATGGTTACGAGACTTCCACGGTTGTGTAGATCTGGTCAAGTCGATCACAGTGGTATCTGTAGAAAGGTTGTCGGTGTAAGATTCACGGTGGCGACGGTGATTGTAGTGGTCTATGTGGTGTAGGACTTCTTAACAATGACGACTATAGGCCCAGAACCTAAGGATAACGACTGAAAGATGTTGGATGTTCAACAGTGAGTGGTTGTAGCGGCTGTTGTGATAGCGGAAGTTATAAGGGTAGTATAACCCCAGAAAAGACAAGATTGCTAGAAAGATAAGAGTAGTGCCTCTAATACTATGTTAGAAATACTTAATGATTGTATTCTATTATGTGATTAAAGGAATATACATGGTGCCTTTATATAGGAGTTACAAGTAAGCTAGATATGCCTAAAGTAAATAGATATACATTAGCAGATATATACATTAATCTATTACTAGATATACATTAACAAGTATATATATATTAAACACACTATTGAAGTACGAAATTGGATAACAAAATATTTTACACTCATTTTGAAATATCTTTACATAATCCTATTGAAGCTTAGTAATTTTTCAAGTTTGAATCCGTTCGACCTTTTCCAAGTTAAGGAAAAAAAAAGTAACATTTAAAAAAGAATTTAGGAAAGGTTAAGGATAATGGAATTACAAAAAATAAAGGAATATACAAATTCCACTAAACTTTGTTAACATGTTACCATATTAAAATAAGCAATCAGATTTAATAATTTAGGCAAATTATATGCTATATTAATCAAAATTAATGACCATACAAGGATGTACCATTTAGTCAATCTAGCCTGTAAAATCAAATAAAGCCAAAACGTTTTTGCCTTTTGTCTTCACAATTGTTACCATTATGAAACCTAACACAATAATCATTTCAATTTTTCGCAAGTCATGATAGAAAGTCAAAATACGAGTTACCTTCTATGTTGACGAATCTGTTCTCTTTCGTCAAATTTGCTTACATGATCATACTTCTCTTCCCATAATTCCCATACTCTTCTGATTGTTTGATAGATCTCCTAAATTGTTAATCAAGCATGATGTCACTATTGTGCACAAAGTGATACCGTTTGAATAAAAAAATACAAGAAAAGTGAAAATCTAAACAAAGAAGAAACAACACCACTACCAATCCAAATCACTTTTAGGCTATAAAAATAACAAAAAGGCATAAGCAACAAACTTATTTCAGCGCATTTTCTAACATTCATTTCAAATGAGACATACCTCGGCACTTAGCTGAATGTTTTTGAGTATATAAAACAAGGAAAAAGATTGCTAGGTACTTTAAGGGAATGAATGAATTTAAATTAAGCTAGCTACAGGTAAATCCTTTTTAAGAAAGAAGATCATTGAAACTATTTTTTTTCTTCTTCTAAGAGGAAATAATGTTGTTAATGTTGGTTTAGGCAAAATTACTTCCAAATGGTGTGTCAATTAAGCTTGTCGATTACATTGGAGAATGTTGTATAGCTTTTTAGTGAGCAAATTAGAAAAGTCCTACATTGATTAGGAATGAAGATGAATATTATATTTTGGGTTATAAATAAAGCCCTCCTCCACCATTTGTAAACATCCCAAAATTTGTAAATCTTCCTCTCTTTTTGTAAGGGTAATTGATTAGCTCAATTTTGCCCAATTAATTATAATTTTGGAGTTCATCCACTTGGAGATAGTGGAAGTGGTCAACGACGCCCGAGGACCTAGGTAACATTTATACTGAACCTCGTTAAATTTATGGTGTTTTTATTTTTTTATTTTAATATTTCTACTTCAATATCTGCTTTAGTTTATTTTAGCATTATATTTCCAATAACATTATTTTGTTGGGTTAGTTTGAGCTCTATTCATTTAAATCATAAGTGAATAGTAACTACTTAGAATAGGGAAAATATATCCTATTTTCCTAACAATTGGTATCAGAGCTGAAAGTTTCTACCTAGGTATTTTTTTGTATTCCATTTGTTTGCTATTGGAATATAGTTGCTAGTTGTTGTAATTTGAAGAAATGGCAGAAGAAAAATTTCTTTCAAACAAAGGCCAACTATCAACGTCAAGCAAAACTATGGCGATGAATGCATGGTTCGAGGTGGAGAAGTTTGATGGAACCAGTCATTTAGCATGTGGCAAGGTGAAGTTCTAGATGCTCTATTTCAACAAGGTCTAGACATCGCCATTGAAGAAGAGAAACCAGATGGAGTAGATGGAGTCGAGTGGAAAAATATCAATCGATTGACATGTGATACAATATGTTCGTGTCTCTCAAGAGAACAAAAGTACACGTTCATGAAGGAGACATCTGCAAGTAAGTTGTGGAAGGCATTGGAGAACAAGCTCATGAAGAAGAACAGATAGAATTAGCTCTATTTGAAGAAGAAGTTGTTCCATTTTGAATACCTTCTAGGTAGCATAATAAATGACGATATTACTACTTTTAATCAATTAGTAGCAGATTTGTTATATATGGATGAAAATTTTAAAGATGAAGATTTAGCCTTGATGTTGTTAGCTTCCCTTCCTAATGAGTTTGATCACCTTATTATGAGCTTACTCATTAGGAAGGATAAAGTGTCTTTTGAGGAAACTGCTTTGTATAGTTATGAAATTAGAAAGAAAGATAAAAAAGAAAGCAAGAATGAAGTAGTAGAGGCATTGTTTATAAGATGCCGTCCGCAAACACAGCAAAAAGGAATGAGAGGTATATCTCTGTCAAAAGGAAGGCTTGGTAAAGATGAATGTGCCTTTTGTCATGAAAAAGGCCATTGGAAGAAAAATTGTCCGAAGCTGTAAAAGAAAGGAAAAGTTATGCCGTCTGATGCATGCGTAGTTAAAAGCAATTCAAATTCAGATTTTGCATTGGGTTGTTTGTCAACAGCATCCCATCCTAGTGATTTGATTTTTGATTCAGCACGTACCTTTCATATGTCTCCTAATAAGGAGTGGTTCTTTAACTTTGAAGAACTAGACGGTAGAGTTGTTTTCATAGGTAATGATTATCCATGCAAAGTTTCCGGGATAGGTACAAGTCATTTTAAAAATCAAGATGGTTCAACCAGGGTCTTGAGGAATGTTCATTACATTTCAGATATAAAGAAGAATCTCATTGCTGTGGGAGTCTTAGAATCAAAAGGCTTCACTGTGACAATACAAAATGGGGCATTGAAGGTTACTTTTGGAGCACTTGTGGTAATGAAAGGTGTTCAGACGAATAACTTGTACTACTACATTGGTAGTACGGTTATTGGGACAACATCACCAACAATTTCAGGGGAAGAAAGAGATTCAAAAACTACCAAGCTGTGGCATATGTGTTTGGGATGTGTTGGTGAAAAATCTTCACAGATTTTGGTAAAGCAAGGCCTATTAAAAGGTGTGAGAACTGACAAGTTGGAATTATGGAAGCTTAGTGTATTGGGGAAGCAGAAAAGAGTAAGCTTTGGCACTACTCTTCATAATACAAAGGGAATTTTGGATTACATCCATATTGATGTATGGGTGTATCTCATGAAGAAGAAGGATGAAGTGCTGGGAATTTTTCTCAAGTGGAAGAAGATGATCGAGACTCAGACTAGTAGAAAGAACAAGTGTCTGAGGTCTGATAATGGCTCTGAGTACACAAATGATTCATTTATGAAAGTTTATGAATAAGAAGGGATAGTGCAACACTTCACTATTCAAAAAACACCACAACAAAATGGAATTATAGAACGTATGAACCAGACTTTGCTAGAGAAGGTTCAGTGTTTTTTGTCAAATGTTGGGTTAGGCAAGCAGTATTGGGCTGAGGTTGTGACATATGTATGTCATCTTGTCAACCGTTTACCATCATCTACTCTTGAAGGAAAAACGCCTATGAAGGTATGGTCTGGAAAACCTGCTAGAGTTTACAATTTCTTACTTGTGTTTAGTTCTATTGCATAGTACCATGTAACTGAATCAAAGTTGGATCCAAGAGCCAAGAAAGCTATTTTTTTATTGATCCCTACTGGTTCTAAGAGATATCGACTATGGGGCCTTGAAACAAAAAAGATAATCTTCAGCAGAGATGCTACCTTTGATGAATTTGCCTTGCTGTGAAAGGTAACTGAGAAGATTGATGGCACTTTGGAACATGTGGAGCAAACTCCGAAGAAGGTGGAGCAAACTCTAAAACAGGTAGAGTTTGAAAGCAAAATTGTTAATCCAGTTAGTGAAGATAAGACAGAAGCTGATCCTCCATTGATAGATGAATCAGATGAAGAGATTTTAACCCAAGAACCTCCATAGCAACTAGAAGAAACTATAGTTGATAGGCCACGATAACAAAATGTTAAGGTGCCTACATGATACAAATATTTTGAAGACTTATCTACTCAGTTTAAGATTACGATGGCCTGTGCACTTTCAATTGTGCATGATGATGTTCCTTCCATAAATAGAGAAGCAATCAGAAGCCCTGAAGTTGAAAGATGGAAGGAAGCCATGGACGAAGAACTTTTGTCCCTTCAAAAGAATAAGATATGGAATTTGACACAACTACCTAAGGGAAATAAGGCAATTGGCTGCAAATGGGTGTTTGCAAAGAAATAAGGATTTCATAACAAAGATGGTGTTCATTACAAGGAAAGGTTGGTGGCTAAGGGCTACGCTCAGAAGGAGGGAATCGATTATAATGAGGTATTTTCTACAATTGTAAAACATTCTTCCATTAGAATTTTGTTGGCCTTGGTAGAATAGTAGGATTTGGAGCTAGTTCAACTTGATGTGAAAACCACGTTCCTACATGGTGACTTAGAAGAGAAAATCTATATGTTTCAGCCAGAAGGGTTTAATGTTGCTAGTAAAGAGAATTGGGTTTGTAAGCTG
Source organism: Hippophae gyantsensis (assembly GCA_030763125.1). Classification (NCBI taxonomy): domain Eukaryota; kingdom Viridiplantae; phylum Streptophyta; class Magnoliopsida; order Rosales; family Elaeagnaceae; genus Hippophae; species Hippophae gyantsensis. The sequence goes on along the minus strand of CM061031.1, from coordinate 49,351,468 downwards.
AAAAAATCATTGTATGGATTGAAGCAATCTCCGAGGCAGTGGTACAAACGATTTGATTAGTTTATGTTGTAGCATAAGTACACCATAAGCACACATGATCATTGTGTGTATTTTCATAAGCTATAAGATGAGTCTTTCATCTATCTCCTATTGTATGTCGATGATATGTTGATTGTATCGAAGAGCCAAGTAGAAATTGAGAAGTTGAAGGCTCAACTAAATCAAGAGTTCGAGATGAAAGATCTAGGAGAAGCCAAGAATATTCTTGGTATGTAGATAAGTAGAGACGGGAAGAAGGGGAAGCTTAGTTTAACCTAGAGTCAAATATTTGAAAAAGGTACTACAACATGTTGGTATGAATAAACAGATAAAACCTGTAAGTACTTTGCTTGTTCCTCATTTCAAGCTTAGTGCTCAATTATCTCCTAAGAATGATGTAAAATGAGAATATATGGAAAACATACTGTATGCAAATGTGGTTGGTAGTTTGATGTATGCAATGGTGTGTACAAAACCTGACATTTCACATGCGATTAGTGCTGTAAGCAGATACATACATGATCCTAATAAAGGACATTGGTTGGCTGTGAAATGAATTCTATGGTATATTATAAATACTGTAGATGTTGGTTTAGTATTTTAGCAGGATAATACCATTGGTCAATATGGAGTCGGATATTGTGATTTCGACTATGCAAGAGATTTAGATAAGTGTCGCTCAACTACTGGTTATGTGTTTACTCTTACTAGAGCTCCAGTCAGTTGGAAGTCTACCTTACAGTCCACAGTTTCTTTGTCTACTATAGAGGTAGAGTATATGGTAGTTACAAAAGCTACAAAGGAAGCTATTTGGTTACGAGGTTTGCTTGAAGAATTTGGAGTTGGTCAAAAACATATTAAGGTATTTTGTGACAGTCAGAGTGCTATTCATTTAGCAAAGAACCAAGTCGGGGCAGAACCGACATCGCCGATCCTGCCCGTTCATTTGGTTTTATCTATTTATAAAACTCTCGCAAGTGCACGAATCATTTCGTAGAAAATGATAAGTATACTCCCAAGGTCGATCTAAGGAAGGAATGTATGTGGTTTTTAATTTATTATTCAAACTTTTAAAAACGAAATTAAATCCTAAACATCCTGTCACGATATTTTGGGTTTTGTGTTTTTAATCTACTTACATAAAAATAAACATAGATTCAATAAACATTTATGCAAATTTTATCATTTATAATGGTGGAGTATTTATGGATATAATAATTAAGTTAATTATGCTTGCTCATATTAATTAGGTTATTAAAGATATGAATTGATATTTATTGATTCTCTCTTTTTTATATGAATACCACCTTTGGTGGGGTTAGATATTCTTTGTTAACTAAACAAATCAATTAACACCTATGGGTGGGGTTGATAACTAATTTGGTTAATTAAATTAATTCCTTTTTCTAAGAGATTGAAAATGAACCATTTAAATGCCACCTTTGGTGGGGTTAGACAGTTTAAACTTTATTCAAGGTGTCCAAATTAAACCTAAGAATTTAATTATCCGAGTACTAACTTTCAAGTTTTAAAACCACTACTGAAAACATGTTGTCAATACATTTTCGGATAATAATTCTTATAAAAACTTTTGAAATAGAGCTTCACTCTAACTACCTAGAGGCGATTGTACCAACAAATAAAAGAGCACTACTCTAAATTAGATCGGATAACTAAACCTTAAAATCTAATTTTCATATTTAAGTTTGTAATGAAAAATAATATATTTCTCTCTAACATTCTTAATATAAAATCTTGAATAAAAATAAAATCAATTCATTTTAGAGATTTTTACCTATTTAATATTTATCAAGCATAACAACGTTATTATTACATCATGTTTATAAACAGCCAGCAAAGTTAAATTTAATCACAGACAAATTAAATATAACATGTAAGAATAAAGCATAAAAAATAACTGTAAAGAAAATAAAATCCTTACAGAACTTCGATGCTATTCCCGTTGCTGGAAAGCCTCCAAGCGGAATTTGCACTCCCATTTATTGAATCGAAAAGCTAATAAATTACAAAAACATAACTAGTTCTTCCCAAAAATGGAAGAACTCTAAAACTAAGAGAAATTAACTAAGAACAACTAGAAACTAAGAAAGAAACTAAGAAAAGCTTAAAAACTAAGAAATGAGAGAAAGAAAGAGAAGAGAAGAATGGTTTTGAGGTGTGTTTGAAGTGAAGGGAAGGGGGGTATTTATAGGTGAGGATGGAGAGAAAAAAATGAGTAAAAAAATATTAAAAAAATGTAAAAACGCGTATTGGAATTGCTGATGTCATTAATGACGTCGGCGATGACGTCACGAGGTGGTACCACGTGAAAAATGGGGCGAAAAGGCGTTGGGCGCGCGGGCTGCGCTGCCAGCGGCTGGTGACAGCGCGCGGATGGGCGGCCGCTGACGCTGCGCACGGCGCTGGCGTACTGGCGCTGGTCATGAAGCGGGCAAGTGGGCGCGATTCCGATCTTTTTGACATTTTTGACCTTTTCGACCCATTTTGTCCAATTTTTCCATGTTTGTTGACCTTTTCCCACTTATTTATTAATATATTTGTGATGTATTGCTTCAAGTATTCCTCTTTGAGTCTTTAAATTGCGTTTTTAAGCCAAAATACCTGAAAAACAATAAAAATACCCGTGATTCCGAAAAAGACAAATTTATATAAATATATGATAAAAAATATAAATATATGTATTTTTAATCAATTAATGTACATAAAATCATGGTTATTTTAGTGCTTTTTGGGCACTCATCATCTACCAAAGCACATTAACGTTCATTATCATTTCTTGCTAGAGATTATTAAAGAAGGTGGAGTACTAGTTTAAAAGATCAATACTACAGAGAATCACGAAGATATGTTGACCAAGGTGGTAACGACAATCAAGTTCAAACATTGTTTGGACTTGATTAACATCCTACAAATCTAAATTGGCACTGGCATCATTGATCTAGAGATTGTAGAAATCATTTGAGAATCCCTAAGTCGCTAAGGTGGAGATTTTTTGTATAGCTCCTTAGTGAGAAAATTGGAAAAGTCCCACATTGGTTAGGAATGAAGATGGGTGTTATATTTTAGGTTATAAATAAAGCCCTCCTCCACCATTTGTAAACATCCCAAAATTTGTAAATCTTCCTCTCTTTTTTAAGGGTAATTGATTAGCTCAACTTTTCCCAATTAGTTTTAATTTTGGAGTTCATCTATTTGGAGATAGTGGAAGTGGTTAACAATGCTCGAGGACTTAAATAACATTTATACCGAACCTCGTTAAATTTTTGGTGTTTTTATTTTTTTTGTTTTAATATTTCTGCTTTAATATCTGCTTTAGTTTATTTTAGCATTATATTTCTAATAACATTATTTTGTCGGGTTAGTTTGAGTTTTATTCATTTAAATCATAAATGAATAGTAACTACTTAGAATATGGATAATATACCCGATTTTCCCAATAGAGAAGTAAAACTTAACAACCAAATTCTATAACTATCACTTCTTACCACTAAATTAATCTCTAATGTTCATTTAACATCATTCTTAAATTAAAATTACCATTCTTGTTAGAGGGGCAAGAAACAACTACTGTTCCAACCCCCTCTTTTTCCCACTGTAAAAATATGTAACAAAAAGAAAACATTTAATAGTTATTTTCAACTTCAGCTCATCATGTAAAGACAAATGCATAAGTATGTATATTACATATAAACAAATTTTCATGACTTGCCAATAGTCTACCTAAAGCACGGGACGCATTCAAAAGACCTTAAGAACTGACTAACTTGTTTCCTTAGCTAATTTTGGGTTGTATCAAAATCATAGTTGAATAAAGTTCAAAAATATTTTTGATAGAGTTTTCTCTAAAATAGGACTAACTATCTTGTAGTAAAATGACAATAGTCCTTATATAATACTTTTTCAGAGACTAATAGATATCATAATCTTTTACACAATAATAAAATAACTTATGTCTAACAACATAGCTATACATTATGATATACATTTTATACACCAAATTATAAAACTTTCTAGCCATGGCTACTAGTTCATATACATTCCAACTAAAATTTTCTGTAAAAAAGAGTAAAATGTTCAAACCATCTAAATTGTAGAGCAAAAGATTGATCATATGCCTCTCAAACTTGTTATCACACAATTTATCTCAAAGCTACTACCTAACAGAGGAAAATATAAAAATTATGCTCGAAAGCTGAGTGAGTGGATGAGTTTTAAGAATATCTATAATTAAAAGCTTGAAATTTTTGAATGAAATACTTATGAATTGCAATGAAATAACATGCTGATAAAAATGATCTACATATGATCTTTAGAATGTAATAAAGTACTATCTAATGATTTACCATGAAATAACATTCTGATGAAAATGAATTGTGTCTGATCTTTAAATATAATAACATACTCTTTTATGAGTTACTATGAAATAACATGTTGATAAAAATGATTTATATCTAATCTTTAAAATATAATAATGTATTATCTTATGAGTTACTATGAAATAACATTATGATGAAAATGATTTCTGTCTGATCTTTAAAATATAATAATGTGCTTTATATGTATGGAAATGAAAAGTGTAATCATGTGAAAAGTACTTTGAATTTGTTATGATAAGAGTATCCGAGAACCTGTTTCGCACATGAAGGAGGTTATTTACACTGGTGCAAACTCTTAGCTATACGTGTGGGGAATTTACCTAATATAGCCATTATTATGGCTTAATTGGCCAAACTGATAGATAATATACAAAGTTGGTAACCATCACACTGAACTAAATTACACCAAATATGTTGCTCATGGTGTCATTCTAAGTTAAACTAAATATTCTAAACATTACGTAGAGCCAACTATTACATAATACTGAAGGTGAACTTGAGTTTTCCTCACAGGCTTAGATATTTTAGCATCATCCCTTGTTTCTTCTCTTTTTTAGGGGTGTTTGTGTTAATCACTTATTAGTCAATATCTTTCATATTCTTGAATAGTAATAATGTGACTGTTGTTGATGATTAAATTTGAGGCAATAGTGTATAGTTTGTGCCAATGATCTCCCTTGAGGCATATTCTAGTCTCTTAGGACTATGATCTTCTTTGAGGCTATATTTTTCATCTCACTAATTTATTGTTGTGTTTATGACATTGATTGTTTTACTATCTTACTAGCATGTTTCTCTTATGTGAGGTTTTCTTAACATGCTTAGTATGCTTCCCTACTTTTGTATTGTTTGTTTTCTACTATGTGTAGATGCTTTTGTTTTGGGTGAGTTTTGAGAGTGTAGGATGCATAACATCTTTATTTTTTGACATGCATAACTTTAGGGAGAGAGATGTGTGTCAAATGTATGATGTTTAGAAGAGTGATGTGTTTGTTATGCATCCTTGGTGTTTGTCTTGTTTACGAGTTATTGTTATGCTTTTATGTTCATGTGATGCTTCCTTGTGTTTTTTTCTTCTTGACATCACTTTGTATGAACTTGATATAAATAGAAATATTAGTATGACATGTTGTATGCATTTTTTATTTCACATGTCATCTTCTCTATTTACTAGCATTCTTACTTTGAAGTGCTTTATTGAATGTTTCTTACATGTAGTTTTTTACTTGGTAATTGTTGATGGAATGCATGACACATATTTTCTTTCATAAACTGGGATGTATTTCCTTATATGTATGCATAGTATGGGGTGAGGTTATAGGATTGAATATACCCAAGTGTTGTTAGTGGAAGATAGTTGAGTCACTAGGAGTGAGTCAACTTGGAAGATAGTTGGAATCTAGTCAACTTCTTCTTACAAATTTGTTGCCATGTTTATATGTCCTTGGTATTTGACCATCCATCCTACTGATGTGTTGTAATCATATTGGGAAGTACTTTATACCCTTTCACATGACGTAGAGACATGGGGTCCATGCTATATATTGTATCAAAGGGTTGGTTTATGAACTCAGTTTGTTGATTATTGCATATTTTTACCTTTGTACTATCTTAGTATTTTTATGTGTTCATTTTGCATCACTATTAGTGTTGCATGAATTTCTAATTGACTTTTCTCCTATATATAGGAGTGTGGGTGTTATATATTGTTTATGTGTTTTGCTTGACTTTTCATGCCAAAAATGGGGGAGAAATGTGCACAACTTATGTTTATTTGTGAATTGGGTTTGTTTGTTAACATGTTTGGTGCATGGGATGGTGAGTGTAGTCTACACTGTATTATGCTTTTCTTATATGCATACACTTAAGGGGTGTTGCATATGTTTAGGAGGAGTTTACTTATTTTTGTTACATATAGATTGTGTTTATTTCAACTACATGTCTAATTGTGCTTAACATATTGATGTGCACATATATAGGGGTAACATGATAGTATCTGGATATACAACACATTGTTTCTGCATGATACATTCATAGGGTATGTTCTTGTTTCGTGTGTACAGGTTACAAGTGTAGATGAGACCTTCAAGTTTTAGAATTACAAAGTATAGATGAGTTAAGACCTTCGTGTTTTAGTATATATTTTGATGAGTTTATCAGAGAAGATAGATGGAGAACACATGGTCGTTGCAATTAGAGTAGACACTTTTTTACGTGTTTGGTGTGCATCGATTTTTTGTTCTTGGGAACAAACATCTTTAGGTCATCTTCATGATCATCTCATGTTTGATGTGTGTCTGTACTTAGTTGTGTAGTGTTTTTCCTTTGAAAGCAAAAGGGGGAGACATAACTCCATCAACACTTTGTGTCTTTATTGGTGCTCTTATATGCAAAACAAAAAATCTATTTATTTTACTTTATGTATTTATCCTCCTCCATATATGGTTGGCTATTGATGAACAGTAATGCATACATGCACATAGTTAGGTACATTTTGTATGCGAGCAGGTTTACACATATCACGGGGTTAGTTTTTGTAGTGTATTGAGGCACAAAAACTTGATAGTCAAATTTTTGTATTTTATATAAAGAAATAAGTATGCTCATATGGTCGATCTAAAGTGAAACTAAGTAGCTTTAAATAATTCATCAAGTTTCTTAAAAATAGACACAAAAATAAAACCTAAACATCATTTCACAATATTTTGATTTTTGTAAAGATTAAACTTATGAAAAAAATAATAAAATGATAAAAGATAGATTTGACTCCAACAAATTCAAGGTAGAGACCATGCTTGTTAGAATTATTTAGGTTAATTAAGTATAAATTCATATTATTGATTCTCCTTTTTATCTATAAATAATGCCTTCGATCGGGTCACTATTCGTTATTAGTTAAACCACTTAATGCATCTGGTAAGGTCACCATTTAATTTGATTAAATTATGCCTAATGTCTAAAGAATTAACAAACCATTTAATTTGATACCTTCAGTTTGGTTACCAATTTAAACTCCTATTTAAGCTGTCTAAATAAGATCTTGATGATGTATGTGGAACCTAATTTTCGTATTTTAAATCCATTATAAAAAATATATCTTCAAAATAATCTACACAAATGTAGTAACAAAACTAAGTTCTCATTATCGCAATTAGCTAGACAAGCTCAAAATTAGTAAATAGCTAGTGAATTAATTTCAATAAATTCAAGAACTATAAAAGAGTTTACTACAAAAAAAATAAGATTACAAATTAGATCTTAATAACAAAAAGTATATAGATGGATACTCTACAATTGTGATCTTCATCCTCGTAGTAATCCCTGATTTTCAATAACCTTTTGGTATCACTTGATTTGAAAAATCTCTTGGTTGCTACCTCTTATTTGTTATTTCCTAATCTAAATAGTGTACAAACTACACCTAAACTAGGAGAATAAAACAACTTTAGAGGTTGCAAAGGAAAAGAAAAAATAAATAAAATTGTTCGTCTAAAACTATATGCTAACCTAGAGGCATAATATATTATTTATAAGGATGGATGAAATTAAAAGGCTTCGGTAAAATAAATAAATGCGCACCATGGTCCAGTACTTCTACTACCATAATTCGAGATACGTAGAGCTTTTCCAAATTCACCTAAATAGGTCACACAATGGCATACTAATTCCATGCCATGATGCATAATGAACATTGTGTCTAGTGAATCTATACAAATGGGAGTTCATCATGGAACACTATATCTTTGCCACGGCATGAAATGATTCATTTGAATTCTTTTTTTACAACCATTACATAGTGGCTAGTTTTTAATGTAAGGCTTACATGCCTTATTATTCTATACCAAGATTGCACTTTGAGTGTTTTAGGTGTTGTTCTTCATGTCTTCAATTTATATATTTGAAGCTAAAAATATAAAAAATGCAACAGACAATATCCTTGATTCTAAACATATAATTTTCATAAATATTGATAAAAATATGCATAGTAAAATCTATTTATTTATATTAAGTATAATAAAATCATAAAATATTAATGCTTTTCAACTACTCATCACAACCTCCAACCAGCTTCTTGGTAGTCTCTAACAAGAAAAGCAATAAAAACTAAAATAATTAAATAAATTAAATTAGACTAACCTAAATCATTTTCATAGCTTGGATGTTGGGGAATTAATATCGTATTTTCTTTCTAATTATAATGTTAAAAGTTTTCAATAATTGTTTTCTAAAGGTGCTAGAGCCATAAAAAGAAATACTAGTATAAAAGAAGAAAATAATATTTTACAAGAAGAAAATATCACCTTGAATTTTAGTCTTGTAAGTTTGAAAGAAGAAAATAACAAGCTTGCAATTGAAGAAAAAATTGGTGCTTGAGCTAAAACAATCCATTAAAGTTGTAAAAAGGCTAACAGTTGGAGCAAAAAGGTTGAACAATATTCTTGATTATGGAATGCCCTTTTGAGACAAGAGAGGGCTAGACTATGTAGATGAGCACACTACACCAACTTCCTTAAAGTCAACTATGTTTGTAAAACCTTTTAATCCTTGCCATTCACACACATCTCTTGCATCTAGTTCTCAGTTTTTTCTATATGTTACAACTATGGTAGAGAAGGATACATTATACCTATATGTACATTCTTGATGATCTATAATTATGCTAATAATATACATGCAATAATTATTCAAGAAAAAAAATCATGTTTTTACAAATAAACACATCATTTCAAAAACTAGAAAAGTTTGGATTAAAAAATCTAATTTAAATTCTTGTGTAGCCTATATTGCATTTAAAGCTGAATCTTCTACTGCCTGGTATTTTGATAGTGGTTGTTCTAGACATATGACTAGTAATCATGCTCTTTTCAAAACTTTTGGAAAATATAATAAAGGAACAATTACTTTTGGTGATGAAAATAAATTAAAGATTATTGGTAAAGGTACAATTTAGGTTGATGGTATGCCTAGATTAGAAGATGTATTGCATGTTGATGTACTTAATGCCAACCTAATAAACATTAGTTAAATTTTTGACCAAAATTATATTGTACAATTTGCCAACAATTATTATATTATAACAGATCCAAAAGGTGAATGAGTGGCCAGAAGAACTAGGTCTCAGGATAATTTCTACTGCATTGATATAGGCCTTATTATTACTACTTGTAAATTAGATAATGATCATTCTATTTCTTTGTGGCATAAAAGATGGAATATATCAATTTTAATGATATTGTTACTTGACAAAAAATGACAAAAAAGGAGAATGTGCATGGTCTACCTATGCTTTCTAAAACTAAAAAAACTTTTTATGGGCTATGTCAACTTGGAAAACAAACTCGCTCTTCTCATATTAAAATCAAAGGAGTTAACACAAGTATAACACTTGAGTTAATTCACATTGACCTTGTGGGTCCTAAGAGAATTGAGAGTTTAGGTGGCAATAAATATATTATTGTTGTTGCTGACAAATTTTCTTGTTATATATGGGTTGGATTTTTGAAAGAAAAATATGATGCTTTCGACTTCTTCAGTTCCTTTTGTATGAAAGTGCAGATTGAAATAGACAATAGAATAACCAATGTAATAAGACTAAGGATAGATCATGGGAAATAACTTGAAAAACTCAATGAACATACCCATACACAGGAATAATTATGCGAAGGTTAATTGTTCTTTCAACTTAAATAGGTAACCAGGATTTAGATGAGGAGTGGAGAAGCCAATCCATATCAACGCGACCAAGCTGACCTCATAAAAATGAATTAAGAAAATTGCACAGTGAAACTACAAAACAACATGCTCAATTCAAGACACAACTAAAACACTCTACAGATATGAAATCTACTATATGTAGTAAACATACTAGTGATAGTGTGCCTCAAAGGCTCCTATCTAGACTAGTAACAAGCATACATAATAATGAACTCGCAACATGTGAGACGTGAATGCATACTAAGCAATAAAGAATTTCCAATCACTTCAAGACATTATATGTAAGAATATATTCAGTAAGTGATGACTATACTCTCACAACATGCTATCAAACTAAACATAGCAAACCAATTAAAGAGTCCAACACCTGGGACACAACTAAGGTACGGAGATACATATTTCTTAGAGACTTATACCAAACTCACATGCTTATAATAGACATAGGAAACATAAATTAATTAGAAAATAGACATATTAATTTAACTCATTATATAAGTAATGATTAGAAAGCTATACTCGTGCTACCTAGAAAGGAAAAAAAAGCATGCTACAACATATGACAAATGTGCTTTCTAATCAAAGTCTACATCTAGTATGTTAGAACATATATGATAGAAACTCATAGTATACTAACTAACATACTCATCATGCATAACACTATAGAAGGATTCTGAGACCCAATACACAATCAAGCTAAGAAGATGTTGACTCCCGAAGGACTCAACTCAAACATAAAAATCACATGGATATAAACATAGATGTGGTACATATAAACAAAGACAAATATCATCATAAAGCAACATATATAGAATTTATTAAATAGAAAGCAAGTGATGAATATCATAAGCTTGCAAATTAGAGTTTAAACTTTAGTATATAGGAAAATACAACATTTAAACTCTAATTATACTAACCACATATTCGAGCCTACAAGTCCTTAGATAACAAGGTAAACTAAGATAGAAACCCTATGTATGTGGTAACATCCTCAGGTTTATTAAGGCAACCACTTAGTAAAAAATAATACACTGATCAATAAATTAGTTACAACCCTGAAAGAAAATAGTACCACCAATATATTTATCAATTGGGACCTCTATCCTAACTACCTATTCTTACTTTTGCTTGCTCCTTTTTCAATGATCTGGTTCGACACACTAACTCAACTCACCTCACAATCCAACGCCACCCAATATGGTGTGATTAGAAAACTCAGATCTATAACTAGAAGTGTAACTACCCCTAATCTTGAGGCCCACCTTCAAACTCAAACAACTTATCTCTTATTGCACACAATAAGAGATATGAGAACTAAAAGTATTTAACTTAGCTCATTCTCACAATGAGGTTCTTAAAAATAAATAGTTTCTTCCAAGCAACTCCTAGATAACCATTGACTCATATACAACCCACTTGCAAACACCTTCTCGAGTACTTAACACTCACAAGCACAGTTTGCTCACACAATCACGAATCACTAATACTGAACAACACTCAAGGTATTAGTGATCCAAAAATAGAAAAAATGAGATGTTAATTTGATAGAGTTTCACTACTTTTTCTAGATACAAAACTAAGGAAGTGAAGGGATGTTTATAGAACTTAAATTTACCACCTCGCCACCACCTGTGATGAGCTTGGTGGTTAAAAGTCACACTTTTTTCATTCCAAAAATTACCAAGTACTTTCCATAAATACCCGTACCAAAAATGAACCAAAAACAAAAGCATGCATAATACGAAAACCAACCCTATGGTGTGTAGAAATGCTTGTATACAAAGTGTTCCTAACTATATGTGTGTGCTACTGATCAACAGTAACTAACCTTATACAGAGGAAGACAAAACACTAAGTAAAATAAAATAGATATTGTACTTTGTACACATGAGGCTAACACATAAACATAAGTATAAATGGACTTACAATCTCCCCCTTTGGCTTTTTGTGTCAAAATAGTGCACAACTAAATACATACTCACATCTATCATGAGATGATCATAAAGATGACATAAAGATGTTTGTTCCCATGAACAAAGCATCAATGCACACCCAAACTTGAACGAAACACCTACCAAGTGCATCCATCTTGTGTGCTTCATCCATCTTCACATATTAACTGATCCAATCCTTTATCACAAGGAACTCAACACCACTATAAAGAGCACACTTAAAGCATGAAGACTTCACTATATACTTTTAGCTTGCACACACAAAACAAATACATACCACATTAACATATTAGGCAAAAATAGTGTGTAGTCTATCCAAATACTATCATGTTACTCCTACATAGGTACACACGATAGGCTGAGCACAATTAACATGTAGTATAAACAAACACAATCTACATGCAATACAAATATGCAAACTACAAAATCTACATGCAACACAAGTATGTAAACTCCCCTTGAACATAAGTAACACTCCTTATAAATGTATGCATAATAAATAAACATAATGCAGTGCAAACTACACTCACCATTCCAAGCAACAAATATCATGCATGTTAATGCAATGCATAAACAAACACTAGTTGTGCACACTTCTTTCGCTTTTTAACATGGAAAGTCAAGGGAAGCACACCCCTATTTGAAGGAGAGAAATCAAACAAAAATGCAAGAATCCTAACACTCATGCAACACAATAGAGAAGATTAAAGCAAACACAAAAAAGTAACATATTCAAATATGCAAAAAAGACAAAGAATAACACAGAGACAATGGCTAGGTAAAATCATGTAACAAACAATAACCTAAATGCACAGACAAACCAAGAGTAATGGAGACAGAAAAGATCTCCCTAATACGATACATAGCATGTAGCCCCATATCTATGTGTGTTGTGGGAGGGCATAAGAGGCTTTGCAATATGTATATAACATATTAACATAATAGGTTGTCAAATACCAATGGCACATACATATGTCAACGAATTTGAAAAAAGAGTTGACTAGGAGTCCAACTATCTTCCAAGTTGGCATATTTGTAGTGACTCAACAATATTGCCCCAAACATCAATGCCACTTAAATGTGTCAACAAATCTCTAAGAAGGAGTTTACTAGAAGTCCAACTATCTTCCAAGTTGACACACTCCTAGTGATTCAACTGTGTTCCCCCAACAACACTAGGGTGCATTCAATGTTGTAGCCTCACCCCAAACTATATACACATATACAGAAAGAATCTCAGTCTACCAAAGTAAATATATGTTGGGAATTTCAACAACAAATACCAAGCTATCAACTATATGTGATAAATATGCAATAACTCAGTACATCAGAAAAAAAGTAAACACATAAGAAGACAAGTGAAACAAAAGATTGTAAATAATGCATTCAAAAAGTCATGCTAACAATCCTATTCATGAATGGTTCATACAAAGTGATGTAAAAAAGAAGGGAGCATCATAAGAATAAAATAGCATAATATAAAATCATAAATAGACATACAAAAAGGATGCCAAACACTGATAGGAATCTCCCTGACACCATGCAAATGACACATACCTCTTCCCCTAAAAGTATACATATGAGCAATAAACATATTATGCATCCTACTCTCAAAACTTCCCCGAAACAAAAAGGATCTACATAGAGTAGAAAACAAGTAAAATAGAAAGAGAAAAGCAAATTGAGTAAGCTAAAAAAAAACAAGAGTTACTTAGATTAAATAATACATTAAATTTAAGTACTTATAGGGCCATTAATCCAAGATGCATCCAAGTAGAAGTATGGCTAAAAAATTGATTTAATGCGTAGTATGTGCTATGCAAAACATGTTTACTCTATATGTCATCAAGAAATGCTTAAATGAATCAAGCAAATTGAAATATAGTTTCAAATTGAACCAAACTTCATAAATCCACATGTAGGCTCTATCTCCACTAATGTACATGCAAGCTTAAAAGAAATAAAAAAATATTTTTAAGCTTGAGAAGATAGGCTGAGATTTGGGTATAAGAGAATAAACATTTAAGGAAAGACACACCTTTAGACAAACAAACTTTCACTTTAAGCACATAGCTCATAACCATAAGAGGTAATTCTTTAAACATGTGATCTTTTTCTTATACCTCTCAAATTGAAATACTTAAATTTCCCAAACAAGAGAACTTCTTCGTTTGTGATTTAACAATTATTCATTGAACCACTATTTTTCTTTTTATTTCTTTCACCTCCCTTTATATATATATATATATACACTTCGATCTTTCTTCTTTTTCTTTTTCTTCCTTTATTTTTTTCCTTTTCTCTAAGCTTGAGAGAAACACAACCAATCCCAAAGCAAAAACGTTCAATAAGTTAAAGTTGAAACTAAACAAAAGAAGTGCCAAGTAAGTAGGATTTATTATTTAAGTTAGGTTATAAGGTGAAAAGAAACAAAAGCATAGCAAATGCTCAAGAGAGGAGATTGAGGATAAAAGACAAGGGTGGGAAGAAGCATCAAACAATATAAAGAAGGCCATAATCACTTTTCTATCTAAGTAGCAACTATAATTTTTCCTCTAGAGACACTACATGTGTATTCTAAAGCTTGTTAGAGGCATATAAATCATTTAAGAAAGGATCGACACAAACTTCTCAAAATATCCACATAACTTCACAATATTAAGACCCAAGTCAGAAATAATTCATTTTAAGAAGACTACAATAATTTAGTCATATATACCTTTCTAGAAATACACACATCAAGATAGCCTTATTGCAATTTAAGTCAAAGGAAATTTAATCATAAAACAACAATGGTTCTTCTAAAATCATTTTGCAAATAAAAGGATATCATGATAGAAGAAAATATAGAACTATCTTGGGAAGAGAGAGAAAGAGACTATCAAAAAGTCAAATACAATAAACAAATGAGATGACAATTAAGGATGGCCTTAAAAGAGATGATAGGAAAAAAAGAAAAGGATGCATATCGAGAGAGATTATCAACACAAACCATATATTATTACCTCTAGAGAGAGAAAAGGCAATAAACTGCAAACAATTGCCTCAAAAAAGATCATTGGCAACCTTTACATCATATTTAGTCAAGAGAAAGAAGGAAACTGACTAACTAATGAGAAACACAAGTAACATCCCCATGAGAGAGAAGAAACAAGGGATGCTACAAAAACATCTAAGCATGTGAGAAAGGCTCAATTTCCAACACAGAAACAAGAGAAATTCTTAGATAGGATCAACGCCTCAAACATTTGGAATGCCAACTTAACACATAAGTCTAGTCACAATAATGCACATAATTCAAGAGTCCTAAGAGCGATAAATAATCTATATGACATAAAAATGCACATGGAAAAATTGAACAAACATAGTATAGATAAACACTTATGTACTCAAACCTTTAACATACCTAATAAATCTTCAAACAAACATCTAAATCACAAAAGAAGGAAGTGTAGGCAAAATATGAACAATAATCAGTAGGAGACAAACAATGAACTAACACCTAGAATACTATGTATAATAGAAAAGATCCTAGTAAAATAGAAGAGATGCATTCTCTATGGAATGTCATATAAATGAAAAGATTATAAGAATAAAGATCCTAATACTTTGACACTACATGCTAACAAACATGTGACATGACGTACATGCAAACATCCATAGAATAAGTAAGCAATAAGAAAGAGGGAGAAAGAGATATGCATGAACAAGTAAACATGGAACCTGCTAACAATAAAAGTTTATTGAGATAGACAACCTCACAGAATAACAACATCCCACACAATTAGTGACATAGAGAATAGACATACAAGGTGTGCGAATGTGTAGATAGAGCATCCAGGTGGTTAAGCCTAAAAAAAGGTGAGTCACTATGATACCAATTGAAGATACCCCTATGTAGGAACAATTATGCGAAGGAAAATTTTTCTTCTGATACAAATAGATAACCGAGACCTAAATAGGGGATGGAGAAGCCAACCTATGGAATCATTTTGAGAGCTCCATACCAATATAATCACAAACATGAATTAAGAAAATTGCATAGTGGAACTACAAAACAATATGCTCAATTCAAGACACAACTAAAACACTAAGCATATACAAAATATACAATATATAGTAAACACACTGGTGACAATGTACCTCAAAGGCTCCTATCCAGACTAGCAACAAGCAAATGTAACAATCAACACATAACATGTGAGACATGAATGCTTACTAAGCAATAAGTAATTTCCAATCACTTTAAGGATTCATATTTGAGAACATATTTGGTAAGTAATGATTGTCCTCTCATAACATGTTATCAAACAAAACATAGAAAACCAATCGAAGAGTTTAACACCTGGGACATAACCAGTGTACAGAGATATAGATTCCTTATAGTCTCATACCAAACTCATATGCTTATAACATACACAAAAAACATTAATTAATTAGAAAATAGACAGATTAATTTAACATATTATAAGTAATGATTAGAAAGCTATAGTCATACTACCTAGAAAGGAAAGAAAGCATGCTACAACATATAACAAATGTGCTTTCTAATCAGAGTCTACATGTAGTATGTTAGAATATGTATGATATAAACTTATAGTATACTAACTAACATAGTAATCATGCAAAATAGTAATGTTGGAGCCTACGACCCGATACACAATCAAGCTAAGAAGATGCTCACTCTTGAAGGACTCAACTCAAACACACAAATTATAGGGAGATAAACATAGCAATAGTACATATAAAAAAAGATAAATATTATCATAAAGTAGTATATATAGAATTTAGTAAATGGAAAACAAGTGATGAATAACATAAGTTTTCTAATTAGAGTTTAAAGTTTAAAATGTACGAATATACACCATTTAAATTCTAATTATACTAGCTACACATTCGGGCATACAAAAGGCCAGATATAACGAGGTAAACCCAAATAGAAACCCTATCTATGTGGTAACATCCTCAAGATGCTTAAGGCAACCAATCAATAGAAAATAATCCACTAATGAATAAAACAATAACAACTATGATAAAAAAAATAAAAGCATCAATACCTTTATTAGTTGGGACCTCCATCCTAACTGCTTATTGTTGCTTTTGCAATAACTTAGTTTGACACATAAACATGTTTCACCTCAAAATCCAACACCACCTAATATGGTGTGATTAAAAATAACATATAAGTAACTAGAATTATAACTACTCCTAACCTTGAGGACCACCCTCAAACTCAAAAACCCTATCTCTTATTGCACACAATAAGAGATATGAACTCAAAGCACTTAATTTAGCTCACTCTCATAATGAGGTCCTCATAAATAAATAATTACACCCAAGAAACTCCCAACCAACACAATTCATATACAACCCACTTGCAAACACTGTATCAAGTACTCGACATTCACAAGCATGATTTTTTCTCACACAATCATGAATCACTAATACTGAACAACACTCGAGGTATTAGTGATCCAAAAATAGAAAACAAGATGTTAATTTGATAGAGCTTTGCTACATTTTTTGGGTTCAAAAATAAATAAGTGAGAGGGCATTTATAGAATCAAATTTATCACCTTGCCACCACCTAAGGTGAGGTCCTTAGTGAGCTTGGTGGAAAACTTGGTATCGAGGTGGTAAAAAGTCACATTTTTTGGTTCCTAAAGTTATTGAGTACTTTCCATAGATACTTGGACCCACAATGAACTAAAAAAACAAGTGATAATGTCAAATGAAGCATGCATACTACAAAAACCAACCCCTTGATATGTGTAAACATGCTTGCATACAAAGCGTTCCTAAGTATGTTCATGTGTGCATTACTGATCCATAGTAATCAACCTTACATAAGGAAAAATAGAACACCGAGTAAAATAAAACAAACATTGTGTTTTGTACACAGTAAGCCAACACACAAACATAAGTACATATGTACTTACACTCAAAATGGGATAGTAAAGAGAAAGAATCGAGTGTTACAAGAGATGGAAAGAGTCTTACTATATGCAAAAGACATTCCCAAGAAGTCTTAGGCTGAGGAAATAAGTACTTCATGCTATATAATGAACTGTGTCTACCAATATCCAAGTACAAACCAAACCTCCTATGAGTTATAGAAAGATAAGAAACCTAATCTTAAACATTTGCATGTGTTTGGAAGTAAATGTTACATCCTTTTAGAATGTGAGAATCTAGGCAAATTTGACTCTAAAAGTGATGAAGATATCTTTCTAGGTTACTCTTTAACAAGTCGTGCCTTTAGAATGTTCAACCTAAGAACTAATATTGTAATGGAATCCATCAATTTTGTTATAGAGGATACAAGTACTAGTACTCTAATGACTAATGGAAAATTTGAAACTTTAAGCATAAGCTTGCAAATTAAGGAACAAATTGAAGAAACTTATGACAATGAAATGGAAGATAATGTGGTAGTTGAAGAGTTAACCTTAGATGACGAGTTCACCATACCTAACTCTCAAACTCAGAGGGTAAAACCTACTATCAAAAAC
This sequence comes from Hippophae gyantsensis, assembly GCA_030763125.1. Classification (NCBI taxonomy): domain Eukaryota; kingdom Viridiplantae; phylum Streptophyta; class Magnoliopsida; order Rosales; family Elaeagnaceae; genus Hippophae; species Hippophae gyantsensis. Next base: position 49,332,856 of record CM061031.1, on the reverse strand, counting down.
CAGCCAACTGGAAACATCATTGGTGATCCTAATGCAAGTGTGGGAACTACAAGGAGACAAGCAAGTGAGATAACTGATCTCTGCTATGTTTCTCAAATAGAACCAAAAAATGTTAATAAAACTTTAAAATATGAATTTGGATAAATTTCATACATGATGAGTTAGCTCAATTCACTAGGAATGATGTATGGACTTTAGTAATTAGACGTAATGACAAAATCATCATAGGAAGTAAATGAGTGTTTAAAAATAATTCTGATAAGCACGATGTTATGATTAGAAACAAGGCTATACTAGTTGTACAAGGATATAAGCAAGTTGAAGGAATTGATTCTGATGAAACATTTGCTCCTGTAGCTAGGTTAGAATCAATTAGGATTTTATTTTCCATTACATGTTTTATGATATTCAAACTCTTTCAAATGGATGTAAAGTCTACCTTCTTAAATGGTTTACTTAGTGAATAAGTCTATGCTGAACTAAATAAAGGTTATATTAACCTATAATTTCCAAAATATTTTTATAAACTCAATAATGCCCTTTACTATTTGAAACAAGCCCCTAGAGCTTGATATAAGTGACTTACAACTTATATTTTGAACAAAGGTTTGGTTTAAGAGGGAGTTGATAAGACCTTTTTTTATTAAAAGGACTAAAGATGATATATTCATAGCTTAAATCTATGTTGATGACGTAGTCTTTGGGTCAACATCCAACTCTCTTGTTGATGATTATGTGAACATAATGACCAATGAATTTAAAATGCCAATGATGGGTGAGCTCACATAATCTCTTAGTTTGCAAAATTAAACAATTAAATAGTGAAATATTTATTTCTCAAACCAATTATGCATGTAATTTAATTAATAAATTTAGACTTGAAACAAGTAAGCATTTGAGAACACACATAAGTACTGGTGCCAAGATCTCAATGAATGAGTTAAGTAAGAGCGTTGACAAATGATATATAGAAGCATGATAGGAAGCTTATTGTACCTCACAACAAGTAGACCTAATATGTATTTTAGTGTTGGTGTTTGTGCATATTATCAACCAAATCCTAAGGAATCAGATATTGACGATGTCAAAAGGATCATCAGGTATGTCTACGGAAAAAACTTTGGTATTTGATTTACTAATGAGACTACATATGAGAATAGTAAATATATAGATGCAAATTGGGTAGGAAATCTAGATGTAAGAAAAAGAACTTCAGGTGGATGCTTCTATATTGGGAATAATCTTGTAAAATGGCATAGTAAGAAACAAAACTCCATCTCATTATATACTACAAAAGCATAATACAATGCTACTAGAAGCTCTTGCACAAAAATTTTGTAGATGAAAAATATGGTTTTGAACAAGATACAATTACCTTTTACTATGATAACATGTGCTATATGTATCTCTAAAAAGCATTAGACATTATTTAATTAGGGAACAAGTAGAAGATAAAGTTTTATCTCTTGAGTTTGTACGTACTAAAAGGTAACTAGATGACTTATTCACTAATGCATTTAATATCTAAAGATTTGAATCTCTTAGAAGTGCCTTAGGAATCTACACTATTGATTAAAATTCCCTAGTATTTTTTATTTTTAGAATATAAAAAAAGGTGGAAAGTAGACATCTTTAACAACTGGACACTTTGACCTATGCACTTACATATCTTATACATCTAGAGATCAATGTCAACATGATCTTATTAACACACTTGCTGGACATATGTGTGTGTCATGCATAAAATTTATGATTGATTATGTTAGTATTTAGAGACTTAGATAACTTTGATTGGTAGAATTGTGTTTGAGCTCTCTCTTATATTTTATAAAATGTTGCTATTGAAAGAGACCTAGTTTTGAGAGGGCTACCTACTATGATGTGTAAAGCTAACATAACGAGCAGAGAGAGCTACCTCACAACTAGTGTGAAAGTCATTATACTAGGTTCTAGCTCGTGCATATTTTCTTAAAAACTAATAATAATAATATTGAAGGAAAAAAATAAAAAATATTTTGCATGCACAAAAATAAAGAGCCACAAATGGTTATACAAAAGGAAAATCCCTCACAAAAAATACAAGAAGGGGATACAAAAAAAGAAAAAAAAGTTATTTAAGTTCTCTCTTGGTATGTCAAATTTTATTATGGGCAAGTTGGAGTTCAACCACAATTCCTTGATGCTTGATGATACTTTTCTTTAAATTTTTCATAACTAATCATGAATGGACTAATTAACATACTAATGTTATTCCAAAACTTAACTCACTTGGGATGACTGTGGATATGTCACTATATATGTGATCATGTTTATGTGTCTTGCTTACATATGTTTATGTGTTAATGACTAGTCACTCCTAGAACAAAAAATATTTTTTTCTTATATGTATGTAATTTTGTAGTCATGTTTAGATTAATCGACTACCATCTACTAAAAATAAATTTTTTCATCTTTAATTCATGTTTGATTCATATATCTATTTTTAATCTCCGTTTATGTTTGTTTATTCATGTGATGGAAAGAGGGAGAAAAATTGGTATGTCAAAACTTTTTCTTGAACTTTAATTGAAAATATGGGATAGTTAATTTAGAGGGAGTTATTTACCTTTGAATTCTTTTGAATTTTTTTGGGATATTTCACACAAGGGTGATATTTGACATAAGGGAGTTGTTTTTAATTACTATCTTATTCTTTTTTTAATTTTATTTTGAACATTCTTTCAGTATAAGTTGTTTGGTTGTTTATATTTTAGTTTTTTTAGTGTAAATAAGAACTATCAAGATTCAAGTGATGATGGTTCTATCAGATCATAGGATATTACACTTTGTAAAAATTTAATTTTATTATAAGTGTTATATAGTGAGAGAGAGATTTTGTCACACAAATATTCCAAAGGGAGAGATTATAAGTTTAGGTTAGAGTTGGCTATATTTATGAACAAAACACATAATTGTAATTCTAATCTCCAAGTGTGTCTTAGAATAATATTTTTAAGCCAAAGAAACTATCAAGCCTCAACGACCATATATCAAGTATACTTTTTCTCTCCTACACATTAGATTACATATTAGACATAATAGGAATAATGAAAAAATAGGCTAACCGATTGATCGAGTAATGACTAGATCAATCGAATACTTGATTAAATTGATTTTAAAGAGTCATTATATCGATTGAGGGATTTATTAGATCTATTGAGGAGTAGATCGATCAAGTTAAATCACTGGATCGATTGACCATTTTTTGAATATTAATTAAATGATCACTAGATCAATCGAGAGCATATTCGACCGATTAACAAATGTACATGCTCAATCGTTCAAAAAATGTACTTGATCGGTCAATCAACAAATGTACTCAATTGATCAACCACTTGGTTAAATCGATCGAGTAATCAATTATTTGATTTTAAAAAATATTTCTAATATGAATTGGATTGAATTTTTACTGTATTGTCCTTATTTCTTAAATGTGTATGAACTATTTTATAGATAATATGATAATTTCACTTAAACAAAATGTAACTCAAAATATTGTTTAATGGATTAACAATCGTATAATAATAATTGTGTTATTGTGATTTCAATTGATTGTTCTAGAGTTGCTAGTTGTTTTTGATTTATTTGATATATTGTTTAAATCAACTAGTTTGGGTTTTTTATTGTTAAATCTACTCTAGGACACATACTTATACTTTCGTTGTGCTATCTTCTTAATTCATGTTGTAAGGCATACTTGGTCAAGTTGGAATAGAGCTCACAAAAATATTCCATGTGTTGGCATTTTTACCCGTGTCTATTTGAGTCAAAAGAACAATTAATATTTGTTTAATTGTTCCTATGTTTGGAACTCTCAAATATGTTGATTGAATGTGACTCCAATATACTAAAGGATGAACTTCCTTAAGAGACTTTGAGAGAGCTTGTTTCTACTCCAGATAGAACAATAACTCCAATTTATCTACTGGTCAAGTCAAGGAAATCACTTTTGTTAGTAAAAAGGTGATTATCACCACTGGTTCACTTTAAAAGAGAAGGATAAGAAACATGGGAGTCTTCTAATTAAACTAAATGACATTGAATGTATTACTGGTTTATGAAGACTTCCATTCATGAAAATGTGATCTAATCAAGGTCTTGGTAGGTAAGTAGTCTAAGTGTGAACTAGATTGGTTGTCAAGAAAATGATAAAATGGGACTCATAAGCTAGATGGGATTTTGAGCAACAACAATCACCATGGAGATAAAAGAGGTTCGGAGTATGTTTATGAGAATTCTCCGTGAAGTATAGTGTACACCAAATATGGGTTGACAACTTAGCAAAGCAACATAAAAGGATGCACGAGTTACTAGAAGCTCACATATGTATTCTCTTGCCCTAGCAATAGGAGATCAAAACTTAAACATGATTTAATTCTTTGTGTATATATAATGTTGTTGTGTTAAAAGAAAGAGAGAGTCTAATTGTACCATTTGTGAGTGATCTCAAAGAGTGTGGAATATGATTTTATATGAAAGTGTTCTTGATATGTGGTTTTTTGTAACAAGTAGTTGATGAGGGTGTAATTTCAAATTCATTTATAGTGGATTTGATGGGATGCTGGCCCTCCTGTGGAGTAGGTTCAAGCATTGGGACTTAATCGTGTTAAAAACGTTCTTGAGTTCATATCCAATATCTATTTTGATTAAGCAATTTATTCTATTTAGTGTTAGTTATTCGTATTAGTTCTTACAGTTCTTATATCAGAGCCTAAGAGGATTAGTAGGAGAGTAGAATTGAATTGTTCTTGATCGAATCTTGAATTCAAAAACTTTAGCTTCATGAAAAGATTCAAACCAAGTTCTTGGGACTGTATAGATGAAATCAAATCAAATGGAGTTTACAAGATACAAAATTGACAAGTTTGATAGGATATGAGATTTTGGCCCATGGAAGCAAAAGATGTACTCATTTCTTGTATAATAAGATGTATGAAAAGGCATTTTTGAAGTTCATAAGTGTTTAGAAAATTACCTAGATATTAGCAAGAAGAAGCTACTCAAGAAGGTATATACAAATACTATTCTAAATCTTGATGATAATGTAATCAAGCAAGTGAATAAAGAGAAAACGTCCCTTGAAGTATGGAAGAAACTGGATGAACACTATTTGGTTAAGTCACTTTCCAGCATAATAAGTCTCAGTTTTGAAATTTAAAATTGATTTATATAAAATTTTTGAAAGAAATTTGGATGAATTGAAAATAATGGTCATTCAATATGCTGACTTTGGGGAAGAGCTTTCTGAGGAAAATGATACCATTATTTTGTTGAATTTTGTATCAGAGGTTTTCAAAGATTTCAAGAATGCCTAACGCTATGGTAGGGATGGACTTAAGTGTGGTACTATGGTATTAGCTCCGGGAACCAAGGATGTAGGATCAAAGAAAGAAAAGAGAGATTTGCAATGACGTGAAAAGACTAAAGACAATGTTGATTCTCTTTATGCAAGAAGAAAATCGACTAAAAAGGAATCAAGCTCATAGAAGAAGTCAAGATCACTGTCAAAGAGGAGGGTCTCAATCAAGAAAGAAATCTAATAATTCTTGGCCTCATAATGAAGTAGGGAGTTATAGGAAAGATTGTCATGTTTGAAGAAGGAATTTGAGATTTCTATTGATGGAGAAATAGATCTTGTGTAAAATGAATATGATGGAGCTGATGTATTGACAATGTATTCATGGCTTAAGTTTCTCATTTCATAATGTTCTATGAGAGATTGGTTTGTGAATTTCAAGAGCTTAGACAATGGCCTTTTTATGTTGAGGGACAGTTCATGTTGTTCAATCAAGGGTATTGGGAAAATCATATTGAAATTGAAAGATGTATTTGAGAAGCTACTTTATGATGTAAGGCATATTTTTGAGATAGAAAAGATGGGTTTTTAGAGAGAAATCAAGTAAAAAGATATCTATATTCTTCAAGATCATACGTATCCTGGTATTGTTAGTATGGTTAGTCAATCAGACGACAAGTAAATTATATGGCAAAAATGAATGGGACACCTAAATTGTTAGAGGTTGCAAGTGTTATCAAAGAAGGAACTTTTATATTGTGACAAAGTTACAAGTGTTGGTTTGTGTGAATAGTGCCTTATTGGGAAATAGAAAAGAGTTAAATACTCAATTGGTAAACACACCTCAATAGAGTATTAATGTATATTTACTCTATTCTATGGAGACCTACATCAACCATCTCACTTGGTGGAAACAAGTAAATTTTAACATTCATAGAATATTATGATCAAAAGGATTGGGTTTACATGCTTAAATAGAAAGATGAGGTGCTCACAAAGTTTAAATAATGGACGATTTTAGTTGAAAATATGAATGGAAAAAGAACTACAAGGATAGAAAATGGTATGGAATATTGCAATCATAAGTTTATAGAGTCTTGTAAAGATCATTGTATTGAGAAACATAGGATATTGAGGCTCACACCCTAAAAAAAATAAGGTTACAGAGAGACTTAAAAGAACCATACTAGAGAAAGTGAGAGGCTTGCTGGCAAATGCAAAGCTTACCAAACACTTTTGGACATAAGTTGTTCAAACTACTTCATATCTAATCCACAAGAGTTCTTCAAGTTCTATTGATTTTAAAATGTCAGATGAGTTATGGTATGAAAAGCCTACCCGTTATTCTCATTTAAAGATTTTTTGGTAGCACAGGATGTGTGCATGTGAATGAAGGAAAGTTGGAATCAAAAACCAAGAAATGTGTGTTTCTTGGTTACCCTAAGGAGTATAGATTGAGATACAAGTTATGGCATCCAGTGAATAAAAGAAGAATTGTGAGTTGTGATGTGATATTTGATGAAAATGTAAATATCTCTATATGGTTGTTGTTGTCAATTGTAGCACATTTTAACTTGCATCTTAAGCAAATGGATGTAAAAATTGTGTTTTTACATGGAGAGGTAGAAAAGAAAATTTCATGTAATAGCTAGAGGGTTATATTTAGAAAGGAAAGGAAAGGAAGATTATGTGTGCTTGTTAAAAATGTCATTATATAGACTTAAGCAATATCCACGAGAATGATATAACCCATGTCTTTATATCAAGGTGGAGCTTTACAATGCAAGTGTATCTCTACGTTTTTACGTAGATGATATGTTGTTAGAAAGTGAAAACATGGCTGAGATTCACAAGGTTAATAAGTTATTAACCTCAAATTTGAGATGAAAGACCTAGGTGCTACCATGCAAAGAAAATACTAGCTATGGAAATCACAAGAGATAGGAGTATTGGCAAGTTATTTGTCTTACAAAGGAATTTTTAAAGGTGTTAGAAAGGTTTAACATGGTTGATGCTAAGTTGGTTTTAGATCCTATAGGAACCTAATTTAAACTGACAAGTAACATGTAACCATAAAATGAGATACAACAAGAAGAAATGTCTAAGATCCTATATACAAGTGTTATTGGTAGCTGTAAATTTGCAATGGTGTGCACACGTCTTGATATTGCATATGGGATAACCTTATTGAGCAATTTTACGTTCAATCTAGGTAAAAAAACATTGGACTTTTGTTAAATGGATCAAGAGGTACCTTGAAGGAACACTGAATATAGGATTAGTTTATGGTAAAAGGTCTATAAATGTAATTAGTGTGAATAATAATGTAGATGTTGACTATGCTAAAAACTTTGATAAAAGGAGGTCTTGAAGTGATTAAATATTCAATTTTTAGGTAACTTTATCATTTGGAAAGAAACTTGCAACATGTAGTTGCCTTACCAACCACATAATCATAATTTATTGTGTTGACAGAAGCTATCAAATAAGCATTACTGATTAAAGGCATTGCAAGGAGTTTTGGCTTTGAGCATCAAGTGGTTCGTATACATTGTGATAGCTATAGTGCTATCTGTATTGTAAAGAACCCCATGGATCATGAAAGGAATATACATATAGATTTTAAGTTGTATTTCATTAGGCTTGCTATAGAAGATTGCAAGTGAGTATGGTAAATATTGGAACTATAGAAAATCCTTCTAAAATGCTTACCAAACATGTTCCTCTAAGCAAATTCAAATTGTGTTTAGAACTACTTAGAGTTGGTGATGGTTAATCATGTTGATGCTAGGTAGGGCCAATGACCACATTGAATCATTATTAATGAATTTGAGTCAAGGTGGAGATTAGCATGAAGTATGACTCAGAGTATGGTCTACAACTAATCATGTGTTGATAGCTCAACAAAATAACATAAAGGGATGCATAAGCTACTAGAAGCTCACATATACATTCTTGTAAACTTGTAATAAGAGATAAAAACATAAACATGATTTAGTTCTTGATGTGTATATATAGTGTTGTTGTGCTAAAAGAAAGAGAGTTGATTATACAATTTGTGACTGATCTCAAAGAATGTTGAATATGTTTCCTATGATAGTGTTCTTGATATGTAGCTGATAAAGGTGTAAGAATGGATTCATGGTGAATTTGGTAGGGTACTATCCCAACCATGGAGTAGGTTCACGCACTAAGATTGAATAACATTAAAAATTCTCTTGTGTTCATGCCTAATTTGTATTTTGATTATGCCAATTATTCAATTTGGTGTGAGTTATTTTCATTAGTTCTTTGAAGTTACACTTCATCTAGTGTTATGCCGATATTTATCAGGAATATTCTTCCTAATCACAAAATAAAGATGGTTGATGCAATTCCAAAAGGTAAGAAATTCCCCTCAATCAGTCTCTTCTAGTAAGATGAAGGTTCACTTACTATCTCTTCCTCTCGTCACACCAATGATAGTTGATGACTCTATGAAAGTAGAGTGATCAGTGCACTTTTATGCTTAGTATTTGTTCATTTTTATTCAACAAGTAGTGCTTTTGGGATTCAAATTATTAAAATATGAATTTTCTAGTGAAAATATATTTTTTGAGAATTTCTTGGAATTTTTATGGATTTTTTAATGCAGGAAAATTCAAAATAGGACAGATGGATGCCATGTAACCACATCAATTCCACATAAGCAAAGGGATTCAATTGGAATATGTTGCATGTACCAAGTGATGAAGACATTGCCACTTGTCGACACAATGTTCATTTCGAGTTTCACTATGTAGCAATGAGAATGCCATGCATCATCATGGGATTCATCCACTCTTTCCACTTAGGTGCCATGTAATCTGTAATAGCGAATCATAGTGTGTCACAAGGTGCTGACTTAGAACACGTTGGCCACGACTAGTCTGTCCTACCACATATTGCTCTTTGATCGTTAGATGTTTTCTTGTGCCACATATCGCGATCCCATTGACCAATGCTATTTAATTTCCTTTTTTTCATCTTAACCCTTGATATGAAACTGATTTGACGGTCCAAATTCCATCTCAACCTAATTTAACCCCCTAATTACTCCAAAAACCTCAATGAGCCAAAATTAATATTTTTTATCAATTTTTTAGGCCAAGAAGAGAGAAAATACAGAAAACGTTCAAAAGGAGATACAATTTTGGTAGAGATTCAAGAGGAGTTTGGTGCTACAATTCAAGAGAACGATTGCATTTATTATTCTTCCAATTTATTTATCAATTTTCTTATCTTTCTTATTAAAAAAACTGAGCTTTATATATATACATAATTGTGTTCATAAAACTCAAATTTTTATAAAGAAAGATATGAAAATTGATGTGATGATATAATATTTTACCTCAATTATGATTTCAATTCAATTATATTATGTAATCTGATTTTATGCTATTATTAATTGTTTGGCCAACAATTAATCTATAAAGGAAAGTAAATAGATTTGAGAGAATTATTTAATTGTTTTACTTGATTAAATAACATGTATAGTTTCTAGGCAAAGATGTATGATTCTTCTGTATGTGATCCATAATTGATGACCTTAATGAGTAGTATGCAATTTAATTGGCATGAGAGTGTGATTTGGTTACTTACTATATGCTTTGTAGTTTACTTGAGAGAGTAATACATAGTAAGTTATATTCAATTGATCATGTAATTAATTGGTAATTATATTGGGGGGATTTTAGTGATTGACATGTTTAGACAATTGGGAGATTCATTATTCCTAGATATTTTCTCATATATCTTCTTAGCCGCTAATTTTGAGTTAATTAATTACTACTATTTTTTTTAGTTCTTTTAATTTTGCTTTCTCAAAACACACAAAAAAAATTTAATCTTTACTTTTTAGTTTAAAATTGATTTTTAATAACATAATCCCTATGTGAATGATCTTTTCTTATCATTATATTACTTGTTTGTGATATGTATACTTACGTACTCATTGCACACAATTCGTGGCAATCAAATTTTTGTCACCGTTCTTGGGGATTATGAACATTAGAAATTAATTTTTAGTTTATTTTATTTTAGTTAATTTTCTTTATTTATTTTTTGTAATTTAAATTTTAGTTTGTTTATTTTAATTTTGACATCTCTTATCGTGCTATTAGAAATATATTTGACTTTATTTCATCAATAGAGTCCATAAGCAAGAAATTTTTCCTTCCTTTAGATCCCGAAATCGAGCATATTTTGAGATCAATAAGAAAATAACAAGTTGTCACCTAAGTATAAGAAATGACTAATCTATTAAAAATAAACAATAATAAGCTAAATTTGAACAACTAGATACCTTTAATGGATAATAGGAATAGAGCTATGAAAATACAAAGACATACAAAGAGCGCACTAAGAACTATCACGAAAAAGGCTAGTTCGTAAGTCTTTTCTTCTTTGAATGAAATTTATTTTATTTAATTCTCATTTGAGATTATTTTCATAAAAGTTATAGGTAAAGTGGTATGGACCGTTCACAAAATTAACCAAGTGTTTTCACAAGGAGCAGTAGAGTTTATGGATTCTAAGACTCAAAGGATGTTCAAGGTAAATGAGTATCGTATGAAACCTTATTTAGAAAGAGAGCACAACACATTAGAAATTGACTACATATGGATATGTTTAGTACCATGATGATTACCATGTATTGCTAAGATGTTAAAATGGTCTATAATGGGAGGCAACACATTGTTTTATGTAATATTATTTTCTTTATTTTAATTACTTTTGTTTTTCGATATTATGTTTGTTTTATTTATTGTCATTTTATGTAATTTGTTTTACTTTAGTTTATTTTAGTTTCCTATTTATATGAACTTTGTTTGTTTTAAAATTGTTAAAATTTATAACTATTTGTTAAGATTTGTAAGAAGTATACAACATTCTGTTTATGTGGATTAAAATATTTGAAATGATTAGTGCACCTGAATTTCCATGTCATAACTTGATCAACTAAAGAAAATGGGCCTTTTTCTCTTCTTTATTTTTTTATCTTTAATTTGTATTTGTTACATTGAGCACGTTGTAGATTCTAGGTTGGGGATGAAGCAAAAGTTGCATTATAAATTTGGGCAATTGTTAATTTTTTTATTAAAATGGGTTTATATTTACACTTATTTATTATTTATTTTAGTTTATTTAAATTTTTAGGGATAGTTAGGTTCAAAATTTTAAATTTTTCATGCAAAATTATGATGCTTTTAGTAGATTTTATGCAAATAGTTAAGTCTTTATACTATTAGATTAATATTTTGAACATATCATGGAGTAATATGATAATTAGTTTTTTTTATGTCATAGTTTGTGTTTTATGCTTGAATGTTGAAATTGAGATAAACTCGAAATTGGTGTTTAGAAATCAAATAGTGGAGACTATCTTGTGAGAATATTTTGAGTCTATTAGCATTCCATCTTAAGAGATAACATTTTTCTACTCCTTTGAACACTCTTCTTCTTATTCAATTTGCTAGATGATATCTATAGTTTTTGCATTGAATGTTAGGATTTTACATCTAATAAAATGTCATATGCTAATTTTTTATTTATTAAATTGAATGACTTAAGTAGAAATTGAAAGTATATGATACACATGACTTCCACAAAAAGAGATATATCTAGGGTTCCTTAAAATCAATACAAAATGAGTCAAATTAGCCACTCCTCAAATCATACAAATATGTACAAAATATACATGGGTCCAATCTCAAAAACAAAACAAAGAAAAAGAAAAAGTGTATAAAAATGAGAGAGAGAAAAATAAATACTATAATCCAAAAATCCTTCAAAGTTGTGAGAATGGCTATTACAAAAGAAAGATAGGAAATAAATCTCCTTGAAGTCATTGCATTATCATTTAACTCTAAAGTCAAAGAATTGATGTTTTTATTTGATGATTTTTATTCATGCCTGAAAATAGTATTTGATTTCTTATAAACCATTCATTTGATTCCTTTTATAAGATCATAAGCTCTATTTCAATATATCTTTGATTGAGCGCTTAAACTCGTAGGATCAATGTAATATAGAAAGTATGACTTGTGAGGCTTAAAGTCAAAACAAATTCAGATTCCTTAAATTAAAATTGGGTAAATCAATATTGATACATTTTATATGGAATATGAATTTACAATTTTCAACTTATTTTTACAATAAACTATGATCCTTTGAGATTTTACTTTAACATATGTTTTGGATTTTAATTATGAACTTAAAATATACTAAAAGCTTGAGAAATTTTGTATTTTTATTTTTACATTGTTATTTTTTTCATGTTAATTTTTACTTTATTAAATTTTAGTTATTATTTTGTTTTGTTATTTGTTATTTGTTTTGTTATTTCTTTTAATTTTTGCATTTAGTTTAATGTTTGTGGGTATCATCACTTAAAGCCCTTATAAGACTAAAACTCGTCTACTAGGGAAAGATAGGGGTTTAAAAACTTCTTGCATACTCAAAATGCATTTGTTTTAATCTATGGAAATGATTTAGAATAGCTTAATTTATTTATTTTAGTTTTTGTCTTTAGTTTTTTGCTTTCCTTACTAAGAGACTAGAAAAATCTAGTTAGAAGTTGTGATGATTGCTTGAAAAACACTTAATATTGCGTGATTTATTTTCACTTTAATGTCAACAAATATATTTATATTTGTATAATTTTATACCTATTTTATGTTTTTGGAATCACAAGTATGTTTTATTATGGTGTTGGTATTTCTGGCTTCAAAATTATTCAAATTAAAAACATTTGAAGAATTGTAACTAAAGGAATTCAATTACAACCAAGAGTACTAAAAGAATAATATATGTAAGCCTTAAATATGTACCAACCAAATGTAAAAAGGTGAAATACAAAGAAATTTGGAGAAAATTAGAACAATGTGGGCCGCGACGATGGAATTTATATGCCACGGTGCAACCTTCTCAGATCAGATTTTCAGGCATACCAAAATTAACGCATGTTGTGGCATGAGATCTTACGATCCACTATCCTTTCCTTTTCTTAGAATTTTCTAACCTATATAAAGCCCCACATTTCTCTTGTAAAACATATTCCCAACTAAGTGAATTTTATTTAACTTATACACATATTTTTAGTAATTTTATTCTTAATTTTCTATCTCAATTTTATAAAGTTAAACAAATTTATTTTTATGTTTAGTTTACAAATAGTTTAGATTAGGTTATCACAAATAAGAGGTAATAATAATGAGATTTTTCATATAACAGATCACTACAGAATTTATCTATAAAAATAAATTTGAGGTATTAATTTTAACTATTTTCTATTTATAGATTTAATTTTTTGTACTAATTTGAAGGAGATTTAATTTATGTTGATATATTTGTGTAAATTATTAAGGGGAATATTTTTAATTATTATTAAATACGGATTATTTCCTATTCTAGATATTTACAAAATTTATTATCAAAAAATATATTGACAACATATTTTTCATAATAAATTTATAATATGAAAATTGTGTTTTACAAACATGAATCTTGATATAATTTAGAATTATATTCAACTTCAATAATTTTACAATATTTATTATTGAGAAATATCTTGTGCACATAGTTTTTGTAATAGATTAAAAATATGAAAATTAAATTTCAAATACATCAATCTATAAATTAATATAGATAGCTTAAATATAAGTTTAATTTGTTAGACATAACTAAAGGCGGCAAGTTAAATGTCTTGTTAATTCCTTAGAAAATAAATATAATCTAATTAAATTAACTAATAGACCTAATCGAATGCATTAAGTGATTTAATTAATAAATAATAATATACCTGACCGAATGCATGATGTATACATATAAGAAAGAATCAATAAATTTGGGTTTATATTTTGTTAACGTAATTAATTATATCAAACATAGTTAATAACTAAATATTCCATTAATTCTCAATTGATTAATTAATTGTACGTTTTCTTGTAATTTTTGTAAACCAATCTATCATTTATCTTTTATTGTTTTATGTTATTAGTTTAAACTCTTTTAAACCTAAACAATTGTGACAGAATGATTAGGTTTATCTTTTAAAGAGTTTTGTTAAGTTATTTAAAATTATGTAATCCCTATTTAGACCGACCTTAGAAGTGTACTTATTTCTTTTTTACAAAGTGATTTGTGCACTTGCACAAAAATTGTGTATCAAGTTTTTATGCATCATGTTTTATACGTGTTTTACCCTATTTTTAGCCTATAAATACAACCATAACCCCTCCAAAATAGATATCAAGCCATATATTAATTTACAAACTCCCATGGCTATTTCCACATCCATAATATATAGATACAAAGATAAAAGCTCTTAATTGTGAAGAAGATCCAAGGAATTGATAAGGTAGTGACAACTTACTCAGAGATTTGGAATGACTACTCAAGAAGGGTTATACATGTTTTCTCTCTGTAATCTGATGTTTTTTGTAGTTGAATTAACCTTTTTTATTTTAATTATGATTGGCTAATTTTTTAATATGGGATTTTAGCATTACTTACCGTGATTGGAAGAATAATTTTATGGTTTAAATAAATAAAAGTTTTTAAATTTATTTCTTGTTCAAATTCTTTAAATCTTTAATTATAAATTCATGATAGACCAAATCTCTATTTATAATTAAAAAATTATGTTAGAGCTAAGAATTAAACATGTCATCTATGCTTGGTTGTGCATGAATGAATAAGAGTCTAATTTATTTTTATTGCTTTGTATTAAATTAGATGATAAGAGTACCTTTAATTATAAATTAATGATCGGCCAAATCTTTATATATAATTTAAAAATATATTTACTTTAATTTTATCAATTAATTAATTTTATACTTGGCTAAGGAAGTTGTTAATTAATTGAGAATCATAGTTTATATATTTTTCTTAGTTTTCCAATTAATCAATTTAAAGCCCTGTTCAGAAAGTTATTGATTAAATAAGAATCGTGGGGACTCACAATAATTATAAGGGGTTCACTTATTAAAAAAGAAAAAAAATTAATAAATCTAACTTTTTTTTAATCATTTAATTTGTTCTTTAAGGGACATGCGAACCAAATTCCTATATTCATTCATCATCCTTATTTTAGGCTATAATTTAGTTTACTTGCTGTATTTTAGTTACTAAGCTAATTTAGAATTTACATTGCTTTTTTTCTCAATCGACACCTAGTAGAATGTTGAGGATTTTTTTCTCAACTAATTTAGAAAATATTTGACTTTTTAGAACAATCAACTAATTTCTTTAGAGACCAACCTCGGGGTAACTTATCACTAGTCTGTTATTGATTCGCTCACTTGTGAAAAATTAAAATTTGTGCATTAGTATAAGTTATTTATTTCATAAATTCCAAAATTATTACATTCTCTAGAACATGATATCTTGAAAACATTAGCTTTAGGAACCTAACCGCGATTAAAATTTCCTACATTTTTTACTTTTTAATTAACCAATAATATGATCATTAAGTAGTTCTAATTATTGATTAACCTGTGCCTATTATATTTAATCCAATAAAAATATTAAGCTCCAAAAAGGTAATGCTAAAATCAAGTAGGCAAAATTGAGATATGCTTACAATCTTTAACCTAGGTGATTGATTTTAATTGTAATTAACACATCACAATTTACTACATATGAAAGAAGAAAAATTAGCTAACTTCTTAAACTCACAATAGATTGAAACACATAATTGACTAGTTGTATACCTAATCAAGAGCATGGAACATTACAACATTCAAAGATAAAATCAACCATATATCCAACATAGTAATGGGGAAAACAGTTAAATCATAGGATAACATAAAATCACTATGTAATCTAGGGCTCAAAATTTACCCTCTATAACAAATAATAATCTAACCATACATGATTAAAATCAAAACCAAAACTAAATAATATTGCATACAAAAAATTGAAGAGGAAAGAATAAATCTAACAGCTTGATTGTTGGGATGAAAAGTAACTCTAAAATCTTCAATCTCCTTTTTTGATCTTCCAATTTTCTCTCAATGCTTTTGGGAGCCTTTTTCTCTCTCAATTTGGCCTTCAATTTGTAAATTATGAGTGATAATATTTTAAAAACTATCCATGTATGGGATCCAAATTGACATGAGAGTGATATGGGCCATCAAATCTTGAAAATATAATAATCTTGCATGCACAGCTTAACCTTTACATATATGAGAAAAACTATTGTATTCCTTATAGAGCTTATGGATAAATAAGGCAACCCTTATACGGTTTACAAAAAACTAGAGTAACGCTTACCTAGTTGTGCTTTTGATCACTTGAAAAATCTTATTTTCTCCCATTTTCACTCCTTTTCTATTCCATTTCCAATTGTCTATAAAATACCAACAAAAAAAAACAAATAAAGTGCATTGGAAACATAAAATAAATGTAAATATGCTAGAATTTGTTCCTAAAAATGTGTATAAATAACACCAATCATAGATTAAGAAGAATGCTTCTAGACCACCAGCTTGAGTAGCTTCATTTTTGAGTTATTTCTTTCTTTCTCTTTATTGCAAGTTTAATTTCTTGAATTTGTTTCTCTTTAATATTTTGAATGTCTTTCTACTAAGGTTTTTGATTTTTCAAGATGTTTGTGTTGTTTATATTGTGATTACATTAATGTATATATGGATTGCATAGTTGTATGGAATCTCTTGTATATCAACATGTTTTATATGTTGCATGCCTACTTACATGCATTTTTTGACTTTCCATGTCAAAAAGAGGAAGAAGTTTTAGGTGCAAAAGATGTGTTCTTTGTTTTATGTAGTTAAATAGGTTGGTGAGTACAGATTGCACTACATGTTTATTGTCTACTATGCATACACTTAGGGGAATCTTGCATATGTTCAGGGGGATCTTTTCTGTGTTTTATATGTTATCTCTTATGAATTTTTTTGCATATCATTGTTTACCAGTGTATGGATAACATATGATAATAGCCTACACTATTTATTTTCATGATGCTTTTCTATGTTGTTTAGTGTGTGAAAAAATAGGTATAACTACAAATTACACGATAGATTAAAGTTTTGTTGGAGCTTAGTGGATTAATCAAGATGGATGGAGCATAACAAGACAAGTGCAATGGAAATAGGTGTGTAACGGGTGTCTTAGTTGTGGTTGAAGTTCATTTTTGGAAATGGACATATTTAGGTACATCTTACATGAATGTATTATGTATGGATGACATGATTTGTATTAGTGTTGTACATTATTTTTCCAATAAATGTCAATAAGGGTGATTTTAGAGTCATTATACTTTGTGCTAGCATTGTCATGAGAAAAACATAGAATCTATATTTTTTTTATATGTATATGTTTGTTAAATGGTAAAGTTTATAATTGATGGCATAGTACCATACACAGAGATAGGACACTTATTTATGAATGCATGATACACACACTCGCCTACTTGGGTTGTATTTATATTGCATGGTAAGGTTGTGTGTTTGAATTCAATGATGGATTGTATTTAGATGAGAGCTTGGCATTTTATGAAGTAAAAAAAATCATATTTTTAATAGCTTGATGAGGTCTCACCAAAATCTTAGCCATGCTTGATGGTCCTGCTTACTTATGTCACAAGGGTTGGCTAAGGCTCTTACCAAGATCTCCTTGAAGCCAATGAGAGTTGACCGAGATAGCTCAGAATGGTCCTTGCATTGGCTAAGGACCACATTGAGTACTCGACAAAGACAATCAAAAGTCCAGAATCTCCAAAACAACCCTCTCATTTAATGAATATTAATAAAACAAATTGAGGAAATTATTGCAAATTAAAAAAACAAATTTTCAACTTGTTTTCATTTCTAATTTAGTGTTATTTGATTAGTCCACTTTAAGTTTTAAATATTTGTTTAGAGGCATTAATTGAGTTTAAATTAAACCAAGACAATGTTTAAGATTTAGATACATGTGCCTAGAATTTTTCTTTATCTCAATATTTTCACTCTATTGAGATGTTGGGGATTGGATTGCACCACAATGGTAGTGGACCTTAGGGAAATGATGTTCACTTAGATAAGTGATAGCTATTAGAAAATATAGATATTTAGCCATTTTAAACTAGATAATTGTCTTATTTTGGATAGTAAAAAAATTTAACTTATGTATAAATGTGCTAATCTACACAAACATAGCAACAAAACAAAATTCCCACTATTAAAATCAGCTAGACATACTCAAAATTAACAAATGATCTGTAACTTAATTTTAGCAAATTAAAGAAATACAAAAGAGTTTACCAAAAAAAATAAGAATAAAAATTAGATCATAATACCAAAAATAGATATACATATGTGTCATGCTCCACAATTATAATCTTGATCTTCACAATAATCCCTAATTTTCAACAACCTTTTGGCATCACTTGATCTTGAAAATATCTCTATTGTTTCCTCGTATTCGTTATTGCCTAATCTAAATTGTGCATAAATTATTCCAAATCTAAGGACATAAAACAACAACAACAGAGGGTAATTGAGAAAACAAAAAAATTCCTATGTTTACATATATTCAAACCTATTGAAAACAATATATATATATATATATATATAAGCAGAGGCTGACATAGAAGAGCTTTGAATAATTTAATGAACGTGTGTCACAACAAAATTATTCCACCATCGCAGTTCAAGATACGTAAAGCTTCACTAAATACTATTCCTAACAAGTCATGCCATAACACTCTTTTTTCACACCGCGGCACAATATACTCTACATGCCTAGTGAATTCATATCGAACAATGTGTGTTGCAGCACACAATAATCCTCACCATGCCACAATATGTTTCACTTAAATTATTGCCTTGAATCTCTTACATATAGTTGGTTCTTCATGTAAGGCTTACATGCCTTATTCCTCTAAGCTTCTAAAGTTTAAATTGAGTGCTTCAAGTGTTGTTCTTCATATATTGAAAAATTTATATATTTGAAGGTAAAAATAGCTAAATTACAAAAGAAAACACTTGTAATTTTGAATATATAGATTTGTATAAATATTAACATAAACATGCTCAAACTTTTTGTTACTTTACGGTTAGTCAAATCATGAAATATTAGTGCTTTCATCATAACCTCCAGCCAGTTTCTTACTAGTCTCTAGCAAAGAAAGCGATAAAAACTAAAATTAAAGTAGATAAACTAATATAAACAAACCTAAATCATTTTCATAGATTGAAACTGTTTCATTTAGCATATACAACAATCCTTTAAACCTCTAAGTTTTCCTAGTAGACAAGTTTAAATCTGGTGAGGGCTTTTAGAGATGATACCAACAAACATCCTAAAAGGAAAAATTAAAACTAAAAAGAAATAAAAAAAAATTAACAAATGAACAAAACAAAAACTAAAATTAACAAAACAAAAACTAAAATTAAAAATAACAAAGCTTCTCATGCTTCAATTTCATTTCAAAATCTCAAGAATATTTGAAATTAATATCCCAAAGGTTTATAGTGTATTGTTCAAATAAATATTCATCACAAATTGATATTCCGTTATAAATATATATCAACTTTGACTCATCCATTTGTAATGTTAAGAATCTGAATTCACTTTGCCTCAAATCCTCCCAAGACATACTCTCAATATCACACTAATCCTATGAGTTCAAACACCCAACAAAGATATATATGAATAGAAGCTATGTAAAGAAATGAAATAAAATATTCACATATGATTAAACAAGAAAGGCTTATAAAGTGCATAATATTGATCTCATGAAAAGAACCAAATGCTAAGGTTTATGAAGAAATCACATTATTATTCTTATGCATCAAATAAAATCATCAAGAAAATATTTCAAGTATGTGCCTTAAGATGAATGAAAATGCATTGACTTCAAGGGGATATATTTCCTATTTTTCTATTGTAATAACTGTCTTACTACTTCAAAAAACTTAGGATTATAATATTTAGTTATTCTATTTATTTTCCTTCTTTTTCTTTTTTTAGAGAGTGGAATCACGTACATATGTGTATTTGGTTAGTGGATAACTTTGCCTTCTCTTTTTTTTATTGGCTTTAGAGAATCCAAGATATGTAACTCTTTCTTTTAGACAATGAAAATAAGAACATGATAATTCATCAATGTAAAACCTGTAGAGATAATTTAACAATTTAATTATCACAAAATTGTCTCCACTATTTGATTATTAAACACCAATTATGAGTTTATCTCATTCTCAAAATCTAAGCATGAAACACAAACTATTAATTTAAAAAAAACTAGTACTCACAATATTTCATGACATGTTTAAGGCATTAATTAAACAGTAAAACGACTTTTATGTGATGTAAAGATTGTTATTTTTATTTTTAGAATTTAATTTCAAATCGAAAATCAAATAAAAAAATCTAAAAAATATATTAGATTTGAATATTTAGTGCATAAACATAAAATTAAAAAATCAGATATAAGACCGAATTTAAATTAATATCTAAATTCTTTATCATACACGTAAAAAATCATAAATAAAATCTATTAGTTTTAAATTCAAATTTAAATCTTTAAAAAAATAAAAATCTAAAATTTTTAAATAAATCTTTTTAATTTACAATTCATAAAAAAATAATAATAAAAATTAAATTTAATTATAAATTTTTAAAAAATATAAATAAATCAAAAATTTAAAATTTAAATTTAAAAAACAAACAAAAATCAAAAGCTACTATTCCGTATACTATTCCATGAACAGTAAATAAAAAATTTAAAATTTTAAAAAAATATTTAAATTTAAATTTATTTAATAATTTTTTTTTTCTAAAAAACATTAAAAAATTAAAAAAAAACCAACTGTGTAATAGCATAAAAAGTAAAGATTTGAGGGAGTTATGTCTAGGAAACTAATTCTTAGAAGCCTTTGTATCATTAAATTTTCCTGAGAATGTTGCTGTATTTAGGAGGATGATTTTTAAGGAAGCTTTGCCCCACCATTATTTCTTGTGTGCACTCTTGGTAAATACTGATTATATTATTTAACTTAAAGATTAACTTAACTTATTTGTTTAGTATTTTTGTATTAAATACTATATATATTTTCTCTAAATTTTTGTATAGTTATTATTCTTTTTTCCTTTTTAATTAACAAGTGTTTTGAATTTACACTTTCACTAGTCTATGCATGGTAAGAGATCCTTAGGAAACCCTCTTACACCATACATAGATAATATTAATAAATTTAAGTAGCTGTCCATAAGGCTGGATTCTAATCATCAGCCTATTTTTGAGCCAAACACAAAACCAAGCCTTAATCCTCTACCATAACCAATAGAAATGGGAGAAAACCCACATGTTAGGGAAACCACCATAGGAGTTTTCACAGCCCGTAATTGATATATCAACTACCTCTATCTAGTTGGGTGAGGCTTCTCAGAATTTTGACTTGAAAAACATTCATTTTTTCATGCTTCCTTTGTTCTATGGACAGCCTAATGAAGATTCTCTTTTCTCCATTAGGGACTTTTATGCCACAATCCAAACATTTCCCCTCAATATTCTAAATAAGGATAAACTTATAATTAGGTGTTTCCCCTACACCTTGAATGACAAGGCCAAAGCTTGGTTGATGTCACTCCCTCCAGGTTCTCTAATAACCTAGGATGACTTTTATAACAAATTCATGGGAAATTCTATTCCTACCAAAAAACATCAAAGTTGAGAGCAAAGATTGCCACTTTTTCTTAGATGGAAGGGGAACCATTCCATGAAGGCTAGGATAGGTTCAAACTATTCCTAACTCAATGTCCTCATCACAACTTTCCCTTGCAGTTGTAGAACAAATTCTTTTATGATGGACTTATGTATCAATGTTAGTTCATTGTCGACAACACTGTCGAAGGAGCTATGGGAGAGAAGAGAGCCTCAGAGACGTACAACTTCTTTGAGATGTTGGATGAAAATTCCTTACAGAAAAGCTCACGAGTGGGAAGAGTTGGAGTTCATGAAATTGATTCCAGTAATGAATTTCAATGGCAACTTGTTCAATTGACCAAGAAAGTTTCCCCTCTCACTACGCAATCCAACACCAATAATGAACATTGTGATTTGTGTAGCAATATAGGACATGCTACTTAAGTCTATCCATATCAAGGAAAAGTACCATTTGGACCTGAACTGATTAATGTTTTGGGAATATATCAACAGAGACCAAGATTCGACCCCAATTCAAATACCTACAATCCAGGGTGGAGAAATCATCCCAACTTCTTCTAGAGGTAAAATAACCCTTATTTTGCCCAAAGCTCAAATCAGTTAGGCCAGTAATTCCACCAACCCATTCCAAGAAGCCTTCCTAGTAAACCAACCTTGGAGGATAACTTGAATTCTTTTATTCAAGTCTGTAGAGATAACCAGTCTAAAACTAATCAATGGTTGGACTATGTGGAAGCTTCTATCAAAAAGGTGGAAATCCAAGTGGAACAGTTAGATGAGCATTTGTGAAAACAAAGTAAAATATAACTAAATGGTCAAATTGGATCAAATAAATTCAATGAAGAGGATAGACATTGAGTTTGTCATTCTGAAATCTCCAAGAAAGGTCCTACTAGAAGACAATAAATTTTAGTCCTAAGTGGGAGGTCACCCATTATTGTATTTTCTTTTCTTTTTAGTTTGTTTAGTTTTTTTTTAAACCGTGTGTTATAAAATTCCTATGAAATAATAAAATTCATTTGTTTCAAAAATTGTGTCCATTCTTTAAATTTACCATTACAAAAAAAAATTAACTTAGGTTCCCTGCATTTTTTTCTTTAAGCCTATACATTTTGTTAAGTGAAAAATCGTTTTTAGAGAGTTCTACTATTTTTCAATTTAGGAGCTAGATGTGGATACACAAGAGGAGGATGATCAATTTTAACTACAAGTAGCCATGGAAAAAGCTAGAGATAGGAAAAAAATGATGAAGGACTATGCAAAGCCAATCATTGGAAATGCAACTTTCGGCATACAATTACAAGAGGCGGCAAGGAACTATGAATTGAAAAAGATTCATTATTCTTTGTTTCCTTCCTTTTATGGTATCCCTAATGAAGACCTTTTGCATTTCATTAGATAATTCTATGCTATTGTATAAACCTTTCAACTACAAAGAATTGATGAAGACGAGCTTAGGATGAGGTGTTTTCCTTACACCCTCAAGGATAAAGCTTAGTCATGGTTCATTACTCTATAGTCGAGTTATCTAACAACTTGGGAGGAAATCTATGAAAAGTTTATGGGTAGGTTCTAGACCCATCAAAATATTGTTGATCTAAGGACAAAGATAGCAAATTTTTCGCAAATGGACGAAGAATCCTTTCATGAAGCTTGGGAAAGTTCAAAATCCTTTTCATTCAATTTCCTCATCATAGTTTTCAATTACAACTATAGAACCAATTCTTTTATAATGGATTGACATAATAGAGTCAATATATAGTTGTTAATGTTGCTAGAGGAGTTGTGGAAGGAAAGATCATAGAGGAAACATATTGTCTTTATGAGTTGTTGGGTTCTAATTCCCAACACAAAAATACTAGAAAAAGGAGAGTATGAGTGAATGATGTTGGCTTCGGTAATGAGATGACCTTGCAACTTGCTGAATTGACTAAGCAAGTGCAACTTCTCACTACCCACAAAATGCCAAATCAAGAGGTGTGTGAAGTGTGTTTTTCAATTAGGCATAATTCTTGTAATTGTTCTTATACTTGTGATTCTAAAACGGATGCCATGAAGGAAGTCAATTACTTTCAAAGCTATCATCCAAACACCTATAATCACCCTAACCATCATTGGACACCAAACAATTACCAATCGTACACCCAATTTCAAACACTAAGACCAAATAAAAGCCACCCTTATCCACCAAATCAATATTTTATGCCAACTTTAGAGGATAGCTTGAATTCTTTTATTCAAGTTAGTCATGAAAACCAATTGATGAATAATCAAAGGTTGAGCACCATGAAGACTTTGATTAAAAGGATTGAAGCTAAAGTTGGACAACTAGTTGAACAAATGCAAAGGTAAGAACTAGGAAAGTTGCCCAGTAAAACCGAACAAGTGAAGGATGTAAGAACCCTTTGAAGTGGTAAGGTAGTCAATACTAGTTTTCCTAAAATCTCTAAAGATCTACCTCATAGTTCAGGTAACAAAGAAGGTGAAATTCTAGTCTTGCAAAAAGGAGAGACGAGTGCTAAGCTTGACAAACCTTTGAAAAAACTCATTGGAGAGTCATCTGACATCCCAAAAATTCAAAAGACAATAGAACCAAATCAATTGTAAGTACCTTTTAAATCCCAACTAAAAGATTCCAAACAAGATAAGAAATTCTATGATCTTTTTAATATGCTTTCTAAAGTAAATATCAATTTACCATTATTAGAAGTGAACATTCATGTTCCTTCTTATGCTTAGTTTTTCCAAAATTTGAACACAAAGAAAAAGAGGTATGAACTTAATGAGCGAGTAGTAGTATTATAAATTTCTAGTGATGTACTTCAGCACCAACTTCCTCCTAAGTTGAAAGACCATGGAAATTTTATCATAAACATAAGTATGAGGGATAGGAAGGTCACTAAAGAAATGCTTGATTTAGGTGCTAATATAACCTTGATGCCCTATTATATATTCTTACAGCTCGATTTAGGAGATTTAACCCATAACTATGTCCCTTCAACTAGTAGATATATCTCTTAAGTATCCAAAGGAAATAGTTGAGGATGTGCTGGTACAAGTAGACAAACTAATAATACCTGTTGACTTTGTGGTTCTGGATATGCAAGAAAATACAGCCTTCGATAGAGAGCACATAATACTGCTTGGTAGACTATTTATGACAACTACTAAGACTATTATTAATGTCCAAGATGGAAATTTGACAATGGCAGTCTTGGAGAAACCATTCATTTTAACGCTTTTGATTCTTCACCTTTTCCTTATATTTCTACCATCGATGAAATATTTGATGTTGATGCTTTGGATAATCTTGTCCAAAGCACCTTTTTCCAAACCAGAATAGAAGGCAAGCTTGAAACTTTTCTTACACTCGAAGAAGATTTAGATGGGGAAACTAAGGGGTACCTTGAACAACTAGATAGTGATGAACTAATGAAAAAATCTAGTACACATTTAAATCTACCTAGTTCCCTATCTAGTAAAGAGGCCAATCCATCTGAACTTAAACTCAAAGACTTACCTAAGCACTTAAAATATATGCTTTTGGGAGAAGGAGAAACTTATCCTTTAATAATTTCTTCAACCTTGACCAAATCCCAAGAAAAGGAACTTATAAAAGTGCTTAAGATGTTTAAGAAAGCCATAAGTTAGAGTATCGAGGACATAAGACTCATTAGTCCTACCATATGTATGCATAAGATCTACTTAGAAGATAGTACTAAACCCATACGAGAGACCCAAAGAAGACTAAACCCAAATATGCAAGAGGTAGTTAAGAAAGAAATTCTTAAATTGTTAGAAGAAGGAATTATCTACCCTATTTCTAATAGTAAGTGTGTTAGTCCAGTGCATATGGTACCTAAGAAATCTGGGATAACAGTCGTTAAAAATGACAAAAGTGAATTAGTGCCGACTAGAATAATCACTGGGATCACTTTACTCTTTCATTCATTGATCAAATGTTGGAAAGATTAGTTGGGCACAAATTTTACTCTTTTCTATATGGATATTCTAGATATTATCAAGTACTCATAGTACCAGAAGAACAAGAAAAGACCACATTTACATGTCCTTTTAGGACATTTGCTTTTCGAAGAATGTCATTTGGGTTATGCAATCCCCTTGCCATGTTCCAGAGATGTATAAGGTCTATCTTCTCGGATATGGTGGAAACATTCATTGATATTTTCATGGTTGATTTCTCTATCTTTGGAAACTCATTTGATGATTGCTTACATAAATTGACTTTCGTTTAAGAAAGATGGATAGAATGCAATCTAACCCTTAGTTGGGAGAAAAGTCATTTTATGGTTCAATAAGGGATAGTGTTAGGTGATAACTGTATATTATATAGTTATTTTGTCCATTTTATTAATTATAATTGTTATGTTCTTGTTATTTTTAGTTAATTTTAATTAATTAAATTAATATTTAATGTTTATTTTTAAGGAATATTTTTTAAGAAAATTAAAGAATATGAATAGAAAAAGGACTTAATTGCAAAAAAATAAAGTTTGAAAATATAATTTAAATTAAAATAGGGCTTAATTGCAATTAAATAAAGTTTAAAATATAATTTGAATTATAAAAGGGCTTGATTGCAATTAAAAAAAGTTTAAAAGTTAATTTGAATTAAATTGGAGGGCTAAAATGCAATTAAAGAAAATTTGTTTTTTTTTGTGCAGAAAGAGGACCACGCATGTCCACTTTCAATGTGCAACACACACCATCTGATCAAGCAATCAACATTTAGGATCAGGCACGTGGAATCTAGACGCGACAAAAGCGAGTGGACCTGGTTTTCTGGATGGCATGCTGCTCGGTGCTTAGTGGGGCCCACTTGCCGCGCAAGCTGGCATGCAGGGTGGGACCCATGTGTTTGCCAAAAGAAATGGTCCCATGCAATGCGGTCCAGATAAACATTGTGTGCCCTACCATTCGAGCGAATCAGACATTGCCACATGTCTCGAATATTCTTTTAGCAAATCAGGAGCTAACACGTGGCATGTGTTGATTAAAATAAAAACACGAAAACGGCGCATGTTTCCAGTCGCATCTGTATCCCCCACGTGTCTGGAAGGAACTTGTCCCATGCGACGTGATCCTTATGCGCCCGTGCATCACAGCGAATGAAAGGATGCCACGTGTCACGTTATTTCTTATAGCCAATTATATGTTGACACATGGCATGCATAAATTGAAATAAAAAATTCTAAAAACGCGCACGCTCTCCTTGGTTTTTTTATTGTAGAATATTCTCTCTGTGCATTTCAAGAATGTCTCACATGCGTGTATAAATTAATATTTTCGATGTAATATTTGTCTGCCGCGTGTCTTGAAAAATATATTTTATGATGTATTTTTTTTAGAGTGTTAGAGCTATAAATAGGAGATTATTGTGATAAATTTAGGAGGTTGGAGAGGAGGTTAGAGTGTTGGAATGTGGTACACACAAAAGCCATTTTTGGCTTCTGTTGTGTTCTGCATGTGCCAAAAATTTGAGAGTAGAAACAAATTTTAATTTTCTTTTGTTCTTCATCTAATATTCCTTCGTATTGTAATTTTAATTTTATTTATGAAGTAATTTAATTTTTCTAGGTTTGTGTTGTAGCTAAATTTAAGAAGCTTGAATAAATTAGTTTTGAAAGATTTATGAGATTTTTAATTTGTTTATTCTATTTGTGTTTAATGCTTTTGATTATTGGAAAATCTATCAATTCATCTATGACGCATTTTTGTATGTATTGCTCATGGATAGAATAACATGTATATATAAGGGATAAAAATATACCTTTATTTTACGTGTGACTATTTGAGAACTTTGAACGTAATGAATCTTGGTGAATTTAATTCTCATAGGAATATAGTGAATTATTTTAGCAAGATGTGTCTATACGGAGTTCGAAAGAGATGTATGGATAAAATTAGGAGTTCTTAGTTGACAAATTAAATTTACAAAAAAATAAATCAAGAGAAAATAATATGATTCGAGTGGATTAATTTGGTGAAACTGCAATCCTAGAATTTTCTTCTATTTTGTTATAAAACTTTTAGTTAGTTAAAACATCTTCAAACTTTCGCTTGTTTTGGATAAAATCAGATTGAAATAATTTTAGTACTCCACAAACTGTAGTGACAAATCTCCGTGGGAACGATAATTTACTTATCAAATTTTATTACTTGTGACCGTGTATACTTGCACATTTTTATGTTCTTCTACAAGAGACAACAAGTTTTTGGCACCGTTGTCGGGGATTTGTTTACTATTTATTTTTGTTGATATTAATACCAATCAATCTGATTTTAATTCAAAAACAATTATGCTTATTGTTGCTTGTTTAATTTATTTTTAAATTTTCTCGTAAGTTGAGATTTTGTTTGACACACAATATCTTAACTCACAAAAAGAAAAAAAAAATTGGAGAAGTCAAGCTGACGAATTTAAATCAAGCGCTTCTTGGGAGGTAACCCATGTGTTTTAGTTTTTATTTTATATTATTTATTTTAGCATGTATTAGTTTTTATATTTCTTTATGTTGTTATTTTATTTTTCGTAGGTGCAAATTGGAAGAAATGAAGCTATTTTGGATTTTAATCTTACAAACCAAACCAGGAAGTTTCTTTAAACTCATCTCATATGTTCTTTAATTTCACACACTGAGGACAATGTGCATATTAAGTTTGGAGGTGGTAGAGATATTGAACTTAATTGAAATTTTTTCTGGGTATTGTTGCTTGTTGCTTTATTTGTTTGGTTGATTGAAGATATTTTGCTTTTAATGGTGATTTATTTTATTTCTTAGTTTAAATGATGCATAGCTCCTTGAAAATTTTGAATATTGTCTAAGCTATGAATAATTTTTACATATGTTTCATTTTTACAAGAATAAATATTTATGAGCACTAGTCTTGATTTTTGAGTTGCTATGGTAATTTAGAGAAGGTTTATGTGAGTATGCAATTCGATTGATATTTGTGGTATCACAGTTCTTAGATTTTGTTTGATTTTCTCTAGAGGCGAAATTCTAGATAACACTTAACTAAGAAAATGATTTAGGCCATCTTTGGATCGTTTGAGCCTTTCTATCTACCTTCACATGCTTTATCCATAGTATACCCCTTTTGATCTTCAAAGTTTATATATATATATATATATATATATATATATATATATATATATATATATATATATATATATATATATATATTTACTCCTTTCAAAAGCCTAGTAAAAGAATATATATGTATATGTATAGATATATCAATTTTTCTTATCTCACTAACATGTGACAATTGTTAGTATTTATGTTTAAAGATATATCGAAAAAAGAGGATACTGAAAAAAATAGATTCAGAAAAAGAAAAAAAAACAAAAAAGAAAAAAAAAATTGATTATTGCATGTGATGTTAAATCCCAAATTGGGAAGTATTCATTGTGATGTTAGAAGGTATCTTGTTTCAATCCTAAAATAATGTGTTTAGGAAAAATTTGAGCCAAATATTATCTTTTATCTTACCTTTACTTAAGCCACACATTACAAGCTTAATAAAGTCCTATTGATTTTATTTTTTTGTGTTTGTCAACATTACTGGAGAGAGAAATGAAAAATGAACTTATGAGATTTGTGATTTCATTAAAAATTAATTGCGTTCATATTTGCATAAACTAATCCGGATTGCATGTGATGAAATATGAAAAGACTTCACACACACTAAAATTCATTGTGAAAATGTAATATACTTTTAAATTGATTTCAATGCTTAGATAAAATTATTTTACTTCTTTGAGTTATGTTATTTGAAATGACCAAAAAGAAATGTTTTGAAAATCACTATTTTAAATGCTTGTATCCTTGTTTTATTTCTTTCCTTTTGCTCAAGGACTAGCAAAATCTTAAGTTTGGGGGTGTGATAACTGTATATTATATAGTTATTTTGTCAGTTTTTCTTGTTATTTTTAGTTAATTTTAATTAATTAAATTAATATTTACTATTTATTTTTTAAGGAATATATTTTTAAGAAAATTAAAGAATATGAATCGAAAAAGGACTTGATTGCAATTAACAAAAGTCTAAAATATAATTTGAATTAAAATGGGGCTTAATTACAATTAACGAAAGTTTTAAAGTTAATTTAAATTAAATTGGAAGGCTTAAATGTAATTAACAAAAGTTTAAAAGTTATTTTAAATTAAATTGGAGGGCTTAAATGTAATTAAAGAATTTTTTTTCTGCGTAGGAAGAGGACCATGTGCGCCACACACCGTTAGATCTTCCAATCAACGGACAGGATCATTGCGTGGAGCCAGATGTGATAAACTCGAGTGGACCCAATTTTTGAGGATAGCACACTGCGTAGGTCGGCATGCAGGGTGGGACCCACGTGTCGCTGCGCGAATTGTCCCACCCTGCACGGACATGCCAACTAATCAGGCATTGCCACATGTCTCGAATATTCTTTAAGAAAATGAAGAGTCAACACGTGGCATGTGTTGGTTAAAATAAAAACACCAAAATGGTGCACGTTTCCAGCAACTTCTGCATCGCCACGTGTCTTCCAAAAGCAATGATCCCGTCTAGCGCAACCATGTGTAAGCTTTCCCTCCCACCAATTAAAGGCTGCCACATGTCCCATTATTTCTTGTAGCTAAATAGATGTTGACACGTGGCATGCATAATTGAAATGAAAACGCAAAACCTGTGCCCCTTTCCAGATGTTTTGTATTTCTTACACGCGTGTCTTAAATTATTATTTTCGATGTCCCCCGCTATTTCACACGTGATTGTAAGAAAAATATTTTTTGATATATTTTTTGAGAGAGCTATAGTTATAAATAGGGCATTTAAGGCCAGAAAATGAGAGGTTGGAGAGTTTTAGAGTGTTGGACGGTGGCACACGCAGAAGCCATTTTTGACTTCTGTTGTGTTCTGCGTGTGCCATAAAATTTAGAGAGCGTAGATGAAATTTTAATTTTCTTTGTGTTTTTCTTGAGCAAATATTCCTTAAATTCTATAATTTTAATTTTTCGTATGGAGTAATTTAATTTTTCTAGGGTTGCTTTTATCTAAATTTATGAAGCTTGGATTTAATTATTTTTGAAAGATTTATGAGATTTTTAATTTTTTTATTCTATTTGTGCTTAATTCTTTTGATTATTGAAAAATTTATCAATTGATCTGTGGCACTTAAATAAACTTGGAAGAGACATTTTTGTATATATTGCTCATGGATAGAATAACTTGTATATATAAGAGATAGGAATATACATTTATCGTATGTGTGGCCATTTGAGAACTTAGAACGTAATGAATCTTGGTGAATTTAATTCTCATAGAAATATAGTGAATTAATTTAGCGAGATGTGTCTATACGGAGCTCGGAAGAGATGTATGGATAAAATTAGAAGTTCTTGGTTGACAAATTAAATTTACAAAAAAATAAATCAAGAGAAAATAATATCATTCGAGTGGATTAATTTGGTGAAACTGCAATCCTAGAATGTTTTTTATATTTTGTTATAAAACTCTTAATTAGTAGTTAAACTTTCATAAACTTTCACTTGTTTTGGATAAAATCAGATTGAAACAATTTTAGTAGTTAACAAACTGTAGTAACAAATCTCCGTGGGAACGATAATTTATATATCAAATTTTATTACTTGTGACCGTGTATATGATGAGTGCTCAAAAAGCACTAAAATTACCATGATTTTATGCACATTAATTGATTAAAAATATATATATTTATATGATTTTATCATATATTTATATAAATCTGTCTTTTCGGAATCACAGGTATTTTTATTATTTTTGAGCTATTTTCGCTTAAAAAAGTAACTTAAAGACTCAAAGAAAAATACCAGAGGTAATACATCACAAATATATTCATAAAATAAATGAGAAAAAGTTAACAAATATGAAAAAATTGGACAAAATGGGTCAAAAAGGTCAAAAATGTCAAAAGGGAAGAAATCGTGCATGCAGCCGCCCAACCGCGCCGGCCAATGCGCCCAGCACGCCTAGCCATACCAAGAAACGCTCGCACCGTGCCAAAATCTTCCCTAGTCGTGCCCAGCAATGCGCGCACCTACTCTCCATTCCACGTGCGCCTGTGCCCATCTGCACACGTTGTCGCGCCCACACCAGTATGACATCATCAGTATGATATCATCATTCACTACTCTACGTTTTCTCCATTTTTAATCATTTTTTCACCCACTTTTTCTTCCCCTCCTCACCTATAAATACCCTCATTCTCTTCATAACTAAACACACCTCAAAACACATCTTCTTTCTCTCCATTTCTTAGTTTTCTTAGAAAGAAAGAGAAATAAGATGTGTTTTGAGGTGTGTTTAGTTATGAAGAGAATGGGGGTATTTATAGGTGAGGAGGGGAAGAAAAAGTGGGTGAAAAATGATTAAAAATGAAGAAAATGTAGAGTAGTGAATGATGACATCACGTTGGTGTGGGTGCGGCAACGTGCACAGATGGGGCAGATGGGCGTGCAGATGGGGCGCAGGCACACGCGGAATAGAGCAGGTATGCGTGCGTTGCTGGGTGCGACTGGGGTAGATGCTGGCACGGCGCGCACGTTGCTAGGCGTGCTGCGTGCGTTGGCCGGTGCGGTTGGGCAGCTGTGTGCACAATTTCCTCCTTTTTGACTCATTTTGTCCAATTTTTCCATATTTGTTGACTTTTCCTCATTTATTTTATGAATATATTTGTGATGTATTGCCTCTGGTGTTTTTCTTTGAGTCTTTAAGTTACTTTTTTAAGCAAAAATACCTAAAAAATAATAAAAATACCCGTGATTCCGAAAAGACAGATTTATATAAATATATGATAAAATCATATAAATATATATATATATATATTTAATCAATTAATGTGCATAAAATCATGGTAATTTTAGTATTTTTTGAGCACTCATCAGTATACCTACAAGTTTTTATGTTCTCGTAAAGAGACAACAAGTTCCTCCACAAAACACACACAACACTCTTATATTTTGGACCTATTTTATACTCACTAGTGAGTTTTGAGCCTTTAAAAGATTAACCAAAGATGACACTTGAGTTGTAAGTGTTGTGATATCTTATGCACTCCAGCTACTCTTGTTATGGCTATCATTCTGTCCATTGGCCATTGATAATTATTGCTAGCCATTTTATCAAGTAAATCATAAGGTTGATTGTAAGATTTGGCTAGCAAAGCTCCATTAGCATATACATCAACAATAGTTGTTCTTTGAGGGTTGAGACCATTATAAAAAGCCTTTATTTGAATCCAAGAAGGAATACTATGATGAGGACACTTCCTTTGCAATTCCTTTAATCTTTCTCATGCTTCATATAAATATTCTCCTTCGTATTGTTGGTAGGAAGTAATGTCATTCCTAAGCTTGATATTCTTTGTCGGTGGAAATTATTTCATCAATAATTTCACTGCCAAACCATTCCAAGTTGTCTAGTTATTTATAACATTTGAAACATCACTGTCTTTAGTTCAAACTGATTATCTTGAATGTTTGGTTTTATAATACTTGAATTCAACCCTTCTAACATAGGTAATGCATATTCAATCATAGCTTTGTCCCTATCATCCATTAAAGGTATTTGGTTGTTCAAATTTAGCTCATTAATGTTTTTTTCTAATGGATTAATCATTTCTTCTACTTGGATGACAACTTTTTGTTTTCTTATTTATCTCAAAGTAGCTCAATTTCAAGATATAAAGGCAAAATTTCTCCTTTATAGACCCTGCTCATAGAATAGAGCCAAATATGTTTCTAACAACACTAAAGGAGACTTTATAACTAAAAATAATTAAAAATTAAAAATAAATAACTAAATAAATAAATTAAAATTATGAAAATAAATAAAGAAAAATATATAAAATAAAATAAAATTAAAATTAATTTTTAATATTTATAATTCCCGACAACGGCATCAAAAACTTGATCGACACGAATTGTATGCAATGGGTATGTAAGTATATATATCACAAAAAAGTAATGTAATGGTAAAAAAAATCGCTCCTATGGAGATTTTGTTATTATAAACTAATTTTAAAACTAAAAAAATAAAAATCAATTTTATGTGTTTTGAGAAAACAAAATTAAAAAAACTAAAATTAAATAGTAGTAATTACATGATCAATTAAATCTAACTTTGCATATATTACTCTCTTAAGTAAACTACACGACATATAGTAATTAACCTATCATGCTCTCATGTCAATTAAATTCTATACTACACATTAAGTTCATCAATTATGGATGACATACATAAGAATCATCCATCTCTGTCTAGAAGCTATGCATGTCATTAATCAAGAAAAAAAATTAAATACTCCTCTCAAATCAATTTAATTACATTTTTATATCAATTATGGCTAAATAATTAATAACATAAAAATTAGATTAAATAATATAATTTAATTTAAATCATAATTGGGTTGAATATTAGATCATCATTTGTAAAAAAATTAGATTCATAAGACCCATACATTAATAAATTAACTAGACATGATTGTATTCATAAATCTCATATTTTTTAATAAGAAAGACGTACAAATTGATAAATAAAGGAGAAGAAGAATAAACACAATTAATCTCTTGCATTTTAGTACCAATCCCCTCTTGAATATCCACCAAAATTTTATCTCCTATTGATCTTCTCTCTCTCCTTTTGGCACCCAAAAACTGATAAAAAAACATTAAAATGTGACTGTTAGGGTTTTGGTGCAATTAGTGGGTTAAATTAAGCTCAAATGAAATTTGGACCATTACATCAACTTCAAATCAAAGGTTAAGATGAAAAAAGGAAAATTAAACAGTATTGGCCAATGGGGTAGTGACATGTGGGAAGTGAGAGATATGGAACAAATCATTGTGTGATGTATGGTGGGGTGGAATAGTTCTAGTCAACATGAGTTGAGTCAAAAATAGGTGGCTTGTGTTGATTCGCTAATCCAAATTGTGTGGCACCTCGGTGGAAAGAATGGGTGAATCCTATGATGACACATGGTATACTCGTTGACTCCTAGATAAAACTTGAAATGAACATCGTGATGACATATGGCAGTGCCTAGTCAGCTTGTACATGTAGCATGCTTTGATTGGCTCCCCTTGCTTGTGTGGCATCCACTGTCTTTTTTTTATTGGCCTTGCATTAAAAAATTCATAAAAATTCTAAAATATTTCGAAAAATATATATTTTCATCCCTTTTCACTAGAAAGTTCATATTTTTAACCCCAAAAGTACAACTCATTGAATAAAATGAACAAATATTAAGCAGTAAAGTGCAATGATAACTCTACTTTCATAGAGTTATCAATTACCTTGGAAGAGACACCGCCATTTTACACCACTATCATAGGTCAAACTATAGAGGTCACTTTGGAGTAACTCGAACGACATCCAAGGTATTACAATTGGGATTCTACTAGCTCTCATTATTTAAAGATTCTTTTAAGTTTATTAAACATTATGATAGATGCCAAAAGGTAGGCAACATTTCCAGGAGACATGAGATGCCCCAAAATGTTATTCTAGAAGTGGAGTTGTTTTATCTATAGGGCATATATTTTATGTGTTCTTTTATGCCTTCCCTTGGAACTCTTACATTCTTTTGGCTATGGATTATATATCCAAGTGAATGGAAGCTATTGCCATTCCAACAAATGATTTTAAGGTAGTAACAAAGTTTTTTAAAGAATATTTTCACAAGGTTTAGAGCTCCAAAGGCAATAATAAATGATGGAGGTAGTCAATTTTGTGACAAGATCTTTAATGAAATTGTTAGCAAGCTATGGTGTTAAGCACAAGGTATCTATTCTGTATCACCCTCAAATGAGTGGCCAAGTATAAGTCTCCAATGTAGAAATAAAAAGAGTCATCTAAACTTGATGATGCACTATATGCCTATATAATAGTTCCCAAAACTCCTATTGCCATGTCTTCATACCACTTGGTGTTCAGAAAATCTTGTCGCTTACTAGTAGAATTGGAGCATAGAGCCTTCTAAGCCATTAAGGAGTTAAGTATGAGTATGGAAGGTAAGGGAGAGCACAAAATGTTGTAACTCAATGAGCTTGATGAACTTAGATAGCAAGCCTACAAGAGTGCACGAATATATAAGGAGAAAGCCAAGAGGTGGCATGACAAGAAGTTGTTGCACACATCCTTTGAAGAAGGACAACAAGTCTTATTGTATAACTTTTAATTGAGGCTATTTTTGAATAAGTTGAAATTGCAATAGTTAGGACCATTTTTTGGTCACCAAGATATTTCAATTAGAATCTGTAAAGGTTGTTAACACTAAAACAAACATCAAGTTCATGGTGAATGAACAAAGGCTAAAACCTTATTCGAGGAAATTACATCAAAGAGAAGTCTCCTTGATTTATTTAAATGATCCTTGAAAAGATAGGATGGTCTAATCAATGATTGTTGGGAGACAACCAACTTATATTGAGTACTTATATTTTATTGTTTTTCTGTTAAATAAAGTGTAGAGGAACATGGAAAGCTTATAGATATATTTGGTGATAATGACAAACATGCTGATGTCGGTGAAGTTTTAGTTTTTCCATATCTTTTCCTTATATCTACCACGTTGCACATTAGGGACATTGTGAAATTCAAGTGTGAGGGAGAAAAACTTCATTTTCTATACTTTAGCAGTTATGTTTAAGTCATTTCATTTAGTATTTTAGTTTAGATATAAGTAGAAACTGGTAAAGATGTAGAAACCATCACATATGTGCACGATGATGATGATATGAACCCTATGATAAAATTGTTTCTTTAAATATGAAAAGGAGATAGCATGTGAGAATTAAAATGCATAACTTAATTGAGTTGTATACTTGGGAGTTTTTTTCAAATTGATTTAGTCATTTGTGCACAATGTCATTGACTTTTACGTGATGGTTTAGTGGGAAAAAATTTATGTATATGATGCAAAGTGCCATGAGTTTTTTTTCTCATATTTTAGAATTCATTTTATTACTCCTTGAGAAAAAATCATAGAATGATACTAAGTTATAAATATGATTTAAGTCTTATTTGAACCGATTTAGCCTTTCAAGTTAACTATATATATTATGTCTATAGTCACATTTTTTATCCTAATATGTATCACTTTTTCTTTTATTAACCCACATCTTAACTTAACCAAAAGAGAGTAACAATATATCTCACTTACCTCACACTCTTAGCTTGTGCTTATAAAGAAAGTAATTAGTGCTAAAGAGTTTTGATGTGGGATATAACTTATATAAGTAGAACACAACATCATTAGCAAACAAAATAAAGTTGAAATGGAAAAGAAAAGGTGAAAAAAGAATAAGTTTGGCATGGGAGTGTTGTGACACATACAAAAAATAGATAAAAATGTGAAAAAGATGAGAGAAGCAATAGAAGGTACACTAAAAATGAAGAAAAATTTAATTACACGTGAATAAGAAAGTAAGCTTAAGGTGTAAATTAACCTAAATATTTCCATATACATGTCCAACCTAAGCCTTACTTAAAAATAGGTGAAGCCCTATTGATTTCTATCTAATATACATTGACATTAATGGAGAGGGATGAGAAAAATGGACTTATGAATTTTTTCTATAGACTTCAATTGTATGGTTTGCATGAACATATGTCATATATGTACAATGAGTTACATCATTTGACAACACACACACAAAGTTAATCCATCACAAACACCTTGCATACTCTTGCATTGAAATGTGTACATCCATCACATCCCTTTTTTATACATTTATGCAATCTTTGAGGAGGATACATTTTGGTCAACCATGTATATCATGTTCACTATTAAATATGCATATCTTGTTAGTGTAGTCAGTAAATAAGTAGTCTCTACTTTACTTGAGAACAAGCAAAGAGTTATGTTTAGGAGTGTTAATAACTCTATGAAAGTAGAGTTACTTATCCATTCTAAACTAGCTAATTGTCTTATTTTAGAGTGAAAAATAGTAAAATGACTTATCTTATTTATAAATATGCTAATATAGGTGGCACGACTTCAATCGAAGCTCAAATGAACGAGATATAGCATTTTCAGGAAAATTAATATAATAGGAATTCACTTGATAGATTGAGCTTTTCTTGACTTCTATTGAGGGTTCCTGGATGGATTGTTTTAGCACAACTCGATTGATCAAATATCAATCGAGTGCTCTTGGGATGGAATGATGTCAAAGTTAGATCGATTGACCAAGGATCTCGATCAATAGAGTAAGCTTATGATGTCTAAAATAGTGCCATTTTTTAACTCCAGATTTTAATCTTAATCATTGGAATGTGTGGATTACATTTACGGGTCAAGATTAGGCATTTTTGACCTAATTATTAGTAGTTTAAAACATAATAATTCACTCCCATCTTTGTTTAGGTTCATAGTAGGGAGAACAACCATTGAGAGCCATTGGAATAAGTTTAAGATTGATCAAGTCCGAAGCCATATTTCACCATAGAATTCTGTAATTCTTTTTTTATTGATTTAGATTCTTTCCATGAATTCATTTTATTTCATTATTGTTATTTTTAGAATGATGAGCGGCTAGGTTTGTTATTTTGGATTTTGGTTTAACCTAGGAACATAGCATGTAATCAAAACAAATTTATTTATGTGATTTTCTCCTTAGTTGACATCTTAGTTAATCTTATGGTTAATGCTTCAATTAATTATCCATTAATTGCATGCTTTTGAGATTTATGGTTTAGCTTGAAAAAGTAGAATATGAATTAGTCATAGACTAATTAACATATACATTGGAATAGTTCAAAAGTATGATTAATGTATGTGTAACATGATTGATTACATGTAAGTTTCATTGTCATGTAAGCAAAATAGCATAAGAATGTGATTGTTCATGCGAAGTCATATATGATATCTTGGAAAAGAAAGTCATCGAGATCTAAGATTATGTGGCTAGATATCATATTTAGAGACTTTTGAATTGCATGTGAAGTGATTAGGGGATTCTGAAATTCTAAGCTTTTTTTATTGTTGAAATCATACATTCGGAATAGCTTTAATTTAATAGTAATATTATTTATTGATCCATTTTCCTTTATTGTTAGCCTTAGTAATATTACAATTATTACTAGTATTCTATTACGAAATATCATCTTTGAGGATTGATATTCGTACTTTAGTACTATATTACTTACACGATTCATATGCTTACAGACCACATGATAATAAGGTGATGTGTACATAGCAATGGCAGATGATTGGAGTAGTTGGGAAAGTGGTCTTAATTGGTAGAGGTAAAGAATCATTGTGTTTCTAGAGTTATAAAATGTTTTCCTATTTTAGTGGATTGCATGCTTACTATCGGTACTTATTGTTGCAACCCGTGGTTGTTTTCACATAGGTGAGAAGCCTACATGTTATATGTTATGATGTGTATGGTCGCATGTATTGAGAATATATTCATCATTTATTAAATATGTTTACATATAGGAGGAGGTCATGAAGTAATTGAAAATCTTTTACAAATTTTCTTGTATGATTTTTTACTAACATGTTGTGTTTATTATTTTTTTTATCGCACGATTATTTTTACTAGGTTGATAGTGCAATCTGTTATGTTGTTTATTTACATAGGATGAGAATTTTTTAGGTGGTGACTACATCTTCAGATCAATTGGTAATTAGTGCTAAATTTAGGTAAGTATTATATATCTTTTTAAATTTTTTTAACTTATAGTATTGAGTAAATATTAAAAAATAAAAATAATGATTAAACCATAAGAAATTGTTACTCGTTCATAACCAACAGTCATTTTCTAAAATCAACTGGAGACGTTTATAGTTATTAACATCTACTCTCTTATCACCCCTTCCTCACGCCCTTCCCTAAGCTGATATGTTATTACATGACAATCAACGCAAGAGAGAGGGGTAGAGAGCTATTATCTCTCACCATCCCATCTCTTATGTTGATTGAACTCAACCAGCTCAGTCTATAACCATTCAATAATTTCTCTTTATTATATTTTGTCTTTGGTGAGCCTTTTTACAAGTTTTTAGCTGATCAAAGCAATTCAAAACAAATAAATAAATTCTATGTTTCGACACATTACCAAAAAATAAATTATGAAAAAAAAAAACTGAGAACAATCCAATTTTTCCATTTAATTTTTGGGTGCAATCGATTTAATCCTTTTGCTTATGAGTTTCAAGTCGACTGGTCTTTTTGCTTATAAAATTTATTTAATTATTGTGGTTATAAAAATAGGTGATAAAAAGATAAACATTTCCATAACATAATTATTTTAATATTTGGTATACTTCAACCATTGGTGATATTCATGGGGGAGGAGGATGGTCATTTCCCTCAAAATCCAACCAACTCAGCCTTTACATATTTCTTTCCTGCTATTTTTGGAGCTCAAAAAGAAAACAAATGATTTGCAATTTCCTCTCATTTTTGCCACTACTAAAAAAATTATTAAATAATATAAAATATTAAAATTTGTCCTTAATCAACACCTTTTTAACAATAAAAAAAACTAAATCATACTTTTTTAATAATCAAAAGGAATAAATCACTCTTTAAAAAATAGATTAAGTGAAACCTAAACATAACCAAATGGCCTCTTCTTCTCCTTACCCTTTATTTTGACCATTTGAAGCGTTCGTGACCACTTTCATAACTAAGACAGAATTTATGCAATAAGACTAACTGGCTTGTGATCGAAACTGTACAATTTCGTCAACGACGTCAACAAGAAGGAGCTTTTGCCAATTGCCATTAAAATAATAATTAAGATATCAAAAGCCCATGATTAAAGAACAGAAAGATAACAAGACCTTTAAATATTGAGAAAGGGCTCAAGTCATAAAAACAAGTTTCCTGAATGAGTAAGATAGTGTGCTTATGCAACATCCTTTTTATGTGTGCAAGTAAAATGCAGAATCGTATGACTGGTAAATAATAAATATAAATGTTAGAAATTGAAATTCCCAATTACAGTAACAAAGGATCTTTATATATGTTCTATAACATTTCTAAAAGCATCCCAGAGTTTAAGTTACCAATTAATGATATCTTCATAGTCTGAACTCCAGCACTTGTTTTTTGAGGTGATTCGCCATGAAATGAATTTTCACCCAATATCAACAAATAAGCAGAGCAATATACCTGAAAAGAAAAGGAGCAATTAATCACATGAATAAAAAAGGACACACGTATGCTGATATGGACAAGCGCGAGCCGACACAGACACATAGAGCAAACAGAGTAGCAATGTTATAATACATCACAGAAAGTAGAAACTAAATCTAATTGGGACCACTATGCATTAAAAGGCCTCCTATGCAAATCCAGTTATCAATAGCAATCAAAGTAGGAAATTTGCTACTCAAGCAACCAAGTATATTCCTCCATATATTACAGTCTTTTAGAACACAAAGAATCGTAAATATTTAGATACGTATCCAACTATTTGAGAGTTAAACACAGTCAATATTCTGTGTAAGTTTATAATATATTGGATTATCCGAATATCCGTATCCATGTTCATATCATGCCACTTGAACACAGATACTTCATAAAAAATGAAAAGTCCAAATAATATAGGTTCTCCCAACAAGCTAAGGAGGCCATACAAGTGTATATGTAGAGGATAATCTAACTTTTGGATAATAATCACCTTAACCTTACTGAATCCTTTGCCTTCTTAAAAATTTATTTTCCATGTCCATATTTTATCGACAATATCCATGAGATTTTGGCAAAAAATGACATTTTATCGCCAACAATATTTTCCCAACAATGTCTCTACCTTCTTGACATTTTTATCAAGCAAAGATTAATCACACATATCAATGGCAAAATATCTTAAATTTAGACAATGTCACCACATTATCACATTGTGGACAATTTTTTCATCTTTGGTGTAAGTATTCATTCTCATTCTACCATCATAATTCAGTCCAT
Source organism: Hippophae gyantsensis (assembly GCA_030763125.1). Lineage (NCBI taxonomy): Eukaryota > Viridiplantae > Streptophyta > Magnoliopsida > Rosales > Elaeagnaceae > Hippophae > Hippophae gyantsensis. The sequence continues at coordinate 49,290,846 of CM061031.1, read as the reverse complement.
CTCAGCATCTTATTTGAATTTTTATCATTACACAAATTGTAGTGTGCCTTACTTTAGCCAAAAGTTCTAATAATAGGAAGGTGCACACCAATTTGAACATAATATTTTACTCGCATCAATACTTGCATGACCTAAAAATTACAACTTCTCAATTTTCTTAATTGATAGTGCCATGTTATATGCAAGTATTGGTATGAGAGCACAATTGTGTATAAATATGTGTGCAATTACCAATCTTTGTACTAATAAATCAGCAGCTACCATTCACCATGTGCCTCAGTACTTGGTAACCTATTATGTATTTCCTGTACTTTTCCCCTTCTGTACAAGAATTGGAACTCAACCAAAGAAAAAACAGAAACAGAAGGGATGGATGGCATTCTTTCAACACGACAATCACAGAGCATAATCTGCTATATTTTGAAAATATAAGAACCATTCCTTATTTTCTCCCTCAGATGATGAACAAAAACAGAGATTATCATGCTAGCATAATTTGGATACCACAGAAAAACCAAAGTGCATAGAGACAGAGTTTCTTAGAACATGTTGTATAATGGTTATTTAATATACTGGAAGTGCTCCCAGGCTCCGATTAACAACTGCGTCAAAACATAGTGAAACCATTTGTTTTACATAAAATTTAACAACCAATTCATCACATTCTGACATGATTTTCATTAACTATCAAAATAATCATTTTAATGGGTCAATTACAAAGACCTACCTTCAAGTTTCTTGAAACAACAAATAAACCCAACATGTATGAAAAACAGCAATCACACATTTCAAAAAATTTCAAGGGAGGTATTTGCAAAAAATCAATAGAAGTCAAGAAATTTGAAAGAGAATTTTGTAATAAAACAATAACAAAGGGGATATGATTGCCTATTTTCTAAAGTTAAGGGGAGTTTTGCTATTTTTGAAAACCTAATGGGGTTTTCTAGTAATTTTTCCATTTTTTTATGATTAAACTTCCCTATGTTTCAGGTAAAGCACCAAGAAAAAACCACAACGTTAGCTGGTACTGAGGCACTTTGCTGACATTAATATGCGGTTTGGTGTGAGAAGAATGTTTCTCTGATCCTCTATTAGCAGAGACATAGAGACTAACATGTATACACAATAACAATAAGACAAATTAGCAAGATGTTGTGATAACTGATAACAGAACACCCAGAAATATTTATCTAGCAATAACTTGAAAAAGACAGAATAGGCCCAAAAGAAGTGGGAAGATAATCAATTAAACAATGATCCAAACAAATTTTCACAAGAGAACTTATAAGATAAATGGAAGAAAAAGTCAGGATGGGTATGATGGGATACTCATACCAAATCATTTTGCAACAACAAAGATAATCATGGAACTAAAATTTTCAACCACGTGAATGATATCATTCTCCCTTTCACAAAAACATGTATAAAAATTATACATATTACATTTTTGCACATGAACGTCGCAGAATTACAAAAGGTTTGAAGTGATTGTATATAAGTAGAGAGGAAGCATGATAGAAGTATTACCATGACGAAGAGAAATTAAGAATTCATCTCAATGGTCATTTATTCAATGGATTCAACTGATTTATTAGCACTATGGTATGCCTTATATTGTATTCTAGATTGGAGAAGCAACAAATAGTGACACAAATAACAAAGACAATATAATGTGAACGAGGACAATTTCTTGAAAAAGACAACGCAGAATGTTTCTAAATGTTAGAATAGCTCGAATAAGTTTTTTTTAAGTAGCTTATTACGATAGAAGGTAGTAATTCTATGTTTAAGTCACGTTTTTGCCTTATTAGCCCTCACTTGTATTCTCAGATTTAGTGCATGTAATATAGACAAAATTATTAGATTGTGAACATGCTATTAGATCTCAACTTAGAGAACCCAAAACACCAAGATAGAATCGTCCATCATTTTTTATTTATTTATAAGAAACATTACATTATAGTAACTATCAATGACCATCTATGTTTAGCCCAAATATCAGTCTCCTCCACAACGTTTCAAATTGGCTCATTAGGCCCCCTTTATATTAAATTATTCTCAATGACAACCCTTTTGTGTCAAAAAAGACTGAAAATTTGATAAAGGCTGACACGTGATTGGAAAATATATCAGACTTTTCCTGTGTTCGCCCACATATCATCCCGACCCATGCTAAGTTTCATTTTGATTTAGTCATCTCGCCTCGCTTTATAGCAGGTTCAATTCAGACCCCTATATCAGAATCACCTGTCAACTTTTGTCAGCTTTTTTCTAATACAAGGGTTGTTTTTAAGAATAACTTAAAGTAAAAAGGGACGTGACTAAGTCAATTTAAAACATCACTGAGGAGACTGATATTTGAGCTAAACACAAAAGTTGTCGGTGATAATTACCCTATATTAATATATATAATAAATACAAAAAAAAATACAAAGTAGATTAGTAATTCACTTACCGAAGAAAATATTATGAGATGATGAAGAAAATCTGAAGTAATATTCTCTCTATTTTTCTCTATTAATTTTAATATCTCTACAACACTATAATACAACACTATAAAAAAGAATAAGAAATTAGACAAATGTCCACTAATCTAGGAATACAACGGCTGGTATCAACAACTAAATTACAGCTTGTTTTACACTAATTTACAATCTGTACAACACTAATACAACTTAATATTCTCAGAAAGTCTACATTCTCCCTCAAGTTGGGTAATAGATATTAATCATTCCCAATTTGCAACTCAATTCTTCGAAGATTGTTCGAGGTAATGCTTTGGTAAGGATATCTGTAATTTGATGATGAGTAGATGTATATAATAGGTCCATGATTTTTCCATCTAACTTCTTTTTAATGAAATGATGATCAATTTTACATGTTGGTCCGGTCATGATAAACTGGATTTTTCGCAATTCTTATTGCAACTTGATTGTCACAATGCATGCTGATAGGTTCAAGAGTTGTGAAGTCCAATTCATTGAGTAGTCTTCTTAATTATATTCCTTCACAAATCCCATGAGCCATAGCTCTAAATTTAGCTTTTGCACTACTTCGAGCGACTACTGATTGTTTCTTACTTCACCAAGTTACAAAGTATAATCTTTTTCCTGGTGTCATCTTAAGATACCTGAGTATACGATAGACTGCTTCCATGTGTTCTTCAGTGAGACTATTCATAAATTGACTTACAACACTTACTGAAAAACCAATATCTGGTCTAGTGTGGGATAAATAAATAAGTTTTCCCACTAATCTTTGATAACGACCTTTGTCCACAGGTGTACTATTTTCTTTAATTCTGAGTTTTATTGTAGAGTCCATCGAAGTTTCTGCTAGTTTACACCCCATCATTCCAGTTTCTTTGAAAAAATAAAGTACATATTTCCTTTGAGATATAGATATGCCCTTTTTTGTTCGTGCTACTTTCATTCCTAGGAAATAATTGAAATTGCCTAGATCTTTGATCTCAAATTTCTTGGAAAGGAATTCTTTGAGTTTATTCATCTCAATTACAGAATTATTTGTTAGAACAATATTATTTACGTACACAATTAGGATAACTATTCTGTCATTGGAAAAGTGTTTGACGAATAATGTGTGATCTGTTTGGCATTGATTGTACTCATATCTCTTCAGAATTTTAGAGAACCTATCAAACCAGGCACGTGGAGACTGTTTCAATCCATATAAGGATTTTTTATGTTTGCAGACTCTATTGGTTGGAACAGGAGATTCAATTCCAGTAGGAATGTACATGTAGACTTCTTCTTCGAGATCACCATTAAGGAATGCATTCTTGACATCTAATTGATACAGAGGCTAATCCAAGTTAGATGCTAGGGAAAGAAGAACACAAATAGTATTGAGTTTTGCTACAGGTGCAAAAGTCTCCTGATAGTCAATCCAATATGTCTGAGTGAATCCCCTAGCCACAAGGCGAGCTTTGAGTCTTTCTACACTGCCGTCTGCTTTGTGTTTGATTGTAAAGATCCATTTACACCCAACAACTTGTTTTCCCGATGGTAGTTTTGTGATCTCCCAAATCTTGTTTTTCTCCAAGGCACTGAGTTTTTCACGAATAGCTATCTTCCATTCAAGTACCTAAAATGCTTCATGAACGAAATTTGGAACCTGTATCTGATCAAGGTTGCTAATAAATGCCTTATAACCTGATGAGAGATTTTTATAGGAAACAAAGTTGTAAATGGGATGGTTTGTGCAAGATCTTACACCTTTTCTTATAGCAATTGGCAAATTCAAATCATTAAGAGATAACTCAATAATAGAAAGTTCACTGATGTTACCTTGTGAATTGTCGGAGTGGCCTATACTCAGGTTGGATTCCTGGACTGGCTCAAGATATGCTCAGTTCTACGCTCTTTCTTGAATTTTTTTCCTCCTAGAGTAGACAAGAAAATCATTGTTTGGGACAAGGAAGTTTGGATCTGTTAGTAGAGAAGTTGGGGGTTCATTGGGATTATTAAGAGCATTTATTTCAGACACTGATTCACTCTCTTGAATTTGTGGGATAGGATTTGTGGGAGACTGAGTGGTTATGCTATTCCAAAGCTGGTATTCATTGCTTATGTTCTCCCCTGAATGGTAGGTTTGGAATAGTACGGATATTGTTCAAAGAATGTGACATCCATTGTATTATAGAAATGTTTTGTGATAGGAGAGAAGCATTTGTATCCTTTCTAGTACGACGAATACCCTAGGAATATGCATTTGATGGCTCGGGATCAAGTTTACCTCTATGATGTACATAGACGTAAGCAGAACATCCAAAAAATTTAAAGGAAATATGGGACACGATTTTGATGTGTGGGTATAACTCAAGTAGAGTATTGATAGATGTTTTAAACATGAGGACACGAGAGGGCATCCTATTGATAAGATAGGTAGCTGTAAGAACAGCTTCCCCCAGAAATGTTGAGGGACATGAGTTGTGAACATGAGGGATCTAGCTACCTCGAGAAGATGCCTATTCTTCCTTTTACCCACCCCATTTTGTTGAGGTGTGTCAACACAAGAGCTTAGATGAACAATCCCTTGACTTAACAGATAATCAGTAAGGGTGGAAGCGAAGTATTCTTTAGCATTGTCAGATTTCAATACTTGGATTTTTGTTTGAAATTGGGTTTAAATCATGATATTGAAATTTTTAAAAATTTGACCTGCTTCGGATTTTTCTTTCATTAGAAATAACTAAGTGATTCAAGTATGATCATCTACAAATGAAATGAACCAACGTGTTCCTGTGATGTTTTTGATTCAAGAAGGTCTTAAAATATCAGTGTGAATTAATGAGAAAGGATGTGATTTTTTATGTGGAAGATGAGGATATGAAATTTTAACATGTTTTGAAAATTGACATACTTCACATTGAAAATCCTTTGAATTTTTATTTCTAAAGGATGAAGGAAAAAGTTTATGTAAATACAGGAAATTAGGATGACCTAAGCAACAAATTAGGATGACCTAAGCGACAATGATTCAACATGATTTTACCATCATTATTGGAATTAAAATTTAATAAAACTTTATTCTGTTAAGAAACTTCGGATATAGCTTGGAGGCCTTGTATTGTTGGAGGGTCTTCACTTCGTAGGAGATAGAGTCCCAAGCATTTTTTAGCACTGTCAATCATCTTCCCCAAATCCAAATCCTAAAATTCACATAGGTTATGAACAAATTTAGTCATACAATTTTTACCACGGGTGAGTTTAGTAATTGATAAAAGATTACAATCAAGTGTGGGAATAAGAAGGACAGAATCTAGAATAAAGGAGTTTGAAATTTTGGCTAAACCAATTCCTGTTACTTTGGATACTGAACCATCGACAATTCTGACAATGTGTCCGTTTTGGTAAGTTTTAAGATTCATGAGAAGAGAAGCATCACTCGTCATGTGGTCTGAAGCACCTAAATCAACAATCTATAGTCTCAGAACTTGTTTCACACTAAGAGCGTTGAGGGTGTTACCTAATTGAGCTATAGTGGTAGATGATGTGGGCAAAGACTGTCCAAATATTTTCTGGAGGAGATCAATTTGTTCCTTGCTAAACAGAACAGCTTCAGGGGATGTAGTTCCATGAGATTTGGAGACAGTTTTTTCATAACTTTCTTTGTTGATGTGCTATGCGGAGGGTGGTTTCCAATCAGTTGGCTTTCCATGAATTTTTCAGCAGGTTTTCTTAGTGTAACCAGGTCTACAGCAATGATCACACCAAGGTCTTCCTCTACAAGGACAGTTATCTGCATTATGAGAGTGCTGGTGTCCTCGAATAGCAAGTGCAGATCCTTCTCTAGTCATGGAAATGATAGATTGAGAACCCATAATCACCTTTTATCGACTCTCTTCTTGACGAACTTCGAATAAGGCTTCACGAATGTTAGGCAAAGGTTTTGTTTCTAAAATTCTGCCACGCACATCATCAAGATCTTTATGGAGCCCCAATAAAAATTTGAAAACCCACTTCTTGTCAATAATCTGTTTGTACAAGGTGCTGTCTGCTGGACATGTCCATTCGTGAACCTTAAGGAGGTCTAATTACTGCCAATATCGAGTGAGAGAGTTAAAGTATTGGGTAACTAATAACTCTCCTTGACGAAGATCATGGAGGATGCTTTTAATCTCAAATAGTTCAAACATATTATCAAAGCTGGAATAAGTCTCTGGTGACATCCCATATTCCTTTGGCAATTTCGTAGAGAACAAAAGTTCTCTCCAATCTCGTTTGTCATGGAATTTATCAATCAAGACATCACCATATTGTTTTCAGATTTCCATGTTTTGTATTGTAGATCGTCTTTGTTCAGGGCTATTGCATCTCCAGAGAGGTATTCATCTTTCATCTTTCCGCATATAAACATCATGACAGATTGAGACCACTGAAGATAATTGTGCCCATTTAATTTGTGACTAGTGATGGACAAAAGGTTGTTTTCTATGGAATCAGTAATTATAGGTTTTCTTGTGGCCATTGGTGTTATCTTAATTGGAGCTTATATGTGGGTTGATTGGGCCTACCAATGTGGACTGAAATAGGTTGAAATTTATTATTGGGCTAGCTAGGCTGAAATGTTATTGGGATGGGTTGGGTTGAAATTTGTTATTAGGCTGGGTTGGGTTGAAATTTGTTATTAGGCTGGGTTGGGTTGAAATTTGCTACTAGGCTGGGTTGGGTTGGGCTGAACCGGGTTGGGTTGTGATGGGCCGAGTTGTGCTAGGATGGGCCGTGTTAGGTTAGATTACAAATGCAGTGTGTATTGTAAACTGAATGCAAATGAAGGAACAGATTGCGGGACTTACTGACTGAACCAGATGACGATGACGATGATGATGAACCAAATGATCGGCGACGACGATGGACCAAATGATCGGCGACGACCACGAACCAGATAATCGACGACGACGATGAACCAGATGGCTGATAGTGCCTGAGTTTTACGATATTTGATGACTGATGTCTCGCGATTTTGGGTGGTCGGCAACGATGACAGATTTGGTAGTTACGAGAGCTGTGGAAAATGGCTCGCGATGATGACTGATCTGAGCCAAGATGGATGATGATGCACGATAATCTACCGTTTCTTAGACGAACGATGATTTCTACTAAAACAGAGAACCACTAGGATTGACGCCGAAGAACAGTGCCTGAAATGGTTCAATTTGTTACCACCTTTTGAGACGAGAGGTAGGAGAACAGTGCCTGAAGAATTTGAATTTCAGAAAGATAAAAAAAAACTTACTTAAACAGAGTTGGTGAAAAAAAAATTTAGATTTCATAAATGCTCTGATACCATGAAGAAAATATTACAAGAGATGATGAAGAAAATCTAAAGTAATATTCTATCTCTTTTTCTCTGTTAATTCTAATATCTCTACAACACTATAAATAGGAATAAAAAATTAGACAAATGTCCACTAATTTAGGAATATAACAGCTGGTATCAACAACTAAATTACAGCTTGTTTTACACTAATTTACAACATGCACAACACTAATACAGTCTAATATTCTCAAAAAGTCTACACTTACAAAATATACCACTAAGTTCTACTGAAAAGTAGGTAAAAGTTGTTTTCTAATATAAAGGTTGTCTTTGAGAATAATTTAAAGCAAAGGGGGCGTGACTAAGCCAATTTGAAACATTACTAAGGAGACTAATTTTTGAGCTAAACACAAAGATGATCATTGACAATTACCCTATATTATATTAATATAAGTAATAAATGAAAATAAATACAAAGTGGATTAGTAATCCACTTACAAAATATATCACCAAGCTATACCGAAAACTAGATAAAAGCTATAACCCTTACAAAGTTAACCTCCTAACTAAAGATATATAAGCTTCCCAATTAAAACTTATGAAAAATTAAATAATCCATTAATTCTTTAGAAACTGAATCCCAAGAAGATGCCAAAACAAAACTTTCTCCCATTATAAATTGTGATAATTCTCACTATCATCAAAAACTCTCTTATTCCTTCCACAAGACCAAAGAATTACTCTTGCCCCACAGTTCCATAACATCTTGCCTTCATAGCCTTATTACTCTTCTTATACATGTATAATGTTTCTAGTGATAAAAACTGACATGATACTGGAAAAGCCCAATGTATTGCCATGTTTCTTTGTAACTTTGACCAAAGAAAATGTGCAACTAGGCGGTATAATAATAAATGATCTATATCTTAAGAGTTATTCTTACAAAACACATACCAATGGGCAAGACTTAAAAAACTTTGATTGAATCCAATCATTTGTGTTCATCTCCCAAGTGTAATCAACCACTTCAAAAGCTTAACTTTGATTGGAATTGGGCATGTCCATACTGATGCAAAGTGATCAAAAACTTGTTCATTAGGATTATCTACAAGAATCTCAATATAAGATTTACATGAGAAACATCTAGAAGAATTATTAGTCCAAAACGAAAACCAACTTCAAAAAATACCGACAAGCTAAACTCAATCGATGGCGCTCATTGAACACTACATGCACTGTCACCTGCAACCTAAATTTTGCAGTACCAAACTGCAAAACTGGACCATTCTCGCGCCATCTAACAGCCTTAATAAAACTATAAAAGCTTTATAAACATTAAAACAATTAATTAATTACTTTTTAGACTAATTTTCTTATTTGGTATATATAAACAAGGTTCTAAAAATGAAAACGAGTACCGAGGTAGTTGTCCCAAATGAGGCAAGGCATAAGCCTTAAGACGATGTTAGGTGTAATCCTCACTTCAAATTTAAAAACAATACAAAAAATTATTAATAATCTATTATATAGAGTAAAAACACATTAAAAGTTATGATACAAATTATAAAATATAATAATAACATAAATAGTGTAGATATAAAGTCATAAACCATATAAATAAATGTCTAAAACATAAGCTAAGATTTAAATAAAGTCAGAAAACAAGTTTTAAAATGAACAATAAATAACACACAAAACATGTTTTAATATGTTGGTCTTTGTTAGTTTCTTCTTCCCTTGAGTCTACTAATTCAAATCATCACTCATCACTCAATAACACTCTCATCATTACTATTTTTATCATTCATTGAATCACCATCAATATATTTACTTAACTTTACCCTTAGTATTTGTTGGTGGATTTTTTCTTTTAGTTCTAGAAGATCATTCACTTTTTTGGTATGATGTTACTTCTTTCCTTCCAACAAAAAGCTCATCATCAAGTTCATTTGTATCCCTTTGTTAGAGGTTTTCTTGGTCTCTACCACCAATACATCATTCATCATCTGATAGTACATCATCAAGTATCAAAATATCCTCATCTTCTTTGAGTGCCTTAAGTTTCATATACCTATGTTTAAATTCATCCTATTTGTGCTCAATCGATTTTAAGAAATGACTCATTTCTTCTTCTTTTTCTTCCCCCCTCCCCCCGTTAATGGCTATTGGGTTTTATAAAAAAATTCCTATGTTTAAGTTTCTTGCTATACATAACATAAACCAAAAACCTAATCCTAAGTGTGTTCAATCGATTTTATGAAAGGATTCATTTCTTTTTTTTTCTTTTTTTTTTCCATTTAATTATTATTAGGCTTCTATAAAAAAAATTTGAGCTTAGCTTAAAAACAACATAACTTGACCCTTTATTGTTTCATGAAAGAGGCTTAAACCTCACGGTGCCTCAAAGCCTACGCCTCACTTTAAAAGACATAAGTCTCAAATTATGTAGATGATGCGCTAGCCTCAAGGCACTCATCAACCGCCTCGTCTCAAGACGTGCCTCAATGCATTTTTTGGAACTATGCATATAAATATAAATACATGTAATATTTATTTTGACCAATGAATCAAAAAGATAAAGAGTAGATAGTTAAAATGTTTAAAATAATTATTTAAGCTAATAATAAAAAATTACAATTTTGTAAGTATTTATGATGTAATAAATTTTATTGATAAAATAAAAAATCTATAAAACTAAATACATTAAGAAATTGCTCTAATTTTAAGAAATTATCTAAAAAAACTAAATAAAGACATTCAATGGTAAATTATTTTAAAAAATAAATTATGTTAACCATAAAAGAAATTTTATCGATATTATTCCACATTTTACCCATAATATCAAGACAATATCTATATTATCAATTTATATTTTCTTGATATCAACTTTTTTTCGACATTGTTGCAGACAATGTATATCAATATCAAGACCTCTAAAACACGAATATTGTTAAGACATTGTCAAAAACATTGAAGACATTTTCATCTTTATACTTAATAATAAATCTTGTTCCAAGCATGAAGAAATGAAAAGATACAAAAATTTGATTGATAAGTTTAATTATCACACTGACACGTCCTGATAATACATTTGCAACTAGTGTGTTAAGTCAGTATATGCAAAACACACCAACGTCAATGGGATGCCTATTGCAGAGTCTTGAGGTATTTGAAAAATACCATTGGTTTAAGTGTTTTTTAAAATAAGGGAACTTGAATTGATGTGTTAGATATTTTGATAAGTGATACCGACTAGACATGTTATAGGATGATAGAAAATTCACTAGTGGATATTGTACTCGGAGGAAATTTTGTTACTAGGAGAAGTAAGAACGAACTACAGTAGCTAGATGTAGTGTTGAGGCAGAATACGTGCAAGACTCATACTGCTTGTGAACTAATATGGATCAAAAATATTTTAAATGAGCTGCATGTTAAGCTCGAACACATTGAGTACATCCTATACATGTATCATAAATCTTTACTGGATGTGACATTGGATCTATAAATTTTTTGAACACCATAAAATTTCGATCTAGTAAACTTAGAATCATATATTTAAACACTAGATGAATCAATAAATTACCACAATTTTTTAATCCATTTACTTTTTGGTTAGCCCACGGGAAAGAGCCAAGATACTTTGATTTCTTACATTATTTCAAGAACCTCTAATAATAGTTTGTGACAAACAAGTTGCAACTCATATAACAAAGATCCAATTTATCATAAAAGGACAAAAATATTGAGATTGATTTCCATTTCATCATAAAAGTAGTCATGAAGGGTGAAGTTAGCACTCCTTACCTCAAGTGACAAAAATATCCAAGTCTACATTTGCTTATTTTTGTTCCAAGTTGAACATGAAAGAATATTTATGATCCAGTTGAATGTTAGAATAGTTCCAATAATTGTTTTTAGTAGCTAATTATGATAGAAGGTAGTTTAGTGAATTTTATGTTTAAGTTGCATCTTTTCCTTATTAACTCTAAGTCGTATTCTCTCATATATAGTGTGTGTAATATAGACAAAACTATTAGATTGTTAACACTAAAGTCGTATTTAATTAGCATAATGAAAACGTAATGGGAATAGAAATGGTAACAGGAATTAAATTCAATGAAAAATATTACTATTACTAAGTTTGTTTGATAAATGTAATCAAAATAATGATAAATATTAAAATAATATAAAATTATAAATGAAACAAAATTAGAAATATACCTTTTCGATCTTTTAAATGAGACAAAATGATAAAAAATAATAAATAATAAGTAATTATACATATGTGTGAGAAAAATACAATATTCCAATGTATTCTTGATGGATGTAGGTGGAATCAGAATTCATGCCACTGTTGAAATGATTTACGTTTCATTCCCGATTAACCATCAAACCAAATACAAAAATATCCTGAATTATTCACATTATAATTCCTATTATTGTCAACCAAGCATGACCTAAATAATTAGGTCAATGGTTGGTTACTAACTCTTCTAAAAACTTAAACTATTGGAAAAAAGATGGATTATATTTTTATACATTTATCACTCTCTCACAAGTATTGACTCACAAGTATTGACTCTATGTACTATGCAGACTAAACATTTGCAAATCAACGAAGGCCAGAAACACATTTCAAACTCCAAAAGTCCAAGCATGACTTTCCAACAACAATATCATAAAACCTAACTTAAAACACAATTTTAACCTTGAGTCAGGGAACTTTAGCCCCAATCATCTTTAGCTTGTGTCCAAATAAAATTTGGTCAATTTCATGAACCAACAGTTAATCAAGATAGAAGAATGTTCCAATAGTATATGGCTTAAGATAGCCAAAAGGGAAGTTACCTTCTCAACATACAGAAAACGTTGAAAAACAACTAAGACTCGATCAAAATCTTAACCTTTAAGAATCAATAATAAATATTGAACTAAAAAACGTAGAATTTAACATACCCAGATGAGCTTTTTCAATTAGGTACACTTGAAGTCGATGAATTAGGTACACTTGAAGTCGATGCTTTCTCTTGCAGCTCTGGCATTGTCATACTCGAACTTTAACACGTTGGGAATATGAGAAGTATCCTTGATATATAACATCCTCCCAAAATAACTTTCTTCAATAAGCGGAAAGTAACAAGAAATCATAGAATTGACCACCCAATACCATAAGGCCCCAAGACAAATCCCCAAAGCAGTCCCAGCAAACACCTGGGCTACACTATGGTAACCCAAATACACCCTGGAATAAATAGTCAAAACCGCCAGAGCCCAATGCAGTGAATTGACAAAAAATTTGGTCCTTGGGTTCCAAATCCCAGTTCCTTTAAACGTCAAAAGAGTGCAGTACATAGCAAAGAAGAACATAAATTGGGAATGACTCGAAGGCCATCCATGAGAATCGCACATTTCAAGTATCGCACAGGTCTCAGGCCGAGCTTGTTGAACCGATTTCTTGATTAATTCGTTGATTAATTGAGAAATTAAAAGACCCAAAGCGAAGAACATGCCTTGAAGTTCTCGGCGAAATATGAAGTGGGATACGAAACCGCCAAAACAGATGAAAACAGGGACCAAAGAGACCCAGGCGAGAAAGTGACCCAATTGGTCACCTCTCCTGTACCGGACATGGGTCAGAGTCACAGCTTTCAGAGGTGGCAAAGTCATGGCGAGTTCGATTAGGGCTTGTGTGCGAAATGCAACTTTCCAACAGAAGATTGGTATCTTAACAGATCTGGATCATGAATTCAGCTTAATTAAAACGAATTTAACTAATTTGAGATGTGGAAAGTGTGTGCGCGCATTTGAGAGAGAGATTTGATTTGGAAGAAGAGAGAGTTGAAGTGGTTCTGTGGTTGTTAAGTCAGGGTTATGTTTCCCACTAAAATGGTTGAGGATCAAGTTTTAGAAGAATCCTGAAAAAAGTAAAAGCAGCTTCATGGACTACGAAACACGTTGAGTAACCTCCCATCTTTAAATAAAACGTTGACCTTATTTAAATTATTGGGATTTATATTTTACATATTATCATTTTTAATAAAAATATTAATTTTTTTAAAAATTATAAAGAAATGAAAGGTTATATTTTAAAAAATATCAAAATAATTAATTATTAAATTCTTAAATTAATTATATTATTTAATATATATAAATATAAATACATTTTATATTATTTTGAACATTAAATCAAAAGGTTATAAATAGATAATTAAAATATTTAAAATAATTTCTTAATTAATAATTTTGATGATTAATAAAATTAAATATAAATATTTAATAATAAATCATTTAAAAAAATAAATAAAATTAAATATAAATGATATTGATTATATCACATAATTAGTTAAATTTTAAATTTTTTAATATTAGTTAAAAATGCTTGCTTTTTACATTAATTATTATACTTTTTAAATTTTTTATTTTTGTTTAATTTTATAAACATATTCGAAACTTATTTTATATATATATAATAATAATTAAATAAATAATAAAATTAATTATTTTTTAATCAATTAGAAATTTATTATTGTAAAAATTTCTTAACCAAAAACGATATGAAAAGCATTCAATCTTGAATTTTGAAATTGTTTTCAAGCATATATGTTTGTTAAAAAATTATAAAAACAAAAAATATAAAATATAAAATATAAGGATAAGATATGTATTAAAAAAATTAATAACTTTAATATTATAATAGTTTTTTTATCTATGTACATACTTTTTTATAAAACTCAAAATAAAATATAAAAAACAATTAAATATTGTTATACTATATTATTTTTTAATTTTTTATTTTAACAATATATTTAAAATTAAGTGATAAAATGATAATTAAATAAAGAATAAAAATCAATCATAAGTTTTTTTATTGAATTAGAGATAGTAAACAATTTTTAACCAAAAGTATATATATTTGTGTATTTACTTCCTAAGTGCAAAATACAGAATATATTTATTTTACTTAATGTATTTTCTTTTCCCTATGTAAGGATGGTTACTGATAATCAACGATACACACTTTATATGCAAGCATGTATATACACACCATAAGATTTTTATTTTCATAATGTGCATGCTAATTTGAGCTTGACATTGTCACTCGTGTTTTTGTTTCATTTTGGGTGTTGGTATTTATAGAAATTAGTCAGCAATTTTAGAAATGAAAAAATAGAACTTTTTGGCATCTTAACAAGGCCCTCATTGGCCCTAGACGAGGTGGTCAGCGAGGTTGACTGTGACCTTGGATTATTTCTATAAATACTCCCTCTTATTGTTTCTTATCCAAAAAAATTATAGTGGAATTTTATCAAATTAGTATCTTATTTTCTGTTTCCAAATCATTATTACCTTAAGTGTTGTTCGGTATTAGTGATTGTGTTTGTGTAAGCAAAATTGCGCTCTTAAATGGTGAGTAGTTAAAGCAATGCTTACGAGTGGGTTTTATGTGAGGAACCCATACTGTTTTTAGTCATGTTTCGATTGGTAGTTGTTAGGATGTAACTTTTTTTAAGAGAGAAGCCTACGTGGCGGTGAGCCATGTGTCAACTGGTAATTGCTATAATGCAACTTTTTCAAATTGTTAGCTGTGTAAGGTACGTGATTGTCTATGTGTTCCCCGTAGACGATTTATGGTTCGTGGTTGAACTGTTTCACATGGTGATTATTGATTGTTCGTGATTGAGGATTGTCCTCTAGTTTGATTATTCACTTCACTTCACATTATTAATCTATAATTAGTGATTATACCACATTAAGTGGTACTGCTTTGGAGAAAAGTCGAATTCGTGTGTCAGACTAGGTTGTTACGAAAGCAACAAGAAAAAATAGTAATAGATAGTTTAGATAGAGGTCCTAACTAATAGAGATATTGGTAGTTTTTTGTAACTATTTTATTGCTAAGTGAATTTGTTTACTCCGAGTGGTTGTTATAAGTAATCTGAGGATGTTACCACATTGACTGGTGTTCTATATGGGTATATCTCATTATATCTTTTGTTGTGCATGCTCTATTATTTGGCTAGTACAATCTGAGTTTAAATTTTGTATATTTCTACATACTAAAGTTTAAACTCTAATTAAAAAAACTTTATTTATTTATTGTCTATCTTATGAATATTGAATATTATATTTGCTTCATTACTACTTGTTTGTGATTATTTTTACTACTACTGTGATTATCTATTAAGTGTTTATCTTTCTGTTTATTTGCATGTTTGGGACAAATCCTTAAAGAGTTAGTATATCTTTAACCTGATTATATACCATGTCTTGGAGTCCTTCAATCTTGTATCTCTTTATTTATTACATGCTCAATTTGTGATTATTTCTATCATGTATGTAACAACATACTAGATGTAGATTATGATTAGAAAGCTTATTTGATTTGTGTTGTTGCATTCTTTCTTTCCTTTACTTGTAGCATGCCTATAACTTTCTATTTATTACTTTTATTGTATTACATTAATCTACTTGCTTTCTAATTAATTTATATATTTTTTACATTTTATCGACATGCGAGTTTGGTACGAGTCTCTAAGGAGTTAGAATTACCTTACCCTAGTAATGTACTAGTGTTAGACTCTTTATTATAGTGTCTTATGTTATGTATGATTGCATACTATGAAAGTACAATCATCATTTATCGTATATTTTCTCACATATAAGGTCTTGAAATGATTGGAAATCATTTTCAGTATGTGTGACTAATTTGCATATTATGTGATGTTTGCTATGTTTTTGTATGCTTCTACCCTAGAGAGGAGCCTGTGAAGCACGCCTTCACTAGTATGTTTACCATTGTTTGTTTTTTCTTATTATTGGGTTTTTATTGTGTTGAATTGAGCATGTTGTTTTGTACTTCTACTGTGTTATTTCTTAATTCATGTTTGTGAGGCTTGCTTGGCCAAGTTGCAAAGGAGCTCATGAAAATATTCTATGGGTTGACATTTCCACCTCTCATCTAGACCACGATTGCCTATTTGGGTCGGAAGAATAATTCACCTTTATACAATTGTTCCTACGTATGAAATTCTCAAATATAATAAACATTATTAATTAAAATAAAATAAAAAATAGGCTCATATGACCCATATCACTATTTGTGTTCTACATTGGACCCCAACTTACCATTTTATAAATACTACCACGAATGGATGATTTCTTCATTTCCTTACTTCATCAATTAGAACATATATATTTTCTCTCTTCTTTTTCTTTTGCTTCCCTGATTTGCTTGCATTCTTTAAAGCGACCATCTCATGCACCAATGACGCATAAAATTTATATTAACTTGCAAGTGCACAAATCACCTATATTAAGCGATAAGTATATTTCCAAAATTGGTCTCTCAAAGAATTGCAATGGTTTAATATAATTTTTCACTTTTCTTAGAAACTTAAGTAAACAATTAAATAGAAAAATTAAACCTAAACACTCTATCACAATGATTGCCTAAAAAATCCTAAAATAATAACAAACAATTAAATATAAACTCTACTAAAAACAAAATCAAGACAGTTGTAAAATCAATAGAGGATTTATGGGAAGTTTAGCTAGTTAAACATGTTTGTATCAAAAGATTTAGGTAAATTAAAGTGAATGAACATATAAACTTGGATTATTGTTTTATCTTTAAAATATGAAAACTCCTAATCAAGGATTATTATTTTTGTTAATCAGCCAATTATTGTCTTATGTTCGAGATGATCAACTACTTAATTAAATTATGCTCAAGAATACTCAAAACAAAATCAAGACAGTTGTAAAATCAATAGAGGATTTATAGAAAGTTAAGCTAGTTAACCATATTTGTATCAAAAGATTTAGGTAAATTAAAGTGAATGAACATATAAACTTGGATTATTGATTTATCTTTAAAATATGAAAACTCTTAATCAAGGATTTTTTTTGTTAATCAATCAATTAATGTCTTTTGTTTGGGATGATCAATTAATTAATTAAATTATGCCCAACTCTTATTCAAGTTGTCCAAATTGGATCTAGATGATGTGCTTGAAACTTAATTATCAAATTTTCAATCTATAAATGGCTAATAAATTGTTCATAAATAAATCTTGTAACAAACTTGTATCAAGAAATAAGCTTTATTTAATTAAATAAAATATTAACCTAAATAATCTAAATAATCTAAATAATCATGATAACAAAGCTAAATTCTCATAGAAAAATTAGCCACATATGCTTAAAATAAAATCCATGATCAAATAAAAATAAGTATGCATCCAAGAAAATAAGAATAAGCTAAATTTAGAAATAAAAGCTTTCCAATTAAATCTAAATACGAACAATGGATAGATGATATTTTCTACTCTAAAAGTGTGTGATCTTGATGTTCAAAGGGCTCTTGAATCTCTATAAATATTTTGTTCTCTTCTTGGACGTGGAAAAACTCCCAAAAAGTTACTTTAGAACGATTTCTAAGTCTAATCTATGTGTATATATGACCTAATAAGCTATTGTAACTTATTTATAAGTAAAACACGATTCAACACTAGAAATTAGAATTTTAGTAAGCATGCAGTGGCATGACTTTTCTTATGCTGCAACATATAGCTCAAAATCAACCTCATTATATAACTCTTGGATCGTCCACCATGGCATAAATGTTTTTCGCAATGACACACAATGTTTAGTTGTTCAATTAGAAAAAACC
The DNA here is from genome assembly GCA_030763125.1 of Hippophae gyantsensis. Taxonomy (NCBI): domain Eukaryota; kingdom Viridiplantae; phylum Streptophyta; class Magnoliopsida; order Rosales; family Elaeagnaceae; genus Hippophae; species Hippophae gyantsensis. The sequence goes on along the minus strand of CM061031.1, from coordinate 49,272,389 downwards.
TAAGAGCTGACTATCATGGCACATTTATTCTTTGTCGTGGCGTGCAACTTTTGTGTGGAATTTGGTTGTGCCCCTTACAGTGGTTAATTTTTTATGTAAGGTTTATAAACATATGCAAACCTAAGTGTTGTGTTTTTATGTGTTGACATTGTTTATCTCATTTGAAGCTAAAAACACCTTATATATATCAAAACATACATGTGACTTTGAAAATATAGATTTGTAAAAATAATCAAGTAAAAATGTTATAATCAAACCTATTCATTCTAAATAAGCACATTAAAATCATGAAATATGAGTGCTTTTTAAGTACGTATAACAATCACTAACCAACTTCTTGTTAGTCTATAGCAAGTAAAGTGATCTAAAAACCTAAAAGAAAACATAAAAACTAAACTATATGTAATAACCTAAACCACTTTCTAGATTGAAATGGTTGCATTTAGTGTATGCAATAAGCTAGGTGGTCCTAATGGATGTGTTAAAGTCGTGTGAGGGCTTCTAATGATGATACTCACAAATATTCTAATAGGAAAAAACTAAAAAAAAAAGATTAATAACAAAACTAAAAATTTAAATCAATAATTATTCTCACGCTTTAGAGTCTTTTTAGTTCATAATTAAAACTCAAGCACAAGTTCATTCAACATTTGAAATGATCAAGGTTCATCATGCAAAATCAATTACACATCATAAATTCATGTCCCATGACTTGAAACATATCAACATTGATTACCCCAAACCTATTGTTAAGAATCCTAAATTGCTTTGACTCTATTCTTCACAAGGTATACTCTTAATATTATACTGATCTTATAGGTTCCAACACTCAACAAAGCATATGCGAACATAAGTTATGTAAAGAATAAAACAAAAAGATTTGCATATGTTTATAAATAAGAAAGACTTAAATGTGCATAATATGGATCTCATGAAAGTAATCAAATGCTATGATTATAAAGACATCATGTTACTAATATCATACTTCAATTAAAATTATTAAGAAAGAAATATTCGATATGTGCTTCAAGATGAATAAAAATCCATTTGACTACAAGAGGTTGTTTTTTACTATGTTGGTAATAGCCATATCACTTCTTTCTAAAATTTAAGATCATATTATTTTTTTTTACTATTTTTTTTTCTTTTTTTAAGAGAACAGACTCATGTATATATGTATGTATGTATGTATGTATGTATGTATGTATAATAATAAGTGGCTAATATAGCTTCTATATATCATTTTTCACTAAAAGAAAAGGCATAAAAAGAAGATAGGCACAAACTTTCAATTACTATTCAAGTCATTTAATCAAAGAATGAAAATAAGTAAATGATACTTTATTAGATGTTTAAATTCCTAATATTCAATATAAAACCTATAGTGGTTATCTAACAATTTAAAATTGGGTGATGCACTATATAAGTTCCTTAGATTTGGTCATTTGTGTCATATATTAGAAATCATGTCATTTAGTCTCTTAGCTTTGTAAAAACGACCCATTAAGGACAAATTGTAATATTTTAATAATTTTTCATTTAAAATATTATTATTTTCTATCAAGTGACTAAAATGCGATTAAAATATGAGTTTTTAACAAGAATAAAAGTAAAATTTTATATGAAAGAGTTTAAGAAAAAATAAATAATAATAGAATTCAAAAAAAATATTTAAATATTGAAATTAATAAAATATTAAAATAAATTAATGACAATTAACAAATATTAAAATATGAATATTTTGTGAATTTTCTTTTATATTAATTATGACTTTACTATTGTTAAATACTCATATTTTTAAATCACGTTTAATCACTTGATAGAGAAATAATAATATTTTAATAAAAAATCATTAAAATAATACAATTTGGACTTAAATGTCCCTAATCAACTAAACAATAACAAACAAATATTTGAGAAAATATAAAATCCATAATTTTTTAAGAAACTTTTCCCTCACCCTAACCTAAAATCTATATTGTCCTTAATGTTCAAATGTAAATCAAAGAAAAGAAAAAAAGTTACCCAATTATAATAGTGTAATGTGATTAAGCATGATAATGTGGTTACTACTCTTGTTGCATCCATTATCTAGTCCAAGTTCTATCAAATAGAGAAAATCACAATGTACTTCTTATGAATCACATATTATCTAACAATTATGAAATTAATAGTTTTAAAAAATATAAACATTATCCACAATAGCATAAATAAAATTAAAATAAAACACATCAAATTGAAAAAAAAGGATCATAATAAAAATAAAAATAAAAAATATTTTAAATAAGTCAAAAAAAAAGGTGGTGCTCAGTTCTCTATGTCATTTGGTTCATCTTCATACTTAGGTGTAGATTTGGGCAGCTTATAGACAAAATCATAACCAAGAAGCTCATGTACTCTCCTAAATTAACTACAATCAATTCCGAAATGGGAGAATTGTAACCTTTACATATCATGAAGAGATCACATTCATTTGTCCTAAAAAAGCCTATGCCCACTTATCCATTCCATCTATTGGGCTTTGAAAGTTTTTAGTTACAGATCTAATTAACTAGAGGGGTGAATAGATAATTATTCAAATTATGCCAAATTAAAATTTCATAGACGGTTGAACATAAAATTAAAATAATGTGAAAATAAAGATTGACACACGAGATTTTTAGGTGCAAAACAACCTAGGCCACAATAATAACCTGAGAAGAAAACCACCAATCTATCAAACTACCTAACTATCTACTAAGAAAATAATATTAGATTACAAGACTAAGACTCAAACTACTTGTCTTAGATAATTCCCCAAGTAACCTACTTATAAGACTATACTTTATTTCATATTCTCCATAATAAGGTGTACGAATCTGGACCAATATTTTCATAAACTCAAGTCACAGAAGCTATCGAACACATTAGATGGCACCTGAAAAAGTTTGCACAATAACACAAGTGCAAGGCATGTCCTAGAGTAGATTAAAAAATATAAAAAATCCTAGCTAGATGATTTAATGAAATAATAGATAAGACAAAATCTTTAGAAAACCCTAGAACAGATGATTGAGCACATGATCATTATTAAGATACGCTTGTTAATCAATCAAAAATAACTAGAAAATATTTGATAGATTAATTAAAGAAAGAAGCCTAACAAAATAGGATTTTGCAAAACATATTAAGAGAAAGATCTTATGATCAAAAGATTAAAGCAATTATATCTCATAGATTTGAATACATTAGGTTTGTTTAAATAGAAATTATTGAAGACTTAGGTCAAAGGCTAATTACTAATTGTTTTCAAAAATTAATTTAAAAACCTTTAAAGAATGAGGAAAATATAGTAATTAAGATGTTTGGCTCAAGAAAACAATTCAGTTGAAGTTGAAGCTCTCGTCGTTCGATCAATCTAAGCTAAGTTTAATCGATTAAACCAATAAGATTGATTGGTTGGAATCATTTCTGATCAATCTAGGCAATGATTAAAAAATGATTGATTGATCTAAACCAATCTAGATTGATCCAAGTTTTAAAAAAAAAATCAAGACTAGGTAGATCGACATGATCGATCTAGTCTTCAATCGATCGTACCCAAAAATTTGATCGATCTACCCCAATTTTCAAAATCAATTTGAGAGGGCTCAAATCATAGTAGATTGATACTTTAATAATCTATCTCCTCGATCAATCTAGATATTACTCCATTGATCAAATAACCTATATACTAAATGTTCTTATGTGTCTAATATGGAATCTAACGTGCATAAGAATAGAAGTATACTTGAAATATGTTAATTTGAAGCTTGATAGTTTCTTTCGCTTTGACTATTGATATTGAACGATGAGCTTAGAAATTGAATTACATTTAAATATTTTGTTCAAGAATATCATCAACACTCATAAAAATTACAATCTCCCCCTTTAACATATTTTTGTGACAAACCTTTCTCTTACTACATCACACCCATAGAAAAAAAATGCATTTTAGACAGTGAGCTATCCTAGAATCTAGTGAAATTATCTCCGCTTGAAATCTTGACAACTTATATATACACTAAAAAACAAAAAGGCAAATAGGCACATCCCTTATCCCGAAAGATTTATTGTTTATTAGTATAGTGTATGTAATAATAGAAAAGTAAAGAAACATATACAAATGATGAGTAACAATAGATAGAATATTTAAGTATTACTCCTCTTATATGACATATTGAAAAGACTTGAACCCTCAATGTGCAATATCTCCCGTATAGATATTTCTTCAATTAACTATCCATATTTAAATATTTCTTCCAATAACTCTCCTTTTTGTTATACAAATAATTAATATAACTTGTAAGCTTAAATTCGATATGAGCAGGATGTGATGTATGCAATGAATGAACTCCCCTAAGTTCTATGACTTTCCAAAATAAAGTAGAAAAAACAAAAAAAAAATTATAAAACTTGATATATATATAATTTCTTTGTTATTGAGAGTAGTAGACTTATTTAAACATGATTAAAATATAAAACTCAATTAATGATAATAATCTTATTCAAATTTTGATTCTCCATTGAAAGCATAGATATATAGACAAGAAACACAGACATAATAACACATACGATGACATATCGAAAATCATCCAAAAGTAAGATACATGTTTGAACTATAATAGTATGCCAATTTATTCATTAATGATCAGACATGAAAGATTCAGAAGAAAAAAGTATCACCTATCGTGGAAAACTACTATTAAATCCTTACTTTTTACAAAATAAAATTGTCTATTAAAAGAGAACTTAAAATTTTTATTATTAGTTTTTTTCTTCCCTTTTTTGTATAATCACTTTTGGCTCTTTCTTTTTGTGTACACAATTTCTTTTGTATTTTAATTTTTTCTTTATTATTTTCTTAAGAAAATATGCAAGAGTCATGAACTTAGTATGATGACTTTCATACTAGTTATAAGGTAGCCATCTTCATTCATTACGATAGCTTCACACATCATAATAGGTAGCCCTTTCAAAAGTAGGTGTTTATATTAAAATTTTAGAAAGTGAAGGACTAAGCTTAAACATTGTTATACAGCCAAGGTTAGCTCAAGCTTAGAATCTTACCAAAAGTAATCATAAACTTTAAGCATGATATACAATATGTGTTCAAGGAGTACGTGAGTAGGTTCTTATCAACATTGATCACCACATGTGAAAAAGTATGTAAATGTACAAGTCAAAATACCCATTTGCCCAATATAATGTCAACCAAAAAATGAGGTAGTATGAAAAAAATATGTAATGTTCATGTCATTGTTAGAATAGGTCTACTCCTTTTTTATTTTTTATTTTTATAAAAAATGAAGAAACATATATATAAAGAAATGGACAAACAAACTAAATATCCTTATCTAAGGTCAATTAATCACTCAAACAAAGGTACCTAGGTAAACATTAAATGACGGTTAGGTGACCAAAAATAGACAATCTTTCCTAACCTAAACTTTCTTGAATTTTGGTTTATTTATATCTTTAGGATGGAAATCAACTACTTTAGTTGCTATTGGCATATTCTTGGACATTCCTTTATATTTCCCATTCATCCTAAATAAAAATGCAACATGCATGATATGATGGTGATAATTGGTCCTAGAATCAAAAGATTTAAAATTCATTTGCCTCTTTGAACCAACAACTTCATGCTTTCTAGTAGAATTAATGGATATACTATGCATAGATGGATGATAATAATGAGTCATATAACTAGAACTATGGAAATAGTTATCAACATACACAATAATCAACAAAAATATACACTTGGGCCTAATATGCATTTCCTATTTCCTACCACAATGATAACAGACAAGCATAAACTTAATAATTTTTTTTTGTATTATAGGTACAATGGCTCTTTGTGAATAATGAGTAATAATAGGAGTTGATTTAGGGCCTTATAAATATCATCTTTGATGTTGAAGAAATATGTGTAGCAAGTGAAGAAGAAGGGTTAGATGGTTTTGTAAACTGAGTTGTTTTTGAAGATGATGGCATCAAGTTCTCATCTACATAGGCTATCCCTCTCTTGTCTCCAAAAGGTTTTTCATATGCAAGAACTTTGTCTAACCTTTAAGTTCCAATGGTCAACCTATTCACAGCTTCCTTTGATTGTTCAAGTTTTTACACAAGATTCCTATTTTCCTGTTTAAGATCTATAAGATTTGAATTCAAACCATCAATATGTGCAAAATTCTCAGCTTTTTCTTTTTTCTAACATGTTGGAATTTACTTCATAGGATTTTAGTTTATCATTCAATTTTGTTACTTCTACTAGTAACCTATTATTTTCTTTATTACCACCCAATAAATCTATAAATAGATCCTTAATGTTATTAGTATTAAATTTAGTAAGTAGGAGTTCAGAATCACTTCCCTTACTATCTGAGCCAATGTTAGACTTGTTGGAGTATCCACTAATAGTTGAAGTAAACATTGGTGTATGTTTAGTTGTTCTCTGTATCTGTGTTTTGGCTTCTCATGTACAAAACATGGTGTTTGTTTATTCTTACTTAGTATTTTGTCTTCCTTTATGTAAGATTAGTTACTGCGAATTAGTAATACACACATACATATTTATTTTTTGTAGTGTGCATGCTAGGTTGAGTGTTGTGGTTTTTGTCGAGCAAGTGTGCAAGCTAGCCAATGTTATTGCTCATGTTTTCATTTCATTTTGGTACCTTACTACACACCTCACCACACCCTTCACCACTACCCTTCGCCACTACCCTTGGCGAGGTCCATGGTGAGATGGATAGTATGGTGGCCGGTCAAGTTTTATAAATACCATTTTTCTCTTGTTTTATTATCCAAAAAATATGTAGAAAAGCTATATCAAATTGACATCAAGATTTTCTATTTTTGGATCACTAATATCTTCTGTATTATTTGTTATTAGTGATTTGTGAATGTGTGAGCCATGTGTCGATGGGCAGTTTTCCTCATACAACTTTTCTTCTTATGTGATAATCATATTGTGAGAGTGAGTTAAGTTAAACTCTTTGATTTCTTACATCTTGGATTGTGTGTCACTTGATGGTTTATGGTGGACTGTGTGTCCCATAAAGATGGATGGTTGTTAGTGATTGAGGGTGGCCCTTATTGTTCACATTACTAGTCTATAGTTTCTAATCACACCGCATTGGATGGTGTTAGCTTTGGAGGTAAGCTGAGTTTGTTTGTCAAACTAGGTCATTGCAGACGTAATAAGTAAGAGAAAAAATAGGTTATTCAGAAAAAGTTTCATCTTCTTTCAACCTAAGGTTTTCAAATTGAGTACCAAGCATGAAAAATTTAATTCATTTAACTTGTGTGGTGCCCTTATGTGTAGCTTCTAAAATATCCCAAGTATCCTTAGCAGTATCAGCATTTGAGATACGACAGAACTTTTTATAAAAAAAACACTAAAGATAACATTAATACCTTTTTGGTTCCAGTTACAAGTAGTTCTATCTTGAGTGGTCCATTCTTTTCTAGGTTTAAGTATGGCAATATTATCTTTGGTAACCATAGGTGGCTCCCAATCATAAAAAATAAAGTTCTAGACACTCTCATCTATAGAACGTAGAAAGGATCTCATACAAGCCTTCCGATATAGGTAGTTAGACCCATCAAAGAAGGGAGCACGGGTTGTAGATGAACCTCTCTCATATATGATTCATAATAAGATCCTTGGAAAATAATAAGTATAACTAGTGACCTATTCTAATACCAATTGAATGTTTTTAGTTATTGATCTTATTAACTAGAGGGATGAATAGATAATTAATCAAATTATGCCAATTTAAAACTTCACAAATAGCTAGAGATGCAACCATATGTAAATAAAATAATGTAGAAATAAATATCTACACATGATATTTTAAGGTGAAAACAACATAAGTCATAACAATGACTTAAGAGAAAAACTATCGGTCTACTGAACCACCTAACTATCCACTATGAAAATAATGTTCGATTATAAGACTGGAACTCAAACTACCTATCACAGATAAATCCCCCAAGTAACCTACTTATAAGCCTCCACTTTCTTTCACAATCTCCATAAGCAAAGTGTATACATTCGGATCAACGTTTCAATAAACTCGAGTCACACGAATTATCAAACTCATTCAGTTGGCACCTGAAAGTTAGTATAGTAACACAAGTGCAAGGCATGTTCTAAAGTAGATTAAACAATGAAAAATCATTGTTAGATAATTTAACGAAATAGTAGATAAAACAAAATCTATAGCAAACCCTGGAATAGATGATTGAGCATATGATCATTAGCTTGTTAATCAATTAAATATAATCACAAATTGTTTGATAGATTAATCAAAGTAAGAAGCTTAACAAAATATGATTTTGTAAAACAGATTGGGAGAGGGAGAGCTTATGATCAAAAGATTAAAGCAATGGTGGTTGTGAGATTAGAATACATTAGGTTTGTTTAAATAGAAATTATTAATGCCCTAGGTTAAAGGCTAATTATTAATCCATTAAAAAATTACTTTAAAGACCTTTAAAGAATAAGGATAATATAATAATTAACAGGTTTGACTAGTGTAAATAATTAGGTTAAATTTGAAGCCTTCATCGCTTGATCGATTTAAGTTAAGCTCGATCAATTGATTCAATAATGTCAATCAATCGAAACCTTTTCGATCGATACAGGTTATAAAAAATGAAAACCATGAAACTATGTAGATTGAATGTGATTGATTCTTGATCAATCCAATTCTTAATCAATCAAACCAAAAACTTCAATCGATCTACCCAAATTTTAAAATAAATCTGATAGGACGTAGATCACAGTAGATCGATACTCGATTAATCTACCTGCTCGATCGATCTAGACATTACTAGATCGATCAAGTAACCTATATATTAAATGTTCTTATATGTCTAATAGGAAATCTAACATGTATAAGAATAGAAGTATACTTGAAATATGTTCATTTGAAGCTCAGTAGTTTCTTCCACTTTGACTAGTGATCTTGAAAGACAAGCCTAGAAAGAAAATTACATTTAAATATTTTTTTCATGAATATCACCAAAACTCATAAACCTTATAGGCTTGATAATTTTTCACATAATCAACCTCTTTTTGCAACTTATAATCTTGGTCTTTGATTGATGTTTTGGAAGAAGAGGTAGCTCCTATACTCCCTAGGGTGGATTTAGTCCTACTTGTGAGGTATTTCATGTAATTTGAGGTCAATAAGTCACCAAGATGCATTAAAACCTCACCTTTGGTAAACAACTTAATCAATGATTATTTGTAGATAGTCTGGTCGTCTGGTTTATTATTGCCCCAACATCCATTAGTTTGGTAGATGTAATGGAATATAGTAATATAGCTATTTCTCTATCCACTATACTATAATGTATGGTAGGCATCAGTTTGGAACATATAAAATACTGCCAAATATGAAAGACCTTTATTAAGTATTTTGCATCAAAAGATTTGTCTCTCTTATTGACAATATCCCATTCTGCCCCTTCCACAACTAAAGCTTTTATTACTTCATCGTAATCCACATTTTCCAAATAATTCCCATACTCCCCATTGGTCAACATCCCTCATTCTATAGAAGGAATTTTTGTTAGAAGGGACAAAAGGGACAAATACACCTCTTACAATTGCTTGATTGTTCATAGCATCAGGAATTAGCATCAAGAACATTAGTATAAAATTTCCTTACTATTGATATAACAGTAGCCTTTAGGCTCTTAACAAATAATCCCAACCAAGGGCATATATTTTATCATTTATACCATTGAATGGATGTATCCAAAAATCCAAACCCCTTTCCACAATGACATTTTTATTAAACTCTGTTGCTTTATCAAATATTAATTTAGCCTCAAGACTAACAAACTTAGCCCAATTGAATTCTCTTGGAACCACTTTCTCCTTTCCCTTCTCATTATTTTTTTCCCTTAGGTGCCATTACTTTCAAGTTCTAAAAATAAATACCTATAAAATTTACATAAAATACATTAACTAAATTCTTCTTCATCTTTTTTAAACCAAATTAGGATTTTGTTCACTTAGATCCAAAATATTATCTCTTAAAATTCAGGAAATAAAACCTAGAGATTATTTTTTGAATTTGGGTCACTTACTTTTGACTTTTGCAAACACTTTGAAGAAGATGAAATTGATGTAGATACCTCCTTTGAAGAAGACTTGAAGAAGCTTGAAGAAAAATCTTTGTAAAGATGGTTGGAAAATACTTAGGGATGAAAAAGTAAGTAGAAATTTGAGGAGATTTGGAGCAGAAGATGAAATTTGGTGAAAATGGTTGTTTTGTGTGAGAGGAAATTAGGGTTGAAGAAGAAGAGAAAATATTTGGCAAGAGATGGTCTAAAATCATAATTGGGGGGATTTTTGTGTAAAAAATTATTTGTTGGTTGTGGTGCTCATTGAAAATTCTAAGCATATACAATCTAAGACCAGTGCACTATTGTGCACATAAAAGTCATGTTGCGGTGCAAATTAAATTTCTCCAACCCAAAATTTCATCTTAGAGACCCGTGTAGTGGCTCATTTTTTTTATAAAACTAAACGAAAATAATGCTAAGCAATAAGTTACCATAGAATAAAAAATACTGGATAATAATAACATGAGATAAAAATAAAATAAAATAAAAATAACCATAACTAATAAATAAAAATAAAAGAAGTTTTTTAATGGGTTACCTCCCATTTTGGGCTTAGTTTAACGTTTTACTAAGAAGCTGCTTAGGGGGTCTACAATTTGTAGATTTTAACTCACTCAATATCCCCATTGTCATTGAGTTTATGTCAAGATGTTCTTAAAAATCTATAGTTTCTTCCAAGACTATCATTGATAGACTCTTATTATTAATAACAACAATTTTCTTGATTGAGGCTATGAATGACTTACCAAGAAATACAGTGTGCTTCTTTTCCAATTTTAGGGTCTCTTACAAAATCTTCTGGTATGATAAGATTATCTACTTGTACCATTAAGTCCTCTATTATACCCTTCGAATATATTAGAGATTTATTAGTTAATTGTAGAGACATAGTTGTGGGTTTTAGCTTCCCCACTCCTAACTACAAGTATAAAGAATAAGGAATTAATTAAAACTTGTACCTAATTCTAAAATAGAATTTACCTCCTTCTTATTACCAATGGTGATATTAACTTCTAAGATCCTTGGAGGTAGCTTGCAAATTACTTGTGCTCTAGAATCATTTGGTAAAAGCTTAGAAAATTCAAGAAACTCAATGTCTAGTAACTCATCATTTTGAAGGGCTGTAAAAACCTCCATATGTTCATTTTGGATAGGAAGCGCTTCTGGTGCTTGTTTTTGCAAATGCTCAATTAATTTCCCTACTTGTACTTCTACTCTTTAAATGGATGCGTCCAAAGAATCCAACCTTTAATTATTTTTCACTGGTTATGTTTACTAACTTGAATAAAAGCATTCAAATTGTCCTTTAAAATTGGTTTATTTGGAGGATTTTATGGCATGTGTTGGTTGAATTATGGGCCATGCATATGGTTTTGGTTTGGGCATATGTAGGTGTTTGCCTTCCAAGAGAAATTATAATGATTTCTCCACCCTCAGTTTTAAGTATTTGCATGAGAGTCACTTGTTCAGGACCTACAATTAGTTCTCCTAGATAAGGAAAAGTGTTAACACCATGCCTATAATTACTACACATTACATATACCTTTCTATTTAAAGTGTCCTTAGTGGCAAGAAAAGCAACTTAGTTAGTCAACTTTGCAAGTTGCATAGATCTTTTAGTGCAGATCCTACTCATGAACTATGGCTCTACTTACTCTAGTTCTTTTCTATTGGAAATTAGCACCCAACATTTCATAAAGATAATAAGTCTTTAGAGAAAATTTTCCCCCATAGCACCACCTACAGTGTTATCACTTATGAATTGATACTGTTTTGTCAATCCAACATAGAAAAATTGGTTTTATAGCTATAACGGGTTGCTATGGTGTGGACATTGAGTGAGAAATTGGTTTGAACATATCCCAAGCTTCATGACATGACTCTCTTTACTTTTGAGAGAATATTTCTATTTTAGTTCTCAAATAGAAATTTTTTTATGGGGAAAAATTGGTTTTATAGCTATAACGGGTTGCTATGGTGTGGACATTGAGTGAGAAATTGGTTTGAACATATCCCAAGCTTCATGACATGACTCTCTTTACTTTTGAGAGAATATTTCTATTTTAGTTCTCAAATAGAAATTTTTTTATGGGGATATAATTTTTCTATGAATTTATTGTAGATTCCCTCCCATGTTATTCGGGCACCTGGTGGGAGAGTCATTAGACAAGCCTTTTCTCTATCTTTGAGATGTGTGGAAAACACCTCATTTTTTCAGTTGGTCTTCATTAAGCCCTTACAAAGGAAATGTTTATACAGTTGAATAGAAATCTCTATTGGAAGTCAAAAGATCTTTATTAGAAATTCCATAGAAGGGGACAACATGAAATAATGAATATTTTTCAATTCACAATTTCAAGTTGTCTCTCCCAACTATATACAGGCAGTTGTAGTGCCAATGATTGGTCTTGCATACTCTTTCATTGCTATCCCCCATGGCAAAACATCTCCTATGTTTAAAGGTTAAAATAAAGGCTCTATTTGTGGCTTTATTAAGGCTCTTGGATTTGAGTATCCACCATTTTAAAGTACTCTTTGGATCTATTAACATTATATATGAAAGATAAGAGTTGATTCCCAATGAATCTTTAGCTATGCATATACTAACAAAAACAATAATTAAATTAAAGCACAAGAAGGTAAACTAAAAGAAATAAAAATTATATAAACAACTAAAAGAAAATAAATAAAATAGACAAGAAACTAAAATAATTCCAACAAACAAAAATAACTAAACAAATTACAAATATTCGTAAAGAGCTTTTAAGAAGTTTGAAAAAAACTCTAAAATGCCAATTTCCTAGCAATGATGCCAAAAATTTGATGCATAAATATTGTATTAAAAGCCTACAAGTACATTAATCACCTATAGTAAGTGACAAGTATATTCCCAAGGTCGGTCTCTTAAGAAATTGTAATGATTTTAGATAATTTTTTACTTTTCTTAAAAACTTTAACAAACAATTAAACAAAAAAAATTAAATCTAAACACTCTATCACAATGAATGGGATGAAAACCCTAAATTAATAATGAATAATTAAATATTGACTCAAATCAAAAGGTACTCAAGATAGTTGTAAAAGCAAGGGAGGATTTATGGGAATTTTAGCTAGTTAACAATGCCTACGTGGAAAGATTTAGGTAAATTAAAGCAAATTAACATATAAACATAGATTATTGGTTTTTCCTTTAAAATACGAAAACTACTAGATCAAGCATTATTTTCTTTATTAATCAACCAATTAATGTCCTATGATCGAGCCGATCAACTAATTAATTAAATTATACCCTAGGAAAATAAAACTATTTAAATTGATACAATGATCAAGTCACCAATTTAAACTCTTGTTCAAGTTGTCCAATTAGATCTAGATGATGTGTCGGAAATCTGATTCTTCAAATTTCAATCTATCTATGAAGAATAAATGGCCAATAAATTGTTCATAAATAAACTTTTAACAAACCTTGAATATAAAAAATCTTTACTTAATTAATTATAAAAGTATTCACCTAAATAATCTAAACAATTATGGCAACAATGCTAAATTATCATAGTAAAATTAGCCACATATGCTTAGATAAAAATTCATGATCAAATGATAATAATCATGTATCCAAAAAAAATAAGAAGAAGATAAATCTAGAAATAAAATATTTCTAATTAGACCTAAATACCAACAATGGATGGATGATGTTTCCTACTCCAAAAGTATGTAATCTTGATCTTCGAAAGGCTCTTGAATTTCTATAAATATTTTATTCTCTTCTTGGATGTGGAAAAAATCCCATAAAGCTACCTTAGAACTATTTCTAAGTCTTATCTATCTATATATATATATATATATATATATGACCTAATGAGCTATTGTAACTTATTTATAAGTAAAACACTGTTCAACACTTGTAATCAAAATTTCAGTACGTGTATGATGAATGCTTAAAGCAATAATTTTTCATGGTTTTCTTGCACCTAAATATAAATAATAAGTTTTGATTATATATGTTTTTATCATTATTTATACAAATCTATATTTTCAAAATCGTGAGTATTTTCCTTTACATTTCAAGTGTTTTTAGTTTCAAATATAGAAGTTGACCAACACTTGAAGAACTCATTTTTACCTTAAAAGCTTAAAGGAAAATGCATGTAAGCCTTACATGTAAAACCATCCAATATGTAATGAGTGAAGATCAAGAATTGAAGTTGAACATTAATGCTCACAAAGGTTATCTTGTTTTTAGTGCTATTAGCAATATACGTGGTAATGACGCCAAAAACTTGATGTGACAAAATTAGGTGTACAAATTTTTTATGATTTATAAAATAGCATGCAAATGCACGAATCACTTATAGAATATAATAAATATACTTAGAAGGCCAGTCTCTTCAAGCTCACTGGGTTGGAGCAATCGTTTCTCTTTTGCTTTGTCTAAATCCATATTTAGCTCTTTAATTTCCCAATAAGCCTTATGTTTGAGTTCTACGGGTAAGTGGCATGATTTCCCAAAGATTAACTAGTAAGGGCTCATTCAAGTGCATGTTTTGTAAGTCATGTGGTAGGTACATCAAGAATCATTTAACTAGATTGCTCATTCCTTCCCTAAAAGGCGCATAGTGCATTCCAAAGCCCTTTTATTTGTCTATTACTCACTTCCACTTAACCAAAAGTTTGATTATGATATAGAATGGCCTCTTTATGTGTGATGTTGCACTTCTTATAGACCTCATCAAAACCTTTGTTGTAAACATGGCTTCCTCCATCACTTATTATTGCTCAAGGTGTCCTCAACTTGCTAAAAATTGAATCCTTCAAGAATTTCACAACAACATTAGTATCATTAGTTTTAGTGGGTATAACTTCAACGCACTTGGACACATAATCCCTAATGACCAAGATATATTCATATCTATAAGATTAGGGAAAGGGACCTATAAAGTCAATCCCATGTACTTCAAAGTTTAATAATTGAAATAGATGTCAAAGATATTTCATATGCTTTGCCTATATTGCATATTCTTTGACATCTATCATTATGACCACAAAACATATTAGCATATTTAAATAGAGTTGACCAATAAAATCTAGATTGTAATATCTTAAGAGCCATTTTATTACCTCAAAAATGGCCCCCATAATGAAAATCATAACAAAAGGCCAAGATGTTCTTATGTTCTTCTCCAAGCACACACCTTCGGATTATTTGACCTTGAAAAATATTGAATAGAAAAAGATCATCCCAGAAGTAATTCTTACAAGAGTTTAACAACTTTTTCTTTTCCTGAAAAGAAATGTTAGGTCTCAAAATATCAATACTAAGATAATTAGCTATATCAGTATGCCATGGAGTTGGACCTATTAACAATAATTATTCATCAGGAAAAGTTTTGACAATTTCTTCTTTACTCTCACATTCAAGAGAGTTGAATTCATAAATTAGCCTAGATAAATGATCAATTAATAAGTTTTCACTACCTTAGCTTAGCATTAGGTTAACTTAGTAGATATCATAAAGTAGCATGATCAAAATGCACAATTGCTTTAGAATATACTAAGTAAGACCTTAATTTATCTAAAGAAAACACAACCAATAATCTTTTCTCAGTGTTGGAATAATTTATTTGGACATGATTGAGTATTTTTCTAGTTTAATATATAACATGCAAGTTCTTATCCACTCCTTGTCCTAAAACTACTCTGATTTCTTAAACAGAAGCATCACAAATAATTTCAAAAGGAATAGACCAATTAAGCGCGAAAATTAAAAGGGAAGATGTTAATTTTTCATTCAAAGTATCAAAGGAGACAAATAAAGCATCATTAAAATCAAAATAATATCTCTTGACAACAAATTGTATAAAGTATGACTTAGTTTAGAACAATCTTTAATAAATTGCCTATAGAAACCTACATGTCCTAAAAAGCCTCTAATCCCTTGAGAAAAAATAATAAGCTATATTAACCATTTATTATAATACATATATATACATGTTTCTACTCTCTTAAAAAAAGAGAAAGAAAAAATAATAAACAAGAGGAAAAATATAGTATAACTAATTACTATGATCTAGATTTCTTATAAGTAGTGACATATCTATTATAAAAAAATAATAGGAATAACCCCTTGAAGTCAAAAACATTTTCATTCATCTCAAGGCACCTTCTTGATATTTTTGAATGAATTATGACATTAGTAATATGATGTCTTCACAATCCTAACATTTGATTCATTTCATGAGATCTATGTTATACCCTTTTGAGCCTTTCTTGTTTATAAATATGTGAATCCCTTTGCTTTATTCTTTACATAACTTCTATTTGCATATACTTTGTTGAGTGTTTGGACTTATAAGATCAGTGTTATATTGAGAGTATATCTTGTGACGAATAGAGTTCAAGTGAATTTAGATTCTTAAAACTAGGTTTAGAAGAATCAATATTGATATGTGATGAGTGCTTAAAAAACACTAAAATTACCATGATTTAATGTACTTTAATTGATTAAAAAGATTTATATTTATATGATTTTATCATATTTTTATATAAATTTATCTTTTCGGAATCACAGGTATTTTATTATTTTTTTAGGTAGTTTGCTTCAAAAATAATTTAAAGACTCGAAAAATAATACTATAGGAAATACATCACAAATATGTTAAGAAAAAATGAGGAAATGTCAAAAAAATGGAAAAATGGAAAAATGGAAAACTGCCCAATTGCTCATGTGCGCATCACGTAGCCATGCCCATTCACACCGAAAATCCACACGCAGCCACTTCCATTCATATAGTAATTCTACAAGCAATATACCAAATTTCTATGCGTGTTAGTACTTATGTCAACACCCATCCACTCTACGAATCCCACACGGGTCAGCATATTTTTTGCCCCAAATCCCATCCAATCGCGCTCGTCAACGCCCCACATGAATTCCAGCCTATCTAATACGCATCTCTCATCATTTTTAAGATATTTTTTTTTTACCTTTTTAGCCTTTTCACACCTATAAAAGCCTCTCTCTCTCATTGTAAAAAACACACCTTAAGACACAATTTTCTTAGTTCTTTCTCCCTCTATAAGGATTTCTTGTTTTTCTTAGTTTCTTTAGTTTTAAATTTCTTCTCTTTTTGGGAAAAAATAGGTATGTTTTTGTAGATTTCTAGTTCTTGATTCAATAAGAGGAAATGCAAATCTATTTAGAGGTTTTCCAAAAATAGAATTAGCGTCAAAATTCTATAAGGATTCTTTTGAGATATAATTTTAAATGAATTATTTACATTTATTTTTATATTTTATTCTTATATATTATATTTAATTTGACTCTAATTAAATTTAATATAGTTGGTTGTTTGTAAATATGATATAATAATAGCATTTTTATGCTTGTGAAATATTAAATAGGTAAAACATTTCTATAAAATAAATTGACTTTGTTTTTATTCAAGATTTTATATTAAGAATATTAGATAGAAATATATTATTTTTCATTATAAACTTAAATTTGAAAATTAGATTTTAAGGTTTAATTATCTGGTCTGATTTAGAGTAGTGTTCTTTTATTTGTTGGTACAATCGCCCGGTAGTTAAAGTGAAGCTCTATTTTAAATTTTTTTATAAGAACTATTATTCGAAAATGTATTGACAACATATTTTCAGTAATGGTTTTAAAACTAGAAAGTTAGTGCTCGGATAATTAAATTTTTAAGTTTAATTTGGACATATTGAATAAAGTTTAAAATGTCTAACCCCACCAAATGTGGCATTTAAATGGTTCATTTTCAATCTCTTAGAAAAATGAACTAATTTAATTAACCAAATTAATTATCGACCCCACCCATAGGTGTTAATTGATTTTTTTAATTAACAAAGAATATCTAACCCTACCAAATGTGGTATTCATATGAAAAAAAAGAATCAATAAATATCAATTTATATATTTAATAACCTAAATAATATGAGTAAGTATAATTATCTTAATTATTATATACATAAATATTCCACTATTATGAATGATAAATGTTTTCATAATTATTTATTAAATCATATCTATGTTTATTTTATGTTATTAGATTAGGAAACACAAACAAAAATATCATGACAGGATGTTTATGATTTAATTTCGTTTTAAAAGTTTGAATAATAAATTAAAAACCACATAAATTCAAATTTTCATAATTATTTATTAAATCATATCTATGTTTATTTTATGTTATTAGATTAGGAAACACAAACAAAAATATCGTGATAGGATATTTATGATTTAATTTCATTTTAAAAGTTTGAATAATAAATTAAAAACCACATAAATTCATTCTGTAGATCGACCTTAAGAGTATACTTATCATTTGTTATAAAATGATTTGTATACTTGCGAGAATTTTACAACATTTTAAAAACAATATTTTGTGTTTTAAATAATTGTGATTTTTATTTATTTATTTTGTGTTATAAAAAAATTAAAAATTAAAAAAAATCTTTTTAACTTTTAGTTTTTAAGTTTTAATTTTCATCTAATTTTTATTTTATTTTATTTTATTTTAATTTTACTTTTTAATTTATTTTTTTATGTCTCTATTTTCATTTATTTTTCAATTTATTTTTTACTTTTTGAATTTTGAATTTTGTATTTTTTTTAATTTTTAATTTTTTTAAAAAAAGTTAATTAATTTTTAACTTTTAATTTTATTTAAAAAAACATAATTTATTAACTTAGATTTTCACTAACTTAATTTATCAACTTAATTAACTTAGATTTTAACTTAACTTAATTTGTTACCTTAATTAACTTAGATTTTTATTAACTTAATTAATTTAGATTTTAATAGCATGGAAAATAAAGATCTGAGGGAGTTATGTCGAGGAGACTAGTTCTTGGAAGCCTTTGTGTCATTGGTCTTTCTTAGGAACGTTGCTCTATCTAGGGGGATGTTTTTTTAAGGAGGCTTTACCCCACCATTCTTTCCTGGAAGAACTATTGGTTAGTACTGATTATGTTATTTAACTTAGAGATTATAATAAAATAAAAAAATAAAAAAAATTCTAAAGCTATCTCCAAATTTCAAAGTTTTTAAATCATAATCTATGATAAAAGGAGATAGTTTCTTTGTTAGATCTAGGTACAATTGTGTTTTGATGCCTTCATTATTTGACTTGCACCTAGAAGTGGTTATCTAACACCACAATCATGTCCCTAGTTTTACGTAAAGAAAATTTTGAAAATCTATAGAGCATGACTGAAAAAGTATAGGTAGACAATCTTACCCTACCTGTAGGTTTGATTGACTCAATGATGCGGGGACATTGAGTTTACTTAAAATAAAATCTCCTAAGTTACGTCTTGCTAAGATGTTAAACTAAGTACTAGATGGAAGGCAACCCATCATTTTATTTAATTTTCTTTTATTTATTTAATTTCTTTTTGTTTATTTTAGTTCAATTGATTGTGAGTAATTTTAAAATTGTTAAAACTAAAAATATTTGTTAGGATGTTAGATGTTCGTAGCAATATGTCTGTGTGGACTTTAATGACGAACATGTTGGTCACCTGAATTTCTCCATCACTACTTGTACAATCTCAGGAAATAAATAGCTTTTCTTTTCTTCACTTTTTATCTTTAATTTAGAATTGTTACATTGAGGAAAATGTAAGTTTTAGGTTGGGGTGGTGAAAAGTTACTATGCTTAATTTCAAAAATTTTAACAATTTTAAAAAAATTTATGTTCACATTCTCATTTTTATTGTGTTTGATTTTATTTTCTTTGTATGGTTTAGTAATTTTTAGAATTTAGGATTAGTTTTAAAAATTTTCTCACAAAAATTTATCATTTCTTTAAATCAAATTTAAGTAAATATTTAAGTATTTTGCAGTGTTAGATTAATTTTTGAAAACATATCACGGAGTATATGGTAATTAGTTACTTTTTTTCATGACTAGTATTTCTTGATAAGGTGTGAAAATTATATTAAACCCAAAATCGGTGTTTAGGAATTAAATAGTGGAGACTACCCTTGTGAGATATAATTTGAGCCTAATTTCCTTTATTCTAAGCGAAATATATTTTTTCTTCTCCAAATACATTTATTTTTTCCTCAAATTTTTAGATGATCTCTATAAGCATTAGCATTGAAGGTATGAATTTTTTCTCATCTTAATAAAGTGTCGTATATGTTTTATTTTTTTTTTCATTTTCTTAGATTAAATGATTAAGTAGAAATTGATAATATATGCCTTTATCTCATTTATGCATTACTTTACTAAAAAAAGAGAGACATATCTGGGGTTACCTAAACCAAAATCAAACAAAAAGGCCACAAAATTAAACACTCACAAAAATCCTACAAAAATATACAATATGTACATGGGTTAACCCTCTAAAAATATATATTGAAAAATCTTTTAAAAAAAATAGAGAGATAAAGAATATATAGTATAATCTACATACTATAACTTACATAACCTATAAAGTTATGAGTAAAAGCTAATTACAAAATAAAGTTATAGGAAGTAAATCCTTAGAAGTCATTGCATTTATTTTTCCTACACTTTTAAAAGGCAAATATGTTGAAATTTTTGCTTAATGAGTTTGATTGATGCATGAAAATAATTTATATAAATGATATCTTTATAATTTATATATTCGATTCCTTTTATGAGATCAACTTTAAAATAATACTTTGAGTCTTTCTTCTTTATACATATGTGAGCATATTAGTTAATTTCTACACATTAATTATTTCATATATAAATTAGTATGAGTGTTTGAACCTATAGGATTTAGTGTTTTTGAGTGTATTGACTTGTAAGGAATAGAGTCAAAGCGAATTCAGATTCTTGACACTGAATTTGAGTGAAATTAAATTGATACATTTTTTACATGAAATATTAAAATAATTTTCAACTAATTATTATAATAAATCATGACTGTTTAAGTAGATGAAAATAACTTATGCTTTAAATTTTAATTATGATCTTAAAGGATATTAAAAAGTATAAGACATTTTTGTGTTCTGTTTCATTTTTTTTTGTTTTATTTTATTCTTAAGTTAATTTTTGATTTTGTTGTAATTTTAGTTTTTTGAGTTTTTTTTATTTGTTTATTTTTGTTATTTCTTTTAATTTTTACATTTAGTTCAATGTTTGTGGGTTTTATTACTGAAAATTCTCACTAAACTCAAACTCGTCCACTAGGGAAACCTAGGGGTTTAACAGCTTGTTACATACCCTAAATGCAACCATGTCAATTTATGGAAGTGATTTATGATAGTATAATTTTTAGTTTTTATTTTAACTTTTATCGCTTATCTTGCTAAGAGATTAGCAAGAAGCTAGTTAGGGATTGTGATGAGTGCTTAAAAAACACTAAAATTAACATGATTTAATATACTTTAATTGATTCAAAAGATTTATATTTATATGATCATTTTTTAAATAATTTTTTTTTTCGGAATCACAAGTATTTTTTTCCAGGTACTTTCGCTTCAAAAATAATATAAAGACTCAAAGGATAATACTGGAGGCAATATATCACAAATATGTTGAGCACCATGCTGAAAGTCCGTGCCCATCCGCGTGAGCATCATGCCAAACTTTTGCCTACATCAGCGCATTTTCTGCCACGAATCTGGCCCATTCGCATGCGTCAATGCCCTACATGCCCGCCAGCATGCCCAATAGGCCTCTATTACCATTTTTAAAGATATTTTTCCACTTTTTTAGCCTCTTTCTCACCTATAAAAAGCCCTTCTCTCCCATTGTAAAAAACACACCTTAAGACACAATTTTCTCAACTTTTTCTCTCTCTAGAATATTTTCTTAGTTTTTTTAGTTTTATAGTTCCTCTCTTTTTGAGAAAAACTAGTTATGTTTTTGTAGATTTCTAGTTCTTGATTCAAAAACTGGAAATGAAATTGTTTTTGGAGGTTTTCTAACAACAGAATTAGCGTCAAAATTCTTTAAGGATTCTTTTGAGGTATAATTTTAAAATGAATTTTTTACATTTATTTTTATGTTTTATTATTATATGTTATATTTAATTTGTTTGTGATTAAATTTAAGATGGTTGGCTATTTTTAAATATGATATAGTAATAACGTTGTTATACTTGCGAAATATTAAATAGGTAAAACATTTCTATAAAATAAATTGATTTTGTTTTTATTTAAAATTTTATATTAAGAATGTTAGAGAGAAATATATTATTTTTCATTATAAACTTAAATCTTAAAATTAGATTTTAAGGTTTAATTATCCCGTCTGATTTAGAGTACTGTTCTTTTATTTGTTGGTATAATCACTCGGTAGTTAAAGTGAAGCTCTATTTTAAAGTACTAAGACAACTAATTTCTTAGGTTTAATTTGGACACCTTGAATAAAGTTTCAAATGTCTAACCTCACCAAATATGGCATTTAAATTGTTCATTTTTAATCTCTTAGAAAAAATAAATTAATTTAATTAACCAAATTAATTATCAACCACACTCATAGGTGTTAATTGATTTGTTTAATTAACAAAAAATATCTAACCCTACCAAATGTGGTATTCATATAAAAAAGAGATAGTCAATAAATATCAATTTATATCTTTAATAACCTAAATAATATGAGCAAGCATAATTAACTTAATTATTATATCCATAAATACTTCATTGTTATGAATGACTAAAATTTGCATAATTGTTTATTGAATCATATTTATGTTTATTTTATGTTATTAGATTAGGAAACACAAACCAAAATATCATGAGAAGACGTTTAGAATTTAATTTCGTTTTTAAAAGTTTGAATAATAAATTAAAAACCACATATATTTCTTCCTTAGATCAACCTTGGGAGTATACTTATCATTTGCTATAAAATGATTCGTGCACTTGGGAGAGTTTTACAAATATAAAACAAAATTATCCATAAGATCGGTATTTTGGGTTTTCTCATCAATATGTTCTAGTAATGGAGCATGAATTTGTGATATGTAACTGGTTTGCATGATGAACCTTGATCTATTGAGAAGTTGGCTCAGCTCATGCTTAAATATTAAGTTATAAACTGAAAAAAGAACTAAAGCATGAGAATTTTTGTTGATTTAAGTTTGTATGTGTGTTATTAATGTTTGGTTTTTATATATTAGGTTATTCTCATGAGACTTTAAATTGTCCACTAGGGCTACCTATAGGTTTAAAAGCTTGTTGCATACAATAAATGCTGAAAATCTACAACAATGATTTAGGTTATTATAATTTAGTTGTTTATATTTTCTTTTAGGTTTTTAGATTGCTTTACTTCCTAGAGATTAGTAAGAAGCATGTTAGAAGTTGTGATAAGTTCTTAAAAAACACTCATATTTCATGATTTTATTGTGTTTATTTGAAATGAATAGGTTTGATTATAGCATTTTATTTGATTATTTAAACAAATATATCTTTTCAAAATCTTGTGTATGTTTTGATGTACTTTAGATAAACAATTTCAAGTCACAAAGACACAATATTTAGAGCATTCAGATAACACCCTCAGAGCGAAAGAGACTTAGGCATGTAAGCCTTACATCAAGAATCAATCACTATGTAAGGGACAAAATTAATTTAACATATACGTTGCGTGTTATGGCAAAAGAATCAGTATGCCACAGTAGCCAGTTATCGTGATTTTCTACTACGACCATTAAATATTGATGGTCATGGTAGAAGGAAAAGTTTGCTTTCACACGGTCCTCTTGGGTTGCAATGTATGAGTGAGTTTGAGCTGTGTGCCATGGTGGGAAAAATATTGTGTCATGACACTTGTACAAATTATGGGACTCCGTTTGTTGCACAATATTTTCTTATAAATAGTTTCTTTTTGCTATTTAGGTTGGATATAGAGATATACAATCAATACAACATAGATTAAACTTAGAAACAAATATGAGACAACTTTTTGGGAGTTTTTCCACCTCCAAGAAGATTAGAGAATATTTATAGAGATTCAAGAGCCCTTTGAAGATCAAGAATACACATTCTTGGAGTAGGAAACAACATCCATCTGTTATTGGTATTTAGATCTAATTAGGAGTATTTTATTTCAAGATTTATCTTCTTCTTATTTTTTTGGAGGCATGCTTATTTTTATTTCATCACGGATATTAATCTACGGATATTAATCTAAGTATGTCTCGCTAACTTTAACTATAAAATTTAGCTTTGTTACCTTGATTCCTTAGATTATTTAGCTTTAACTATAAAATTTAGCTTTATTGCCTTGATTTCTTAGATTATTTAGGTGAATATTTTTATAATTAATTAAATAAAGATTATATTTTGAAAGTTTGTTACAAGATTTATTTACGGATGATCTATTGGCCATTTATTCTTTATATATAGATTGAAAATTTGAGAATTAGGCTTCAAACACATCATCTAGATCTAATTTGCACAACTTGACAAGAGTTTGAATTAGTGACTTACCATTGCATTGATTTAAATGGTTGTATTTTCTTTGGACACAATTTAATCAATTAGTTAAACATCCTAATCATAGGACATTAATTGGATGACTAACAAAGAAAATAATCCTGATCATAGGAGTTTTTTGTATTTTAAAGGAAACCAATAATACAAGTTTATACTTTAATTCATCTAAATATTTCGAAACAAGCATAGTTAACTAGTTAAACTTCCCATAAATCCTTTATTGATTTATAATTATAGATATGTCTTAATTTTTTTAGTTGAGTTTATATTTAGCTATTTGTTATTATTTTGGGATTATCAAACCAATCAATGTGATAAAGTGTATAGGTCATATTTTCCATTCATTGTTCATTTAAGTATTTAAGTAGATGAAAAATTATCTAAAACCACTGCAATGCCTTGAGAAATCGACCTTGGGAGCATATTTGTCACTTACCATAGGTGAATCATGCACTTGGGAGCTTTCAAAACAAAATTTAAGCATAAGAGACTTTAAAATACAAATTTTGTGCATCAGTGATGCCAAAAACTTGATGCCAAATTTTTTATTTGCAAAAATAGCTTGCAAGTGAACGAATCACTTTGTAAAAAGTGACAAATATACATCCAAGGTCAGTCTAAAGAGAAATTATGTGATTTTAAATAATTCAACAAACCTTATATAAACAAATATGAAAAATAAACCATAAAATTCTGTCATACTAGTTTGGGTTTGAAAAGTCTAAACTAGTAACATAAAATTAAAGGATAAGAATAGATTGATTCAACAAATATTAGAAGATAAATAACTAATACTCAATGAAATATTTACATGATATATTAGTTTGTTAATCATGCTTGCTCAAAATTAGTCAAGTTATTAAAGATATATATTAATGTTATTGATTTTTTTTCCTTTTTTGTATGAAAATATCCTTAAGAGGGGATCACATTCTTTGTTAAGAAAACCAATCAATAGCTTAAGGCGGGGATAACCAATTGATAAAATTCAATTATGCTATTTTTCTAAGGAAATAATAAACCATATAAATTCTATCTTTCAGTTTTTAAATATGTAAAGTTTATATTAGTATTGGTGATATTCATGAACAAAATATATAATTTTAATTTCAGTTTCTATGTGTGTCTTAGAAGAATATTTTCAAGTCGAAGAAGCTATCGAGCCTCAACAATCACATATCAACTATATTTCTATTCCCGTACACTTTAAATGGTACATTAGACACAATAGGAACAATGTGAAAATGGGTTACTTGATTGATCGAGTAGTTACTAGATCAATCGAGCAATAACACCTCATTAAATTTATTTAATACATTTCTAGATCGATCAAGGGATTTACTCGATTGATTGAGGACTAGATCGATCGAGTTAAATCTTTGAATCAATTCATCTTTTTGAAAATTAATTAAATAATCATTGGATCGATCGAGAGAATGTTCAATCGATAGACCAATGCACTCAATCTATCAAGCACTTAGTTAAATCGATCAAGTAGCCAGTTATCTGATTTTAAAACATAATTCCATTACAAATTAGATTGGTTTTTTATAGTATTGTTGTTATTTCTTAAAAGTATTTTAACTATTTTTATAAACAATATGGTAACTCCACTTTAACCTAATATGCTTCAAAATATTCTATAAATACAAACATAAGTACACATTTGAAATTAACCACAAAAGAGCGTAATTGTGCTTATTCTATTCATCTTTTATTCTCTCTCTTATTTTGCTAAAATTTTTCAAGTAGGCTTTTTCATTAAGTTAATTTATCAAATATTTGTGGTTGTATTTGATGGATTAACAAGCCTACAATATCAATTATGATATTGTGCTTTGAATTGATTATTCTAGTGTTACTTGTTTTTGATTTATCTAATATATTATTTCAATCAACTAGTTAGGGTTTTTAATTATTGAATATGCTCTAGGATACACACTTGCACTTGTGTTTATATGCTAACTTTTCAGGTGATAGTGGTGTGGGTTCGATTAAATTTATGGGACTCGAGTTTGTTAGATTACTGGTGTAGATCTGAATGCCTATCTTGTAGATAATATGATCAAAGCAACGACTTGTAAATATGTTACTTGGGGGAATCACCTAGATGAGCAGTTTAAGTCCGAGCCTTGTAACTAGATACTTATTTTTCGAAGAGTAGAGTTAGGTGGTACGCTAGATTGGTGGTTTTATTTGTAGGTTATTGGTATGGGTTAGGTTGTTTCAACCTAAAAATATCGTGTGTTGATATTTTTATTTCCATATTATTTTACATACAAGTGATTGGTTATTTGACCGCTTACAAAAGTTTAATTTACCATATTTTCACTAACTAAATATTTAGATCTATAACTAAACAAATTTTAAAAATTTATTATGAAAAATATGTCATCAATATATTTTTGAGTAACAAACTTAGTAGAAAATTGGAATGAAGAAATAAAATTATTTTATTTTATAAAAATATTTACCTAAATTAATATTTCATAAACATAACAACCTAACTAATATCCTATAATAATTGTCAACTAGACATGCTCAAATTTAATAAATATCCAGTATATTAAAAATAACATTTAGAACGATGCATAAAATTAAATATGTAAATAATAGAATACAATTCAAATGTATCCTTCGTTATATAGAACTTTAGTATCGATATGTGATATGAAAAACCTTCAAAAAGATCTGCATATATTGTTCACTGAATCAAAACTACTACATACAAGATAAAATTGTAGCAAAGTAAAAATTCCCAAGCTACTAAGAAAAATAAAACTACAAAATCTATTTGAAAATCAAACGTTCTCTCTGATTTTGGTACGTCTAAAAACAAGAAATAAGGTTCTTATTTATAGGCTAAAAATGGGAGAGAAAAGGGGATCATGAGGGAAAAATCACCGTGTGCCATGATGCACTTTTATCCAATTGCATGACCCATGTTACTTTTGCTATGTATTAAATCAAATCTTGAGAAGATCACGTCGTGACCTCACGTTTCCACCTCGTGTTGCCTTTCTTCACTTTCCTTTTTCATCCACTTATAATTGGTTGGAACACATATAAGATTTATATGTGTTATTCCTTTTATTCTTCTAAGTTGAAAATGTGTGCTTCAGGTATGTTTGTTCAAGTGTTTATCATATTTATCAATTTGAAGCTAAAAAATCTAAAAAACAATAGAAAATTTTCATGATTTTGAAAAGAAAGATTTGCTATAAATAATGATAAAATTATGCTTATTCAAATCTATTTTTAATATTTAAGTGCAAATAAATCATATAATATTAGTGCTTTTCAAGCACTCGTCAGGTAGTGAGGAGTTTGACTTGCTTAGTTAATTCAGCAAGATGTATAGCAATCTCATTATTGGAGCCTAGCTTATTGACTCTCACTCTCCTTTCCCTTCTTCTACTTTTTTGGGAGTTTGCACATAATGTCTCATATAACTCATATGTTTCTTCTAATATCTTTTCTTTGATTATCCCACCTACATTGTTGTCAACAATGTATTGACATTGTTGTGTCAATCCATCATAGAAAATTTGGTTCAATAAATGTAGTGGAAATTAGTGATGTGGGCATTGAATTAGAAGTAGCTTGCACATGTCCCAAGCTTCATGAGGGTTAACTTTCCATTTGTGAGAAAATATCTGTCTTGGCCCATGGTTCATTGGTTTTTTTATAATAATAGAATTTTCCCATAAACTTGTTGTAGACCTTCTCATATATAGTCAAAGAATAAGAGGAAAGGGTTATTAACCATGTTTTATCTATATCCTTCAAGGTGTAGGAAAAATATATCATACTAAGCTGATCCTTATTAAGTCCCTATAAAGGAAAAGTCTAACAGTAGCAAAGAAATCTCTAATAAAGGTTAGTAGGTCATCATTAGAAATTTCATAGAAAGAGGGAAATGTTGAATAATCATGTTCTTAAGCTCATAATTCTTTGAAGCCACTCATAATTGTATGCATGAAGTAACAGTTCCAATCATTGGCCTTGTATACTCCTTCATTATTTTTATCTCTCAACATCATCCTCCATATCTATTGGTTCTTGAATTAGCTTGTATTCCTTTGTAAAAAGTACCTCAGTCTTAGTGTCCAACTTCCTTAAGTGGTCCTTAACCCTATGAATGTTGTCTATCGATGACACAAATTTCTTTATAAAGGATCTCCTATCTTACATAACTAACCAAGATATAAACTATCAAACTACCAAAGAACAAATAGTAATTAAACAAAAAAAAAGAGAAAATGAAATAAGAACAAATAGTAATTAAACAAAAAAAAGAGAAAATGAAATAAG
The DNA here is from genome assembly GCA_030763125.1 of Hippophae gyantsensis. Lineage (NCBI taxonomy): Eukaryota > Viridiplantae > Streptophyta > Magnoliopsida > Rosales > Elaeagnaceae > Hippophae > Hippophae gyantsensis. Next base: position 49,243,462 of record CM061031.1, on the reverse strand, counting down.
TAAAGGGAAAGAAAAGAATAAAAGAATAATAAATTAATTAATAAATTAGTTGAATAAAAAGAACTAATAAATAATTAAAAAATTTGACAAATTGTATTTTGTTTCTAATTTTTTTATTTTTGAATTATTTCTTCTTCTTTTTTCTTTCTAAAAAAGGAATAGGTAATAATAAGAAAAAACTATGAATCACAATATATTAATAAATGTGGAAAACCTAAAAAAACATCAAAAAATAAGAAAATAAACAAAGAATCTAAAACTTTAATTCCCCAACAATAGTACCCAAAACTTGATATGCAAATTATAAATACTCCTAAGTGTACAAATCACTAATATGCTAGCGATAAGTGTGCTTTAAGGTCAATCTCTTACGAAATTACAATAGTTTTAAAATCTTTACTTGTTTAGTCTAAACTAATAAATTCATAAAATAAACCTAAACACTCTAAAAAAACTATTGAAAGGACGAGGGTCACCCAAGTCTATTACTTTTAACAAAAGTATACTTTAGATTTATACTTATTAAATGAGGCATTATAAATATGCTATCTTTACAAAAAGGTTGCAAAGCCTTTTTTTTAATTTTTTTGGGCTTGTTTTACTCAATGAAGTCATAAACACTTATAGATGCAACTATTAGCCTTCATAAATTGATAAAAAAATCCATAAAAATTTCAAAAAAAATTCAAAAAGTTGTAAAAACTTCCCAAATATTTATTCACCTATAAAATGACAAAAGCACCCTTATAGTAGAATTTTTTAAATAATTGTAAACATAATGCCTAAAAATACAAAAAAATACTTTGATAAATTTGTTTATTAGTAAACACTAATAGGCTAAGCACACTCAAAACATGCAACAATAAAAACATCCTACAACGTTATACTACACTTTACTTATTTGTATACAAGTTAGACAAAAATGATGTAGTGCAACCTACACTCATAAACCATGCAACAATCAAACGTGTTATTCAAAAAAAAAAACCTTGTCCCTCATTTTGACACAAAAGTCAAAGAAATACCCCTATTTGAGGAAAATGAGACATACAAAATGCACTAATCATAATCACTTATGCAACAACAGAGAAAGATTAAAGCATATAATAACATAACATATAATCATAAAAACACATGTTAAACATAACATAAACAACACTGAATTAACATCACATAAACAAGACACATATAACACACAAGTTACTTCAAGCAACCACACAACCTGAAGGACACATACTACCATGTCATAGGGATATACTGACATCAATAGCCTTCCTCAAAGTTTCAAATATGAGAGAATCTAATGGTTTAGATAAAAAATTAGCAGGTTGAAGATTAATGCATATATGCTACAAAGACAAAGTGTTCCACTCCACTAAGTCTAGAATGAAATGGTGTCATACATTAATGTGTTTGGTTCTTGAATACTAGAATGGATTTTTATAAATACAAATGACACTAGTGTTGTCACAACGCAAGGTCAAGTCTTTAACTATGATTTCATAATCACTTAACATTTACTTCATCCAAAGAAGTTTGAAGCAACACATAACCCATTTCCATTGTACTCTACATCTACTTTACATAGAGACATTGAATTCTATTTCTTACTATGCTTGGTGATAAAAGTATTACCCAAGTAGATACATCAATCATAAGTACTCTTTCTTCCATCATTACACTTAGCCCAATCTACATCTAAATACACAACCAACTCACGTGTTGTGTCATGAGAATATCGAATACCAAATTTTGATGTCCCACTAACATACTTGATAATTCTTCACTGCTAAAATGTGTGACTCTTTGAAAAAAAAACTTGAAATCTGGCCTAAACTCCAAAATTGTAGAAGATATAGTATGACTTGCAGTTAAGTATAGAAGACTATCATTTATATTCCTATACAATTTCTACTCTATCTCTTTTTCTGATAAGTCTAGATTGAGTTTCATTGTAATAATCATCAGAGTATGAGTAAGTTTAGTCAAATTCAAACCAAACTTCTTAACCAACTTTTTGGCATACTTGGTTAGGTAGATAAAGATAACATATTTCAACTACTTCACATGATAACTAAGGAAGAACTTTGATGCATAAAAAATTGATAATCAAATTTTGTAAAATTAAAATAAGCTTGCAACTGCACAAATCCTATATAACATGTGATAACTATACTCATAAGATTGATCTAAAGAAGAAATATGTAGTTTTAAATAATTTCTCAAACTTCTTAAAACCAAACCTGAAAAATAAACCTAAATATTTTGTCACAATATTTGGTTTTAAAAATTCTAATCTAATAACATATAATTAAAAAAATAAAAGATAGAAATAGGATTGATTCAAACAATTCAAGCGAGATAAGCTATTAAAAATCAATGGAGAATTTATGGGAATAATTAGCTAGTTAACCATGCTTGTTTATATAATTAATTAAATATATAAATCCAAATTATTGATTTTTCCCTTTTTCATGAAGATATCTTTAGGCGGGGATCAAATTCTTCGTCAATCAAATCAATTAATATCCTTAGGTAGGGATCACTAACTGGTTGATTAAATTATGTTTTATTTTTAAAGAAATAAAAAACCATTTAAGTCACTACTTTAGGTGGAGCACATAATTTAAACTCTTATTTAAAGTGTCAAAATTAGATCTAGATGGTATTTCTGAAACCTAAAACTTAGATCTAGATGGAATTTGTAAAACCTAAAAATTAGATCTAGATGGCATTTCTAAAACCTAACATTCATAGTTAATTCTAATACAAAAACTATGTCGTCAATAAATTAATCGATAATGAACTTTCTAAAAATCTTGAATAAAGAAATAATCTCAATTTATTTTATAAAAATATTTACCTAAATTATCTTCATTAACATTGCAACAAAACTAATTTTCCATAGTGATAAATAGCCAAACATGCTCATATTTAATATCTAATTAGTAAATTAAAAATAAAATTTAGAAAATACCCAAAGATTAACCTAAATATAAACATAAATGAGTACAATTGAGATCTACAATACCAATTAAAGATAGATGGGCATGTTTGGCTATATAACAGTGATCTTGATAATCAATGTATTCTTCAATATGCAGATATCTTCTATATTTTTTGTAATCTAAAAAACCTCTAAAAGATTTTCCTATTATTGTTTATGAATCTAACCTATTGTAAAAACTACAAATAAACTAAGTAAAGAAAAGAGCAGGACTCGGACTCCTTTGAAAACAAATAAAAACTATTTCTAACTTTACTTCTACTACTCTTGACCTAATGAATATAAAAACATATATATAGGTTGGGCTAACGTAAGGGCTTGAAGCCAAATTAAGTGAAGGCACACCATGGCCCAATTCTATCATGCCACGATTCGAGATATGTATATGTTTTCCCAAGTCAATCCCAAACAAATCATGTCGTGGCATCACTTAATCCATGATATAACACAGAAAGTGTAACGTGTCCAATGAATGAGGCATGTAATACTTTACTTCAATTCTTGCCTTGATCGCTTTACGTATTAGCTAGTTTCTTCATGTCAGGCTTACATGTCTTATTCCTTTAATATTTTAAAGTGCAAATGAGTGCTTCAAGTGTTATTCTTCATGTGTTAAACAATTTATAAATTTGGAGCTAAAAATACCAAAAATATAACATAAAATACCCAGGATTCTGAACATATAGATATGCATAAATAAATAAACTAAATTAAACCAACTTGAATCATTTTCATAGATTGGCACAGTTGCATTTAATGTATGTATAAAGCCTTTAAACCCCTAGGTTATCATAGTGGACAATTTTAAGTCTCATTAGGGCTTTCAATGATGTTACCTACAAACTTCCTAAAATGAAAAATTATTACTAAAAAAATATAACAAAAATAAAAACAAACAATAAATGAACACAACAAAAACTAAAAATAAAAAATAACAAAGTAAAATTAAAATAAAAAAAACTTTGCATGCTTCAACCTCTATTCAGTTTATAATCAAATCTCAAACATAAGTTAAATTAATATCTTAAAGATTCACAGTTTATTGTTCAAATAAGTTACAAATCACAAATTCATGTTCCATTACAAAGATATATAAACTTTGACTCAACTAATATTAGTAGTGCTAAGAATATGAATTCGCTTTGACTCTGATCCTTACAAGTCATACTCTCAATATCAAATTGATCCTATGGTTTCAAGCATTTAACAAAGATATATGCGAATAAAGTTTTGTAAAGAAATGAACTAATAGGTTATCATATGATTAAACAAAAAATGCTCAAAAAGTACATAATATTAATCTCACGAAAGAAATCAAATGATAGGATTTATGAATAAATCACATTACTATTCTTATGCATCAATTAAAATCATTAAGCAAATATTTCAAGTATATGCCTTAAGATGAATGAAAATGCATTGACATTAAAGGGATTTATTTTCTTTTTGTTTTTATAATAACCATCTCATCACTTTGAAGAACTCTAGGGTTATAGTATTTAGTTATACTATTTATTTTTCTCTCTTTTTTTATTTCTTTTTTTATTGAGTGGACCCATGTATATATATGCATTTGATGAGTGGATAATTTTTGCCTCTTTTGTGTTTGCTTTACATATATATATATAGCATACATTTTAAATTTCACTCAAATCATTTAATCTAAGCAATAAAAATAATTATATGATTCTTAATCAGATGTTTAAAATCCTAACATTCAATGCAAAACCCATAGAGATCATCTAACAACTTGAATTAATAAAAAAATGTTTAAAGGAGTAGAAAAATATTATCACTCCGAATAAAGCACTTATATTCTCACAAAATAGTCTCCTTTATTTGATTCTTAAACACCAATTTTAGGTTTATTTCAATCTCAACATCTTAGCATGGAACACAAACTATGAATAAAAAACTAATTTTTACAATATTTCATGACATGTTTAAGATATCAATCAAATAGTACAAAGATTAAATAATTCACTTTAAATATCTCTAAACAACTAAATAAATCAAATAAATGTAAACAAAAGTAAACACATATTTAGTAAAACAAAATTAAAAATATGAAGTTCATGTGTAACTTTTCTTCCACCCCCAACTTAGAGTCTACATTGTTCTCAATGTATTAAATCTAAATTAAAGATAAAAAGGAAGAAAGGAAAAGTTACTAATTTTCCCTAACTCAATGTGATCAAGTGGTGATGTGATAAGTCATGGTGCATCCATCATCTCAAACAGCTTTATCACACGGACAAAATGTAGTGTACTTCATAAATCACATCGTTAATAAATGGTTACAAATTTAACACTTCTAAATAAATAAACATGGGTTGACATTAATGGGAAATAAAATATAAAAAAATGCATTAAATGTAAAATAACATGAAACATAATAAAAGAACTAAAATAAAGGCAACTAAATTAAAATAAAGGCAAAGAATATTACCTAAAACGATAGGTTGCCTCCCATCAAGCGCTAGTGGAATGTCTTAGCAAGTTGTAGTTGTTATATGGTGCTTATACTTGTACACCTATATGGACTCAATGTTTGATGTGTTGTGTCCTCCTTCTAAATATGGCTTCACGATATGCCCATTGACCTTGAATGTTCTTTATGTCTTAGAATTCAATAACTCCACCACTCCATTTGGAAAACAATTTGGTAATTATGAATAGTCCATCCCATCTTGATGGTATTTTTTCTAGAAACAATATCAGACGAGAGTTAAATAAAAGAACTTCTATTCTAAGAAAGAAAGACTTAAGAACTAGGCCTTTGTCATGATATCACTTAGTGTGGTTTTTATATATTTTGCATTTCCATAGGCTTTGCCACTAATCTCTTCAACCTTAGTAAGTTGGAGCAATCACTTCTCTCCTACTTTATCCATATCCATATTTAGCTCTTTAATTTCCCAATAGTGCACTTGCAAGAGTTTTAAAAATATAAAACTAAAGGATATATGCAAGATCGATATTATTATGCCAGTCTTACTTTCATCAAGTTTTTGGTGTCATTGCCAGGGACTTGATGTTATGCTCATGAGTATACCCATAAGGCATCATTCAACTTGATTGCCTAATCCTTCCTTGAAGGCCATATAGTGCATTCTAGAACCCATTTTATTTGACAATTACTCTAATAAGTTATCTAAAGCACTTAATGTATAGTGACTTTATGCATGCTTAATGATTAGATAGATTTGATTTGCGTATTTTACTATCATTTTACACAAATCTATCTTTTTAGAAGGACAAGTATATTTTATTGGTTTTCAAGTATTTCTTGTATTAAAATAAATCAACTTGAAGAATTATACTTAAAGTATTAATTACAATTTGGAAGATTAAAAGAAAATATTTATAAAACATTACATATGTTTAAAAATTGGAAACAAATTAGATAGAAATTAAGGTTCCAATTGATGCAGTTTAAAGTGTGTTGTAGCATGAATTTTTTGTGAGCCACAACGCTATGCCAAAGGAAATGATTAAATGCATCCCAGATATAATGGGGATGCGGCGTGAAAACATTGTATGCCCTAGTGCAAAAATAGTGGATTGTGTTCAAACCATGTACAGGTTATATATGCCGTGGCATGGGAAAATTGTGTGCCACAGCACTTGGCTAAAAAATCCACTTTTTCCTCCTTAATTTCTTCCCCCTATAAATTGGGTCATATTGTTTTTGTAAAAATATATCATTTTCATCCTATCAACTCTATTCTAGCTGATTTCTTAGTTTTTTTGGTCGTTTAAAGTTCTTCTATTGTTCGAGAGTTGAACAAATTTAATTCATGCAATAACTTTTAGTTTTAATTCAATAAACATCATAGTAATTTGTTGTGATAAGATGTTTATCGATTCCTTCTTTCTCAATTTATTAAAAAAAATTCTAAAATAAGTTATTCTTTATGAAATTTGTTGTCAAAAGATATTTATTTTGATTTTAATGATGATTGCCTTGTCTCTAATACTTTGAAAATTAAATTAACATCTACCCCTATAATTTTGGCACCTAATTGGTCTCTTCCATTAGAAACTATATGTGATACTTCTGATCCTACAATCAGAGCAATTTTTGGGTAGAGAGTGGATAAGCATTTGCATGTTATACATTCAAAACACCCAATGATGCTCAAATAAATTATTCCACCATTAAGAAAGAATTTTTGGCCGTTGCATTTTCTTTAGATAAATTTAGGTCTTACATAGTGGATTCTAAAGTATGTGTCCAAGTGGATAGAAGCTATATCCACTAAAACTAATGATGCTACCATTATTGTTAAATTCTTGAAGGATTCAATTTTTAGCAAGTTCGGTATGCCTTAAGCAATATTAAGTGGTGGAGAAAGTCATTTTTGCAACAAACGTTTTGATGGAATATTGAAAATGTATAATATCACACACAGAGTGGCTAATCCATATCATCCTCAAACTTTTTATCAAGTGAAAGTGAGTAATAGGAAAATAAAAGGGACTATGGAATAGATTGTGTGTCCTTCAAGAAAGGATTGGGCAATCAAGTTGAATGATGCCTTATGTACTTACCGCATAGCATACAAAACACCATTAGGATGAGCCTTTGCTAGTAAATCTTTAGGAAAGCATGTCATTTATCTGTAGAACTCAATTACAAGGCTTATTGGGAAACTAAAGAACTAAACTTAGACTTAGATAAAGCAAAAGATAAGCGGTTACTCCAACTCAACGAGCTTGAAAATATTAGGATCGAAGCCTATGAAAATGTGAAGTTGTATAAAGAATGCACAAATCGCTATCACTACAAGATGCTAGTTCATAAGACTTTTCTTCCTAGAATTAAAGTTCTTTTATTTAATTCTTGTTTGAGATTGTTTCCAAGAAAAATGAAATCAAAATGGGATGAACCATACACAATTACCTAATAATTTCCGCACTGAGCATTAGAGTTGTTGAATCCAAAAACATAAACAATGTTTAAAGTAAATGGGAATCATGTAAAAACCTATTTTAAAGGAGGACATAATACAACATACATTGAGTCTATAGAGGTGTATGATCCTAGGCACCATATGAAAAATTCATCTTGTTGAGACGTTAAAATAAGCGCTGGATGGGAGGAAACTCATTATTATAAGTAATATTATTTTATTTTCTATTTTGTGAACATTATTTAGATATTTTAATTTTATAATTATTTGCTGAAATTGTGAGAAGCACACATCTATGTAATTTTCATATGCTTGAATTGATGGGTGCACATGCAATTCCATACCAACTTATGAACAAGTTCAAGCAAATGGTTAATTTTTATCTATATACTCTTTAGCATTGATTTATAATTATTACATTGAGGGAAATGTAAATTCTAGGTTAGGGTAGAAAAAAGTTACATTTATAAAATTATGTGATAAAATTGAAATTTGTTTGTTTAAATGTTTAAATTTTTATACATATTTTTATTTAATTTTTTGTGTTTTTATTTATTTTTATAGAAATAGGAATTTTTCATTTAATTTAAATTTTCTTAGAAAATTATCTTGTCGTTTTAAGTTAATTTTAAGAAAATGATAAAGCATTTGTATTTTTAGATTAATTTAAAAACTTTTCATGGAGTAATATGATAATTAGTTAATTTTTGTCATAATTAGTATGTCATGATTAAATGATGAAATTGTGATGAACTCAAAATCGACGTTTAGGAATAAAATAGTAGAGACTACTCTTATGAGCTATTACCTTCTCATTCTGAGTGATAATATTTTTTCTACACTTTAAACACTCTTCTTATCCATTCTAATAATTAGATGATCTTTATAGGTTTTTGTATTGAATGTTAGAATTTTTATATCTAAATAAAGTGTTATATATTTATTTTTATTGCTTAAATTGAACAAGTTAAGTATAAATGGAAAATATATGCCTTTTTATTCATTCATGCATGACTTTTAAAAAAGAGACACATATGGGGTTACCAAAATCAATAAAATAAATAACCAAAAATTAGCTACTCATTTATCATATAATATATATACAATCTGTAGACGTGTCATTTCTCTAAAAACAATCTCTAAAAGAGAGAGATAAAGATAAAAAAGAGAAAAATGAATAGTATAAATGACATACTATGACCCATTATCCTTTGCAGTTGTGAGAATTAGCTAACTACAAAAGAAATAAAAATAATAGGAAATAATTCCCCAAGAAGTCATTGCATTTTCTTCATCTCCTAAAAGGCATATTAATTGAGATTTTTATTTAATGAATTTGATTGATGTATAAAAATAATGTGATTTATTTATAAATTATTTCATTTGATTCATTTCATGAGATCAATATTTATGCACCACTTTGAGCCTTTTATTCTTTATACATATATAAACTTATTAGTTCATTTATATACATAAACTCTATTCACATATACCTTTGAATTAGTGCTTGAACCAATATGATTAGTGGAATTCGAAGCAAATTCAAATTCCACACCCTAAAATTGTGTAAATTTAATATTGATACATTTTTTATTTGAATATGAAAGTGATTTTTAACTAATTATTATAATAAATCATGAATGTTTAGAATATTGAAATAACTTATGCCATAGATTTTAATTATAGACTTAAAAGAAATTTTAAAAACATGAGAAGTTTTATTTTTCTTATTCTTTTATCCTTTTACTCTGTTTTATAATTTTCATTTGTTTATGTATTATTTATTTGTTTTAAGTTTTTTTATTTCATTTGATGTTTATTGGCATCATATATGAAAATCTTCACAAGACTTAAACTCGTCCATTAGGAAAACCTAAGGGCTTAAAGCCTTGTTGCATAAGCTAAATGCAACTGTGTTAATCTATGGAAATGATTTAGGATAGTTTAACTACTAGTTTTTATTTTTAGTTTTTTTTCATTCATGCTAAGAGATTAGAAATAAGCTGGTTAAGGGTTATGATAAGTGCTCAAAAGTACTTAATATATCGTAATTATATATATATATATATATATTTGTATTTTTCTGTTTTACTATCATTTTACGCAAATCAATCCTTTCGAAATCACAGGTATACTTTATTGTTTTTCAGGTATTTCTTATTTTAAAATAAATTACTTGAAGCACTCCATTACAACTACAAATTGGAAGATTAAAAGAAAATATTTGTAAAACAATACATATGTTTAAAAAATTAAAAAATAAAATTACATGAAAATTATGGTTTCAAGTGATGCAATTTAAAAGGTGTCTTACCATGAATTTTTTGTGAATTGTGGCATCTAGCCAAAGGAAAACATTAAAGGCATCCCAAATATGATAGGGCTGCGACATGAAAAAATTTTGTGCCCTAGCATAAAGAGAGTGGATTGTGCTCAAATAGTATACAAGCTGCATATTTTGTGGCGTGGAAAAATTATGTGCTACAACGCCATGTTGAAAAATCCATTTTTTCGTCCTTTCCTCACCCTATAAATAGGATCCTATTTCTTTTGTAAAAATATATCCCTTTCATCCCATCAAATCTCTTCTAGTTGATTTCTTAGCTTTTCTTAGTTTTTCTTTTAGTAGTTTAAAGTTCTTCTTTCATTCGAGAATTGAAAAACTTTAGTTCATGTAATAACTTTTAGTTTCAATTCGATAAATAGCATATTAATTCTGTCTAGAAGTTTTCCATAAATAATTCTAAGAATTCTATTAAGATACATTTAAATGTATTCTTTTCATAATATTTATAGTATTATTTTACATATATATAATTTATTGATCATTTATTATACTATATATGTTTGCCTATAAATAGTATGAGATATTAGTAATTTTGTTACCCTTATGAAATATTACAGTAGATTTAATATTTTTATAAAATGAATTAAGTTTTATTTCCTCATCAATATTTAAACCAAAGTTTCATAATAAACAAGAGAGTTAGATTTAGGATTTAAATTATCTGAATTTGATTTAGCATTACACTCTTAAATCTTTTTGTCGATATCAACTGTATAGTTAGAGTTGGCCCTATTTCAAAGATTTCTATAACAATTATTATTGAAGATATAGTGGCGACATATCGTTCATAATAATTTTAAAATTTGAAAGTTAGTTCAATATTCATAAATCAGAAACCTTACTTAGACGCCTTGATGAAGTTTAAATTGTGTGATGATCAAAGGAAGTAAGTTAAATGGTTGAGTAATTTCTTATAAAATAAGCATAATTTAATTATGGTATAAATTGTTTACTCGATCAAAATCGACAAGTTAAAGTTTAATTACTAAATAAAATGATCCCTACCTTAGGATATTTTCATACCTATAAAAAAGAATCAATAATCTCCATTCATAACTTTAATATCCTACTTAATATTGGACAAGTATGATTAACTAACTAACATATCACATAAATTCTCCACTACATAATAAATTTTTAATTGGTTAAATGTTTATTGGATCTATCATTATTTTTATATTATTAGTTTTAAACTCAACTCAAAACAATCGTGACAAGATGTTTAGGTTATTTAATTTTGTTTTTAAAAAATTTGTTGAATGATTTAAAAATCATTTGATTTCTCTTTAGATTGACCTTAGAAGTATACTTGTCATTTTTTATAAGTGATTCATGAACTTGGTAGTTATTTTATAAATTATAAAAAATTTGTAGCCTAATTTTGGCACATCAAGTTTTTGGTGTAATTGCTAGGTAAACCAATAATAGCACTGAAAACTAGTTAACCTTTGTAAGCATCAAACTCAATTCCACTTTACGAAAGGTTGTGGATGGTATAGAGTGGCCACTTTGTGTGTGATGTTGTACTTCTTAGTATCCCATCAAAAAGTTTATTGTTAAAATTGCTTCCTTCATCACTTATTATTGCTCTAGACATCCCGAATCTGCAAAATATTGAATCCTTCAAACATTTCACAACAATGTTAGCATCATTCATTTTATGGTTATAGCTTCTATCCACTTGGACACATACTTAACAATGACCAAATATATTCATTACCAAGAGATAGGGAAAAAACCCATAAAGTCAATCCTTATACATCAAATAGTTCAATAACTGAATTTAATGTCAAAGATAGTTCATTACATTTTCCTATATTACATGTTCTTTGACATCTATTACAGTGCATAAAAAACATGTGAGCATCTTTAAACAAAGTTGGCCAATGAAATCTAGATTGTAATACCTTAAGGGTTGTTTTCTTACCACCAAAATGGCCCCCACAATGAACTTCATTAAAAGAGGCTAGAATTCTCTCATGCTCCTCTTCAAGCACACACTTCTAGATGACTTGGTCTTGACCAATTCTGAATAGAAAAGGGTCATCCCAAATCCATGGGTTTGGACCTACTAAAAATAGTTGTTCAACAGAAAAGGTTTCAAAAATGTCTTCCTTACTCTCAACTTCAAGAGAATTGAATTCCAAAGTTAACCTAGATAGATGATCAACTACTAAAATTTTCATTACCTTTCTTATCTATGATCTTTAGGTCAAATTCTTGCAAGATTAAAACCCACTTGATTAGTCTTGGTTTTGTATTTGGTTTACTTAACAAATATCTCAAAGTAGTATGATTAAAATGCACAATTACTTTAGAACCTACTAAGTAAGACCTAAATTTATCTAAAGAAAACAAAACAGCCAAGAAGTTTTTTCAATGATGACCCACCTATTTAGTCTTGGCTTAGTGGTTTACTTAATAGATATCTCAAAGCAACATAATCAGAATGCATAACTTACTAAGTAAGACCTAAATTTATCTAAAGAAAACACAACAACCAATAATTCTTTTTCAGTGGTGGAATAATTAATTTGGGTATCTTGAGTGTTTTTCTAGTGTAATATATGACATGTACATGCTTATCCACTCTCTAACTCAACATAGTTCATGTAGCATATTCAAAAGCATCACACAATATTTCAAAAGGGAGAGACCACTTGGGTGCCATAATAATAGGGGTAGACATTAATTTATCTTTCAAAGTATTAAAGATGACAAGGAAAACATCATTAAAATCAAAATAGACAACTTTTGACAACAAGTTACATAAAAGATGACTATTTTATAAAATATTTAATAAATCGCCTATAGAAATCTACCTGTCCTAAGAAGCTCCTAATCCCCTTAATAGATGTAGGGATGGAAGTTTATAAATCAATTCAATTTTTACTTTACTAACCTCAATTCTGTTGTTAGAAATTAAATGCCCTAGAATACCCCATATTAGACCTTAAAATGACTTTTTGTACAACTAAGTGTCACATTACATTCAATGCAATGTTCTATAACTAAAGTCAATTTACATAAGTAATCATCAAATGAGGTAAAAATACAAACAAATATCCATAAATACCTTAATGAATTTTTCCACCATGTCGAAGAAGATTGACATCATACATCTTTGAAACGTGGTAGGGGCATTGCATAAGCTAAATGGCATCCTCTTAAAAGTGAATGTCCCAAAAGGATATGTGAATGTGGTCTTCTTCTAGACCTCTGATGCAATGGGTACCTGATAATAACCTGAAAGACCATCCAGGAAAAAATAAAATTCATGCCCAGCTAATCTTTATCATCTAATCAATGAATGGAAGAGGAAAGTGGTTCTTTTTAGTGTACAAATTTAGTTTTCTAAAGTCTATACACATTCTTCATCATGTGATTGTACTAGTAGGCACTAATTCATTTTTATCATTTTAACCACTCTTATTCTATATTTCTTTGATACCACATTAACTGAACTAACCCACCAACTGTCAGTAATTGGATAAATAACTCCTACTTCTAAGAGTTCTAGAATTTTCTTTATAACCACATCTTGCATAACTGGGTTTAGTCTCCTTTGGGCCTCTATTACCAGTTTAGCATTATCATTTAGATTAATCTTGTGCATACATATAGGTAGACGAATGCTTTTCATATCCCCGATACTCCACCATCTTGCCTTCTTGAATTTCTCAATCACCTTAACAAGATCTTTTTCTAGGCTTTTGGTCACAGTGGATGAAATAATAGATGCATATGTCTCCCCATCTACCAAAAACATATATTTTAGGTTCTTAGGAAACTCTTTTAGCTCTAGCATAGATGGAGTGACCTCTTCCCTAATTGGGGTTCTAGGTACATCTAAGGGTGTACTAGGCTCTCATATTGGTTCATCATTATCTAAAAATCCATGGTATCCCTCAGTCTCTTCATCTAAGTCCTCTCTTACCTCTTTAACTATAAGAGATACTTTTAGTTTTTCTTCTACTTCATTGGAATTTGTCTCTTCACCTGCTTAGGAGACTATATTTTTACCTTCTTTATTACATGCATGAAATTGTAAATCATTATAAATTTCAAATAAAATTTTGTTAACTATCTTACCACTTTGAAAGATTATGATATCCTTCGCTTATTCTCTTAAATAGGGAAGCTTTTTTTCCTGCTTCTACATATACTTCACTAGCTTCCCAACTTGAACCTTAACCTTTTTTACTAAATCCTATAAGGAATATGACCTTTGATTATTTACCATCTGCTTATCCCTACTAACTCAAATAAAGGCATTCAAGTTATCTTTAAATGTTATGGGTTGATCTGGTAGGTAAGGTTAGTTTACATTCGCCCCTTGTATTTAATTTTGGGTATATGCTGGATTTTTGTTTGGTTTCCATAAGAAGCTAAGGTGATTGTATGTGTTAGTATGGTACCCTTGTATAAGATTGGCTTCCTCTAAAGTGCTTGCACTAGAATCACCTCTAATAGAACAAACATTAGCACTATGCGCAAATGTACCACAAACTCTACATACCTCCTTATTGGACATTTTCTTAGTAATAAGGAGTTACACTTGCTTAGTCAATTCTGTAAGGTGTAAGACCATTTCATTCCTGTAGCCAATTTCAATGACTCCTACCCTCCTTCCTCTAGCATTCTTTTGTTGGAAATTAGTACCCAGCATCTTATATAGCTCATTAGTATGCCTTGCTATGTTTTCAACCATAGCTCTTCCAACAACGTTATCAACTGTGTATTAACATTGTTGTGTCAGTTCATCATCAAAGAACCGGTTATGTAGCTACAGTAGGTAATTATGGTAAGAGCATTGAGTGAGGAATAATTTGAACATGAAAAGTATGACAAATTAAAATTTTGTAGAATAGCCAAACATGCAATGGCATATAAATAAAGTAATATAGAAATATAAAGATTAACACATGAGATTTTTAGGTGAAAATAACCTAGGCCATACTAATTACTTAAAAGGAAAAACACTGGTCCACCGAATCACTTAATTATCCACTATAAAAATAAGGTCTAATTACAAGGATAGGACTTAAATTACCCACCAAGGTAATGCCCCCAAGTAGTCTACTTACAAGCCGCTACTTTCACCAACATTTCAATAACTTGAATCACACAGGCAATTGAACCTGTTCAACCAGTACATAAAATGTTAACATAATAATAGAAGTGCAAATGTGTGTCCTAAAGCAGATTCAATAATGAGTTACCTAAATTAGAAGATTTAATAAACATATCAGATAAGTCAAAATCAACTAGAAACCCAAAATAATTAGTTTAAGCACAAGTTTAATAAAGATAAATTCTTTAAAGATTAATAATCAAAACCAAATAATTATGATATGATACATAATTATTTGATCCAACAATTCAATAATAAAAATAATGAAGAAACTATGAGAACATATGAACAAAATATTATAAACCAATTTGGCTTATTAATCAATCAAACACAACCACCAATGTATGATAGATTAAATGAATAAAGAATCCTAAAGAATTATGATCTTATATTTGCAAAACAAGAGAAATATTAAGATGAAGAGAATAGTGCTCTTGTGTTGTTAACAAAATTGTGAGCCAATGATATGATTAAATAGCATGAGTAGAAACCCTAGGTCAAAGGTCTGTTACAAATGTGCCCTTAAAAATATTTAAAAGAGCTTTAAGATATAAGGACAATATAGTAATAAAAAAATTGGCACGGGTGAAAATTAGGTTAAACTTGAAAATTTGGCCATTGGATTGATCAAGAACTAGTTCAATCGATTAAACAAGGCCACTTGATCGATCTAGTCTAGCTCGATCGATCAACCCTAAATAGTTTGATCAATTTAGTCAATCCTCAATCCATCTAGTGAAAAAATTAATTCATTTTGAAATAAGTGGATCGATCTAGTGCTCAATCGATCAAGTATTAATTCCTTGATTTATTTGGTCATGTAAAAATTAATTAAGCTAGGTAATTAAGCTCGATCGTTCTAAGCATGGCCCGATTGATCGAGTAGCCTATATGCATAATGTTCCTATATGTCTAACATGAAATCTAGTGAGCATGAGAACAGAGATATACTAAAGATGTGATCATTGGAGCTCAATAGTTTCATCGACTTGAAAATATTCTTGAAAAATGCAACATGAAACTAAAATTACATTTGTATGTTTTATTTATGAATATTGCCAACACTCAATTAAATCTTATAGAACCTATCCTAAGTCACACAAAAATACTAACACATATAGTGACATATTGATAGTAACCATAAGTGAGATAAATATTGAAACTACAATAGTATGGAAATTAGTCCATTTATGATTGGTTGTGAAGGATTTAAAGGAAGAAGTATCACTATCATAAAATAATTACAGTTGAATTTATACTTACATAAAAAATACGCTCTTGTATTAATTTTTGTGTGTGAGAGATTGGTTATTTATTTTTTTAAACCATTTGTGACTCTTTCTTTCATGCATGCAAAAGTTTTTTATTTTTATTTTTCCTTTAATAATATTATCATTATTATTTTAAGGAAATATGCACGAGCCAAAAACCTAGTATAATGACTTTCATACTAGTTGTGAGGTAGCCCTCTCTACTCACTACGATAGCTTCACACATCATAGTAGGTATCCCTTTCAAAACTAGTTTTCTCTCTATAATAGCACTTTAGAAAGTGAAATATAGATCTCAAAAATAATTTTGCACTCAAGGTTAGCTCGTTCCCTTGAATCTCACAAAATCAATCATAAACTTCAAGCATGACATACATACGTGTCCAATGAGTGTTTGAATAGGTTCATGTCAACATCGATCACTAGATGTGAAAATATGTAAATGAACAAGTCAAAATATCAATTTTTTATAATATATAGCCAATCAAAATAAATATAAATGAAGTATGTAATGATTATGTCAATGTCAAAGCATGTCTACTTCCCTTCTCTTTTTTATCTTTTTTTTAAATAAAGAAACATCAACAAAAACAAAAAATAAAAAAAATAAATCTACTCATCTAGGGTCAATTAAGAAATCAAAAAAAGTATCTAGGTAAATAATAAATGACTATCAGGTGACAAAAAAAAGACAATCTTTCTTAACCCAAACTTTCTTGAATTTTGGTTTCTTTATATATTTAGGTTGGAAAACAACTATCTTACTTGTCATTGGCATATTCTTGGACTAACCTTTAGATTTTCCATTCATCCTAAATGAAGATGCAATATACATTATTGGATGATGGTAAATAGTCCTAAAATTACAAGTGTTGAATATTACAAGCCTCTTTGAACCAACAACTTCATGCTTTCTAGTAAAATTTTTGAACATGTTATTATAATTTTCATTCATCCTATAATATGATGCAGCATGCATAGATGAATGATGTTTATGAGTCCTACTATATGAAGCATGAAAATTATTATTATATTTAAAAATATTAATAAAAAATCCTCACTTCGGCCTAATATGACTTTTCCTACCACAATGATGATAGACAAGCTCAAACTTAATAGATTTTTCAATCATAGTTGCAACTATTTTTTGTGTATAATAAGTAAAATTACAAGTAGGGTTAGAAGGCCTTAAAGATATGGTATTTGTTTTTGAATCTCTATGTGTAGCCTACAAAGAAGAAGGGTTAGAGGGTTGTACAAACTTAGATTTTTTTAAGTTGACGGCGTAGAATCCTCATCTACATAGCCTAGTCCTTTCTTGTCTTCAATAGGTTTTCCATAATCCATAATTTTTTAGCCTTTTAGATCGAATGGTTAAACTATTCATAGCTTCTTTTAACTATTCAAGTTTCTGAATTAGATGCTTATATTCTTATTTAAGATCTATAGGACTTGAATTCAAAACATTAGTACATTCAGACATATCAAGTTTTTCTTTTTTAGTATCAAGAAATTATTTCATAGAATTTTAGTTTATCATTTAGTTTAGTTACTTCTACAAGCAATCTATCCTTTTCTCACATCTTACCTGATTTATAATACATCTTTAATACTAGTGACATTAAATTTATTGACTAAAAATTTAGCATCACTTTCTTCATCATTTGAATCAATGTGTGACTTATTAAAGTGTCCACCAACAATTGTAGTAAATTCCTTATAGTTGGTGCCTTAATTTTTTGATTCAAATGGATTGTTATTATCACTTTTAAAGTTAGTAAGTGCATCATTGAAAGCTCTTCCATTTTGGTTCTTCTTATTTACATAGTTAGCTATAAAGTGAAAAACCCCATACATTCAAAACATTTAAGTCCAATGGGTTTAGATTTCTTACCATCATAACTCATAGATTTGAGTTCTCTTATATTCTGATCCTTTTGATAACTTGATTGTTCTTTGTTTCAAGGATTCATTTTATTAAGGATTTTGTTCAATCTTCTGATTAAGAGCACAAGTTCTTCATCATCATTGTCACTATCTTCAATCATAGTGGTTTTGAGAGCGATACCTTTGTTCTTTTGAGGTTTTTGAAAGCTCATCTCAAAGGTTTGAAGTCAATCAATGAGTTCCTCTATTTTGATGGTGCCCACATCTTTGCTTTCATCAATGGTAATGACCTTTGCATGGAAACAATATGGTAATAAGTAGGAAATCTTTCAAACTATTCTAAAATCATCAATTTTCTCTCAAAGATTGGCATAGGTGTTAGTAATATCACATAATCTAACATAAAATTCAGAGAAAGTTTCATCTTCTTTAAACCTAAGATTTTCAAATTCACTACTAAGCATTCGAATTTTTGTTCATTTAACTTGTGTGGTACCTTCATGGGAAACCTCTAAAATATCCCAAGAATGTTTAGTAGTATCAACATTAGAAATACAACAAAACTCATCAACAGACACATAACTAAAAATAACATTAATACCTTGATTTCAGTTGCTAGTGACTTTATTTTGATTGATCTATTTTTTCCAAGGTTTTATAGTAACTATATTATCTTTGGTAACCATAGGTGGGTTCCAACCGTAAAGCATAGAGTTCCAGACACTCTCATTTATAGACTATAGAAAAGTTCTCATATGAGCCTCCCAATATGGGTAATTAGACCCATTAAAGTAAGGTGCACAGATTGTAGCCAAACTCTTTCTTAAATGATCCATAACAAGGTCCTAGGAACACTAAGTATATTTAGTGACTGGTTTTGATACCACTTGATAAGTTTTATTTAGTTATGGTTCAGGTTAACTAAAAAGTGGGTGAATAGATGATCAATGCAAGTATGACAAATTAAAATTTTGTAGAACAACCATACATGCAATCATATGTAAATACAGTAATGTAGAAATGTAGAAATATAAACATTAACACATAAGATTTTTAGGTGGAAACACCCTAGGCCACACTAGTGACCTAAGAGAAAAACCACCAGTCCAACAGACAACATAATTTTCCACTATGAAAAATAATGTCTAATTACAAGCCTTGGACTCAAACTAACCACCAAGATAATACCCCCAAGTAATCTACTTACAAGCCTCTCCTTTCATCATAGTCTATATAAGAAAAAAGTTTAGATTTGAACCAATATTGATTCAATAACTTAAGTCATATAGGAAATCAAACGCTTTCAACCAGTACCTTAAATGTTAGGTACACAAGTGTAAATGTGTGTCCTAGAATAGATTCAATAATAAATAATGTAAGTCCTATTGTACTTGTGTATATGTCTTGGCGTCCCGTGTACAAAACACAGTATCTATTTTATTTTACTTAGTATATTTGATTTCCTCTATGTAAGGTTGGTTAGTACGGATCAAAAATTCATACATGTATATAGTTAGGTACACTATATATGCGAGCATGTTTACACATACTATGGAAATGATTTTTGTAGTTTTCATGCTAGGTTGAGAGCGTTCATTTTCGACGAGTGAGTATGCAAGTAAGCCAACATTTTTACTGGTTTTTGGTATGTTTCAAATTACTCAACATTTTTGGAAACAAAACATGTAACCTTTTTGCACCTTTCCACCACCCTCACTATGGGCCTCGCTAGCATCCTCGACACCACCTTGGTGAGGTGTCCGATAAGGTTGTAAATGAGATGGCTGGCCATTGGTTATAAATACCCCTCTCTTTAATTGCATTTTAATTCAAAAATCCTATCAAAACTCTAAAAAAGCTTCCATTGATTCGAATTTCATATTCACTAATTATATCTATAATTGTGATATGTTTGTATAAGTATAGAATAGTGTGAGTTGTATTCAAAGGTCATGTTAGTTTATTCTCATCACATCAAGTATTATTAGTTGTGGAGGATAGTCAGGTGTGTAGAAGTAGTAAGCATAAGCAGCAATAGGAAATTAGGACAGAGGTCCCAATTGATAAAGGTATTATTGGTTTTATTTCTTTCAGAGTTGTAACTGATATATATTGATTAGTGGATTCTTTGTTACTGAGTGGTTTCCTTAAGCATCCCAAGGACGTTACCATATAGATATGGTCTCTATATGGGTTTACCTCATTATATCTTGTGTTATGCATGCTTAGTTGTGGAGCTAGTATAATCTGAGTTTAAATTGTGTATGTTAAAAAAAATATGATTATTTAAACTCTGATTAGAACATTTTTGATCTCTCTACCTAACTTTTAATTTACTTATACTTTCTTATTCTAAATGATATCTATTGTTTTGATAATATATTAGTACTGCTTCTAGTAAATATACTGCTTTCATTCAATTATTTGTTTGCTGCTTGTGAGACGAGTCCGTTAGGAGTTTGTATCTCCTTGCTCTAATAGTGTATTGGGATAAGAAAGTATATGTTGGTTATGGTTGACTATTTTTCTAGATATACTTGGGTGTTGCTTCTTAGAGAAAAATCTAAAGCCTTTAATCATTTCAAGACGTTATATATCAAGTTATAAAATGAAAAATTTGAAACCATCGATACTATTATCAAAATCAGAATGACCATGGTAGAGAATTAGAAAATTCTAAGTTTAGTGCTTTCTGTGATGAAATGGGTATTCAATATGAGTTCTTCACTCCCATGACTCCTCAACAAAATGGGATTGTTGAAAGAAAAAAGAGGGTAATTCAAGAGATGGTCATGGTGATATTGGCCAGTAAGAATCTATCAAAGCACTTTTAGGCTAGGGTAGTTAACATTGCATGCTATACATTGAATTGATGCTTTATGAGACCCAACACTAGTCAAACTTTGTATGAAATCATGCACAGAAAAAGACTGAATGTTAAGCATCATCGGGTGTTTGGTAGCATGTGTAATATTCTCAAAGATAGAGAAAATCTAGACAAGTTTAAAGCTAAGAGTGATCTTAGAATATGTATAAGTTACTTCAGCAATAGTCGTGCATAATGGGTCTAGAATTTAAGAGCATATACCATTATGAAGTCAATCATTGTTATGATTGATGACTCTGGTGCTACTAAAGTTGTTGAATCAGATAAAATGATGTTTTTAGTGACTGGAGTTCTTCAAACAATGGCATAGGTAATGTTGAGACTCATCCAATAATTATTACTATTGATACTCCCAGAAGTTCTAAGAATGAAAGATATGGTGATCAAGAAGACTTGTCACTTCCTAAGTGGGAAAAGAAAGCTCATTCTACTTACAACATCATTGGTAATGTGGAAGAAGTAGTTAAGAGAAGACATCAGCTATAAGAGACATTGAATTACATGTGCTTCACTTCAAGAATTCTTCCTAAACAAATAAAAGAAGTCCTGTAGAATATGGATGGGTCAACTCCATGCAGGAAGAACTTGACCAATTTAAGAGAAATGATGGTTGGTATCTTGTTTCCAAACCTCTAGAAAAACATATTATTGGTATCCCTTGGTTGTACAAGAACAAAGAAGATGAAATGAAGTCATTACTATAAATAAATCTCTTCTTGTTGCGCAAGGCTATATCTAGATGAAGGGATAAACTTTGATGAAATCATCACTCTATTGTACATCTTGAGTCTATCAGACTACTTCTTGATCTTACCTACTTTTTTAGGTTTAAGCTATATCAAATGGATATAAAAAATGCCTTTCTAAATGGAATCATTAAAGAAGAAGTTTTAGTGGAACAATCAAAAGGTTTTAAATATCCACACTTTCCAAATCATGTCATGAGACTAAAGAAAGCCTTTTATGGACTAATATAAGTTCATCATGCATGGTATGAACATCTCACCATGTTTCTCCTTAATAACAGTTTTCTTAGAGGAGGTGGTGACAAAACCTTATTTGTCTCAAGAATTCAAGAAGTGGTGGTTGTTGCTCAAGTCTATGTTGATGACATTATTTTTGGTTCCACTCAAGATGACCTTACTCAAAAGTTCCTATAACCATGTAAAATGAGTTTGAGATGAGTTCAGTTGGTAAACAAAAATTCTCTCTTGATTTTCAAATCAAACAAATGACAATGGGGTCTTCCTCTCATAAGCAAAATATGCCAAGGATATAATTAAGAAGTTTGGGTTGGATAATGCCTTTTCTACTCAAACCTTTATGAGTAGAACATAGAAACTCCATCAAGACTCTTCCAGTGAGGATGTTGCAAAAAATTTATCTAGGAGCACGATTGGTAGTCTTCTATATCCAATTGCTAGCTATCCAAACATCTCATTTAGTGTTGGATTTTTCGAAAGCTACCAAGCTATCCCCAAACAATCACATCTAGATGCTGTCAAAATAATCATTAAATATGTCAAGGGTACATCAAAAGTTGGTATTTGGCATCGTAGATAAAGTATGAATAGAAAAGTACTTCAGGTGGTTGTTTCTACTTAGGAAATTCCTTGATCTCCTTGAAAAGTAAAAAACAGAGCTCAATTTCTCTTTTGATTGTAAAGGCTGAATATATTACTACTAGTTTATGCTACTTTCAATTACTTTGGATGAAACAAATGTTATCTAATTATGGCATCCAAGTTAAAGATCTTCTCTTACAATGTGACAACACTAGTGCTATTTTCATTTCAAAGAATCATGTCTAACACTCAAGGACTAAACATATTGTTATCCATCACCATTTTATAAGAGATCATGTGGAATTAGACACATTGACTCTACAGCATATATGCATTGATCGTCAACTTGTTGATATTTTCATTATACCTCTAGACTTTTCAAGGTTTAAATCCCTTGGAAAGCTATTGGTCTTTGTCTTTAACCTTGAGAGACTTGTTTTGTGTTCTTTATATTTTAATGGGCCTAAAAACCTTTGCTTACTGTTTTTCTCTTATGTTTTTTCTCTTCTCTTTTATGTGTTACCTTCGTTTACTGGACGAACCTTCTTTCTTCTTGAATTTTGAACTAGTTTTGAAGTTCCATGGTTCTTTTGAGATTAACGTGCCTTTGTCTTAAATTTCATTAAGGTTATCTAGATATATGTTTTTCTTGAAGCTCGTGTAAGACTAAATTCTTCTATATTGTTTTGTTTCTTTTACCCATGTCTTAACATTATGAATTTATATGAATGTTTTTGAGAAGTTTGTGTTTTCCTTGCTTAAATGATTTGTATGACTCTAACAAGATTTAGAATCCATGTGTAGTGATTCTTGAGGCAAAATCATAGGTGATGCTTAGATGGAAAGATGATTCAAGCCTTCTTTGATTCATTTAATCCTTCTTGCTACCCTTGTCTACTTTACCTTAGTTTCCTCTCTAGAGCCCTTTTGATATACATCTTTTCACCTACTTGGCTTGCTTAAACGATAAATCCCATCTACCTAGAAATCCTTTTATCAAGTTTCAACTTTGCCTTGCTGAATGCTTTTGCTTTGGGACTGGATGTATTTCTCTCGAGCAAAGACTATAAACAAATAGGAGAAAAAAAAAGAAAACAAAAAAAGGGACAAAGAAATAGTTTTTTTATAAAAAAGGTAGGAGAAAGAAAGAAAAAGAAAACAAAAAAATGGTTCATTGAACTCTTGTCTAAATAGCTATTGAAGAAGTTCCCCTCTTTGGGAAAGTTCTTAAGTGATTCATTTTTGTAGGTACAAGAAAAAGATTCTCTATTTAATGGTTAACCACTTTTGTTTATAAGCTCTATGCTTGAAGTGAAAGTCTGTATAAAGGTGTGCCTTTGCTTAAAATGTTCCTTCTCTTATACCCAAACCTCAACCTATCTTTACAAGCTTGGAAAGATTTTTTGATTTCTTTTAGGGTTGCACTTACATTAGTGGATAGAAAGGCAACTTGTGGACTTATGAAGTTTGGTTCAATTTGAGTATATTTCTCCATTTTCTTTTTTCACTCAAGCTCTTCTTGATGTCATATAGAGTAAACATGTTTTGCACAACACACACTGAGCTTGAAATCAATTTTTTAGTCATACTCCTACTTGGTTGTAGCATGGATTAATAGCCCTATGAATGTTTATGTAAAGTGCATTATTTAATCTAAATTCAAACTTAATATTTGAACTTGCTCAAACTAATCTCTCTTTACTTCTCATTTATGTATGCCTTCTCTCTCATTTTGAGGTGTTTTTTTTACTTTATTTTATTGAAAAATGGGAGAAGTTTATGGGCACAACTATATCTTTTTGGCCATGTTGTGTGTTCATGGGTAGTGAAGGAGAGGTTTGCATGTTAACTTGTGCTTGTGTCTATCATTGTGTACCTATGTCAGATTAATATGATAGTATATGGTTTAACTACGTGTTGTTTCTACACAATACGTTCACGCGCTATGTGTTTGTATCATGTATGTAGGTTACAAGGGTAAACTAAAGTCTTCGAGCTTCACATATTTTGTGTAGTTGTGTTGAGACCCTTATGTTTTAGAGTGTCAGAATCCATGAGTTTGTTCATGAGATTGTACAAAGCACATAAGATGTATACACTTGGAGTAGGAGTGTCTTTTGAGTTTTTGTGTGTGTTGTGTTATTCTTGGGAACAATCAACTTCAAGAAATCTTCATGATTGATGAGTATATATGCTTAATTGTGTAGTGTTTTGACATGGAAAGCCAAATGAGGGGAATGTAAGTCCTATTGTACTTGTGTCTGTGTGTTACCTTCTCGTGTACAAAACACATTGCTTGTTTTATTTTACTTAGGGTATTTTCCTTCCTCTTTGTAAGGTTGGTTACTATGGATCAATAATTCACACACGCACATAGTTAGATGCACTTTGTATACGAGCATGTTTACCTATACCATAAGGTTGGTTTTCATAATATGCATGCTCATTGATGTTTTTGTGTTTTTTGACATGCTTTGGATATAGGTATTTATGGATAGTATTAGGCATTTTTGGAAATAGAAAATGTAACTTTTTGGCACCTCGCCACCACCTTTTCCATGGACCTAGCTACCACCCTCATCACCACTCTTAGCGAGTTGGTTGGTGAGGTGTCTGGCAAGGTCACCAGTGAGGTGGTTAATCATTGGCTATAAATACCTCTCTCTTTAATTGCATTTGAATTCAAAAAACCTATGAAAACTCTGTAAAATTTCCATTGATTTGAATTTTGTATTCATGAATTATATCTATAATTATGATACTTTCATGTGAGCATAGAATAGTATGACTTTCAATTTTACGTGGTGAGTGAATACTTTTAGGTGTTAGTAGTATTCAAAGGTTACGTTCATTTATTCTAAACATTACTATTCTGTTGTATATAATCACATCACATAAAGTGGTTTTGGTTGTGGAGGAAATTCGGGTTCACGTGTTGAACCAAGTCGTTGTAGAAGCAACAATAAGTAGTGAAGACAAAAGTCCCAACTGATAGAGATAAAATTGGTTTAATTTCTTTCAGGGTTGTAACTATTTTATTGATTAGTAAATTATTCGATGTTGAGTAGTTGCCTTAAGAAACCTAATGATGTTACCACATAGATATGATCTCTATGTGGGTTTACCTAGTTATATCTTGTGTTATACATGCTTAGTTGTGGAGCTAGTCTAAGTTTAAATTATATATGTTAAAACATATGATTATTTAAACTCTAATTAGAATGTTTTTGATCTCTCTATCTGACTTTTAATTTACTTATAATTTCTTACTTTGAATGATATTTGCTATTTTGATATTATATTGGTATTGCTTTCATTCTATTATTTTTTTCGCTGCTTATCGGGATGAGTCTATATCTCTTTAACCTGTTAATGTACTGGGTTGTGGATCTTTTCAAATAACCCTAACTAGATGATTTAATAAATATATCATATAAATCAAAATCAACTAATAACCTTAGAATAATCAATTTATGCACAATTTCAAGAAAGGTAGTTTTTTTAAAGATTAATAATCAAACCATATAATTATGATATGAGACACAATTATTTGACCCAACAGTTCAACAATGAAAATAAAGAAGAAATTATAAAAACATATGAGCAAAATATTACAAACCAATTAGGCTTATTAATTAATCAAATACAACCATCAATGTTTGATATATTAACTAAATAAAAAGGCTAAAGAACTATGATCTTATATTTGAAAAAAAAAGATTAAGATAAAGTAAATAAAGCTCTTGTATGGTTAACAAAATAGTGAGCTAATGGTATGATTAAATAGCTTGAGTAGAAACCCTATGTCAAAGGTCTACTACAAATCTATCCTTGAAAATATTTAAAAGAGTTTTAAAAAATAAGAACAATATAGTAATAAAAAAAGTTGGGTTGAATAAAAATTAAGTTAAACTTGAAAACTTGGCCACTCGATCAATTTAGAACTAGCTCAATCAATTGAACATGGTAGCTTTATCAATCTAGTCAATCCTCAATCAATCTAGTGAAACATTTAATTTATTTTGAAATAAGTGGATCAATCTACTCATTAATCTTGATCGATCTAGTTCTCAATGGATTGAGTATTAATTCCTTAATGAATCGAATCATGTAAAAATTAACTCAACCAGGTAATTAAGTTTAATCAATCTAGACATGACTCGATCGATCGAGTAGCCTATATGCAGAATGTTTTTTGTGTCTAATGTGAAATCTAATTGGCATGAAATCGAAGATATACCTAAGATGTAATCGTTGAAGCTTAATAGTTTCATCATCTTGAAGATATTTTTGAAGGAAACACCTAGAAACTAAAATTACATTTGAATATTTTGTTTATGAATATCATAAAAACTTACATAAATCATACAGAACCTATCCTGAACCTCATGGAATAGTTCACCTTCAATATGAGAGAAAGTAGTAATCTTTGCTCTTAAGTTAGAAGTTTTCTGATTGGAATAGAATTTTCCCATGAATTTATTGTAGATCTCATCCTAGGTCATCAAGGGACCTAAAGATAGAGACATTAACTGAGCCTTGGCTCCATCTTTAAAGTATAGGGAAAATACCTCATTCTAAGCTTATACTTATTAATTACATTTAGAGGAAAATTTTAGAATCTAGAGTAGGAGTCTCTAATGAAAGACAAAGAATCTTCATTAGATAGTCCATGGAAAGAGAGTAGTATGGAATAATGAATATTTTTCAATTCATAGTTTCATGCTACATCACCCAAATGAATTTAAGTAGTAATTGTGCCAATGATTGGCCTTTCATACTCTTTCATAGTTATTTCCCTAGGTAAAGGATTATCCCTCAATAAGAGGTTCCTACATTTCAGTATCTAGTCTTCTTAACAATTCTTTTGATTTGTTAATGTTGTTTATGATATGTCAAGTGGATTCCCTAGGAATCTCCTATCTCACATAAACTACAAAATCAACAATTAAATTGCTTATCAAAATAGTAAGTAAAAAAGACAAAATAAATACAATCATCAAAGTACAATATCTATGATACAAGCAATTAAATAGATAATAATAATAATAAAGAACTAAAAATAGATTAATAAAAGAAACAAATTAAATTAAATTATACAAAAATTAAAAATCACAAAAAAGAAATAAAACTAAAGTAAAATTAAATTAATAAAAGTAATTAACAAAAAGAAATAAAGTTAGTAAATTAATAAAATAAAAGAATAAATAAAATAAAATAAAGTTAAAATAAAAATTAGTACACAAAAATAATGAAGGAAAAAAGAATTAAGTTAGTAAATAAAATACTAAAAATAAATTAACAAAGAAAATTAAATAAAAATAAGAATTTCATATGTACCAACAGTTGCACAAATTTCAATTGTTCTTCTCACCAAAAGAGGTAACTAGGACCTAGACGAAAGGTGGTAATGCCAACCTATAGAATCGTTTTGCAAGCTCTATTTTAATTTGACCAAGCAAGCCTCACAACATGAATTAAGTAAGCAGCATAGTGGAAGTAGAAAAAAACACATTTAATTCAACACATATCTAAAACAACTTGCAATTATGGAAACAACAATAGCAGTAAACACACTAATGACGGTGTGCCTTATAATTCTTGTCCAGACTACCTACGTGCACAAACATAGCAAATATCACACAATAAGGGAATCAATCATACATATTGAAAAGTTATAAGGGATTTCTAATCACTTGAAGACCTTATTTGTGGTAATATATTCGGTAAATGATGATTTTATACTCATAGCATGCAATCATACATAACAAAGCATATCCCAAGAAAGAGTCTAACACCCAGTATTAATGTTTGCTAAGGTTATCTAGTTTTTAGTGTTATTACCAGTATCTCTGGCAATGATACCAAAATCTTGATGGGTCAAAATTAGGCATATAAATTTTGTATTTTTATAAAATAATTTGCAAGTGCACAAGTCACTTATAGAAAATTATAAGTATAATTCCAAGGTTGATCTAAAGAAGAATCATGTGATTTTCAAATAATTTGACAAATTCTTAAAAACGAAAAAAAAACTAAACAGTCTATCACAAAGTTTAGGTTTGAAGATCTAAATTAGTGACATTAAAATAAAGATAGATTCAATAAACATTAAGGCAATTAAGCATTTATCACATAATGGAGAATTTATAAGATATATTAGTTGGTTAATTATATATCCACTCAGTACCTTGTATAGTTAAGGTTTCTAAAATGATAGTATAATCCACATTATCTAAATAATTCTTATACTGACCTTCTCTAATATTCACTAAATAATAGTGAGCATTTATGTCATTAGGCCTAAATGGAACTAGTACATTCCTTACTAAAATTTGATTATTAACAACATGAGAAAAATTCACATAGAATTCCCGAACAATGGATTCAATAGAAATCTCGGGCTCTTTTACAAAACTTTTCCATCCATGGTTTGTTATGACATCCGTAATCCCCTCAAGCCCATCATTATATACCATCCCCCTCTTAGGTATAAACCTTTTATTAACTTCAACTGTTTTTTCAAAGCAATTTTTTGCCTCATAACTAGCAAATTTAGACCTATCATATTCTTTAGAAATTGAAACCTCCTTTCATTTCCTACTTATTATTGATGCTATTTTCAAAACTTAACAATATCTAAAATTCAAAGGTTCATAGAAAATCCAAGACAATAACACAGATTATTCCAATATTTTTCCTAACCCTTCTTCGTCCTAATTAGGGTTTTGGAACTCTTAAAAATCACAAATATTTCACAAAGTTTAGAGAATTTGATTTAAAGACTTCAATTCCAAAAAGTTATGAAAGTTACTTGTGTTGTTGTGGATTGAAGAACAATAAAGAATACTCCTCTTTGAAGATGAAGATTTTTGAAATTTTGTTTTGTGAAATGAGTAAGAAATTGTTAGGAAAGTGATTCTTGTGAAAGACCTTGAAATATTATTGAAAAAATGTAGGATTTTTGAGGGTTTTTGAAATATTTGGTGGGAGAGAAAAATAGGAGTTGTGTGAAAAGTGTGAGAAAATGAAAGAAAAAAATGAAAAAATTTGCATGAGAAAATGTATTTTTGCCTAGAAAATAAACATGGGGTGCAGTGAAAAAAATTTGAAATTCATACCATTTGAAATCCGTCATCTTATGCCATGATGTGCTTCAAAAACAATTCACACTCGTTTGCTCCCCCTTTTTAATATTATTATTATAACAACACAATAAACATAAAAATATTTACTATAATAACCACACAATAATTAAAACAATAAAAGAAAAAAATAAAATCAATTATCTATAAAATGAAAATAAATAAATTAAAGCAATAATAAAATAAAATAATGATTTAACTCTCATCCAAAACTATTTTTTTTCATCTTTAGTGAGATGTTACTGAGGGAATTTTATCTTTTTATAAGCCTAATATCCCCTCATAATTGAGTTTTATTGATTTTTTGACCTTGTAGCTATTCCTTGCCTTGCTTTTATAAGTGTTCAGTTAACTAGTACGCTTGAACTTTCATCTTCTTAATAGAAATTTTTACAAGGTCTAATCTTTGATTAGTTCATGATTGGTTTTCTCTACTAACTTGAATGAATGAATTCAAGTTGTCCTCCAGATTTATCTTGTTGGGAGGATTTTTGGGAATTTGTTGGTGAAATTGTTAGCTCGGTGAGTTTGAGCTTTGGGAAAATGGAGGGTTATTCTACCTTTAGGAGAAATTAGGATGATTCCTCCACCCAAGATTGTAGGTATTAGCATTGGGATCATAGCTTGGTTTTAGTCGGTATTCCCCCAGTGCATTGACCTACTCGAGTCCGAAACTAACTTATCCTTGATAGGTCTATGTTTCCACACCATGTCCTAAAGTACTACACATCCCACATTGTTATTTATTTGTTATGGTATGTTTTGTAAGAAGCATAACTTGCATGGGCAATTGATCAAGATGCATTTAAAATTTAGTACCATGGTATATTTCATGGACTCTAGCTCTCCTCACTCAGGAGCTCTTTTTTTTTGGGAATTAGCACCTAACACCTCAAAGAGATTGTAAATCTCTAAGGTAGTTTTTTCCATTGCTTCTCGATTGGCATCATCTACAATGAACTAACATTTTTATGTCAATCCATCGTAGAAAAATTGGTTCTACAGTTACAGAGGATAACTGTAATTGAGGCATAAAGTGAGAAAAGAGTTTGAACCTATCACACGCTTCATGGAAAGGTTCTCCCTCAATCTAAGAGAAAGTTACAATCTTAGCTCACAACTTTGATGTCTTTAGGTAGGAATAAAATTTTCTCATAAACTTATTATAAACATCTTCAGAGGTCATCAAGAGACCTAAAGAAAGTGACATGAGCCATTATTGGGCCCTGTTTTTAAGGTGCAAGGGAAACACTTGATTCTAACTTAATCCTTGTTGAGTACACTGAAGATGAATGTTTGGACTGTTGGTTAAAAGTCCCTAAAGAAAGATAGTAAGTCTTCATTAGGAAATCCATGAAAGGAAGGTAACATGAAAAAATGAATGTTTCGTAATTTATAATTTTGACCAACCTCTCCCAGTTGGACTGAGGTAGTTGCAGTGCCAATTACTGGCCTTAGAAACCTTTTTGTTATCGTTTCTCTTCGTGGTGGATTTTCTCCCATATTTAAAGGTTCATATATATGGTCAAGGTTAGGTTCACAAATTCTTCTACAAAAAGCTATGGGACCTCAAAGTCCATCATTCTTGACACTCTCCTCGGTCTATTTATATTATTTTTATACGGTGTAGAAAGGTACTCTAAGGACCTCTAATCTCGCGTAAAATTATAAAAACAAAAATTAAATTCACATGTCAAGTAGAAAAATAAAAAGATTAAATAAACATACAAATACAAAATATAATACATGTTTGTTCGTAGAAATACTAAATACATAATAAAGAATAAATAATACAATGATACATATGTTAGTAAAAGAAAATTAATTATACAAAAATACTAAACAAATAGTAAAAAACAAAATAATAGAAGAATTAATAAATAAAGAAAAGAAAATTAAATTAGAATTAAAAGAAAAATAAAAACAAATTTTTTTAAATAAAATAATTTATTATTTTTGAAAATAATTGGAATTTAAAAAAATATTTTATTATTTTAGTTTTTAAATAGAATAATAGAAAATTTAAAATTTAAAATATCTAAAATTAATTAATAATCTAGATATTTTAAAATATTAAATAAACAGCACAATATTTACAGCATAAAAAATTTCTAAGATTTTGATAATAACAATTTAAAAATACTATTATTCCTCGATAAAGGTACAAAAACATTAATGCTTGCAAATTTTATCTACTTTTTAGAGCTATTATCTGTACACCTCGTAATGATGCCAAAAACTTGATTTACCAAAGTTAGGCATTTAAATTTTGTATGAACTATAAAAAAGTTCGCAAGTGCATGAATTGCTTATGAAAAATAATAAGTATATTTCTAAAGTTGGTCTAAAGAAGAATCATGTGGTTTTTTGATAATTTAACAAATTCTTAAAAACGAAAATAAAACTTAAACATTCTGCTACAAAGTTTGAGTTTGAGGATCCAAAAAAATGAAATAAAAATAAAGATAGATTCAATAAACATTTAAGAAATTAAACATTTATTATACAGTGTAAAATTTATGGGATACATTAACTAGTTCATTATGTTTTCTCAATATTAAGTAGGTTATTAAAAATATGAATTAAGATTATTGATCCTTTCTATCCTAAGAGAGGGATCGATTTCATTATTTTTCAATTATCAATCAAAGTTTTTTGACAGGATCAGTAATTCATAGTTAACTAAATTATGTTTTATTTCTAAGGAATTAATAAATCATTTAGTTGATGCTTTGGATGGAGCTATCAATTTAAACTATCATCAAGGTGTCTAAATTTGGTTAATGACTTAAGTATCTAAAAACTAACTTTTAGATTTTAAATATATTATGAAAATTATGTCGTCAACATATTTTTCGATAACAAATCTTATAAAAATATTTGAAATAGAGTTCTTTAAATCAGATCCAAAATATTTCATCTAACATCTAAGAGTGACTCTAAATCAAATTCATATAATTAATCCTAAATCTAACTCTTTTGTATATTATGAAAAACACTTTGTCAATATTTGTTTTTTACAAACTCCGTTTTAATCTTGATGAAGAAATAAAAATTAATCCATTTTATAAAAATATTTAATCTACTTTAATATTTTAGAAACATAAAAATATTACTAATATACCATATTATTTATAGCCATACATATATATTTTAATAAATAATCAATAAATTAAACAAGGCAACACTTAAAGATAGTCTAAAAAAATATATTTAAATATTGCTCAACAGAATCTCAGTATCATTTATGTTTTGAAAAACCTCCAAATAGAATTGTAACATTGTTTATTGAATTGAAACTAGAATTACTACATAAACTAAATTTGTTTAACTCTCAAATAATAGAAGAACTTGAAAATGCTAAAAGAAAATCTAAGAACACATAAGAGAATAAGAAATTAGCTTAAGAATGAAATTGTGAGGATATGGATTCCAATACAATTAGTGTCCTATTTATAGGTATAGGAAAGGAG
Organism: Hippophae gyantsensis; assembly: GCA_030763125.1. NCBI lineage: Eukaryota > Viridiplantae > Streptophyta > Magnoliopsida > Rosales > Elaeagnaceae > Hippophae > Hippophae gyantsensis. The sequence goes on along the minus strand of CM061031.1, from coordinate 49,209,830 downwards.
AAAAATATAGATCATATGACTGGCATCGCGGCACACAAATCTTTCACACCATGGTATACATAAGTAGTACACGGTTTGGAGCATAATCTACTATATTGACACCGAGACATGTCACACTACGATCCCCATCAAGTTTGGGACACATGATTCTCAATCCTTTTACCTTGTGCCGTGGAATATTAAACTTCTATGTTGTGGCCCGCTTTGTTTTGAAAACTTGGAACCCTTATATTTTTTTTACATCCTTTTTCATATTTTGGAACATATGTTATCTTTAAAGGTTTTAGAATCTTTTGGAAATATTCTTCAAGTATTTGATCAATAAACCATTTTAAAGTTAAAATATCTGAAAAACAACAAAATGTACCTATGATCCAAAAAGATATATTTAGTCAAAATGATAGTAAAACTAAACATGTACATAAACAGGGTAAGGAGATACTGACTCCAAAAATGCATGTGGAAAAAAAGAAAAAACAATATAAATTAATTAGGAAGTAAGTAGATTAATTTAATACATCAAAAGTAATGAATATAAAGCTATAGGCATGCTGGATAACAAGGAAAGAAAACGTGCGAAAACATATAACAAATAAACTTTCTAATCAGAGTCTAAATCTTGTATGTTGGTACATACATGATAGAAACTCAGATTATACTAACATACATTCTGATCATGAATAAGAACAAATGTAACAAGGTAAACCCACATAGAATCCTTCTTATGTGGTAACATCCTTGGGTTACCTATGACAACCACTAGGAAGCAAGCAAATCTACTAAGCAATAAAAACATATACAATACTGATAGAAATAAAACTACCATTATCTCTATCAATCAGGACCTCTGTCCTTACTACTTATTACTACCTCAGTAACAATTTGGTTCAACACGCGAACTATGCTTTCCTCCAAAGCAAACACAACTAGATATTAGTAACCATATATCAATAATGTGAAGTGAACAAGTAAATGTAAGAACCATCCTCAATCACGAACAACCAATACCCATCGTAGGAACCACTTTCAACCATAAATCACAAATTGTCTACATGTGGCACACAATCAACCAAGTATCGCCCATAGCTAATGATTTGAGAAAAATAACTAACACACGGCTAATAACCATACAAGATACTCACATATAAAAAGTTGCATCTTAGTAACTACCAATCAATAAATGCCTTATAGCCATATAGCTTCCTCATATAAGTACTCACCACTCAAGTCCAATGTTTTGTTCACACATTCATGAATCACTAATATCTAATAACTGATGACTCTATGAAAGTAGAGTCATTAGTGCACTTTTTTTTACTTTATATTCACTTGTTTTATTCAATAAATAGTATTTTTGGGGCTAAAAATATTAAAATATAAACTTTTTAGTGAAGATGGGTGAAAGTATAATTTTTAGAATTTTTGGGACTTTTTTAGAATTGTTATGGATTTTTAACGCAAGACCAATCATAATCTACCATGTGGCTTGCCACATAAGGAAGAGAGTTGACTAGGTAAGCCATATGGATGCCATACAAGTAAGGACAACGAATCACATTATGTTGGGTGTAAGGAGGGTGAAACACATGCCACGTGTCAGCATGACGTTCAATCCGAGTTCAGAGTGTGATCAAACTTCGCAGCCAAGTGTCACCACCTTATTGCTTATCACGTTCCACCCGTACACCACACCATCTATTTCTACGAATCACATCTCACTGCATGGCGCTAACTCGGTGAATGTTGACTCTGACCGCTTTCCCTTGCCACTCATCGCACTCTGATTCGCCTAGTGAATTTCTGATGCCACGTGTCGTGCTATCAATTTTGTTTATTTTGATCGTAGCCCTTGATTTGAAGCTGATCTGACAGTCCAGATCACACTTGAGTTATATTTAAGCCCCTAATCACTCAATAAACCCTAAGTGGCCTTCATTAGCATAAGTTTGGTCAATTTTTGGAGCTAGAAAGAGAAAAAATATATATATAAATTTAAGAGATGACACAATTTTGGTGGAGATTCAAGAGAAGATTAATACTACAATTCAAGAGATTGATTGTATTTCTTCTTCTACTATTTTCTTTATCAATTTTTATGTCTTCCTTTATAAAAAAATATGAGCTTTATGAACAAAATTATGTGTAGTTAATTTATTAATCTAGGGATCTTATAAACTCAATTTTTGCCATGTGATGATCTAATATTTTACCTCAATTATAATTTTATTTAATTATTTTACGCTATTAATTATTTGGTAAAAAATTTATCTATAGAGACAATTAAATAAATTTGAGAGAATTATTTAATTGTTTGTCTTGATTAAATTAATTGATGAACTTAATGAATAGTATGCATAGTTTCTAGGCAGAGATGTACGATTCATATGTATGTGATCCATAATTGATGAACTTAATGAGTAGTATGTAATTTAATTGGCATGAGAGTGTGATTAAATTAATTACTATATGGTGTGTAGTTTACTTGAGAGAGGAATGCATGCTAGGTTAAATTTAATTGATAATTATATTGGGGATTTTAGCAATTCGCATGTTTAGAAAATTGGGGGATTAAGTGTTCCTATATTTTCTCATAGATCTTTTTAGTTACAAAATTTGATTTAATTAATTATTACTATTTACTTTTAGTTATTTTAATTTTGCTTCCTTAAAATATAAAAACACAATAAAATATATTTTTATTTTTTTAGTTTTAAAAATTAGTTTCTAATAAAATAATCTTCGTGGAAATGATCTTTTCTTATCATTATATTACTTGTTACGATATGTATACTTGTGTATTCTTGCACACACAATTTGTGTGGCGATCAATAACACTCAATGTAATAGTGATTCGAAAATGAAAAATGAGATGTCAATTTGACATAGTTCCGATACAATCTTTCTGTATAAGAAACAAGAAGAGATGATAGTATTTATATAACTCACCCAAGCAGAACAACAAACCTCACCATGGCTTCATTAAAGGTCCATTTTTCGTTTCTTAAAATATTGAGTGATTTTCATAGATACCCATAACGCACTATCTAGCATGCATACTACGAAAACAAGCAGTGTCGTATACGTAAATATGTTCGCATATAAAGTAAACTTAACTATGTGTGTGGGTGCATTATTGATCATTTTAACAAACATTACACAAAGAAAGACACATACACTAAGTAAAATACATATACTCCGCATTTTGCATACGAGATACTAACAAAACATAAAGGACTACAGAACTTACAAAAATAAAAATTAGTATACTATAATATTAAAAATAAAATTAGTAATTAAAGTCAAGTTGATAAAAGAAAAGAAGTTAGAATAAAAATAAATTAAAATATTTTTGAATTTTTAATTATTTTTAGATTTTATTAAATTTTTAATTTTTAATTTTTAATTAAACAACTCATAAACATTCACAAACATATCATGAAAATAAAAATCACAAATATTTACAATTTTTTTTAAGAATTTTAATAATAAAAATTTAAAACGCTATTCTTTCCCTATAACAAGGCGAAAAACTTAATGTATAAAAATTTAATAGTCAAATTTTGTAAATTTATAATAAGCTTACAAGCACACGAATCAATTATCATAAACAATAAGTATACTTCTAAGGTTGGTATAAAGAGTAACTATATGGCTCTAAATAATTTGTTAAACTTCTTAAAATAAAATACAAAAAATAAATCTAAATACTCTGTTACAATATTTAGTTTTAAAAATTCTAATCTAATAAAATATTATTAAAAAAATAAGAAAAGATAGAAATTGGATTGACTCAAACAATTCAAGACAGATAAACAATTAACAATCAATGGAGAATTTATGAGAATAATTAGTTAATTAATCATGCTTGTTTAGAATTAATTTTTTTGTTAATTAGGTGGGGATTAGATTTTTTGTTAATCAAATTAATTAATTTTCTTAGACAGGGATTACCGACTGATAGATTAAATTATGTTTTATTTCTATGAAAATAGAAAATTATTTAAATTACTACTTTAAGCAGAGCATATAATTTAACCTCTTATTCAAAGTGTCAAAATTATATCTAAATGGCATTTTTAAAACCTAACTTTTATATTTTAAATCTATTATGAAAAATATATCATCAATATACTAATCAATAATAGACTTTATAAAAATCTTGAATAAATAAATAATCTCAATTTATTTTATTAAAATATTCATCTAAATTAATCTTCACAAATATGGAAATAAAACTAATTTTTATTTTAATAATGAGCCAGACATACTCAAATTTAATAAATGATCAGTAAATTAAAAATAATATTTAGAAAATGCACAGAGATTATTTTTTATATTAAAATAAATGAATACAAATAAGATCTACAATATGAATTAAAGATAAACAAACGTGTTTTTCTCTATAATTATGATCTTGATTTGCAATGTATTCTTCAATATACATTATGTATTTTATATGATCTAAAAATTCTCCAAAAGATTTATTTATTATTGTCCCATTTTCAAAACTACAACTAAACTAAATAAAACGAAGAATAGAGCTTTGATAGCTTTGAAAATAAATAAAAAACATTTTTGACTCTACTTCTATGACTCTTGATATAATGAATACAAAAACATATATATAAGTTGAGATTGAAGCAAAAGCTTTGGGCCAAATTAAATGAATGCATGTCACAACCCAACTTTTCTATGTCGCGGTCAGAGATACATAGAGGTTTACCCAAATCAATCTTGAACAAATCACGCTATGGAACCACTTAATCCATGCCACGATATAGAAAGTGTAATATGCCCGGTGAATTATGTAGAGAGAAGTGCATCTTGGCCCACCATTTCTTTGTTATGGCATGCAATGCTTTACTTTAATTCTTACTTTACACCCCTTATATGTTGGCTGCTTTATTCCTATAAGGCTTATATGTCTTATTCCTTTAAGCTTTTAAGGTGTAAATGAATGCTTCAGGGGTTACTCTTCATGTGTTGATCAATTATACATTTGAAATAAAAAAAATACCTAAATATAACAAAAAATACCTGTGATTTTGAATATATAGATGTACATAAATATTGATAAAAATATGTATAATTAAATCTATTTATTACATTTAAGTGCAATAAAATCACAAAATATTAGAGCTTTTCAAGAACTCATCAAACTTCAACTCTACAAATAAAGCTTATCTCAAATTCATTTTGCGTAATCAACATAAAATCCTAAGCAAGTTCATCTTTTGTAGACCTAATGATTATGTCATCAACATAAACCTCAGCAACCATAACTTCTCTTTTTTATCTTTGAACAAAGAAAGTCTTATCTCCACCCAAATCACTATAGGGTTCAAACTTGTCCAAATTCTCTCAATTTCTAAGAATATAAAAATTACTTCTAAAAACTCTAAGGTACTTGATATTTGGCTTTTACCATGAAACTATTCAAATGAAGACTACCTATATATCACCTATACTCAAGGCCTCATCCAAAAGTGTGTAGTTAAGTTCTTCCTAGTAAGCATGAGTCTCCCCATTTATTGAACAACTTTGTTCTTTCTTTCAACAATTCCATTTTGTTAAGGAGTCTTAAGGGTGGAAAATCCATGATGGATCTTGCCATCATCATAGAAGCTCTTTAATTAGAGTTCTTAAACTCTTTACCATGATCACTTATGATCTATATAATGCTTTCAAAAGATTAACTTTTTTACTCTGTAGCTTAATGCACATGGATTTAAAGCCTTCAAATGCTTCATATTTTTTCTCTTAAGAAGATAACCAAAGCATATCTCAAAAAGTTGTCAACAGCCACCTTGATATACTTCTTTTGACCAATGATGGCAGTACACATTGGTCCCATAAGATCCATGTGTTATAACTTCAAAGCTCTTGAAATGGTAAGGTGTTGATTCTTTCTATGTTGACTCTTATTTTGCATGCCAAACTGGAAAATTCCACAATATACGATCTAGTTTGGTAGTGATATTACAAAGTCCTTTGACATATTCAAACACTGACAACTTCTTCAACACCATATAATTCACATGATCCAATCTTTGATGCCACAGCTCCTCATTGCTTAAACTGACTCTATTATAAAGAATGGAAGGATAAGAACATGCGCAATAGAAGTTGCCATATAACTTGGTGCCTTTAACCATAACTTTTCCAAAGTTGTCAAACATTGTGCACTTTTTATGAGTGAATTTCATAAAACACTTATCATCACATATTTGAATAATACTGATAAGATTTACTTTAAGACCATAAAACAAAATTACATCTTTAAGTTTAGTGATTCCCAACACAATCATGCCTTTTCCACAAATCTTGGCTTTTTTACCATATTTGAACGTAATAAACCTTTCATTAAATTTAACCATGCTGTGAAGAAAGACTAATATTTGGTCATATGTCTTGAACATCCATTGTTGAAACACCAACACCCAAATGCTTAAGCTTTCATTACAGTATAAATAGAATTATAGTTATGATTCACCATAACACTAAAGCCTATCATAGAAGACTTGAAATCCTTTAAACACTTAACAACTTGACTTTGAAATACCAATGCATCATTAATAAGACAAATGGAATGAATCAAGAAATATTCAATATGCTGAGCATCTCCTATTTTAGAAGGTGAAAGAGATAGCAAAAATCACAAGAATCAATGTCAGAAGAAGGAGATAAAGACACGCAAGTCACATCCATGTCTTCAGAATAAAAATGACATGATGTGCTTCATCCTCATTAATAGTTAGATGGACAAAGTAGATGGGAGAAAGTGAATGAGTAACCAACTTGTCAACATAACAAAGGCCTCTCATATCACTAGGATATTTTCTTATCTTTAACATCTCATCAAGATGTTTAGCACCTAAAGATAACTTTTGATTAATTTCTCTTATTTTAGTAATATTTCTTTAATCTTACGATGCTTAATTGAAAGAGATCCAACCATCTTTGCTTTCTTCACTAAGCAAAACTCAAGAAGACATACTCTATTATTCTCTACTTTAAATCTTTTCTTAGAGCATTAATTCTTCTTCTTTGTTATTCAATAAGGATTTAAGTATTTTTTTTTTCATTTTCAAAGATAGTTAGCCCAATCTCCAATTGAATAGCATTCTTGAACTTATCAGAAGAAGAATCAACCATGACTATGACAAATGATCTCTTACACTCTTCACGTTGTATAGACCACTCGTGTCACTGATCCTAATCGAACACTTATCATTATCACAAAGTAATACTTGAAAGGAGTAGTCCCAAGATTCATCAAAATTTTCAATGTTGTACTTCATTGTTGTCATTATGTTAAATATTTTGACAATTAACATCAAACTATCAAAATATTTTTTTTCATAAAATTCCAAATATCTTTATTTGTTCAAGAATCTAGCTCTGATATCACTTTGTTAAGTACACATATTTAATTAATAGTTTCCTCATTTCAATTTGACACATCAATTAATGATTATGACACATGAGAATGCAAGATAAAGAACATTAATAAATAAAATAGTATACAATGTTTAACTTGATTCGTCTTCACAATATATGAAGCTTACATCCACATGGAACCAAGCCAATTCCAATCCATCTTTATTAGAAACTATCAGATTACATGAGAGGTTTGTACATCAATAATCTCCACTGCAATTTAATTGAGACTTACAAAAACTCCTCATGTACACTTAGTCAAAGAAGTACTCTCACCTTTCACATTTCACATATGATCCTCCAATTATATTACTCACCAAGACTCTCAAAATGATGATGGAATCAATTAACGGTGACCCAACTCTATATATATATATAGACACCTCGAGTTGGCTCTCATGCACCAATACACATTAGATCAAGATACTCCTTTTTGAAGTCTTTTACAGTTAGTTACATAACAGTCTTACATAGCTTTGCAAAACCCTATAACAATCTTACATAAAACTTGAAATAATTCAATAATTTCTATTATATGTTTTAATTGGGTTCACAATATCGCAATTACTTTAAGTAATAAAAAGTATTATTATATTCAAACTAATATGTTATGTGATTTTTGTATTTAATCATCTTGTTACATATTAATAAGACATAATAATATTTATAATCTCTTAATTTTTATAAATTATACACGTTTATCATATATCTTTTTCACACCATTTGATTATTTAAAATTTCGGTTAAAATATTTAATACATAAGTAGAAATTAAATTGGAATTTTATTTTAAAAAATCATAATTAATATGTTAAAAATAACTTTTTTTTAATTAAGATTTAGTTATTTAACTTTTATCTTTAACATATTTAATCTTTTTGGATTAAATCCTATAAAATGAAAAAGTTATCACCAAATCTTTAAAAAACAAAGGTGAGAGAACCAAAATGTAGTTTTGATAAAATGTAAGAGATCATAGTTGTTCTTTAGCCTATTATTAAAATATGTATTAAAAATGTTAATTATTGTTATCATCTCGTATGGTATTGTGTCGTAGGTTGTAGGGGTGTCTATGGTCCGGTTTTTCTTAAATTTTTTTTAACTAAATCGGACCGTTCATATTACTCAGACCGGATCGGATCAGATCGTTTGAAACGGTTTTAAGAAATAAAAATCGGACCGGACCGTTTGATTTATAAAACGGTTCAGTCCGGTTTGGTTCCCGATTTGGTCCGATTTTTTTATAATTTAATGAAAAATAATGTGAAATTTTTAATATATTATTAAACCGGTCCGGTCCGGTTCGAACGGTTTAAAATTAGTACAAATCAGACCGGACCGTTTGATTAGTAAAATCGTTCGATTTGGTCCGATCTAGTCCGGTTTTACGGTTTAGTTCGGTCCGATCCGGTTTATAGACATCCCTAGTAGGTTGTGTTACTATATTTTGTCGTGTGGTCATGTTATCAGGATTTTGTTATGTTTGACACATTAATAACTAGGTTATGCACGTTGAGTCAAAGTAGTGTTATATAATTCTGTGTTTGTATCGATTTTATATCGCATTTTCGTATCGTGGCGTACATTAATTCTCAACTCCACCAGATTCCATTTCGGCATTTCCTTTTCTCCTCTTGCAGCCCAATCAATCTAACCACAAGCTCACCCTCTCCAAACCAATCACTCAACCCAGAACACCATAAAACTCTCCTCTGAACAAAACCCCAAAAAATTAAACAAGTAATTTGAATTAATGGATATGAGAGAGTGGAGAGACTGAGAAAGACGATGAGCTCAAGCCGACCCTCGGTCCACCCAGTTGAGGCCCCTCCTTTGAGGGACCAACCACCCCATTATGCTCCCAGAGTCAGAATGAAGGACCTTCAGGGTATGCCCGGGACTCCCGGTGGCCTTTTCCTTCGCATCTCTCAATTGGTTTTTGCTGCCGTTTCTCTCTTTGTCATGGCTACTACCTCTGATTTCCCTTCCGTCACTGCTTTTTCGTAAGTTTATCTTCTTTTGTTATTGTGTTTATTATGTTAGATTTTTATTGTTTCAATTACTTTGATTGTTTGTGTGTGAATTTGGTTGGGTTCCGTAGAAATTCAGCAGATACTATTGAGTCTGAATTTGTTGATATTCCTAATAGGCAAACTAAATTCTGTGTCCAAGAAAACCTTTATAGGGTTCTCTAGTTTTTTGGAATTTAAGGATTGAATGATGGAGTAATTGTTGGTTGCTAAATGTTTTTTTTTTGGTAATTCATTGATTGGAATTAGGAGCTGTTGCCTTGTTGCACAAGTTTTTGTTAAAAATAAAAGTAGAAAAATTATGTACCCCTGATTGTCTAAACTTCTCACCTTCCTCCTAAGTCATAACCTTTATAGATTGATTAAATAAACCCTTTTAATCTTTTAATCCTTTACCAATTCAAGAATGTCATAAATTTTAGTTTAGAATTTTTTTCACAGGAATTGCAAGTTGTTATCTTGTAACTTGTAAATGTCTTACTTGGTGCATTTTTTGCATAACTCTTAAATCTGTCCTCAATTTGTATTAGGTTTAATTATATGGTATAATTCCTTCATATAATGAAACGAATATATGCTTTTTAATATTTAAGAAAATGAATATATATATATATATAATTTTTTTTACTGAGAGGGATAAAAGTAAAATTAGTTAAATAACTAGGTTATTTATGCATTGGAGGGGTATTAAGCTGTTATGCAAATGAACTTGTGGCTCAATGGCATATGGCCCACTTAGGCATGTAAAAGATTTGGAATTTGAGTCCTAGTAATAGGTGTATGAGTAGTGTAGTTATTAAAAAAATAGAATTGTATTAAGTTGGTGCAATGATTTGATTATTATGAAAGTAAGGTTATGAGATTGAAGTGGGTAAATGTAAATAGGATAGGAGCATGACTATATATGATGATTATCTTTTCTTTTGCTCTTTGTTTTTTTTTTGTTATGTAAAATTGTCAACAAAATCATAAGCTAGATATTGTTGGCTTATGCTATTTGTTGGAACTATAACATATATAGCTTTAGCTATAAAATGGATGTTAGAAGTTTTGGGCATTTTTTCTCTTTTTTTTTGGTTAGAAATGAGATGTATTAAAAGGAAGAAAATACAATCTAATAACTCTAACATCAGTTATACATAACGTATAACCTAACTATAAGTCCCATAGTCCTTTGTGTTTTGCACATGGGAAGCTAACAAAATACAGAGTTTGTTTTTTAAATAGTGTATTTGCCTTTCTCTATGCAAGGTTGGTTACTGATGATCAACACACGTACATAGTTAGGTATATTTTGTATGAAAGCATGTTATACACAGACCATGGGATAGTTTTTTTAGTATGCATGTCATGTTGTCGCTCATGTTTTTGGTTTGATTTGGGTGCGGGTATTTATGGAAATCAGTACCCAATTTTTGGATAAAAAAATGTGTTTTTTGGCACCTCAAAAAGGTCCTCGACAAGGACCTCGGTGGACCCTTGACGGACCCTCGAAGAGGCCTTAGCAAGGTTGGCCATAAGCTTGAGTAAGTTTTATAAATACCCCTTCTTGTTTCCTATCCAGAAAAATCGTAGCGGAGTTTTATCAAATTGAAATCTCATTTTAAGTTTCCAGATTACTATTACCTTAACGTTGTTTAGTATTAATGGTTTGTGACTGTGTGAGGAAAACCGTATTTTTGAGTAGTGAGTACTCGAGGCGGTGTTTACAAGTAGGATTCATGTGAGGAACTTGTGTGGTTGTGAGCTGTACGTCGACTGGTAGTTGCCTTTGTGCAACTTTTTCTTGTTTAAGAACTACCCTGTGAGAGTAAGTTCGATTGAATTGATTGAGTTCTAATATCATTGTTTTCAAATCGTTGGCTATGTGCGATAGATGGTTGATTATGTACAGTATGTGGTTGGCTGTGTGTCTCACGTATACGATTTGTGATTCGTGGTTGAAAGTGGTTCCTATGGTGGTTGCTAGGTGTTCGTGATTGAGGGTAGTCATCATGTTTAATTATTCACTTCACATTACTAATCTAAGGTTATTGATCACACCACATCGAGTGGTGTTGGCTTTGAAGGATAGTTGGATTCGTGTGTTAGACCAGGTTGTTGTTGATCGTCATATAAATTGTGTATGTAATGAATACTTAAGTATACGTATTGCAACAAGTAATATAATGATAAAAAGATCGTTCTTACATAGATTATTTTATTATAAACTAATTTTTAAAACTAAAAAAAATAAAAATCAATTTTTTTGTGTTTTTATATTTTAAGGAAAATTAAAATAATTAAAAGTAAATAGTAATAATTAATTAAATCATATTTGGTAAGTAAGAAGATATATTAGAAAATATCTAGGAATATTTAATCCTTCAATTTTCTAAACATGTGAATAACTAAAATCCTCCCAATATAATTATCAATTAATTACATGATCAATTGAATCTAACTTAGTATTTATTCTTCTCTCAAGTAAACTATACATCATATAGTAATTAATTTAATCACACTCTCATGCCAATTAAATTACATACTATTCATTGAGTTCATCAATTATGGATCACATAAATAAGAATTATACATCTATGTCTAAAAACTATGAATGTTATTTGTTCAAGACAAATAATTGAATAATTCTCTCAAATCTAATTAATTATCTCTATAGATAAATTGTTAGCCAAACAATTAATAGTATAAAAATCAGATTGAATAATATAATTAAATTAAAATTATCATTGGGGTAAAATATTATATCATCACATTGTGAAAATTGGGTTCATAAGATCCCTAGATTAATAAATTAACTAGACATAATTTTGTCCATAAAACTCATATTTTTCATAAAAAAAGACATAAAAATTGATAAAACAAAAGAGTAGAAGAAGAAATACAACAATCTCTTGAATTGTAGTACTAATTTTCTCTTCTTTTGAATTTTTCTCTCTTTTTAGCTCCAAAAACTAATCAAAATTATGCCAATGGTAGCTCATTAGGGTTTATAGGGTGATTAGGGGTTTAAATAGTGCTCAGGTACAATCTGGATTGTTAGATCAGCTTCAGATCAAGGTCTCAGATCAAAACAATCAAAATTAATAGCGCCAACCAATCACAACGCACCACGTGACACAAAATTTATTAGGCGAATTAGAGCGTGACGCGTGGCAGTGGAGACTGGTTGAAGTCAATGCATTCTGAGTCAACGCTATGCGGCGCATTGTCATTCGTAGATGCAGATGGCATGGCGTGCTGGTGGATCGCGATGAGCAATCGCGTGACGACACGTGTCAGTGTTGTTTAACCGTGCTTTGAACTCAGTTCGAATGCCGTGTTGACATATGTCATACGTTGCATTCCTTCTCAGCTCGCGTGGCGTCCACGTGGCTTGTCCAAAAAATCCATAAAAATTCCAAAAAAATTCTAGAAATTATATTTTCACCCCTTTTTATTAAAAAGTTTGTATTTTAATATGTTTAGCCCCAAAAATATTATTTATTGAATAAAATAAATAAATATTAAGTAAAAAAGTACGTTAATAACTCTACTTTCATAAAGTCATCAATTACGGAGGTAGCAAGCAAGAGCAATAATAGGTAGTTTGGATAGAGGTTCTAACTGATAAAAGTAATAGAGATTTTATTTCTATTAGGATTGTAATTGTTTTATTATTTAGTTTATTTGTTTGCTATTGAGTGGTTTTCATAAGCAATCCGAAGATGTTACCATATAGGTAAGGATTTTATGTGGATTTATCTTGTTATATTTGGTGTTATGCATGCTCTAATGTTTGGCTAGTACAATCAAAATTTAAATTGTGTATATCTCTACATATTAAAATTTAAATTCTTATGAGAAAGCTTTTATTGTTTATTTCTTGGTTTCTAAATTCCATATAATTTATCTGTTGTTTATTTCTGGCTATCTGTGATTAATGCATTCATTGCTTTCTGTCAAGTGTTTTTCTTTCTGCTGTTTGATTGTTTGGGACTAGTCCTTAAGGAGTTAGTATCTTTTTAACCTGATTGTGTTTGGTCTTGGACTCCTTCAATGTAGTTAGGTATGATCAGATTTGTGTTAGTATAATCCGAGTTTCTATCGTGTATGTATTAACATACTAAATGTAGACTTTGATTAAAAAACAAATCTGTTATATGTTGCCGCATGTTTTCTTTCCTTTCTATCATGCATGCCTATAGCTTTCTATTATTCATTGTTTTTGTTGTATTAAATTAAATTGCTTACTTTCTGATTAATTTATATTGTCTCTGCCTTTTAACTACTTGTGAGTTTGGTATGAGTCTTTAAAGAGTGAATATCTCCTTATTCTAGTTGTGTATCAGATATTGGATTCTTTCTTCTTATCGAACATGTTTTCGCATATGAGGTCTTGAAGTGATTGAAAATCCTTTATAGCTTTTCAGTATGTATGACTGTTTTGCATGCGGTGTGATGTTTTTTATGCTTATACATGTTGCTAGTTAGGATAAGAGCCTATGAGGTACACCGTAATTAATGCATTTATGGCAGTTTGTTCTTCCTTATTGTTGGTAATTTTTGTTGTGTGTTGAATTTCAGCATGTTGTTTTGTACTTCCGCTATGTTATTTTCTTAATTAACATTTGTAAAGCTGGTTTGGCCAAAAATGGTGTAGAGCTTGCGAAAAGATTCCATTGGTTGGCATCTCGACCCCTCATCTAGGTTCTGATTACCTGTTTGAGTCAAAAAAACAATTGAACTTCGTATAATTATTTCTAAGTATGAAATTCTCGTTAAGGAATAAAGCTAAACAAATAACTAATAACCAAGATCCAGAAACCATAAGTTACAACAATCCCCTCTTCCTAACAATCCAACTAGGTAACTCGAGAAAAAACAGTCAATCTCAAGAAATGGACACAAACGAAGAATAAGAAAGGACTAGATTATATTGATCAAATCAAAGTCTTTAAAAGCAATATCAGACGCCTTCGAAGCTGTCCAACTAGAAGAAAATGAGCTAACTAAGCCAGTTAAAGGAGACAAATGACAACCATGACTAGACTACAATAGAAGAAAAATAACTAACAAAATATAACCTAAAACCAAAGACCGACAATACTCTATGGAGCATACAACAAAACAAAACAACAAACCACTGCAAACATCAACATCCAAACAATAAAGCGAAAACAAATGAAAAGAAGTCAAAACCATCCAAAGTAGTAAACAGATGGAGGAGAGGCTCATCCATCCAAGTTTACCTTGATCCCAAACCAACTTTTTATTGCCTATAACATCAAGATTCAACACCACCTTTCCAGCTGTAAGACTAACACTCAGCCAACCGGGCTTCACTGGATCTCAAACCGATTTCTTTGTTCTAATAATTTGCAATACTGCAACTGGTACCAAAATTTTCAAAACATCACAGCAGAAAGGCATAATTATCATCCAAAACCTCTTATTCACATACACCTTGAGTATGATGCAGAGATAAAGATAACGGAATGGCCAGAGAAAAAATACTTTATGTAAATCATAGCTTCACCAAAATTTACAAAAGGGAGTTTAACCAGCATAAAAAGACTATAAGAGGACCAAGAGATAGAATAGATCGAATCTTGCAAGCAACAGATAGTATCAAAATCCTCCAAAGCAAACCAGCAATAACATCACATAACATATACACCATAGAAGTAATAGGTAGAAAACACGAAACTAGTTCTGAAAAAATAGTGAGGAAAAAGGCAAGGCGATGAACAGATGAAACAATGTTTTCTTAAAATGGTTTTATCGTCGGAGATGAGGAGATTCTAATTGAATTTCAAATCATCTGATGGTGGTGGAGACAGAGCTACTGTAGCGGTGGGGCTGTAGTTCACACCAAGGAGAAAAAGCTGTTGCGATGGTGATGGTAGATCAAGAGCAATTTGAATCCGAAAATTCTTGCTCGTGATTCTTTGATTCTCGTGAATAGAAGATGAAGATGACCTTGCTCACAACCATGTTTAGATCAAGTGGAATGCCATTGTTGATATGCTTAAGATGCTCTCTGTTTTTAGCCTTTCGATTCTTCAATGATTTCAGCTCTGTTCACTTTCGTATCACAATTCTTTCACAAACTCATCACAGATGCAATGAAACATGGTGAAGAAAACATGGAGAAGGCCAAGAAGTTTCTAGAACTGACCAAGAACAAGTCAGAAACTTGCCGTATCCGTTCAACGAGGCGGTTCTAACTCAAGCTTCTATGAAGATTTTGCTGTCTGAGGCATCCGAGTCGACCGATTTAGAGCAATTGATTTTTGAAGGTAGAAGCAAGATCTTCTTCTGCTGTTCAAAAACAAATAGAGAGAAGCTTTATAAACAGAGTCATGTTTATTTTCAAAATCTCACAAACAGTGTCATGTTGGTTCAAACGCAAATGCAGATTTAAGAAAAGAATCATCATCGCTCCTTGGAGAGAAGTCAAGATTAGATATGGCTCTGGATCCTTAGTTATTCCCTAATAGCTTGCCAGTTTCTTTTAAACTGAGATGTTTGTTTTGTCCAGAGATGGCATGGAGTTCAAAAATCTTCCTGAAAGTTATGGGCATTTTTGGGTTGTGAATGATGTTTTACTACTACTAGTTGTCTTTATCAATGAACTTTGTTGTTTTAGATTTATTTTCTAGTGTACAAGTCAAAGTTGATAACTGTTTGTGTATATATTACTGCATCAGTTACCTTGTAGGTGCTGTTAGCTTGCAATGTTTGTGGAGCTTCGCATTAGCAATGATCGATATATATGCCCTTTTAGTGAAGCGGAGTTTGCGAAACTACAGCGTTGTCAGTTTGTTCACTATTGGTGATGGGGTAAGAACGAAATTGCAAAACTCCTTTATAACCTTATTAATGGGCTCTTGATATCTTCGGCACCATTCTTTAATTTTGTTTGTGATGTGGAAGTTGCTTTTACTATGTTAGTAATTGTAATCACATCTTTTTTTTAGAATTCTAGTATGTATGCGCTTCACCAGCTATGCCAAGTCTTTCACATTCTTTGTCTCTATGCTGTTTCTTTTTGAGCATTTATTGATTTGACCCATTGTACATTATCTTTTATTTTTGACCCCTTGGTCAATTTGTATCCAAAACTGAATACTTGTTCAAAAACAAAACTTATTTAAACACATGTTCAAAAGTAATATCTACATTTCAAAACTTCTTTTGGAGGCATCACATGATTTTTTGGTGCTCCAACGGCCTTTCATTGCCTGAGTTGCTAGAGCTCCTACGACGTTTGTGGTTTTACCATATTATTTCTCATAAGAGAAAACTTGATGTGGTTGTCTTCTTTTTTGTTATTCACTGTTTCTTGTTTCGTTGTAATTAAGCACTTATCAAATGTTTGGAAAAGATAGCTAAGAAACTGTTTGGAGGGTAGGAGTGTAATGTAACATAATTGAAAATTTGGATGTTGCTTTGTTTGGTTTGAAAGAAAAGAATCAATTATACCATTTGCTGTAATATTCTTTCAATCCACCAACCAAAAGCATAAATTGCATTACTATATTTCTTTTACTTATTTGTTTATATATATATTTTTTTTCAACCATATTTGTTATTTGAAACATATTAATTGCTATTTTCCATGTTATTCAAGTTTAAACAATAAAATTTGCTTTCAATTTTACCTTCATTTTGATTCAATTATTCAAACCAAACATATTAAGAGTAATATTGTTTCCATTCAGTTTAATTTCATTACATAATATTATTCCTATTACAATCCCATAGGGATGAACCAAGCTCAATTTCAGGTTGATTAAGTTAATCACTAGTTTACTGGAATTATCTTTGTTTTTACTGCAGGTGACATCCACTCTTACATTTGCTGCTGCATGCGCATCTGCTGGTATAACTGTCCTCATATCCAATGATCTAAACAAATGTGCTCTGAACCACTGCACTAGGTTTGAGACTGCTACAGCTATGGCTTTTATCAGCTGGTTTACTGTTTGTCCATCTTTTATTTTGAACTTTTGGTCCCTCGCTTCTCGGTAAAACCCAGCCTAGAAACATTAGCAATGAATTATGTTTTTTTCAAAAAGAAACTTACAGCTGATTTTGCTTTAAGAGAATACTTGTTTGCTGTGCTTGTGAACTGTTGGCTAATACTCTCTTTCTCGTTCCCGTTCAAGTCACACAAGTTCGACTCCAAGAGTTTTTTTTTCTTTTGTTTTTTTGGTGATAGTGTGATCCAAAGAAAGAGTAATTGTTTGCTGACATATCTTGCTTGTAAATAGAAAACCCTGTGCTTGAGTTTATTGTGAAGACGATAGGAAACTTTTTTTAGTGTCATGGATGTGTATCTTGTTCTTTCATTTCATCATTTCCATTTTCCCATTGTTAGGATTTAGAACTACTAGTCACTGTAAATCACAATAGAAGTAACTTCGTCATCCAAACAATGCTTGTATGTTGTACTCATTTTTTTCTTTCTACAGCAGTTACGTGTTTGAGATGGTTGCAGAACATGAGTCTTCTGTCGAAAAACATAAGGAAAATTGTCCTAGTAATCTTGTTATTATATGTTAAAATGCATTTTAGTTATATGTAATTTATGGTTTGGGTATTTTTATTCCTGTTGTTTACTAATGTTTTGTCCTTAGTGTTGTTTATGAAAGTTTTGTCCTTCAGTGTAAAGTTTGATCTCCTGATAGACTAGAGGTATATTTTTTGAATAATTATAGGATCTGAAGTGATATTTTTAATGATTATATGATTAAATGTGATCACCTTTCATAATATTTAATTCAAAAGTTATCTGATTAATGTGCATTTGTTTAAAAAAAATGGGACCATCTCATTTTAAAAACATATCATAATAAAGTGACATTTTTATTAATTATAGGAATAAATGTATTTATCTTTTACGGTGTCTTAATTAAAAAATTAGGTGATCAAAGAGCATTTGTTTACGAAAAATGGTACCATTTATGCCCTGACCCCGAAAACATCACTGCTTGACATACCAACGGAAACGCTTTTTGTGTGAGCAATTCTATAGTTGCTTTCAGATTTTTGCTCTCTGGCCACATAAATTTGCTCCATAGTTTTCAAGTATATTTACATGTTAGTATGCTTTAATCTGAAATCTTGGAAAATGCTATTTACCATAAAATTATTGAATTCACAAATTAGGTGGCAACATCTCATTGCTAAAAATGTTAATGACTAATTTTTTTATGTATTAATTTATTGTATGTATTAAATTACGCGTGGATTTTATATTGGATGTTAGTTGGGAAAATTGAGTGTTGAAGTAACCGTGACAGCGTATTGTTTTTGTATGAAAATAATATAGTGAAGTTGAAAAAAATTATTTTAAAATTTATAATAATAAAAATAATATTTTAATAATATTAAATGGATTTAATTTAATAGTTATTAATATTAAAAGGGTTTAAATAATTGTATTTTAATTTAAAAGATGTTTATTGAATAATATTTAATATGAAAGTGTATTAAATTTTTTTTTATTAATAAAAATATGAGATGAAAATGATATATTTTTATGGTAGTAAATTTTAAAGATGTATTTTATTTTCCTCAAAAACATTTTCCTAAAAACATTGAGGTTAATCAGCTTGTGTCGGTTTTATGACAGTAACGTGGGAAAATGATTACATATGAAATTAAGATTGAAGACCGAATCTTTTCCGTTATTAACTCGAAATAGTTGCTTTTCCGTTAAATAACAACGTACAAGAGCAATTCACGATCTTCATGTTCTTCCCTTTTTTTAACTGATTTCTTAATTTAATTTGAGAAATTAAAAAAAAATTTGAATTTATAATAATAAAAATATCAACTAAAAATATTTAACGAAATCTAAATAAATAATGGTTAACATAAAAAAAATTTAAATTATCGTAATTAAATTTGAACGATATTTAAAAAAAAATAATATTAATTTTTTTTAACAATAAAAATATAAAAGATATAACGAAATTTTTATAGTTAGAAATTTTGAAGATATTTTTAAGTGTTGTACTCATGTTTCCAGGTTACGCAGTTCATGGAAATATTTCTAAGGTCTCACAGAAACACAATTAACAAAGTAAAGCAATCCTTCAGGATTGCGTTTGTTGTCAAATTCTCATAAACCGTTCTTCCCATTTGGCCAATCCGAAAACAAAATGATCGAAAATTAGACACCAATCATCAAAATGGTATAATCTAAATAACAAAAACATTTTGCAAGTTATATAACATAAAAAATGTTGAGTGAAAATAATCTTGAAAAAATAATAAAAATAGTACATTTAAAACTAATAGCTATAAAAATAACATCTCTTATGTTTACTTCATATATTTTTCTTATTCAAAAAGAGTTTCAATCATTTTATTTTAAACACTATCTAATTAGGTATTATTTAAATTGAACTATAATTATTTATACCCATTTAATGTCAAATATTGTTCAATTAAATCACATTCAATATTATTAAAATTTTATTTTTATTGTTATAAGTTTTACAGGTGTTATTTTTTATAATTTCCTAATAAACCCAATTCTTGGACATGCAGGTTTCTACCGAAGGTTCATTAAAGACTTTTCAAAATCTCCATATCTCTATACAATCTATTGAAAAAATATCTACCACTTAAATTCGATGACAAGTGCTTAGAGACATTTCACGTCTTAAAAGAAAAAAACTAGTATTAGAACCAATTAAAATTTCTATTCTTTTCCAACTTTTACCTTAACAATGGTGCTAAAATTTTGACACAACTTAGAACATGCGAGTATACATGATCATGTTTAAGTGATAAGTAATTTTATGAACTAGCATTGTCTTATCCACGTGGATTGGTGACAATTTCTACTACTATTTATTAGTTCGTTAATGAGTTACTTAAAATTAACAAATTAGAATTTGGAATTACTTTTGAATAAAATAACATTAAATAATAAACGAAGTTGCAAAACGATTATGAGAGTTATGTAATTATGACATTGTCTTTACCATTAGCTTACAATTTTATTAAATATGTCATGAATGTAAATTAATTTCTTAAGATTTAAATTACTTTCATAATTTAGAATTGTTTTTGAATTCTTAACTCTAACTTTAGAAATCTACGTCCACTTAAGAATTCTTATTATTTTTTACCGTGCAATTGATTAAAGGTCCGCCTATTAGCATACTTATGTTCTTAAAAACCTAGAGGTACACTTACTAGATTAAATTTATTAATTGCCTCAAGATCTAAAAATATGATTACTAATCAAAATAAGATTAAAACAATCATTTAACCTCTAATAAAGGTATTCAATTCTACTTAAAATAGTAGCAACAATATACCACTTAAAAAAATATTAACGATTATGTGTTAACATCTTAGACTAGATATAAATATATTGATGTAACAAATTAGTTGTACACCTAATTCATAGCATGAATAGTCAAAGAATTCAAACACATTAAATATGAAGAACTAAAATTAATTTTTTTTGTGACATTATATTAATTAAATTATAGTCTAGGGCTTGGAATTACCCATAATCACATTAGAAGTTTAGCTAGGCATGGATTCTAGATAATTCAACATTACAATCATGAAAACTAATAAGAAAAGAAATAATAAGAAAATTTTAGAAATTATAGATGATGATGCTAAAATAACCTTACTCTTCAATCTTCAACCATTTCTTGTCGATCTCCTTCAAGAGTTTCCATTAGATGTGCTCTTGATCTATTGTGTTCCGTGTAGCAATTATGTGTGATTAATGAGTCCTTTATCTGCTTATATTGCATAATTTTGATCTTGATTTGATTAGGATTATATTATGATTGATCCAATGGATAGGATTAGAAGTTGGTACTAAAAATCATTAAATTCATGTCCTAACTAGATCAATTTCCAATTTTCAACCTGAGAGAACTCGAGCAAAGCTTGATCGATCTACCTATATCTCAATCAATTGATACCCTTATCAATCAATCATTCGCTCTTTTCCATTCTTATCCTACAACCTTGATCGATCTTGAGCGAAGCTCAATCGATTGACTACTTTGTTCCAATTTTCAACCAGAGGGTGCTCGATCGATCTCAATTGATCGAGTTCCC
The DNA here is from genome assembly GCA_030763125.1 of Hippophae gyantsensis. Lineage (NCBI taxonomy): Eukaryota > Viridiplantae > Streptophyta > Magnoliopsida > Rosales > Elaeagnaceae > Hippophae > Hippophae gyantsensis. The sequence continues at coordinate 49,188,271 of CM061031.1, read as the reverse complement.
TGTTTAAGCTCTTAACACATTGTTCAATCACGTGTTGCTAAATTCGATACTAATCACCTATATAACATAAAATAAACACATAAAATGTATAAGGAACACTAACTTATTGTAAATATTTGGGAATCAATGTAAAAATATATATTTAAAATGATATCAATCAATTGGATTGGAGAAAATCATTTCAATTAATGTGTGATGCAAAGAGATAAAGTACTCCATGCCATTTATTATGCTAGGTAGACCTTGGACGATGCCCAAATTAAATACACCACTTTAGGAGTCTTTGCTTTTGAAAAATTTAGAGCCTCTTGATGCACAAAAATTTGATTGCCAAATTTTATATTTATAAAGAACTCGCAAGTGTACGTATCACTTGTGAAGTGATAAATATACTCCTAAGATTGTCCCAATGAACTACGGTGGTTTTAAAAAGTTAAATTAATTTTCTAATTTATTTAAGAAAAATTAATCCTAAACATTCTCACAAATTATCGATTTGAAAAAATAAAAATAAAAATTCTAAATTAAATTAATATCTAAAGAAAACAAGTAAATAAAAGTAGATAAATGAAAGTAATAAATTAAAGTGATAAATGAAACCAGATAAATGAAAGCAATAAAACTATGTCGAACTTACAATGATGGATGTATATAGGGTTTTAGTGAGTATAACCCTTCATGGCACTACTAAAAAATTGATATATAACCTCGGTTTTTAACCTTAACCGTAGATTTATGACCACGGTTATAAAAACTAAGGCTTGAGTGTAAGAGACCATAGACTCTTACATATAGTCTTGGTTTTTAACCGAGACCAAAGACATACCAATTGGTCATGGTCTTTTATAAGGTCGAGGCTGTAGACATACCATTTGGTCAAGATTTTATAAAAAATAGAGGTCATAGATATACCATTTGGCCTCGGTCTTTTATAAGACCATGATCATAAACATACCATTTGGTCACAGTCTTATAAAAGACTAAGACTATAGACATACCATTTGGTACCAATTGGTTATGGTCTTTTATAAAATCGAAGCCGTAGACATATCATTTGGTCACGATTTTATAAAACATCGAGACCATATATATACCGTTTGGTCTCGGTCTTTTATAAAACAATGACCATAGAAATACCATTTGGTTAGGGTCTTATAAAAGACCGTGACCATAGACATACCATTTGGTCACAGTTTTTAAAAGATCGAGGTCATAGACATACCATTTGGTCACAATTTTATAGACTGTAGACATACCATTTGATCATAATCTTTAAAATACGGAGGCTATAAACCTATCATTTGGTCTCGGTCTTTTATAAGACCAAGACAACATGATATGTCTATGGCCTCAGTCTTTTATAAGACTGTGATTTAATGGTATGTCTATTGTCTTAGTTACACTTAAACCGTGACCATATACATCTAAATTAACCCCATTTTTCAATATAAATTACAATAAATTTATCAATTACAATATTAAAATTCATAATATATTAAAATTAAGAGTGAAATTATATTTGAGAGTTTATATATATGCACCAAAACATAATAAAACCTTACTAGCTATAGCTAATAAAAATGTTCCAAAATATAAAATACATGCAAAAAATTTACCAATAACAATACTAATCAAATGTGACGAAGGACTACATCAGAACCTTTAGCCAAGTGTTTATTGGTATGACCTAGAAACCTGACTAGAATAGCATTTAATGGCTTTACAAACATCTCAATCAATGGTCAAAATAGAAACTTCCAATTCTGAACCTGAAATGTTATGAAGATATTAACAAGCTAAAGTTTTGAAGACAGTATCATACAAATACAGAATCAACTAAATATTGGAGCTCCATTTCATTTCAATGAGATCAACAGATGCATTAAACTTAAGCTTCAAGATATTATATTATTTGAAATAGTGTATTTAGTATACTCGAAGTTACAAAATTACAATCACACATTAAAAAAACAGCGAACAAAATTTTCATATAGTAGGAAATTAGGGCTCTAAGATATCAATTAGACTAGTGTATATATGCACGCACATGCATATAGAAAAATGGGAGATGGAAAACAAAATACGCAAGAAAATAACATGAACAATTGTATAGCCAATCTTACATTCTTTGACCACATAGGTATCAGCTTGAGAACACGATAAATCTCCGAGCTTGATCCTAAAATGCATTTGCACAAAAAAAGCAACTTAAATATTTAAAATTACGCAGAATTTTGCATATTGTACATGTTAATACTAACATAGAAGCAACCTTATCTTTTATCTTCTATATGCTTTTGAAGATTTTCACTTTTTTTGCGGTCTCTGCAAGGAAGGAGAATGAAAATATAAATATTCTTGAACTTAGTAGCTTGACTTATTCAATAGTTCCTTAAATGAAATTAGATAAATCCAACTACAATGATTGGAGACAAAAGCTCAAAAAATGAAATACATAATACCAAAGGCAGTCAAGGAGCATGCAAATAACTTTTGCATCTTGATTATGATATTTAAGCATGCTGGAAAAGGCAACACTAGAAGATGATTGCAATTCATCTGATAAGCAAACCAGATTAATCAATTTGGGCAAAATTTGGGAAGGGTCTGTATAGAAAACATTATTTATTAATTTAATGCATGACCCAAAATTCCATCCTTAATAAAAATACAATTTAATGAGCTTTAGGCAATATACTTTATTTGAAGAAAACCATCATAAATAATCTTTTAAATGATTTTCTTTAGTGGAGAAAATGTACAACTAATGACAAGTAACATGTATGCATGTATGCATGTATGTATGTGTGTGTGTTTGAGTATATAAAGAAAACAACTGGAGAATGCCCATTAAATGAATATTGAATGAATAACATACATTTGCTACACTATAGATTACACGTAGGCCATGAATCTTACCTTAATAAGGCTATGTGCATCATCACTAGCAGATGAAATCAAGGCAGACATATGGATGTCTGGTAGTTGTGATAGTAAAAGTAAAGGAAATATCAAACATAGTGGAAATCACCATAAATGCATGAGAACCTAGCCTACATGCTTAACACTTTATATAAGTATGGTAGATCAACATTGCTAAACTACCTTTAATATTAAAAAAATATAGCAAAGTTTCATGAGAAACATATACATTATAAGTATTAAATATGGACATAGGAATCCTTAGTTGGACTACCTATCACACTACATATTTTGTAGATCTCATTTGCTTCACTGTGAAAACAAAGTGGGAAAATTTTGAGAAACTAATATCTTATTATCCAACTTGAACAATCAATAAATATATCACTATATTTTTATAAGTTTTATGGATACACAAACTTAGCACCAGGAAATAAAGATCCAAGAGTAAACAATTAAGTCATAATAGCTCTGATAGCCCATATATATAAAGTTCAAGGAAAATGGTCATAAGACACATGTAGACTTGTGTAGTAAGAGATGTTGGATAATTTACAAGTTTTTATCTCACATACCCACTTTAGAAGTATACAAACATTAAGTGAGGACAACAACTGTAGAAAATATTGGCACAACTATAGGAAGCAACAACAAAATATTGATCTAGGAAAAACAAACATATACTAGATGATGATAGTGTCACCCAGGGTTCCATAACACTTACTAACAGTTATCTCATTCAAATGTGAAAGAATTTCACAAATCTTCATCTAATTGTTACTCTACCACTTCTATGATGTACCCATCACATGTGATAGTATAAATGTAATAATAGTTAAGTAAACAATCTGCACAAACTCAACTTACTTACGTATATAGTATAGGTTATTAAAAGCTTCAAAAAGAAAATAGGTAAACTAAGCCCTACAATGAGGTAAAAATAACAAGATTAAAGAACACCAAAGTATTAGATATGGAAACACACAAGAAATCAATGTCATAAGCTAATACCCCAGAAGATGATTTTGTAGAAATTTTGACTTGATGTTGTATCGGCAATGCGCTAAAGAAAAATCTTTTGTTAGATATTAATTATAATAAGATTCCCCCACTATCCTAGTTGAAAAATTTATAAAGAGAAGAAAAAAGTAAATACTAAAAAGAATGGATGAATATCTACTGAAAGAAATGCTCTAAAGATCCAACGCATATATCATAAGTTACTAGCATTACGCCTCTTGCAGTGATCATTTAAGAGTAACAAATCACTAAGTGCAATTAACAAAGGAAACCAGAAGAAAATTTCCAAGGATAAGAAATTACCAATGAAGTACTTCTGCAAATGAAACAACCCTACATTGGAAGCACTTGAACTTGAAGTATATTTGTTCCATGTCTTGAAATAAAAAAAATCCTTTAATATCCAAACTTGGTACAACCTGGGAAGAATGTCAAAGCAATAAGATTCAAATCATAAAAAAAAAATCCACAAAAATAGAGGGAAAGTGATCTATAATGAGCATCAAATAGACAAATACTAAGGAATAAAGAATAATATAGTGTATTAGTATCAAAAAATCTAAGCACATAAACTATTGCAACCACTAGCCAAATAAGCCAATTAAAGAGTGAGTATTTTAAAAAAAATCCAAGCATGTTACATGTTTCAATCTTCAACCAATCAGCCAATTCTACCAAGAAATCTAGATGGTATCACAAATTGGCATAGCATGCAAATATCAAAAAGCACAAAACTATTGCAATGTAAAAACTGAAACTAGACAAGACAACAGAAAAACTATCCTACAAATTAAATATGAAATCAAGTATGAACTAGATAAGAGAACAGATTGTCATACAAGATATTATATGCACCTTTATACCAATTCAATCCAACATCACAAAATCATCTAAAAAATCCAAAACAAATTATATTTTTAAGCCCAAAAAATAGAAATCTAAATTCATATAGGTCTAAGCAACAAAAAAAAAACTCCAAAATTTAACAAATTGGTGGAGAAACAATAATTTTCATTTTACAAAACTAAATTTTCAATAAGTTCATTGTTTGAGGTTGATCCGATTTATAGAGAGAAAACTTAGAGAGAAGTTAAGATAATTGACTGAATGTGTGAATTCCATGAAAGGCTCATCTATTTATAGAACATCGCATGTACATATGTCGATCATACAATGGGTACACATATAGGGGTGTTAGAGGGATACAATTGGTATAAAACATACAATTTTCTATGTATTAAGGTTGACCTTAGCTTGAGCTAGTGATCAAACTTGTAGGGAGAGTGCTCTTTTGGGACTCACCTCTTACTTGCTGGTGTAATTCAAGCCAATAGAGTTAGATACGTCATTTAGGGCATTCTTCCTTATGGATAGGGTATCTCACGTAGGATTTTTCTGTATGGTGGTAAGAATTCTACTCGGAGTATAGTTTTTTTGTTTGAGTTTTTAGAGTTCAAGTGTCAAGAACCTAACGCTTCTCTACTTTCTTTTCAGGTTGGTTTTTAAAGAATCACTTTCTTTTATTTTCAAACTCGACCTTTGGTAATCCCTTATTATCATACCTTACCCTTTGTTTTTTTTTATATTTTTGTAGCTTTTTATAGAATACACAGAGAAGAGACCTTAATTTCTAGCTCAAGTTTCTAGGAAAGCCCCCAATATTCTAGTGCAAGTGATGACTCGATGTCTTTTGGATCAATCTCTTCTAGTGAGATGATTCGATTTCTACCTCATCCTTCTACCTCTAACCCTTACCTTCAGATCAATCCCACCATTAGATTGAGCGTGCCCCAGACTTAAATCTCAATGGCTAGAACGTGGAGGAAGAAAATGAGGAATATAGGATCTAGGAAACCAATAGGCCACATCAAGGGTTGGGCGATTATGTTTAAGACTTATGGGTTGGTACCCTATGATGAAGAAAAGTTAATAAAAACCTACAACATCCCTCCATCAGTTCAGATAATAATTCCTCTAGAGGGGGCCTATGATAGTGATCAACCTCCATCTGGTTGGATTGTGTTTCATGAAAAGGCCCTATGGTTGGGGGTAAGGTTCCCCCTATACCCTCTTATTAGGAGATTCTTGGTTAGGACATATCTCACCCCGAGGAAGTTGATGCCTAATGGGTGGATGTATCTACTCTACTTGACATTGATTCATTAAGAACTTGGGGTGGACATAGAGATAGTCGAATTTAGTGAGGCTTATGTTCTAAAGCAGAACCCCATGGATCCGAGGAGGGTATATATGTTTGTAAAGTAGGATTGGGGGATGTACGGGTCACTTCCTTAGAATGAGAAAAACTAGAAAGAGTACTTTTTCTATGTTTCAGGAAGGTGAGATTTTTCTACCAGTGACACCAGATTAATAAGGAGCATTTGGAATGACACTAAGTTCATGTTAAGGAATATGGCTTCCTTAATCATAACCTTGAGTCTTGACATAAAGCAATGGTTGATAGATATCCAAAACTATCTTCTTGAAAAAACCAACTGGAGGAGCTTATTGAACACCATACGCTTTGTTGCATATGAGCTGATTAGACATGAGGAAAATGAGCCTTTCCTTAGGATCATTCGTAAACCCTGGGCTCCACGTAAATGTAAAACCCCTCCCATAGACTTCGAGGGCTGGTTCTAGGTGGTGGTTAATATTGGTGAATTAGTTCTAAGACTTTTCCTTTTCCGTTTTTAGGTTCTTAAGTGCAATGTGATTAACAACATCTCACTCTTATTTTGCAAATCCCATGGATAATACCGTTTCCCAGCTCTTATCCCACTTGAAGAGAAAGTTTGCATCTGTAGGGGCGAGCTTTCAAGTGGGTAAAACTTCTACTTTTGGGGGGATCTTCTATAGGTAAGAAAAGGAGAAAATCCTATAGTCATGAAAGTCACTCCACTTCCTTTAAGAAAAAGAAGAAAGTGGTGGTCGATGAGCTTGCCTTCAGCCCAGAGCCCCTGAATGTCTACCCGCCCCTATCCCCATTGTAAGAGCAGTATATGACTCCAACTCCTTGCTCGGGTTCTGAAACAATTTGGTGATCCTATATAGGATTCAAGGAAGGGGAAGGTCGTCCATGATCTCACTACTAATGCGGATGAGATTGTTTTGAATCGAGGCCTAGCGCCAGAGCACCTTGATCATTGTTTAAGCTACCTTTCTACTAACACATATGAGAAGCAACTCGAGGCTATTTGCAAGGGTATAGACTCTGGTGAGGTCATCCATTGCCATATGTGTCAGAAAAGCTATCTATCATTTTGTGTTTATTTATGACTATCGTTTATGCAAAGTGTGAGCTCAATAATTATTTGTTTGACCTCATAATTTTACTTTGTTTTAGCTAGTGCTGCTCTATGACTTTGATAAGGTTCACAACGTAAGTCATTTGAAAGCTAAGCTAGTGTATGAGAAGAAACTCCAAGCGTATACTCGTTCTAGAAATGCCATGCTTCTAGCTAAGTCAAATAAGTGGGAAGGAGAGGCAATTGATAAGGATGAAAATTTGAAAAGAGATGCCTCTAAGCTAATGAGTATGACTAAAGCATAATTGAGCTCAAAAAGGCTTAAAAGTGAGCCTAGAAGGATTAAAGTTGAGTTGAGGAGGAGGCTAGGGAATCCTAGAGAAGAGCTGATGAGACCTATAAGGTGAAGACTGATGTGGATGCCATGGCTCAGAAGCTCGAGTCGAGTGTAGAGAGAGCATACGAGCGAGCCATGAATCCTTCAAGATAGAGGCCAAGAAGAAGGATCTGGGCAAGTATTATTATCACATTCTAGACATCCCAGTCACATCTCCATGCATACAAGATCCTTCTATGGAGGGGGAGAAGGATAAGAATTGAGTTCCTCTAAGGGTGAGGATAGTCCTGAGGTCGTGAGTGTAGAGGCACAACACAAGGATCATTGAAGTTTAAAAGGGCTCGATCTAATAGAAATGCAAAAATCAACTTTCTTTATTAATGGAAAGTAAATTTCCCTAAATTATTGTGTATTTATGATGTTGACCTACCCACTTGATTTTTGGGAACTTGTGTCATTTTCCTTTTTCTCATCATCAACCTTCATCATCAAGAATACTTGTTTAATCCGCGCATTTAAGGATTTTTCCAATTCCTCCAACTTTTTTGGTCATATTTTATAGATTCTGATCGAACCAGTAGACACTCAATTCGAGCTTTACGTGTTGAAAATGGTAGGCTTAAGGATGAGGTTAGGGTGCTTAAAGCCAAGGTGGTTAAACTTGAGTGTAATGAAAAAAGAGATCAAGTGTGAGCTCACCTCTTGTAAGAAGCAGTTAATCCAAACTGAATCTTGAGTGAGGAGGACCTTGGCTAATATGGCTACCCTTGTAGATATGGAGTCTTATTGGGCAAGCTTCTATATGAAGCAATATGAAAGAGTGTTCCTTAAGGTGATTAAGATTACTGAAGAGTTGGAGCGAGGCATGCTCATGATGATGTCAGCTTACCCTGAGCCCGTGACCTATGCATAGAGGAAAATTAATGTGATCTATTCCAAGTTATTTCCCTCAGTAGAAGAAATTGATGATCTATATACGAGTCATGTGTCCAAGTGTTTAAAGAGTTTTTAACCTTATGAGAAGGCTGAGCTTTGTATTAATAAGTATCAAAAGATTTGTAATTCTAAATAATGAAAGTATTCTTGATGGCATGTACTCGTTATACTCTAACATTGTGTATTGATTTTTTTTACTAGGGCATGAGGCATATAATTATTAAGGAGCCCTTTATGGCTCTCAATTGAGATGATTAGCCTGTGACATAAAATGGTCGGAGAGGTAGCTTTACCTTGTTCTCAACCGAGGTGGACAACTTATACTTTTGCACGTGTTAAGATGCTTTACCTAGTTCTTAATTGAGGTGATCAACCCATGATGTATAATGGTGGGAGAGGGGCTTTACCTAGTTCCTGACCGAGTTGCTCACCTCTACCTTTAGTGTCAGAGTGTTGACTTGGTTCTTGACTAAGGTGGAAAACTCGTGACTTTTGTATGTCAGGGTGCTCTACCTGGTTCTTAATCTAGGTGATCATCCTATGATGTATAATGGTGGGAGAGAGAGCTTTACAGAGTTCCTAACCAAAGTGGTCACCTCTCCCTTTAGTGTCAGAATGTTGACCTGGTTCCTGACCAAGGTGGACAACTCATGACTTTTGTGTGTGTTAGGGCACTCTACCTGCTTCTTAACCCAGGTGATCAGCCCATGATGTATATGGTGGGAAAGGGAGCTTTATTGGTTCTTGACCGAGGGTATCATCTCTCTCTTCAGTGTTAGAGCATCGACCGTGTTCCTGACTTAGGTGATCAGCCCATGGTGTATAATGGTGAGATAGAGAGCTTTATTTGGTTTCTGATTGAGTTGCTCACCTCTCCTTTTAGTTTCAAAGCCTCAACTTAGTTCCTCACCGAGGTGGACAACTCATGAATTTTGCATATGTCAGGGTGTTCTAACTGGTTCTTAACCAAGGTGATCATCTCATGATGTATAATGGTGGGAGACTTAAAAAAAAGATCCATTTGTGTGGGATGATGTAGTTTTATTGATATGTCTGTGCCAATATTACATAAAAAATGGTAAATTATTATACATTAGAAGTGATATTTCTTTAAGTGCCTAACATTCCAACTTGTGCCCTATTCAATCCCTTTTATGATTTTCAGTAGATAGGCCTATCCTAGTGTTGTTTCAATTATTTGGTAAGGTCCTTCCCAATCAGCGCCAATTTTTCGACCAACCACTCTTCAATCCCTACCGCTAGAAAATGCTTTGAAGCACACGTTCTTGTTGTAGTACTATGATATTTTCCTCTTTTTCTCGGTCATCCTTCTTAGGGTCTCTTTCCTTTTCTCCTCTATAAGGGTCAGTTTGTTTACTTTTCTTACCAAGTTTTTCTTCTCCGTTAAAACCGATCTAGTAGTGACTATTATGACCCCGGTTGGTATTACTACCTCCATCCCATATACTGGGGAAACGGCATCTCGTTAGTGCTTCCTCGAGGACTAGTCTTGATGGCTCACAATGTTCCAGGAACCTCTTCCACCCACTTTTCTTTTGCACTTTCCAACCTCTTATTTAATAAGCTAATTAGCTTGTTGGAAGATTTTGCTTGACCATTGGCTAGAGGATAACATGGCATGGAGTGGAACATCTTAATGTTGTACTTAAGTGCAAATTCTGTGATATTTCGTCCTATGAATTGTCTCCCATTATCTGTGATGAGTTTTCTGAGGGAAGCCACGTCTAGCATTAGTTAACACATGAAACGACTTAAAATCCTACATGTGGTGTCAGTTTTACATGTCATTTGATGCTACATTTTTTTTTCTTTATCTTCTTCTCACCTCAATTTACTGACAGTGCTAGCTTATGTTTCCCTCTTCCCTTATAGAGAAAAACTGTCTATTACCTCTATTTTCTTTTTCCTTTTTCCATCACTTCCGACCACCATTTCTGGTGCTATCGGTTTGGTTTTCTTCCTCTCCAATTTCTCTTCTAGATCCACTATTTTTTTTTAGCATAATACTCAAATTTTTCATACCTATTTTCCTTCACTTTGTCACTTACCAGACACTTTTTTTTTCTTCATTTCCTTCATCTTGTCACTTCATTTACTCTTGTAAGTATTTTTATGAATTATTTTACACTTAATATTCATATTTTTTTTATTTTAATGTATATTATGTGTTATTGATTATTTGTGTATATTTTTGTGTTATATAGGTTGTGTATTTTTTATTGAAGCTTAGAAGAGAAGAATGTATTTTTTATTTATTTATTTTAATAATTTTATGTTATATTTTTGATATATATTAATTTATTTTAAACTTAAATTTTTTAAAAATTATTTACACGTATATTAAATATATATATATATATATATATATAATGTATAATGAGTTTATTAATATTTATTATCATTACATGAATTTATATATGTATATAAATTATTATATATTGTTAATATTATTATTGTTAATGTTATAATGAATTTATCAATTGTTTGAATTTTATGTATTTATTTTTATATAATGTTTTGATGGATATTCTAATAATTTATGACTTCATATATAATAATATCTAAAATATATTGGTGATTAATACAATTATATTTAGTTGGATACATATTTAATATGTTTAATGCTATCAATATAAAATGAAAAATCTTGGATGTCAAAGTGTAGAATTGAGGAGGATTATATTTCTAGAGTTGAAACTTTCTTGGAATTTTCCTATAAAAATAGTAATAATAAAATTAGTATGATTCGATGCCCATGTGCTAAATGTAAAAGTATAAGGTTGAAGAAGCTGAAAAGTATAAGATATGGAAAATCAGTTATGTAAATGTCTTTTGTTTTATAATTAATTACATAAATTATATCATTTTTGTATTATATCTCCTCTAAAATGTGTTTTTTTGCATAATCGTTTTAAAGTCTCCGATAATTGGAAAAACAAGTATTACAGGATTGCAAACAAGTCATGAAAGGAATACAAAACTTTTAAATTGGATAGAAATTAATTATGTGATTCCATACTTGGAACCACTTAATGAATATAAAGTCCTTGAATAAACGAGGAGAAGAAAAACTCAATAAGTTGGTTAGTAATTTAACTTGATACAAAGTCCTTATTACGATTTTTGCATGTTGATGTAATAATGTATGATATATTTTGTACTTCATTATTTATAAAGAACAGTTCAAGAAAAAATAAACAGAGGTAAATAATCGAATAAACAAGGAAAGATGAGATATATTATGCATTTGGACGTGATCATTCTGGTCATTTATAGGAGTAGTCATTGGCAAGCCATGTACATGAAACCCACCAAGAATCATCATATCTTCAAGAGTAATTGTTGTTTCACCCCAAGGAAATACAAAAGTATTAGTTTCTTGGCATTAAAACTCAACCAACCCAACTAACAAATCAGAGTTACGCTTGATTTCATATTTAAAGTTCATTATAGCATTAAAAATACTAACTTGATTCCAGATAGCTTCATATTTTATAAAAAAAATCAATACAATGCTAATATGATTTCGAAAGGATGGGGTTATTATTATATCACGCCGATGTCGATGTGGTAATATCTTTTACTAATATACCTTTTTAACATATATAAGTTATTTTTTGTGAATTCATTATATTACATTCTTATTTTGAATTTAAATACATATAGTTCTTTGGTTGGAGCAAGTCAGATAATGATATGCAAATTTTTGATGATTTATGATAAGAATGAGTAGACCATATGATATGAATAGTATAGGTATCTTATAATATTTAATGATATTGTAATTAAGTTAAATATATATATATGTATGTATTGTATATAAATTAGTTTTTGTTATAAATTTAGTTCATAAGTAATTAATTAATATTTAATTTTTTAATTAACATAATGTATTTAAAAACTATTTAAAACATATTTTGGTTTTTCTACTATTAAATGATCAAAAACATGCAATGATGCTAGCAAAAAATAACCAAAATATTTTTAAAAGGGAATATGGCATTTTAACTCGGTTCTATAAGTAAACTGACTTAAAATTTAAATTCGATTGACAAGTAGGACAAATAGGACCAACTTAAAATTTAAGTCGATTGACATGTAGGACCGACTTAGAATTTAAACTTGGTTCATAGGTAGAACTGACTTTAAATTTTCTGTACCCTCATTTTAATCACCTAACTGACTTAAAATCTCTTTTAGGTTGGTTAATAACCGACTTAAAAGGTCATTTTTGTAGTAGTGGACATGCCTCATTTAAATATGTGAAAACCTACACATATACAAGATGACCCATATGCTTCCTTGACTAGGACCACATTTCATAGCCATGAGGGATAGTTAACTTCCCTTATGACCTCTGCTTCTTTAAGGGCATCCACTTGGTGTTTGATGATCTCAATCTTCTCTCTTGGAATTTTTTTTTATTTTCTATACAGGGATAGCCTTTAGATCAATATTTAGTTGGTGTGATATGACTTTGGGAACAATTCTAGGCATAAAAGTTGGAGTCCATGCAAGGACATCCAAGTTAGTCCCAAGGAATTGTGAGATATATGCCTCTGGCTCCATTGTCAAGTCTTCACCCAATTTTAATTGATGGCTCTTACCTTTTACCTCTATTGGAAGCTCCCTTACCTCATTTAAGTTGATTGATTTTATAAGGCCTTTTCTTCCTGGCTTCCTGATACGGGCAGAACCGACATCGTCGATCCTGCCCGTTACTTTGGTTTTATGTATTTATAAAACTCTCGCAAGTGCACGAATCATTTCGTAGAAAATGATAAGTATACTCCCAAGGTCGATCTAAGGAAGGAATGTATGTGGTTTTTAATTTATTATTCAAACTTTTAAAAACGAAATTAAATCCTAAACATCCTGTCACGATATTTTGGGGTTTTGTGTTTTTAATCTACTTACATAAAAATAAACATAGATTCAATAAATATTTATGCAAATTTTATCTGTTAAAACAGTGGAGTATTTATGGATATAATAACTAAGTTAATTATGCTTGCTCATATTATTTAGGTTATTAAAGATATGAATTGATATTTATTGATTCTCTCTTTTTTGTATGAATACCACCTTTGGTGGGTTAGATATTCTTTGTTAACTAAACAAATCAATTAACACCTATGGGTGGGGTTGATAACTAATTTGGTTAATTAAATTAATTCCTTTTTCTAAGAGATTGAAAATGAACCATTTAAATGCCACCTTTGGTGGGGTTAGACAGTTTAAACTTTATTCAAGGTGTCCAAATTAAACCTAAGAATTTAGTTATCCGAGTACTAACTTTCAAGTTTTAAAACCACTACTGAAAACATGTTGTCAATACATTTTCAGATAATAATTCTTATAAAAACTTTTGAAATAGAGCTTCACTCTAACTACCGGGCGATTGTACCAACAAATAAAAGAGCACTACTCTAAATCAGACCCGATAACTAAACCTTAAAATCTAATTTTCAGGATTAAGTTTGTAATGAAAAATAATATATTTTTCTCTAACATTCTTAATATAAAATCTTGAATAAAAATAAAATCAATTCATTTTAGAGATTTTTACCTATTTAATATTTCGCAAGCATAACAACGTTATTATTATATCATGTTTACAAATAGCCAACACACTTAAATTTAATCACAGACAAATTAAATATAACATGTAAGAATAAAGCATAAAAAATAACTGTAAAGAAAATAAAATCCTTACAGAACTTCGATGCTATTCCCGTTGCTGGAAAACCTCCAAGCGGAATTTGCACTCCCATTTATTGAATCAAAAGCTAATATATTACAAAAACATAACTAGTTCTTCCCAAAAAGGGAAGAACTCTAAAACTAAGAGAAATTAACTAAAAACTAAGAAAAACTAAAAAAACCTAAAAATCTAAGAAAAGAGAGAAAGAAAGAAGAGAGAAGTGTGTTTTGAAGGTGTGTTTAGAAGTGAAGGGAAGCGGGGTATTTATAGGTGAGGATGGAGAGAAAAAATGAGTGAAAAAATGTTAAAAAAATGTGAAAACGCGTAGTGCAAATGCTGAGGTCATTGATGACGTCAGCATGACATCATGGGGCGGCTGCACGTGAAAAATGGGGCGAAAAGGCGTTGGGCGCGCAGGGGCGCGCGCGTGAGGCAGGAGTGGCGCGCAGAGGCGCGCGCGGACTGGGCATGCTGCGCGCGCGATCTGGGCGTGCTGCGCGCGCGGTCTGGGCGTGCTGCGCGCGGGGCTCGGCGCGGCGGCGCGATTTTCTCCTTTTTGACATTTTTGACCCTTTTGACCCATTTTGTCCAATTTTTCCATATTTTTTGACCTTTCCCCATTTATTTATTAATATATTTGTGATGTATTGCTTCCAGTATTCCTCTTTGTGTCTTTAAGTTGCGTTTTTAAGCCAAAATACCTGAAAAACAATAAAAATACCCGTGATTCCGAAAAAGACAAATATATATAAATATATGATAAAACATATAAATATATATATATATTAATCAATTAATGTGCATAAAATCATGGTTATTTTAGTGCTTTTTGAGCACTCATCACAACCCCCAACCAGCTTCTTGCTAGTCCCTTAGCAAGAGAAGCGATAAAAACTAAAAATTAAACTATCCTAAATCACTTCCATAGATTGACATGGTTGCATTTAGCCTATGCAACAAGCCTTTAAACCCCTTGGTTGCCCTAGTGGACGAGTTTGAGTCTCGTGAGGGTTTTCAGTAATGATACCCACAAACATTGAACTAAATGTAAAAATTAAAAGAAATAATAACAACAATTAACTTAAAAACTAAAATTACAACAAAATCAAAAATTAACGTTTAAGAATAAAAGAAAACAACATATCACAAAAATGTCTCATACTTTTTAATCTCCTTTAAGATCATAATTAAAATCTCAAGCATAAGTTATTTTAATCTTTTTAAACAATCATGATTTATTATAATAATTAGTCGAAAATCATTTTCATATTTCATATCAAAAATGTATCAATTTAATTTCACCCAATTTCAGTGTCATAAATCCGAATTCGCTTCGACTCTATTCCTCACAAGTCAATACTCTCAAAACACTGAATCCTATGGGTTCAAACACTCATACTAATTTATATGCGAAAGAGTTGATGTATAGAAATGAACTAATATGTTCGCATATGTATAAAGAAGAAAGGCTCAAAGTGCTATTTTGACGTTGATTTCATGGAAGGAATCAAATGTATAAATTATAAAGATATCATATATAAAAATTATTTTCATGCATAAATCAAACTCATTAAGAAAAAATTTCAAGATATATGCCTTTTACAAATGAAGAAAGTGCAATGACTTTTTAGGGAATTATTTCCTATATCTTTCTTTTGTAATTAGCCTTTACTCACAACTTTGTAGGCAATGTGGGTCATAGTATGTAGATTATACTATATATTCTTTCTCTCTATATTTTTCTGAAGATATTTTTCAATATATATCATTTTTTTAGAGAGTCAACCCATGTACAGATTGTACATTTTTTTGTTTTTTGGATTTTGGGTAATGCGGGTCATAGTATGTAGATTATACTATATATTCTTTATCTCTCTATTTTTGTCTGAAGATACTTTTCAATATATATCATTTTTTTAGAGAGTCAACCCATGTACAGATTGTACATTTTTTTTTTAGGATTTTGGTGAGTGGTTAATTTTGTGGCTTTTTTGTTTGATCTTGGTTTAGGTAACCCCAGATATGTCTTTTTTTTTTTTGTAACAGTCATGCACGAATGAGATAAAAGCATATACTATCAATTTCTACTCAAATCATTTAATCTAAGCAAAAATAATAATAAAAAAATATACGATACTCTATTAAGATGAGAAAAAATTCATACATTTAATATTAATGCCTATAGAGATCATCTAAGAATTTGAAGAAATAAGAAATGTGTTTGGAGTAGAAAAAATATATATTTCACTCTCAATAAGGGAAATTAGGCTCAAATTATATCTCACAAAGGTAGTCTCCACTAAAACAAATTTACAAACACCGATTTTGGGTTTAATATAATTTCTACATCTTATCAAGAAATACTAGTTATGACAAAAATTAACTAATTATCAAAAATAATTACATAATATTTCATGATATGTTTTCAAAAATTAATCTAACAGTACAAAAGACTTAACTATTTACTTAAATTTGATTTAAAGAAATGATAAATTTTTGGGAGAACTTTTTTTTTTTTAATTCCAAAATTACTAAAATCACACACGAAAAATAAAACCAAACACAATAAAAATGAAAATGTGAACCTAAATTTTTTTTTTATTTTTTTATTTTTTTTAAAATTGTTAAATTTGTTTTTAAATTAAGCATGGTAACTTTTCACCACCCCCAACCTAGAACTTACATTGTCCTCAATGTAACAACTGTAAATTAAAGATAAAGAGAAAAGAGAGGAAATATTACCTATTTCTTGAGAATGTTGCAAGTAGTGATGGAGAAATGCAGGTGCATCCATCATATTCATTAAAGTGTATACGTATTTATTGTTGTAAACTTCTAACATCTCAAAAAAAAATTTTTAGTTTTAACAATTTTAAAATTATTCACACGTAATTAAACTAAAATAAAAAATAGAAATTAAACAAATTAAACAAATAAAATTAAATTACCTAAAATGATGGGTTGCCTCCCATCCATCGCTTAGTTTAACGTCTTAGCAAGACGTAACTTGGGGATTGCATTTTAAGTAAACTCAATGTCCCCTCATCATTGAGTCAATCAAACCTATAGGTAAGACAAGATTGTCTACCTATACTTTTTCAGTCATGCCCTATTGAATTTCAAATTTTTCTGTACTTAAAACTAGGGACATGCTTGTGAGTTTCAGATCATCCACATCTAGGTACAAATCAAATAATTAAAGGCATCAAAACACAATTGTACCTAGATCAAACAAAAAAACTAACTCCTTAGATTGTAATTAAAACATTAAAATTTTGGAGATAGTTTCAGACTTCTTTTTTTCGATTTTTTTTTTTGGTTTTTTTTTTGTTTTTAACTATAATATCTAAGTTAAAATAACATAATCAGTATTAACCAAGAGTGCTCCCAGGAAAGAATGGTGGGGCAAAGGCTCCTTAAAAACCATCCTCCTAGACAGAAATGCTCCCAGGAAAGACTAGTAGCACAAAGGCTTCCGTAAACTAGTCTCCTGTATTTAACTCCCTTAGATCTTTACTTTTCATGCTATTAAAATTAAGTTAATTAAGTTAAGTTAGGTTAAAATTTAAGTTAATTAAGTTAATAAAAAAGTAGGTTAATTAAGTTAATGAAAATCTAAGTTAATTAAGTTAGTAAATTAAATTAATATAAGTTAGTAAATTAAGTTACTAAAACCTAAGTTAATTAACTTAAACGAAAATTAAGATAAAAAATAGTTAAAAAAAACAAAATTAAAAAATTAAACCAAAAATAAAAAAAATTGAAAAAGTAAAAGAAAAATAAAAATAAAAAGAGAAAAAAAATTTAATTAAAAATTAAGCCAAAAAATAAAATAAAAAAAAAATTGAAAAAAAAATAATAATAATAATTGAAAAAGATAAAAGAAAAAAAAAGAGAAAAGAACAAAAAATAAAAAAAATTGAAAAAATAAAGTTTTTGATTTTTTTTTTGAAAAGAAAATTTTATTTTTTAAATAAATTTTATTTTTATTTATTTTATTTATTTTATTTATTTATTTTTTATTTTTATTTATTTTATTTATTTATTTTTTTATTTATTTTTTATTTATTTTTATTTATTTTTTATTATTTTTTTATTTTTTTATTTTTTTTAATTATTTTTTTTTATTTTTTTATTTTTTATTTTTATTTAATTAATTTAAAATTTAATTACTTTTTTTTTACTTCAAATTTCAAAATTCAAAATTATTTTATTATTCATGCTATAATTTTTTTTATGAAATTTAAAATTTTAATTTTTTATGAAATTTAAAATTTTAATTTTTTTTTTATTTATACCGAAATTGAAATTTGAATTTTTTTACTTTTCACAAACAACAAAATTTTTTATTTTTTTAATTTTTTAATAAAAAAATCACAATTATTTACAACACAAAAAGTTTTTAAAATTTTGATAAATAATTTAAAAACGCTTATTCCTTTCACTTCAAGAATCCGGGCCAAAAACTTGATACCATCCCCGCAATCTGCCAAAAACTTGATCGCGTAACCGACATCGCTGATCCTCGCCTGCTACTTTGGTTTTATGTATTTATAAAACTCTCAAGAAGTGCATCGAATCATTTCGTAGAAAATGATAAGTATACTCCCAAGGTCGATCTAAGGAAGGAATGTATGTGGTTTTTAATTTATTATTCAAACTTTTAAAAACGAAATTAAATCCTAAACATCCTGTCACGATATTTTGGGGTTTTGTGTTTTTAATCTACTTACATAAAAATAAACATAGATTCAATAAATATTTATGCAAATTTTATCTGTTAAAACAGTGGAGTATTTATGGATATAATAACTAAGTTAATTATGCTTGCTCATATTATTTAGGTTATTAAAGATATGAATTGATATTTATTGATTCTCTCTTTTTTGTATGAATACCACCTTTGGTGGGGTTAGATATTCTTTGTTAACTAAACAAATCAATTAACACCTATGGGTGGGGTTGATAACTAATTTGGTTAATTAAATTAATTCCTTTTTCTAAGAGATTGAAAATGAACCATTTAAATGCCACCTTTGGTGGGGTTAGACAGTTTAAACTTTATTCAAGGTGTCCAAATTAAACCTAAGAATTTAGTTATCCGAGTACTAACTTTCAAGTTTTAAAACCACTACCGAAAACATGTTGTCAATACATTTTCGGATAATAATTCTTATAAAAACTTTTGAAATAGAGCTTCACTCTAACTACCTATGCGATTGTACCAACAAATAAAAGAGCACTACTCTAAATCGACCGATAACTAAACCTTAAAATCTAATTTTCAGATTTAAGTTTGTAATGAAAAATAATATATTTTTCTCTAACATTCTTAATATAAAATCTTGAATAAAAATAAAATCAATTCATTTTAGAGATTTTTACCTATTTAATATTTCGCAAGCATAACAACGTTATTATTATATCATGTTTACAAATAGCCAACACGCTTAAATTTAATCACGTACAAATTAAATATAACATGTAAGAATAAAGCATAAAAAATAACTGTAAAGAAAATAAAATCCTTACAGAACTTCGATGCTATTCCCGTTGCTGGAAAACCTCCAAGCGGAATTTGCACTCCCATTTATTGAATCAAAAGCTAATATATTACAAAAACATAACTAGTTCTTCCCAAAAAGGGAAGAACTCTAAAACTAAGAGAAATTAACTAAAAACTAAGAAAAACTAAAAAAAACCTAAAAATCTAAGAAAAGAGAGAAAGAAAGAAGAGAGAAGTGTGTTTTGAAGGTGTGTTTAGAAGTGAAGGGAAGGGGGGTATTTATAGGTGAGGATGGAGAGAAAAAATGAGTGAAAAAATGTTAAAAAAATGTGAAAACGCGTAGTGCAAATGCTGAGGTCATTGATGACGTCAGCATGACGTCACGGGCGGCCGCACGTGAAAAATGGGGCGAAAAGGCAGCGCGCGGGCGCGCGCGCGCGTGAGGCAGTGGCGCGCAGAGGCGCGCGCGGAAAGAGGCAAGGGCGCGCGCGAATTGGAGAGCTGGCGTGCGCGGACTGGGCATGCTGCGCGCGCGGTCTGGGCGTGCTGCGCGCGGAACTCGGCGCGGCTGGGCGGCGCGGCGGCGCGATTTTCTCCTTTTTGACATTTTTGACCCTTTTGACCCATTTTGTCCAATTTTTCCATATTTTTTGACCTGTCCCCATTTATTTATTAATATATTTGTGATGTATTGCTTCCAGTATTCCTCTTTGCGTCTTTAAGTTGCGTTTTTAAGCCAAAATACCTGAAAAACAATAAAAATACCCGTGATTCCGAAAAAGACAAATATATATAAATATATGATAAAACATATAAATATATATATATATTAATCAATTAATGTGCATAAAATCATGGTTATTTTAGTGCTTTTTGAGCACTCATCACTTCCTCTGAGGGAGACCTCACGATAATTGCTATTTGCAGGCCACTTCCTTCATAGTAGAGTTATGGTAGCTTATGGTCTTCTGTTAATCTCTTCTTGCCCTCAATCAGTGGGAAATTTGATTACTTGGTGGAGGATGGATGGGAATGTCCTTATATTATGTATCCAAGGTCTTCCCAGATGATGTTGTAATGAGTTGGGACATCAACGATTACGAAAGTGGTCATTACTATCATTCATTTTTTCAAAATAGGCAACACTACCATTCCTTTGGCATAAGTAGTACTGCTATTAAACCCTACAAGCGGGAGCTCTATCTTGACAATATCAGGGTCCTTTATACCTAGAGCTTTTGTAGTGGTCATATAAAGGAGGTCTACCAAACTCCCCATATCAATCATTATTCTACAAATGTCACAAGATCCAATCCTCAAGGTGATCACCAGAGGGTTCTCATGATGAGACGAGGTCTCATCCTTCTCATTGAAAATGATTTCAGTGGCAGGTCTCCTTTTTTTCAATGTGTATACAAGGGGAGCACTACGCAACTCTCTGGAAAACCTTTTGCTAGAGTTATTTGAACTTCCATTAATCCTTGGACCTCAATGTATGGTATTTATGGCTTTGATGTTGGTTTTTTTGTGGGACTCTTTTCCATTGCCTATTAGGTTTGTTGTTTTTGGAACCTCTCGCTTGTTTTGGTGATTTCTCCAATCTCCATTTTCTGTGACGAGGTCCTTAAGATATCCCCTTGCTAGTAACCCCTTTATCTCCTTCTTGAGGTGTCTGCAATTTTTTGTATCATGGACCACATATTTATAGAAGGTACACCATTTAGATGTATCCCTAAGTGAGGATTTCATCTTGGGTGGCCACTTGACATTGGGTTCCTCCTCCATTCTCATCACATCTTGGACTAGATTTACTCTCAAGGGAGGATCTTTGAAGGGAGAAAGTGACCTTCTTGGAGGTCCTCTATTTCTTAACCATTGTTCGGCCAATCTATTATTTGATGTGAAGCATTTATTTTTATTGTTTTGATGTTCCCTATCTGGACTTATCCTTCTCTTCTCTTTGTCTAGCATCACCTCCATGTTAGTTTATTGATCTTTGACCTAGCCTAACTCTCTCTCTAGGTTGACAAACTTTCTTACCTTTCCATAAGCTTCTTCCAAAGTAAGCGGCACTATCCTAGTTAATTCTACAATTAGATCATAATTCTTTGGGAGACCTCTTCGGAAGGCCTTTATAGATATAAAGTTAGAACAATTAGAGATTTCCAAATTTTCCTCTCAAAATTGCTTCATGTACTCCTCGGTGGATTCTCCCCCATCCTAAACAATTGAGAAAAGGTGGTGTGATTATTTTCTCAAGGGCTTTTTACAAGCGTAGTTTGTGATAAAGAGCCTAGCGAACTATGGAAAAAAGGTTATGGATTGGGGTGTCAAGTTATTGAACCATTTTTGGGCACTCTCACATAGAGTAGCTATGGAAAGTTAGCACATCGTAGAATCTCTTTTTCCCTATGTTAAGATTATGGGATCCATGGATATTTTGAAGTTTTACATGTGCATTACTGGGTCCTTTGTCCTAAAATAATCATGGAATTTGAGGGCATTTAACTTGGATGGAAGTTCACCATTTTCTATATTATCACAAAATAGGGAGATACACAATTGCTCACAATCCTTGTCCACATGAAAAAGAGCTATATCTTTCTCATTTTTCTCATTGGTTACCTTCAAAGCTTAGTCTTTCTTCTTATTGGCTTCATGCAATGCTTGAAATTATTCCTCCCAACTCTGTTATTCCATAACCCATTGTTTTTTACTAGGTCTTGCTGAGCTAGAAAGGGGATTCCTTTCATCCTTTTACACTAAGTGGGGTGGCTTTGGCTGACCTGTTCATGCTATGTTTCTATTAATTGGGTATGCTGCTGGGTCGTCTAGGGCCTTTCCCTATGATTGGGACCATAGTGCCCTATTTTCTCTTCTGGTTTCCTTGAGTTCCTTTCTCAATTCTAGGAGCTGGTGAGCCATCTCTTAGTGATTCATGTTCTCTTATGCTCTAACCTCATCGAAGGGTGGTGCTACATCTTTCTAAGCTGCCCTCATTTCCTTGTAGGCCAATTTTGAATATCTACTAGTGTGTGTTCCCACCATATTGATGTGTGTTAAATGGTTTGGGTCTTAGGTGCATCTTTTGAACAAAGCATGATAGATTTTCCAAGCTTTTTTCAAGACTCGGAGTAAATCCTAAGAAGTATAGGGTTAGAAACTTAAGCTTGACCTAAAAATTTGAGGCCCATGGTGGCATCAAAATTTTTGGGGTTGATCTAATTTATAGAGAGAAAACTTTGAGAGAAGTTAAGATAATTGACTAAATGTGGATTCCAGAAGAGGCTCTTCTATTTATAGAACATCATATGTACATATGTCGATTATATAATTGGTACATATATAGGGGTGTCAAAGGGATACAATTGGTATAAAACATACAATTTTCTATGTATTAAGGTCAACCTTAGCTCAAGCTGGTGGTCGACCTTGTAGGGAGAGTAGTCTTCTAGGATTGACCTCTTATCTACTGGTGTGCTTCAAGCCTGTAGGGTTAGCTACATCATTTAGGGAATCTACTTTATAGCTAGGGTATCTTGTGTAGGCTCTATCTAATGAGGTAGTACGAGCTTTTTACTTTTGGCTTGGGGGGAGCTTTTCACTTAGGCTTGAGCTGATCACTTAGGCTTAGGGCAAACTATCGGTCGATCCATATGTCCAAACATTCATATTCAAGGCATTCGATTACCTCGACACTTGGTCTGTATTATTCAAAAACAATGCTAACCTGAGCTTCAATATAGCTACCTTTGGCCTGAATTCCATCGATAGTAATAACCAAGGAAGGAAATGTATCAAAAGGCACTTTTCCTACTTGGTTAGCCACTAAAGCTTTAGTCTATTTCTACATACTAATCAAAACATTATGCCAAGTGTTGACTCTTTAATGCTAAGCACCATGAAAATCCTCTGTCTTAACCTTTAACACCTCCTTTGGTACAACCCTATCAAGCATAGAAATCAAACAAGAGCAAAACCCACTGATTATCTCTGAGTAACTATCTATAGCAAACCTTATTCGAACTACCTTATCCATCTTCACCTCCAACTACACCTGGTCAGTGCAAGCTATGACCCGCTTCGAGTCAACCTGAAATGATTCATAAAATGGTGGCAAAAGACTTGAGTATTGCAATAAACCACTTAGCATGGTTTATGGGTTTCGATAAGGAGTGAAACTCAATGATTAATTGTTGGAGCTTGCTTGGTAGGGAAACATCTATGATTTGGAGTCCAAATGAGGGAATGCTTCTCACTTGAATTCAAATCTTCAAGTTAGTAACCTTATGGATGAAGTAATTAGTGTAGCACTCATTCATCATTTTCTTTATGGAGGCCAAATGAATAGGTCAAGTTGGAGGTTGTCGATAGATGGTTGGGAATTAGAGGCATGCAACTAGGGTTAGGCTAGAGGCAAGTTAGGGAGACAGAGGAATCACATAGTTGGAGCTTTCTAAATAAATAAATTAGAAATGAAAAATTGAGAAGGAAATAGTGAGGGAAATTAAAAAAATTGTAGTGTAAGTTCATGAAAAATGAAAAATAAAATCGTAAGAGGAAATAAAAAAATTGTAAAGTGATTTTTTATTTTTTAATAATAATACACACAATATATTATTTGGTCTCAATTTTAAATGGACTGTGACTATATCACTTTAATTAGATGAATTTTATTTAATAATTGTCGCTATAAGTTGTGTTTAATTTTAAGTAATATTTGTAATCTAACTTACACAGTTATTGATAGAAACTGAGGCTATATATATACACTATGATCACGGATTTTATTGGACCGTGATCAAAACCCTAAGGCCTCCATTTTTAAAAAGATTGCTAAATTTGCAAGACCAAATGTCACTATTGTAGTTGTGTGGATAGAACAATTTAAATAATTTAAATATAAGCTATATTTTATTGGTTTAATTTCTTTTAAAATAAAACACCCTATAATCATGGTGAATTTTTAATGACAATCAATTAATCAATTATTCCTTGAGCGAGGTTAAAATTGATTAATTGGTAAAGCAAAGAAATATATATATATATATATATATATATATATATATATATATATATATATATATATATATATATATATATATTTACCAAATTTTCAATTAGTTCATCACTACCCTTGGTTGAGTTTGAGATTAAAAATTGATAAACTTAAGATAAATATATTCTTTAATTATAAATTAAGATTTGGCCCATCTTTAATATAATTAAAGTTACTTTTCTATCATATAATTTAATACAAATCATTGAAATTATAATAGACTCTTATTCATTTTGTATAACTAAGTACAAATGATGTGTCTAATGTTTAAATCTAAAATATTTTCTATCATCATAAATCAAGACTTGGCCATTATTAATTTATGGTTAAAGATCTAAAAACTATGAATAAGAAATAAATCTAGACTTTTATTTATTTAAATTACAAAACCATTCTTACAATTATAGGAGGTAGAGACTAAAATCCCATATATAGATTACAAAGAGAGATAAAAGATAAAAAAACAAAATTATCCCTTCTTGATAAAAATGATTCCAAATCTTTGAATGGGCTGTCACTACCTTCTTTAAGAATCATCTTCACAATTGTGTTGCTTTCTCTAATTATCTATACATAGTGGTGGAATGGCTTACCTAAAATCTATCTTAAAACTACTCCTACTAATGGCTTAAGAAAAAAACTTTAAACTACAAAAATGTTCTATTCTATTCTATGATTATGATGTGTTGAAACAATAGAAAATAAGTCCTATTTATAGTTGAAAATAGGAGAGAAAAGTGAATCGTAAGGGAGAAATCTTTATACATTGTAGCCCACTTTTATCTATGCTACGACCCACATCTAGTTTTGGTTTGCCTAAATTTTTCCAGAAAAGATAGTGCCATGGTTAGCACTTATCCATACTATGGCTAAAGTAAAAAAAAAATTCACTTTCTCAATTGTTTCACCCCCTAAAAATTGGTTGGATCACATGTAAGCTTTACATGTATTATTATTTTAGTCTTTTAATTTGAAAAATGAATGCTTCAGGTATGATGCTTCAGGTATGATTCTTCAAGTGTTTATCTTTTGAATCAATTCCAAAAATACATAAAAAATAGTAGAACATTTTCGTGATTATGAAAATATAGATTTTATTAAATTATGATAAAATTATGTAAATTCAAATCTATTTATTTCATTTAAGGGAAAATAAATCATGAAATAATAGTGCTTTTTAAGCACTCATCACAATCTCCAACTAACTTCTTGCTAGCCCATAGCAAGGAAAGTAATAAAATAACTAAAACCAAAAACTAAATGAATTAAAATAACCTAAATAATTTTTGTAGATTAACATAGTTGCATTTAGCATTTGCAACAAACCTTTAATTACCTAGGTTGTATTAGTGAAGGAGTTTAAATCTCGTAAGGGCCTTCAGTGATGATACCCACAAACATCATACTAAATGCAAAAATAAATGAAATAACAAAAATAAATACTAAAATTAATAAAGTAAAAACTAAAACAAAAAATAATAAAGTAAAAAGTAAAATAACAAAACTTCTCATACTTTAGTGCCCTTTTAAGATTATAATTAAAATCTAAAGTATAAATTAAATTAACATCCCAAACGTTCATAAAAAATGTATCAATATTGACTCACTCAATTTTTGTGTTAGAAATTTGAATTCGCTTTAACTCTAATACTCACAAGTTATACTCTCAATATTACTTTGATCCTATGGGTTCAAGCACTCAAAACATTTATATGCGAATAAATGTTATGAAAATAAATGATCTAATAGGTTGGCATATGTTTAAAGAAGAAAAGCTCAAAATAGTGCATAATATTTATCTTATGAAAAGAATCAAATGAAAGGATTTATGAAGAAATCACATACTATTTCATGCATCAATCAAAATTATCAAGAAAAGTTTTTAAGTGTGTGCCTTAGAGATGAATGAAAATACAATGACTTGAAGGGGATTTATTTCCTATCTTTCTTTTGTAATAACCATTTTCATAACTTTGAAGCACTTTTTGGGTTATAGTATTTAGTTATACTATTCATTTTTCTCTTTTTTTACCTACTATTATATACACACACATATAGGGAATGGACCCATATACATATTGTACATATTTTTATGATTTTGTGAGTGACTAATTTGGCTCCTTTTATGTTGGCTTTAGGGAACCCCAAATATATAGCTTTTTTGAAATATATGCATGAATAAAATAGCATACACTTTAAATTTTACTCAAATAATTCAATTTAAGCAATAAAAATAAATACATGACATTTGATTAGATGTTAAAAATCCTAATATTTCATACAAAACCTATAGAGATCAACTAACAATTTGAATTAATAAGAAGAGTATTTAAAAGAGTAGAAAAATATTATCATTGCAAATGAAAAGATTATAGGCTCAAAATATTCTCATAAGGTAATGTCCACTATTTGATTCCTAAACACCTATTTTCGGTTTACCTAAATCTCAATCTGAATAAGTATGAAACAAAAACTATGATAAAAACAAACTAATTATCACAATATTTCATGACATATTTAAGACATCAATCCAATAGTATAAAAGACTCAATGAATTACTTTCAATCAATTAAAGACATGATAGTTTTGTAAATAAATTAAAAATAAACCTAACTATCCAGAAACCAATAAATAAACTAAGTAAAAGAAAATACATGCAAATCCATGCATATTAAAAATATTTAACATTGCCCAAATTATTGTAACTTTTATTCCATTCTGAACCTAGAATCTAAATTGTCAATGCGGATGACCTAGGTTCATTTCTCGATAATATCGTGGAAATCTTAATACACGAAAAATTGATTGTCAAATTTTTTATTTATAAAAAGCTTACAAGTGCATGAATCACTTGTAATAAGTGATAAGTATACTCCCAAGATAGTCTTTCAGGAATCACAGTGGTTTTAAAAAGTTAAATTAATTTCTAATTTAGTTAGAAAAAAAATCATAAATATTCTAACAAATTAATGGTTTGAAAGAACATAAATGTAAATTCTAAATTAAATTAACATTCAAAAGAAGCAAGTAAATAAAAAGTAGATAAATTAAACCAATAAATTAAAGCAATAAAACTAAGCTGAGCCTAGGATGATGAATATGTATGAGATTTTAGTTAGCATAACCCTTACGAGTATAAAAAATAAATGATTTAAACATAAGTTAGATTATACTAGTTTAATTTATTTTTAAATAAAACTCCTTATAATCATGGTGAGTTTCCAATGATAAACAATTATTCAATTCTTCCGTAACTATGGTTGAAATTGATTAATTGGTAAACTAAATATATATATATATACACACCAAGATATTTAATTAATTGATAACTTTCCTTGGTCGAGCTTGTGATTAAAAATTGATAAACCTAAGATAGATACATTATTTATAATTAAAGTTATTTTTCAACCATCCCATTTAATACAAATCAATGAAATTTAAAATTGACTCTTATTCATTTTGAACAATTAAGCACAGATGATGTATCTAATGCTTAGTTTTAAAATAATTTCTTTAATCATAAACCAAGACTTGACATAGCATTAATTTATGATTAAGGATCGTACGATTGTGAAAACAAAATAAATCTAAACTTTTATTTATTTGAATTACAAAATAATTCCTCCATTCATTGGAAGCAGAGACTAAAATTCCATATACAGATTACAAAGAGAAATAAAAGATATAACAATAAAGTTACCTCTTCTTGATTAAAATAATTCAAGATTTCTAAATGGGTTGTCACTATCTTCTTCAAATCCTTGGATCATCTTTACAATTGGAGGGTTTTCTCTCTATATCTTTACATGGTATTGGATAGCTAAACTAAAATCTACCCTAAAACTAATCCTACGTATAGTAAGGGAAAAACAATTATAAACTACAAAAATATTCTATTCTATTCTATGATTCTAGTGTGTTGAAATAATAGAAAATGAGTTCTATTTATAGTTGAAAATATGAAAGAAAATTTTATTATAAGGGAGAAATCTTTGCATGTCACGGCCCATATTTATTCATGCCACTGCTTGCATCTTGTTTTTGTTTGCCTAAATTTTTCTAGAAAAGATCACGTCACGGCCATCACTCATCCATGCCATGGCTCAAGTTAAACTATATTTCTTCACTTTTTTTTTATTGTTTTGCCCTTTACAAATATGTTAGATCACATGTAAGCTTTACATGTATTATTATTTTATTATTTTAATTTGAAAATGAGTGATTCAAGTATGATTCTTCAAGTGTTGATCTTTTGAATCAATTTTAAAGCCAAAGATGCATGAAAACATTAGAATGTTTCCGTGATTATGAAAACATAGATTTGCTTAAATAATGATAAAATCATAAAAATTTAAATTTACTTATTTCATTTAAATGAAAATAAATCATTTATAATAGTGCTTTTTTAGCACTTATCACCTACTTAGTGTCATCTACATGGATTTTTCGACCATCAATTATATTATAACAAAGAAAGATGGAAAACCTAGACTGATACTATAGTGCTATTTTTGCAAGAATTTGATCTAGAGATTCGTGAAAAAGTGGGTACCAAACATTTGGTGGATCTCTTTTAAAGGTTAGAAAATGGAGTCAAAGTGATGGCTAAATAAGCATAAGTAAATATCCCATTGTTTACAAGCATAAACAATTTCCTTACTTCCAAAATCATTACAGGGGCAATAAAAGAAGAAATTCTTTCATAATGCAAAGTTATACTTTTTGGATTATCATTATATGTTCAAAGAAGGAAGTGATGGTATTTTATGAAAATGTATCCCTTATGAGGAGGTTGAAAGTGTTCTACACCACTACCATAGCTCAGAGTATGGAGTCTAAT
This sequence comes from Hippophae gyantsensis, assembly GCA_030763125.1. Taxonomy (NCBI): domain Eukaryota; kingdom Viridiplantae; phylum Streptophyta; class Magnoliopsida; order Rosales; family Elaeagnaceae; genus Hippophae; species Hippophae gyantsensis. Next base: position 49,158,678 of record CM061031.1, on the reverse strand, counting down.
TTTGAAGCATAAGAACAACATCTAAGGAGTGTCAATACTATTTCTATTGACCTACTATTTTTAAAGATGCTCTCTTGTAAGTTTAAAGGGTGATAGATGCCAAAAAGTGGGTAACATATCTAAAAGAGATGAGATGACATTGAATAATATTCTTAAGGTTGAATTATTTGAGGTATGGGGCATTCACTTCATGGGACCATTCCCACCATTCTTTGGTAACCAAAACATATTAGTGGCCATAGATTATGTCTCCAAGTGGTAAAATCCATCTCTAGTTCTACGTGTGATGTCAAGGTTGTTCTAAAATTCCTAAAGAAAAATATTTTTACTCGATTTATAACACCTTTGAGAATTATTAGCGATTTCAAAAAAAGTCTTTAGTTCACTACTAGCTAAGTATGAAGTGAAACATAAAATATCTACCCCTTACCATCCTCAAACAAGTGCCAAGTGGAAGTCTTGAATAGATAAGTGAAGAGAATCTTGGAGAAAATGGAGAGCACATTTAGAAAGGATTGGGAAGCAAGGTTAGATGATGCCTTATAGGCATACTGAACTGCATTTAAACACCTATTGGCACAACTCCTTATAGATTGATCTTTGGGAAAGTTTTCCATCTATTGGTAGTGTTGCTACATAAAGCCTATTGGGCTTTGAAAAATTTGAATATGTCATTGAACATCCCAATGAGAAGAAAATGCTCCAATTGGATGAACTTTACGTGTTATGATAACTTTCCTACAAAAATGCTAAATTGTACAAGGAAAAGGAAAAATGATTGCATGATAAAAGCATTTGAAACCGTCAATTTAAGTTGTGACAAAATGTATTGCTATTCAATTCAAGACTCAAGTTATTTTCTATACAGCTTAAAAGTAGATAGTAAGGACCATATGTCATACTATGGTGCACAAACCATGGAGCCATTAAACTTCAAAACAATTCAAAATAAAAAATTATGGTCAATAGGCACTAAGTGAAGCACTACTATTGAGCTCCTCGAGAAAAAGAAGTAGCATCAATCAAATTAGTTAATGTACCATAGAAACTTGTGGATTCATCTATCTAAGGACATTAAATGTGGCACTTGTTGGAAGACAACCCAACATTTTTATTACTTATTTTTTTATTTCTTTGTAGGGAATAAAGAGTAGAGGGAAATGATATAATACTTAGAAAAGCTTTGGTGATAATGTACCTTGTGGTACTATCATGGAAGTTTTCTTTAATTTTCACTACTTTAATTAACTATTTGCACATTTGGGATAATGTGTAGCTCATGTGTTGGGGAGGAAATTTCATTCTCTCTTTTAGCTATTAATTTATCATCTTTAATTTAGTTACTATGTTGTTTAACTTCTTATTTTTTTATTTTTTTGTTTTTAGGATGTTTTGTTTTTATATATGGGTTGAAATTGATAAATATGTTGAAACCAAATACAAGTAACTTGATATGAGATGCATGAATTCAATGATAGAAATGGTTGTCTTAACGATAATAATGAATATGACATATAACTATTGTAATGATTATGTTAACCATGTGGTATGCTTGCTTATTTATAATTGAAATAATGCATTATACATGCACAATTCATGTGATTGATTGTTTGATGTGTCTGTTTGGAAAACATTCAGTGTGAGTAATTTTATATGATATGATTCTTCTTTGCTTTAGAATCTATTTGATCATCTCTTGAGGCAAAATCCTACATAATATTTACTTTTAGTTGGATCGATTGAGCCTTTCAAGCTATATATATATATATATAATCTTAGTCAATTACTTTAACTTAATTTGATACCATTTATGTCTTTAAACCACACTGAAGCCTAACCTAAATGTATTACCTTTAAATGTAAAATCATGTGAAATGTTAAATAATTACAAGAAACATGATGCATCCAAAAATAAAAAATAATATAAAAAGAGAAGTAAACTCTCAACACTACTTTGCAAATAGAAAGAAAATAAATAAACTCAAAATAAGTTTTGGGGTGTTGTGTTACAAAGAAAATGAAAAAGAAAATAAATGTGGAAAGAAAGAAATAAAAAATATCAAAAAGGATGCACTAAGTTATTGAAGAAAAGATCAATTACATGCTAATGAGAAGTATGCTCAGATGTGGTTTTGAGCATAATTATGCCTATTTATCTATCTTAACCTAAGCCTAATTTTATGAGTTCTTAAGTCTTTTTATCTCAAACTACATACATAATCTACATTAGTGGAAATGTATATGAAAATTAGACTTATGAAACATGTTAAGACTATAATCTAATTACATGCTCATATAATTCTATCCCTTGAATGCATTGAATGACAGATAGATTATTCCATTGAAAAACATGAAAATTCTTGTAGTAATATAGTATTGATTGATAACTATGTGATATTCTTCATTACAAGATTGTAAAGCCTTTGAGAGGAATAATGTTTGTCAAAAGTGTTTGTATTGGAGGAGTTGCATGTCTTGCTAGTTTAGTATTAGGTTTAACCCCAGCTTTTTTTTATCACAAGTAAAGAGTCAAGTTAACCCCAGCTTTTTTTATCACAAGCAAAGAGTCAAGTTTAGAGGTATGACAACTCTATAAAAGTAGTGTTATTTAGCCACTTTAAGCTGGATATTTGTCTTGTTTGGGATAAATTTTGTTTAAAAGAGCTATCTTATTCTTAATCATGTTAATGTAAGTGAAACAATATCAAACTGAGTGAAAATATGAAAATTGGGACAATTTAGGATAAAAAAGGGCTTGTGGATTGAGTCATTTATCAATAGATCAAGAAAGGACTAGATCGATCGAGTATCAATTGAGGCAGTAGGGTACTATGCTAATGAACAAAAGGCATTATTAGATCCATCGAAAAAGGTATCGATTAATCTAGATGGATTAGATTGGTCTAGCATTGATCGAGCACTCTCCATTTGAATGATGACATACTTCAATCAATTGAGTGGAGAAAAAATTGATGCACTAACCTTATTTTTACATCCAACTATTAATTTTTGCTATTGGATGGAAATTGATATGATTCTTGAGCAAATTAGAACATTTTTCAACCCATTTAAAAATTATTAGGAGGCCACAATACATATAAAATTCATAGAGAAGAATAGAGATAGACATATATAAATATCTAAAGAAATGTACTTATAGCAAGGAGAGGAACTATCAATTAGAGCAAGGAGATTGAAAGAGATTAAATATGGAGCCAATGCAAATCAAGAGATTGATTGTATTTATTTATTTCTTCATCTTTTGTTATTTCCCATGATCTTTTATATTGACCTTCGGAATTTGATTAAGATGTGTTGAGTGTAGATTTTATTATCCATGGGTCTTATGAATCTTTATTTTCTACTATGTGAATTGATTGTTTTCAATCCATTATGATTGTTATTTATTTCATATTAGTTAATCTGATTTTCATGCTATTAATTGTTTGACCAACAATTTGTCTATAGAGGTAATTAGATAGATTCAAGAAAATTATTTCATTGTTTCTCATGTTTAAATAATATGCATGTTTTCTATATAGAGATGTATGAGATCAATAATTGCATTCTTAATGAGTATTATATATTTTGATTGGCATGAAAGTGTGATCAGATTATTTACTATATGGTACATAGTTTACTTGAAAGAAGAATTGTATGCTAGGCTCGATGCAATTGATTTTATGATTTTAATGATAAATACATGATGCAACATAATAGAGGATTAAGGTTCCTAGATCTTTTTAAAATATTTGTCTACTTGGTAATTTAGTAATTTTAGTTACTTAGTAAGTTTCTACAACTTAATATTTAATTGGTACTCAACTACGAAGCAATTGAACCATCTGTGGGATCTCTTTCCGTTCTTAAAAATACAATATTTATTGCAAAACCCTTGCACTTGCGATTAGTGCTTAGAATCATTGTTGGGGAGTTTGATTAATTTGTAAAGGATATCAATAACGGATGTTACTACCCTAGTTTGGATCTTTTAATTTTTTTTTGGTGCTTATGTCACATGGATTGGTTGACAGGTGATAATCTTAAACCTTTTGATCTCAAGATAGAAATAAATCTACATCAGTTAAGAAGAAAAAGACTACCACATCGTCAACAAAGAATTATGGTAGAATATAATAATCTAGAAGCAATCAAAGTCCCCAAATATTGAAGGAATTTTGCTATACCACAAGTGAATGGAAGCCAATATTTTATATAGATAGAATATAAATGCTAACAAATTTGAACTCAAGCCAGTGGTCATTCAATTGGTGTAGGAAAAATAGTTTGGGGGATTAGCTAATGATGGTCCTAACTTTCATCTAGCTTCATTTTTGGAAATCTATGACACTTTCAAGATGATTGGTGTTTCTAACGATGCAATATGACTTTTTTCGTTCCCTTTCTCACTAGGGGACAAAGCTAAGGCTTGATTTCTATCACTACCAACAAGACCCATTACTACTTGGGAGAAATTTTTTGCTATGTATTTTTCACCTTAAAAGACAATCAAACCTATTAATTTCATCACCTCTTTTCAACAATTTGATGGTGAATCTTTTTATGAAGCATATGAACATTTTAAAAAGGTATTAGGAAATTCTCACATCATGGTCTTCCTACTTGGTTTCTGTTACAAATATTATACAATTGATTAATAGGTCATCAAAGGACCATAATAGATGCTACATCTAGGGGTGCTTTAATGAGTAAGACTAAAAAGGAAATAACCATACTTGATGAAATAACCTCCGATAGCTTTCAATGGTATGTGAATAGTCTTAACCCAAATAAAGTAGAAAGAGCAATAGATATGGATACCTTTATAACATTGCAAGCTCAAATTAATGTTTTATTGTTAGGATTGTCTAAGAAGTTGGATATTGGATTAGTTGGGATAAATATTAGTCAACGTCTATTTATTGGTTGTGAATACTGGACCTTATTCTAGTGAAGTGTGTGAAAATGTTCCTGAAGTTATGAATTATGTTAGCAACCGAAATAAAAAAGGGAACCCATATTTCAACACTTTCAATCCAAGTTGGAAAAACCATCCTAATTTTCATGGAACAACAATCAAAATGTAACTAGTTTAATTGCCAAGAATTCCTACCACCAGGTTTCCAACAACTAAAACAACAACATCTACAAATCAAGGAAAGAAACCTACGGCTAAGGAAAATATATAGGATTTGGTGGAAATTATGAGAGAATATATCCAATTAATGAAAACCATAGTAAATAGTCTTGAAACAAGTCAATGACCATCTAATCCAAAATTAGAAATTCAAATAGGTTGACTAGCTCAAGCTATCAGTCAAAGAACCCAAGGTAACCTCCCAAGTGATATAGAAATATACCCAAAGAGGGACCGTAAAGAACATTATAAAGATATAGCCTTGAGAAGTGGTAAATTCTTGGAAGCGGAAATGGCAGTAGAAGTATCCAAACCAAATGATGTAGAAAAAGAAAATGTTAATGATTAAGTGAAATCCCCCAAGAAATTTAATGTCTACATTCTCACTATACCTTTTCCTCAAAGATTGCATACACATTAACATACCTTTAGTAGATACACTTTAGAAAATCCACTCCTATGACAATTTCCTGGAAGACATTCTGTCAAGAAAAGAATACTAGGTGACCATGAAACCATAAACTTGATTGACGGGTGTAATGCCATTCTTGATAAAAAAAGTACCACTAAAATAATAGATATAGATAGCTTTGGTTTCCATTGCACTATTTGAAATATCCACTTTGTGTAGGCACTCTATGATTTGGGAGCTAGCATAAACCTCATGCCACTTTCTATTTTCAAAATGCTAGGAATGGGTTAAGTTAAATCACATTTGTAACATTAAAAATGGTGGATAGATCAATCACGAGGTTTGGTAGAAAATTTATTAGTTAAGATATACAAGTTCATCTTTCTTGTAGAGTTCGTTATGATTGATATGGAGAAGGATTGTGAAAGGTGAGCTCACCATGACAATGCAAGATGAAAAGATAACATTTAATTTCTTTAACGTAATCAAGTTTCCTTATAATGATAATGTCAATGATTGTTTTAGCAATGATGTTATTGATTGATTAGCCAACAATGTACATATTGAAAATATCCTAGTGATCCATTAGAATTTGTGATTTTAATTCTATTAACACAATTGATGATTTTCATGACAATTACTTTGGAACACATAATCAGCTTAGGGAATCTTTAGATTTTTGAAATACATGGCTCGATCGATCGAGACCCTTTGGTATATCGACCAAACAATGTTAAAAATTCCCCAAAATTCACACTTGCATTTCTAACACAAGAGGCTATGCATGATGAAACTATTTCACATGATGATCATACAAGTTATTTTGGAATTGAGAATAGAAAATCTTTGAGAAAAATTAACATAGTTGATTATGTGAAATTTTTAGAGGCTATCTCTCCTATATGTATTTGTAATGATGTTATGGAGTGTCCTGAAATATGTACTAAACTAAAACCATCAAAGCGGAACCACCCTTGCTTGATCTTAAACCACTACCTAGCCATCTATGCTATGCATTTTTAAGTGAAGGGGAGAAACTTCTAGTTATTATCTCATCTAACTTGAATCAAGAAAAGGAAGCAAAGTTGTTTGGTATATTAAGAAAAATCTTGAAACCTATAGGCTAGTTCATTATAGACATCAAAGGCATAAGCACATCAATTTTCTTTCAAAAATCTTGCTAGAAGAAGATAATAAGGTCATTAGAGATTCTCAACATATATTAAACCCAATCATGAAGAAGGTTGTGAATAAAGAAGTGGTTAAATGGTTGTACATAGGAATAATCTATCCATTAAATGATAGTTAATGGGTGAGCCTAGCTAATTATGAATCAAAGAAAGGGGGAATGATTGAGGTGTAAAATGAATCAAATAATTTGGCACCTACAAGAACCGTTATGGGTTGGAGAGTATGCCTGGATTTTTGTAAGAAAAAAAAGAAACTTGAAATGATAATTTTTCTCTACCATTCATGGACCAAATTATAGATAGATCGGTAATGTATTCTTTCTTTTTTTTTTCTTCATGGGTACTTGATAAGTGCTTAAAAGCACTAAAAATAACATGATTTTATGCACTTTATGTCAAAATAGATTTATATTTGCATAGTTTTATTATCTTGTTAGTAAATCTATTTTTCAGAATCATGGGTATGTTTTATTATTTTCAGGTATTTTTAGCCTTAAAAAGATTCAACTTATGAACACTTGAAGAATGGTACTTGGAAGCACTCTATTAAAATATTGAAGCAAAAAAGGCTAACATGTGTAAGCTTTAGATATATTTCAAACCAATGTAAATGGTGTAATTCAAAGAAGGCATCTAGAAGTTTATAAGCACCTGAGTTATGGTATGGTATTTTGTGTGCCGCAGTATGGGAATAGTGGATCAAGTATTTTAAAGACATACAGGGTGTCCCACATCACATCATAGAATCAATGTATACCGTAACACCAGACTTAAGTATCCATTTTCTCTCATTTTTCTCACCTATAAATAGGACCCCTAAACCCATATTGTAACCATCTCATAAGCTTTATTCTTTGCTGATGTCTTACTTTTCTCTAGCTTTTCTTTTCTTTTCATAGTTTTAAAGTTCTTTTCTCAATTTGAGAGTTTAAAAGTTTAGTTTATGCAGTAGTTTTTCTTTCAATTCAATAAATCAAACATGTCTGACTGAAAATACTATGGAATATTAGTAATATTGTTATGCTTATGAAATATCATAGTAGGTAAACATTTTTATAAAATGAATTAAGCTATATTTCTTCATCAAGATTTATACAAAATTTTGTAAAATAGAGGTATATAGCTTAGTATTTTTTGAAATAAAGAATAGTGTTAGATTTATGATTTAATTATCTGAATCTATTTGAGAGTAGTGCTTTTTTATTTTTGGTCTATATCAATTGTATAGTTAGAGTGAAATTTTATTTCAAGGGTTTTTACAAGAATTACTATTTAAAATATATTGATGACACATTTTTAGTAGTAATTTTAAAATCTTAAAGTTAATTTTCAGATACTTAAATCATAAACCTAACTTTCACATGTTGAATGAAAGTCCAATTATATACTCTACCTTAAGCAGTAATTATATGGTTTGTTAATTTCTTAAAAATAAATCATAATTTAATAATTAATCATCTGGTAATCCCAACCATAGGATATTAATTAATTTGTTATTATTAAAAATCTTATAAGAACTATAAATGTTGGCTATTTTTATGGATAAAACATTTGCTCGTAAACTTATTTTTCGACTTGGTATCAAGTCTATCAAAAAAAGCCTAACAAATACTCGAGTTCTAGATAGTCATATTTCATGTATATCTTTTATAACTAACACATAATATAGTATTCATGCATTTGATAGCACATCTTCACAAAACTTGAAATTATTTTTGCTGCTAAAATATTTATTTAATCGAATCAATTTATTACTAATTAGTCTTTTCTTACATGTGTTTCAATATTTTTAAGATGTGTCCTAAAAATAACTTCTTATAATATTAAAATTTTTAATGAGCTTTGGATAATTAATTTTCAAAATATTTAATCATACTAATATCAAGTTATTACTATAATCTATATATATAGGCCATTTTATGATATAAAGCCATATCCAAGGTGCACTAAATAGTATCAAAGGCAACGGGGAGTTGAAGTAAAGCTAAACTACATATCATAAAACTTATTTTTGAAACTATTTAAATTTTATTTAAAATTTGGTACGTAAGGATCCCCCGAATTGGAGGACAAGTAATAAGTCCTTAGGGAAAGGCAATAAAACCACGAAGTGTTGATATAAATGAAAGGTACTAACTCTAGTTTAAATAGTAAATTGGAATAGTATAACAAAGATGAGTTCTACTTTCTTTAGAGCTTCTTCTTCTTCTTAGTTCAGTTGTCATCTTATAAAACCAAGAATATGGTTAGTAATGAATAATACATTATTCAAGATTTCAAAGAAAATATGATTATAATTGTTAATTTATAAACATGAGTATTTTTGCATCTTCTTCCTCTTCATCTACTTTTAAAAATAAAAACATGATTAATAGTAAAGAAATCATTATTAAATATTTTTCAAAAAATATTGATAATTAGGAAATACCCAATATTCAACAAAACCATATTTATAAAACCTTAAAATTGAATATTTTTAAAACTACCAAATTCATTAAAACTAAGGAAAGAGGTATTCAACTTTCTTCACCTTTTGAAACCGTAAATTTATTTTCAAAAGAATCTTAGCAGCTCTTAGGATTGCTAGGTTTAATAACTTCGAGGATCCATTATTAGTAACAATCGAGTCGAGTCTCTGTAGGAGACCGATTTCATTTGATTTTTAGCCTAATTTTACTATCTCCTTAAATGATAAAAACATTTTAAAATATCTTATTTTACAAACTAAAACTTACAACTATGATATGATTGAAGGATCTATCCAGATTATGATAATTTTTCATGTTCACTATAAAGCTATGGTATATGCGTTCAACACAAAACACATATTTCATAGTAAAAAGGGAAAAAAACACTCCTTCTTTAACTAGATCTCTCGAAATCAAATAAAATCATTCCAAAACCTATTGAATGGAACCAGATAATCCTACCAGATGAGTGGCTCCTAGAAGAAGAACCCAACTTGAGTTAGAGAGAATAAAACTAGGGCAAAATACCCAACTTAGGAATATAACCCAGTATAATAATTGTAGTATAAAACTAAGTTTTAATAGATCTATTAGTTCTAGGTACTCTAGTGCTAGTTTGATAGAAACCTTAGAGGAAGAGTCTTGAGCTTTTTCTCAAACCTATCATACAAAACCCAACCTAGGTATTTCATTTTAGATATACCTAGTTCAAGCCTTCAAAACATAGACTATAGTACTCAGGTACCACATCCAGACTACACAAAAACCCAAAACCTAGATGAATCATCTCCCCAATCTCCAACAGCATTGGCTATAACAGAAAATATAGCCAATGAACTAAACATCTTGGAGAAAGATAATTTTGAAGCCGATAAAAAATATCTACAAGATGACTTCATTATAGAATACAACAAACAAAAACAATATTGGTTTCTACAAAACTTCATAAATACTCGTAAAGAGATTTAGGAAGAATTTTATAAATTTATCTATAAACATAAAATTAATGTCTTATTCTTTGATTGGTTTGAGATCTATGTTTTTGAAAAGAACATAAATTATCCATTCAAATCCATAAAACTATTAAACATAAAAAAGAAAATTCCTATTTGGGAAACAACAGATGGTCATGTAGAGGCTGAACACCCTCCACTTAGACCAATAACCATTCCCTATAGTAACAAAAAGGTTGAAGCTTGTCCTCTTAAGAACGCACAAGAAGACACTACAAACAATCTTAAAAATATTGTTCTTCAAAATAATTTTACAAACATTAACCTAAGTACCTTAGGCAAACAACTTACTAGAATGGAATGCCAGAACCAACAATCTGATGTTCCTTCTAGCTCTAGTAAAACTATAGATAAAAAAAAGTTAAAAATCAAATTTTTAAACCTTATCAAGTATCAAAACCCACTCAAAATGAGATAAAATCTAATAAAACTTAGTTTCTAAAAGCTATTAAAGACCTAAAAATAAGCTAGAGCTTACTGACTCTGGCTCTAACATCAGTTCTATAATCTAATAAACTCTCCAAAAACCTCAAAATTCTCATAATATTAGTGTCTTATACCAAGATGCTAATACTATTGATATTAACACTTCTAACAAATAAGCATTTCAAGAATTGTATCCTGAAATGGAAAAACTCCATTGGTAAAATCCAACATCTTAAAACATATTACTTGCTAGGTCCCCAGATCCAGAAATAGGAACCTAGCCAAATGAAATCATATAGCCAAAATACAATACCTCATCCATTTATGAATGGAAATCGATGGCATTACTAAATACCAGATTTTAAACCTATTACAGAAAATGACAATAGCGTCAAATGCTTATATAAACCAGTCGGGTACTTCTAATAAAACAGTTTCCAAACTCCTTATAGTTGGCTTTTTGGTCCAACTAAAAGGATGTTGGGATTTGCACCTTACAAAATAACAACAATTGGATATCTTAAGTGCTATCCAAACTGGAGATGATGGTGAACCCATTCTCGATGATCATGGAGAACCTACCAAGATTCAATATCAACACTTATTTTACCATATCACTGCATTTTATGGGTGACTCTTCACACCTTAGGGATAAAAATGCAGATCTCCTATCAAACCTTATGTGTAAAAATCTAAGTGACTTCCAAAGTTATAAGAAAAACCTTCCTTAGTAGAGTCTTACTTAAGGAAGATTCTAACCAACCTTTCTAGAAAGAGAAGTTCCTTTCCGGACTTCCAACTCTTATGGGAGAGAAAGTTAGAGATTAAATAAGAGAAACTTTTCGAAATCACATCATCCCTTATGATCAACTCACCTACGGTGAAATCATAAGTTATACTAAAAAACAAGGACTTTAGATATGTCGAGATTTGAAATTACAAAAACATTTAAAATGGGAACTTAAAACAATCAAAAAAGAATTATGTTCTTTCTATCAATAGTTTGACGATTCCCTTTCAAAACCTAAGCACTATGAAGGAGATTCCAGTAGAAAACCATCTTCTAAACCATACCATAAATCTTCTTCAAAATACTATCACAAAAGTTATAAAACTCCTTTTGAGAACTTTTGAAAACCTTATTACTACAAAAAAAGCCTCCAAGAAACTGTCCTATAAAAAACCCTATAAACATTCTTTCAAAAAACCTAAAACCTCTTTTTAGTCAAACTTAAAATATGTTACTTGCTATAAATGTCACAAAAAAGGTTACACTTAAAACTACTATAAAATTTCTAGAAAATTACAAGAATTAGAACTTGAGGAAGAGACCTTGCAAAACATCTCTACTCTCCTCAAAGAAACCTCCTCTGAGTTTGAAGCTTGGAATAAAGACTATTTGGATGATCAAAACCCTCAAATTGATGAGTTAGTTACCACTGACTTTGAAACTAGCACATCAAAATGTATCAATGTGCTCACTAAAGAACAATGCCTACTAGTTGACATTGTTCACCATATTGATAACCATGATCTTAAAAAACAATACTTGGATCATCTAACCAAGTCTTTGAATAACAAAGAAAAAGAAAATTCCTCAAAACTTTCTTCCACAAGCACTGGTCGCTACGACTTTACTATTATCCTTGATAGAAAGAAACAAAACAAAAAACCCTAAGGGTCTATCCAAGACCTGCAAAGTGAAATCAAAACCATTAAGTTGGAAATACAATAGCTTAAGCAAAAGCAAAGAGAGGATTCTGAGATTATTCAGCTCTTACTCTCTCACTAAACCTCTAAAAAGAGCAAATGCAATTTGGATGAATAGACAAATCTTGATCCTTAAAACCTTGAAAACTTAAAAGAAGTCTCAGAAGACTTTCTCTTCGTATTAAAAGAAATAACCATCAGAAAATACATCATTAAGATAACAATGGTATTTTCTTATGATTTAAAAATAGACACAATCACACTCTTTGATATTGGTGCAGACCTAAATTGCATCAAAACAAGATTAATCTCAAGACGATTACATGATAAAACCAAAGAAAAACTAATTTCAACCAACAATTCAAAAATGCAATTAACAGGCAAAGCTGAAGCTAGCATTTTGAATAAAATTTCCTCTTAAAACTTCATTTGTTCTTGTTTCTGATATTCATCCTTCAATGATATTAGGAACACCCTTTATAAATCTTATCACTCATTTTCGTGTTAAGTATGATAAAATCTCTTCAAAAACTCAAAATTGAAAACTTGAATTTTCATTTAAAAAAAACCTAAAACAAGAAATCTCTATATTATAAAATCCATTTCCATTTATAATAATGAGATAAATAGTAACAAAATCCATTATTACTTGGGCTGAAGTAGTCGAACAAGAAGCCCAATCCACCATTAAAACCCAACAAATTTAAGAATGGATTATAACCCTCACTGAATCTCCGTAACTCCTTAAAACCCTTCAAAATTCCCTCCATAAAATTGAAGAACAAAAACAATCAAAAGCCTCTACCTCTATAGGTAAAATCTCTAAAACCACTACAGTAAAAAAGGAAGAATCTTCTTCCCAAATCATTCTTGAAAAATGACGATCATATTTTTCCAATATAATCTCTAAAATAGAGAAAAGAGAGTTGCCCCCTCAAAAAATATTTTCAAAACCATCTGAGAATATTTTAAAACAAGCTTCTCAGACCATTATAACAGTTGAACCAGGGTTCAATGATAGGATTCCTTATCGTTCTTTACAACAAATATTTAGTAAAAATTGGTTCTATAAACCATGGGACCTGACCAAAACTCCATAATACTATCAGGGTATTTTGGAACTCATAGCATGTATAGAATTTAAACATTTCTATCACCAAAACCAAATAGATCCTTCTTACTCCACTTGTAAAAATATACAAGTCTTGTCTCCATCCGAATGGAGTTTGGATTTGTCCAAATTTAAAGCCTTTCCAAGCAGCCTTAAAACCACCCAATACCAATGCAAAACCTACAATTACTGGGACTATAAACAAGCCTCGTTCAACGCCTTTATTATTCAAAATCATAAATATAGCCATTCCTTGCTATTCTATTTCAATATCAAAATAGTTGAACCCACAAAATTCCTTTCTTGGTTTACTCATTGGTGGAAATTGTTTGGATCATTACCAACAATCCTCACCCCTAAGATCCAAGAAAGTTATACCATTTTTCAAAACCTTTATAAACCCAATGAAGTTGAGAGAAAATTCTAAGTTTTATGCATATTTTTCACAAAATTCTACTTATCCTGGGTATGTCAATGGTTCATTGAGCTAGCACTCTCAAAAATAACAATTTTAAAAAGGAGATATAAAATCAAATGGTAGACTTCATTCAATATCCCCAAAGTTATTTTAAAACTAGCCATGCAGATGTGGCTTTAAAAAATCTGTGGATCAATCAAACTAGAAGAAGTGGTTTACTTCCAAAGCATAGCCAGTTCAACACATTAATAGTTGTTACAAAAAATGAGGAAGATTACTTGGGAATTATGTAGCAATTATTATAGGATAAAACAAAGTTCTCTAAATAGTCTTCTGATCAAACTTCCAACGTCTCTGCATCAGATGAATCAGAACCTCTCGTTGACCTCAGAGATGAAAATGAAGAGAACTATTTTGGAATTTTCCCATCAATTTAAAACCCATATGTAATAGCCCATTAAGCAATATCATTATGTTTGTAAAATGGACCACAAATAAAACATCGTGTATTATAAAAAGTAAAGCTAAACTACATATCATAAAACTTATTTTTGAATATATTATTAAGTTATTTATATATACATAAAAAGCTATATAAAAAAAAGATCATATATATATTAAGGTTGAATATGCGTGCCTACCGAAAACAAATTAGCGTCAAAAACATTAAAGAGAGATAGAGGGTCGCAGCAACCAAAAGAGTTGATCAGAGTAATTGAAAGGTGATGGATCAGAGGTAATAGTATGTATATATTGACGGTGGTTAATATGGGCATTTGAGATTAATGTCTATGCGATGAGTATTCAACATATTAAATACATGATAGGCATTTATTAATTTACTCACGAGGTTTATTTGTATAGTATAAGGAGATTGATTTATATATTTAAACTTTCATGGCAATTTATATATCTAAACTCTAGTATTTATTATTGAATTTGCTTTATATTTTTTTATGTTCATATAGTTTCTTCTTGATTGAAATCTTGCATATTTAAATTAAATAATTGTATAAATGATCATGATTATTTAGATTTAATTATTAAATTTTAAAAAACTATTTTTATTAAACTTGTACTTAATCTTCTTGCCTTATGTTTTGTTAAATGATTTGATTTAATTGATATATGATTTGAAAATCTATTTAAGATTATTCATTATTAAATCCATTATAGAAGACACACAGATACTTGTGTTTTTTGTGCTAATTTTAGTTACAGTTGTTCCATGAACGTGTCTGATTGGTAGGCGTTTATTAGAATGTTGGTATATATACCACTCATGATAGTCTTGGAAACTATGAAAACAACGCAAAGACTCATAAGAAAGGTATATTGGAGTTGTATCTTAGGTATGGTAGCATAAGAACGAGTTTATACTTGAACATTTATTATTCATAATGAAAAGTTAGGTAGCCCAATAAACTGAGGATTTTCCTGTTAAGTTATGGTTGTGCCCTAAATTAGTTTCACCTAAGAATATCATGTATTATTTTTAATTTTTACACTTTATTATTTACACGTGATTGCATCTCTGACCGCTTTGTTTGTTTTATTAAATTATAAATTGATAAAATCTAAAATTAACCTTTTCACCCCTGAAGTGAATTAGGCCTCTATTATAAACTTTCAAATCTGATCCTTACCTTATGATGTTTTCTTGCTAAAGAGGGAGAATTAAAAATCTTACTTTATATATTTTATAAACTAATTAATATTAAGCAAGTATGATTAAATAACTAATCTATCCCATAAATTCTTCAGTGAATGTAAATGTTTATCTACCTAATGTTTGTTGAATTTATCTTTAATTTTATGTCATTAGTTTAAATCTTTACAAAACAAAAATTTATGGCATAATGTTTAGGTTTTATTTTTATTTTTAAGAATTTGTTGAATTATTTAAAATCCATGTGATTTGATTGCAGGAATTGTATGCAATGACTACGCAAGTAAACATATTGCAAACAAGTAATATAATGATAAAAAAATATCATTCCTACGGAGATTATGTTATTAGAAAATAATTTTAAAACTAAAAAGTAAAGAATAATTTTATGTATTTTGAGAAAGAAAAATTAGAAGAATTAAAAAAGAAATAACAGTAATTAATTAACTCAATATTAGCAGCTAAGAAGATATATAAGAAAATATTAAGGAATACTTAATCTCCAAATTTCGTAAGCATGTGAATCACAAAAATTCCACAATATAATTACCAATCAATTACATGATCAAATGAATCTATCGTAGCATGTATTTCTCTCTCAAGTAAACTAGATATCATATAGTAATTAATTTAATCATATTCTCATGTTAGTTAAATTACATACTACTCATTAAGTTCATCAATTATGGATCATATACATAAGGTTCATACATCTCAGTCTAGAAATTATGCAAGTTATTTAATTAAGATAAATAATTAAATAATTCTCTCAAATATATTTAATTTCCTATATAGATCAATTGTGGCTAAACAATTAATAACATAAAAATCAAATTAAATAATATAATTGAATTGAAATTTGAATTAGGGTAAAAATATTAGATCATCACATATAGAAAATTGGGTTTAAAAGACTCCTAGATTAATAAATTAGCTAGACATGATTGAATGCATAAATATCATATTTTTCAATAAAAAAGACATAGAAATTAATAAAGAAAGGAGGAGAAGAATAAATACGATCAATATCTTGAATTGTAGAACTAATCTCCTTTTGAATCTCTACCTAATTGCATCTCCTCTTGAACTTCTCACTCTCTTCTTGGCAACAAAAACTACTAAAAAATATTGGAAAAAATGGTTGCTATGTTTCTGTTGAAATTAAGAGGTTAAATTAGGCTCAGATGGAATATGGATCATCAGATTAGCTTTAGATCAAAGGGTGAGATGAAAAAGGGAAATTAAATTGTGCTGGCTAATTAGATAGTGACACGTAGTAGGTGAGAAACAATGAAGGAATTAGCACGTGATGCGTGTTAAGGCGAAATTGTGTTGGTCAGTACATATTGAGTTAGCGACATATGGTACTCTAGGATTTACTTAACAAGATTTCATTTTGCATGAGTGGAAAAAAGGGTGAATCCAATGATGACATATGGTATGTTTATTGACTTCTCGGCAAAACTTAGAGTGAACGTCATGGAAACATATGGCAACGAATGCATCAGCTAGTATATGCCAGGCACTCCAATTGGCTCATTATTACTTGCATGGCATCCACATGGAAATGATTGCATTAGTTAGTACACACAACACACTTCGATTGGTTCATCTTGACTTGCGTGCCATCCACATGTCTTGTTCTTATTGGTCATGCATTAAAAAATTCATAAAAAATCTATAAAATACCAAAACATTTTGAAAAAATATATATTTTCATCCCCTTTTATTTCAAAGTTCATATTTTAAGATTTTTAATCCTAAATGTATTATTTATTGAATAAATAGAACAAATATTAAGAAAAAAAGTGCATTGATGACTCTACTTTAATAGAGTTATCAAACTTAACTCTTTGCTTGCTTTCAATTAAAGCCAAATCTAACTAGATAAAACATGAGAATTGTTTTCATAAATAAATATTTATTAATACATGCATATAGTGAAAACTATTCCCCTCAAAAGTCGTACAAATCTATGACAAGGAGGTTCACATATTCATCAATAAACTTTCCATCAATACAACGCTATACAAGGTTTTTGACGAATTAATATATGTGTGTTGCACATGATATCATTCAATGCTCTCATGATATCATTATATCAGCATTCTAATCGATTAAATCTTATAACAAATTTCATAAGTCTATTTTTCACATTCTTCTCCACTAATATAAATATACACTAAGCTAAAGATCAATAAGGGCTTTACTTGCTTGTAATGTACGACTTAGGTGGTGGTAGATAAATGAAGATATATAGGGTCTTTACACACCTTAGCTTTATTTTTATTCATTAAGTAACATTTAACTATAATTGAACTTTTACTTGATTTGTTTTAGTGGATCCTATCTTATTATTCTTTTCATATTATTTTACTTCACATATTCTTGTAACTTCACAATATCCCCAAATTTATTTTAAATTTGTTTTTTCTTTTTGTTTAGAAATGGGCCATTGTATTGTGAGTTTTTTCCCTTCAAATAGGGTGCATTACAATTAACCTCACTTTATAGCATAACACAATTTTGTATTTTCTTTTTTATAATAAGCTAAAGGTGGAAGGGTAATGGTAATACTTATTGGTTAGGTATAAAATGTGGCTTAAAGATATGAAAGGTTCATAATTATGCTCAAGTAGGTGAGTCAAGGTCTTAATAATGGCTAGCTTGAAAGGCTCAATCGATCCATATAATGCCTAAATCATTTCTTAAGCTAAATACTATTTAGGATTTTTCTTCAAGGGATGATCAAATAGATTCTACAATATGGTATATCTTATCAACTCATATAACAATAAGCACACCAAAATCAATAATGAACATGTGTATAAAATGTTGAATCAATCTAATCAAAACAAGCAAGCATATCACATAATTAATATAAGTATCTTAAAGAGCATGTTACATTCCTTATCCTAGTTATGACAACCAATTTTTATCATTGGGTTCATATGTTTCATATCAAGCATACATACATTTGGTTTCCATGTATTTATCAATTTCTTCCCATATCATGATTAAAATTATACTAAAAATTATAAAATCCTAAAAATTAAAAATGCATACTAAACACTAAAGTAGAGAATGAAATTTTCTCCCCTAAACTTAAATTGCACATTGTTCCCAATATGCATATTCAAATATGAAAAAGTAAAAGGATAGAAGCTCTTTAATTCTTGGCACACCACATCTGTCATTGAAATGCTCAATCTTGTTATTCATTGCTCTTTATATTTATTTATCCACAAAAAAATAATAAAAATATTAAGTAAATAATTTTGGATTGCCTCCTAGCCCATTTTATGTTTAATAACCTTGACTAGATGATCATATCAACTTCTAAGGTGTTTCCCTCTATGTCCATTTACTATATAGTTTTCCCTAAAATAGTTTGAGTCTTGAATTTTTCAACAATACTTTATGCCCTCGCTTAAAAACATAGTGATCAATTCTCTTATCATGTCATATTCAATGACTTTGGCACTCGACGTTCCCAAAATAGGTTTTTTCTTTCTTTTTGTACTTTTTGGCATTCTTATAAGCTTTCCACTATAGCTTATCTAATTTATGTATTTTCAGCATCATTTTTTTCTCTCTATTAGACTTTTCTGCTAGCCTATTTGATTGGGGATGGTTGACATAAAAGGGTGAGGTGTAATCTTGATGGCCCCTCAATAAATGGTTTGAACTTAGATCGTATCACAATACTCTTCACAATCACATTAGATATACATATGGGAGGTGTAGCCTCCAAATAGTTCACACAATCAACAATATGAATCATAGATTCTACACTTTCAAAATTAAAACAAATTGAGTTGTTTCTTGGCGAGTTTAATTTATTGTTCATAGTATTAGGTGTAATAGTCTTAAGTGTGCGTGACTCAACATATTTTTTTAAGTTATCATCATGATCATTAACATTTATCCTAAAGCATTCATTAACATTATCAATATCAAGGGGTTTAAATGCTTTAAAACTTTAAATGTTACTTGTTCATCTTGCACTCTCATTATAAGCTTACCTTTTTGTAATTCAATGAGTGCTCTTTTGGTTACTAAGAATGGACAACCAAGTATGATAGGAATGTTACAGTCTTCTTCCATGTCTAGTATAATGAAATCCATCAGAAATATGAACTTTTTTACTTTTAATAGCACATCTTCTACTACACTCAAAGTCACTTAGTTAATCTATCTACCATTTATAATATTACTGAAATGGGTTTGGATTTACCAACTATCAATCTCTTGAAGACCATTAATGGCATAAGGTTAATGCTTACACCTAAGTCACATAGTGTTTTCTCAAAGTTCATGTTCCATATTGTGCAAGGAATGTCAAAGCTACCCATATCTTTTAATTTTTGGGGTAGTTTCTATCAAGGATGGCATTACGACCTTTAGTCAAGTTTTTTGTTTCATTATCTCCTAGCTTAAATTTCTTATACAAGATTTCCTTTAGAAATTTGGCATAAGAAGGAATCTATTCAAGTGCACCTACAAATGATATATTTATGTGTAACTTCTTAAAGACATTCATAAATTTTTAAAACTATGTATCTAACTTTTTATTTTTCCATCTTTAAGGGAAAGGACTAATAGGTTTGTCGAGGTTGTTATTTTTAGGTTGAATTATTTCATTTCCAGTGCTCTATTTATTCACTTGCTTCTCATCATCCGTTTTAGCTTCATATTTCTCCTCATCCTTTTAAGTCTCATGCACCTGCTCCAAAGTTTTACCACTCCAGCTACTCTTTTTATGGCTACCATTCTATCAATTGGCCATTGATAATTATTACTAGCCATTTTCTCAAGTAAATCATAAGCTTGATTGTAAGATTTCGCTTACAGAGCTCAATTAGTAGATGCATCAATAATAGCTCTTGTTTGAGGATTGAGTCCATTGTAGAAGTCTTCATTTAGATCCAATGAAGGATACCATAATAAGGACACTTCCTTAGCAATTCTTTAAATCTTTCCCATGCTTCATATAAAGATTTCCTTTCAATTTGTTAGTAGGAGGTAATGTCATTTCTAATATTGGCATTCTTTGTTAGTGGGAAATATTTCATCAAGATTTCTCTGGAAAATCATTCCAAGTTATAATGAAATTAGGCGACAAAGAGTTTAGTCAAGCTCGAGTGTAGTCTCACAAAGAGTAAGAGAATAATCTAAGCCTAAACGCCTCTCCGATCACACCACTAAACTTTAATGAATCTCTAACTTCAATAATCAATTTAAGATATAAATGAGGATTCTCTATTGATAATCCGATGAATTTTTCCAACTATTTATAACATTTGAAACATCATTAACTTAGTTCAAACTTATTAGCTTGAATGTTTGTCCTTATAATAGTTAGATTCAATTCTTCCAACATATGTAATGCATATGTATTCATAACTTTGTCCTTATCATCCATTAAAGGTATCTTACTATTCAAATTAAACTCATTATTATTTATTTTTAATAAATTAATCATTTTTTTACTTGGGTGATAACTTTTTGTTTTTTTATTGATCTCAAAATATATTCAATTTTAGGATTTGAATTAAAAATTTCTCTCGTATGGAATCTGCTCATGTAATAGAGACACATATGTTTCTAATAGCAGATGTCAAAATTTAAAAAAGAAATTATAATTATAATTATAAAAAATAAATAAAGAAAAATAATTAAAATAAAATAAAATTAAACAAAATTAAAGATGTCTAACAAGATCGTTATATGAGAATTTATTATTATTTTGAATCTATAATATTATATAAAAAATCATAAACTCAAAATTAAGGTAAAAATACAAATAATTAAAGAATATTATAATCAATTATCAATTAGTATTTAAGTGGAGTAACATGAGTTTTTTATGTTCGTTTTGAGTGCGTTACTTCTTGTTATCATATCATGTTAGATAATTTAATATATAATTGTGCATCATTTAATATCATGCATGCTATATAATATATATCATATTGTGTTTAGGTAGTAGTATTACTGTGTCATGTAAAACATTATAACATTTACTTATATTATCTATTAAAGAATAAATATGAAAAAACTGCAAAACAATTTATAATTTTAAAGAAAAATAGAAAATAATATAAAATTATGGCTATAAATATGAGATCAAATTAATGTTATAGTGGGTTTTTTGTTTTTTAATTCATTTATTAAATAATTATGTATTATTTTTTATCATATTAAATAAAATATATATTGTATCGTATTTAGATCATATTAATGTGCGTGTAAAGAAATACTACATTTGCTTCTACTACCTAAAAGAGAAAAAAATAGATATATAAATATGGAAAGAAAAAAAAACCAAAAGAATAACAAATAAAAAAAATACTAAACAAAAGTACGAAAAAATAAAATTGTGGCCATAAATAAAAGGCCTCAAGCCACTTTTTATATAAGTATAAAATTAAATATAAATATATAGAGATAATAGATAACAATGCATGTATGTATGGATTATCACGTGATTGGTATTTGAACGCGTAAGGAAGAAGAAATGGCGAGCAAGACAACTGCTCTTTCTATATATTGTTTGTGCTTAGAGGGAAGTTGGTAACGCCTTTTTTTTTTTTTTTTGTTGACACCGACCATTTAACCTATCATGCCATTAACATGCCACTTTAGTCCTACGATATATATATATATATATATATATCTATCCCCTATTTATATCTCATACTAGCTAGTTTCTTCTCGGGTTATATATACAATCTGACCAGAGAAAGAGATAGCTAGAGTCTAAAGGTTTGACAATGTGTAAGGAACTGAACGATGAACCGAGGCTGTATCAATGTGCAAGGAAATATGAAAGAATTATGAAACAGGTAATAGAAAAAATTAATTACAGTTGAGTTCACCTTATTTTCTTTATAAATTAAACATATACCTACTATTATGCTATTAGATAGTACACTAGTATATAATCATTATTTGTTATTTTTTTCACACTTCTTGAAATTTTTTCTACAACATTTTCTTCATCAATCATCTTTCATCCCATTTCTAATAAGCTTTAAATTGATTCTAACCAAGTATTTTATCAAAAAAAAAAAAAAAAAAGACAATAAAAAATCAAAATTGACATAAAATTACTAAAATGTTTATCAATATAACAAAAAGGTGATTAAATTAAGTATATTAATTTAAAACATTGATATGATTAATATAATTAATTTATAAAAATAATTAAAGTTATCAAAGTATCATACTAACTATTATGCAATATAAGCATTTTGGATTACTTGTTTTCATCGTTACTCAATTATAATGTGTTATCTTAAGTAAAGTTTCGATTATTTACATTACTTGTTCTTTTTACTTATATTTTTTAAAAAAACTAGTTATATAAATCTTAAATTTTATTAATCTCCTAAGTATCATGATATACTCTAATAGCAATCAATAGTTACTCCCCAATCATAGGCTTCCTTTTTTTGTTTGTGAAATGTATTGATTTGGATTTTTTTTTCTCAGTTTGACGAACTCATCGTGATGATGAACACAACGACTAAACTGCTAAAACGGCAAAGGGTATGTTTCTGACATCTCTTTAAACCTATTTCTTCACTCTGACAATTACTTTGAATTAACGGTAACTCTAATATCATATTCCTGACAAAAAAATCTGCTATTATTTGCCTGTTATTAATTACTTAATTCTCCTTTTGCATTTCTACAGGGTACTAGAGAAAGCAATTCTGCTATCTATGCGTCCTCGGGTCAACACGAGGAAAATGAAGCATTTGTACAAAGAATTACAAGGTTTCTGCAAGAACTGAAAAACTAATCCTACTCATCCGGATTACTCTAGAATCTCAATAAACTGAGAAAATTATTAAGATTAATAGTAATAATGATCGACTAATTATGACTAAACTATTTTAGAATCTTAATAAACTGAGAAAATTATTAAAATAAATGGTAATAATGGTCCACTAATCATGACCAAACTACTGATAAGACTACTCTGCAATCTCAATAAACATTATTAGAATAAAGGTTAGTAATGTTACATTAAATAAAAATCTATTAATTTTTTAACGTGATACTGTGAATCCATTAATTATTGAAATAGTATACGTAAATTTTAAAAAATTCTAAAAATAATACACGTAAATATATATGTACATATTTTTTTTAATTGATATAGATTCTCTAAATTAATTACAATTTAAAAAATATAAATTTATAAAAGTTTTAACACATAACAATTAATTAAGGAATACATAATAATTAAAAAAACACGTGTACTTATTCAATTTCTTACATTTTTTAAAATTTTTGAATTTTTAGTCTATTTTTCAATAGTTAGTAGACTTGTAATAAATTATCAAAAATTAGTAAACTTTTATAAGCTTTAATCATGATTTTACAGTTGCTACCCTTCATCCATATTATTATATATGATTGGGGATGTTACGTTTTCCTTTTCCTAGTGATGATTCGTTCTAACCAGTCAAACAAGGTAACAGATGAAACCCTAATTATGTAAATAGAATTAATGTCTTCATTCTATTCATTTTGAAAGTGCATTAAATAATTGCATAAGAAATCTATTTTTTTTTTCGTTTTTTTTATTACTATAATCGCGATAGGGGTCACAATCTTACATGAAATAACAGACTAAAAGAGGAATTTTTTAAACAATACCACAAGCTCGCTCCTTTATCTTTATAAATTTAATAATGTAGTTGTTAGTTCATTAAAGATAATAAAAAGAAAATATTCTCAACTTTCAACAGTCCACAGCATGTCGTTCCCAAAGAGGGAACACAAAATGCAACTCAGTTTACTTGGCAAGCAGAAAATGGTAAGAACGAACTCAAGCATCGTATCCAAAAGTACCTTTTTCATTACACATGTAATTATAAGCTTTCTGGAATAGAGATCACACTCTTGAGCTCTCTTTCCCTGGACAAGAATCCAATTGTTATGACAAGGGTAAGGTCTGACATAAAATTCTCTTCTGACGAGTGATCATTCTTCAATCTATTACTTTCTGCATTTTAGCTTCTCAAACTTAAGTTCCTGCTTTAAGGCTTCAACTTGTTCTAGCAAGTCCATTTTTTCATAAGAGTTTTAAGACTAGTCAGGAAAAGAATGGCATGGTCGAGAACACTTAGCTAGAGACATAACAAGGATGTAGAAAGTTTAAAGGATAAAAATGATGCTAGCATTACAGCAATTGAGGAAGAAGATATAGCTGATAAAATAGGTGATGATGTAGCTGATACATTCAGTACCATTGGTGGTCCATTCTATACCAG
Organism: Hippophae gyantsensis; assembly: GCA_030763125.1. Classification (NCBI taxonomy): domain Eukaryota; kingdom Viridiplantae; phylum Streptophyta; class Magnoliopsida; order Rosales; family Elaeagnaceae; genus Hippophae; species Hippophae gyantsensis. The sequence continues at coordinate 49,133,834 of CM061031.1, read as the reverse complement.
CTACACTAATACTTATGCTGCAAATTACCCTAACAAACTCTCTGCAAGGAATGCGTGACTAAGGAAGATTGTTTGTGTAAATTGTTGGTGGTCCATCATATACGTGAAGATACACACATATAATAGAATAATCATTGTAAAAGAATATTTTTCTATTACACAGCCTCTTATAAATGGCTGATAGAATGTATATATTTTACAATGAGTTTTAATGAGAATACAAAGAATTCAAGCACTTCTTCAATTTCTTGCATCATTCTTCACTTCATCTATGTCATTCTCCATCTTCATCACCTTCAATATGTTTGAAAAATCTTACAGCAAACAAGCACTTGAGCTTGCTTGTGTCTCGTTTCAATAGCTGATCCACCATTAGTAATCAATACACCAACAGAAATTCACATAAACACAAACCAGTCAGATAAAGACATTTACTTTTTAAAATATCATAGTTTCCATTAAACTCAGCAGTAATAACTTTGTGATAAGGAAGCACCAAATCCTTAAAAACTTGAGTAGTCCAAAGCTTGAAACACATGTACTAAATGACTCACCATGAGAACAACTCGATGGATGGAAGCATCAATCCATGCTACAAGATATGGAAGAAGCAAGATAATATGCTCAAGTGTTGGTTAATGGGATGTTGAGGTACTAAAGCATGTCTTTGGTTTTGATACATCCAGAGATGTTTGGGTGACACTTGAGATGGCATATGCTTCAAAATCTCAAGCAAGAGCTATACAAGTTAAGGAGGAATGGAAAGGAATCAAGAAAGGTAATATGAGCATTACTGATTACATTTTAAAACTTAAACTACTCTCTAATGAATTGGAAGGAGCTGGGTGTGGAATTTCAGAAGGAAAAACTTAATGAGTGTTTTATGGGGTTTGGATGAATCATACAATAATGTATTCTCTACACTCATTGAAAGAATGATTTTAGGTAGTGCCAATTAATGATGCTAAGGCTCTACTAATAAACCATGAATGTAGATTAGAGAGAAGAAAACATGTGTTAACATCACCGTTATCTTCAATCAATTTTTCTGCAAAAAATGTTCCTAACCAAGGAGATCCTATAAACTGTTTGACAATAGTTCTATGCAAACAAATACAAATTACATTGGGAATGCTAATTTGGGCTAGCAAGGATAGAAAAACTCTGGACAATTATTTCCACAATTTGATCTAAACTCAACTTTCTATGGAAATGATCCAAGAGGTAGAGGACAAACCTTTGGAAAAGGGAAAGGTCATTGTCAATGCCAGCTCTGGCAGACTAGGTCACATGGTGACCTCTTGTTGGCATTGCTTTGATAAAAACTTTGTCCCAACCATGTTAGCCAATAATCAGGCAAGGCCTTCCATTATACCACCACATCAACTTTCAAATTTTCCACACCAATAGTCATTTTCATCTATGCTTAGACCTCAATCATACAACATTAAACCACTAGTCAATAGCATGTCTTCACTTATGCAAGTTATGCTAGCTACACCTACACAACCTAACAAGCCATATATGCCTACACAACCCCAATTTCAGCCTTATTCTACACCATTTCCAAATTTTTAGCCACAAGCACATCTAAGTTATCACATGATTGATTCACCTCAAAAAATTGTTCCTCAACCCAAACAACATTTAGGAACATAATACTCAATATATAAGAATTCTACCCCAAAACCTCACTGGTATCTAGATGCTGGAGCCATCTATTGTGTCACCTTTGATCTAATCAATTTGGCAACCTCTCAACCACACAATGGCTTAGAAAACTTAATGCTAGGAAATGGTAAGACCATTAATATTTCTTTTGTCGATTTCAATCAATGTTTGTCTCATTCTTCACCTTCTAAAGTGATGAATCTTCAAAATTTCCTACTTGTTCCTACTATTGCAAAAAATTTATTAAGTGTTTCAAAATTTTCTCAAGATAACAATGTCTTTTTTGAGTTTCATTCAACATAGTATTATGTAAAGGATCATGTGGAGGGGATAGTGCTTCTTATGAGGCATCTATATAATGGTTTTTATGTCTTTGATTTGGATTCTACAAAGACTAAAGGTATACCATCCTTTCTATCCCATTCAAATTCTCTTTCACCTAATTTAGCGACTAAACCTTCCATTTTTCTGCTTCTAGTTCATCTCAAAGTATGCAACTCTGTCAAACATACCTTATCTCAATGTTGCATTTCCTTTTCTAAAAATAAATCTACACCTTCGCTGCTATGTAAATCTTATCAAACAAGTAATAGTCATAAGCTACCTTATGTTTCTCGAGTTATATTTGTTAGTTTTCATTTACAAGTTATACACTCTGAGGTATAGGTAGCTCCACTTATTTTTGGAAATTCCTATCAATAATATGTACATTTTACAGATGAGATTTCTAGATTTATTTGGAATTTTTTTAAAAAATTTGAAGATTCTTATAGTTAGGAACAATCATACGAAGGTCAATTGTTCTTCATACTCAAATAGGTAATCGAGGCCTAAATGAGGGGTGGAAATATCAACCCATGAAATATTTTTACAAACTCTATATCAATTCAGCCAAGTCGGCCTCACAAACTTGAATTAAGAAAATTACATCGTAGAAGTATAAAACAACATGCTCAATTCAATACACAACTAAAATACTCAACAAAAACAAACACAACAATATGCAATAAATATACTAGTAATGGTATTCCTCACAAGCTCTTGTCTAGAATAGCAACATGCATACATGAAAATCAACACAAATCATGTGATATAGGCATACATACTAAAAGGATTTCCAATTACTTCAAGATCTGTGGGAATATATTTAGTAAATGATGATTGTACTATCACAGCAAGTAAATAAAAACATACACAACAAACCATAATAAAGAGTTTTGACACCAGGTACGCTTTCAAGGTAAGGAGATACAGACTTCTTAGAGACTCACACCAAACTTGTATGTAGAAAAAGGTAGATTATATTAACACATAATCTGACTATAGAAAGAGTCTAAGACTCAATACATAATCAGGTTAAGGAGATTCTAATCCCTTAAGGACTCAACCCAAAATCGCAAACAATGAAGATATAAACACCTAGAAAATAATCATTGTTGCAGTATAAATGAACATAGGCAAATAGTATAATAAAGCAAGAGATATAGAATTCAATAAACAGAAAGCAGGTGATAAATATTAAAAACTTTATGATTAGAGTTTAAACTTTAGTATGTAAAGACATACACCATTTTAACTTTTATTATACCAGCCACATTCAAGCATGCACAACACCGATATAATGAGGCAATCCCATATAGAACCTTGCTTATGTGGTAACATCCTCAGGTTTATTAGGGCAACTACTCAACAACAAAAAATCCATTATATAATAAAACAATTATAACCCTGAAAGAAGTAAAACCCTATTATCTCTATCAATTAGGACCTCTACCCGAGCTGCCTATTGTTATCCTCACTTACTACCTCCATAATAACTTGGTTTGTCATATAAGCTTAGCATTCCTCCAAAGCCAACATTGCCCAAAGTGGTGTGTTCAGTAACTAAAGACCAGTTTTGTGTAAAGTGAATAAGAAAATGTTGGACGATGGCTTCTACTAGTCAACACTCAGCTCACAGTCACACAGGCTCTTCATATAAGAAAAAGTTGCACGAAAGCAACTACCAGCCAACACATGACTCAAAACATAAAACCTACATATGGCACAACATATAAAACCCACTCATAAACATTGCCTTTAGTACTCACAATTCATAAGCACAAATTTTCTTACATGGTTAGAAAACACTAATACCAAATAATACTCGAGCCACCTAACCATGGACCTTGCCAACCATCTTACCAAGGGTGGTGGCGAGAGGTATGGCTAGATGTGTGGTGAGGTGCCAAAAAATCTCATTTTGTTTCTTCTAAAAATTGTCAAATAATAGGAAAATAAAACAAAAACAAGAGCAACAACACTCAACCTAGAATGCACACTACGAAAAATAACTCCATGGTATGTGTAAATATGCTCGCATACAAAGTGTATCTAACCAGGTATGTGTTAATTATTGATCCACAGTAACCAACCTTAAACAGAGGAAGATAGAACATTGAGTAAAAATAAACAGGCATCGTGTTTTGTACATAAGAAGCCAACATATAGACATTGAGAACAACATGATTTACAAAAGTGATATCTTACAAGATTTTATTAACTTCAAGTCCTAAGTTCAATTGCAATTACATCATAAGATCAAAACCCTTTACAATGAGTAGGGAGGGTTCAAGCCTTGAGTGGCTATCTATTTGAGTTTGGCATCACACATTATGTTTCTTGCCCTTACTCATATGAGCATAATGGCTTGGCTGAAAGAAAGTACAAGCATATAGTAGAACTAACTATGGCAATGATGTCTCATGCCTCCTTGCCTTTTGAATTTCTAGATGAAGTATGCTTTTCAAGCACCTATCCCATTAATAGACTACCAACTCCACTTTTGCCTAACATATCCCCATTGGAGTTCTTTTTTCACATTAAACTTCATTACTCACTCTTCAAAGTCTTTGGATGTCTATACTATCCTTGTTTACGTCCCTACAATGATAGTAAACTTCAATCTAATTCCATTCCCTACACATTTCTAGGTTACAGTCCTCATCATCATGGCAACAAATGTCTATCTTATTAAGGTAGACTTTATCTTAGATGTGATGTAATATTTGATGAGTATCAATTTCCATATTTCTTCAAAATTGAACTTGTGTCAACCTCCCTTCCTATAACAATAGTTTTACCAATTATAACATCATCTACTCATCCTACATAATTTATTGCTATTGGTTCTTTATTTGTTCCCTTAACCTCTAGTCTTGAATCGACTACAAACTTTTTCAACACTCAGCCTGTTTTACTGTCATCAAGTGTACCTTATCAATCTTCTTTGTATTCAAATGTGTCATCCATTCCTCAAACACAACCTCGTACTATTCAACCATCTTTTACATGGTGCTTAGTTCCATCTCCGAAGTGATATATTAAATCTTATTTTAATTAAAATTATGTTGGTAGTGATATAGCAAAATTATGGGTCATTGCTTGAAGAGGATTCAGAAAAGTAACCTAAAAATTACTGGCCTAAAAATTAAATCTTAAAATGTCACAAAAAATTTCTGGTTTTTTTAATTTTTTTTAAATAATATTACATAAAAAAATAGCATAACCACAATTTTCAAGGTCAAGAGAAGAAATAGGTGGTTACATGACCACCCTCACCACTAGATTACGTTTCCATGCATCATGTTATTATCCAATTAGTTTTGAAATCCTAAACTTATTATATAATTTTATAAACCCTTTTAATTTCTTAATTTTAGCTTTAAGAATTTAAGTTTTAAATTTTTTGTACTTTTTCTTACTTTATAATTAACTAACTACACCATTATTAATCAACCTAACGTATGAACAACCATGAATTATGACTAGTATATTTAATTAATTCATTGTATTGTGATAAACATTAGATGAAATTGATACCGTTAACAATTTCTTGCTAAAGTATTCAATTTCTATTGTAATAAAAATCATAGTTTGGTACTTCAATTACAAAAATTAGTAAATTCATGCCAACTTCGTAATCTAGCAATACGTAAAGCTAAATATCAAACTAATTGTGCACCTAATTCAAAAATTAGCATGTTTTGACCTTAAAAGATGGAATTAAACACCTCAAGAAATTAAAAATGGAATCTTCGATCAAACCATAACATAATATTAGTTTAATCATAACCTAGAGCTTGGAATTTCCCATAATCACAAAGGATTATTTAGATAGACAAAATATTCAACACATTCAAAAAATAATTAAATAATATATATTTAAATAAGAGTGGAAGGAGACAAGAATCTTATTGTTTTGATAAAAAGGTGCCATCAAACAGATCATATACACCAATCTTTAACCTCGTTTTTAATCACCCTTTAAAAATCCTTCAAGAATGCTCCAAAATAATTTTACTTACAATTTTCATAGGATTCTGCTATTGATACATATGAATGGGTCTTTTATGGGTATATACCTAGTATAAACTAGGTTTTTAGGCTCAAATTAGATTAGGACCATTAGTGGGGATGCAATGGATGGCATTCCAATATACCACGTGTAAAACAAAAGGAATTATAGTGAATAGTGATGTGGAATACAAGGCTAGGCAAAGCTGGATTTCTAACACAATAATGCCTCAGTAGTGCTCACGTTGAAGTTGGAGTGGGTAGAATGACACATCATATGGGCTGGCGTAGAGTGAACGATGCACTATATTGGTGTCTTGCGTATTGCAGAAGCTTGAAACAACATCATTTTGAACTAGGGCGTACAAGTTGATCCACATCCTATCTAAATTAATCCTCATATCAAGTAAAATTTAAAAAACAAAATCCAAAACATTTACAAAAATTCTATAAATTTGTATTTTCTAAAAAGAAAAAATTTTAACACATAAAAAAAATAAAGTAAGTATAAATATGAAAAAAATTAAAAACTATAAAATGTATAATTATTTATAATTAAGCTAAACGTGGAGAAAGTTTTTATAGAAAAAACACAAGCAGACGGTGGTCCCTTAACTTCCAAAGTTGACAAGCTATCAGGGCATCATGATCAAGAATCAGATTGATAAACCCCAAATCCTCGATATAGTATTGACCTTGCCACTTTCACTAGCTTTAGAAAAAGAGTTTACATAAAGGTGAAAGCCTTGAAAAAGGTTATGGTTAACTACTAATGAAATTCTTGCTTTGATGCTCACTCTGACAAGATCCCCATCTAGAAATGGAAAATGATATTGATGGAGACAATGGCATCAATGGTTAATAGGAAGTCCAAATTGATCCGCTAGTTTTTCTTCTTAAAACTAGTTAACATAATTGTTCGGACATGTGGATCGACTCTGAGCCTAATCTAGCTAGTCATCCCAAGAGGAGTTACCTGTGCTTGTGCCCTCTATGACACTAGTAGTATGAGTTTGCCTACACATAGAACCTTTGGTGTTGGAAGGTTGACCTCAAGCTTTAAATGTGTTTTCTTTTACTCTTGTACTCCTCTAACATGTTGTGACATGTACCTCTATGTAATCAACATGTGTACATGCAATGCTTAATATATACATGGACCTTATAAGCGATCCATACATTCCACAACATTCTTTGACTTATCTCTAGTTTCACTCTCTGCAAATCGGACCAATCCTAACATTTTGAGGCCCACCGTGGGGCTCAGATTCAAAGGTCGAGCTTTGGCTTTTAACCCCATATTTTTAAGGATTCATCCCAAGTTCTAAGAGAGAGACTTAGTAAGCGAGCATGGTTTTCTAGAATCACAACCATCATGGTAGGAACATGAGTCGAGGAACAACTAAGACTAGCAAAAGAGGAGGCAACATTTGCATAGGACCAAAATTTGTAAGCACAGGCCGATCTCTATCAAGAGTTGGCATGTCAACTTCTTGAGGTAAGAAGAGAGCTTAAGGAGACCAGGTGAGAAAATAGGGTACTTTGATCACTGCCAGGCCTAGTCGATCCTAAGAGTTGAGCCACTAACCTAGTTGGTGGGATCGAACCAGATCATATTGTGCTCGAGAACACAATTGAAGGCGAACCTCCTAGCTCGATAGGGCATAATAATGAGCAATTACTGCAATAGTGAGAAAGTAGGTATGCATGATTCTAGGCATTAGAGGAAGCTAATAGAAAGTAAGACTAAACCTTGAAAAAGGCTAATTAAAGGAAAGGCAAGGGTAAGGTTCCCTATGATGTGGATAGGAATTGTGAGAAACTATTTTTCTCCCTTTTTTCTGATGAAATAGAGCACGACGAGCCCCCAACCAAGTTTAGTGCTCCTAAGTGCTCGAACTACCAAGGTACCAAAGATCCGATACTCATGTGTAACACTTTAAGATGGCTATGGAACCTGTAAGCCTCACTTAGGACAAGAGAGATGCCATGATGTGTAAGCTATTTGCTGCTACCCTATATGATAGCACACAGAAGTGGTTCAACAACCTATCACCCAGTACCATAACCTTATTTTCCTAGTTTTCTAGGTTGTTAATCACCAATTATGCCTACAACAAGCCCTTAAGAAAGGAGTCTTACCACCTCTTCTCAATCACCTTGGAAGGGGTGAATCTACTGAAGAGTACATGTGAAGGTTTATGGAAGAAAAGCTAGAGATAGAAAATTTCCCCAACTCTATTGCAATAGTGGTATTTTGGTGGGGTCTGCTAAGGAATTTTGATTTGTTTACAGAACTGACCAAGATGGCCCTACAAACTTTGGATCAAGCTTATAGAGAGTTGAGAAAATTCATCAATTTGGAAAGAGAGCTAGGTTTGGATAATAGAAGTAAAGTAGTTGTGGAAGTTGTGCTAGAGAAAGAGAAAAAAAGAATAATCCTAAGCAAGGCAAGCAGAGAGAAAAGAAGAATAATCCTGAGCAAGGCAAGCCAAGATAAAAGAATTGACAAAAAAAGAGCTTCACACTGAATCATAGGGTGAGTGGCTAATGGTCTGGGAACAGGGAGCCTTGGGGGAGGTCACTATATCCATTCAAGGGTCTACCCTTGAGTTGGCCCGGGCAAAATAGGACCTTTAACAACTCCCGTAAAAGGTACGTTAGTGATTTTTGTAGTTCACTACATGTTTACAGTCTAGAAAGGGTAAGGTCCTCGACAGAAATTACCTTCACCGAGAAGGATGATACCTCATCTTCCCATTAAGAAACCTTACTAATTACGTTGACGATAGGATCCTGCGATGTTTTCCAAATCATGATTGACACTGGAAGCTTTATTGACCTTCTTTTTCTATCAACAACAAGGGCCTTAGTCATAAAAGAATGTGACATTATAAGGAGAGAACTACTATTTCTATGATTTAATAGTAGCACCATATATGTAATCAAAACCATGGTGTTACCAGTTATGGTGCACGGATCTATAGTGATGAACAACTTTATGGTAATTGATGTCCCAATGCTATCCTGGGTAGACCATGGATACACAAGATGAAAGCAGTTCCATCAACCTTCCACCAAGTCATCAAATACTCGATTGAGAAGGGCATAAAGAAAATAAAGGGAGACCAAGAATAGGCCAAAATTTGTTATAATGCCATAATGTAAGGGGACATTCCCAAATAGTAACCACAGTATAGGACCTTACAAAGAAGGCCATGAGGTGTATGTTTAGAAAAGTCTATAAACTCAAATGAAGTATGATATCTACCAATTGGAGACAAGAAGGATAACCACTCTCTAAAGTTGAACACAGACTTCAAAATAAAGGTGAGGGAGAAACTATCTCATTTCCTAAAGGTGAATTCTAATGTCTTTGTATTGAGGCCTTTAGACATGCCTGAGATAGACCTCGAGATCATAACCTATAAGTTGAATGTCAATCTGAAAGCTAGATCTATCAAGCAAAGAAAGAGGAAATTTGCTAGAGAAAAGAATAAGGTGATTAAAAATCAAGTCACTACCCTTAAAGAGATAAAGATTATTAAAGATGTGAATTACCCCACTTGGTTTTCAAATGTGGTACTGGTGAAAAATTCTTGAGGATCACCCCATATATGTATGGCCTTTACAAACTTAAGTGATGCATGTCTACTATGTATTGATCAGCTGGTTGATACCACTACCAAATTTTGTTTGATGAGTTTCCTGGATGTATATTCTTGTTATCATCATATTAGAATACCCCAAGTGGATGAGGATAAAACATCTTTCATCACTGAGGAAGAGACATTATGCTACACTAGATTTCCATTTGAGTTAAAGAATGCATGGGCCACCTATCAACACTTCGTCAATAAGATGTTTGTAGACTAACCAGGAAGAAATCTTGAGGAATATTTCGATGACATGGTGTTAAATTGAGTACAACCAGTACACCGCATCAAGGACTTGGAGGAAATATTCTTCTTAATCTGAAGGTATGGGATGAGACTTAACCTTAAAAAATGTGTTTTTGGTGTTACTTCAAGAAAATTCTTAGGGTATCTGATATCTACCCAAGGGATAGAGGCTAACCTGGATAGGATACAAGCCCTAGTCAACATGAAGGCTCTTACCAGTCTAAATGAAATTTATTAATTGAATGAAAGAATAGTGGAACTGAATAGTTTTATTTCTAAATGCACAACATTTTTCAAAATGCTGAGGAAGAACACATCATTTTCATGGAATGAGGATTGTGATAGTGTGTTTCAAGTAATTAAATAGTACTTGAGCAAACTTCCTATCCTAGTCAACCCTCTCCCAAGAGAAACACTTTATTTGTATTTGGTTGTGGCCCTCCATACTTGTAGTGTCGTACTCTTAGCTGAAAGAAAGAAGGTCTTAAACCTCATCTACTACATCAACCAAATCCTGATAGACACCCAAATCAGGTACCTAACAATCGACAAGTTGGCCTCCACCCCGAAAGTGATGACAGGGAAACTCAGACATTACTTTAGTTCACACACATTGGTTATAGTACTTATTGAAGTAGAGATGGGAGAGTAAGATATAAAGTAAATGTCTAGAACCTCCATTAAGGGACAAGTGGTGGCTGAGTTTGTTGCTGAGTTTAGTGAGTTACCAAAGGTGATTAGTGATGAACTAAAATAAGAAGTATGTGGTGTGGATCAAAGAGATAGGTTGACTTGGTAGGTTTTCATTGATGGTGCACACAACTTCAATGGTATTGGGCTAAGGGTAGTCATAGTTGATCATAATGAAAACTATTTCGAGTATGCTATTAGGTTGAACTTCCAAAAACTAATAACATTGCATAGTATGAGGCAGCTAAATTCGAAACCATGATGGAAAAGAAGCTCAAAGTGGATAACATCACCTTGCATAGTGACTCATAACTAGTGGTCAACCAGTACTTAGGCATGTTTGAGGCTATGGATAGCAAGATGAGGAGGTATTTTGAGAGGCTTAACAAGGAATGCTCAAAATTTTCCAAGTTTGAGATCCAGAAAATAGCTAGGAATGAGAATGGTCATGCTAATGCTTTGGCCACACTAGCCTTCATATGTCAAGCTAACCGTACTCGAGTGGTATCAATGACAATCCTAATAGAAGTTTGTTTGGAGAGAAGGTTGAAAAAATAGTTGAAAGCATTGATGCTACCAAAAGCCCATGGTTCACCCCAATCTTTGACTTCTTGAAAAGGGGAGACCTATCCCAAGAGTAGAAAAACATAAAGGAAATTAAGGCCAAGGTAGGTTGATACATGATTGAAAATGATAAATTATACAGAAGGATTGTATTCACACCCAGGCTCTGGTTTATAGACAGGGAGGAGTCTGACATAATTATGTTTGAAGCCTACAAGGGAAAGTATGGCTCTTAGTCAGGTAGAAAGAGGTTATCCTAGTGAATTATGAGGTAGGGGTACTATTGGCCCACAATGCTAGAAGATTGCACAAGGTACAATGAGGCATGCGATAAGTGTCAAAGGTTCACCTCATTATCCCACACACCACCAGTAACCATGATAGGTTAGTTAGCCCATGGTCCTTCTACAAGTAGGGGTTGATATAGTTGGACCTTTACCACAAGCGAGGGACCAAAAAAAGTTTTTATTAGTCACCATAGATTATTTTTCCAAGTGGATTGAGGTGGAACCTCTGAGAAGGATATGATAAGAGGAAGTGATTTGGTTTATCTAGAAATCTATAATTTGTTGCTTTAGCCTACCCAAGAAGCTTGTTATTGATAATGGAAGATAGTTTATGGGCCGTAACATCAAAGTTTTTTTTCCATCAAGTACAACATCAAGATGTACCATTCAATGCCATATTATCCACACATCAATGGTCAGACATGATATTCTAACAAGTTGATTCGATGTCCCTACTTGCGTGGCCTCCACGTGGCTTGCTTAGTCAATCCTCTGCTTGCATGGTATGCCACGTGGCAAGTTCTAATTAGTTCTGTATTAAAAATTCATAAAAAGTCCATAGAAATTCCAGAAAAATCCAAAAAAAATCAAAAATTTATATTTTCACCCATTTTTACTAAAATGTTTATATTTTAATATTTGTAGCCCTAAAAATACTATTTATTGAATGAAACAAGTAAATATTAAGTAAAAAAGTGCGCTAATAACTCTATTTTCATTAAGTCATCAATGGTCAACTTCTTATTCCTCTTTGACAGGGTTGGGATGGCCTTTTACCAAGAAGGCTAACTCATATTCTTCCCTTTAGAAGAGCTTGTCCCTTGTAAAGGAGGTGTAGCTTTTTGAGAGCTTACCTCCTCTTTAATAAACATACTATAAAACCGTATCAATAGCTCAAAAGTAGTGAACTCAATGTTATATACAAAGATATAAAAATGGTGTTAGTTTTACAAGCACAAGCTAAATAAAAAGCAAGATATTTGTTGTATTAGAGCCATTTCACCATCATTATAGAGCTCCTCGAACTTCCCCTCATAGTATGTAGGAGGGGTTTGATGCTTGGTGGGTGCTTGGGGCTTATGAATAAGACATGAAGGTAGATGGTCGAGGCTCATATAGATCCCCTTCGCTTGAAGTACTTGTCTTATTGGTTGACCTCATAGTGTCACTTTTTGCCTATCCTAAGAAATTGGGATATTGTGGGCTCTTCTACTAGGATGAGCCCAAAGTTCTTTCTCTTTTGACGGTCTTTATAAAATATCACAAAACATAAAAAAGGGTAAGGCACGAGAATTAGAAATTACCTAGGTCAAGTTTGAAAGTAAAAAGGTGAGTGATTCTTTAAACCTGATATGAAGAGAAAGTAGAAAACTATTAGACTCAAGGAATTTTCCTTTTAAAACACAAGAAAATAAGCTATGTGCCATACTTATTTTCTTACCACTAAACTGAGCACTTATATGGCTCGATTTGAGGTGACAAAGCATATTTTGTTCCAATTTTTGTTTGATATATAGGAAATGATGAAATGAAGAGAAGGCCAAGCTCCTCCTTATTTAGAGGTCCATATTTATCTCTTCAATAATTTGACAAGCATTTATTAGGGGAGATGAATTATTCAAATCTGCTACCCAAATATTACTGTTCCACCCCTGTTGAGGACCCAAGCTGAATGAGTAGAGGGACTCGATGTTAAGACATATGGTTTGACCTGGACCCCGATCCAGGTAACAACTTGAGCCTTCAAATGAGTCATCCTAGGAAGACTTACCTATGCCTACTTCAACAATGACATGAGTCGTATAGGTTTACCTATGCATAGGACCTTTGGTGTTAGAAGGCTGACCTCTAGACCGAGCTAAGGTGTGGTCGACCTCAAGCTTTAAATGCATTGGGTTTTATTCTTGTAACCCTCTAACACCCTGTGATGTGTACCCCCTATGTAATCAATAATGCAATGCTCTATATATACATAGACATCATAAGAGATCCACAGATTCCACAAAATTTTGTCACTTCTCTCTAATTTCTCTATGCAAATTAGACTGATCCCAAAAATAATGAAATTGGTGTCCAAAGTCCCAAAATTGAATCCTTCACAATATTTTTGATTAGTTTCTTTGGATGTTTTTTATTAGAGAATATTCTATATTTTTAAATGGCCTTTTGTAAAGAAGAAAAAAAATTAATTTATTAGTGGCATGTTTACATATTTTTTGAGACACATGGTGAAAATTCCAAAACTTGGTGCACAATGAAGATAAGGTGATACGAATACCATAGGACTCACCCAAATCTTAAACTTAGTAGAAATAAAGATGATATGAAAATAATCAATAATTCACTATTAAAGAAAGAAAAATAGCTAGTTTATAACACAACAATAGATAGATAAGTAATTAGCAACTAGCACATAACAAGGCAACAACAATAGCCATGGAATCAACAACATGTAATAGAAATGAAAGGCTTCCCAATCCTAATCAGATTCTACTATATAGAAATATATTTAGATTCAATCCTAATTTTACTATCGCAATATATGATCATACAAACATGGGAATATAACATAGTAAACTCAAATAAGATTGTTGCTTAAGGAAATACCAATCGGTAATAATGAATTCAATAATAAATGCAAATCAATGGTTCAAAATCTAAGACAACATATGCTAGTTAATACCTATGCTAGTTGGAGCACCACACTCAACTATGACTAAAATTCCTTCTCAACTATTTCTCCTCCAAAGCCCCACCATGACTTGATGTGGTATAATGATCGACATCCCAATATGTGATTCACTATAAATGCAATCCCATGCTTATGTTACTAGATGCAATTATGACTTGGTATTAATCAAATTTTAATTAATTAACCCACCAAAAAATAAGTTTAACAAATCACTCAACATATGAACTATATGAAATGACACTCAATGTTTTGTTGATAAAGAGTTTATTTAGAAAATATTTTTCACTTAAAAACATGGGTTTGTAAACTACCATAGTTTTCCCACGCTTTCTAATTGATTATATCAATACAAGTGAGGGGAATATGTATAGAAAACCCTTGAGTTTCTATGAACCTTGTTAACCATCTCCATTAGTCCACATCAATTACCCCGACGAGGATAATATCCATCCTAATGAGAATAATGGCCACAATTTCTCACCTACTGCCTCTCGAACTATCTCGTTGACCATTTGACAAGCTCTAAAAAGTAGTCATTTTATTTGAAATTTTTCCAATTGATTTTCCATAAATTCTCACTAACATAAAAAATGAACCCAGTGCATATACATAACATAAACATGCCAACTATATGCTCTCTACCCCCCGATGGTATGTGTATCATGCAAACATATAAAGTGTAAAATACTATGCGAGTGTGTTCAATATTAGACTGATAGTAATTGATCTTACATAGAGGATGACAATACAAACTAAGTATTTTGCAAAAAGGAATTCCAACACAAAAATGATAGGATTTAACATATGGGAAGTATTTTGTTCTCTACCATCATTCAATTCCCTATCAACATTTTGTCTTATTTAGGTTTTATCTCATAACACCCCTCTTTTTTGTTTCTCTATTTGATTATGATATAACCTTACATAAATAAAAAATAATCCACACATAGGGGATTTTGAGAAACCCTTGCCTATAAAAGAAGTTAGTATAATGGGGATGGTCAAACCTATTGGGAACACAACTTCTTAGAGTTCATCATAGATAATATTAAAACATTTCCTCAACTATTGATGAGTGCTTAAGAAGGACTAAATATTACATGATTTATTTGTACTCTAGTGTCAAAATATATTTTTATTTTCTTAATTGTATTATTATTTTAGCAAATCTATATTTTCAAAATCACGGGTAAGTTTTGTTATTTTTCAAGTATTTTTGGCTTCAAAATGATCCAATTGACAAACACTTGAAGAATTGTAACTAAAAGCACTTAATTACAACTAGAAAAAATAAGAAAACAACATATGTAAGCCTTACATATATTTCAACCAAATATAAGGGGGTGAAATACAAAAAAATATGGAGACACATAGTTTAACATGGATCATGGCGGTGATTAATGTGTGCCATGATATGAGTGTATCAAATTATAATTTAAATGCATGCCATGGTAGGGATAAAAGTATGCCACAACACCCATTAAAAAATAACTCACGATCTACATTTTCCTCCTTATTTTAGTGTATTTCCTAGCTTTAAATATAATCCCTTAGCCCCTTTGAAAAGCACACCAATAGCAGTTGAGCGTTCCTCAGTCTCTTCTTAACTTTGGTTTAGTTTTATTTCAAGTTTCTATCAATTTTGAGGGTTACAAGTTTTATTTTTATGTATAATCTTTAAACAGTTTAGATTATGTTATCAAAAATAGGAGGTAGTAATATAGAGTTAATCTAGATTAGGTGATACAAAAATGTTGCTAGAATTTATAGGATATTGTGAAGGTTAATACCTTTTCTGTGGAGTAGGGCATAACTGTGCATCCATCTTTTGGGTATAAATCTAATCTGTATTCTTATTTCTTTTCAGTAAATAATGTTACATTTCTTGAATTTGTTATAAGTAATTTATTGATCATTTATTATTTTTAACATGTCTAATTGATTGTGATAATGTGATTTTAGTTATGTTGATATGCTTGTATAAATTATTTAGGGGAATATTTTTTATAATAATTAAACACTTATTATTTTCTATTCAAGAATTTTTACAAAGTTTATTATTGAAATATATTAACAACATATTTTTATAATAAATTTAAAATATGAAAATAAGATTTCAAATTAATGAATCTAGATCTAATTTAGAATTATAGTCTATTTCAAATATTTTTATAAGATTTATTATTAAGAAATATATTGACGATTGATCGCCACACAAATTGTGTGTGCAATAATACGCAAATATACGTATCGCAACAAGTAATCTAATGATAAATAAAGATCGTTACCACGAAGATTATTTTATTAGAAACTAATTTTTAAAACTAAAAATAAAAAAAAATCAATTTTTTTTGTGTTTTTATATTTTAAGGAAGCAAAATTAAAATAACTAAAAGTAAATAGCAATAATTAATTAAATCAGATTAGATTTTGTGACTAAAAAGATATATGAGATCATCACATGGTAAAAATTGGGTTAATAAGATCCCTAGATTAATAAATTAATTACATATAATTGTGTTCATAAAGCTCATATTTTTTCATAAAAAAAGACATAAAATTGATAAAAAAAAAGTAGAAAAAGAAATACAATCAACATCTTAAATTGTAGAATTAATTTCCTCTTAAATCTCCACCAAAATTGTGTCTTTTCTTGAATTTTTCTATATTTTCTCTCTTTTTACCTCTAAAACCTGACCAAAATTATGCTAATGGAGACAAATTAGGGTTTATGGAGTGGTTAGGGGCTTAAATAAAGCTCAAGTGTGATCTAGACCATCTGATCAGCTTCAGACAAGGGCTACGATCAAAACAAGCAAAATTGATAGTTTCTGCCAATCATAGCGCAACACGTTGCATAAGAAATTCATTGGGCGAATCAGGGAGTGACGCGTGGCAGGGAGACCAGTGAGAGTCAACGCTTTCCGAGTCAACAACACGTGGTACGACGTGATTCGTGGGAACAAATGGCGTGGCACATGGGTGGAACGTGCACAGCAATGGCATGATGACACGTGGCATGGCGCGTTGATCGATTTTGGAACTTGGATAGAACAATGTGCTGACATGTGACACGTGTTTGTCCTCCTTACACACGGTGTGACGTGATTCGCTCTCCATGCTTGCGTGGCATACCACATGGCAACTTCTAATTGGTTCTACGTTAAAAATTCATAAAAATTCCAGAAAAATCCCAAAAAATGGCAAAAATTATATTTTAATTTTTTGGCCATAAAAATACTATTTATTAAATAAAAGAAGTAAATATTTATTAAAAAGTGCACTAATCATTCTATTTTCATAAAGTCATCAAAGATATATTTTTCATAATAGATTTAAAATTTGAAAATTATATTTAAGATACATGAATCTAAAATCTAATTTAGACATGCTTAAATAAGAGTTTAAATTATTGGTCCGTATGAAGGTGTGAAGTTAAATATTTTGGTAATTTCATAGAAAATAAGCATAACTTAATTATTTGTATGTCTACTTGAAATTTGTGTGAACTAATCTATCATTTATATTTTATTATTTTATCTTATTTCTTTAGAATTTTGAAACCCAAACTTTGTGAAAGAAATTTAGGTCTATTATTTATTTTTATGAATTTTGTGGAATTATTTGAAAATCACGGATTTCCTCTTTGGACCAAATTTGTAAGTCGATGAGAGTTTAAAAACACTAAATATGTCATGATTTTATCTATGTTAAATGATTACATATATTTGTATTTATTTAGTTTTATTATCTTTTAAAGGAAATCTATCTTTTCGGAATCACACATACGTTTTCTTATTTTTCAACTAATTTAGCTTCAAAATGATTTGATTGATCAAACACTTAAAGAATATATCTAAAAGCACTCTATTACAACATTTATGCTTAAAAAGAATGACAAATGTAAAGCATTACTTATGTTATGAATCATGAAAAAGGGTATACAAGAAAGTAAGTGTCACAAGTTGATTAGAAGGCACTACTACAATACATACATATGGTCTCAGACTTATAGCCTCGGTTTTTAAAAAAACCGAGGTCATAGGGTTTTGGTCACGATCTACTAAAAACCGAGGCTATAAGATAGGTCTATGGCCTCGGTTTGTATTAATAAACGTGGCCATAAGTTATATCACTTTTTTTATTTTTGTCTTTTTTTTTCTTATGCCTATCTCTTTTTTTTCCTCTCTCGGCCCTCTCTTTTTTTATTTTTTCTTTTTCTCCCAGCTTTATTTTTTATATATATCTATCTCCCAGGCCAGCTGCTTTATTAATTTTCTCTATATATTCATATTTCTAGAATTTTCTCTCTCTCTCTTCATCTTCTTTCTCTTCCCATCTCGCATCGTCTTTTGGTCTCTTCTTCCTCTTCCCATATCGCGTCGTCTTCTCATCTCTTCTTCCTCTTCCCAGCTTTCTGGTTCGCTGGTTCGATGGTCGCTAGTCGGTGGTCACTGTTCGATGGGTCAATGTTCGATGGTTCGCTGGTCACTATTCGATGGGTCGATGTTCGATGGTTTGCTGGTCGCTAGTTCGATGGTTCGCTGTTTGATGGGTCACTATCCGATGGTTCGATGGTTCACTGTTTGATGGGTCTCTATTCGCTGGTTCAATGGTTTGATGGTTCGATGGTTTGATGGTTCGCTGGTTTGCTAGTTCGATGGTCGCTAGTCGGTGGTCACTGTTCGATGGGTCGTTGTTCGATGGTTCGTTGGTCATTGATTCGCTGGTCGCTGGTTCGCTGTTTTGCTGTAATTTCTTACCACTCTGTTTTTAATTACCTATAGAATATTGGAACCCTCGATATGTGTTTTATAGGTTTGCAAGGTGGCTCCAATCCGAGAGGAAAACAAGGTGTTTCATTACATAACACTTAGAAACAGATTCTTCTTGATTGATAGTTCAGGAGTTGTATGTCAAAATAGTGATTATGAAACAGATGTCGTGCGGTAGGGTGTGGTATGATTGAAATTGAATTTTCTCTTGATGTTGTTAATTTATTATTCTTATCATTTTGGAAATATTTATTTGATGGGTTGAGTCCTGGAAGATAATATTTTCCAGGTGCATGTCACAAATCGAGGAAGATGCTGCAGAACATATGGGAGAAGTTTTAAAATGAGCTAAGGAGGAGACTTTGGAAAGAGCATATAGGGTAAAGCATTGGTATGGTAACTTTTTATTCTCATATAATTTTACTTTATTGTGTCCTAATTCAAAGTATTACTCTCTGTATTTCCTATACTTGTGTGTTTTAGTTCTTGTAATCCTGTATGCAAATGAAACTCTACTCTAGAAAGTGAACCTACAGTATATCAATTGTTGTTGGCTGATCTGGGTTGGAATAACACCTAACTTGTTTTTTCAGAGAAGATGCTAATGACTTTCTAGTTCAACTATGCAAATTATCAGGCAGACTTTTGATGGTAAATTGTTATATATTAATGCTTATATCCATCCAATCGATGGTTCCTTTCTTGTTTGGCTTTGAAAGAGGTAGTTACTTGCTAAAATTTCCTAATTGGGCGTTTCCAAGGTGGTGATTAATATAACTTGTGAATACTTTCACATTTAGATGTACAATGAAATAAGATTAATATAACAATATGCCAATATGCCACAAACCTCTCTGAATCTATTCCTAATTAAAGTCAATAATGACCCAAAATAAGTAGAATCAATTTCTGACAAATACTAGTTACATACACCAAAATCCAATAAAAAAACATTTCTTTACAATTCATGCTTGTGTTATTTGTCTAGTTGCTTCTTCTTTGTTGTTTGCTGTCGAATGTGATCTCTCTGACAAAATATTGTTACTTGTTAATCAATTCCCATGATGTTGATCTTGACCGTGTGGTCTTTGGTATACTCATACTGTTGGTGTCTTTACTGCAGTCTTTGGTCAGGTTAGTGCTAATGTGCTACGTTGGTGCGTTGCACTACGCTGGTAACCTTGAGGACGTTTAATGTGTTTCTATAATTACAATTCATTTGATTATTATTCTTACTTAATATTTCCAGTGGTGATTCAGGTAGGAGAGAAATATTTCAATTGACAAAAGATGCAATCGAATATACATTTGCAAAAGATGAAGTCAAGAAAGATTTGAGAGAGATTTTTCAATCAGCTAGTCATTATCATTATAATTGTTTTTGAAGCATATTTATGCTTGTAATTAATAGTGAAGCATATTTATGCTTGTAATTAATAGTAAAAAATCAGTTTGTAATAGTAAGTTTTTGTTATGTTTTAGTGTATAATAAACTCTCGAATGTAATTATACTCTCGAATGTAATTATACTTTTAATTTTAATATAATATAATTTTTAATATTGTTTTTAATAATTTTATTGTAATTTATATTGATTTTTAATATTGTAGTTATTAATTATATATTTTTTAATTTATGTATATCCTATGGCCATGGTTATTAGAAAACCGAGGCCATAGGGGTACCTATGGTCTCGGTTATTGGAAAAACTGAGGTCATAGTGTGTACCTATGGCCTCGGTTAGCATATAACTGAGGTTATAGATACACCCTATGGTCTCGGTTAGCATATAACCGAGGTCATATATATACCCTATGGCCTCGGTTAACATATAACCGAGGCCATAGGTACACCTTATGGCCTCGGTTCTTTAATAACTGAGGCTATAGGTACATCCTATGGTCTCGGTTAAAAAACTGAGGTCATAGATCGTTACCTATGGTCTCTCTCACTTAGGCCTCGGTTCTTATAACCGTGGTCATAGACCTATGGTCACGGTTAAAAATCGAGGCCATATGTAATATTTGTAGTAGTGAGGACATGGCCACAGTGTTGAATTTGTTAGTTCTATGGTGTGAGGTTAACAGATTGAATGTCACGCATTCCAGAATTGATACGGACCATGGCATGGATATGTTGTGTGTTGTGACACATGTGTAATGGATTACATTCCAACCAGTTACACCTTGTATCAAGCCGCAATATGGAAAGAATCGTGCTACAATGCAAGTCTTTTGATCTATCATATTCTCCTTTTCTACACCTATAAAATGGACCCCAATTGTATTGTATTCCATATCCCTATTCCTTTTATCTCTCTCTAGATTTATCTTAACCTTTCTTGAGCTTTTCTTTAATATCAAAGTTCTTCTCTCAATTAAGAGTTGAACAATTTTAGTTTATGTAGGAGCTTTAGTTTCAATACAATAAACGGTGTTGACAATTCTGTTTGGAGGTTTTCCAAACCATAAACAATACTTTGATTCTATAAGAATACATTTAAGGTATAATTTAAATGTATTTTTTTTCAAATTATCTTTATATGTTATTTTATATACTATGTTTAATTTGTTGATCATTTATTGAAAAATGCATATTTAACTATAAATAATATGAGATATTAGTAATATTGTTATGCTTGTAAAATATTAAAGTTGGTAAAAAAATTTATAAAATAATTGAAGTTTTATTCCTTCATTAAGATTTTTAAAAACTTTTATTATAAAGAACTAAATTGACTCAATATTTTTCATAACAAACAAAAGAGTTAGATTTAGGATTTAAGATTTAATTCTCTGAATCTGATTTAGAATAGTACTCTCAAATATTATATATTTACTAGCTAAATCTTATATTGAGTTATGTTCTATTTCAAGGATTTTTATGAGTTTCATTATTTAAAAATATATTGATAACATATATTTCATAATAGATTTAAAAATGTGAAAGATAGTTTCTAGATACTTATATAATAAACCTAACTTTAACACCTTGAATAAAAGTCTAATTATATGCTTGACCTTAGGCAGTAATTAGATGGTTTATTAATTCTTTAGAAATAAATCAAAATTTAATAATTATCGATCTGTAATACCAACCTTAGGATATTAATTGGGATGTTGTTATCAAAAGAATCTAATCCCTTCCTTAGGATATTTTATTTTCTTATTAGAAAGGAAGAATCAGTAATCTTAATTCATATCTTTAATATCTTAATTATGAAGCATTTGAGATTTATGAACAAAATTATATCTAATCAATTTATTAATCTAGGGTTCTTATGAACCAAATTTTTACCATGTGATGATATAATATTCTATCCCAATTATGATTTCACTATAATTATATTATTTAATCTGATTTTTATGCTATTAATTTTTGGCTAACAATTGATCTACAGAGACAATTAAATAGATTTGAGAGAATTATGTAATTGTTTATCTTGATTAAATAACATGCATAGTTTTTAGGCAAATATGTATGATTCTTATGTATGTGATCCATAATTGATAAACTTAATAAGTAGTATGTAATTTAATTAGCATGATAGTGTGGTTAGGTTAATTAATATATGGTGTGTAGTCTACTTGAGAGAGAAATACATATTATATTGGATTCAATTGATTATGTAATTGATTGATAATTATATTGGGGGGATTTTAGTGATTCACATGTTTAAAAACTTAAGAGATTAAGTATTCTTAGATATTTTCCTATATATCTTCTTAGTTTCTAAATCAAATTTAATTACTTATTGTTATTTATTTTTATTTTTTTTAATTTTGCTTCATTAAAATATAAAAAAAACAAACAAAAAATTGATTTTTATGTTTAAATAGCTTAAGTTACTGTTGAGTTGAGCCAATAGCTACCTTGCTACCTGTTTCTATTTTAAAAATGTTTGGTTTTTATCTAGACTAAGTATTTGATCATTAACGCTAGCTGTTTGTTATGGGTTTCTTTTTTATGTACTGCAGATATGTAATGTAATTAAGGCCCTGGTTTTAAAGAATTTCTTAATTTTTGTAGCATTTAACTCCTCTCTTTGTTATGGTTTTACTTATTTGTCTAAATATTTTACATTTTAGGGAGATTAAAATTACTTCTCGTTTATAATTTTCATAATTTCTTTTAAAGTTTTCGTGCACAATTTATCAAGTCCTAGACCTCAAATTAGTGTCTAAACGATTTAGAATTGCAGATTCAGGCTGAGCCTCCCCATATATGTCTCCATTTGTGATATAGTCTTTATTTTTATTTTTTTTTTTTTTGAAAAAAAAATGGCTCTTTATGCAATATTAAAACCTGTTTTGTCACATCAAATCTTGAACTTGTTTCAATTTAATATGACTTACGCCAAACTAAGGGACCGACACTTAACCACCATAATGGACAACAATGAACAAAATATATAAATATAGTTTTAAATTATATATATATTTTTTTAAAATATTTCAACTTAAAGAAATTATCGAGTTCCAAAATTATATTTCTATTTTTATACATGTTAGATTTTATATTAGATACCTAAGAATATTTTGAATTTAGGTTACTCGATTGATCGAGACATGTTTAAATCGATTGAAGTGTGTAGATAGATCCAGAGTCGATGTACACAATTTTAAAAATTATGAATTAATTTTTTAATTGATTAAATTGATTGAGTAATTAGTGTCGATCGATCTAACCTGGTTAGAATTAATTATTTTTTACATTAGATTAATCGAGAATTGATTGGATTGATATGGCATGTTTTGATTGTAGTATTGGATTGATTGATAAGGCTTTCGATCGATCGAATTACATGTTCCATCAATCAAACATATGTTAGATCAATTGATTGGTTTGAGTTTCAATTTTAGAACATATTTTTAACTTGAATTGAATTAATTTAGTATTATATTGTTTTCATTCTTTGAAATTCTTTTAATTAATTTTATGGATAAAAATGTAATATTGTTTTAAGTTAATGCTTTAAAATATTCTATTTAAACAAACCGAAACACACAAATTTATTAACAATATAAGAGCATTATTCTTTTCATCTTAATCTCTCCTTTTTTTGTTTTGCAAAAATTATTCAAGTAAATGTTTTCATTTAGTTAATTTATTGAACATTTTGTAGTTGTATTTGATTGATCAACAAGTATATAATATTTGTCATATTGTGCTTAATCTCCTTGTTTTAGGATTGTTAGTTGATTTTAATTTAATTGATATTTTATTAAATCATCCAGTTAGGGTTTGTCATTATTGAATCTATTTTAGAACATACATGTACACTTGTGTTATTATGCTAATGCTTCAGGTACCAATGGAATGGGTTTGGTTTCATAGAATGTTAGTTTAGATCCAAATGTCTTGCTTGTAAGGACTATGAAATAAAATGAAGCTTGTAAATAGATTACTTATGAGCATTATCTTAGTAGGTAGTTTAAGTATTAGCCTTGCAATTGAACTTTATTTTCATAATTGATAGTTAGGTTGTTGGGTGAACCGGTAGTTTTTTTCTTAGGTCATTGGTGTGGTCTAGGTTATTTCTACCTGAAAATCTTATATATTGATTCATAATTTTGCTTTATTATTTTTACACATGATTTCATGCTTGGTCGTCTACAAAAAATTTAATATGTCTAAATTTTGCTAATTATCTTTTGGCCTTCCTTTAAATTAATTAGGTTCATATTATAAACTTTCAATTGGTATCAAAGCCTACACTAGGCATACTTAGTGACTTTGATTCGTATGGACACACATTCACTAATGGACCTAAAAAAACCCCTACTCTTTGATGAGTTTAATTATCGTTATTGAAAGGCTAGCATATAAATCAACCTCAAACAAGATGAAAAATTTGGATATACTATTGTTGATGGTTAGGAATCGCCTTCAGTTATCAAAGATAAAGTAATCACTTTTAAGCTTAGGAATGAACGGACCAATGAAGATAAAACTGCTAGCAACTGAAATCAAGAGGGAATTAATGGTATTTTTAGTGTTGTGTCTATTGATGAGTTTCATCATATTTCTAATGTTCATATTGCTAAGCATGTTTGGGATACTTTAAAGGTTGCCCATGAAGGCACCACACAAGTTAAATGAATTAAACTTCGCATGCTTGGTAGTCAATTTAAAAATCTTAGAATGAAAGAAGATGAAAAACTCTCTAAATTTTATATTAGATTATGTGATATTACTAACACCTTTTCTTATCTTAGAGAGAAATTTGATGATTTTAGGATATTTTGAAAGATTCTCTACTCATTACTAGATCACTTTCATGCAAAGGTCATTGCCATTTATGAAAGTAAGTATGTGAACACCATCAAAATAGAGGAACTTGTTAGATCATTCAAACCTTTGAGAAGAGCTTTTGAAAACCTCCAAAGAATAAAGTTATTGCTTTCAAAACTACTATGATTAAAGATAGTGACAATGATGATGATGAACTAGTACTCTTAACTAGAAGATTGAACAAAATCCTCAACAAGAGGAATCCTCAAAACAAAGGACAATCAAGTTGTCAAAATGATCAAAATCTGAGAGAACTCACAACTGTGAGTTATGATGGTAAGAAATCTAAACCCATTAGACCTCATTGTTTTGAATGTAATGGGAATTGTCATATTCAGTTGATTGTGCAAACAAAAAGAATAAAATTGGAAGAGGTTACAATGTTACACTTACTAACCTTGAAAGTGATAACGACAATCCAATTGAATCATAAAATTGTTACAATAACTATTTGGCATTTACTGCAACTATTGGTGGACACTCTAATTGACATGGATTCAGATGATGAGGAAAGTGATGCTAAATTTTTTACTTAATAAATTTAATGTCATTAGTATTGAAGAAGTATTCATAGATTATGTAAGATGTAGAATAGAAAAAGATAGGTTGCTTGTAAAAGCAACTAAATGATGACGTTGCTGGAAAGAGGAAAACTTCATTTTTTTGAGTGTTTTAATGATCTAAATTTGAGACTTGTAGGCTTAGAAAAAGAAAATAAAAATCTAGGACATGAACTTGAAAAATCTAAGAATGTTGTAAAAAGGTTAACCATTGGAGCTAAAATGCTAAACAAAATTCTGGATTATGAAAAACCTATAAGAGACGAGAGAGGATTGGGCAATACAGATGAGGATTCTATGCCATCATCTTCAAAAAAATTGAGTTTTTAAAACCCTTCAACCCTTCATATTCATAGGCTACACATACAAATTCAACATCAAAAACCATATCTGTAAGGCCTTCAAACACTACTTCTAATGTTATTGATTATACACAAAGAACAGTTATACTTATGATTGAAAAATTTGTTAAGTTTGTGCCTGTCTGTTATCATTGTGGTAGAAAAGGTTATGTTAGGTCTAAGTGTGGATTTTTGATTAATGATCCTAAATTAAACAATATTTTCCATGCTTCATATCATAACCATCATCCATCTATGCATGTTGCATAATATTCTAGGATGAATAGAAATTATAATAATTTGTTCAAAAATTATACTAAAAAGTATGAAGTTGTTAGTTCAAAGTGTAATGTAAAATTCAACACTTGTAATTCTACGAGTAATTACTATCATCCTATCATGCATACTGCATCTTCATTTAGGATGAATGAGAAATTAAAAGGTAAGTGCAAGAATATGCCAATGGCAGCTAAGGTAGGTGATTACCAACCCAAGGATATAAAGAAACCAAAATTCAAGAAAGTTTGAGGTGGAAAGGATTGTCTATTTTTGGTCACCTGACTGTCATTAATTGTTCACCTAGATACTTTTTTTAATGGTTAATTGATCCTAGGTGAGCATCCTTAGTTTGTTTGTTTGTTTTTATTTTTATTTTTATTGATGTTTCTTTAGCTTCAAAAGAACATAAAAAAAATAACAAGGGAAGTTGACATGCTTTAACATTGGTATGATCATTGTATACTCCTTTCATATTTATTTTGATTAGCTATAAATTATACAAATGAATATTTTTTGACTTTTGCATTTACATATTTTTTACATCTGGTGATTGTTGTTGACTTGAACTCACACCCACTGAACACATGTGTATGGCAAGCTTGAAGTTTATGATTAATTTTGTGAGATTCTAAGGAATGAGCTAAAATTGATTGCAAAGTTTTTTTTAAGATCTATTTTTAACTTTCTAAAATGCCACTATGGTGAGACACCTAGTTTTAAGAGGGCTACCCACTATGATGTGTGAAGCTACTGTAGTGAGCGAAAAGGGCTACTTTACAACTAGTGTAAAAGTTATCATACTAGGTTTTTGGCTCATGCATATTTCCTTAAAAAAATTATTAATAATAATAATATTGAAGGAAAAAGAAAAATACAAAAACTTTTACATGCACAAAAAGAAAGAGCCATAAATGGTCCCACAAAAAAATAAAAATAAATAATAAATCCTTCACACAAAAAATTAATACAATAGGAGAATACAAAAAAATATATAGATTAAATTTCTCTCTTGGTAAGTAAATTTTATTTTGTATAAGTATGAATTCAACTGGTAATTTTTTATGATAGGTAATACTCTTCCATTTTAAATATTTTATAACTTATCATAAATGGACTAATTGACATACTGTTATAGTTTCGATATTTTGCTCACTTTTGATGATTGTCGATATGCCACTATATGTGTTAGTATATTTTTGTACCTTGTCTACTTATGTTCATTTTGTTAATGAATATTCACATTTTAAACACAAATTAAGTGTCATGTTTATGTGTAATATTGCAGTCATGTTTAGCTCGCTCAATCTACTACCCTCTATTAAAATAATTTTTTATATATTATTTTTAAGTTGTTTATTTGAATGACAAAAAGGGGAAGAAAAATAAAAAATTCAAAAACATTATAATTTAAAAATTGCAACTTTCTTTATAAAAAAGGATATTTAATTTAGGGGAGAATCGCTTTGAAAGTTTAACTTTGAATAATATTTTTTGAAAATATCATACATAGGGGGAGTTATGTTTTTAATGTCTATCTTATGAATATTCACTCTTATGAATATTCTTCGCTTTTCTATTGTTATAAACACTGAACTAAAAAACAATAAGTCTTTTCGGAGAAGTTGTTTGGTTGTTTATGTTTTTATTTTTAAGTGTATACATGAGCTTTTGAGATTCAAGTAAAGATGGTTTCACAGGATCATAGGATAGTCACACTATATAAAAAATTTATTTTTCCTATGAGCATTATGCAGTGAGAGAAAAGGTTTTCTCACACGAATATGCTAAACAAGGAGATTGTATTATTTATGTGAGTGTTGATGATATTCTAGGTGTTTCTTTCAAGAATATTTTAAGTCAAAGAAACTATCGAGCTCCAAGGAATGCATATCAGGTATATATTTATCCTTATGCACATTAGATTTTGTATTAAACATATAAAACATTTTGAATTTAGGCTAATTAGTTGATCAAGACATGTTTGGATCAATCAAGCTTTGTAGATCAATTTACAATTGATCTACTCACTTTTAAAAGTCATGAATTATTTTTTAATTGACTAGATCGATTGACTAATTAGTGGTTGATTGATCAAGCATTAGATTGATCAATTAGTTACCCAGAATGATCTAACCTAGTCAAAATTAACTATTTATTATATTAGATCGATCAAGAATTGACTGAATCAATTGAGCATGTTTTGATCATAGTATTGGATCAATTAATAAGGGTTTTGATCAATCAAACTATATGTTCTATCGATCGAGCATATGTTAGATCGATTGAGTGGCAAAGGATTCAATTATAAAACCTATTTCTAACTCGAATTGAATTGTTTTATTATGATATTTTCCTCATTCTTTAGAACTCTTTTAACTGATTTTATGGAAATTATAGTTATTTTGCTTGGACCTAGTGCTTCAAAATATTCTTTTTAAACAAACCTCAGCAGACAAATTTGTTAATCACACAAGAGCATTATTCTCTTCATCATAATCTTTCTCGTGTTTTGCAAAAACTATTCAACTAGGTTTTTTCATTTAGTTAATTTATCAAACATTTTGTGATTGTATTTGATTGATTAAAAAGCCTACAATATTTGTGATATTGTGCTTAATCTATTTATTCTATTGTTGCTAATTGATTTTTGTTTAACTAATATTTTATTAAATTATCTAACTAGGGTTTTTCATTATTAAATCTTCTCTAGGATACACATTTATACTTGTGTTATTATGCTAACGTTTTAGGTTCCAATTGAATTGGTTTGGTTGTTTTTGTGGCTCAAGTTGTAGGAACATTGGTCTATATTTGAACACCTTGCTCATAAAGACTGTGAAAGAAAGTGAAGGCTTATAAGTAGATTACTTAGGGGCATTAATTTGGTAGGTAGTTTGAGTCCTAGCCTTGTAATTGAATATTATTTTCACAGTGGATAGTTAGGTGGTCTAGTGAACCAGTGGTTTTTCTCTTAAATCATTGGTGTGACCTAAGTTATTTCCACCTAAAAATCTTGTATGTTGATTTATAACTCCACAATAATTTTTTACAGATGATTGTATGCCTGGTCATCTGTAAAATAGAACTTTTCAAAGTCGAAGTAGTGGGAGAACATACACTCCAATTCAAGAAAAATATATATTTTGTTTTAGAAAATGTTTATTTTATTTCTAGGTTTACTATAACTTAGTATTAATTTCTAGATTCTATGAACGGTTTTATAAAGCTTCTTTTAATGAAAATAGTGATTCGATTTTAAAGAATGGTGTAAATATTTGCACTGAAAATTTAGAACATCTATTGTGTATGCTAAATCAACAATCGAATTTACTGCTTAATTGTCCTAGGTTAAATAATCCATGCGAAAAAGTCCTAAAAATTTCTCCTAACAATGATATATATGGAAGCAAAGGTTAGGTCATATAAGACTTGATAGGATACAAGGGTTGGTAGTAAAGGATGATTCTTTAATCGAGTTAAATGTTGATACTCTCCTAGTCTATGAATCATGTCAAAACTATAAAAAAACTAAAAGGCCTTTCACTACAAAAGGCAATCATGCCATAAAAAAATTAGAGCTTGAAAGTACGCACATGATTCTAATAACTAAGAGGAAGATGATGCAGACATCTCAATTACTTAGCATTTTCACTCAAAGTGGAATCAAATAAACATAAAAATAGCAATAAACAATTGTAGCAAATAAATAGAAAGAAAAAGTAAATAAATACAAGAAATCAATGAAGAAATAAAGAAAGTTTTTCACAAAATTAGAACCTCCATGTGGGAACTTATTTGATAATAATTATGTTTGTATCAACATAATATGCGATTATCCAATCATAATATATAACTTGGTAAACCATATAGCATCCATCATGCATCTATTTTGAAATATCCAAGGGTTGCAATGGCAACCATCACCAAGTTATTCACTAATAAAGTAAATCATTAGTTCATAACAAATAAAAATATAAACACAAATACTTCTATCAATTTGAGCACCCGCCCTAACTATCTTCTGAATCAGACAGATTCATATCTGAAAGCCAAATGGAAAAAAAGATAGCAAAAGATACCTCCATCCATATCCCAAATCCATTCATTTAAAATCCTTTTTGTGTCATTGAGATAAGAGATGCGGGTTCGGGTGAGCAATGAATCCACTCGTGCGAAACGAAATCCTGAGTATCGACTGTCGGCATAAGTTGCCAACTCTGGTGTCTGTATAGCAACTTGATCAGGACGATCTAGCTTTCCCCTTGAGTTTCACCATAACATAATGCGGTTCAATCACCAATGAAAAAATATCAAGTGAATAACCTAGGTTTTGGAAGATTTCATCCACATGTACCCAGATAGCTGAACCACATCTTGGTTTTAATTTATTTAAGTTAACCCATCCACCTACTCGCCCTCCTCCCCCGAACGTATTTCTATAAAAGAATTTTTGAAGTGTATCATGATACACTCAACCAAGAAAAATAATTTCAAAATTTATTTTTTAATTTGCAAGAACTTTCCCTCCTTTTTCCAATTAAGAAAATAAAGAAAAGGGTAGTATATTTATAGAAAATTCTTTAACTTCTAGATTACCCTTGCCGATTGCTTGGGAAGCCCTTATTGACCTCTTATCGTGCCCTTGTTGATCACTCAATGAGGATATAAATTCCTAATCTGCTAGTTGACTGACAATTTTTGAACTCTTGTTGGCCTTGTGGAGTTTAGTGTTACAACAAGGTGAGTTCAACAATGTGGCAGCCTTCACTAACACCTCAATGAGACCTTTATGACTATCAAGACATGTAGTTTTTTTATTTTTCAAACATTGGGTAATTTTCCAAAATTTATAAAGGAAACAAGGCTCAACCTTACATATGGTGGTGTATCATGAAAACATACAAAGTTTAATCTATATAAGTGTATGAAATATTAAACCCTCATTAATCAGCTGTACTAAGACGATGATAAAAAAATAAGTAAGATAATGATTCTATGTTTTGCATGTGATGCCAACCAAAAGACAATGAGACATAAAATCTCCCTCTTTGGCTTTCTATGGAAAAATACTACACCACCTAAAATAGACATGGAATCTATACATAATAAATTCTTGCAAGATGTACCTAAAGAGTTTATTCTTCAAAATGAACTTGGACGCAAGACCAAACATCCCTAACACACCTACAACAACTACATCTCTCTTGTCATCCTCCATCCATCTTGATTTTTTGTGTCTTAATCTCCAAACAAATTTATCTAAGTTCCATGTCTATAATTACCAGTATCCTACACACATAGAAACACATACCCATGAAAAGCAACATGCAAAATACATGTATAGTAAAAAATATTATCAAGTCACCCCTATGGAGGTGAGTTATGATATGCTAAGCACAATCAACATGCAACAGAGAAACATAATTTCCCTAAAATAATGTCATACTCCCTTTAAGTGTATGCATATGAGGTAATATAAGTAAAGTGCAAATACAACTCGCCAACTCAATGAAACTAACAAACTTATTGTGCACGCAAATGTCTCCCTTGTCATGACATAGAGATTGTTTTGACATAGAAAGTCAAAGGAACGGTCTTATATGAAGGGGAGAAGATATATGAATAATTTTATAATCCTAACAACTATACATCTAGTAGATATAAAGGATAAATCAAATAACATACATAAACTACAACAACTTTGAATTAAAAAAAATTCATTAATTAAATTTATTTTACAAGTGAAAAGACTTTAGAAGCTTAAAACAAAAGTACAACAGAAAAGCAAAAAATCATAAGTCTCAATAGTCCCATTTGTCCTGCCTAGTTCCACTAGATTCATTCCTAGTATCCCTAGGTACCTCCAAGAAAAATCCAATAAAGGGGTTGGTGTCAATGATGTCACCAAAATAAGTAGTTAAGGAATTGATACGAGCATCTATAGCTCCTATCTTTGGATGATAGACATCAAATTGGCTCTAGTAGTATGAAAATAAGAGGTACCACTACTTAGATATCAAAAAGAGGGTCTAGGTTGAGTACATCGAGTAGGCCTAAAAAGGGGTACTATTGGTCAGTAAACAACTTGGCATAGTCGGGTGAAGAGGTTGCTTGCAAGTACATGAGCTACTAGTATATTATTGATAAGTTTATCCTGAAGTCGATCTCTAAAGGAATTGACAGTACTTTTAAACACTATTTATTTTATTAATTAGCTAACCAAATAATACTAAGCATTCTAAAAATTGTAGTTGAAAGATGAATGTAAAATCTAAAATAATCAAATAATTAAAATAAAATGAGTAAATTATTTCCAAACTAATATGAATGAATGAGTATGAAAAAATTAGCTAGCTATCCATTCTTCGATGGAACTGATAAGAGTCAAATTATTGCATTTTTGTTATGATTTAAATGTTGATATTTGTGTGAAAATTGCGTTTATTTGATTATTTAATCCACAAATGTCATTTCACGGGTATTTCGTGTTTAAAGTGCAATTTCAGGTAAAATCATAATTTTGGAGAAGTTTGGGACAAATTTCAATGAACCGGATTGAGTGCAAATAAAAAGAAAACAAAATTTCAAAATTTGGAATTTTGCCACCGGCGAGAATATTCTCGCCGCCGGCGAAAACCTTAAGGTGAAAACGTTGAAAATCATGCAGGGAGCACGGATTTTGGCACAGCAATCTCGCCGCCGGCCAAATCAATCTCGCCGCCGGCCAAATC
Source organism: Hippophae gyantsensis (assembly GCA_030763125.1). NCBI lineage: Eukaryota > Viridiplantae > Streptophyta > Magnoliopsida > Rosales > Elaeagnaceae > Hippophae > Hippophae gyantsensis. The sequence goes on along the minus strand of CM061031.1, from coordinate 49,100,713 downwards.
AATCTCGCCGCCGGCCAAATCAATCTCGCCGCCGGCCAAATCAATCTCGCCGCCGGCCAAATCAATCTCGCCGCTGGCCACAATAATCTAGCCGCCGGCGAGATTGAGCGGAACCAAAATCGTAAGTTTTCCAGAAATCTCGCCGCGGCGAGAACAATTTCGCCGCCGGCGAGTTTCGTTCAAAAACAGATTTTTTGGTTGTTTTGTTCCAAAATTGCCCCCCAAACCCTAGATCTATATATATAATATGATGGAAAAAGAGGGGGACGGCAGAGAGGGGAATTCAAAGACATTTTTGGAGGAGAGAAAGAAATTTTGGAGAAACTTGAAGGATCTTCACCATTGATGCTACCAAGTCTTCATCTTCTAGAGTTTTTCATCTCTTCTCGTTAGCTTTTATATTCTGCAATTTATTCAGTTTTATTATTAATGGATTCAATTGAAATAATGGTTGTTCGTATTTCCGTTATGAACTAATTCGTTTTTGCTAAGGCTATGATGTAGTTAAATCAAGGAAATCTAATTTCTTTGGTTATTGTTATATGAATTCATTGTTTTCAAGTTGAGTATTTATTTCCATGCTTAATGCTTTTAAATTTCTGATCAAGATTTAGATGATTTGTTGCATTATATTGAGACCGAGAGGAGATGTGTAATGAATGCTTCTTGTGATAAATACCGTATATTGAATGCGAGTTTGACACCTAATGCATGATGTATGTGGTTATTCCAGAAATTCCATAAATCGTAATGTGCTTATTTGTGATTAAATCTTCATAGAAATATAGTTGGTTTTCATAGATAAGTAATTCTAATATAACTTGAGAAAGAGTATTAGATAAGTTTGGGTTTTTCAACCATCACTTTTAGCTTTGATTCTCATATAACATAACTTTTAATCATTAGTGAACAACATTAAATTTTGTTATTTGCGTTTAGTTTTATGTTAATTTTATTTTTAAACAATTTCAACAATTCAGTTTTCAAATAAAATTAAGGTTAGTCAATTTCGGTACTTAGTAACGCCAATCCTTGTGGGTTCGATATCCGTACTTTTGTACACTTTATTACTTGAACAATTCGTACACTTGCAAAAATAAGCATCAGGAACAAATTAAATGATTTCACAATAAAGCTTCAAAAGTCACATTTATTGATTTTTTCTCTTTTAAATAGAGGAACCACAATAATCATGGTAAGCCCTCCCAAATCTCAATTAACTAATACCTTTTTAAATAGGTTTTGAAATTAGTTAATTAGAAAACCCAAGGAAGTATCTAATTTAACACAAATCAATATAATTAAATTATATTCTTATTCATAAATACACAAGATATAGATTATATATCTAATACTTAGTTCTAAAATAATCACTTTATTCATAAATTAGAATGGCCAATGATAATCCATAAACAAAGATATGAAAAGCTATGAATATGAAATAAATCAACTTTTATTAAATAAAATCATCAATTGTTCTTCCACTAATGGAAGCAAAACTAATATCTCATAAGCAAAACTTATCCTAATAAAATTAAATTAATTAAAATCAATTTAATTACAAAAGTCATAAGTAGAATACAATGAGAAATCAGATCTAACAATTAAAAATACCAACTTTTGATTTGCTATCTCCAACTCCTTGAATTGGTTGGTCTTCTTCCTCAAATCATTGAAAACAATTCACAAATGGAAGTTTTCTCTCTATTTTTTGTGTTGTTAATGGTGGAATTAAGCTATTATGGATAGTTAGGTTTTAAAAAGGTTTTAAGATGTATTTATAGGTTAGGTTTCGGTGAGGAGTAGATAAAAAATATTACAACTCATACTGAGGATTTCTGAAAGTTTAAAATGGGTTAGCCACCGCATGCATTTACGATACCATGGCACGATAGAAAAATAGATCCCTAAGTGCAACCTGAGACTCCTCTACTTGATATACATATTTATGCTACGCAACATACTGTTGTCTCTTTTAGAGAACATAAAACGTGCAAGCATACACGATCACAAGTAATAAAATTTGATAAGTGAGTTATCATTCCCATGGAGATTTGTAACTACAATTTGTTGAGGACTAAAATTATTTCACTCTGATTTTATCCAAAACGATCGTTGATTTGGAAAAAGTTTAAGAAAAGAGTTTAATAACAAAATAAAAGAAATCTAGGATTGCAGTTTTTCACCAAATTAATCCACTCAAATCATGTTATTTTCTCTTGATTTATATTTTTATAGTACATTTAATTTGTCGACCGAAAACTACTAATTTTATCCATACATCTCTTCCGAGCTCCGTATAGACACACCTTGTTAAATTAATTCACTATATTCCTATGAGAATTAAATTCACCAAGATTCATTACGTTCTAAGTTCTCAAATGGCCACACATACAATTAGGGTATATTCCTATCCTTCATCATACATGTCGTTCTATCCATGAGCAATATACACAAAAATGCCTCTTCCAAGTTTATTTAAGTGCCACGGATCATTTGATAAAATTCGTAAATAATCAAAAGCATTAAGCACAAATAGAATAAACAAATCGAACGTCTTATAAATCTTTCAAAAATAATTAAAATCAAAGCTTCATAAATTTAGATAAAATGCAACCCTAGAAAAATTAAATTACTTCATAAATTAAAAATTAAAATTACAGCAGTTAAGGAATATTAGATGAAGAACAAAGGAAAATTAAAACATCTCTTGGCACAAATATTTGGCAGACGTAGAACACAATAGAAGCCAAAAATGGTTTCTGCGTGTTCCACAGTCCAACCCCAAACTCTCCTAAAATTCCAAAATTCTAAAACTCCAAAACTTCAAAAAAAACATAAAACTCCCCTATTTATAGCTCCAAAAATACATCTAAAAAATATACATATTTTAGACACGCGGGAGACATTTTACATCAAAACTCAAAATAAAACGCATGGAGGACAAACGGTTACAATAAAAACAATATTTTAAACTGAGTGGGAAATAGCTGCGTGCTTCTAATTTTGTTTTCAAAACACGCTGCCATGTGTCACGATCTGATACGCTGAAAGAAATAGTGGGACACATAGTAACCTTTAATTGGTAGGAGGAACGGGCGCACGTGACATGGGTCGCACGGGATAACGGCGACAAGACGTATGGGGGACAGCGGCTGGAAACGTGAGTCGTTTCCGTGCTTTTGTTTTACCCAATATGTGCCACATGTCCGCTTCTCATTAGCTGGAGAAATATTGGAGACACATGGCCTTGTATCATTTGTTGTATGGATAGGCGCACGAAGATTATGTAGACTACGTCGCATGAGATCACGCCTTTTTGGCAGACGCGTAACAGACACGTGGGTCCCACTCTGTATGTCGGCCTGTGCAGTAGGTAGGCCCCACTCGGTGCACCGAGCAGCGTGCAATTGAATTCACGCGTCGATTCTCTTTTGTCGGGTCAGGTTGCACGCGCCTCATCTTATCCGTTCATCGCCTGATCGAACGGTTGGCGTTGTGCATTGGTGATGGTGCGTATGGCCTACTTTTCCTACGAAGAAAATTAAACTTTTCTTAATTGCATTTTAGCCCTCAAATTTAATTCATATTAAATTTTAAACTTGCTTTAATTACAATTAAGCCCAAATCTAATTTAAATTATATTTTAAACTTTTAATAATTAAAATTAAGCCCGATTTTAATTCAAATTATATTTTAGACTTTTATAAATTGCAATTAAACACTCTTTTATTTTAAATTATAGTTTTGGACATAAATTTGCAATTAAGTACGTTTTCGATTCAAAATATTTAATTTTCTTAAAAATATATTCCTTAACAAATAAACAGTAAATATTAATTTATTTAACTAAAATTAACCAAAAATGTCAAGAACATAGCAATTAAAATTAATAAAATAGGTGAAAATAACTATATAAAATACAGTTATCACATACATTGAAATCCCTAAATCACCTACCCTAGATCTCTCTATTACAGCATGACTTTTTCTAGGTCGCGATGCACAAATTTAACCTGATTTTTTATATGACAACCCAAAGCTACTCACCATATCATGCTTTTATCTGCACCTTGATGCACACTAATTTTAGGATTTTTTATATTCTTTTTCATTCCAACTTGTTCGAGTTGTCATTTATCATCCTGTTTTTACTCTTTTTTCTCATTTTAGTCCAAGATTCTTCCGAAGGCTCATAAATCTACAAAACACAAAATACCTTTCAAAACAACATAATTCTAAAATAAAAGCTTAAAAACATACAAATTATAGGTCAAAGATATGTTTATTAAATTTCTCCAAACATACATTTTACTAGTCCTTGAACAAAACAAAAACTAAAAAGATAAACAACAATACCAAAGCATAGAGTCTCATGTCTATATGTGCTATGGGAGGGCATAAGGGGCTTTGCAATATGCATATAACACAACGGTAGGACAAGCAATCAAACACCAATGGCACATAAATGTGTCAATAAATCTGTAAGTAGAAGTTGACTAGGAATCCAACTATCTTCCTAGTTGACTAGGAATTCAACTATCTTTCCCCAAACATTAATTCCATATAAATGTGTCAACCAACCCTAAGAAGAAGTTGACTAGGAGTCCAACTATTTCCAAGTTGAAACACTCCTAGTGATTCAACCCAACAACACTTGTATTCAATCATGAGGCCTTATCCCATACACTCACATAAGGAAATACTTCTTAATCTACCAAAGAAAACATGTGTCATACAACAATAAATACCAATCTATCAACAATAAGTAAGAAATATGCAACAAATCACTACAATAAGGAAGCATGTAAACACATAGAGAGACATATGAAATAGGAGAATGCAAGCTATGCATGCAACATGTCATACTAATATTCCTATTTATGTAAGGTTCATATAAAGGGATGTCAAGAGGAAGGAAGCATCACAACATAGAAACATAACATAAACTTAAAAATAGGACATACAACAAAGATGCAAAAAAACCACAGCACTCCCCTTTCCAACATGCATTTTATGCACACTCTTCCACTAAAACTATGCATGTGAGGCAATAAACATACTATGCATTCTACACTCTCAAAAACTCTCCCAAAATATAAGCATATACACATAGTTGAAAATAAGAAAACTGAAAGAGGGAAGTAAACTAAGTATTTTCAAAGAATTGTAGTCTTTGTAGATTAACCAATGCACTCAATGTAAACGTCCACATGACCATCAATCCATAAAGCATTTATGTAAAGGTATGACTAAATATTTGATTAGATGCTTCAGTGTGTATTGTGATAAACTTGTTTACTTTATATGCCATCAAGATATGCTTATATGAACCAAGCAAATGAAAATATAGACTTAAATTGTACCAAACTTCATACGTCCACATTTAGCCTATCCATCTACTAATGTAAGTGCTAACTGAAGATTTATATGAACCAAGCAAGTAGTGAGTAAGGAAAACACACATAAAAATCATGTTAAAGCAACTAGCATGGGAAAATACTGGTAAGGGATCAAATAATTAGGTAACATGCAAACAAAAAAGTTCATGGAGGTAAATAACCTTACAGAACAGTAAAAGCCCACACCATTGGTGACAAAAAGCTTTAGGATCGAGCACCTAGGCGATTAAGCCAAAACAAGGGTGACTTACTATGATACCAATTAAAGATTCTTATATGTAGGAACAATTACATGAAGGTCAATTGTTTTTTCAACTTAAAAAGGTAGCTAGGACCTAAATGAGGGGTGAAAACACCAACCCAATGAATCTTTTCACAAGCTCTATATGAATTTAGCCAAGGAAGCCTCACAATTTGAATTAAGCAATTAATATAGCAGAATTACAAAAAAGTATGCTTAATTTAACATATAATAAAAACAACCTATAGATACAAAAACAACAATCTATAGAATATATACTAGAGACGGTATGCCTCATAGCTCTTGTCTAGACTAACAGCATGCATATATGCAAACAATACATAGTTTATAATATAGGTATACATATTGAAAACCTAAAAGGATATCCAATCACTCCAAGACCTCATATGAGGGAGCATATTCGGTAATACTTTCATAGCATGTAATCAAACATACATAGCAAATCCTAGAAAAGAGTCAGACACTTGGTACACTTTTAAGGTAAGGAGATAAAGACTCCTTAGATACTCACACCAAACTAAAATGTAGATAAAAGGTAGATTATATTAACACACAATCTAATCAATCATGACTACAAAGAAAAAGCCTAAGACCCAATACAAAATCAGGTTAAGGAGATACTGACTCTTTATGGACTCAAACCAAACAGGTAAACAACAAAGTGATAAAACTCTTGAAAAATAATCACAGCTAATGTAAAAATAATCACTGATAAACAGTATAAACCAAAAGTAATATTCAATAGTCAAAAAGCTAGCAATAAATAATAAAAATCTTAGAGTTTAAACATTAGAGTATGGATAACACTAAGTATAACAAGGTAAACCCACATAGAGACTCTATCTATATGGTAACATCCATGGGTTACTTAAGGTAACCACTCTGTAACAAACCATTCATTAAATAATAAAATAATTACAACTCTGAAAGAAATAAAACCGCTATTATCTCTATCAATTGAGATCTTTGTCCGAATTTCCTATTACTACTCTTACTTCTTACTTTTTCAATGACCTAGTTTGACACACGAATCTAGCTTTCCTTTATAGTCAACACCACATAATATGGTGTGATCGATAACCATAGATTAGTAATAGGAAGTTTAATTACTCATAATCTTGAAGACCACCCTCAAACTCAAAACAACCTATCTCTTATTGCATAACAAGAGATATGAGAACTTAAAGAATTTAAATTAGTTCACTCTCACAATAAGGTTCTCATATAAGAAGAGAAGTTGCATGGAAGGCAGCTATCAACCAACATATGGCTCACATATTAAACCCATTCATATATACCATCTCTAGTGCTTACCACTCAAAAGCATAGTTTTACTCACACAACCACAATTCACTAATATCAAATAACACTCATGGTATTAGTGATCCAAAAGTAGAAAAATGAGATGTTAATTTGACAAATCTCCATTATATTTCTAGGATAAAGAAACAATAGAAAATGAGGGGTATTTATAGAAACCAACCAAGCCATGGCCAATCTTGCCACCACCTCACTTTGGACTTTGCCAACAATCTTGCCAAGGGTGGTAACGAGGGGAGTGGCAAGGTGAATGGTGAGGTGCTAAAAAATCTCATTTTTTGTTTCCAAAATTTCCAAGTAATTTTTATAAATACCCACTCATGAGACAAACCAAAAAATCGAGCGACAATACCGGCTTCTTCACATACTTGCTCGTTGAAAACCGCAACATTCCACCTAGCATTAGAATACAAAAACCAACCCTATGTCATGTACAAATATGCTCACATATAAAGTGTACCTAACTATGTACATGTGTGCATTAACGATTTGCATTAATCAATCTTACATAGAAGAGGGAAAATACACTAAGTAAAATAAACAAACACTGTATTTTGTGCACGGGAAGCCAACATATAGATATAGAGTACAACAAGACTTAAAAAGCTGATAAACCCTTAGGTTGTCCTAGTGGATGAGTTTAAGCCTCACGAGGGCTTTCAAAGATGATACCCAAAAATCAAACTAAAATGCAAAAAATTAAAAATAACCAAAAAAATAATAAACAAATAACAAACCAAATTTTCAACAAAATAAAAATGAAAAATAACAAAGTAGAAAGAATAGAAAAACATCACATGCTTTTAATCTCTTATAAGTTCACAACTAAAATCTATATCATAAGTTATTTTAATATTATAAATATTCATAATTTACTATAATAATTAGTGAAAAATTATATTCATACTCAAATGAAAAAATTATCAATATTAATTTGCCCAATTTCAATCTATGGAATCCAAATTCGTTTTGATTCTATCCTCACAAGGCACACTCTTAATAATAGTCATCCTATTAGTTTAAGCACTCATTCAAAGATATATGCAAATAGAATTTATTTAAGGAAATAAACTAATAGTTTTGCGTATGTTTAAAGAACAAAAGACTCAAAGTAATGCATAATATTGATCTCATGAAAGTAGTAGAATAAAAGGGTTTATAGAGAAATCAAATACTATTTTCATGCATAAGTCAAAATCATCAAATAAAAATTTCAAATTATATGCCTTATAAAGATGAAGAAAATATAATGACTTCTTAGGGTTTTATTTTTTTTTTCTATTGTATTTAACCATTTTTCACGACTTTGTAGGATATTTCTAAGTCAAAGTATTTAGTTTATACAATTCATTTTTCTCTTTTTCTTATTTTTCTTTCTCTTTTTCTTAAAGGTATTCTCTTTTTTAGAGATGACCTATATACAGTTTGTACATATTTTTATATGATATAGTAAGTAACTAATTTTTGGCCTTTTCTTTTGTATTGCCCTAAGTAACCCCATAGATGACTCTTTTTTAGAAGTCATGCATGAATGAATAGAAAGACATATACTTTAAATATTTAGTAAATAAATATGACACTTGAAATTGATGAGAAATCCAAGCATTCAATACGAAACCTATACATATCATCTAACCATTTGAAATTGATAAGAAATATGTTTAAAAGGGTATAAAAAAATTTATCACTCAAAATGGAAAGACAATGACTCAAAATATTCTTATAAGGTAGTCTTCACTATTTGATTTATATACACCGATTTTGGGTCTTGATGATTTCCAAAATTGGGTATAATTTATCACTTCTCAACTTTAAATTTAGTCTAATTTTATTTAATTTTTATTTATTTTAGACTTCATTATTATTATTATTTAAATTTTATTGCAAATTTAAAGAAAATGAAATTCTAAAATTTTAGAAGTATATCATTAAAAAATTCTTAAATTTAAATGAAGATTTATTTCAATCAAATTAAAATTAAAATTTATCTAAATATATATATATATATATATACTCACAAAACGAAACAGAGAAAAGAGAGAGGGAGGGCCGCGAAAGGAGAACTCAAAATAAAAAAATAAAAAAATAGAGCGGTGGCACAGAGAGCCGGAGGAAAAAAACAGATTGAAAGCAACAGATTTACTTAAAAATAGCTTCTATTTGGGATTTAATTTTCTTTCGATTCTTCTAAGAAAAATTACGGTAAATTAATGCATGTTAAATTTAATTTTTAGTATGAACTAATTTTTCTTTATTCTAAGAAAAAGATATAATTTAATTCTTAGTTATACTTCATTTTTATGTTAATTTGAATTATTTCTATTTATGCTTGTTTGATTTATTCTTTGCTTCTAATTAACTCTCATTAATTAAATGATTTTAGTTTTGTGATTTATTATCGAAAGAGAAAAATATAGGATAGAAGTGAAATATTTTGGTATAGGTAAATATAGAGATCAAAAGATTTATATGAACCTGTGTAGTATTAAAATCATTAGTCTTAATGTTTTCTTGCTTTATTAAATTACATATTCTTGTGTAAATTGATGAACAAGAATGTTTCTAATTGACTATCGAAAGAGGCTTTTGGATTGTTTTGGAGATTGCTAATAAAAGAGAAAATTAAATTCAATGAGCTAGATGAGTAAAGCATGGTGAACAACTAGGTGAAATCGATTTCGTAGATGTTTTCTTCTCGTTGATTTGATTCTCAAACAACATCTTTATTTTTTTTTGCACATTTTCTTTAAATTTATTTTATTTTAAATTTCAATTACAGCAACTTTAGTGACTTCTTTAGATAAAATTAAGATTAATATAATTTTAGTATTTGTCAAAAGTAAGTTACCAATCCTTGAGGATGATACTCTTCTTATCACTTTATTATAAAACTACGATACTATGCACTTGTAGTTTTATACCGATCATGTTTTTGGCGCCGTTGTCAGGTATTGATTTTTTTCTTATTTTTGCCAATATCAATACAAAGTAATCTTGGTTTTAATTTAGAATTATATTATATTTTTATTTTTATTTTTCCTATTGTTTTTATTTTTCTTTATATGTGTTTTTAATGTTGGATACACCGTGTTAGAACTCAAAACATTATTCCTTTTGATCCGAAAATTGAAAGAACCTTTAGATCGCAAAGAAAGAAGAAAGTACTAGCCATGACAGAAGAAGAACAGAATGTACAACCATGCACCTTGAGGGATTATGTAAGGCCAATTATGAATGACAATTACTCAGGTGTAATACGCTAGACCATTAATGCCAATAATTTTGAGCTCAAACATGTGTTGATTAGCATTGTGCAATAAGCTCAATTTAGTATATCACCACTTGATGATCACAATATTCATTTGGTGATGTTCTTGGAGATTTGTGACACTGTAAAGATGAATGGTGTTATTGAGGACACTATTAAACTGAGATTGTTTCCTTTTTCATTGAGAGACAAGGCTAGAGGTTGGATAAAATCTTTACAACCATGAAGCATCACTAGTTGGCAGGACATGATAGAAAAGTTTCTTGCTAAATTCTTTCCACCTGCAAAAACAGCCCAAGTCAGGAGTGAGATTGGTCAATTCAGGTAAAATAATTTTGAGACACTTTATGAAGCATAGGAAAGGTATAAAGATATGATTTGGACAAACTAGAACCATAGTTGATGTTGCTTCTTTTACAACTTTGATGTCAAACACAGTTGAAGGTTTTACTTCTCTTTTGAAGGAAATGGCCTCGAAAAACTATCAATGGCCAACTGAATGATCTATGGTTAAAAAAGTTAATGGGATTCATAAATTGGAGCCGTTTGCTGTTCTTTTATTTCAAGTAGCTTCTCTATCTAATCAGATTTCAACCTTGACAACCCAAAGTTGCAGAATATGTTGCAACTTCAAGTATGACAATTCCGATGAATGAAGCAAGTCAATAATAGGTTAAATACATCAACAATCGGAACTACAACTATCGTGGAAAACCTATGCCAAATTACTACCATCCATGGCCTCGAAATCATGAGAATTTTTCATATGGAAACACAAAGAATGTGCTGAAACCTCCTCCAGGGTTTGATAGTCAACCAAGTGAGAAAAAAATGTCACCTGATGATGCCATAATTTTATTTGTTGAGGAGACCAAAGCAAGGTTTAAAAAGAGTGATTCATTGATGGATAACATTGAAACTCATTTTATGGGAACCATTATGAAAATTATTGAAGTGAAAATTGGGAAATAGCCAAAACCATCAATTCCTAACAAAGATGAACTTTTCCGAGAAATACAAAAGTGAATCCAAAGGAACAATGCAATTCCATTACACTTAGGACTGAAAGAAAAATTGAGAGGTCACCATCAAAGGAAACCGAATCCACCCCTATAGCTCCAAAGGACAAAGCAATCATAAAGTAGAAGAAGATAAGATTGTTGATAAACTAAGAGAGACTGACATGCCTCCATCAATTTCATTTCCCGACAATCCTCTTATTCTCTCTACTCCACTTCCTTATACTCAATGATTTCAAAAACAAAAATTAGATCAACAATTTTCTAAATTTTTGGATATTTTTAAGAAAATTAACATAAATATTCCTTTTGTATATAACTTGTAACAAATGCCAAATTATGCCAAATTTCTAAAGGAAATTATTTCTAAGAAGAGAAGGTTAGAGGAGTTCAAAATAGTTAAGCTTTCTGAAGAATGTAGTGCCATTCTTTAAAAGAAATTACCCCAAAAAATAAAATATCTAGGGAGTTTCACTTTGCCTTGCACTATTGAAAATTCATTTTTTGATAAATTTTTATGTGATCGTGGTGCTAGCATTAATCTTATCTGTTTATAGGAAATCAGGACTTAGAGAGATAAAACAAACTACAATTTCTTTGCAACTAGCAGATCGATCCATCAAGTATCCATATGGAATCATGAAGATGTATTGGTAAAGTTGGATAAATTTATTTTTCCAACTGATTTTGTGGTGTTAGATATGGATAAAGACCAAGATATCCCATTGATTCTTGGCTGACCAATCTTGGTTACGGGAAGGGCTTTAATGGATGTTCAAAAGGGTGAGTTAACATTGGAAGTGAACAAGGAAGAGTAAAATATTAGATCATCACATTGTGAAAATTGGGTTCATAAGATATATTAATAAATTAACTACATATATGTATTCATAAAGCTCATATATTTCATAAAGAAAGACATAAAAATTGATAAAGAAAAGTGTAGAAGAAGAAATAAAATCAATCTCTTGAATTGTAGTGTTAATCTCCTCTTGAATCTCCACCAAAATTGTGTCCCTTCTTGAATTTTTCTGTATTTTTCTCTCTTTTTAGCTCCAAAAATTAACAAAAATTATGCTAATGATGATCCTTTAGGGTTTATGGGGTGATTAGGGGCTTAAATATAGCTCAGGTGCAATTAGGACCATCATATCAGCTTTAGATCAAGGGCTGAGATCAAAACAAGCAAAACTGATAATGCTAGCCAATCACAGTGCAACACATGACCCTTATGGTCATAGAGTCATCAAAGATTAGGAATAAAATACATTCACATACCCTTTGGATTGTGCAATGCCCTGACAACATTTCAATGTTGCATGATGGTTATCTTTTCTAATATGGTGGAAGATATAATGAAAATTTTCATGGATGAAATTTTTGGTTTTTGGTACATCTTTTGACCATTGTTTGCATAATTTAGCTCTTGTTTTGCAGAGATGTGAAGATAAAAAATCTTATCCTAAACTAGAAGAAGTGTAATTTCATGGTTCAAGAATGTCATCTAAAGGAATTGAGGTTGATCGAGTTAAAATTACAACCAAAGAAAAACTACCACTTCCAAAGAATGTGAAGAGAATCAGAAGCTTTTTAGGACTTGTGGGATTTTATAGAAGATTTATAAAGGATTTTTGTAAACTCTCTAAACCTTTATGTAATCTTCTTGAAAAAAAAATTTCATTTGACTTTGATGATGTTTGCTTGTAGGCCTTTAATGCAATCAATGAGAAAATGATTTCAACACCAATAATGACTGTACATAATTGGATTCAACCTTTTGAAGTCATATGTGATGCAAGTGATTTTGCAATTGGAATAATGTTATGACAAAAGAGAAACAAACTGTTTAGGACCATATACTATGCAAGATGGACATTGAATTATATAACAACTAAGAAGGAGATGCTTGTTGTGGTGTTTTCTTGTGACAAATTTTGGTTTTACCTCATTGGTACAAAGGTGATAGTGTTCACTAATCATGCAGCATTTCATTATTTTTTTAGCAAGAAGGATGCTAAGCCTAGACTGATTTGTTAAATTCTTCTTCTTCAAGAATTTAATTTGGAAGTTCGAGATAAGAAAGGAAGAGAAAATTTAGTTACTGACCATCTCTCTCAGTTGGAACAAGAGGAAATAAAACCAAATTTAGTGATTGGGGAAGCATTCCCTGATGAGTAGTTGTTTGCATGTGAGATCAAACTTCCTTGGTATGCTGATATTGTAAACTACCTAACTTGTATGGTATTTCCACCAAATATTACTTATCATTAACGTAAGAAGTTTTTGCATGATATGAAATATTATTTTTTGGATGAGCCTTTGCTTTTCAAAAGATGCCCTGATCAAATCATTCGAAGATGCATGCCTGAAGATGAGATGCAAGCCATTCTCCATCATTGCCATTCCTCATCATATGGAGGACATTTTGGAGTAACACAAACAACAGCTAATGTACTTCAAAGTGGTTTCTTTTGGCCCTATGTGTTTCATGATAGTTATACTTTGGTGAAAACTTGTGATTGGTGCAAACATATGGGATGTTTGGGGGATTGATTTTATGGGTCTTTTTCCTCCATCTTTTGGCTTTGTTTATATCATGTTAGCAGTTGATTATGTCTCAAAATGGGTGGAGGTAATTTCCGCAACAACAAAGGATGCAAAGATAGCGTTTAAATTTCTACATAAGAACATATTCACAAGATTTGGCACTTCACGAGCTATTATTAGTGATGAAGGGTGATCGGTCCAAAACTACAAGTGCACAACATAGTAGTTTTATAATAAAGTGATAAGAAGAGTATCGTACTCAGGGATTGATAACTTATTTTTGACAAATACAAAAATTAGACTAATCTCAATTTTATCTAGAAATATCACTAAGGTTGTTGTAATTGAAATTTAGAATAAAATAAATTTAAAGAAAATAAAGATGTTTAAAAATGAATTTAATAGGAAGAAAAATTCTAAAAAAAGAGGATTTTGTATTATATTAATTATTCATAATAATGTTTTAATATTTATCATTGAATGAGTCTTTAAATACTAACTTAAAAGTACTCAAATTATATCGATTTCACTTAATCCTTCATTATGTTTTACTCATCTAGTTAGTTCAATTTAATTCTCTATGTTTGTTAGCAATCTTCAAAAAAATATCCCAAATTCTTTTTCGATAGTCAATTAGAAATAATCTTGTTAATTAATTTACATAAGAGTATGCAATTTAATAAAGTAAGAAAGCATTAAGACAATGATTTTAATACTACATAGGTTCATACAAATTTTTCGATCTTTATATTTACCTATACCGAAATATTCTAGATCTATTCTATAATTCCCTCTTTGGATAGTAAATCACAAGACTAAAATCATCTAATTAATGGCCAGTTAATTAGAATCATTAAACTTAGAATAAATCAGACAAACATAAAGAAAAATAATTTAAATTAACATAAAAAATAAAGCATAGTTTGGAATTAAATTCCTTCTTTTTCCTAGAATAAAGAAAATATTTGTTTATGCTAAAAATTTAATATAACATAAACGAATTCACCATAATTTTTTTTAGAAAAGTTGAAATAAAATTGACTCACAAAAAGAATATGCTTTTGCTTTAATTTTGGGTTACTATTCTCTCTCCTTTATTTGTTTGCTACTACACTGCTTTTTCTATTTTTTTCTTCCCTTTTTTTTCTATCGTGCTCCCTTCTGGTAGCTGTTTCTTTCTATCTCTACCGTTGTTCCCCCAATTCTCTTCTCCTCTATCTATATATATATCAAACCCTCAACGCCTCTTTTTTCTTATATATATATATATACATTAAACCCTATCCTATCCTATCATATCCTATAGATATTAAACTTTTCAATCCCAACGTCCAATCTGATTTTATTTTTTATTATATATAACTTAATTTAAATTTGATTATGTAAAATTTCATTTGAATTTGAGAGTTCTTAGACGATATGCTTCTAAAATTTTGGATTTTTATTATTTTTAAATCTGGAATAAAATTTAAATATTAATAATAATGAATTCCAAAATCAATAAAATTAGACTAAAGTTAAAGTGGAGAAGTGATAAATTATGTCAAATTATACAAGTCATCAAACACCTCAAACTTAAAATTTTGTTTGTCCTTAAATAAAAAGAAAATAAAAGAAAAGACAATTGTAGATAGTGTCAACAAGACCCTATAGAGAACTACTATCACTCATCAATCCATGATCTATATTTAGATTTTATCACTAATACCTTACTCATTTTACATCGATGATAACAAGAAAATCAATCAAAATTTAGCAATTTGTCAAGCAAGAGTTAAAAATTTACTTCAATCTAAAGCTAGGTCCTTGAGTGTGTGTATACAATAGTCAATTTAACTCCAAACCATCAGCAAATTCAAATAAAAGTAGAATAACTGAAATCAAAAGAATTCTCTCAAAACTTAACTCCATAAGTCTAATTTTCAGAAATCATCTCCACTAATGTAATCAATACCAAAATCAGAGATAAAAAGGTCTTTAATTAGAGTTGTAATGACAGGTCATAGGGTGAGGGCTAAGAAAGAAATAGATATGAAAAAATCAAAGTAAATTGGGAAAATACTTAGTAGAAAAAAACAATAAAAAGAATATCCAAAAGATTTATAGCATAGCTCTTTCTTGACAATATGTTCATATTGATGACAATATTGTTGTCATACTCAATAAGGGTGGTGCTCTTTTTTTTTCTTTTTTTCTTCACCTTGATACTCAATAAGTGGAGTGCTTTTTTTCTCTTTTTTTTGTGTGGTTACTTAGACACTCATAGTTTTTTACTAATTTCAACCACTTTAACCCTTTTTCGATTCTTTCCTTTTCACTTTATTTTTTTGTTTCACACTTTGATCAAATAAAGCAAACATAATGTGGATTATTTAATTCGAACTAACTTTCTTTTTAAATACAAATTTTCACCAAAATATTTTCTCAAAATTTAAGATAAATTTATGGTTTTTCAGGCTTAGAATAGGAATGATTTATGTAGTTAAAAGAACAAATAAGATTTATGTAAAATAAGGCTCAAAAGGGGTTGACTAAGGGAATACACCATGTAACGATGGCATGATAATTAGGACATATGGGAAAACGTTTTGGTTGTGAAAAAAATTGCCTAGATCATTTTTCTAATATTTGGTATCAATTAGGATTTTGCCTCAAGGATCTATCAACGAATTCTAGAGAAAAGCAAGATTAAACTTTCCTAACCTAGTTAATTTATTTCCTTCTCTTCATAGGCAAAATGGAGTAGAGAAAATTTTACTATGTGGTCAATTATTTTCAAGGACAATGATTTAAATCAAAGTACCTATAAAACTTTAACTAATATAATAGCAGATTTTGAAAAATTTCTCAAACCCATCCTCAATCACAAATTTCATAGTCATAGCGAATTCAATCATACTCAAATACATGCTTGAAAAGAGAATCCAACAACTCAAGACTATAATAGTTGACACCCTTAAACTTAAACTAAACAATGTCATCATTGTAATTTAAAACTGAGACAAATAGAAGAAATGAAAGGAACGTCCGTACAAAATAAATCAACATCAAAATCCAAATTATTCAAATAGATAATAATAAAAGAAAAGAAAAGAAAAAATAAAGTTTTATGGACTGCCTCCCATAAGTGCTTGTTTTATAATCTACAGCCAGACTTTTCAATCTTCATCAATCAGGATTTTGAAAAGGAATAAATGCACAATGCCTCTCTACTTGTTCTCCATAATACTGCTTCAATCTCTGACCGTTAACTCTGAATAGATTCCCTGCCTTGTCCTTCAAGTTTATTGCTCCAAAAGTGGAAACTTTGTCAATTGTATAAGGACCTTTCCATCTCGATCTTAACTTGCTCAGGAAGATTTTTAGTCATGAATTGAAGATCAAAGCCTATTTATCATGCCACTTCTTTGTCTGTTCTTTGTAGATCTTTGCATTTTCATATGTATCATTATGAAACTCAACCATCTCATTCAATTGAATAATTTCCTTCTCCTCTGTTGCCTTCAAATCAAAATAAAACTTCTTTACAGCCTAATAAGCTTTATGCTTTAACTCAATAGGAAAATGACATGATTTTCCAACCAAAAATTCATCCATGAGAATTTTCATTATATCTTCCACCATATTAGAAAAAATAGCCATCATGCAACGTTGAAATGTTGATGAGGCATTACACAATCCAAAAGGCATCCTTCTAAAAGCAAATGTTCCATAGGGGCATGTGAATTTAGTTTTCTCCTAATCTTTGGGGGCTATGGAAATCTGGTTATACCTTGAGTAACCATCTAACAAGAAATAATAGAGATATTTGGCCAATCGATGTACCATTTGATCAATGAATGGAAGTGGAAAATGATAATTCCTTGTTGCTTTTTTCAACTTGCTATAATCTATACATACGCACCAACTTGTGACTAATCTTGTAGGAATAAGCTCATTGTTGTCATTTTTTACCACCATCACTCCACCCTTTTTTGGTACAAAATGCACTAAACTTACCCATGAGCTTTTTGAAATAGCATAAATAATTCCAGCATTGAAGAGCTTCAAAATTTCAGCTCTCATAACTTCATTGCTGGATTTAATCTTCTTTGGGGCTTGATTGATGGTTTGTAAGGTTCATCCATTAGAATCTTGTGCATCCAAATGATATACTTGTACCTTTTATGTTAGAGATAGTCCATCCAAATGCTATTCTATGCTCCCTTAACACACATAGTAAATTTTAATCTTCTTTGGGTGTAAGTGATGCCACAACAATCACTATAAAGGTGTAATTATCACCTAAAAACACATAGCGAAAATGCTCAGGAAATTACTTCAACTCTGGAGTTGTAGTTTGCGGCACTTTTTCTATAGAGATTATACAATCTGTCTTTGCTACTATTGACTCTAGTCTCTCCACTTTTGTGCTACACAATGTAACCTACTGCAATACTTCCAAGGAAAATACATAGTAGAGAAATTCTTCACTAACGAAAGGTAAATCAGGTTCACAAATAGCAGAGTTATTGAAATCAATAACATGAGATGATGTGGTGATACATCATTCTAGATGATCGTTTAGCATATCTTCTTGAAAGGCTTTTACGACACATTGCTCAATAACATATAATCGAAAGCAAGTGCTTAGATCTTCTGGAAATCTCATAGCTTCGTAGATGTTGAATGTAACCTCTTCCTTGTTAAATCTAAATGTTAACTCACCTTTTTGAACATCCATTAAAGTTCTTCAAATAGCCAAGAATGGTCAGTCAAGAATTAGTGGGACATTTTGGTCTTCATCTATATCTAACACCAATAAATCAACAAGAAAAATAAATTTATCCACCTTTACCAATACATCTTCTATTATTCCATATGGATACTTGATGGATTGGTCTACTAGTTGTAAATAAATTGTTGTTTGTCTTATCTCTCCAAGTCCTAATTTCCTATAATCAGACAGTGGCATAAGATTAATGCTAGTACCAAGATCACATAAAAATTTATCAAAAAATGAATTTCCAATAGTGCAAGGAAAAGTGAAACTCCTTGGATCTTTTAATTTTTGAGGTAATTTCTTTTGAAGAATGGCACAATATTCTTTAGAAAGCTTTACTGTTTCGAACTCCTCCAAACTTTTCTTCTTGGAAATGATGTCCTTTAAGAATTCAGCATAATTTGGCATCTATTCTAAGGCATTTACAAAAGGAATATTTATGTGAATTTTCTTAACGATATCCAAAAACTTAGAAAATTGCTTATCTAATTTTTGGTTTTGAAAACGTTGAGGATAAGGAAGTGGAGTAGAGAGAATAGGAGGATTGTCATTACATGAAATTGATGGAGGTATGTTAGTCTCTCTTAGTGTATCATCAACAATCTTCTTTTCTTTTAGTTTCTTATTGCTTTGGTCATTGTTTGGAGCTGTAGGGGTGGAGTCGGTATCCTTTGATGATGACATCTCAATTTCTCTTCCACTCCTTAGTGTAATGGTATTGCATTGTTCCTTTGGATTCACTTATATATTTCTAGAAAAGGTTCCTCTTTGTTGAGCATTGATGGTTGTGGCTAGTTTCCCAATTTGCACTTCAATATTTTTCATAGTGGCTCCCATATAGTTAAAATGAGTCTAAATGTTATCCATCTGTGAATCATTTTTTTACACTTGCTTTGGTCTCCTGAATAAAGGAAACATTGGCTTCCTCAAGTGACATTTTCTTCTCGCTTGGTTGACTATCAAACCCTAGAGGAGGTTACAACACATTCTTTGGGTTCCATAAGAAATTCTCATGATTTCGAAGCCTTGGATGGTAGTAATTTGGTATAGGATCACCACGATAATTGTAGTTCTGATTTTTGATGTATTGAACATTCTCTTGACTTTCTTCATTCATCAGAACTATCTTACATGAATTCGTAACATATTCTGTACTTGGTGGTATTCTTTGGGTTGTTAAGGTTGAAATTTGATGAGATAGAGAAGCTACTTGAGCTGAAAGGGCAGTAAATGGCTCTAATTCATAAATCTCAGCAACTTTCTTAGCCATAGATCTTTCAGTTGGGCATTGATAATTGTTTGAGGTCATTTCTTCCGAAAGAGAAGTAGCCTCTTTAGGTATCTTTGACATCAAAGTTTCACCAGAAGCAACATCAACTATAGTTCTATTTTGCCCATTTAACCCATTATAAAACATCTAAACTTGCAACCAATCTGGCAATCCATGTTGAGGGCAATGCCAAATCATATCTTTATACCTTTCATATGCTTCATTGAGTGCCTCAAAATCGTTTTGTCTGAATTGACCAATCTTACTCATGAGTTGGGTTGAGTTTATAGGTGGAAAGAATTTAGCAAGAAAATTTTCTGTCATGTCTTGCCAACTAGTGATGTTTCCCGGTTGTAGAGATTGTAGCCAACCTCTAGCCTTGTCCCTTAATTAAAAAGGAAACAATCTCAATCTAATGGTGTCTTCAGTAACACCATTTATCTTTACAGTGTCATAAATCTCCAAATGAATATTGGGATCATCAAGTGGTGATCCACTAAATTGGGCTTGTTACACCATGCTGATCAACGCTGGTTTGAGCTCAAAATTATTGGCATTAATGGTCTGACATCTTACACCTGAGTAATTTTCATTCACAATTGGCCTTACATAATCCTTCAGGTGTGTGGCATTGGATTATGTTCTCCTTTATCCATGGCTAGTATTTTCTTCTTTTTCGTGATCTAAAGGTTCTTTCAATCTTTGAATCAAAATGAATAAAATTTTGAGTTCTAGCACAGCGCATCCAATGTGAAAAACACACCTAGAAAAGAAAAAATAAAATAAAATATAAAAAATAAAATATAATTATAAATTAAAACCAAGATTACTTTGTATCGATATTGGCAAAAATAAGAAAAAAAATCAATCCCCGGCAACGGCGCCAAAAACTTGATCGGTGTAAAACTACAAGTACACAATATCGTAGTTTTATAATAAAATGATAAGAAGAGTATCGTCCTTAGGGATTGATAACTTATTTTTGAAAAATATCAAAATTAGACTAATCTCAATTTTATCTAAAAAAACACTAAAGTTATTGTAATTGAAATTTAAAATAAAATCAATTTAAAAAATATGTAAAAGAAAATAAATATGTTTAAAGATCAAATTAATAGGAAGAAAACTTTTAGAAAATCGATTTCATCTAATCCCTCACTATGCTTTACTCATCTAGTTAATTGAATATAATTTTCTTTCTTTGTTAGCAATCTCCAAAAAATATCCAAAAGCCTTTTTCGATAGTTAATTGAAAATAATCTTGTTAATTAATTTACATATGAGTATGCAATTTGATAAAGCAAGAAAGTATTAAGACTAATGATTTTAATACTACATAGGTTCATACAAATATTTTGATCTATATATTTACCTATGTTGAAATATTTTAGATCTATCCTATAATTCTTTCTTTCAATAATAAATCATAATATTAAAATAATCCAATTAATGGCCAGTTAATTAGAAGCATTAAACTCAGAATAAATTAGACAGACATAAAGAAAATAATTCAAATTAACATAGAAAATCAAACATAATTTGAAATTAAATTGCATCTTTTTCCTAGAATAAAGAAATATTAGAATCTGCTCTCGCTTTAATTTTATGTAGTTGTTTTCTCTCCTTTGTCAGTTCACTTTTGCACTGCTTTTTTTATTTTTTTTCTTCCTTTTTTTTCAATAATGCTCCCTTCTGGCGACTATATCTTTGTATCTATGCCGTTGTGTCCTTTTTTTTCTTATATATATATATATATATATATATATTAATTTAAATTTAATTTATATAAAATTTTATTTAAATTTGAGAGTATTTAGATGATATACTTCTAAAATTTTGGATCTTTATTTTCTTCAAATCTGTAATAAAATTTAAATAATAATAATAAATTCTAAAATCAATAAAATAATAAATAAAATTAGACTAAAGTTAAAGTTAAAAAGTGATAAATTATATCAAATTATGGAAGTTATCAAAGGGACCTACTTTTGCAATAAGTTGTTTGACAACCTTATCTCTAAATATGGAGTGAAGCACAAGATAACACTTTCCTACCATCCTCAAACTAATGGCCAAGCTAAAATTTCAAATCGAGAAATCAAGAATAAACTTAGGAAGATGGTCAATACCAATAGAAGGGATTGGGCAAAGAAGCTTAATGATTCTTTGTGGGCATACCGTACAGCTTTTAAAACACCTATCAGGATGTCTCCTTATTGATTAGTGTTTGGAAAAGCATGTCATCTCCCTGTTGAGTTGGAGCATAAAGCTTATTGGCCTATGAAGAAGTTTAATTTTGATTTGAAGGCAGTAGGGGAAAAGCAACTTTTTCAATTGAATGAAATAAATGAGTTCTGGAATGATGCGTATGAAAATGCAAAGATCTATAAATAATGGGAAAAAAGTGGCATGACAAACATATTCTTAGGCGTGAGTTTACTCTAAGATAGCAGGTTTTGCTTTTAAATTCACGACTAAAACTCTTCCCGGGTAAGTTATGATTAAGATGGATAGGTCCTTATACAATTGGCAAAGTTTCCACTTTTGGAGTAATAGACTTGAAGGACAATGCAGGGAATATAATCAGAGTTAACGGTTAGAGATTGAAGCACTATTATGGAGAACAAGTGGAGAGGAATTGTGCATTTATTCCACTTTGAAATCATAATTGATGAAGATTGAAAAGTTTGACTGTAGACTATAAAACAAGTGCTTATGGGAGGTAACCCATAAGAATTTCTTTTATTTTATTTTTTATCACTATTTGTATAATTTGGATTTTGATGCTGGTTTATTACGCATGAATAAAATGTTGAAAATTACAAACTAATGTAGATCTATCATAAAAAAAAAGTTCCTTTCATTTCTTCTATTTGTCTCACTTTTGAATTACAATGAGGACATTTTTTAGTTTAAGTTTGAAGGTGTCAACTTCTATAGGAAAATTCAATCTTGCTTTGCTCTAGAATTCTTTGATGGATCCTTGAGGCAAAATCCTAGTTGATACCAAATATTAGAGAAATTACCTAAGTAATTTTTTTGTCACAACCAAAAAGCTTTCTCAGCTGTCCAAATTATCATGCCATCATTGCATGGTGTATTCCCATAGTCAACCCCCTTGAGCCTTATTTTACATAAGCCTTATTTGTTCTCTAAACTATATAAACCATTCTCATTCTAAGCCTAAAAAACCATGAACTTACCTTAAATTTTGAGAAAAATACTTTGGTGAAAATTTTCATTTAAAAAGAAGGTTCAAATTAAATAATCCATTTTATGTTTGCTAGATTTGATCAAAGTGTGAAAAAAAGAGAAAGTGGAAGGCAAGAATCGAAAAAGGGTTAAAGTGGTTGAAATTAGTAAAGACTATGAGTATATGGAAATCACACCAAAAAAAAAAGAAAGATAAAAAGGAAAGCACTCTACTTATTTAGTATGACAACAATATTGTCCTCAATATGAGCATATTGTTTAGAAAGAGCTATGACACGAATCCAGTGGATATTCTTTTTTTTCCTACCAAGTATTTTTCTAGTTTGCTTTGATTTTAAATATCCATTTCTTTCTTAGCCCTTACCCCTATGGCCTGCCATTATAGCTTTGATTAAAGACCTTTTGATCTCTAATTTTGGTATTTGATTACATTAGTGAAGAGGATTTCTGAAAATTGGATTTATAGGGTTATGTTTTGAGAGAGTTTTTCTAATTTCAATTGTTCTACTTTTATCTAAATTTGTTAGTAGTTTGGAGTTAAATTTATTATTTTATACACACAAACTCAGGTCTTATTAGGGGAGGAAGCCAAAATGATGGTTATATAGAGTTTTTTAATATTCCAATATAAGGGCCTCAGATGGTCAGTATAAAGAAGTATTGTAAAATTAAAGAAGAATTAAACTATTTTAAGACCTCGGTGTTAAGTGAGATTGTCACTTTAAAGCAATATCAATCACAACACATGTTAGGCATGACACCATACTACAATCAAGGCATTTCCCATTGGCCAGACACTCCACCATCCATGCCACCCATGTAATCTCATGGAGCCCAACCTATATCCTCTATGGGATATAGTCATTCTATTGGTTCTCCATTTATGTCAGGAATGTAGATGCAATCAAGTAGTGGTTCAATGTCTCCAATGCAATTTGTGCATTCTTACCATCCATCACTTAATGAATGATTTGATGAGAATGTCCTTCCAATAGCTACCCTACATGGGACTTCTCCTCCATTTGGTTAATCATTTGTGGTAAGATTTAAAGGTTATGTAGATAGTTTATTATTATTATTATTATTATTATTATTATTATTATTATTATTATTATTATTATTATTATTATATATTTTATTTATTATATGTAATGTTTAAATTTTTTAAAGAATATGAAATGTTATTGAAACATCCATCATCTACGAACTATGTTGATATTGAAACAGTACAACAATTGCACAATGATAGAATGATTCATAATCAATATTTGCCAAATTATTGGTGAATATTAATTAATCAAGCATTACTCCACCATTGTCCACTACCCATGCCTTCTGATGCTACAACCGTTCAAGAAGTTGTTGGACAATATGTGGCTTGGTCGTTGAATCAAGTTATGATAAATTTTGATACGATATTATTTTTGTTACTTAAGATAAAATAATTTTACTACTATTATATTATTATTTTTTATTGTTACTAACATATATAATACATCTTCTTTAGTCTATTATACAAGAATTAGTAAGTTTGGTACATTTAAGAGATACAAAGCAAGTATCTCATGTAAAATCTATGTGTAATAGATAGTCATCATGCACTAAGTCATTCGAGAAGAAATCATAGAAGATGTATAGTTATGAATATGCTTTAAACTTCAACAAAAATCTTTGCTCTTTAATGACTATTGTTGTGAGCAAGACTAGCATAAATGATGGATGGACTGTGCCACTTCCTAAAGAAATTTTTGGCGTAGAATTGGACAAACATATGTATATATATATATATATATATCGATCGAGTGCATATTGCAACTATTTAAATTTCAAACGATTGATTCAAGTATAATTCAAGTGTGGAGAAGGTGAGTCATCTATCATTAAATAACTTTAATTTATATAGAACATATAATTATATTTATATTATATAATTATTTATATATATTTCTTATATATATGGCATGTTATTATTGACTTCAAGCTAATCACCTATCACATTTAACAATGTTCTATGATTCATCATGTGTCAATCAATATCAAGGGCATGATGTTAGCATTAGAGCTAAACAATTATGTGATAGGCCCTTAACACTTCATAGAAATAAAAAGTTGATAATCCCTTGGCCACTAAAGTTTGAACAAGGCCAAGATTATTAGATGTTGATAATCCTTGATCTATATGGCAATTATGTTTGGTACTGTGACTCAACTTCCATAGAGTTAAGTAAATACACAAAAGTAGTTGTTGAAATGTAAGAGTTATAGCTAGCTATTTTTCTTCTATTGTTCTTTGTAATATTTAATAAAAAACTAACTATTTTAAAATTTGATAGGGTATGGAAGCTGTGGAACAAGAGTAGCGGCATTGCCCTTAAAAAATCACTTAAACTTATATGGGACAAAGTTATGGTATGTACAAGCGAATATTAATAATTTAATCAATTTCACTATCAAATAATAAAGATGTTCGAATATGAAAAACCATGTACACTTGTTTTTTGTAGTTTTCACAACAAAATGATGGAATCATGTGTGGTTACTTTGCCATGAAATTTATGAGCGAAATACCTCAAATGTCAACATTCCAATTAAAAATGTGGTAATCTCTTTTACTAATATGTTTTTTTAACATATATAAGTTATTTTTTGTGAATTCATGATATTAAATTATTATTTTGAATTTAAATACATGTAGTTCTTTGGTTGGAAAAAATCCGGCTATGATATGCAAATTTTTGATGATTTACCAGAAGAATGGACATAACACATGCTTCAAATTATAACATCATAAGAAGAATCAGGAGAAGAATCTAATGGTATTGAATAGCATAGGACAACACCATGGTAATTTTTTTAATGCTTTAATTTCTCTATTCTTGTGTCTTTGAAGTTTAGGCTTGTTTGGTGGATGTTTAGGGGAATGAATTGTTGTATGGAGCTATTTTTTTTTTTTGCCTAAACTCCATCTCATCACATTGGAGAGTTCCTTGGTCATTATGAATGAAACATTTATGATGATTCTAAGCAACAAACCAAGCTTCCTCTTCCTGAAATAAAGTGTGAATATCACAAAACCAATGACAAAAGAGGCGTTATCGCTTTATTTTTAATTGAAGTTAAATATATATTTGTATTGTATATAAATTATTTTTGTAATAAACTTAATTATTAAGTAATTAATAAATATTTAATTTTTCAATTATTTGTAATATTTAAAAACTCTTTTAAACAAATTTTGGTTTTTTCTACTATTATGTGATCGAAAATAGGTAGTGAGGATAACAAAAAATGAGCAAAATATATTAAAAAGTACATAATTTAAAGTCAATTCACAGTTTGAACTCACTTTAAATTTTAAGTCCCATCGTTTTAAGTCGGTTTACCTAACCAACTTAAAAGGTCCTTATTGTAGTAGTGTATGTAATGTTCTAGGTAATTTCCTTATGATAAAAAAAATTCATATTCACAAATAAAGGAATCTATATAACATGTGTCGTATATTTTCATATTTGTTAAATTCCATTTGACTTCCCAAATTTCATTTTCATTGGTTTCAGTTATATGTCTACTTTTGTATTCTCCAATAAATGTCTTGTTATTTCATTTACTTCATTATCTAAGTGTTCCCTACCTATTGGAACATTCCTCTATATTTATAAATTTTGTTGTTATGTCAAATTTGTAGAAAAAGTTTTACATTTCTATCATTATGAGCTACTAAGACTCTATAAGTTGAAGGGTTTTATTGTATGGTTGAAAAATTTTGTATGATTACACTTATACCACTAGACCATTCATCTTAGACTTTTTTCCTATCCTTTATACAATCTCAATCTAAAATATCATATCTATAATTTTCATGAAGTTTGAATTCTGGTGGGATACTCCCTCTAGTTCTCCAATGTAATTATTCTTCCATCATTTTATGAGCTACTAAGACTCTATAAGTTGAAGGGTTTTATTGTATGGTTGAAAATTTTTGTATGATTACACTCATACCACTAGACCATTCATCTTAGAATTTTTTTTATCCCTTATACAATCTCAATCTAAAATATCATATCTATAATTTTCATTAAGTTTGAATTCTGGTGGGATACTGCATCTAATTCTCCAATGTAATTCTTCTTCCATTATGGGTTGTTGGTTTCTTCTATAAAGAAGGTCAAGTTCTTCTAAGGCCTATTTCTTTCTTCTCTATGTGAGTCAAATGTTTCTTCTTAATGAGAATCTAGGAACAAAATTGGTTTCATATAATGTTTTGGGATAATATATCTAGTTTAGAATCAATTTCACCGATTATTATTATATTATCTTCCTCTTTGTAGTACAAAGTTTCTCATCATAATGTATTCCTAGCTTTTCATCTATTAGGATTAACAAATTAACTAATTTTTCTATGTCCCTACTCTCAGGTTTTATAAATTTCTCCTTTAATTCTTTATCTATATTTCATTAAATTGGGATTATAACTTTTTCTTTATTTTTGGATTTTTTTATCATTCTTTCTTTTCTCATTCCTATGAATAAATGCATCTGATCTCCTATTGGTTCTTCTTTTAATCCTACAAATTGACTTATAACCTATGATTCATTTTTCCTGGGTATGTTATTTACATTCCTTCTTAATTTTGTGAATTCCTTACGTATGTTTTGTTGTAATTTCTTATTATAATTGTATTCTTTTATTTCTTTTAGAAGTTCTTTTTATGTTTCATTAATGTCTTATAAGGACTTGTTATTTGATTATTGTACTATATCCAATTCTTCTGCTAAACGATTTAAAGCGTTCATTATTATTATTATATGGTTTTTAAATATGTCTATTAGGCTTCCATCAAAATCTAATTCTATATTCTATAGTTTATTTTTAAACATTATCAGGATAACAATGATATTATTTTCTTCCTATTATTACGTCATGGACTAAGGCTTTCATTATTTTAACTTCGTTTTTTTTAATTTGTAAGCTTTTTTTTTTATTAGAGGTTTATCCTTCATGATCTATAAACATAAACCTTAATACATTACTATTTCTTCCTATGTTACTTTTTCATCCTAGTATGAGAAGTTTTTCTTTAACATCTAAGTTTTATTGTTTTGGTATTTCGAAGTCTGTAAATATTTTTTGTTTTATTATTTATCCAATTTCCTAGAAAGTTTTATCTATATTTTGAATTCATTTTAACCATATATTAAACTATTATGGTCATCTGTTAGTGAATATCCTATTATATAATGTACTAGAAATGAATGATTTCTTTCTTTCATTAAATCTCATCTTTCAAATTCATAGGCTAAATTTAACATTTGATTTAAGTTCTTATCATTATTATTAATAGATAACCTTGGGTATGTTGTACATTTTAATTTTTAGTATCTTAGGTTTTCAAGAATCATTCTTAATAAAGAATATTTCATATATACTATTCTATTATCTAACAATGCTAGTTTTATTGATATATCAATTCATTCTCTAAAATGAGCTTTTATTAATATTTGGATTCCTCCTAAATAGATGTATCCAATTTTTCTTTTATCCTTTGGAGGTATTTTTGATAGTTTATCTATAATGATTTCTTTGTCAATTAATGGTATATTATGCATTTCTTTTGCATCCGTAATGTTAGTACTAATTTATTTATTACTTATTCCATAATAAATATATTTTTTTCTTGGAAATATTTTTCTTATTCATAAAAATGATGAATCTTTAAATTCATCTCCTTCCTTAAGATTTAATCTTGTTTTTTTATTTCTTCAAAAAAAAATTTACTAATTACCATTTCTTTTTAAGAATCATCAAGAAATTTCTTGTGTTTCTATTTCCATTATTTTATGATTTTCTATTATTTGTTTCATTTTTATATATAAAAAATTACTATTTACTTCCTTCAAATTTGGGTATTTTTGATAATTATCCTATTTACTTCCTTTAAATTTAGGTATTCAATATATATATTACCTTTTGAAATAGTATTCAATAGATCTTCATCAATGCTCTTCGAGCACCTCTGACTTTTAATCAATGGATTTAGCACTCAAAACAAACCCTAGGTTATCAACCTCAAATATTCATAGGAAAACAAAACTCAAGGGAGTAGACTATAGTACTAGAGTACCCAGGCTAGTTTACATTGTTCACAACTCTGAGATAAGCAAGTCACCTCATTTATCACCTATTTTCCCCTCATCACCAACTCAATCCAAAGCACCTAGCGAACAGGTTAGGATAAATGAGTTAAACGTATTAACAGTGGATGAAGAAGAACATTGGGATGCATAAGTCCTTAGGATAGATTTAAATCTACCACATAATAAAAGAATTAAACATTGGTTCTATAACACACACTCAGAAAAATCTAGGGCAAGCTGCTTTAGGAAACATGAGCATTACGTTAAAGAACATAACAAAAATGTAGATTTCATAGATTGGCTAAAAATCTACAGGAAATGAAAAGGACTAGAATCTATAGTCATAGATCAAACAAGGCATTCCTTTACTTATAAAGTTAAAAAGATAAAACATTACCATATCACATTGTTACCCCTACCCAGGATAGCATAGTTAGATCATCATCACCAGTTAACCCTCAACCAGTTAGCTCCTTTCTAAGAGAGTCATATTCATATGTTCTACTACTCTATTTTGTTATGGTGTATGATACATAGTGTGATGTCTCACTATGCCATTTCTTTCACAAAATTCCAAACCTTTGTTAGTTCTCAAATGCTTTATTTTCTTGCCTGTTTGATTTTCTATACAAGCCTTGAATTTTACAAATTTTGAGAACACATCATTCTTATCCTTTAGAAAATACACCAAAACATGACGGGAGAAGTCATCAATAAAAGTCAACATATACCGGGCACCACTCTTAGATACAACATGAGAAGGACCCTAAAGATCTGAATGAATATAATTAACAATACCTTTTGTTTTATAAATGGTTGTACTAAACTTTACCTTATGATGCTTTCCATAGACACAATGCTCACAGAAATCAAGCTTCCTAATTTTTTGACCACCAAGCAAATCCTATTTGCTCAAAATAGACATTCATGCCTCACTCATAAGCCCTAGCTGCATATGCCATAATTGAGTAGTATTTTAATCTTAATCTGACAAGGACGAAATTGAAACACTGCCAATAATAGTTCTACCCTGAAACATATAGAGGCCACGTGACAATTGCTCTTTAATAACAATGAGAGCACCCTTACTAACTCTTAAAACTCCATCTTCAGCTACATACTTGTAGCCTTATGAATCAAGAGTACCTAAAGATGTCAAGTTCTTTTTCAAATCTGGAACATGGTGAACATATTTCAAAGTCCTAACAATACCATTATGCATTTTAATTCGAATAGTACCAATACCGACAACCTTATACGACACATTGTTTCCCATCAAGACAACACCCTTATCCATAGACTGCTAAGAAGAAAATGAGTCCCTAATGGGGCATATATGGTAAGTGCAACCTGAATCAAGAATCCAAACATCTCCAAGTGAACCAATAAATACTGATAGAACATTTTCACCATCAGTATTAGAACTATTTGTAATACCAGTAACATCATTAGTACCAGAAAACATTTTGACAGATTTTCCTTTATCTTTGAGTTTTAGACGATTTACTTTCCAGTGCCATTTCTGACGACAATAGTTACATTTATCCTTTTATTTTCTAGATTTGGATCTAGACTTGTTTCAATTGTTGCTTGAGCCTTTTTCTTGATTTCTACCTCTAACAAATAAATAACTGATATTATCATTGTTTCTTGTAGACACATTTTTCTTCAATTCTCTAGAATTCAAAGCTGCTTTGACATCCTCCAAAGAAATAGTGTCTCGCCCATATAGCATGGTATCAACAAAATTTTCAAATGAATGAGGTAAAGAACATAATAGAACTAAGGCCTGATCCTCATCATCAATTTTAACACCACCATTTTTTAGATAACGAATAATTTTAGTAAATTCATCAAGGTGATCCTGTAAAGATGTATCTTCTTACATTCTGAATATATACAAACACTACTTCAACTATAACCGACTTGTCAAAGAATTGGTCATATACAATTCTCCAATTTAAGCCATAACCCAACGGGAGATTCCTCACCACCAACCTCACGTAGTACCTCATCACTGAGAGCATTTTCCATCAATGTATCTTTTTCTTCATCAGTCAATTTTTCTGACAATTTATCCTTGCCTTCAAGTGTCTTAATGACCCATTCTTTAAGTAATACGACCCACATCTTCAGTCGCCATAGATTGAAATCATTCCTATCATTAAATTTCTCAATTTCGTATTTTGTCGCAATGACAGAAAACCCAATATTAAATAAATCGAAGCACAATTAAGAAAATGTGAAACCAATCAAATAACGAGAAGCTCAAAATAAATCCAAAAGAGCAAACTTGATCAGTTCCAATAAATAACAGAATAACCCAAAGCTTTGATACCAATTTGTTATAAATTAGCACTAGTGGAAGCAAAATTCGGGTCCAATTTGGTTGCACAAATATATAATTATGGGTAATAACAAAATAATAAGTAATGAGAAAAATAAATGACACACAATGATTTAAGTGGTTCAACTTTTCAATGTGAAAAGTTTATTCCATTAACGATGGCACACCGAGGAAAATCCACTAATAATCAAATGAAGATACAAACACTAATCTTTAAATATTCACAAAATTATACCAAAACCCAAATACTCCACCAGAAAATATATCCTTCTAAAATTACTGGTAATATACAACAAGATAAATTAACAAAATTGTTATTTAATCAAATATTACCATATGAAGATAAATTAGCGGCAGCGGTGGCACAAAACTGACTTAAGAAGCAGTGAGGTAGCAGGCGGTAGAACTCCTCTTCTTCTCTATTGAACACATCTCTTAGTTTTTTTTTCTCTGGCTGCAGAATGGTTCTACTCTCTATTTTGTTTTCAGCTTTGGCTGCCTATTACTGTACTTCTCGCAGGAATAAACAACACACATATATATATATATATATAAGAAGAAGGAGAGAAAGGGTTTAAATATATATGTTTTTGGGCCGATATTTAACAATATTATTTACAATAATTAATTGATATAGGTTGGAGTTTTGCAAAAATTACAATGTAACTTGAGTTCCTATTTCACAATCAATATTTTAAAAAAAATAAAAATTTACACACCCCTACAATAACATTACAATCATGTGTAATGTGATGACATTGGGTGTATAAATGATTTAAGAAATTTTCATTAGAAATAAACATAACTCAAGCTATATTGTTAATTTTCGCAAATCTTGTTTATGGTAGTTTTCCCAATTATTTATTGGTCAGTTCAGTCTTGAGATTGCCTTCAACCGATAGCTCACTGGAATGATGAAACCTAAGACTCAAAATATTTAACATCCAGCTGACTGTTTAGAGAATCAGACATGTATCGGATTTTTATTCGATCACAAAACTTTTCAAGTCTATGAAATGAGAAATATGCCTCAGCTTTTTAGAGAATCAGAAATGGAGCAAATGTGATTAATTACATAAGTAATAGAAATAATATATTAGAACCTTTTTATAATAACGTTTATCATCAAATAGAAACCTCAAACAAATTAATGCTAGAAAAGGACTTCATATCAGCCTAATTCAGTGCAGCCAATCATTTTCACAATCGTTGATGAGAAAAATGCTTGATCGTGTCTACATTTTTTTCATGAAAAAATATGTAGAAAACCCTTAATTGATATTATAAAGTGGTTTGAATAGATTGTTTACCATTTGAGTCTAAATCGTTTTTGTTAGCACAATTTCCTTTTATCTTCAAACAAAGAACAAAATGGGTGAGAAAACAATAAGAAAATCACTCAAATATGATGGTCCAATTTGGGTGAATTCAAAAAGCATTTTAGTTAAGCGGTATGTGACAGTTGTGTGAAAGTGAAGATTGAGAAAATACAAATAGTAAACAGTAATATGTAAGTGATTAATACATAATTCTAACTCAACCTTATTTTGTGAGTCACCAAATAATAATACAAAAATGTTGGTACACACCAAACGGCCTTTGTAGCATCTATTGCTCAATATAAACTTGAAATTTAAGATTTCTTTTTTTCTTTTTAAATTTGTTATCAAGCTGACCAACTCTATCATTTTCATCAAACCTACTCATACTTCCAGTAAAATGTCCCTCCTTTGTTTCCTTCTTCTCTAAGCAAAACTCTGGCCCTCTCTTTTCATCCTCATTGAAGAAGAAAAAGTTATATATGAAGTTGTTAAGTCACCTTAAGATTACACCACTAGACCTAATTTGCACTCACCAAAAAACTCCTAATTTCTCTTTTGACCAAAAAAAAGAAAAAAAGAAAAGCAAAGCAAAGTCTCCCTATTCCTCAAACATATATAACCCCCAGCTCCTCCTTTCCATATATCATCTTCAAAATTTCTGGTTATAGACCACAACAGTAACAACAACTACAAAAACGTTCCCTAGCAAGAATGACAATCCAAACTCTATTATCTTCATACATTCTTCCCATTATGATCCTATTCTTCATTTTACCCTCTCAAGCTCAAACTCTGGCACAGGCACCGGGTCCTTCAGCTCCGACAGACATCAATGCCATCCTTCAAAAGGCAGGCCAATTCATAACCTTCATTAAGTTACTAAAAGGAACCCAAGTTGGTAACCAAATAAACACACAAGTCTCAGCTAGCTCAAACCAAGGTATGACAGTTTTTGCACCAACAGACAATGCTTTCAATAATCTCAAAGCAGGTGCACTGAACTCTCTCTCAAATGATCAACAACTCAAGTTGGTTCAATTCCACGTCCTCCCCACTTTCTACACTCTCTCTCAGTTCCAAACTGCCAGTAATCCCCTGCGTACACAAGCCGGTAATAGCGATGTTGGAGAGTACCCTTTAAATGTTACAACTTCAGGTAACCAAGTTAATGTATCCACAGGTGTTGATACTGCACCAGTCAGTAACACCATTTATACTGATGGACAACTAGGTGTGTATCAAGTGGACCAAGTACTTCTTCCCTTGGCACTCTTTGGCACTTCAGCCCCGGCTCCAGCACCTATTCAGCCAGAAAAGCGCAAAGTTAAAGGCTCTGAAGAATCTGAGTCTCCTGGATCCTCGGATGGTACTGATACTGATGCCTCTGCTGCGAGTGGACTAAACCACCATGCTGTTAAGGTTGTGTTCCTTGGAGTAGCAATTCTTGGGGCCTTTTTATTCCAAGTATGAGATCTTGTGTGTTAGTTCGGTTGTAATTTGAACTAAAACAATTCTTTCTTGTAATTTCTTCATTCCCCTTTCTCTATCTGCCTCTTGTGTGTCCATTACTGTACTTTGGAATATAGCAGTTTTGGTAATGAATTTATTTTTATGATGAGATTTTGTGGAGTAATGAGGTTATATTTTTGGAATTCAAAACATTTGTTTCTTGTAATATATATTTACCTGTCAGGTTATAACCTGTTTCTCGTAAGTGCCTTCTAATCAACCTCACATAATCAAATTGCGGATTGTGCCACAAGGAAAAACGACGTGCATATTTGTGATCAAATGGCAAATGTGTAGGCATTTTTTTTCAGAACTGCCAGTTGATTCAAATGGTGGCAATTACATTGTCTTAACTAGAATAAAGCAAAAATTTAACAATCAAAATAAATACAAGAAGGGAAACCAAAAAATAAAAACTGAATATACTCTACGGTCCTGATTGCTCCATCTGTGAACCCTTTTCTATTTACTTTTGTTATTCTGTTTGATTCCTTGTAACTGTTGTCTTGGTGTGTTAAGTGGAAATTTGGTTGATGAAGTTGGTGATTCGCCTACTGCTACTCTTCAATCTGATGAAGAAAAGAAGCAGCATCAGCAATGTCAGCCATTAACTTTTCTGCTAGCCGTCCGTGTTCTCGAACAATTAAGTTTAAATCAAGTTTTTATGGATACTCAACATCCATCCTTCTCTTCGCCATGCTTGTCGTGCAATGGGCTTATTGTGTACTGGACCACAAGAGAATTACTAAGATTAGTTTTAATGTTTAATGTGTTGTATTCTTTGTTTCCTGCTATGTAGTATTGAGTCCTGACTTTATATAGCACGTGACTCATGTATCATGATTATACATAAACGAATTAGTCCTAAAATAAAATGTCATTTGTACATATTCAACTTGAATATGATATTAAGGATCACGAACCATGTTAAGTAAAAAATTTCTCTTTCTTGACCCATAAAAAAAAGTTCAACAAACAATACATTCCAGGGTGTTTTTGAGACCCAAGAACAGAGTATGGAAGGATACATGGAATAGAATTAGGTATGGACACGAGTCAGGCCCTTGATCAATTATCTACTAGTAATTCTACTTTCATGATAGATATTATGTGAAATAAAATTATGAAGAAATATTTTCAGAAAAGCATGAAACAAAAATTTCCTATTTAGGGGCTCTAATCACCATGCATTCATGGAACTTCATTGAGATGATATCATGTCATGCATAGCAATAACGCCCATTTAAGAGTTCAAAGTTTTACTGAAAGTTGTACTCAAACCAACCGGGAAATCCTCCTCCAAGCCCACCACCACCAGCAGCTGGATGGTTCCCCTTCATATGTAAACGTGAATTGTTTTCAACCCCCACCAAATGGGTTAAAACTATCGCCACCAGGTCCTCCCATGCCCATGACTTTGATGTCTTCTCCTCTATCATATCTTGTGGATTTATCTTCATTACTAAGAACCTGCCGGAGGATAATATTAGAGTCAACTTGATTCGAATCCAAGACCTCTGCAATTTACAAGTGTACCAATTACAAGATAAAGGCTAAGTGATTAACACTATTTTGACATATTATTTACTTTGCTTTTAAGTGTTTATTTTATGTTATATTTTATTTTTATCTTGTTTTGGAAGATATTTTCGTATTTCATAGGTTAATGTGTTTTTTGAAGAATTTTGGAGAAACAAGAACAAATAGGGTGAAAAGAAAACAATTAATGACAACTCACACAAGTGGTAACGAGCCAAAATGTCAAAAATTAGAAATTCTATGCACGCCAAAACCTTGACACATTCCATGTCGCGACAAAGTGCTCTCGTGCTCCAACTAGTGATTATGAAAAATCTGCCACGGCCTAACAAATACCATGCCACGAAACTCTTATACTCATTCTAAATGTTTTTGATCCTTAAATTAAACCTATAAATACACCTTACACCCTTCATAAACTATATGAAGCCACATATCAAGTTCCTAGCTCCCATGGCTCTTCTACAACATTTATAATACATATAGAGAGAGAGAGAGAAAAAAAACTTTTCAATTGTAAAATAGATCCAAGGATTTAAAGAAAACAATGATAATTAGTTCAGAGATTTGAAATCACAAATAAAGAACAGATATTTTTATTATTATATCTTTTTTCTGTAATAAGATTTCTTTTGTAATTGAACTAATTGAGTTAATTTAATTATGATTGGCTAAATTTTATAATATGAGATTTTAATGCAGTTTCCAATAATTAGAAGAACAATTTTATTATTTGAATGAATAAAAGTTTGTAGGTTTATTTCATGTTCATATTCTTCATATAAAACCCCATTCCTTACATAGAAGAAAAAAATATTATTAAAAATATATTTTATATAATTACAATTTTACCCTTAAGATTATTTTATTATTATATTACTTAATTATTTAATTAATTATTTTTTAAACACGAGGTATCACACCGTTATTCTTAAGTGTCTTATTTTTAAAAGGACACATATCCTTGTAACTAATAAAAAAATGATGTTTATAAGAGATAGTCACATAGACACATGTATATATTACTTTATCTTTTTATATATATCTTATTAGTAGTAACTTCTTTAAGAAGATTAGCATGAAATTAGTTAAAAGTGAAGAATAAAAAAGAGAAATAGGAGGGAAAAAGAAAGAAAGAAGAAATGGAAGAAGATATAAATTCTAAATTAAAACATAGTTTGGTAACTATTTTTGAAGAAAATTGAAAGGAAAGTTGAATATCTTGAGATATCTAGTTTTAAGAATATTTTATGTTTTGTCATTTTAGGTTCTCTTGACAAAGTTATAGTGATTTAATTTAGGATATGTTATGTAGAAGTTATATATTTGTATACAATCTTACAAGTTCAATAAATATTTTAGAAATGACAGAGTACTTTCCCTTCAGTATTTAGTGATAGTTGGCTCTACTCAATATTCAAAATATTCAATTCTACTTTGTAAGACATCATGACCAATACATTTGGATCATTTTAGCTCAATATGATGTTTACAAACTCAATATGATACCAAATCAGTTCAGTGAGATGTTAAATATATTAGTATGATATTTCTCATCTCAATTCAGTATGATATCAGATTAGTTCGATATAATGTTACTAGATCAATATGATATTTATCAGTCTAGTTCAGTATTGAAAGTCCCTTATTTTGTTACAGATCTAATTAGGTAAAGAGAGTGAATAGATAATTGGCGAAATAATGTCAAATTAAAATTTTGCAAAATGGTCAAGCATGCTATCATGTGTAGATAAAGTAATGTAGAAATATAAAGATCAATGCATGAAATATTTAGGTAGAAATAACCTAGGTTACACCAATAAACTAAGAGGAAACCCATTAATCTACTAGACCTAACTATCTACTATGAAAAATAAGGTCAAATTACAAGGCTAGGACTCAAGCTACCCATCAAGGTAATGCCCCCAAGTAATCTACTTACAAGCCACTGCTTTCATCATAGTCTCGATAAGAAATATGTTCAGATCCAAACCAATGTTCCTATAGCTTGAGTCACACAAGCAATCAAACCTATTTAGCCAGCACTTGAAAATTTAGCATAATAATAGAAGTGCAAATGTGTGTCCTAAAACAAATTAAATAATGAATAACTCTGACTAGATAATTTAATAAATGTATCATATAAATAAACTAGCAATTCTAGAACAATAAGTTTAAGCACACGTTCAATAAATATAGTTTTTTTAAAGACTAATAATCAAGCCAAATAATTATGATATGCCACACACAAATATTTGATCCAATAATTCAACAACAAAAATAAAGAGGAACATATGATCAACATATCATAAACCAATTAGACTAATTAATCAATCAAACACAATCACCAATATTTGATAAATTAACTAAATGAAGAAGCCTAAAGAATTATTATTTTATATTTGCAAAATAAGATAAATATGAAGATGAAGAAAATAATCCTCTTGTGTGATTAACACAATTTTGAGCCAATGGTATGATTAAGTAACATG
Source organism: Hippophae gyantsensis (assembly GCA_030763125.1). Lineage (NCBI taxonomy): Eukaryota > Viridiplantae > Streptophyta > Magnoliopsida > Rosales > Elaeagnaceae > Hippophae > Hippophae gyantsensis. Next base: position 49,062,306 of record CM061031.1, on the reverse strand, counting down.
AGTAGAAACCACATGTCGAAGGTTAATTATAAAAGTATCCTTAAAAGTATTTAAGAGAGCTTAAGAACATAAGGACATATAGTAAAAATACTAATTGGTTTAAGTAAAAATTAGGTTAAATTTAAAAATGTGGCCACTCAATCAATCTAGACTTAGCTTGATCGATTGAGTATGGTCGCTCGATTGATCTAGTCAAGTTCGATGGATCGACTATGAATAGTTAAATTGATCTAGTTAAATCTCAATCTATCTAGTGAAAAAAGTTAATTAATTTAGAAATAAGTGAATCAATCTAGTCCTTAATTCGATTGATCTAGTGGTTGGTCGATCGAGTTAATACTTCAATCGATATAGTCATATTAAAAGTTATAATTAAGCTCAATTGATCTAGTCACCACTTTATCAATTGAGTGACCTATTTGAACAATATTATTGTATGTCTAATATGAAATCTAAAGTGCATAAGAATGAAAATATACCTGAGATGTGATTTTTAAGGCTCGATAGCTTATTCGGCTAGAAAATATGCTTGAAAGACACACATAGAAACTAATTTACATACAAATATTTTGTTCATAATTATCACCAATACTCATAAAATTTACAAGTATGAGGTTTATCAGTTCAGTTAAGTCAGTGCACACATGACATATGTTTTAGCAGAGCCATTGATCTATTATTTTAGTGGTTGTATCAAGTAAGTTCCCCACACGTGTAGTTGAGAGCTAATGTTAGTGCTAAATGTCTCCTCTATATGTAACCAGATACCTAAGTGCTCTTGGAATAATAAAATCAAAGTGCATTTCTCATGCTTATACTTTCTATTTGTATATTGATCATCCACAAGTGTATTTGAGAGCTAGTGGCAATGCTAAATAGATCCTCCATATGTGACCAGATCCCCAAGTGTTCTTGTCATAATAAACTCAAAGTATATTTCTCATGCTTAAACTTTCTATTTGTTTATTCATAGCACATTAATATATTTTAAAGATTAGATATAAATAATTTTCAACATAATGTTATTTCATGGTAACTCATGAGATAGTATGTTATTATATTTTAAATATTAGATATATATTATTTTTAAATAGAATGATATTTCATGGGAACACATAAGATAGTATGTTATTATATTTAAAGATAAGACAAAAATCATTTTCATCAGCATCATATTTCAAGGTAAGTCATAAACATTTCATTTATAGTTTTTAAGCTTGCAATTATAGATGTTTATGAAACTCATCTACTCATTGAGCTTTTAAGCTCACCTTTCATATGGTATCTTTGAGAAAACATGGCATAACAATAGGCCTGGGAGCATAGGATAAATCTTTCGTTGTACAGTTTAGATGGTTTAAACTTTTTACCTTTTTGTATAGTTAATTTTGGTTAGTGTGTAGCCAAGACTAAAAAGTCTTATGATTTGATGTATAGCATGTATATCATGATGTATAGCCATATTGATATAACAGTGTCAATTCACAATTGATAATGCTACAAGTGGAGCTTTGGGAGAAAAGACAACTTTAGAGACTTATAAGCCCTATAAAATGTTGGGTGCTAATTCCCAATAGAAAAGTGCTATAGTGAGAAGAGTTGGATTACATGAAATAGGCTTCAAAACTAAAATATCTATGAAACTTGTAGAATTCACCAAGAAGTTACACTTCTTGCCACCAAGGGCAATCTAAAAGAGAGAGGTATATGGAGTATGTAGCAATTATGGACATGGTGCTAAAACTTGTGTCCTTTTTAAAGTGTGAACCTTTTGTAGGTCCAAGTTATGAACAATTGAATGCAATGAGGGTTATCAGCCTAGTCCTAGGGATTACCCCTATACAAGCACTTATAAGAAATCATCCTAATTTTTCTTGGAGGGAAAACAACCCTACCTATGCCCAGAACCAAAACCAGATCTAGGGAAAATAATTCAACCAAAACATGTCACATAACCCACCAAATAAACCAACCTTAAAGAAAAACTTGAATGCTTCCATTCAAGTGAGCAAAGGCAACTAGGTGAAAACCAAGCAAAGGCTAGATTCTTTAGAGACATCAATGAAGAGAGTAGTAGGGAAACTAACTGAGTATGTACAAAAGAAAGCAAGAGAAAAGTTTTTTGGCCACCATGAACATGTAAAACTGAAATAGCCCTTCACAATGGTGATTTTCTAAATGTTATGTTTCCTAAAATTTCTAATTTACTATCTAATGATATAAAGAACACAAATGGAATTCAAGAAACCTTCAAGGATATTAGGAGTTTCAATATCGACATCACCATTGGTGATATCGAAGAGATAAAAGCTATGTTAGATCAAGGTGTAAGTATCAATTTACTACCTTGCTCATTATACTTGTAGTTAGGATTCGAAGAGTTGAAACCCACAACCATATCCCTAGAATTAGGTGATAAATCTATCATATATCTAAAAGGTATAGTAGAGGACTTACTGCTATAGGTTGATAAGCTTATCATACTTATAGATTTTGTGATTTTAGATATGTAATAGACCCTAAAATTGGACAAGGAGGCCATAAATAGCCTATCAAAAATTGTCTTGAAAGGCCATTTATGGCCTCAACTAAGATAATTGTTGATGTCTACAATGGGAGTCTAACAATGATAGTCTTGGTAAAGATCTATTATACATTTTGAAGCACATTCAGACAAGCACTCAATGATGAGGGAGACATTAAGTATTTAAAAGTACACAAACCATCTCCCTAAGCAAAGTTAGGCTAAGATGTTAAATTGAGCCCTCAACCGAAGGCAACCCATTAAACATTTTCTTTCGTTATTATTATTTTTTTATTTGTTAGTTATAATTTATTTTTATCTCATGTTATTTTGTATTATGGTTTATTATTATTTTTATTCTATCTTATTTTATTTCTTAGCATTATTTTTGTTTCGATTTATTTTTAAAAAATTAACCTGAGCCACGACATGCTTTATTTGTATCTAAAAGCACTTAATTACAACCAAGAATAATAAAAGAATAATATATGTAAGCTTTACATATGTTTCAACCAAATGTATGGGGTGAAATACAAAGAAAATTAGAAACAAGCAGTTTAACATGGGCTATGACGGTGATTAATGTGTGCCGTAGTATGAGACAACTGGATACTAATTAAAACACATACTAAATCAACGCATGTAGAAGCATGGATAAAAGTGTACCATGATGCTCGATAATATCTTTCTCATGATCCACTTTTTCCTCCATTTTTATTCAACTCCCTCACCAACAAATACCCCCCTTCCCCTTTCATATTCTTCATCTCTCAATCAGCACATGTCTGATTCTTCTTTAAATTTTTAGTTCCATATTTCTTTAGCAGCTTAGGATTTAGTTTTGCTACAATTTCTATGTAGTAGTTTTCAATCCAATAAACAGTATAAGCATATTTGTTTGGAGTTTTTTCAGATATAGATTGATATTGAAATTCTATATTTTAAAGGACACGCTTGAGGCATCAATTTTAAATTTATTCTTTATTTAAGTATTAATTTATGTATCGTTTTAGATATTATATTTAATTTATTGATAATTTGTTAAATCTAAGCATGTTTAGCTGAAAGTACTATTAGATAGTTATGTTGTTATGTTTGTGAAATATTAACTTAAGTAAATGTTTTTATGAAATAAATTGATTTTTATATACTCATTCAAGTTTTGTAGAAAGTTTAATACAAAAAAATATATTGATGATGTATTTTTCATAGTAATTTTAAAATATGAAAGTTAGATTTAGGATTTCATTATCTAGATCTAATTTAGAACATATATTTTATTTCAAAGATTTTTATAAGGTTTATTATCAAAAAATATATTAATAATATATTTTTTTGATAGATTTAAAATCTGAAAGTTAGTTCTCAAATACATTAATATTAATTTATATTTTTAACAACCTAATCAATATGAGCAAGCATAATTAATAAACAAATATATCCCCTAAATTCTCCATTAAATGATTAAATGTTTATTTTCTTAATATTTGTTGATTCGATTCTCTTTTATTTTATGTAAGTATATTAGATTTTTCCAAACCATAATAACTGTCACCAAATGTTCAGGTTTATTTTCTATTTTTAACAATTTTGTTGAATTATTTAAAAATCACGTAGTTTTAACATTAGAAGTATACTTTTTATTTTTACAAAAGTGATTTGTGCACTTGCAAGAAATTTATCAAATATACAATTTGTGCATCAAGTTTTTGGCGTTATTGTAGGAGGATGTTATTAAAATTAAAACTTTATAATTTAGCATTATCAAGTTTTTTATGTCATTGTTATAGAATAATAGAGTTTTTAAATCTTTAAAAAAAATTGTGATGTAAATATTTGGGACTTTTAGTTTTCTATATAAAAAAATTAATTAAATTAAATTTTCAAATAAAAGAAAATAAAAATATTAAAAAATATATATCATTTATTATGATTATTAATTTTTTTTGACTAAAATATAAAGATCTTTAAATAAAAATAATAATAAGAAATGGTGCCTTCTTTTCTTTTCCTTTATTTATTTTTACTCAATTCTTTTTAATTTTTACTTTATTTTAAATATATTTTCGATAAATATTTTGTTTAGTATTTTTTGTATACTAATATGTATATATTGTATGATAAACCTTAGAAAGTATTGTAATTATGCATTAAACTTGTATTATTATTATTTGTATAATAAATTATTGTATCATAAATTGTATGTATAATAAATTATTTGTATCATAGAATGTTTGTATTGTGAATTGTTTGTAGCATACATTATATATATTTTTTTATTTTTTTTATTTCTTCTATTTGAGAGGTGACTTTAATTGATTTTTTTTGTAGTTATGTGAGGTAGGAGAGTGATAATTGTATATAATATAGTTATTTTATCCATTTTATTAATTATAATTGTTATATTCTTCTTATTTTTAGTTAATTTTAATTAATTAAATTAATATTTATTGTTCATTTTTAAAAATATATATTTAAGAAAATTAAAGAATTTGAATGGAAAAAGGACTTAAATCCAAATAATAAATGTCTGAAAATTTATTTTAAATTAAAAGAGTGTTTAATTGCAATTAGCAAGAGTCTAAAATATAATTTGAATTAAAATAAGGATTAATTGCAATTAACGAAAGATTAAAAGTTAATTTAAATTAGAAAAGGACTTAATTGTAATTACAAAAGTTTAAAAGTTAATTTAAATTAAATTGGAGGGTTAAAATGTAATTAAAGAATATTTGTTTTTATGTGCAGGAAAAGGACCACCTGTGCCATTATCCATGCGGGCCATACACCGTTAGATTATCCAATCAACGGTCAGGATCAGGCGTGGGAAAGCCACACATGACAAAAGCAATTGGATCCGGTTTTTCTAGATTACACGCTGCTCGATGCATTATGTGGGGCCCACGTGTTGCTGCGTGAATCGTCCCATAGCACACGGTCCAGATAAACATCGTGTGCCCTACCATTCCAATGAATCATACATTGCCACGTGTCTCAAATATTCTTTCAACAAATAAGAAGCTCACACGTGGCATGTGTTGGTTAAAATAAAAACACGGAAACGACGCACGTTTCTAGCCGCGTCTGTGTCCCCCACGTGTCTGGAAGGCACTTCTCCCATACAATGTGATCCTCGTGTGCCCTCTCTTCACAACGAATGAAAGGCTACCACATGTCTCGTTATTTCTTGCAGCCAATCACATGCTGACACGTGGCATGCGTTTTACAAATAAATAAAACGTAGAATGGCGTACTCTTCCAACTGATTATTTGTTGTCTCCATGCATTTTTGCTTTTTATTATTTTTGATGTATTTTTGCCCCCTACTACATGCATTTTTATAAAAAATAATTGTTTGGGGTGATATATTTGAGATGTGAGGAAAGATGTGGAGAGTTTTTTTAGTTTTTCATTTTTCTAGTTCACTTCAATTTTTTTGCTTCGTCTCTACGAGTTCTATACAACACGCAGAAACCTATCTTTAACTATTTATGTTGTTATTTTGTTAGGAAATAGAGAGAAAGAAGACATCGAAGAAGAAGAAGAGGGAAGAAATTTTATTTTTCATTAAGGAATCGTGAAAGAGTTTCTCCTAATCTTTTTTCTTTCTTTTAAATTTATTTCTCTAAAATGTCTGATTATTGTTGTATTGTAATTTTAATATCTTTTATGAACTAATTTATTTATTCTAGGATTGCAGTGTAGCTTAAATTATGAAACTTGAATTAATTATTTTTGAATGATTTATGGAATAGTTTTAAGTTGTTTATTTTATCTGTGCTTAATGCTTTTGATTATTGAAAGATTAATTAATTGATATGTGACACTTAAATAAACTTGAAAAAAGCATTTTTGTGTGTTGCTCGTGATAAAATAACATATATATGCAAGGGATAGGAATATACCTTTATTGTATGTGTAACTAATTGAGAACTTAGAACTTAATAAATCTTGGTGAATTTAATTCTCATAGAAATATAATGAATTAATTTAGCGAGATGTGTCTATATGGAGCTCGGAAGAGATACATGGATAAATTAGGAGTTCTTGGTTAACAACTTAAAATGCGAGAACATAAATAATATGATTCAAGTGGATTAATTTGGTGAAACTACAATTCTAGAATTTTCTTAGAAACTATTATAAAAATTAGTTAGTCAAACTGCAACAAACTATCGACTGTTTGGATAAAATCAGGTTGAAATAATTTTAGTAATCAACGAACACTAGTAACAAATCTCCGTGGGAATGATAGCTTACTTATCAATTTTATTACTTGTGATCGTGTATACTTGCACGATTTTATGTTCTCCTAAAGAAGACAACAAGTTTTTGGCACCGTTGTCGGGGAATTATTTTACTATTTTTTATTGATATTAATACCAATCAATCTGATTTTAGTTCAAATTTTTTTTTATTTTTTTATTTATTGCTTATTGTTATTTGCTTAGATTTGTGTGTTTATTTTAATTTTAATTTTATTAGATTTATTTTTTCAGATTTTTGGATAAAATGGGACTTTGTATGCCACGCATAAGAAATATTGACATAGTTCTGTTAGATCTAGAAATTGAGAGAACTATTTTAAAATTAAAAAAAATAGTAAGCAAGAAACCTCAAAACATCTAATTATGGATGAGTAAATCCCTGAAGTGGAAGAACCAAGATCTTTGAGAGATTATGCAGTGCCTATGGTTGGCGTGATTCATTCGAGCATTAGAAGACCATCAATTCAAGCCAATAATTTTGAAATTAAGCCTGCAATCATTCATATAATTCAAACATCATTTCAGTTTGGTGGTTTACCCCACGATGACCCAAACTCTTATATAGTAAATTTTTTAGAAATTTGTGATACCTTTAGGCATAATGGAGTGACTCATGATGCTATCCGATTGAGACTTTTTCCTTTTTCACTTAGGGATAAGGAAAAGAGTTGGTTGAATTCACTGTCATGTGGTTCTATTACTACTTATGATGATTTGGCTCAAAAGTTCTTAGCCAAATATTTTCCACCAGCAAATACTGCAAGGATGAGGAATGAAATCACCACTTTTGTGCAGTTTGACTCAGAATCTTTATATGAAGCTTGGGAGAGATACAAGGAGCTACTTCGAAGATGTCCTCACCACGGTTTACCAAAGTGGCTTCAAGTTCAAACATTTTATAATAGTTTGATGAGGCCTACTAGAAATATGGTTGATGTTGCAGGAGGTGGTGCTCTTATGGAAAAAACAATTGATGAAGCCTATAACTTATTAGAGGATATGGCTTCAAATAGCTATGAATGGCCATCAGAGAGGATGATACCTAAGAGAGCGGTTGGAATTCACAAGATTAATGCTATGACCGCTTTGAGTGCACAAGTATCCACTTTGGTGAAGAAGATGGATACTCTGGATGTCCATTATATTTAGAGTCCTTTTGTTGCATGTGAAAATTGCAATGGAAACCATTCTAGTGAGAGATGTCCTTACAACTCTGAATCTGTCAGTTTTGTTTCCAACTACAATAGGAATCAAAACAACCCTTATGCTAACACTTATAATCTAGGGTGGAAGAATCACCCTAATTTTTCTTGGAGTAATAATCAAGGCCAATCATCTTCTATGAAGCCTACATATCCTCCAAGTTTTCATAACCAAGCCCCACAACAAGAGAAAAAGCCATCACTGGAAGATATGTTTTCTCAATACATGGCTAAGAATGAGACTATTCTCTAGAATTAGGCAGCATCTATTAGAAATCTCGAATTTCAATTGGGTCAACTAGCTACTGCTATCAATAATCGCCCTCAAGGAGCTTTACCTAGTGTTACTGAAACCAACCCAAAGAGGGAAGGAAAAGAGCATTGTAAGGCAGTTACACTTAGAAGTGGAAAAGAGTAGGAAGAAATACAAAAGCCCATTTCTCCACCAACTCCTATTGATGAAGCTATTGACCCAGAAAAATAAGAGAAAGTTGAAGAGAGGGTCGAAGAGAATGAAGCAACAAAATTTTTTGTAATAAAACCAGTTTTAGATAATCTCAAGCCTTATAATCCACCAATTCCATTTCCTCAGCGCTTCCATAAACAAAATCTTGATAAGCAATTCTCCAAGTTTCTTGAAGTATTTAAAAAGCTTCATATTAACATTCCTTTTGCTGATGCCTTGGAGCAAATGCCTAGTTATGTGAAATTTATGAAGGACATCTTGTATAAAAAGAGAAGGTTAGGTGATTTTGAGATGATTGCTCTCAGACATGAAGCACAATCGAGCCCATTAAAATGGTATACACACAGGATCAGGCGCGTGGAAGCCAGACGCGACAAAAGCGATTAGACCTAGTTTTTCTGGATTGCACGCTGCTCGGTGTGCCGTGTAGGGCCCACGTGGTACTGCGTGAATTGTCCCATACCACGCGGTCCAGATAAGCATCGTGCGCTCTACCATTCCAACGAATCATACATTGCCACGTGTCTCGAATATTATTTTAACAAATAAGGAGTTCACACGTGACATGTGTTGGTTAAAATAAAAACATGGAAACGACGCACATTTCTAGCCGCGTCTGTGTCCCCCACGTGTCTGGAAGGCACTTCTCCCGTGTAACACAATCCTCATGCGCCATCTCTTCACAGCGAATGAAAGGCTTCCACGTGTCTCATCATTTCTTACAACCAATCACATGTTGACACGTGGCATACGTTTAAAAATAAAATAAAACGTAGAACAACGCACTCTTCCAACTAGTTATTTGTTGTCTCTATGCATTTTTGCTTTTTATTATTTTCGATGTATTTCTATCCCCCACTACACGCATTTTTATAAAAAATAATTGTTTGGGGTGATATATTTGAGACGTGAGGAAAGATGTGGGGAGTTTTTTTAGTTTTTCATTTTTCTAGTTCACTTCAATTTTTTTGCTTCGTCTCTGCGTGTTCTATACAACACGCAGAAACCTATCTTTAACTATTTATGTTGTTATTTTGTTAGGAAATAGAGAGAAAGAAGACAACGAAGAAGAAAAAGAGGGAAGAAATTTTATTTTTCATTAAGGAATCGTGAAAGAGTTTCTCCTAATCTTTTTTCTTTCTTTTAAATTTTATTTCTCTAAAATGTCTGATTATTGTTGTATTGTAATTTTAATATCTTCTATGAACTAATTTATTTATTCTAATGTTGCAGTGCAGCTTAAATTATGAAACTTGAATTAATTATTTTTGAATGATTTATGGAACGGTTTTAAGTTGTTTATTTTATCTGTGCTTAATGCTTTTGATTATTGAAAGATTAATTAATTGATCTGTGACACTTAAATAAACTTTAAAAAAGCATTTTTGTGTGTTGCTCGTGATAAAATAACATATATATGTAAGGGATAGGAATATACCTTTATTGTATGTGTAACTAATTGAGAACTTAGAACTTAATAAATCTGGGTGAATTTAATTCTCATAGAAATATAATGAATTAATTTAGCGAGATGTGTCTATATGGAGCTCGGAAGAGATACATGGATAAATTAGAAGTTCTTGGTTAACAACTTAAAATGTGAGAACATAAATCAAGAGAAAATAATATGATTCAAGTGGATTAATTTGGTGAAACTATAATCCTAGAATTTTCTTAGAAACTGTTATAAAAATTAGTTAGTCAAACTGCAACAAACTATTGACTGTTTGGATAGAATCAGGTTGAAATAATTTTAGTAATCAACGAACACTAGTAACAAATCTCCGTGGGAACGATAACTTATTTATCAATTTTATTACTTGTGACCGTGTATACTTGCACGATTTTATGTTCTCCTAAAGGAGACAACAGAAAGTCTTGAGGTATCCTCTTACACCTTATATAGATAATGTCAATAGATCCAAATAACTATTAAGAAAGATGGACATTGAGATCTAGTAGCCTTTATTTAAACCAAACTTTGAGCCAAACTTAGACCCTCTTATTGAAGCTTTTGTAATGGGGGAAAATCCACCATATAGAGAGACTACTATGAAGGAGTATGCAACCCCAATTATTGGCACTACTACTACCTCAATCCAACTAGGTAAGGCTATAAAGAACTATGAATTAAGAAACATTCATTTTTTCAAGTTACCATTCTTTCATGAACTGTCTAATAAAGACTATATCTTTCATTAATGACTTTTACTCAACATTTTGAATGTTCCCTCTCGCTATACTCACCAAGGACCAAATAAAGATGTAGTGTTTCCCATACAACCACAAGGATAGGGCCAAGGCTTGGCTAATGTCACTCCCTCCAAGTTCCCTCATGACCTAGGAGGATGTTTGCAAAAAATTCATATAAAAGTTATGTTCTCATCATAAAACATCAGAGTTAAGGGCAAAGATGGCTATTTTCTCTCAAATGGAGGAGGGCAAACGTTTCCGCAAGGCCTGATATAGGTTCAAACTACTCCTTACTGATGCACAAAAACTTGATACATAAATTTTGAATATTTTTAAAATAGCTTGAGTCACTTTGTAAGAAATGATAAGTACACTTGACCTTAGAATTGAGCCCCACGTTGGGCGCCAAAAATGTTAATATTTTACTTGTTTTCAGAGAAAGAACTTAGAGAGAGATTAAGATAATTGGCTGGATGTGTGGATTCCATAAAAGATCCATCTATTTATAGAACATTACAGGTACATGTATCAGTTACATAATGTGTACACATATTTACACGTCATAGGGGTATAGTTGGTATAAAGTACAACATATTATGGGTCGAGGTCAACCCTAACTCGGTCTAGTAGTTAACCATATAGAGGGTTCAACTCCTTAGAATCGACCTGCTACTTGTTGATGCATTTTGAGTTATTTCGTCTTAAGGCTCGATCTACTTATAGACTTGGTCTAGTTACTGAGCTCGGGTTGGTCTATAGGTAGGACACTTGGGATGCTTCACCTTCCATCGCCTTCCATCTCGGGTTGATAACTTTGTTGGGTGGTTCGAATGGGTCGAGCATAAGGCCGATTCATGTCCAAATAGCTTTTAATATACTCAAACTTTGATTCATTTTACACAAAAAATGTTTTTACTTTTTTCTTTATAGAAAAGCACAAATACTCTTATTTTGTTTACACATAGATACCTAGAATCTTATTTCATTTACACATACATACCTTTTTGTGATTACGTTATGTCACATCAATTAACTAGTATTACCCTAACTCGGTCTGGTAGTTAACCATATAAGGGGTTCAACTCCTTAGAATCGGCCTGCTACTTGTTGATGCATTTTGAGTTATTTCGTCTTAAGGCTCGATCTACTTATAAGTTCGATCTGATTACTAAGCTTGGGTTGGTTACTAAGCTCGGGATGGTCTACAGGTAAGACATTTGGGATGCTTCGCCTTCCATCTCGAGTTGCTAACTTTGTTGGGTGGTTCGAATGGGTCAAGCACGAGGCTGATCTAAATGTCTAAATAGCTTTTAATATACTCAAACTTTACTCTTATTTTGTTTACACATAGATATCTAGACTCTTATTTCATTTACACATATATACCTTTTTGTGATTATGTTATGTCATATCAGTTAACTAGTATTACCCTAACTCGGTCTGGTAGTTAACCATATAGAGGGTTCAACTCCTTAGAATCGGGCTGCTACTTGTTAATGCATTTTGAGTTATTTCATCTTAAGGCTCGATCTACTTATAAGCTCGGTCTGATTACTAAGCTTGAGCTAGTTATTGAGCTCAGGTTGGTCTATAGGTAGGATATTTGGGATGCTTTGCCTTTCATCTCGGGTTGATAACTTTATTGAGTGGTTCGAATGGGTCGAGCACGAGGCCGATGTAGATGTCCAAATAGCTTAATATACCCTAACTTTGATTCATTTTACACAAAAGATGTTTATATTTTTTTCTTTATAGAAAAATACAAACACTCTTATTTTATTTACACATAGTTACCTAAACTCTTATTTCATTTACATATATATTTTTTTTGTGATTATGTTATGTCACGTCAGTTAACTAATATTAATTGATAAAATAAGATTATGGGTAGCTAGGTGAAAACAAAATAAGAGTACGTACTAAAATTATGATATATTTGTATAAAATAAATTAAAACTTGAATACCTTAAAAAATTGTTTAGTGAAAACATAGATTTACTGTGTAAATCTTTTTAAAATAAGGTCATCCCTTAATTTATTAATAGGTGCCAAAACGCCATTACAGTGAATGAGAAAAAGAACTTGATGCTAAACAGTTTTGCTTTACCATTCCATACACTTCAAAAGGAGGGAGAGAAGAAAAAGAAATGAAAGAGCAGATGGCTTAAGAGAAAGAGGCTAAAGTATTATTTGGTTAAATGTTGTGATCGTCACATGGCCTCTGTACCTTCAAGTTCTCTTCCTCCAAGTAGTTCTGGTACTTAAAATATTTCGATTTTATTATTTTGCGTCTTCAATTCAATTTCAGCTGTATGTTCTCGATTCGCTGTTTTCTTTCATGTTCCGATGGTTTCTAATCGATTTGCGCTTCAATTTTTTGCAATTTATTCTGAACCTAGATCTCTTAGTAGCTTCTGTTTTGTTACTGAAGAAAAAATTGGGGAAGAAAATAAAATGTTTTGAGTATGTAAAACTTGATTTGTTAATTAGGATCCTGAGAGATGAGATGATTATTTTCTGGTTAAACTATGAAGTGATTTCATTTCTTGAGAGTTGTCTTTATTTGCTTGGAAATTAACAAGAGGGGGGGGGGGTGGGTACTATGTAGTAGTGGTTTTAGCTCAAGCTTCATTACTGGTGTTTGGCTTGATATTATTACTTATCAAATAATTGCATTTCTTGATCCTTCTTTTTTGTTATGTATGACTCTTTCTCCTTAAGAATAAATTATGTTAGTTTGTCCTGGGACTCCTATCCATTGTTTTTTGGATTGGTTGTTAATTTCTTTTAGCGAAGGTAAATTAGGGGCTCTAATTGAAGAGCGCTAGTGATTCATGGTACATGCTTGTGGACATGAAAGTGAATTCGTACCTACTTGTCAACATATGCACTTTAGTCCTTCAATTTTTTCGATGGATGAATACATGATACGGGTTGTGGCTAGTTCTACTTATCCTCATCTACTTTAAACCAGGGCTGCTTATTGTTACTTATAGAGGAATTTTCTTCGTCTTCTGTATTTATTTATTTATTTTTTCTTGATCTCTTGGATGTTTTCAGCTATTCATATCTTTTATTATAACTTTTTGTTATATTACTTTGTGCATTACCTTTATTGAGTTATGTGTCAAGAAGAACTTCCGTGCCCTATATATGACTTCTCTCTTTTGTGGTGAAATTGGTAGCAAATTCTTGTCTATAAGTATGTGACATACTTCTCACTTCTTGCAGATGAAAAGCTCCTGAAAAATGACACTCAATTTTCGGTTGTTCCAATTCATATTGTCACACATGCTTCTCAACTCCCTATTGAATTTCTCGAACCGTCACCTGAAAGGCCATTGGTAATTGGTTTTGACTGTGAGGGAGTTGATCTTTGTCGACATGGAGCACTCTGCATCATGCAAGTAAGTTTTACTCATATGTCTTTCTTTGTTTCTCCCACCTCCCACTACTTTTGGGTCTTCATTAAGATGTTTTGTTTTCTCAAGTCATATTAGTAATCATAAGAAGAGTTTAAACTCTTTTGTTTTTCGGCAGCTTGCTTTCCCAGATGCAATATATTTGGTAGATGCCATTCAGGGAGGAGAGATGCTTATGAAAGCTTGTAAGCCTGCGCTTGAATCTAATTACATCACAAAAGTTATTCACGATTGCAAACGAGATAGTGAGGTCTCCAGTGGATTTTTTAACTTATCGTAGCCTGTTTGGAATTCAATAGGACTTTATCACTTCCATTCTTTAATTTGTACTTATTTTGCAGGCCTTGTTTTTTCAATTTGGAATCAAGTTAAACAATGTTGTGGATACTCAGGTGAACATCTTTTTTTTTTTAATCATGGGTGGTATTGCTCATAGTTTTTCACGTAATCCTTGTCTTTTCAATTATTGATCCCATTTATTATCAGTTCTCTTCAATTATTGATCCCATCTATCAGTTCTATCTGCGAACAATTATAATTGATTTATTTGTCTAACTGTGTTTTATTTTCCCACCTTTCCCATCTTCTTGTTGGATAATATAATAGGTCCTCACATGTACAGCCTTTCTGCGATTTGACAGTTCTTTAATATAGGCCTTTCATTATTGTAAGAGTAGGATTCTTGTGAAACTGATGGGCATTTCATCAAGTACTCTAAGTTTTTGATCACTTGGTAATGAATTTCGCAATATTTCTTTAGGATTACTCTTGAGATTGAACCTATTCAGCTAGGCTGATTGAAACATAATTGTGTTTCCACTGAAAACTAATTTTAAGGGTTTTGAGATCATTAGCTTATTTAGTTAGTTGTTTGCATACTTCATCTTTCTTCTAATCTGAGGGTGAACTTGAGCCATAACTGCAATTTCTCCTCATTTTTGTTTGTTTCTTTGCGCAAGATAATTTTATAATTTGACACAAATATTTAGGTCCAGCCATCTTTTATTTGTTGTTTTTCTCCAAAAAATTCTCTGTTCATTGAATTGGCTTTCCATTTTTCTTTTTGTGACATTTAGATTGCTTATGCACTCTTGGAGGAGCAAGAAGGACGCACACGATCACCATATGATTACATATCTTTTGTTGGCCTCCTTGCAGATCCACGTTATTGCGGTATCTTTTGTTTGTGTTAATTGTTTTAAGTTTCAGTTTATGGGCTGTGGTATTGCAACTGAATGCATTTTTTTTACATTGAGCATTATGGTTCTCTTTGTAGATTGAGGAACATTATGTAAGAATTGTTACCATTTTGGATCAAGTTGGTAGAATCCTGTTTTTACTGATGCATTTATTTTAAAGAGCTCTCATGTCGAAAAATGTATGGAAAGATGAAATGCATTTTTTCATCTAGGGCTTTTTAAGGCTTATGAATATAAATTTTCCATATTATTGTTGATACTTGATATTGCTCTAGCAGTGTTGCTATCTTATGCCCATAATGTTCTGTGCCAGAAGTTTGATTGTCTATTTTTCATAACCTTGCTTGTTGTGTTAGTAAATTTATCCTTTTGGATTAAGTTGCCTTCTGCCCATAGCTTCAGTTTTCATTTTTGAGAGTTTCAATGTAGGTCTATCTTATGTTGAGAAGGAAGAAGTTCGTGTCCTTTTGAGGCAGGTTGGTCTAGCATTTTACTGCAATAGGAAGCCGTTCTGCAAATTTTTTTTTTTTGGTTGATTCAGTATGGCATAAAAGATATTTTTGTGCACTGCCAGTCACTTATTCTCAATAATTTTTTAACCTAAACCATATCATCGGTCCCAAAACTTTGACTAGATTTCATACAAAGGTCCTAAATTTTTAAACGTATGATTTAGTGCTCAAACTTTGAAATTTCACATATAGGTTCTTAAATTTTTAAATTGTGTGATTTAGTTCCAAACTTTAAAACTATTATACATTCTAAAACTTTGAATTACAAATATGTATTTTAATATTCAAGCTAAGACTGAAAAGTGAAGTTTTATAAATTTGAGGATTAGATCATGCAATTTAATATTTAAATGTTTAGGGACCAATATGTGATGTTTTAAAAGTTTAATAACTCAATTATATGTTTTAAAAATTTACGGACGTGTGTATGAAGTTGCTCAAAGTTTAGGTACTAATGAAGTAGCCAAGTGTTTTTTTTTAACTAATTTATTCTATTTGTGATGTTTTGCAGGACCCAAAGTTTTGGACATACCGACCACTGTCGGAACTGATGGTGCGTGCAGCTGCAGATGATGTTCGCTTTCTTCTCCACATATATCACAAGATGATGACAAGATTTAACCAAAGATCATTTTGGTGTCTTGCAGTCCGTGGTGCTTTTTATTGTCGATGTTTTTGCATCAACAATACTGATTTTGCTGACTGGCCATCTCTCCCTCCTATTCCAGGTCTTTTGAATTTGGAAGACCATTTGTTATAATTTTCCCCATCATGTTCATAAAATTCAATGGTTGAAATTAAATTTTATCATTCCTACAATTCCACTGCTTCATCCTCGTTGACTCTTATTCAGTCTTTTGCGGCTCAACTCTGGAATATATTTTGGACTTTTGATAGTAAGATGTTACAAGAGTTATTCTGTAGTTCCCTTTTGACAACTACTACTCATCACTGTCTTATCATTTTTAAACTTCCACTCCATAATTAGTTCTAACTAAAACAGTTGGGCTGTCAATTCTTTCTTATTGCTACACCAGATACAATCATTTGCAGCAGATAACTGGTTGTACTTGCAGTAAATTGAAAACTAATTTGAGTTTGTTCCCTTTGCAGAAAGCCTAATAATGGAGGGGAATGTTCCTGAAGAAGAAACCCTATCTGTTCTTGATGTTCCTCCTGGAAAGATGGGACGTATCATTGGGAGAAAAGGAGCCAACATTTTGGCAATCAAGAAATCTTGCAAGTCTCTCTCTTTCTCTCTCATATTCTTGGTTGTAAGAATATTCGATAATACTTTCCTGCATGCTTACTCTATTTCAATTTCATCTTCTTCAGTGCGGAAATCTTTATGGGAGGTGACAAGGGACCACCTGACAAGGTTAGCTAACTAAAACATATAACCAAGCTCCTAGTAATATCTGAAAAATGATTATAAATGGGTGATGTGTCTGCAGAGACCGCAATGTGCAACAGTACTGTGGCAAAATTGAAGCAGCTTTTGATTTTGAAATAACTAAAAGTCAAGTAATTTCATCATGTGATGGTTTAATCGTGTTCATGACTTTAATGTAGGTTTTTATCATTGGACCAGTGCAGCAGGTGAGGAAAGCAGAAGCCATGTTAAGAGGAAGGATGTTAGACATGTACTAAAAAATATGCTGTTCGACTCAACCGAATGAATTATTACAATAAAGTAACAATTTATGACGGCTACATATTGCTTTTTGTTTTTGTTTTTCCTTTTCACTTCAATACTAAATTTAGTGTACTAAGTCTTGGCGAAATCATTTGAACCCAAAAAAAAAAAAAGGTGTCTTGGTGTAATCATGATAAATCAGTTATGAACATGGAGGCTTTGGTTCTTTGAGAAAGGAGGAAATGGCTAGGCTGCTTGAAATTCTATTTCAATTCTAAAAGTACTCTCAAACTTGCGGTTTTAGACTTAATGGAAAAATTACAATCAGATATTTTAGGGAATATTTTCAATCTTTTGGTTGCTGTTTTTCCCTTCATTCTTTGCTATTGTTCGCGGTGGGTTTGGGGTCGTAAAAGTCTTTTAGTTATAGATTTAATTCTGTAATTTAAAAAATAATCAATAAAGTTAAAATGTAAAATTATTATTTATTTAGATAAAAATTAGAATTCTCTATTTTTTTTAAATTAATAAGTACATAAAAAAAAGAAGAGAAAAACTGAAAAAAAAGGTAAACCCCAACAACCATCACCTTCTCTAATGCCTCAGCCCTATCTACGATCAACTAGTTTTGTCCATCGATATCGAAAACCAGCCAGACCACTGAGTTTGGAAGCCTTAGTCGTCAGCCAACATATCCTGCTCGAAAACCAGTTTTGGCTCACGTCACCATAGAGGAGCAACAAAGTGTTGTCGGTCACATTGTCCCCACCTTTGATTGACGCTCGACTTACCAATAGAAGTCATTGATCAATTTTTTCCACCCATTTTCATGCCGATGGTGGGCTGAAGTAAATCCAAATTTTGGGTAAATTGGTTTATTATATATATAAATCCAATACTCTTTAAATTAATTAAAAATTAAACATATTATTCCTTCCGTATTGATTATCGTTATCCAAATTCGCGTTCAGTTTTTTATGGGGCTCAAATGGCTTGAATGGTACAATTAAATCCATTTATACGGGTCACCAATTCGGCTCGAGGTGATGATGGTGGAACCATTGGACGAGAAAACATAAAGAACGTACCTGAGAATGTATTTTTTTTTCTCCGATCTATTTAATGTATGAAAAAATGTTTATAAGAACATTAAGATCAGACGTATTATTGAAGGTAACTTCGGTTAACAACGGCATTAAAATTTCTATACACATTTTTAAATGATTAAAATATCCTTTAAAAATTATAAAATAAAATACATTTATTTATTATAATTAAAAATAAAAATCTATAATAACTCAAAACATACATAAACAAATTAAAAATAATCAGAAAATAAATTTACCTTATTGATTTACTTTTTAAATTAATAAATCATATGATTTATCATATATATTAATTTTTTAAAAATATTTATTATTTTGATATATTATATATATTTTACTATCTTAAAAATATATAATTAATCAACAAAAATGAGAAAAAAACTTTAAATCTTTTTGACAATGCCTAATAAAAAATTATTTACCGTTTATATAATTAAAAAATACTTCATATTCAATAAATAAAATATTTATAATAATTTGATAATTTATTATAAAATAATATAATTATAATTTATGTAAGTAAATTAATCTATAAACATTAAATTTTTATAATATTTTGAACGTTTTTTTAAACTTTTATAAATTAGTTTAATTTTTAACTTTATTATTAATTTCAATTTTAAATTTAAATTTAAATTTTTTATCATTATATTTAGAGCCATATGTGATTAAATTTATTTAAAATTAGTCTACAACGTTTTAGAAGATAAAATATTAAGTAAATTAAATAAAATAACTCTCCTAAAATTTAGAATAATACAAATAAAAACTCAATATTAAACGGGGTCTATAAAAAATTATCACAATAATAGTCTTTATGTGAATCAAGGGTCTAACGTTACACTTAAAAAGTTAAAGGTAAGGGCCTTATTGTCATTTCAAAGTAGTGGGTGCACTTAGCTCAAGAGGATGAATTTAGTCCAAGAAGGATTCAAGAAAGGTCCATGGCCACATTTGAAAAGTTCAAGCAGTGGAGTTCAAATGGGGGCTTGTTGGATGCATAACTGATCATATTATAGGCGTGGATGACTTTGGAGCTGTTTCACTACACAAATGTGGCTTAGAGTAGTAAGCAAGTAAATTTATAATAGTGTGCAAGTACTTGCTTTTTTAAGAGTCAATTTTTGTTGAAATTTTTTAGGTCAATGGGGACAATTAGCTTCCTTTTATTGTTACGTAGTTAGCATAAATAAAGCCCTTATGGTTTTATATTTTATAAGAGCTTATGTAACCCTTTATATAATAAGAATGAATAGTTAAATTAGAATGAGATTTTTATATCTTGGTTCTTGATTAAAACGTTTTTGAGAACTTATTAGGCTCAGAAAACTTTGTGTGGTTCGTTAATAGCTTACACAATTTAAAATTGAGATTTCTTGAATTTCTAGACCTATTCTTAAAGTTCTCAAACATAAATTATCTATATATTTCAAGATATGTGTTATAGGGTTTATATAAGTCTCCACGACATTGTATTAAACAAGAACATCATGTGATCTGTCTCAAATAGAAGTATACTATCTATCGAGACTTGATATAACCATTACAACAGATAACACTTTTAACCACAGTTTTAATTATGATCATAATCTCTTTAATTATAATAAAAAATTGTAACCAAAGAAAGAGTAATAAGAACCACGATTTTTAATAATGACCATATATATATATATATATATATATATATATATATATATATATATATTCACCCAAGGTTTTTAGCCAAAAATTGTGACTATGGGATATCAATAATGTTACTATCTATTACCTATGGTCACGATTTTTCAAAAAGTTGCAACTAAAAGAATAGATATGACCACGGGTTTTAAAAACTATGACTAAACTATAGATATGACTACTATTTTAATAAAAACCATAACTAAAGGGATATTTATAACCACAACTATAAGTATATAAAAATTGGTTCACTATATACATGCATATATTACCATAATCACTTTATATATATATATATATATATATATATATATATATATATATATATATATAATGTTATAAAATCATGAATACATAAATAGACATACCATACAAACCTAATAGTATAAAAACATATTTATTAATGATGAATTCTTAAATAATAAAAGAAACATCCTACAAAATCCAACACTTAATAAAAACACAAAAATTGCATGTTACATTACTTGTCAATACTTTAAAGTCATCAAAAATGTGCAATTAAAGTGGTACGTATTTAAAATTATATTATGATTACAAAAGTTCAAGGTAGATACTAACACACTCGTTCATTCACATCGTATTCTAACAATATCTTCAAGTTTATGATCCCCTCTTATCTACATGTCCTTATTGAGTATTGTTTGAATTTGGCAACACCCTGATTGTCAAGGGAAAATATGAACTTCATTACTTCATCAGCATGCATCAAAAAAGAGTACTCACAAGCCAGAGGATGATGTACCTACCTGCAGTGCAAATGCTTGCCATTCATGTCAATCTCAAAATCTGGAAAACAAATAAGTACAAAGGAAAATAAGAAAGAAAAGTTGATACTATAGAAATCATTTAGATTCAATAACAGTCAACTAATTGTTACCATAAAGGTAGAGTTCATCGTAGCATTAGAAAACAATTCAATATCCCACACTATTTAACTCTTAGAAAACTAAGCCAATAGCCCATATAACAAATAAATCAATATCTAATACTATTCATGATGACATTCGTTCTCTTTGTTCTTAGTACTTGGAGAGGGATGATAAGCCAAAATTTATAAAATAATCTAGGGAGTGCTTGTTATAAAGCTCCTTAATTTAAGGAGTAAATTAAGGAGCAAAACATGGAGCAAAACAAGGACCAAAACATGGAGCTTAATTCAAGGAGCAATTCAAGGAACCATTAATTTAAGGAGTAATTCAAGGAGTGAATTTTCCTATAAATAGATGCGTAATTGTAATGAATTAATCATCAAAAGTGTTCATTCCAATTGAGAGAAAAGCTTTTGTGAGAGAAAATTGAGAGTAATTTTCTTGGGTGTAATTGGGTTGTGAGTTGTGAGTGTTGTAAATACCTTGTGCAATTTCTCCCCTTTCAGTAAAAAGATCTACAGCAAGTCTGGAGACATCAGCAAGATTGGCCGAACTCCGTTATCAAATTTTTGTGTTATTTTTATTCTTGTTTTCTCATAATCTGGCTTATCGGGAATTTGCGTAATTTCCCAACAACTGGTATCAGAGCTATTGGTGGTGATTCCTGTCAATTTTCTACAAGGTTACTATTTACGTGAATAGTGAATTATGTGAATAGTAAAATTTTGTTGGCGATATTGGTTTGTCGACGGAGGTGTTCTAATACACGGTGGTTTGCAGAAATAGTCAGAAACGATCTGGAGGAAGTTAGATTTGAGTGGGAGCAATGGCCGCAGATGAAGGAAATGTGAAACTTGAGAAATTCGATGACATAGATTTCGAATTTTGGAAAATGCAGATAGAGGATTATCTATATCAAATAAATCTATATCAATCTCTCTCAGGGAAGAAGCTAGAGGCTATGAAGGAAGAAGATTGGAATCTTCTAGACAGACAAGCCCTCGGAGTTATTCGATTGACGCTATCCCGTAATGTTGCTTTCAACATAGCAAAGGAAAAGACCACAGTGGGTCTTATGACAGCTCTCTCCAATATGTATGAGAAGCCAACAGCCTCAAACAAAGTGCACTAAATGAGGCGTTTGTTCAATTTGCAGATGACGGAAGGCGCATCGGTAGCTCAACATCTCAATGAACTCAACACAGTCACAACCCAGTTAAGTTCAGTGGAAATTGAATTTGATGAAGAAGTACGAGCATTGATACTTTTGTCTTCTCTACCAAAAAGCTAGAATGCTACTGTCACTGCTGTGAGTAGCTCGTTAGGAAGCAATAAGTTGAAATTTGACGATGTTCGTGATTTGGTTCTCAGTGAAGAGATCCGACGTAGAGAGTCAGGTGAATCGTCAACTTCTTCAGTTTTGCATACAAAGTCAAGAGGAAGAAATTCAACTAAAGGGAATGGACGTGGCAGAACAGACTACCGAGGTAGATCAAAGGACAAGAGGTCCAAATCCAGGAATCCTAATAATTCCCATAGCTCGAAGACTATCGAGTGTTGGAATTATGGAACAACTGGGCACTGCAAAAATCAGTGCAAGAGTGCACCGAAGGACAAACAAGTGAAGGCAGAGGAAAATGTTACTTTCACCTCAAGAGGGGATGATGCATTGATATGCTCTTTGGAAAGCAAGGAAGAATCTTGGGTGTTAGACATTGGAGCATCATTCCATGCTACTTCACAGAAAGAATTCTTCGAGAAATATGTCCCTGGAAACCTTGGAAAAGTATATCTTGGTGATGATCAACCATGTGCTATTATTGGCAAAGGTGTAGTGAAGATTAAGTTGAACGGGTCTGTTTGGGAGCTGAAGGATGTCAGGCATATTCCCGACCTCAGAAGGAACTTAATCTCAGTAGGGCAGTTGGCCAGTGAAGGCTACACTACGATCTTCCATGGTGACGATTGGATGATTTCAAAGGGTGCAATGACAGTTGCTCGGGGCAAGAAAAATGGCACTCTTTATATGACAGTAGAGGCACGTTGTTCAATCACAGTTGCAGCAGGCAGTGAAACACCAAATCTGTGGCACCAGAGACTAGGCCACATGAGTGAGAAGGGGATGAAGATTATGCACTCAAAAGGAAAACTTCCAGGTCTATAGTCTGTAGAGATGGACATGTGCGAAGATTGCATACTTGGAAAGCAAAAAAGAGTCAGCTTTCAGACAAGTGGCAGAACCCCAAAGAAGGAAAGGCTAGAGCTTATTCACTTTGATGTTTGGGGACCAACAACCGTCTCATCCATTGGTGGGAAACAATACTTCGTGACTTTCATCAATGATCACTCTCGGAAGGTATGTGTTTACTTTCTATAGCATAAGTCTAAAGTATTTGAGGCTTTCAGAAGATGGAAAACTATGGTAGAAAATGAGACGGGTTTAAAGATCAAAAAGCTCAGAACCGATAATGGTGGTGAATATGAAGACACCATATTCAAAAATTTCTGCTATGAGCACGGGATCAGAATGGAAAGAACTGTGTCAGGAACGCCTCAACACAATGGTGTAGTTGAGTGTATGAATCGAACGTTGACAGAAAGAGCCAGAAGCATTCGTATACAGTCAGGTCTACTGAAGTAGTTCTGGGCAGAAGCAATCAACACGGTAGCTTACTTGATCAATCGAGGCCCATCTGTTCCATTGGAGCATAGAATACCAGAGGAGGTATGGAGAGGAAAAGAGGTGAAACTATCACATCTAAAAGTTTTTGGCTGTGTAGCATTTGCGCATATCAGTGATCAAGGTAGGAATAAGCTTGATCCCAAATCCAAGAAATTCACATTCATCGGCTATGTTGAGGACCAGTTTGGCTACCGCATTTGGGATGACGAAAAGAAGAAAGTTATCCGTAGTAGAGATGTGATTTTCAACGAAAGGGTGATGTATAAAGACATGCATAAAATAGACGCCAATGTCTCAGAGTAGAATGAGTCAGTATTTGTAGATGCAGATGATGTCCCAGATAGTTCCGTAACAGAACCAATTGTAACAAGTCCTCAACCATAGGAGCTTGTTGGACTGAGCAGTACACAATATTCTGACACACCACAACCTCTTATTCCAGCTCCTGTATTGAGAAGGTCTTCTCGACCACATGTGCCTAACAGGAGATACATGAACTATATGTTGCTGACTGATGGAGGGGAGCCTGAATGTTATGATGAAGCTTGTCAGACTCGAGATTCTAGCAAGTGGGAGCTTCCTATGAAAGAAGAAATGAAATCTATCATGTCTAAATAGACATGGGAACTAGTTGAGTTACCTATGGGAAAGAAGGCACTTCACAACAAATGGGTGTATCAGGTGAAAGAGGAGCATGATGGTTCCAAGAGATACAAAGCCCGCCTAGTTGTTAAGGGGTTTCAACAGAAGGAAGGAGTTGACTACACTAACATTTTCGCTCCCGTTGTGAAGCTCAATAATATCAGACAAATATTGAGTATTGTAGCCATTGAAGATCTTCATCTTGAACAGTTGGATGTGAAGACTGCATTCCTTCACAGAGATTTAGATGAAGATATATACATGTACCAACCAGAAGGTTTCTCAGAAAGAGGGAAGAAGAACATGGTGTGCAAACTTAAGAAGAGTTTGTATGGCTTGAAATAAGCCCCGAGACAATGGTACAAAAAGTTTGATAGCTTCATGCACAAGGAAGGTTTCCAGAAGTGCAATGCTGACCATTGTTGCTACTTCAAGAGATATAGGTCCAGTTATATCATTTTACTACTTTATGTTGATGATATGTTAGTATCAGGTTCAGATATGGATGATATTAAAAGGTTGAAGCAGTAATTGTCAAAGGAGTTTGACATGAAAGACTTGGGTCCAGCAAAAACGATTCTTGGAATGCAAATCACAAGAAATAAGAAGAAAGGATCCTTGCAGTTATCTCAGGCAGAGTACATCAATCGTGTTTTGCAGAGATTCAAAATGGGCGATGCAGTGGGATTTGTTAGCAAATTTATGTCAAATCCAGGGAAAACTCATTGGGAAGCAGTCAAGTGGATTTTGAGGTATCTGCGAGGCACCACAGAAAAGTGCTTATACTTTAGTAAAGGAGAGTTAAAAGTACAAGGGTACGTAGACGCAGACTTTGGAGGTGAAGTTGATCACCGAAGAAGCACCACCAGTTATATATTTACTGTTGAAACTACAACTGTTAGTTGGATGTCACAAATACAGAAAATTGTCACTCTATCCACTACAGAGGCTGAGTATGTAGCATTAACTGAAGCTAGTAAAGAGATGATATGACTTCAAGGTTTGTTAACTGAGTTGGGATTCAAACAGGAGAAGAATGTTCTGCATAGTGATAGTCAAAGTGCAATACACTTGGCGAAGAATTCAGTATTTCATTCTAGAACCAAGCATATTGGACTTCGTTATCACTTCATCAGATCTCTATTGGAAGATGATGTGTTAATACTGGGGAAGATTCAAGGAAGCAAGAATCCATCAGATATGTTAACAAAGGTGGTGACTATTGACAAATTGAAGTTGTGCTCAACTTCAGTTGGTCTGCAAGAGTAACAAAGACTAGAAAAGCTGCTGCATTGATCGAAGTGTGAAGACAGATTGAAATCAATCTTCAAGTGGGAGATTGTTATAAAGCTCCTTAATTTAAGGAGCAAATTAAGGAGCAAAACATGGAGCAAAACAAGGAGCAAAACATGGAGCTTAATTCAAGGAGCAATTCAAGGAACCATTAATTTAAGGAGTAATTCAAGGAGTGAATTTTCCTATAAATAGATGTGTAATTGTAATGAATTAATCATCTAAAGTGTTCATTGCAATTGAGAGAAAAGCTTAGAGAGAAAAGCTTTTGTGAGAGAAAATTGAGAGTAATTTTCTTGAGTGTAATTAGGTTGTGAGTTGTGAGTGTTGTAAACAACTTGTGCAATTTCTCCTATTTCAGTAAATAGATCTGCAATAGGTCCGGAGACATAAGCAAGATTGATCGAACTCTGTTATCAAATTTGTGTGTTATTTTTATTCTTGCTTTCTCATAATCTGGCTTATCGGAAATTTACGTAATTTTTCAATAGTGCTTTCAAAAGCAAAAGTGATACAACTTATCGAACATGAGATGTTATCAATATGCTTCATTGATGTCAATGAAGGATGTTTAATGTTTTTCAGTAAAAATATGGATCATTAGAAATAAGGATAAAGTAATTTTTCTTCTATAAATCAAACTTTCCGTTGCCAGGAACAGACAACTTGGTACTAATACGGACATAACCAACATAAACTTGCTATTTACTTCGAAACCTGTCAAAAATAGATACATGAATCTAAGCAACAAGGGAAAGAGTGGAAGGAGGGAACCTTAAATATCTATACATATCATACTTCACTCATCAAGAGCAACAGAACCGATTCATGTTGAATATAAATGAAGAAAGAAATTTTCTAACATATAACCAAATAAAGATAGAAAGAAAATGAAATGAGAGAGAAAGAGGGACCAAAAGAGTCAATACTTTCCGCTTCTTGCCAGCATATAGTTGAGGGAATAGTACTGAAGAATTTGTTTTCAATTAGCAAATCACCAGATTTGATACTCCAAAGCCATAACTTGCAGTCCTCATCACCTGAAATAAATGAAAATTTCATATTAAAAACCAGATACGACAAATTTCTCACGTGAAGCTACACCAAGCTACATTTGCTTGTGAAAATTCAAATGTCCCATGTAAGATTGTACATCACCTTTCTGAATCAAGAGATAATCATATAGCTTTATCTGCAGCACATTAAGGATCTTAAATGACAATGCCACCAGAAGATAAAGCAATAACATGAAGGGAAAAAATGGAAAGAGTTTTATCTGACAACTAACCTATCCATCCAATTAAGCAACTTTCCAAACTATATTTGCAGAAAAGGTACATAAGAAAAGTTATATATGGAAGTTGAACATATATCCAGATTATCATAATCAAATCCAGTCTAAAAGAAAATCGAAGCCACTAACCAAGAGATGAAATCAAACTCACGATATAAAAATGGTATATATTTCCAGAGAGCTGCATAAAAACCATGTACATTTGTAATATTATCATAGTCCTCGAAAAATATCTAAAAACCACTACTGTAATATCTAAAAATATTACACATTTTAGATGTTCTTCAAGAAACATAATTACATGAAAATATATATATCATGGAGTGGATGTTTAGCAAAAACAGATTCATGACCCAAAGTGGTTGAGTTATCGATAAAGTACCAGTAAAAATGTAAACGAAAAATGGCAATGGATGAGAAGTGAACGAGCATCGACAAGAATCAGATAAGTAGAGGATGATGACTGGATGGGCAGCAAACAAGCATCGTACGAACACGGCTTCCAATGGATGGGAGAAGAGATCGGAATTGAGATAGATGTTGGCAGAAATGGCGGATGTCGAAGTTTGAGGAGTTGAATCAGGCAAAAAATAGCACCACAATCATCCGTGAGGCATGAAGGTTTAGTGTTTGTTTCGAGGTTAGGATGGCACCACACGTAATGCAGAGATAGTGAAGAAGTGAAGGTGTAAAACTTCAAATGATTAAATAATTTCAAAACTTTTGAATTGATATCACCAAATGATTGTTTGTTGAAAACATCAATGATTTGTTTGTTGTCCCCTTCTATAGAAACCGCTTGGTGTTTGAAATTCATAGCATACTGAATGATATGTTGAAAAGCTAAAGCGTCAGCTAATTCCACTGATGAGGAAATGATCGATTTTGTCCAAGCAAAACGTAGATGTTTATAATGATCAAACATGTTAAAACCATTAGTAGAAGATTCATTATACCAGAATGCATCAAAGTTGAATTTATAAGCATTAAAAGACTGAGATTGCCATGTTCAAGGAATGTCAAAAGAAATCTCATAATTTGAGTCTCCAATAAAGGGAATCCGATCCAACAATAGATTTTGAAGTTCAGTAATCCTCTGAAAGATACCATGAATGATTGATCGATTTAATAGCGTGTAATCATCAAAACTAATTTATTACGTATCCACCAGACCTTTTTCATCATTATTGTTGCCATAAGAGTAAAAAGTTAGGGAGATGAATCATGAGGAAGAAAGTGCTTCGGAGGATTTATAATGAATCATATGAATGAGTAGATATCCAATTTTTTCTAAAAAACCTCCAATATCAATGCTTCTACCAAGATTTCAGTATATCGCATCTAATAAAGAGACGCTCTTCATTTTTTATCTCCCTATGACAAATAGGACAATTGAAATATGTGATATTGATGAAACGACTCAATCTCTTCTTTTTTTACCCAAAAGCATCATATAGAATTTTTTAGATAAGTAGTTTGTGGCGCTCATGTATCTTGACTTTCAAAATTGATCTCCATAAACCACGTTGATTAGAAACATTTGCCATGGATATTAAAGTGCAGTAAAATTATTGAAAGGTTGAAGTTTATGGATTAGATAAGAAATCTTTTATCCAAAAACCTGAATTTAAAAGGTTTACATTCCAATCTAAAGAGGTTTGATCTTGGCACAAATCATGCAATGAGGTAATCATTGGATGAAGATTCTGTTGAAACTGGACGGGTAAAGTTTGATTCGTAATCTTGGATCCATGGGTTCGTCCAAATATTATTATCAAAGCCATTTTTTATTTTTTTGAAAAATACTATCTTTTAAAGTATTCCTAACACAAAGAAGGCCTTTCCAAATAAATGAATCCATAGGCTTGATAAGAACATTTAGGAAGGAATGATGTTGAAGATATTTTCTCATAAGAACTTTAAAATCCTCAAATTTCTTAAAACCCAATCCACCAAAATCCTTTCTTCCAAAGGATAAGAGATAAATAATGAGATATGTTTAAATCTTCAATCCACCAAAATTTCTATACAATACAATCAGTAGATTGACATATGTAAAATTATTTTTTTCCTATGAGTGTTATATAGTGAGAGGGAGGTTTTATCACACAAATATTAAACCGAGAGAGATTGTAAGGTTTATGAGTGTTGGTCATATTCATGAACAAAACATTTGAATATAATTTTAGTTTCTAGGTGTGTTTATCAATTATATTTTCAAGTTGAATAAACTAATTAGCTTTAATGAACACACCTTAAGTATATCTCTATTCCCATGCAAGTTATGTTTCATACTAGACATATAGAAACATTTTGCATATAGGTCACTCGATAAATCATGCTATGTTTAGATCGATTGAGCATAATTAAAACTGGTTAAATTAATTTTTCATATTACTAGGTTGATCGAGGTTAATGAGTAGATCGGTCTATTTGTTTTAGATTTAATTATTTGTTTCACTAGATCGATCAAGGATTGGCTAGATAGATCAAACTTTTCAGGGTCAATCATTCGAGGTGAATTAGATTGATCGAGCAACCATGCTCGATCGAATGGTCTCGATTTACATCGATCGAGTGGGTAGGTTTTAAATTTTGAACTAATGTTTACTCGAGCTAGTTTTCTTTATTACCATATATTTTCCTTACTTTTAAAACCTCTTTTAAATGTTTTTTGGGACAGAGTTGTAATAGGCCTTTAACCTAGAGCTTCAACACATTCTATTTAAACAAACCTTTGGCTCACGATTTTCTTAATCACAACTAAATCTAATTTTGCATCTAAGATTTCTCTAAAAATCTGTTTTACAAAAAACTTTTGGGTAGACTTTTTTCTTTAGTTTATCAAATATTGGTTGTTGTGTTTGATTTATTAACAAGCATACAAAATTTGTGAATTATCCTTAAACTTCTGTTCTAGGGTTGCCAGTGATTATGTTTTATCTGCTGATCTATTAAACCATCTATTTAGGGTTGTTCATTATCTAATTGCTCTATGACACACATTTACACTTGTGTTATTGTATAAACGTTTTAGGTACCAACTGTACGGATTTGATTAACTCATGTTACTCGAGTATATCAGAATGTTGGTTTGAATCTAAATACCTTGCTTATAGAGACTATGAAAGAAAGTAGAAGGCCTGTAAGTAGATTACTTAGGGGTATTACCTTGGTGGGTAGTTTGAGTTCTAGCCTTGTAAACGAACATTAATTTTATAATGGATAGTTTGGTGGTCCAGTAGACTGATGGTTTTCTCTTAGGTCATTGGTGTGGCTTGATGAGTGCTCAAAAAATACTAAAATTACCATGATTTTATGCACGTTAATTGATTAAAAATATATAAATTTATATGATTTTATCATATATTTATATAAATCTGTCTTTTCGGAATCACGGGTATTTTTATTATTTTTTAAGTATTTTCGCTTAAAAAGTAACTTAAAGACTCGAAGAAAAATATCGGAGGCAATACATTGCAAATATATTCATCAATTAAATGAGGAAAGGTCAACAAATATGAAAAAATTGGACAAAATTGGTCAAAAATGTCAAAAAAGAGGAAATCGCGCACGTAGATGCCCAACAGTGCCGGCCAACGCGCCCAACTACGCCAAACAACATGCGTGCATCACCCAGTCCGCACGCGCATGCGCCCATCAACGCCCGCTGTATGGCCCAGTCCACGATACTTATTGATTCTCTCTTTAGGTTATTATTTAGGTTATTAAAGATATAAATTGATATTTATTGATTCTCTCTTTTTATATGAATACCACTTTTGGTGGGGTTAGATATTCTTTGTTAACTAAAAAAATCAATTAACACCTATTGGTGGGGTTGATAACTAATTGGGTTAATTAAATTAATTCCTTTTTTCTAAGAGATTGAAATTGAACCATTTAAATGCCACATTTGGTGGGGTTAGACAGTTTAAACTTTATTCAAGGTGTTCAAATTAAACCTAAGAATTTAATTATCCAAGTACTAACTTTCAAGTTTTAAAACTACTACTGAAAATATGTTGTCAATACATTTTCAGATAATAATTCTTATAAAATTTTTTGAAATAGAGCTTCACTCTAACTACTGGACGATTGTACCAACAAATAAAAGAGCACTACTCTAAATTAGACCGGATAACTAAACCTTAAAATCTAATTTTTAGATTTAAGTTTGTAATGAAAATAATATATTTCTCTCTAACATTCTTAATATAAAATCTTGAATAAAAATAAAATCAATTCATTTGATAGATTTTTACCTATTTAATATTTCGCAAGCATAACAAGGTTATTATAATATCATGTTTACAAACAGCCAGTAAAGTTAAATTTAATCACAGACAAATTAAATATAATATATAAGAATAAAACATAAAAAATAACTACAAAGAAAATAAAATCCTTACAGTACTTTGATGCTAACTCTGTTGCTGGAAAACCTCCAAACAGAATTTGCACTTTCATTTATTGAATCAAAAAGCAAATAAATTATAAAAAATAATTAGTTCTTTTCAAAAAGAGAAGAACTCTAAAACTAAGAAAAACTAAGTAAGAAAAGCTAAAAACTAAGAAATGGAGAGAGAGAAAGAAAGAGAAGATGTGTTTTGAGGTGTGTTTTGATATGAAGAGAATAAGGGTATTTACAAGTGAGGAGGGGAAGAAAAAGTGGGTGAAAAATGGTGAAAATGCGGAGTAGTGAATGATGACATCATTATTGACGTCATGCTGGCGTGGGGCGTAGTGGCGCGCGTGGATTGGGGCAGATGGGCGTAGATGGACGCAGGTACGGACTGGGCGTAGATGGACGTAGGCGCATGCGGACTGGCACGGGCTCGTGCGGAATGGAGAGTAGGCGCTCGTGGATTGGGTGATACAACGCACATTGAGTAGGTGCTGATGGGTGCGCGCACATGCGGATTACGTGATACGAGCACTTTGTTCGACACGGTTGGGCGCGTTGGTCAGCGCTACTGGGCAGCTACGTGCACGATTTCCTCCTTTTTGATATTTTTGACCCATTTTGTCCAATTTTTCCATATTTGTTGACCTTTCCTCATTTAATTTATGAATATATTTGCAATGTATTGCCTCCAGTATTTTTATTTGAGTCTTTAAGTTACTTTTTAAAGCAAAAATACCTGAAAAATAATAAAAATACCCGTGATTCCGAAAAGACAGATTTATATAAATATATGATAAAATCATATAAATATATATATTTTTAATCAATTAATGTGCATAAAATCATTGTAATTTTAGTACTTTTTGAGCACTCATCATGCCCTAGGTTATTTCCACCTAAAAATCTCATGTGTTATTTTACTTTTCTACATTATTTTATTTTACACGTGATTGTTTGTCTAGACATATACGAAAACTTTTAATTTGTCATAATTTTCCTAATTACCTATTCACTCTCCTCTATTTGATTTGAACCATAACTAAACAAAAATTCTCAAAAAACATTAAAGACGATGTTTAGTTTAGGTTTGGGGGTGCAAATAGGTCTAATAAAAAAAATTTGATACAAAATTATTATGCTTAATTGTGATTAATTTTTGATTAATTGAGTCTTTATGTATTTTTTATTTAAGTTTTTAAACATGTTAATGGTTGTTGTAAAAGATAGTTTTATTCATATTTTATATTTTATACTTGGAGTGTTGAAATGAAGATGAACCCAATATGATTCGAAATTACTGGATGATATCTATAGGTTTTGCACTGAATGTTAGAATTTTAAATAATCAAATGAATTATGATTTACTTATTTATTATGCTTTGATTGAATGATTTGGGTAGGAATTGAAAGTGTGTGCCTATCTTTATTTTATTCTTGACTTCTAATAAAAAAATGATACATATAGGGTTCCCTTAGATAAAAGAAGTTATAATATTCATTCACCATAATATACATACACATGGGTTTGTTTTTAATATGTGTGTGTGTGAGAGAGAGAAAGAGAGAGAGAGAAAATAGTGTAACTAAATACTATGATCCTAAACTCTTGGAAGAAGTGACATATCTATTACAAGATAATAGAAAATAACCCTTTCAAGTCCAATACATTTTCATTCATACATAAGCACTACTTGATATTAATTTCTTAATGAGTTTGATTGGAGTATGATATGATCAATATGATGTCTTAATAATCCTAGTATTTCATTCCGCTCATAAGATCTATTTTGTGTACATTTGACCCTTTCTTGTTTATAAACATATACGAACCTATTTTCTTTTTTATTTACATTTTTTTAGTGCTTGAGCCCCTATGCCATGCTTGATAGAGTGTATCTATTTCGTAAAAAACTTGATTGTCAAATTTTTTATTTATAAAAAGCTCGCAAGTGTATGAATCACTTGTAGTAAGCAATAATTATACTCCTAAGATTGTCCTTCAAGGAATTACGATGGTTTTAAAAATTTAAATTATTTTCTAATATAGTTAATAAAAATAAAAGTCCTAAACATTCTAACAAATTGTTGATTTGAAAGAATGAAATCATAAAATCCAAATTAAATTAACATCTAAAGAAAACAAGTAAATAAAAGTAATAAATTAAAACAATAAGTGATAGTATATAAATGAAAGCAATAAAACTTGACGAACCTAGGCTATTGGATATATACATGTGATTTTAGCAAGCATAACCCTTCATGAACAGATCAAATTGAATGATTTAAATATATGTTACATTTATGTTTTAATTTCTTTTTAAATAAAACTATCTATAATCATTGTAAGTTTTCAATCATAATCAATTAATCAATTCTTCCTTGACCAAGGTTGAAATTGATTAATTGGTAAATTAGAGAAATATATAGATATACCAAAATATTCAATTAATTGATAACTTCCATTGATCAGGCTTGTGATTAAAAATTGATAAATATATAATAGATATATCATTTAAATATAAATCAAGATTTTGGCTCATCTTTATTTTATAATTAAAGTTATTTTTCAACTATCTAATTTAATACAAATCAATGAAATTAAAATAGAATCTTATTTATTTTGCATAACTAATCACAAATGTGTCCAATGCATAGTTCTAAAATATTTTGAAACTTCAAAGCACCTTAAAGTCTTTCTAAATTCTTGGACAACTAAGCAAAATATTTCCTATATATCAATTACTTAATCCTATCCTAGTGGGCTCGGATACCAAACGAACCTAGGATCTACTAGAAGAATATGAACATAAGAAGAAAGAAAGGAATGAAGGATAATTTTATTACTATCTAAAAGATAATTACAAGAGAAATCACACACAAGATTATTTTACAAAGGAAATTAAAAACTCTCAGAGGAAAACTCGATGATGATAAAATTGAGCGGTTTTCACCTTATATAGGCAAAGCAAACTCATTACAAGACAAAGCTAAATAATTTACTTACTCTATTGAAGCTACTTTAATGAAGTAAATATGCTATTAGCATGTGAGGTTCGGCCTAGTTTCTTAGGAACATGTCCTGGATAAGATTCCTTTGAGGAAGGTGGAGTCGAATAGTCCAAGATGGATAATTGTCTACTTTTTATTAGTAGTTATGGTTTCTTTTAATTTTAAGGTATCTTAATTGGATCCATCTATTTGGATATCACTTTGAGAAGTCTCTAGATCTATATTTTCATCTAAATCATTAGAGGTGTTTGACATAGAAGCAGAGTGTTTTTCTAGTTCTTTAGACATGTATTCCTCACCTTTACCTTTGTTTTTAATTAATCTATTAGTGAATCCAATTTAGCTTTTCCTTTACTATATTTAACATATATTGCTTTTAAATACTGAAATAATTCAATTATTTTAAAGTCTTCAAATATGTCTAATGGTGTCTTTTTCCACCATCGAGCAATTTAGCATTGTATAAGGCAAGGAAATGTTTCGATAAATGTGATCAGATAATCCCATTTTATTGTCCATAGGATATTATATAAGGATACAAAAATATTAAGGGATGATCTCCATCTACTATATGTATTCTATTACATTCTTCAAATTGGTCATATGCGTTTAACACAACTTCTGGGAAAATATTCCAATGTGACCAAAAAATTGAACACCAGTTTGGAAAATCAAGAAAAACATATTAATCATCACTGTATAAGGCAAGGAAATGTTTCAGTAAATGCGATTAGATAATCCCATTTTATTATCCATGGGATATTATATAAGGATACAAAAAACATTAAAGGATGATCACCATCTACTATATGTATTCTATTACATTCTTCAAATTGGTCATATGCATTTAACACAACTTATGGGAAAATATTCCAATGTGACCAAAAAATTGAACACCAGTTTCTAAACCAGTTTGGAAAATCAAGAAAAGCATATTAATCATCATTGTATATGGTAAGAAAATGTTTCAGTAAATACGATCAGATAATCCCATTTTATTATCCATGGGATATTATATAAGGATACAAAAAACATTAAGGGATGGTCTCCATCTACTATATGTATTCTATTTCATTGTTCAAATTGGTCATTGCATTTAACACAACTTCTAGGAAAATATTCCAATGAGACCAAAATATTGAACACTAGTTTCTAAACCAGTTTGGAAAATCAAGAAAAGCATATTAATCATCATTGTTTAAGGCAAGGAAATGTTTCATTAAATACGATTAAATAATACTATTTTATTATCCATGAGATATTAAATAAGGATACAAAAAACATTAAGGGATGATCTCCATCTACTATATGTATTCTATTACATTCTTCAAATTGGTCATATATGTTTAACACAACTTCTAGGAAAATATTCCAATGTCATGAAAAAATTGAACACCAATTTCTAAACCAGTTTAGAAAATCAAGAAAAGCATATTAATCATCAGTTTTAAATTGAATGTACCAAGTATAGGCCTTTCTAGGTTTTTGATATTAAAAAACTTGATCC
Organism: Hippophae gyantsensis; assembly: GCA_030763125.1. Classification (NCBI taxonomy): domain Eukaryota; kingdom Viridiplantae; phylum Streptophyta; class Magnoliopsida; order Rosales; family Elaeagnaceae; genus Hippophae; species Hippophae gyantsensis. Next base: position 49,026,375 of record CM061031.1, on the reverse strand, counting down.
CATGCCAAGATATAGTCAAAGTAATCATAGGATGTGAGTTGAATCCTATAATCCTTAAATATTTCTCTTTTGAAATGTTTATTGGGTTTTGTAAGAAATATTCTAATTTTAAGAGTTAAGAAAGCAATTGCTTTTCCATTTCTCATATACGAGTAACGTTAACAGAATCTGATTCTTCTAGAAATTTTTCATAGTATTCCTTAGTTTTAGGGGCAATGTATGATGGTAAGTTATCTTTAAGATAAATTGATGCTACTTGATTAGATGATTTATTTACATCTTCATATTATATAAGCAAAATATTTTTCTTTTTAACTCTTTGAACTCATCCTTTTTAGGAATTTTTGTATGAGATCTTTTGATATTATTGGTTAAAAGAGAGTGTGAAATAATCCACTAGAATGTTCCTATGTTTCCCCTCTTCATGTGCCTATAGATATTCTTGAGTTAAGAAATCTAGGAGAGAATTTGATTCTCCTCGAATGAATTTGATGTTAAAATCAAACATCAAAAGTATTGCTTACCACCTACCAAATATCTATTTAGATGCCAAGTTTTTACAATATTTTCCACAACTACTTTGGCTAATCTACAATCAATTCTTCGTAAGAAGTTTTGATTAAGGAAGTCATCTTGAAATTTAGAAATGCTAAGAACTATTGCTAGAATTTCTTTTTTAGTAGTAGAATAGTTCTTTTGGGGTAGTTTCCATACTCTAGAAGTGAAGCACAATAGGGTCTCTTTTATACACAATTTTTGCTTTAAGATTCCCCCATACCCCAAATCAGAGGCATATTTGTCTATAATTTTTAATGCATTAGGATTTGGTAAAGATGAGCATGATAATTCTTTTATTTTAAGCTTTATTTTCCTAACAACTACAATACAAGTCGGACTCCATTCTAGTGGATTCTTTTTAGCGTCTAGTAAATATGAGCATGATAATTCTTTTGTTTTAAGCTTTATTTTCATAACAGCTATAGTATAGGCCAGACTCCATTCTAGTGGATTATATTTTAGTCTTTCATGGAGAGGTTTGGCATCCTATTGAATATTTTTATAAAAATCTTCCAAATAATTAAGACTATCTAAATTCTTTGCAATTTTTTATCTTTAATTTTATCGAGAAACCTTTCTAAAAATATTATAAATCTGTCCACTAGAGTTACAATTCCTTGACTAATATTATGGGCTAAAAAATACATATCCATTTGAAATAATTTATATTTCTTAGCAGAGACTACGAGTCCTACTTCTTTGATAGTTTTTAAAAACATATTTAAATGCTTCCAATGTTAATCTATTGATTTGGTAAAAATCAATACACCATCAATGTAAATTATGGTGAATCCACTATAAGGATTAAAAACTTCATTCGTAATAATTTAAAATTTTGAGGGAGCCTTTTTAAGTCGGATGTGCATAACATTCTATTCATACTACCTAAATGGTACTATAAAAGTTTTTTTATATCTATCCTTTTTAGCAATTTTTATTTTCCAATAATCACTCTTCATATCAAATTTAGAAAAAGACTATTAGAATTGGCTATCTAATCCATCTTTACACTTTGTTTAAAAATTTATAATTTATTACTGGGATGCCTTTCTCTAATTTAGTGGCATTTTCCAAATAGAATATTGGACAAGACCACAGAGAATCACTTTTGCTAATTAGTTTCTTTTTAAAAGATCTTCTATTTCTTTTTTGCAAATTTCCAAGTGGCGTTCATTCATTTGAATAGGCCTAGATTTTGTGGATATTTGAGACTCTTTAAAATCTAGTTCATATGGTAATTCAATTTTGTGTCTTTTACTTTATGAGAAGGTATTGGGTATCTCATCACATATTTCCTTTTCAAAATTTTCTTTTATAGTTTTGATTCTTCTTTGCATATCTTTTGACATGATTTTATCTTTTATTAATTTGTGCTCAAATTTTTCCTTTAAGGAATAAAGAAATTTTTCTTTTTCATTAACCTTGTTCTTAAGATTATTAATCTCATGCCATTGAGGTTCTTTCAAGAATTTGAACGTTGCTATGTAACCTTTAAGTTCAAAAGTTATACCTTCTTCTGTAACGTTAAACAGATACAACATATATAAAAATGGAGTTCCTAAAAATTACCATTTTAGATAACTCTTCACTAAGTAGAAAGTAGTTTCTTGACAAAAATATATTACTACAAACAGTAATATTTGAAAGTTTATAATTAATAGACATTCTTCCTCCATTAGCAGTGTTTAATAGCTATGCTATTTTTGAAAAGTATTCGTGGGCACTACTCCTTCATTGATACAATTTAAATCAGTGCAAGAATCAATTAGTGCTTCTATTATAAAGAACTATTCTTTATTTATTACAATGTTAACCTTTGAGCACCATTTATGATTAATAACTCTATCAAGAGTATTAAAAAATTGCATGTTAGTAATTTGTTTAGGGTTTTCTTGTTCCTCTATAGTTGTATCTTTATCGTGTATTTCCTTAATTTGAGGTAGAGGCAATTTGATGTAGAGGTAGTTCTCCTAGAAGTTTATCAAAATCAGCTTCATTATTATCGATCTCATTTTCAAACAATTTGGGACTTTTAATAGAATGTTAAAGTTCAAGTATTTGAACTCTATTTTAAGATATTTAAGATCTCCTTTTGTTTGATTAATTTCCTCCTTAAAGTCATGAATCATTGGTTCTTTCATTATTGTTGTATTTTTTTTTATCTTTTTAAGGATTTCGTTGGAGGAATATTGTTATTCATGACTTTTAAGAGTTTGTTCTAATCTTCTATTTTCTTTCTATAAGAAGTAGTGGGAGTTTCTTCTTTTGCTACTTTTATATATCTTGGTAAGGCTTTTTTCCTTTCTTCTAGATCAATAATTTTGTCTATGAGATCTAAGATAAGATTCTCTTTTTTTTAAGAAAATTTACGTCTTAGCCATTCACTTTAGTAATGGATTTATAATAATCACATTTGCAATTATATCTTCACAACTTTCTCTTTCTTCTATTTTCTTCTCAAATGAGTTGGAATATGACTCATAGAGATAATCCTTATCATCACTCGATTCATTTGTTAAGAGTATTTGAGATAGCTGTCTTTTAAGACTATCAACTATTAACAACTCATTAATTTTTTGTTGGGTCCTACAATTATTGCTATAATGACCCTTTTTTCCACACTTATATCAAGTGGGAGACTTTTGTTTGTATTTGCTTGCAATAGTATCTTTTGCTTTATATGTCGATCTTTTTGACCATTTTTTTTGAAGGGGATCATTTTTTATTTTGTGGTCATTTAAGCCACATCCTTTTATTTAATCTTATCTTCTTTTGGAAAGAATCTTTCAAAATATCATTGTAGCCAAATTGTTCACAAAAATCACCAAAAATACTTTTTCTCTAAGTCCTTTCTTTAACTAATTGGAATTTTAGCTTTAGGTCTGAAAGTTTGTAAAATATGGACCTGATTAACCTAGAGGGGGTGAATAGGTTATTTTTAATTCTTACTAATTTATAATTTAATAACCTAAACAAAGCAGCCAGACATGCAATCGTGTGTAAAAATAAGTGCAGAAATAAAATAATAACACACGATATTTTTAGGTGGAAACAACCTAGGCCACAACCATGACCTAAGAGGAAAACCACCGGTCCACCGGACCACCTAACTTTCCACTATGAAAATTAAATATTCAAGTACAAACTCGGTCTTATGCTACCCTCCCTAGGATACTGTCCCAATGTACTTTACTTACGAGCCCCTGCTCTGTTTTCACAGTTTCCAATATTAGCGTGAGCGGTTTCCAGACCAACGTTCCAATAAGCTTCCCGCCAATCAGATACGTTCCCGAAGTAACTGCAAAATAGTTAGCACAAAAATACAAGTGCCCGTGTGTGTTCTAGAACGGATTTAATAATGAATAATCCTAACTAGATGATTCAAAACATATGTCATTTAAATTAAATCAACTAGCAAATCCTAGACCAAAAAGATCAAATATAAGTTAAATAAAAATAGCTTCTTTCAAGATTAATAATCAAATCAAATAATTATGATATGAAAAAAACAATTATTTGATCTAACAATTTAAGAACAAAAATAAAGAAGAAGCCATAAGAATATAATATCAAAATATCATAAAAATAATTAGGCTTATTAATCAATCAAATATAACCACCAATATTTGATAGATTAACTAAATAAAGAAGCCTAAAGAATTATGATCTTATATTTGTAAAACAAGAGAGAGAAATTAAAAAGATTAGAAGAATGCTCTTGTATGGTTAATTGAAACAATAAGCAATGAGTTTTATTTATAGGAAAAATTAAAACCCTTAATCATATGTTAATGATAAATATGTTTTCTATTACAAATAGGATTAGTAATTCTCATTAATTAAGATAACTCTTATTTAAAATACATTTCTTTTAAAATAGATTTTATGTTATCTTTTATAATAAAGATTTCAATTATAATTTAAAATATATCTTATCTAATATCTTTCTTTTAGCATATCTTATTTTAGAGTATATATATCTTATCTAATATCTTTTAACATATCTTATTTTAAAGTATATATTATTTAATATCTTTTAGCATATCTTATTCCATATTTTAGCATTAAAAATAATTTTAGATTTATAAACATGTGCTATTAAATGCATAAATATAATCCTATGTGTCAAGTTATCAAAGATATACCTGAAGTACAATTATCTGGAACTCGAGCATTTGTTTGGCTTTTCTTGATAGACTTGATAGCAGGCCTAAAAACAAATTTACAAATAAATATTTTGTCCACGAAAATAGCCAACACTCATAGTCCTTACAAACTCTCCCTTTGGCATTTTCGTGTGACAAAACCTCTCTCTCACTACATTACACTTATAGGAAAAAGATAAATACAATGATGTCCCAGACTCCATAGTGGAACTATTCTATGGTCCGATAGATCCATCTTTGCTGCAACTTGACAAGCTTTTAAGTAACTGAAATGACATTGACAAAGCATAGGACACACTTTGCATGACAACCTCATTGTATATTAGTTCAGTTTACATAAAAATAAGCGAAGTGTAAAGAATAGTCATATAGTATGCATTCATATTAATTAAGCTTAATTAAATATGTTCTCCCCCTATGCATAACAAAATAAAATCATGGAAGTAAAACACATTATTTTCTCCCCCTTTTTGACATACGAAAAGGACAAAGTATTAGACAAAGCAATGAAGCTAAACTCCTCCTAAAGATATAGCAATGTAAAAGTAGAGTAATACATAAGTGCAATATGCTTTAAAGTCCTCCTAAGTTCTATGACTCTCTAACTTATAAATGAATTAAAAAGGTAATAAATAAAAATGAGTAAAAATCTTATTACTTTTTTGTTTTTTTATAATTAGCCACATAAGGTATTAAGCTCATTTAATTACAAAAAACACACAACCAATTTAGAACTCATCATTTTTTAACTCCAATTTTGATTATTTATCATATAAATAAATAAGTAGAATAGAAAAGGTACACAAGCACACTTTGCACATATAATGACATATTGACATTTACTTAAAGTAGTATATATGTTTAAACTCCACAAATATGTCAATTAATTCATTTATGACCTATCAAGAAAGACTCAAAAGAAAAAATATCATCTATCATATAAAATTATAATCGAGTTTTCAATCTTACAAAATAAAATATATTTACCAAAAGAGGACTTAATTTTTTTATTTTTATTAATGAGGTAAATGATATATTTTTTTAACCTCTATTAGCTCTTTCTTTTTGTGCATTTCAAGTATAAGATTTATAAGAAATTACTTTTTGCATAATTTTTTCTCTTTTTTTTTTGCACGAGCCATAAACCTAGCATGATGACTTTCACACTAGTTGTGAGGTAGCCCTCTCCGTTCATTGTGGTAGCTTCACACATCACAGTAGGTAGCCCTCTCACTACTAGGTGCCTCCATACGGTAAAGTTTTAGCAAGTAAGAAATATAACTTAACATAATTTTACAGTCAAGATTAGTTGAAGTCTTAGAGTCTTTCAAGAAATTTCATAAACTTAAAGCATAACATATATGTGTGTTCGTGAGTGTGTGAATAAGTTTATGCCAACATCGATAATAACATGTACAAGAATGTGTGTGTGTGCATAAGTCAAAATTTTAGAATAATTATACAATAAATATCAAAATGAGTCGAGTCACTAAAATGAGGTTATGTATATGTAAGTATTAAATAAGTCTGATAACTGTATTTTATATAGTTATTTTCACCTATTTTATCAATTATAATTGCTATGTTCTTGATGTTTTTAGTTAATTTTCGATTAATAAATTAGTATTTACTGTTTTTTATATATTTTAATAAAAGTAAATAATTTGTATCGAAAATGTACTTAATGTTAAATTTATGTCCACAAATATAATTTCAAATAATATAGTTCTTAATTACAATTTATAAAAATCAAAAATATAATTTAAATTAAATTTGGGCTTCATTTTAATTATTAAAAGTTTGAAAATTTAATTTAAAATTAGCAAAGGGCTTAATTGTAATTATATAAAGTTGAAAATGTAATTTGAAATATATTTGTGGGTCAAAATACAATTAAGAAAATTGAATTTTCTGCGCAGATTAGAAGAACCACGCGCCAACAACAAGCGCCAAAGGTGGACCGTCCGATCAAAGAAGAAACGGCTACGATGCACGCGTTCAGATCACTCCCGACCAAATGGCGTGTACGAAGATTCTTTCACGCGGCTCGGCGCCCGAGTGGGGCCCACCTGCCGCGCAGTCCGGCGTGCATGTGGGACCCACATGTCTGACGCGTCCAGCCGCTGTCCCCCACGTTCGCGCGCCTCCGATCCCGTGCGCTGATCTCTGCGTACAACCGGATTTCCCTCCAATAAAGAGATGCCACGTGTTCACCTGAACCCATTCCTTGAATCTGAAATTGCCACGTGTCCCAGTCTATTTGTCAGCTAATCAAATGATGACACGTGGCATGTTATGGTGATCACGAAAGCACAGGATCAAGCCCGTGTGTAGCCGTTGATCCCGTGCTCTGATGTCTCCTGCGCACGTCCCCAGAAGCGAATCAGAAGCTGCCACGTGTCCGCATGAATTCCTTTCAGCGAATCAAACGCTGACACGTGGCATGCATAAAGAATTTAAAAAAATGCAGAATCGTTGCCCCTGGCTCATGCATGATTTAATTAATAAAATCGATACGCGTAATTTTTGTTTTTTCGATACAAATTATTACGCATTTTTATAAAAAAATAAAATAAAAAATGTAATATTTTAGATGTATTATTTTTGGCTATAAATAGCAGATAAGATGATAGTTTAGAAAGGTTTTTGGAGTTTTGGGTAGAGTTTAATTTTCGTGTGTTGCTCGGTTTTGGACGGTAAAACACGCAGAAGCCATATTTTGGCTTTTGTTGTGTTCTGCGTGTGCCAAATATTTTTCCTAGTTTATGTTTTAATTTTATTTCTGCTTCATCTTATTTTTCTGTAGTTGTTATAATTTTTATATTTAATTTTATGAAGTAATTGAATTTTTCTAGGGTTGCATTTGATCTAAATTTATGAAGCTTAATTTTAATTATTTTTGATAGATTTATAAGACGTTCGATTTGTTCGTTCTATTTTGTGCTTAATGCTTTTTGATTATTTACGAATCTTATCAAAACGATCCGTGGCACATGAATAAACTTGAGAAAGGCATTTGTGTGTGTATTGCTCGTAAATAGAATGACATGTATGATGAAGGATAAAAATATACCCTAATTGTATGTGTGGCCATTTGAAAATTTAGAACTTAATGAATCTCGGTAAATTTAATTCTCATAGAGATATAGTGAATTAATTTAACGAGGTGTGTTTATACGGAGCTCGAAAGAGATGTATGAATAATAAAAAAAGAAGTTTTCGGTTGACAAATTAAATGTACTAAAAAAATATAAATCAAAAGAAAATAACATGATTTGAGTGGATTAGTTTGGTGAAAAATTGCAATCCTAGATTTCTTTTATTTTCTTATTTTACTTTTTTATTAATCAACGATTGTTTTGGATAAAATCAGAGAGATACAATTTTAGTACTCGACAAACTATAGTAACAAATCCTCGTGGGATCGATCTTTACTTACTAATCATATTACTTGTGACCGTGTATACTTGCACGAGTCCGTGTGTTCGTGAGTGTGTGAATAAGTTTATGTCAACATCGATAATAACATGTACAAGAATGTGTGTGTGTGCATAAGTCAAAATTTTAGAATAATTATACAATAAATATCAAAATGAGTCGAGTCACTAAAATGAGGTTATGTATATGTAAGTATTAAATAAGTCCAATAGCGTGTTGGCCAGATAAGAATGCTACTTCTATTTTTTTAAGTTTAACTAAAAAAATAAAAACAATAAAGATTACTCACCTAGGATCATTTAAGTATTCTAATAAAAAAACGGCTAGGTGATCGGGAAAAAACAACCTTTCATAACCCACATTTTCTTGCATTTTGGTTTCTCTGTATCATTAGGTTGAGACTCAATAAACTTAGGTTTCATAGGTGTGTTCTTGGACTTAGCTATACTTTTCTTATTCATCCCAAATGAAGATGTAGTATGCATAGTATGATGATGATAATGGGTCCTAGCATTAAAAGTATTGAATTTTACTTCTCTTTTTAAACCTAAGACTTCATGCTTCTTAGTAGAATTTTTGGACACATTATTATAATTTCCATTCATCCTTGAATATGATGTAGCATGCATAGATGGATGATGCTTATTGGTCCTACTGTTTGAAACATGAAAAGAATGATTAAGTTCAAGAGCATTCCTCAAAAATCTACATTTTGGTCTTATATGACCTTTTCTACCACAATGATGACAAACAGGCACAAACTTAACAACTTTTTCTACCATAGGTGTAATAGTTCTTTGTGCATAAGTAGTAACAGTAGGAGTAGAGTTTAAGGGCCTTACAAATATGGTCTTTGATGATGAAGGTGTGGAACTCTCATCCTTATTACCAAAGCTATTTGTATCATCATGTGACCTAACAATGCTCAATGTTTTATCTAATTGTTGAGCTCCAATGGTAAGTCTCTCCACTATTTCACATGATTCTTTGAGCTCTTGCACTTGTTTTTTATTATCTTCAACAAGTTTATTATTTTCTTCTTTCAAACCTACAAGACTCAAATTCAAAGCATTATTTTGTTCTTGCAAAATATTATTCGCTTCTTTTAATTTATTAGAAAAAATTTCATGTGCCTCAAGTTGTTCATTTAATTTTTCTATTTTTGTATTTAAACTATTATTCTCTTCTATGGCTCTAAGACATTTAGAAACTAATTCTATAGAACTTTTAACATTATATTTAGAGAGAAAAGAAGAATCAAGTTCTTCATCATCTGAGCTATAATTCTCAATAGAATGATCCATAATAAAAATCCGTAGGACTAACACTAAGTGTATCTAGTGTTGCTCTCATACCAATTGAAAGTTTGTAAAATATGGATCTGATTAACCTAGAGGGGGGTGAATAGGTTATTTTTAATTCTTACTAATTTATAATTTAATAACCTAAACAAAGCAGCCAGACATGCAATCGTGTGTAAAAATAAGTACAGAAATAAAATAATAACACACGATATTTTTAGGTGGAAAAAACCTAGGCTACAACTATGACCTAAGAGGAAAACCACCGGTTCACCAGACCACCTAACTTTCCACTATGAAAATTAAATATTCAAGTACAAACTCGGTCTTATGCTACCCTTCCTAGGATACTGTCCCAATGTACTTTACTTACGAGCCCCTGCTCTGTTTTCACAGTTTCCAATATTAGCGTGAGCGGTTTCCAAACCAACGTTCCAATAAGCTTCCCGCCAATCAGATACGTTCCCGAAGTAACTGCAAAATAGTTAGCACAAAAATACAAGTGCCCGTGTGTGTTCTAGAATGGATTTAATAATGAATAATCCTAACTATATGATTCAAAACATATGTCATTTAAATTAAATCAACTAGCAAATCCTAGACCAAAAAGATCAAATATAAGTTAAATAAAAATAGCTTCTTTAAAGATTAATAATCAAATCAAATAATTATGATATAACAAAAACAATTATTTGATCTAACAATTTAAGAACAAAAATAAAGAAGAAGCCATAAGAATATAATATCAAAATATCATAAAAATAATTAGGCTTATTAATCAATCAAATATAACCACCAATATTTGATAGATTAACTAAATAAAGAAGCCTAAAGAATTATGATCTTATATTTGCAAAACAAGAGAGAGAAATTAAAAAGATTAGAAGAATGCTCTTGTATGGTTAATTGAAACAATAAGCAATGAGTTTTATTTATAGGAAAAATTAAAACCCTTAATCATATGTAATTGATAAATATCTTTTCTATTACAAATAGGATTAGTAATTCTCATTAATTAAGATAACTCTTATTTAAAATAGATTTCTTTTAAAATAGATTTTATGTTATCTTTTATAATAAAGATTTCAATTATAATTTAAAATATATCTTATCTAATATCTTTCTTTTAGCATATCTTATTTTAGAGTATATATATCTTATCTAGTATCTTTTAACATATCTTATTTTAAAGTATATATTATTTAATATCTTTTAGCATATCTTATTCCATATTTTAGCATTAAAAATAATTTTAGATTTATAAACATGTGCTATTAAATGCATAAATATAATCCTATGTGTCAAGTTATCAAAGATATACATGAAGTACAATTATCTGGAACTCGAGCATTTGTTTGGCTTTTCTTGATAGACTTGATAGCAGGCCTAAAAATAAATTTACAGATAAATATTTTGTCCACGAAAATAGCTAACACTCATAGTCCTTACAAGGTCATTACATAATGTCAATCCTTCTGCAACAACTCAGTTGCTAACTCTTTATATGTATACATATTGTAGGGGATAATTCCTCCATGCTTTGAACGAAGACGAATATGGATTTTATCCACAACTAATGTAGGAAGTCTTGAAATAAACTTTTCTTTCTATAAATCACCATTACAATCTTTTCTACTTAAACTTTAGCAAAAAAGACATCAATATACCACTTAAAGTGTGATAAATATGGACATATTAAATGAGTCTTTTGTCTGTAAGCCATCAACATTATCATTTAATTCTTTTTTAATAACATTTAAAATTATATCCCTTTTTACAGGACCTAAACAATTATCCCACCAATCTTGTAATTGACCAATAAATCCTACAATAATGGGAAAAATGATAGTTTTATCGGATGTGCCATGAATCTTTGTTGTGGATGCATACATGAGCATGTTTTTGATTACTCGAATAATCTAATATTATGATAATCCATCAATACTCCATTCATAGATAGAATTTCTCTCATACGTTATTTTAAGAGAAACTCCTTCACGTTGTAAATCAACTTAAGTACATTATTGATTTTAACCAAATGCCAAATCAAGAGGTTGGGACTAGTTTAACCAATTTATTTACCTCTATATAATCTACATTATCATATTCTATAAATAATTGAAGTACATTATTGATTTTTTGGTCAGAGAATTGATCTAGATCTTATTCCTTCATCATTTTAATGGATTTTATTTTTTTCTGAAGATGTCATTTTGACAATCTTTTAAGAAATTTATTTATGAACTCTGGATTTTCACCATCCTTTCTTAATTTTAATCTCAATAAATCAGGAATTGGCTTAAAAAATGTTGGCTACACATTTAACTTCTTAGGGATTGTAGCGTTGATGGTATAGAGTCTTGATTGTTCATAGATTTATCTATTCATGATAACTGGCTACCAACTATCTATAAAAATAAGTTGGTACAGTTTGCTTGTTCCACCACTTGATTAACAAATCCATCAGTGGCTACCACTTTTTCTCCTAATGCTAAGAAGTAAGTTTTATCAGTAGATTCAAGGTTATTAACTTCTAGAAGAGCAATTTTCTTCTAAGCTAAATGTCTTTGGATAAACTCACAGAAATCTACATCATTTCTTTTAGCATACTTTAAGAAATCTATTTGCAAGTACTCAATTGAAGGGACATAGTTATAGGTTTTAAATATCCTAAATCGAGCTATAAGAATATAGAGTAGGGCATAAAGTTTATACTAGCACCTAAATCAAGCATTTATTTACGACCCTCCTATCCCCCACAATTATGTTTATTATAAAACTTCCAGTGTCTTTCAACTTAGGGGGATGTTGGTGCTGAAATAGCACTAACAATTTCTGATACTATTACTCGCTCATTTAGTTATACCTCCTTTTATTAGTGTTCAAATCTTTGAAAACCTTAGCATAGGAGGGCATCTTCATGATCACTTCTAATAATGGTAAATTGATATTTACTTTAGAAAGCATACAAAAAAGATCGTAGAATTACTTATCTGGTTTGGATTCTTTTAGCTGGTATGGAAAAGGTACTTAAAGCTAGTATGGTTCTGTTTTCTTTTGAATTTTTGGGATGTTAGATGACTTCCCTATGAGGTTTTCTGAAGGCTTGTCAAGTTTAGCACTTGTCTCTCCTTTTTGTGAGACTAGAATTTCACCTTTTTTTACCTGAACTATAAGCTATATCTTTAGAGATTTCAGGTAAACTAGTATTGACTACCTTACCACTTCAAAGGGTTCTTACATCCTTCCCTTATTTGGGTTGACTGGGCAACATTCATAGTTCTTACCTTTTCATTTATTTAGCTAGTTGCCCAACTTTAGCTTCAATATTTTTAACCGAAGCCTCTATGGTGCTCAACCTTTGATTATTCATCAATTAGTTTTCATGACTAACTTGAATAAAAGAATTCAAGCTATCCTCTAAGGTTGGCTTAAAAGATTGATTTGGTGGGTAAGGGTGGTTTTTATTTGGTTTTATTGTTTGACATTGGGTGTAGACTTGGTAATTGTTTGGTGTCCAATGATGGTTAGGGTTATTATAGGTGTTTAGATAATACCTTTGAATGGAATTGATTTCCTCTATGGCATCCACACTAGAATCACAAGTATATGAACAATTATGAGCATCATGCCTAATTGAAAAACACACTTCACACACCTCTTGATTTGGCATTTGGTGGGTAGTGAGATGTTGCACTTGCTTAGTCAATTTAGCAAGTTACAAGGTCATCTCATTACCAGAGCAAACTTCATTGACTTATACTCTCCTTCTTCTAGTAATTTTTTGGGAATTAAAACCCAATAGCTCATAGATAATATAGGTTTCCTCTATGGTCTTTTTCCCATAACTTATCCAACAACATTATCAACCATGTATTGACTCTGTAGTGTCAATCCATCATAAAAGAATTGGTTATGTAGCTGTAATGGAAAACTATTATAAGGACATTGAATGAAAAGGATTTTGAGTCTTTCTCAAGCTTCATGAAAAGGCTCTTAATCCATTTGAGAAAACATTGTTATCTTCGTCCTTAGATCAGAAGTCTTTTGATGGGAATAGACAATACACCAAAACAAAGCTTTTAAGTTGGTTATAAACCGACTTTAAATTTGTTTAAAGTGGGTTAGGTGAACTGACTTAGAATGGGGAGTCTTAAAATTTAAAGTCAGTTCAACGTATGAGTCGACTTTAAGTTTAAAGTTGGTTCAACCCGTGAACTGATTTCAAATTATGTATTTTCTTTTACATATTTTACTCATTTTCTATTATCCTCACAACCTGTATTCGATCACATAATTGCACAAAAAATCAAAATTTGTTTAAAAGAGTTTTTAAATACTACAAATAATTGAAAATTTAAATATTAATTAATTATTTGAGAATTAAGTTTATTAAATTTTTTTTACATACAATACATATAAATTTAACTTAAATTACAAATAAAATGGTGTCACATCTTTTGTGATTTTGTGATATTCTCATTTTATTTCAAGGAGAGGAAGCTTAGTTTGCTAAGAATCACCAGCAATGTCCTATTTATAGTGACCATGGAACTAGGTAAGAGAGATGAGATGGAGTTTGGGTAGAAAAATAGGTCCATATAACAATTTCTTATCCTTAATACATGAGCACACAAACATCCATCAAACAAGCTACCCAAACTTCAGGGACATAGGAATAGAAAAATTAAAGCATTATTAAAATTACTACAGTATTGTCCTATGCTATTCAAGATCATTAGATTCTTCTCCTGATTGTTCTTGTAATGTTATAATTTGAATCATGTGTTTTGCCCATTCTTCTCATAAATTATCAAAAATTTGGATATCATAGCCCGACTTGTTCCAACCAAAGAACTACATGTATTTAAATTTAAAATAAGAATGTAATATCATGAATTCATATAAAATAACTTATATTTGTTTAAAAAGTATATTAGTAAAAGAGATAACCACATCATTAATTGGAATGTTGATATTTGAGATGATTTTGCTCATAAATTTCATGAGAAAGTAACCACGCATGACTCCATTTTGTTGTGGAACCTTTAAAAAACAAGTGTACATGGTTTTCCATATTTGAACATTTTTATTATTCAATAGTAAAATTAATTAAATTATTAATATTTTCTTGTACATACCATAACTTTGTCCCATATAAGCTTATGGGCATTTTTAAAGGCAATGTCCCTACTCTTGTTCCACAGCTTCCATGCCCTATCAAAATTTAAAATAGTTAGTTCTTTATTAATTATTACAAAAAGCAATACAAGAAAAATAGCTAACTATAACTCTTACATTTCAACAACTGCTTTTGTATCCTTACTCAATTCTATGGAAGCTGAGTCATAGTAGATGATGGATGTTCCAATAAAGATTTCATATTCTGTAAAAAATTTAAGATTTATATATTATAAAAATAATAGAATATCTACATAAACTTTAAATCTTACCATAAATGATTCATCAAATGGAGGAGGACTCCCATACATGGTAGCTATTGGAAGGACATTCTCATCAAAACATTCATCATGATGTGCTGGATGGTAAGATTGCATAGATTTCATTGGAGATATTATGTTTAATTAGGTTGTTGATCATACATATATATTCCTTTACAATCACTTCGAGTCCATGACGAAGAATCATCATCATCAATTAGATCATCACATACATTTGGCAATTTGTTTGAGAAATGACTAATATTAGATCATGTATCAAGCATGTCATCATCTTCTAAAGCATCACAATGGTAGAACTCTTTTTGGGGAGGTGTTAAACCAACAGACTATCTTGTGTCAATTTGATTGCTCACGTAAAATACTTGTTTTGCATGAAGTGCTAACATGAAAGGATCATTTGTGTGACTTATCTTGGATAAATTTACAAGGGTAAATCCAAAATCATCTATTTCATAACCAATATTGATAACATCTATGACCCAATCACACAAGAATGCTGTTTCATGGAAGACCTCATAATCGAGTTCCCAAATTTATTGAGTTATATCATAATATATTCTATCAAAAAGTACAGGATTGCCATCTTTTGAATTGGATAATTACCTAGTTTGTACAACCATCTTCACACCACTATTCTGATTGACTTTTTCCTTTGCTTAAGTTGTAAACCTTGATCCATTAATTGTGAAACTAGAATATGATTTGACATCGAATTTTGGACCATGTGTAAGCCATTCTAAACATTCTGTTATTTTATGATTGATTTTGTTGAGTTCAACTCGAATCTATGCATATAAAAACATGAAATGTGTTTAAAACAAAGTTTTAAAACATTATATAGAAGTACTAATGAATTCTTGTATGTGACACTTACATGGTTGAGAAACCAATTAATAAGCTCTCACTTATGTTCATCATACAACCATTTTTCTCCTCCTTTTTTTATAACGAGGATTGATCTTAAGTACATTTAAATGCATTCTGTAATGTTATTCAAGATATATCAATTAGGTATCATTAATAGTTAAAGAAAAAATAGTTTTATTTGAAATGAAAAGGTTGAATAGGTCATCACTTACTCTATGTATGGTTGTGCCTCATTATTATTTACCAAAATGATTCATTGTGATTTTTCCCATTAAGTGTGATCAATAAAAAATTTCTTACTTCCACCAAGCATAGGTCTACCTACTTGGATCATATGAAGTTCTAAGAACAACTTGTGCGTAGAATTCCCAATTTTAGTGCAACTACTAAAGTATTTAGAATAAAACTCAATGTCCTCTTCAACAATGTAACATTCCACCATGCATACTTCAGAATGATTTATGTTATTTACATATTCTTTAAGAACTTGCATGTATCTCTTAAAAGGATACATCCACCTTGAGTATGTAGGACCACATAATTGAATCTCTTGAACTAAATGAATACACAAGTGAATCAGTATCTTGAAAAAAGGAGGAAAATATTTTTCGAGTAGACACAAATACTCCAAAACATCTTTTTGTAAAGAGTTTAACTCGCCAATTGATATAGATTTCTTGCATATTGTATTGAAGAATGAATAAAGATGAATCATTGATAATCAAATATGTTTTGGAAGAATTAACCTAATAGCAACTGGTAATAACTGTTGCATTAAGATATGATAGTCATGTGATTTCAATCCATAAAGTTTCTTATCGGTGATAGAAATAAAATTTCTTAAGTTTGATGAGTAACCATTAGGAACTTTCACACCTGCCAAAAATTTATAAGACATGTCCTTATCTTTTGTTGAAATTGTACATGATGTTGGTGGAAAGTATGTTCGATTCTTATCATTTTCCACCCTTGGTGCCAATTCAGGTCGTATGCCTAGTTTCTTTAAATCTAGTCTTGCTTTAATTTCATCCTTTGTTTTTCCAGGTATATTAAGTAATGTACCAATCAAGCTATCACATATATTTTTCATAATGTGTATGAAATCTCAGATGTGATGAATGTGTAGGTCTTTCCAATAAGGTAATTCCCAAAATATTGATTTTTTATTCGAACAACCATGATCTACAGATTTAGTAAAATTTTCCTTTTCACCCATTTTATTAGTTGACATATTTCATTTCCCTCCTTTACACCTCACAAATTTCTTGGTGCAGGATCATGATCTTCTTCACCATTGAACGATTTATTTTGGTATCTAAACTTTTTTCCAGATGGAAAAAATCTTCTATGTCTTCTATAAGACATCTTTCGTATGTGAACAAGATAAGTTGCAAACGTAACATCATTACGAATAGAGCATCCTATATAACCTTTTGTTACATGTCCTGATAAGTTCTCATAGGCAGGAAAATCATTAATTGTCCATAAAAGGACCCCTTCAACTTAAAGAATTCTTCTTTATATACATCGTAAACATTTACACCATCATTCCATAACGTCTTTATAAATCATCTATCAAAGACTACAAATATACATCAATATCAACTCTGTGTTGTTTTTATTTTGAGATCAATAATGTTAACATCGTGAATTTTCTTTTCATACACAACCAGGGAGGAAGGTTGTATATTACCATAATTACTGGCCAACAGCTATATCTATTACTAAGGAAACTGTGTGGATTAATTCCATCAGTAGCAATGGCAAGACGAAGATTGCACGAATCAGATGCAAATTAAGGGGATAAATTATCTACTACTTTCCAATTTAGAGAACCACAAGGATGACATAGAATCCCATCATTACATCGATTATCTGAATGCCAAGTCAACATCTTTGATGTCTCTTTACTTTTGAACAACCTTTGAAAGCAAGGAATCGGAGAAAAGTACCAAAGAACTTTTACGGGTATGACTTTCTTAGGTGTTGTCTCATTTTTAGCATACTTTCATCTCGATTATTTACACATCAGAAAATCATCTAATGTCTTATATTCTTTTTTTATAAACAATGTAATCATTTGAACAAGCATGAATCTTACGATATTCCATGCCAAATCGACTAGGATATTTTTCACTTTATTCATTGAAGATGGCAATTCAATACCCTTAGAAAACATATTTGTTAGTAAATTTAGTAATTCTATGAATCCTTTGTGAAAAAAACAATTTTTCCTTCTCATTGTACAAATGAACCAATCCTGACATTTTAGTGTATTTTTTGCACTATGGATACAATGGTTTTTTGGCATCTTGTAGAATTTTTTTAAAAGTTTTGGGATCATCCTCATGTAGTTTGTCTTCAACACCATGAAACATATTTTTGTCTGTACATTATGATAAGTTGTATATAATCTACTCACATTCTTATTTATCTATTCCCCATGAGTTTTATCAATATTTTCTCCATGATAATACCAATATTTATAACTCAAAAGAATTCCAGTACGAATAAGGTGATACTCAACCTCGTCAACATCATGAAATTTCTCATTTTTACACTTAATATATGGGTATCAAATCATTCTAATTTCATTATTACTATTTCTACAAGAAAATTCCAAGAAACTTTCAACTCCAGAAATGTAATCATGCTCAATTCTACAATTTGACATCCAAGATTTGTCTAATTTTTATTAATGACATTAAGCATATTAAATATGTATCCAACCAATATATTTCAGATATTATTATATATGAATTCCCTAGTTATTAAAATATCTATCAAAACATCATATAAAAATAAATACACAAAAACCAAACAATTAATAATAAACTCATAATAACATTAACAAATATATAATATTAAAAATATAAAATATAAAATATGTAATAATTTATATATATATATATATTTATATATATATATATATATAAATGCATGTAATTAATAATAATACATATTTTATACATATATATAATAATAAATAGTAATAAACCCATTATACATTATATATATACATATTTCATGTACATGTAAATAATTTTCAAAAATTTTAAGTTTAAAATAAATTAATATATATCAAACACCTAAATATATAAAATTATTAAAATAAATAAATGAATAAAAATACCTTCTTCTCTTTTAAGCTTGAATAAAAATATATAGCCTACATAACACAAAATTTTATACACATAAATAATAATACATTATATTGGAAAAAATAAAGAAATACGAATAATAAATGTAAAATAATTCATAGAAATACTTACAAGAGTAAACAAAGTGACAAAATGAAAAAAAATGAAGGAAAAAAAGGGTGTTTTTTAAGTAAGAAAGTGAAGGAAAATGGGTAAATTTTTTTGAGTATAATGCTAAAAAATATAGGATCTAAAATATAAATTGGAGAGAAAGAAAACCCACTAACGTAATTTATTTAATTTTTTAAGTCAGTTTTTCAGCATATCTACTTAAAATTCATTATAAGTCGATTTTTCCAAAAACCACTTTAAATCACGATTTAAATACCCCTTTTTGTACTAGTGAGAACCTACCTATAAAATTTTCATGAAATTCCTCCCAAGTTAGAGAACTCGATTGTAGAGTAATGAACCATAACCAAGCTTTATTCTTGAGATTGTAAGGAAAACACCACATCCTAAGCTAGTCTTCATACAATAGCATAAAATTCTGTAATGAAATGCAAAGGGTCCTCATTAGGGATATCATAAATGGAAGACACCAAAGAATAATGAATCTTTTTCAATTCATAGTTACTTGCAACCTCTTGCAATTTTATACTAGAAGTTGCATTGCCAATGATTGGTGTTGCATGGTCCTTCATCATTTTTTGCCTATCTCTAGCATTTCCCATGGCTACTTGCAATTGAGATTGATCCTTCTCTTCTTGTGTATCAACATCTAGCTCCTAAATTGAAAAATAGTAGAAGTCTCTATGAATGATTTATCACTTGACAAAATGTATAGGCTTAAAGAAAAAAGACGTAAGGAACCTAAGTTAAATTGTTTTTTTGTAATGCTAAATTTAAAGAATGGACACAATTTTTGAAACAAATGAATTTCTATTATTTCATTGGAATTTTATTATGCACATTCTTAAAATAAAAACAAAACAAAACAAACTAAAAGTAAAGAAAATACACTAATGGGTGACCTCCTACTTAAAAATAAAATTTATCGTCTTCTAGTAAGACATTGCTTGGAGATTTCAGAATGAAAAACTCATTGTCTCTTATTCATTGACTTTATTTGATTCAATTTAACCATTCAGTTAGTATTTTATTTTTTTTATTGAAAATGCACAGCTAACTGTTGCACTTGGACTTCCACCGTTTTGATAGAAACTTCCACATAGTCCAACTGTTGATTAGTTTTAAATCTTTGCATTTTCAAATTCGATCCCGAAAAAGAGATTCAAATGCGAAAAACCAAGAATCTATTTTCTTTTTATAAGGGCGATCGTACGAGGTCACAATTCACCCAACACGATCATCCGGGGTGAATAAGAATTGGGGATCGGATGCGGGCGAAATTCCCACCAATGGCTGAGATGTTCAGTCAACTCCCTCGGCCAAAGCATATCATATCGTATAACAAACAAAGACCGCCCGATCAAGAATGAGAGAAGTAGGTGCAATGATCTTAGTTGACAAATGAGTTTTGGGATGCGCTGATGTATTGTAGCCTGCCTAAAAAAGCCCTGTCATTATATTCATAATTCTTCTTTTCACTCTTTTTCAAGCCAATCGGAAATGATTTTCTCACTACGCGAGCCCGAGACTGGAAGGAAGCAGAGATTGGACCTTTTTAATTGACATAGACCCAAGCTATCTATTTTCGCACTTTTTCTTTAAAACTAAAAGCCATTACGGTATATAAAAAACAATCGATTTGTGTTTTTTTAATATAGGACAAACTGAAGGAAAAGACTGACCCAGTATCTTTGTAAACCTAAATAAAAGAATTCAAGTTGTTCTTCAAGGTTTTTTTACTGGGAAGGATTCTTAAAAAGAGATGGTGGAATTTCTAGCCTGGTTGATTTGAGCTTTGAGTGAAAGGAAGGTTATTTTCCCCTAGGAGAAGATTGGATGATTTCTCCTTCCAGGATTATAGGTATTTGAATTGGGGTCGAATCTTGGTCTCTATTGATATGCTTCCAAAATAATAACCTGTTCAAGTCCAGCTGGTGCTTCTCCTTGATATGGATAGATTTCAATACCATGTCCTATGTTGCTACACAAATCACAATGTTAATTGTTGATATTGTTTGCATAGTTAGAAGGGCAACTTGCTTGGTCAATTGAACAAGTTTTCATTGAGCTCTATTTTTGTAACTGATTTCATGAACTCAAGCTCTTCTCACTCTTGAGCATTTTTGTTATTAATTTGCACCGAACATTTCAAATTGGTTGTATATCTCTAAGGCTGTGTTCTCTCTTAAAGCTCATTCGGTAGTGTTGTCGACAATGAGCTGGCATTACTATGTATGTCCATTATAAAAGAATTGGTTCTGCAACTATAGAGGGAATATGTGATAGGGGAATTGAGTGAGGAACAGTTTGAACCTATCCCAAGTTTCATGGAATGGTTTTCTTTCATCTGAGAGAAAGTGGCAATCATTGCTCTCAATTATGATGTTTTTGATGGTAATAGAATTTTCCCATGAATTTGTTGTAAACGTCCTCCCAGGTAATCAAAGAACCTAGAGGGAATGACATCAACCAAGCTTTGGCTTTGTCCTTCAAGGTGTAAGGGAAACACCTAATTCTAAGCTAATCCTTATCTAAAATACCGAGAGGGAAGGTTTAGACTGTGGCATAGAAGTCCCTATTGAAGGAAATAGATTCTTCATTAGGTAGCTCATAAAATGAAGGAAGCATGGAACAATGAATGTTTTTCAAGTCATAATTCTATTCTACCTCACCTAGTTGGATTGAGGTAGTTGCAGTGCCAATGATTGGCCTTGCAAATTTCTTCATGCTAGTTTCTCTGGCAGGTCGGTGATCCCATATTTTTAAGAGTTCAAGTAAGGAATCAAGGTAGGTTCGGAGTTTGGTTTAGGTTTATGCTGACAAGTTTCAAAGTTCAACCTTATTGATAGTTTCCTAGGTTTATTAATGTTATCTATGTATAATGTAAGGGGATGCCCTAATGATCTCTTACCTCACATAGACTAAATAAAACTAAAGTTTAAGCACACCTGTCAAGTAAAGAAATAAAACGACTATACAAAAAGAAACAAATTTGAATAAACTACACTAAACCTTCAAACACTATACAAGTAAAAAGGAAAAAAAATTTAAAGTACACAAATAGACTAAGCCTTATTGATAACAATGTTATAAAATACTAAACCTTATTGATAGTATTTTTCTCTAACATACTTAATATAAAATCTTGAATAAAAACAAAATCAATTTATCTTATAGAAATGTTTTATCTATTTAATATTTCGCAAGGATAACAATGTTATTATTACATCATATTTAAAAACAAACAACCATGTTAAATTTAATCAGAGTCAAATTAAATATAACATATAAGAATAAAATATAAAAATAACTGTAAATAATTCATTTTAAAATTATATATCGAAAGAATAGTTACATAATTTTGATGCTAATTCCATTTTGGAAAACCTTTAAATGGATTTTCATTTTCGCTTATTGAATCAAAAACTAAAAATTTACAAATTCATAACTAATTCTTCTCAAAAAGAGAAGAACTTTAAAATTAAAATAACGAAGAAAAATTTTAGAGAGAGAAAGAGAATATGTGAGAAATATGTAATTTAATGGATTTTGAGAGATCTTAAGGGATTTTCAGGGAAGATTTTTACAATGGGAGAGATGGTTCTTTTATAGGTGAGGAAAAAGCTAAAAAAGTGGAAAATATCTTAAAAATGGGTGTTGGACAAGTTTTAGACAGTCTGGCATGCGTGTGGGCAAAGATGCGAGCGAGCATTGGCGCCGGTAAATGGGCATAGACAGAGGTATGGATCTCAGCATAACATGTGCGTGGCTGCTCGCGAGACAAGTTGGGCACGAGTATGTTTGGGGGGTTTTGTACGTTTTTTTTCTTCCATTTTTCCATTTGACTTTTCCTCATATTTTTTTCTCACTTTTGGTATAATAAACAAGTACTACACTTTAAATATTTTGATGTATTTTTCTTGATGTCTTTAATTTATTTTTGAAGCAAAAATATCTGAAAAAATATAAATCTCCATGATTCCAAAAATACAAATTTATATAAAATATGATAAAATTATACAAATATAAATCTATTTAATATGTTAAAGTACATTAAATTATGGTAATTTTAGTGCTTTTTAAGCACTCATCAGTTATCCAACTCACTAATCAATCTAATGCCTATCCAAAGGGAGATTTGGAAGATGTTTTAGTACATGTTAATGAGCTTATCTTTTCGGTCAATTTTTATGTTCTTGATATGAGAGGAGACCCCACAATTAAGTCCACACACTCGCTTTTAGGTAGACCATTTATGAGAACTGCCTAAACAAAGATAGATGTGCATACTAAACACTAACCATGGAGTTTGACGGAGAGTTTATTCGATTCAATATCTTTGAAGTGATAAGGTATCCTATTGATTATAATTCTTGTTTTCCTATTGATATACTTGACTATTTATTGTAGCAAATGATTGATGTCAAAAGTATGGACCTATAGGTTACCATAAAATATAGCATGACAATGAAAATTTAAGTGATGAAGAAAGGGATATTGAAAGAGTACAAGAATTGAAAGAGATTGTCATCTCTCTTTACTCTTCTCCAAAGATAAACCTAAGGTACAATCTTTCTTATATTTCTCTTCACATGTCTAATGCAAAACTTTTTCCTTCCATTATATAGGCATCCACCTTAAATTTCAAACCTCCTATAAAACATCGCAAATATGTATATTTAAGAGATAGAGACACACTTCTCGTGATAATAACATCTAAGATTTTAGTTATGCAAGAAGAGAGCATAATCCGTGTCTTAAGATAATACAAATCAATGATTAGAGGGACGATTATGACATTAAGGGAATTAGTGCCACTATGTGCATACATCTAATATTACTTTAAGATGAGGCCAAAACAATGAGAGAACCACAAAGGCTATTGAACTCGGTAATGATAGAAATGGTTAAAAAAGAATTTATCAAGCTAAAGGATGTTGGTGTAACTTTTCCAATTTTAGATAGCAAGTAGTTTAGCCCAATCCAAGTGGTTCCAAAAAATTTAGGAGTTACAATACTAAAGAATGAAGATAATGAATAAATTCCTTAACTACTTCAAACGGGATGGAAAATTTGCATTGATTCTCAAAAGCTAAACTTTATGACTCATGAAGATCATTTTTCTTTTCCTTTTATTGATTAAATACTTGAGCATTTAGTGGGCCATACTAATTGTAGTTTTCTTGGTGCTTTGAATTTTCTATAACCCTCTCTACTAATTGTTTGAGTAATTAGAAAAATGTGATGAAACTCTATCGATTTGGAAACTTGGTACTTTCAGTGTAAATTGTTGTCTAATTTCATATTACTAATACCTCAAGTACATTTTCAGTATTAGTGATCTGTAATTATTTTGTGAAAAAATTATTTCAACGGGGTTGAGTTAGTGAATTAATTCCCAAGACTTAGATTGATTTTTTAGGTTCATAAGTTTTAGATAAGCCATACCTATATGTTTCACTTTTACTAACTATTGGTGACTATTCATACCACTAGGTGGTGGCAAGCTTCAAGAGGAGAGCCAGATTGAGCTTGGATCACAATTGTTGTAAAGGTAGCTAGTGATGGTAGTATATGAGTAGTAAAAGTATGTATCTTGACTAAAAGAGAAATTATAGTTATATTTTTATTGAGTTGTAAACTATTTTTATCCTATTAGGAGATTTTTCTACCTAGTGGATGCCATAAGTAACCAAAGGATTTTACCATATGGGTAGTGGTCTATGTGGGTTTATTTCATTATTTTACTGTGTGTGCATCCTCATATGTTTGTTTAGTACAATCAAAACTATATCCAAATATGTGCCAGTATATACCGATCTTATTATGATGGGAAATAATTTATTTTTGTTTTCTCTTTCTTAGTTTAAATTATTTTCTTTGCTTATTATATGATTAATTTATTACTATTGTATTCTATTATGTTGTTTTACTTCCATGTTTTTTTAACTTACTTTCTTTCGCTGCTTGCAAATTAGGGGGCCAACTTATCATTAGTCTTCTAGTGATTCGTGAATTTATGAGTAATTAAAATTTATGCATTACATGGTGTAAATTGAATGAAATAACAAAAGGACTTGTTTCAATTTACACATTTTCAAGAAAAAAATAATAATAAATGGATCTCTAAGTTACTAAAAAAAAATAAAAAAGTAACAATTGATGATATGAATCAAGGAAAACAAAATGATATGCTTATACATATTTATATAAGAAATATACCTATTTTTTATTGAACAAATAAAAAGAAGTTTCTATTGAATAGATCAATGAAGGAAATAAAAGGACCCGTTTGTACACATTTAAATAACAAATGGACCTTCATATGACTCTTAAATGTTGTTATAAGTCCTTTAAGTCCTTTGTGTCTTTGTTTGTGTTCTTGTATGTGTAGTACGGAGTCTATTTATTTTACTTAATGCTTTGCCATTTTATTTAAGCTTAATTACTAATTGTCAATACTATACAAACTCATATAGATGGAATTACATTTTTTTCATGTTTTACACATATTATAGAGGTTGGTTTGTTAGTATGCATTCTAGGTTGTTTTTTTAGTTTGTGTTATTTTACAGTTATTTGTTGAAAATTACTTAGAAAATTTTAGAAACAAAAATATCCTCATACGAGTCTCGCCACCCTTGGCCGACAAGTGTGTAAAAACTATTATTCTCACCAAGTAAAGGCTATTACCATACCCAACTTGTGGGGTGAGGAAGGTGATGAGAGGCTAGCAAGGCACCTAGACTACTTTGAATTTTCTATAACCCCCTCTTCTAATTGTTTGAGTAATTAGAAAAATGTGATGTTATAAGTTTAATTTTATGTACATCTTTAGATATCAATTTCTTTATATTTATATATTTTTTATTAGTATAATGAGCTAAAATTATTTATTTTGTATTTATTGAAAAATATTGATTTTCTAAATTGTTTTGGATTTTTTATGATTTTTTATAGGTGGATTAACATAGAAAAGAATTGGATGTATTTTCGCATCTTATCTTATCCTATCATTTTAACCATCATAACTTATCCTATCATTTTAACCATGTGGTGCACATAATTCATATCTCCACAAGAATACCAACAATCCTAGTTACATTATGATTTAATATTTATATCTCATAAATACAAAACAACACCATAAAAAATATTGTAGAATATCAAAATATCATAATTTACATATTGTGATAAAAAATTTATAGAATTAAGTTAGAGGTGAGAACTATGAAGAAGATTCAAGAGGCAATTGAAAGAATTAAAGATCAGATTTAATAATATAAATCCTAAGATTTCTTCTCCTTTCTTTTCTTGTTAACATGAATAATATTCAAAATTTATTGCTCTTGTAAGTTCTATGTTAGTGTTGGTAATATTCGTGAACAAAACGTATAATTGTAAGTTTAATTTCTAGATGTATCTTAGAAGAATATTTTCAAGCTAAAGAAACTATTAAGCTTCAAGGATCATATATAAGATATATTTTTGTTCACGTAAAAGCTAGATTGCATATTGTACACAATAGCAATATTGTAAAAATAAGCTACTCGATCGAATGAGAAGTGACTAGATTTATCAAGCAATATCACTTGAATAAATTGATATTAATACATTACTAGATCGATCGAGTTAAATCACTAGATCGGTCCACCTTTTTTGAATATGAATTAAATCATCGCTAAATCAATCAACAGTATGTTCGATCAATCGACCAATGTAGTTGATCAATCGAGCACTTGATTAGGTCGATCAAGCAGCCATGTATCTGATTTTGAAATGTATTCTATTATGATTTGGATCGGCTTTTTATGGTATTGTCCTTATTTCTTAATAGTATTTTAGCTTATTTTATGGACAATATGGTAATTTCACTTTAACCTAATGTGCTTCAAAATATTCTGTAAACATAAACCTAAGCACACATTTGAAACTAACCATATAAGAGCTTAAGTGTGCTTACTCTCTTCATCTTTTATTCTCTCTCTTGTTTTGCTAAAAAAATTTCAAGTACGTTTTTTCATTAAGTTAATTTATCAAATATTTTTAGTTGTGTTTGATGGATTAATTAGCCTAAATAATAATTGTGTTATTGTGCTTTTAACTGATTGTTTTAGAGTTGCTAGTTGTTTTTGATTTATCTTATATATATTGGTTAAATCAACTAGTTAGGGTTGTGTATTCTTGAATCTTCTCTAGGACACACACTTGTACTTGTGTTTATATGCTAACTTTTCAAGTGATAGTGATGTGGGTTCGATGAACTCTTGGGACTTGAGTTTTTCGGAATGCTTGTCTTAATCTAAACTCCTATCTTATGGAGATTATGATGAAAGCAAAGGCTTATAAGTGGGTTACTTAGGGACATTACTTGGGTGGGTAGATTGCATCCTAGCCTTGTAACTATATACTTATTTTTCATAGTGGACACTTCAGTGGTCCGATGGACCGATGGTTTTCTTCTTAAGTCATTGGTGTTTCCTAGGTTATTTTCACCTAAACTTTTTGTGTGTTGATATTTTTACTTTTGCATTACATTATGTACATGTGGTTATTTGTTTGAATACTTATGAAATTTTAATTTACCATACTTTCGTTGACTAGATATTTAGATCTATATCTAAATGTACTTCCATTTGGAATTAGAATCGGTCACTAGATACACTTATGTTGCCAAGGACCTTGTTATGGATCATTTAAGAGAGGATTTGTCTTTAATGGGTCTAATTACCAATATTGGAAGGTTTGTATGTCTGAGATCCTTTCTATGGTCCATAGATGAAAGCATTTGAAACTCTATGTTTTATGGCTGGGAATCACCTATGGATACCAACGATAATATTCCTACTTCTAAACCTAGGAAAGACTGAGCCATTGAAGATAAAATCGGTACTAACTGTTATAAAAAAGATATAAATTCTATATTCAGTGTTGTATCTACTGATAAGTTTTATCATATTTCTCATGTTAAAACTACTAAGCATGCTTGGTATATTTTGGAGGTTACCCATAAGGGTACCTCATAAGTTAAATGAATCAAACTTTGCATGTTTAGTTTGAGAATAATAGGATGAAAGAAAATGAGACTTTCTCTAAATTTTATATTAGATTATATGATATTACTAACACCTTTGCTAATTATGGAATGGAAATTGATGATTTTAGGATAGTTTGAAAGATAATATGCTTATTACTAGATAGCTTCCATGCAAAGGTCACTGCCATTGATGAAAGTAAGGATGTGGACACTGTGAAAATAGAGGAACTCGTTGGCTCACTTCAAACCTTTGAGATGAGCTTTTGAAAACCTCCAAAAAATAAAGGTATCACTTTAAAAACTACTATGATTGAAGATAGTGACAATGATAATGATGAATTGGCACTCTCAGAAGATTAAACAAACTCATTAACAAAAATAATCCTCAAAAGAAAGGACAATAAAGTTGCCAAAAGGATTATAATCTGAGAGAACTCAAATTTGTGAAGTCTAATCGTAAATGATCTAAACCCACTGGACTTCATTGCTTTGAATTTATGGGTTTTGTTCACATCGTAGTTGCTTGTGCAAACAAAAAGAACCAAACTAGAAGAGCTTTCAACACTATACTTTCTGACTCTTAAATTGATAATGATAATCTAGTTGAATTTAGTACCAACTACTTGGAATTTACTACAACTATTGATGGACAATCTAATAAATCTGACATTGATTCAAATGATGAGGAAAGTGGTGCTGAGTTTCTACGCAAAAAATATAATGTCACTAGTATTAATAAAGTGTTCATAGATTATGTAAGATGCAAAAGGAAAGTAGCTAAACCAAATGACAAACTTAAATCCATGGAAATAAATTCCTCAATTATAGAAAAATAAGAAATTGAACTATTTGAATGTGTAAATGTTTTGAATTGAAGTCTTGTAGATGTGAAATAGGAAAACAAGAATCCTATGTAGGAACTTATACAATCAAAAGAAGTAGTATTGAGGTTAGCAATTGGAGATAAAATATTGAACAAATTTCTAGATTATGGAAAGCTAGTTGGAGACAAGAGAGGGCTAGGATATGTATATGAGAACACTAAGCCATCCATTTTCAAATCAATGAAATTTGTCAAACCTTCAAACATGTCCTCTTTACATGATACACATGACAATGGTTGTAAGGATGAGAGTGCCATTACTTCAACATCAAAAACCACATCTGTAAGACCTTCTAACCCTACTCCTAATGTTACTCATTACATAAAGAACAATTGCCCTATGAGTGAAAAATATATTATGTTTGTGCCCATCTATCATCATTGTGGTATGAAAAGTTATATTAGGCTCAGGTGTCTATTTTTGATGATTGCTCCTAAATTTAATAATACTTTGCATGCTTCACATAGTAGGAATTATAATAATCATAGATCTATGCATGTTGCATCATATTCTAGGATGAATCAAAATTTTAATAATGTCTTAAAAAATTCTACTAGAAAGTATGAAGTTGTTGGTTCAAAGAGGTATGTAAAATTCAACACTCACAATTCTAGGACTAATTACCATCATCCAATCATGTATTCTAATTTTCATTTAGGATGAATGTGAAATCTAAAGGTAAGTCCAATAATATGCCTATGACAACTTAGGTAGTTTATTTTCAATCCAAAGATATAAATAAACTATAATTCAAGAAAGTATGGGTTAGAAAAGATCTTCTCTTTCTGGTCACTTGACCATCGTTATTTACTGTTTCACCTAGATACTTTTATTTGAGTGTTTAATTAACCCTAGGTGAACATCTTTAGTTTGATTGTTTGTTTTTATTTTTATTGATATTTCTTTAGTTTCAAAAAAAGATAAAAAAAAAGGAAAGTAGACATACTTTAACATTAACATGATCATAACATACTCCACTCATATTTATTTTGATTGGTTATACATTGTACAAATGGTTATTTTGACTTGTGCACTTACATATTTTTCACATATGGTGATCAATGTTGACATGAACTTAGTCACAGACTCACTAGACACATAAGTATGTCATGCTAGAAGTATATAGTTAATTATGAGATTTTAGGCCATGAGATAATCTTGACTGTAAAAATTATGGTTGAACTCTATCTTTCACTGTATATAAAATGTTGTTATAGAGAGACACCTAGTTTTAAGAGGGTTTCCTACTTTGAGGTGTGAAAGTTACCATGGTGAGCAAAGAGAGATAACTCACAACTAGTGTGAAAGTCATCATACTAGGTACACTGGCTTGTGCATGCATAAAAAAGAGAGCCATAATTGCTTATACAAAAAGAAAATAAATAACCAATCCATTACAAAAAAATTTAATACAAGACGAGAATACAAAAAAAAAATGATTAAAATTCACTCTTGGTAAGTAAATTTTATTTTTTGTAAGTCTGAATTCAACTACAACTTTTTATAATAGGTGATATTTTGTTCTTTTAATCTTTCATAACTGATCATAAATGAACAAAATGACATCTTATTGTAGTTCCAACACATATTTTACTTTCAGTTCTTGTCGATATGTCATCATATGTGTTAACATGTTTGTGTGAATCGTCTACATATCTTTTATGTTGTTAATGGATAGTCACACCTTAAAAAAAATTAATTTCATCTCTTAGGTGTACTTTTGTATTCATGTTAAGCTAAGTCTACTACCTTCAATTCATAATATATATCAGTTTTTATAAAAACATTTGTCTAATTTATTTAGAGGAGTCATAGAACTTAAGGGTAGTTTATTCATTCTTTGGGAAACTTATTGATTTTAGCTCTCTATTTTGAGCTTTTAAGAATGTGCGCTTCCTTTTTTAGTCATTAAATACATTGCTTGCTTGATCAACTTGTTGTCTTTACTTCATGATTATATTTTTATTCATATGACAAAAAGAGAGAAAAAAAATTAGAACATCAATTGAAAATCTATAAAAAAGGGAGAGTTAACTTAGGGGGACAATTACTTTGAAAATAATTTTTGGAGATACTAAAAATAGGAGTAGTTGTGTTTTTAATTACTATCATATGTTTAATTTTCTTTTGAACATTAGTCACTTTTCTATTGTTGTATACACTGGACTAATGAACAATGAATCTTTCAGGATAGGTTGTTTGGTTGTTTATGTTTTAGTTGTTTATATTTTTGTTTTTTAATGTAAACATAAGCGTTCAAGATTCAAGCAAAAATGGTTTCACCGGATCATATGATAGTACCACTATGTAAAACTTTATTTGCCCTGTGAGCATTATCTAGTAAGAGAGAGGTTTTGTCTCACGAATATGCTAAAGTGAGAGATTGTAAGGTCTATGTTAGTCTTGGTGATATTCGTGAACAAAATGTATAATTATAGCTTTAGTTTCTAGGCATGTCTTAGAAAAATATTTTTAAACCGAAGAAACTATTAAGCTTCAACAATCACATATAAGATATATTTCTATTCTTGTACACGTTAGATTACATAGTAGATATGACAAGAACAATGTGAAAATAGGCTACTCGATCAATCGAGTAGTGACTGGATTGATCGAACAATATTACCTATATAAATTGAATTGAATACATTACTAGATCAATCGAGGGATTTACTCGAACAATCCCCTCGATCGAGGACTAGATATATCAAGTTAAATCACTAGATCAATCCACCTTTTTTGAATATTAATTAAAGGATCATTGGATAGATTGAGAGGATGTTTGATTGATCGACCAATATACTTAATTGATCGAGCACTTGGTTAGATTGATCGAGAAACTAGTTATATGATTTTAAAACGTATTTCTATTATGATTTGGATTGACTTTAACATTATTATCATTATTTCTTAATAGTGTTTTAATTGATTTTATGTACAGTATGCTATCTCTACTTTAACCTAATGTACTTCAAAATATTCATTAAACATAAGCCTAAGCACACATTTGAAACTAACAACAAAAGAGCTTGATTGTGCTAATTCTCTTCATCTTTTATTCTCTTTCTTGTTTTGATAAAAGTTTTCAAAGGATTTTTCATTAAGTTAATTTATCAAGCATTTGTGGTTGTGTTTGATGGATTAACAAGCCTACAATAATAATTATGTTATTGTGTTTTTAACCGATTGTTCTAGAATTGCTAGTTGTTTCTGATTTATTTGATTTACTATTTAAATGAACTTGTTAGGGTTGTTAATTCTTGAATCTTGTCTAGGACACATACTTACATTTGTGTTTATGTGTTAACTTTTCAAGCAATAGCGGTATGGGTTCTATTAACTGGTCCAGAATTGAATGCATATCCTGTACAAACTATGATGAAAGTAGTAGCTTGTAAGTAAGTTACTTGGGAGGCATTACCTGGGTGGATAGTTTGAGTCATAACCTTGTAATTAGATACTTATTTTTCATAGTGGATAGCAAGATAGTTTGTGTACCAGTGGATTTTCTCTTAGGTCATTGGTGTGACCTAGGTTGTTTCCACCAAAAAATCCCAAGTATTGATATTTTTATTTCAACATTATTTTACGTACATATAATTGGTTGTTTGATCACTTACAAAATTTAAATTTTCCATACTTCTGGTTACTAGATATTTACATCCATAACTAAATGAACTTTCAGTTTTTCATAAGTAGGTAATTTTATAATTAATTATGAGTGATTTGAAAGCCCTAAACATGGATTGTAATAATTCATAAGATCTGCAATATTCTATTAGTCTATTCTTCATGATTACATATTAATTCTATGTTTAATATTTGTGTGAATTTTAGTGATTATTCAAATATAGAACTAAATAATCAAATTAATTCATCGTTAATCAATTTAGTTGATTGGATACGTAATCGCTTGATAAATTTAAATAATTAGTGCTAATTTGCTTGCAATGAGATTTAATACTTAAGACAATTAAATAGAGCTTGTGTGTTTAATCTTGATCCAATTTGCTTCTTGAAATTGAATGCTTTTGATAGATTAAAATTTATAGAGCTTATTCTAGGTTATCTATTTGAAAGAATTTGGATTAAGAGCTTGTTTAATCCAACACTACTCAATTCCAACATGATGATATCATGTTCCAACAATACTCAATCAAGTTTCAGTAAGACACAAAATCTGCTACAAGAACCTTAAAATTTGATTAAGTTAATCAACTGCTACCGCTGAAAAATTAAAAGTACAAGGATCTACTAAACTTTCCTCCCACCCAATGGTCAATCGTAGGGAAAATTCCAATGCTATATCATTGAGAAGTGGTAAGTATCTTAAAGAAGCAATAACCATCTTGAAGAAGATTACAAAGGACCAACCAAAGAAAATGAGACTAAAGATGAGTTGATTCAAGAACTAGCAAGCAATTCTAAGATTGTGGAAAATAAGGAAACCAATAAAAAGGAAGAAAAATAGCCTAAGGTACAATCTAAAGTTCCAATTTCTAGATATGAATCTCTTACTCCTTTTCTTTACAGGTTTGAAAAATCCAAGGAGGTACACGACCAAGAAGACTTGAAAACTTTTTGAAAAGTACTGGTTAACATTCTACTATTGGATGCCATCAAGGAAGTACCATGCTATGCTAAATTTCTAAAGGAATTGTGCCCCAACAAGAGAAAGCTCAAAGATAATAAAGTGGTGAACATGGAAGTGAATGTGTCGGCGGTCTTACAAAGCCAACTTTCACAAAAATGTAAGGATCTAAGTAGTTTCATCATACCTTGCATTATAGGTAACACTAAATTTGAAAGGGCTATGCTAGATCTTAGAGCTTCAATTGATGTTATTCCTTACTCAATTTATGTTACTTTAAATCTTGGTCCCCTTATATAAACCAATGTAGTTATCCAACTCACTAATCGATGTAATGCTTATCTAAAGGGAGTTTTGGAAGATGCTTTAGTGTAGGTTGATGAGCTTATCTTCTAAGTCAATTTTTTTGTCTTGATATGAGAGATGAATCCCCTAGTAGGTCCACACCCTTGCTTTGGAGTAGACCATTCATGAGAACCTTTCGAACAAAGATAGACGTGCATACCAAAACTCTAACTATGGATTTTGTTAAAGAGGTCATTTGCTTCAATATCTTTAAAGCGAAAATGTACTCTAGTGATTATAATTCTTCTTTTTCTGTTGATGCACTTGACTCTTTAGCACATCAAATGTTTGATATTGAAAGTACAAACATATTATAGGTTGCTATAAGAGACAGTATGATAACTGGATATTTAAGTGATGAATAAGGAGATATTGACAATGTAGGGGAATTGAAAGAAATTTTTTCCTCTCATGACTCTTCTCCAGAGATAAACCCAAGTTACAATCTTTCCTATCTTTCTCTTCCTTGTCTAATGAGAAATTTTTTCCTTTCATTGTGTGCATCCACTTTGGAGATGATGGCACATTTCCTATGATTATAACATCTAAACTTTTAGCTATTCAATAAAAGAGCTTAATCCATGTTTTGAGAAAATACAAATTAGCAATATGGTGGACAATTGCCAACGTTAAGGGAATTAGCGCCTCTATGCATATGCATGAAATATTACTTGAAGATGAAGCCAAAAATAACAAAAGAACCAAAAATGCAATTGAATCCACCAATAATGGTAGTGGTTAAGAAAGTAGTTATCAAACTATTAAAAGTTGGTGTAGTTTTTCCAATTTTAGATAGCAAGTAGGTTATCCTAGTCCAAGTGGTTCCAAAAAAAATTCAAGAGCTACAATGTTGACAAATAATGATAATCAATTAATTCGTACCTGAATTCAAACTAGGTGGTGAATTTGCATTGCTTCTCCAAAACTAAATGCTATGTAAATTTTATTTTTCTTTACCTTTTATTGATCAAATACTTGAGCATTTAGTGGACCATCCTCACTATTTTTTTTGTTGATGCTTTGAATTTTCTATAACCCTCTCTTCTACTTGTTTGAGTAATTAGAAAAATGAGATGAAACTCTATCCATTTTGAAACTTGCTGTTTTCATAAGTGTAAATTGTTTTCTGATTTCAAATTGTTAATACCTCGAGTGCATTTTCAATATTAGTGATTTGTAAGTGTTTTGAGAAAAAAATATTTTATCAGGGTTATGTTAGTGCATTAATTCCTATAACCTAGATTGCTTGTTTAGGTTCATGAGCTTCAGATAAGCCATTCCTATAGGTTTCACTTAAATTGACCATTGGTGAATAATCATACTACCAGGTGGTGGTAGGCTTCAAGACGAGAATCAGATTCAGCTTGGATCACAGTAGTTGTAGAGGTAGCTAGCGAGGTTAGTATAGAAGCAGTAAAGGCATGTATCTTGACTGAAAGATGTATTATAGCTATATTTCTATTGAGTTGTAAACTATTTTTATTCCATTAGGGGATTTTTTTCTACCAAGTAGATGCCAATATATACAAATCTTATTGTGATTGGAAAGAATTTATTTTTGTTATATATTTTTTATTTTAAATTAATCTATTTTCTTTTCAAATTAATTTATAACTATTGTGTTCTATTGTGTTGTTTTACTTCTGTATTTTCTTTAACTTCCTTTCTTTCGTTGCTTGCGAATTGGGGGTGAGTCTTCAAGAGTTGTTAACTCCTTACTTGGTCATTTATTGAGTAGTGGATTTTCCTAGATGTATTAAATTATAGCAAAATATGTTCATCATATTGAACAATTACAAAAGAAAAAGGGACCTTTCAATCCCAAGATGTCCCAAACTACAAACTTTCCTAAACTACATGCTGTCTCAATATACATGTTTCAACAAAATGACATTCAACCTTTGTTTGTGTGTTTGGTGTTTTAATAACACTATACCAAAAAACAAAAAAAATTGTTATTTGGCTTGGCATAGACCTTAAGCTTGTGCTACAATTCTCGCACTCGGGCATTGGTGCACTCCTCTTTTGTTTTGTTCTAATAGGCACATTAGATTGTACCTTAAAATAATAATCAAATCATATATCATTCACTTAAAGTTGTGTAAAGACTTTCTAATAGCATAATTGAATAGTACTTGAGTTTGTTCGGTTGTAAGGATGTTATAAGTTTGACCTTGAACATTTTCAGGAATAACTCCAAACTAGGGATGAGCTTTCACCTTGAGTTAGTGTTTCCCGTTTTAGATTTTGAATTTTATATACATTATACAAAATGAAGATAACATGAAAAATGCTTCTTCAATCATGGCATGTTATGACCAAATTCATGGAAAATACTACAACTCACAATCATCCCAGTTTTTCTTGGCTTATCAGGTTCAATAGATTTCATTTTTTTTTCTTCTTCACATAATTAGAACTAGTTGAAATATAATGTGAAAGTCCACTCTATTGGGACACATCGAGTAAAAATAAAATAAATTCAACAGAGTAAAATAATGACCCCAAAAATTTAACGTGATTTACCCTTTAATTTGGGCTATGTCTATGGGACAAGCTCCAAAAAATATTTATTCCACTAATAAAATTAATGGGTACAAAGTGTGAGGCAACACAAAAAATTGAGATAAACTCAAAACAGTGACACACAAGTGTTTCCCAAACTCACTATTTTTTCACTTCCCTTTTAGAAAAATATCTCAAATATTTTTCTAAAATATTCTTCCCACTCTCTCAAACACACCACACTATTTTTCATCAAAGAAAAATGTTCCTTTGGCTTTACTTTGCTTATCTTCTTTTTGGTGTTTCTTTCTAAGGCAAAAACATTGTCTATTTATAGGTAAAATTGTAGCCACTAAAGTCAAATAGAATTAATGGGACTGCACCTAATTTTTTTTATTTTCTTCAAATGTAATTAATGGGGCTACACCTACATTTTTTATTTTCTTCCCCTTCCATATGGGCGAGACCTACAAATCTCCCCTTTCTGGCTACATGGAGGGATTCACCAATCCAGCATCTAAACGATAGTATTAAAATTCTATCTTGGAAGAATTTTCATCAACATGTCTGATCCATTTTCCTCTATATAGATCTTCTCAAGCTGTAGTAACTTCTTCTCCATTACATTCCTAATCTAGTGATATCTCACATCAATATGTTGTGATCTCGAATGAAAGGAGGCATTCTTTCCAAGGTGGATAGCATTCTAACTATCACAAAATAACTGGTAACTATCTTGCTACAACCCAAGTTATTTCAAGAACTTTTTCATCCATAGTAACTCTTTACATGTCTTGCTGCTATAAACTCTGCTTTTGTAATGGATAGTGCAATGCGTTTTTGTAATCAGGTAACCTGAAGTGGATTTTCTAGAATCCACATCGCCAACCATATCTACATCTATGTATCTAACTAACACAAGTTTGTCATTTCCAAAATATAGGCATATTTTGGAAGAACCTTGAGGATCTGAAAATCCATTTCACTGTAGCTCATTGTTCCTTTCTAGGATTTGAAAGGAATCTACTCATAACTTCAATTACATAAGTGATATCTGGCCATGTACAAATGATGGCATACATCAGAATTCCAACTGCTAAAAGAATAATCACTTTAGCCTTGTCCATATGAAATCTTTGAAAAATTTCTCAATTTACTTCTCCTATGATAACCGTAATTTCTTAGCATCTCTATCTCTAATAATACTCATGCCAAAAATTTTCTTTGCTACCCCAATTCTTTCATGGCAAAAGACTTACTCAACTATTTTTTCAAGTTGTTGATTCTGGAAATATTCTGACCAAAAATAAACATATCATCTACATAGAGCAAAAGAATAATGAAATCATCATCAAAGAACTTCTACACAAAAACACAATGGTCTAAAGTAGTATTTTTGTAGCCTTGATCCCCCAACATAGACTCAAACTTCTTGTACCATTGTCTTGGTGCCTATTTTAAGCTGTAGAGGCTTTTCTTCAATTCGTAAACATAATCATTTTTTCCCTTTTGCTTAAAACCCTTTGATTGCTCCATGTATATTTCGTCTTCTAAGTCACCATGTAGAAAGGTAGTTTTGATATCCATTAGCTCAACCTCCAAGTCAAGACTTGCTGCTAACCTCAACATAGTATAGATGGATGTCATTTTCACAACTGGTGAGAGAATCTCGTTAAAGTCAACTCTTTTTCTTTGGATAAATCTTTTGACAACTAGTCTTGTTTTTATCGTTGATTGAATTGTGTTCTTCATGCTTCAAAGCCCTCTTCCCTTTAGGCAACTTCATCAGCTCAAAAGTTTTGTTCTCATGTAAGGACTTCATCTCATCTTGCATGGCTTTAATCCATTTTTTTTATTCATGATACATGGCTTCTTCATAACTCTCAAGTTCTCACCCATCAGTGAAAGTTACATACTTATCTGGAGGATATGTGGTAGAAGGTCATCTTAATCTATCATTTCTTCTCAGTGGAATAGGAGAATTCGTATGTGTTGGTGCTGGATAATGAACATCATCATCTCCCTCATATTTAGAACCAACTTCTATGGGAGCATCATCTTCATCAGGTGAATAAAACTTTTCTTCATCTCCAACTTGTCTTGGTACTAATGTTGGAGGAATTAATTCCAAGTCTGATGAGTCATCATTGGAATTGGGAACATTTTTCTTCATTTTGACAATATCTTCAATGGTCTCATCTTCAACAAATACATCATCATGGTTCCTAACAAGTCTTTTTACAACAGGATCATAAAATCTATAGCCAATTTGATCTTGACCAAAGCTAATAAAAATACACTGTATTGTCTTGACATCAAGTTTGAATCTCTCACCCTTAGGGATATGAACAAATTCTTTGTATCCAAACACCTATAGATGATATAGGAAACATCCTTTCTTGACCATACTTTATCTAGAACATCCATCTTGAGAGGAGTATAGGGTGAAAGATTAAACACATATACAACTATGAGTATGGCTTCACCCTAGAAATTTTAAGGCAACTTTGCATGTAAGAGTAGATATCTAAATCTCTCCATCAAAGTTATGTTCATCCTCTCAGTTAAGCTATTCAACTACGGTGTCTTTGGAGGTGTCATCAGATGCTGAATACCATGTTTTTACAGTAAGCATGTAAAGGTCCTGTGTATTATCCACCATTTTTTGTCTGAATGCACTTCAACTTCTTCCTAGTCTATCTCTCAATTGAGGCATGGAATTCTTTGAAGAAATCTAGCACCTAATATTTTGTCTTCAGAAGATATACCCACGTATTCCTTGAATGATCATCAATGAAAGTCACAAAATATTGAGCACTACCAAGTGACTTTGGCATTGTTCCACAAAAATCTGAATGAATCAAATCCAAAATATTATTCATTTTGGAAAGAAGGGAACTCTTGAAAGCAACTCTGTTTTGCTTTCCTGCTAGACAATCAACACATTTCTCCAAATGTACTTCATTCATTTCGGGCAGTGTCTTCTTCCTAGCTAGACTTGTCATACTTTTTTTACTCATGTGATTGAGTCTCCTATGCCAGAATTCAATTGTACTGTCTTTCTCCATGACATATACTATGTCGATGGAGAGCTTTGCTCACATTATATATAGAGTTGTATGTTTTTCACCATTAGACACTACTAAGGAGCCTTTTGTAAGTTTCCATTTTCATAAATGAACGAGCTATAATATCCTTTATTTGCAAATTTGCAAGTTTGCATACAGAGATCAAATTCAGGCATATATCTGGAATATGCCTCACATCTTTTAGAAATAGTCTGGTTCCATTCTTTATTTCCAAGAAAACATCTCCTTTGCCAATAACCTTTGATAGGCCTTCATTTCCCATTCTAAAAATACCAAAACTTCTAGGTGTGTATGATGAGAAAAACTTTCTACACGATGTAGCGTAAATTTTAGCACCACTATCAATCACACGAGAATCACCCAACTGGTCTCGTGTGATGCAAAATTGACAAAATTTTCATCATTAACGATATTGAATTCATTTATGGTATTGTTTTTCTCATTATCACTACTATTGTTGTCTTTCTTCACTACTTTGCCTTTGTTCATTTCATATTCCTTCTTGAACACCCAAAAAAATTTCTTGATGTGACATTTTCTCTTACAGTGATGGCATTCAACATTGGCATATTTGTTTGATTTTCCTCTGCTCTTGCCTATGGGTTTATGTTTCATGTACTGTCTCCTTCCTTTGGACTCTGTGATAAGGGCTTATGCTTCTGAATCACTCTCCCTATTCTGTTTCTCATATGACAACAGGGTTTCTACAACAACTTCAAACTCCATCTTATCTTTTGCATAAGTCAGAGTTATTGTGAGATGATTATATGATAAGGGTAGTGATGCTAGCAACATCATAACTTTCTCTTTATCATCAAAACACATATTGAATCTTGCTAAGTGAGAAAGCTATCTATTGAAATTTCTAATGTACTGCATCATGCTCAAATTATTTTCCTTCCTCATTTGATATAGCTCCTTTCACAAATAAAATTTATTGGCAAGGTTCTTTGACATGTACACGTTTTCTAGAGTCTCCCATGTTTCTTTTGTAGTCTTACAATTTTTTGATTCAATATTTTGCAAGACAATCTCTAACAGATTTAGATGGATTGTACTAGATGCAATCTCATCTATCTCCTCCCACTGTTACTCGGTAACGCTTGCTACCTTCTTTTCTTTCCCCAGCAATGCCTTATGGACCTTCTGTTGAATAAGAATATCCTCCATACTCCTTTGCCATAAAGAGAAATTATTATTACCATTAAATTTCTCAATATCTACCTATTGGCTTGACATTTTTTTCTCACTATGTTTCTCAGTGATAATTGCTACCTTCTTTTTTGATGTGGTAGATTAGTCTATGCTACAATCACAGAGCACACTAAGAATTTTATTAGATCAACTCTGATACTAGTTATTGGGGTATAACGGGTAAAAATAAAATAAATTCAACAGAGTAAAATGATGACACCAACAATTTAATGTGGTTCACCCTTTGAATTGGGGTACGTCTATGAGACAAACTCCGAAAAATATTTTTTCTACTAATAAAATTAATAGGTACAAAGTGAGAGGCAATACAACAAATTGAGATAAACTCAAAATAGTGACACACAAGTGTTTCCCAAACTCACTATTTTGTCACTCCTTTCTTAGAAAAATATCCAAAATATTTTTCTAAAATATTATCTCCCACTCTCTCACACACACGACAATATTTTTCATCAAAGGAAATTGTTCTTTTGGCTTTACTTTGTTTCTTTTCTTTTTGATGTGTCTTTTCAAGGTAAAAACATTATCTATTTATTAGTAAAATTGTAGCAACTAAAGTCAAATGTAATTAATGAAGTTGCACCTAATTTTTTTATTTTCTTCAAATGTAATT
Organism: Hippophae gyantsensis; assembly: GCA_030763125.1. Classification (NCBI taxonomy): domain Eukaryota; kingdom Viridiplantae; phylum Streptophyta; class Magnoliopsida; order Rosales; family Elaeagnaceae; genus Hippophae; species Hippophae gyantsensis. Next base: position 48,985,032 of record CM061031.1, on the reverse strand, counting down.
AATAAGGTTGCATCTACATTTTTTATTTTCTTCAACTGTAATTAATAGAAATGCAACTACATTTTTTATTTTCTTCTTCTTTCATGTGGACCCCTACACACTCTAGACCATCTTTCATGCTTAATTCCCCTATGTAGCTCTTCAAATCAATTCCATGACTCCTTACTTTCCACCTCCAAAAGGGCATATGCAATAGAGTATATACCATCATTGGAATCTACCACAACAATTGCAACAATTGAACCTTGTGAGGTTCATGAGAAAACATCATTAAGGCTCTCAATCTTTCAAGAGATTTGATCCCTTCCTTTGTGACCCCTACGAGAGCATAAAACCTACCAAATCTAAAAAAATAAAACATTAAATACTAATTAAATCCACATGGAATATGACATTTAATAGGAAAAATAAATTCAACTCAAACTAATTACCTCTTAACTCCATTTTATATATATATATATATATATATATATGTATGTATGTGTTAGTGTGGAAGTTTGTAGTAGTGTTAGGGTTTAAATGTGAACCATATTGTCAAAGTAGTGTATTCTGTTGGTCCAATTTAACATGAATAAGTTCCTTTGTGTTTCGCTTTGCCCTCTTTACTTTGCTTAATGACACCTCAACATTAAACATCCTCCTTACACAATCACCCACAATCTTCAAGAATTTTCTCTAAACAATTGACGATATTCTTCAGCCATAAAATTACTATCCAGAAGGTTGAGTATATAATTTCTTAATTTCACAACCTTGTTGACTTGTGACATTACCTTATTTTAATGGTACGGTGTTTGAACATTTGTGTTTCCTAGCTGTTTCTCAATTACACTCATTGATCTTTAACTGTATCATGAACTCCCTACCATGTCTTTTCTCACAATACTTAACTGATTTTCTCAATAATTCAATACTAGCTAGAGAATGTCATAGCTATTTGCAGTTCAAGAATATCAAGTCTACTATCCTCAGGAAACAATATATATCATCATCACAGGACAACCTTAATTTCAATATAAGCATTCGATTCACATTTATTAAGTCCATCACTTTCCTTTCGTTCATCTTTATCAAACTCAGTTCCCAACTGCTCATCAACAAATCCATCACTTTCCAAAACAACATCCTCAACATTGTTTTCTACTCTATTAATACCAGTTCCGTTGTAAACCCCCACTTCATTGTGAACTAAGTTATCATCTTTCTGAAAAAGATATTGGTCCTCATTGCTATCATCATGAACAGGATATTTATCCTCATTTTATAATCATCCTGAACAAGATATTAGTTCTCATCAACAAAATATATGTCAATAAATCTCGCTTGATTTAGTGGAATATATATATATATATATATATATCATTTAATCCCCTGTCATCCAAATGTTAGGCACCCTATAGTAGATCTTAATAACGTAAAAATTCAACCCAAAATAGAAGCATATATGCTTGAAAATGTCTAAATCAATTATGATAGATTGTTTTAATTTTAATAGCATATTTATAACATATTATTTTTTCAAAAACTAGAAAATTTATAATGAAATTGTCTTAAAAACAACATAATTTGTTTAAATTTTAGAGGTGAATTACACAAAAATACGAGATAAAACTGTTAAAAAACATTGAAAGAGTACACTAAAATTTTTCTTACAGATTTGCTTGGAAAAGAATATCACATTCTTATCCTATGTTCTTCTAAATTAGTTTTTTATTAAAATTTTAAAATGACTAACTCCTTACTTTCTTATAAAACTATAGTAGAAGTGATATTTTTTAATCTGAGTTTTTTAACAAAATTTTAAAATGAATAACTTTTTATTTTCATATAAACTATAGTGATTGAAATACACAACCCAGGACTTTTACGTGTAAACTATTTTTTAATATAATTGTAGCCCGTCGTAGTATATATATATATATATATTAAGATGGAGAAGTATATATATATATATATATACACAACCGAGGACTTTTTCGTCTCTCCCTCTCTCCCTCTCCCTCTCCCTCTCCCTCTCCCTCTCCCTACACACTTTCTAACATTTTTTTTTCTTTTAATACCAACGAGAAAAATGAAACAAGTAATCTTGCTGCCGATAATATATTGATCAGAATTTTGGGATTCGCAGAAGATAGGTAGCTTAATTTTCTAAATGCTTCAACAGCTTCCCAAGAGGCCCTTTCAACAACTGACAGTAACGCTGACACAACCACCTCTTATTCTTTATAATCCATCTGCTACTTTCTCAGTTCCCCAAACCCCACAAAACCCTCTTAACCAACAATGCTTTGAACAGAACTACAGGCAGATCTCCAACCTCCTCCTCTCTCTAACCCGTTCCAGGTCCCTCCCAAAGGGACTTCAGCTACATGCCCACATTATCAAATCAGGCCTTCAAACCATTCCTATACTATCTCATCACCTTATCAACTTCTACTCCAAGTCCGAGTGGCCCGTTTATTCCTGCCAAGTTTTCTATGAAACCAAACACAAGTCATCAACTACGTGGAGTTCTGTCATATCCTCGCTTGCCCAGAATGAGCTCCCGTTGCTTGCCCTTCAGTTATTTCGTAGAATGCTTAGAGAAGGGTTAGCGCCTGATGATCATATATATCCAAGTGCTACTAAGTCGTGTGCCATTTTGTCTAGGTGTGATGTTGGGCAGATGGTTCACAGCCTTGTGGTTAAGACTGGGTATGAACTTGATTTGTTTGTGGGGAGCTCAATGGTCGATATGTATTCTAAGTGCGGGGAGATTAGAGATGCTCGGAAGGTGTTTGATAAAATGCCTTACAAGAATGTGGTTTCGTGGAGTGGCATGATATATGGTTATGCTCAGCTGGGTGAAGATGAGGAAGCCCTGAAGCTCTTCAAGAAAGCTTTCGTTGAATATTTGAATGTTAACGATTTTACATTTTCTAGTGTTATACGGGTCTGTGGCAGTTCAACCTTACTTGAACTGGGGAAGCAAATACATGGGTTGTGCTTCAAAACTAGCTTTGATTCATCAAGTTTCGTTGGTAGTTCATTGGTTTCCTTGTATTCTAAATGCGGAGTTATTGAAGGAGCATACCGGGTTTTTGAGGAGATACCTGCTAAGAATCTTGGTATGTGGAATGCAATGCTAATAGCATATGCCCAGCATGCTCTCACCAATAAGACATTTGATCTTTTTAAACAGATGGAAATTGTGGGAATGAAGCCAAATTTCATTACTTTCTTATGCGTGCTCTATGCGTGTAGTCATGCTGGGCTAGTTGAAAAGGGGCAATATTACTTTGAGCTGATGAAGGAATATGGGATCCAGCAGGGGCCTAATCATTATGCTTCCCTGGTAGACTTGCTTGGACGTGCTGGAAAATTGCAGGATGCAGTTTCAATCATTGAGAAAATGCCCATCAGACCAACAGAATCTGTTTGGGGAGCTCTATTAACGGGTTGCAGGATTCATGGTGACACAGAACTGGCCACCTTCGTGGCTGATAAAATCACTGAGTTAGGCTATGTAAGCTCAGGCCTGTATGTACTTCTATCTAATGCTTATGCTGCTGCTGGTAGGTGGGAAGATGCAGCCAAAGCAAGAAAGATGCTGAGGGACCAAGGAATAAAGAAAGAAACAGGTTTGAGCTGGATTCAGGAGGGAAGCAAAATTCATACATTTGCTGTTGGCGATAGGTCTCACATGAAAACTAGAGAGATCTACCAGAAATTAGAAGAGTTGGGGGATGAAATAGAGAAAGCTGGTTATGTTGCGGACACAAGTTATGTCCTCCGGAAGGTTGATGGTGAAGAGAAAAATAAGACAATTAGGTATCACAGTGAGAGATTAGCCATAGCATTTGGACTCATTAGTTTCCCACCTGAAAGGCCAATCAGGGTTATGAAGAATCTACGGGTTTGTGGTGATTGTCACGCTGCTATAAAATTTATATCCAAGTGCTCAGGAAGGATAATTATTGTGAGGGATAACACTAGGTTCCATAGGTTTGAGGATGGAAAATGCACTTGTGGAGATTATTGGTGATCAAAATGATATTTCATTTTTGATAATATAGGCAAACAACTTCATTCAAACCAGGAAAAAATATTAGGAAAAGCACTCATATTCTATAATTTTCAAGCTCTAATAAATAGCTTCATGTAAGTTCTATATGTCTTATTCTTTTAAACTCTTAGGTTGAAAATTAAGTATTTAAAGTATTAATCTTCATGCATTAACAAATTAATACAATTTGAAGCTAGAAACACCTAAAATATAAAAGGGCATATTTGTGATTTTAAACATATAGATTTGACTAAATTATCACATAAATTTACTATAATTAAATTTATTTATCACAATTATGTACAATAAAATGATAGAATATGAGTGCTTTTAAAACATTTATCACAAGGCTTAAGTAATTTCTTACTAGCCTCTAGCAAAGAAAGAGATAAAAACTAAAAAAATAAGTATTAATAAACTAAACTAAGTTGAGCCATTTTTATAGATCGATACGGTTACATTTAGCATATATAATAAGCTTTTAAATCCCTAGATGGTCGTAGTGTATGAGTTTAAGTCTCGTGAGAATTTTTAGTTATGATACTTACAAATATCTTACTATGTAAAAAGTTTAAAACTAAAAATCATTAATAAAAATAATTACAATCTACAAATAAGAAAATTAAAATTAAAATGAATAAAACTTCTCATGTTTTAGTTTATTTTCAACTTATAATCAAAATCTTTAGCAAGTTAATTCAATATCCCCATTGTTTACAGTTTATTGTTCAAATCAGTATACATGTCACAATTTATGTTCTATTACAAAAACATATCAACTTTGATTCAACCAATCATAATATTAAGAATCCGAATTCGTTTTGACTCTAATTCTTATAAGATATACTCTCAATTTCACATTGATCCTATGACTCAAGTACTCAACAACGATATGCTAATAGATGTTATGTCAAGATTAAAGCAAATAGGTTTGCATATGATAAACAAGAAAAGATCAAATGTGCATAACATGGATATCATGAAAGGAATTAAATGCTAGGATTTATGAAGATATCGCATCACTAACCTCACGCTTCAATAAAAAAATATCAAATGTGTGCCTCATGATAAATGAAAATACATCGAGTTAATGGGGATTATTTCCTATTTTTTGTAATAATCATTTCACTACTTTTGAAGAACTTTAAGGTCATAGTATTTAATTAAACTATTTTATTTTTCTCTCTTTTTTATTCTTTTTTTATTAGAAAATGGGCCCATATATGTATGTATATTTTGGTGAGTGATTAAATTGGTTTTTTGTTCTAAGGGAACCATATATATATATATATATATATATATCATTTCTTCAAAAGTCAAGCATGAATGTAATAGGTATATATTTTATATTTTACTCAAATCATTCAATCTAAGTAATGAAAATAAGTACATGATTCTTCATCAGATGTTAAAAATCATAATATTTAATGCTAAACTTATAGAGATCATTTAATAGTTTGAAATTATAAGAATTCTTTTTAAAAGTAGTAGAAGAAAATTCATCGCTCGGAATAAAAAGCTTATGGCTCAAAAATCTCATAAGGTAGTCTCCACTATTTAATTCCTAAACACAAATTTTGGGTTTATCTCAATGTCAACATCCAAGTATGAAACAAAAATTATGAATAAAACATTAATTCTCACAATAATCCATGAACATGCTTAAGACATCAAACAAAAAGTACAAAGACTCAATTATTTACCTTAAATGAATGAAAATCATGATAATTTTGCAAAAAAATTTATAAATAAATATGGACCTTGATGTTCCTAACTCCTAACTAAACTAAACAATAGTAAGCACATGTTTAATAAAAAATCTAAAGGAAAAGAAGAAAATTAATCATGTAGAATAAAATGCTTATGGCTCATAAATCTCACAATATAGTCTCTACTATTTAAGCCCTCTCAATTTTGATTAGTTAGTTGAAGTGGTTACTCATGGTGCATCCATCATCTAACTCAGTTATATCACACAGATAGGACACTGTGTACTTCTAATAAATTATATATTATCAAACAATTATGAAATTAACATTTTTAAATAAATAAACATTTTTCATAAAAAAAACAAAAAAATAAAATACATTAAATTTAAAACAAAAGAAAATTTAATAAAGTTAAAAAAACAACAAAATTAATAGAAACAAAAAGTATACTTGTGTTGCAAGATGCTACTGGATGTGAACGCTCATATAGTTCAATGCATTCAATATCCTCATTTGTATTGACTCCTTCAAAGTATGACTTGAAATGATGCACATTGACTTTGAATTTGTTTTGAGTTTTTGGATTTATCAATTCTATAACTCCAATGGGGAAGATTTGAACAACTTGAAATGGTCCACTACATTTTGACTTCAACTTTCTGAGATACATATTAAAACAATAATTAAATAAAAGAACTTTCATTTCATGATAAAGAGACTTACATATTAGGCCTTTGTTATGGTAATGCTTACATTTGTAGGATTTTTTCATTTTCATAGGCTTTATTCCTAATTTCTTCTAACTTATCAAGTTGAAGCAAGAATTTTTCTCCTATTTGTTCAAGGTCCATAATTGCTTGATTGACCAATATGCCCTATGCTCAAGCTCAATGAGCAAATGATAGGCCTTTCTATAAATCAGTTGATAAAGAATCATACCAATGGGTGTCTTTTAAGCTATGTAGTATGTCGATAATGCAACATATAACTTGATTGCCTGATCCTTTCTTGAAAGTTGCACTATTTGCTCCAAGATACCCTTGATTTTTCAATTGCTTACCTCTACTTGACTGGAAGTTTATGGATGGTATGGAGTGACTACCTTATGTGTGATATTATACTTTTTTAGTAAGCTATCAAAGAGCTTATTACAAAAGTGACTCCCTTTATCACTAATTATGGTCCTAGGTGTCCCAAATATGTAAAATATTATATTCTTCAAAAAATTTCAACAAAATTAGCATCATTAGTATTGATAGGCATAACTTCAACCCTCTTGGAAACATAGTCAACTACAACCAAATATATATTTATATCCAAAAGAAAGGGAAAAAGACCCATAAAGTCAATCCCCTAAACATCAAAAAGTTCAATAACCAAATTAGATGTCAAAGGAATCTCATCATGTTTTCCTATGTTATTAGTCCTTTGACATATATCATAACACATGTAAAAATTATGAGTATCTTTAAATAGAGATGTCCAGTAAAAATTAGATTGCAATATCTTTAGGGCCATTTTCTTATAGCCAAAATGGCCCTCATAATCAAGTTCATGAAAAAGGCCAAATTTCTCTTATGCTACTCTTTAGGCACATATCTTAAGATGACTTGATCTTGGGAAAGGTTCTACAAATATAGTGCTAGTTGAAAAGTTTCTTTTTTTTAGTTATGAATCTAATTACCTTGAGAATGGGTGAATAGATGATAAGCAAAAGTATGACAAATTAAAACTTTCGTAGACGGCTAAGCATGCAATCACGTGTAAATAAAATAATAGAGAAATATAAAGATGACACACAAAATTTTTAGGTATAAACAACCTAGTTCACACCAATGACCTAAAAGGAAAACCATCAGTCCATGTGACTACCTAAATATCTACTATCAAAAATAAGGTCCAATTAGAAGGCCAAGACTCAATCTACCGACCAAGGTAATTGCATCAAATAATCTACTTACAAGTCGCTGCTTTCACCATAGTTTTTACAAGAAAGGTGTTCAGATTTGGACCAATGTTTCTATGAACTCGAGTCATAAAAGTTTATCAAACCTGTATAGCTACCACATGAAAAGGTAGCACAATAACACAAGTACAAATGTCTATCATAGAGTAGATTCAATTATAAATAACCCTAACTATAAATTTAATAGTATATTAGATAAATCAAAATCAACTAACTACCTTAGAACAATCAGTTTAAAGCACCATATCACAAATATTGTAGGTTGGTTAATTTATCAAACACAGCCACAAATATTTGATAAATTAACTCATTGAAAAAACCCTACTTAAATAGTTTTAGCAAAACTAGAGAGATAGAATAAGATGAAGAAGAATAATGCACAATAATGCTCTTGTATGGATAAAAAATTGTGTGCTTAGGTTTGTATATATAGTATATTTTAAAGCATTAGGTCAAATTAAAATTACTATGTTTTCCATAAAATCAATTAAAAGGGTTTTAAAGAAAAAGGACAATATAGTAAAATTTCAATTTAATTTGAGTTAGAATTAGGTCTTACAATCAAAGCCTTAGCCATTCAATCAATCTAATACATTCTTGATTAATCGAGCATATAGTTCGATATTGATCCAGGATAATAAATAATAAATTTTTAAATAGGGTCGATTGATCTAACTAATAAATCAATCGATCTAGTACTCGATCGATCAACTATTAATTACTCGATCAATCTAGTCAATTATATAATTAATTCAGGAATTTTTAAACTGAGCATATCAATTCTCAATTGATCTATATAGCTCGATCGATCTACACATGTCTCAGTCGATCAAGTAGCCTAATCTCAAAATGTTCCTACATGTCTAACATGTAATCTAACATGCATAAGAATAGAGATATACCTTAATTGTTATCGTTTGGGTTCGATAGTTTCATATCCTTACTCCTTTATTTCTTAATAATTTACATTGCTTAAGCTTTATTTTATTAGTTTAAAGTTTTTCTCTCAACTAAAAGTTGAAAAAATTTAGTTTATGTAATAGTTTTTAGTTTCAATTCAATAAATAGTGTAATAATTCTATTTGGAGGTTTTCTAGAACATAAGTAATTCTAAAAGAAATCTATTGATACATATTTATATGTATTATTCTCAGATAATCTCTAAGTATTGTTTTATATGTCATATTTCTAATTTATTGATCATTTATTAAACTATACATATTTGGCTATAAATAATATGGAATATTAGTAATGTTGTTATGCTTGTAAAATATTAAATTAGATTAAATATTTTTATAAAATGAATTAAGTTTTATTTCTTCATTAAGATTAAAACAAAGTTTGTAAATGAAAAATATATCGACGAAGTATTTTTCAAAATAAACAAGAAATTTAGATATAGGATTTAAATTATCTGACTCTAATTTGAGAATACTTACAGATAATAGTTAATTACAATCTAAATCTATTTTGAAGTATGCTCTATTTCAATGATGTTTATAAGAGTTATTATTAAAGATATATTAACGACATATCCATCATAATAATTTTAAAATTTAAAAGTTAGTTTTAAATACTTAAATCATAAAACAAACTCTGACACCTTGAATAAAAGTCTATCTTACATGCCCGACCTTAGGTAGAAAATAGATGGTTTATTAATTACTTAGAAATAAATTAGAATTTAATAATTAATCAATTGGTTATCCCAATCTTAGGATGTTAATTGATATTTTATTAAAAAATAATTTTGATCCATGCCTTAGGATATTTTCTTATAAAAAAGGGAGAATCAATGATCTCAATTCATATATTTAATATCCTACTTAATAATAAATAAACATGATTAACTAACTACTATATTCCATAAATTTTCCACTGCATTATAAATGTATAATTTCTTAAATATGTTTTGAATTTATCCTAATTTTGTTTTTCTATAGTTTAAACACTCAACCAAAACAATCATGAAAATATATTTAGATTATTAATTTTATTTTTAAGAATTTTTTAAATAATTTAAAAACCACATGATTCCTTTTTAGACCAACCTTGGAAGTATATTTATTATTTTCTATAAGTGATTCATGCACTTGTGAACTATTTTATAAATAATACAAAATTTATATGCAAAACTTTTGTGCATCACTTATCCATTTCTATATTACTTGAAATCATATACCTTGACACAATTCCTTGCTTAACCATAAAGTGACTTTTATCCTAATGCTATTTTCTTATTCTTATGGTGTAATTAGTACCCGATAATATCCTAATAATCTCAATTCATGCCCATGTAATCTTTCTAAAATTTGATCAATGAAAGGAAGGGAAAACGATCTTTCTTAATGTATATATTTAGTTTTCAAAAGTCAATACACATCATCCATCTCATGATGATTATAGTAGGCACTAATTAATTATTGATTTCTTACCATGATAGTGCCTGATTTCTTGGGTATCACAAGTACTGAACTATCCCACTCGCTATCAGCAATAGGATAAATAACTTCTACCTTTAAGAGTTTCAAAGTTTTAGTTTGCACTACATCTTGTATAGTAGAGTTATGTCTTCTTTGGGATTCTCTCACAAGTTTGGTATTGTCTTATAAATTAATCTTATGCATACATATAGCTAGATTAATACTTCTAATGTCTCTAATACTCTATGATATAGTTCTCTTGAATTTCCTACGCTCACTAGTTTTTCTTCTTGCATCGAGCTAAAGTAGAAGAAATAATGAGTGGGTAGGTCTCCCCTTATCTTGATGAAACATATTTAATATGCTTTGGTAACTCCTTTAGCTCTAGCTTAGGTGAGTATTTTCTTTTCCATGTGACGTCTTAGATAGATCTAAGGGTGTACTAGGCTCTTTTATTGGTTCAACACTATCTAATAATTAATGGTACCCTTTAGTCTTCTCATCTAAGTCTTCCTATATCCTATCAATAGTTAAAACATATTGAACTTTATCCTTCATTTCATCCTGCAAGAGGGTTTTACGAGCAAGTTTATCCATAAAACCAAAATATGAACACTCATCATCAATAGAAATAAAAGGAATAAGAGAGAGATGAAAAACATTAAAATGAACAATCTCTTCCAAGGCTATCATATTTAATTTCCCATTATGATTATCTACAATAGTCTTGGTTATGACCATGGATGGTCTGCCAAGAAGAATATTATGGTCTTGGTCTATTGATAGGTTTTCTTACACATCCCTTTAATTAGCTGATAGGTCTTTCAAATATCCTAAGAGTATTATTAGTTTATCTACCTATACAAGCAAATCCTTGACCATGCCCTTGGGATATTTGAAATACCTATAAGTTAATTGAAGGGACATAGTTATGGGTTTCAACACCCCTAAACCTAGTTTCAAATATATCCAGTAAGACATGAGATTACTACTTGCACCTAAATCTAGCAAAGCCTTAACCACTTTTTTATGCCCCGTAGTAATATTAATATTAAAATTACCAAGGTCCTTCAATTTTGGTGGAAGGTTTTGTTGAAATATTCCACTAGCAACTTCTAATATAATTACTCTTTCATTAACATCATATTTTCTCCTCTTAGTGTTTAATTCTTTAAAAAACATTTGCATAGGAAGGCGCATTCCTAGTGACAAATAAGAGAGGTAAATTAATGTTAACTTTAGAAAGCATATTAAATAAATAAATAAATTGCTTATCCTATTTAACATCCTTAAGATGGAGTGGGAATGGTATGGATGATCAGTATAGTTCTGGTGCCTTGTGCAATATGGGTAGGTCAAATTAATCTCCTTGAATTTCCTTAAAAGGCTTTGCAATTATTTCATTCATATCCATACCTTCCTTGGTTGCTACTTACACTACACCTATGTTTCCTACATTAATAAATGAATTGCTAGAAATTTTAGGAATATCTTTATTCAGAACCTTACCATTACTTAGAGTTGTCATAGTGTGAGCTTGTTGAGATTGAGTGGAATACTTTTTTTTTCTTGTCTTTGCATTTTCTTAGCTATTTTCCAAATTTTAATTCCACCCTCTTTATAGATGCCTCCAAAGCGTCTAACCTTAGAGTATTTTTCATATCATTTTCTCTGCTTAGTTGAATGAAATAATTCATGTTGTCCTCAAAGGTTGGCTCTTTAGAGGGGTAGGGTGGCTTGTTTTGGTTAGGCCTTGCATTTGTTGTTTCCATATGGAGGTTCAATGTTTGTTTTCACTAAAAACTTAGGGTGAATTATCCACCCAAAATTATAGATTTTGGTATAAGGATCACTTATGGGTCTAGATTGGTACCCCTGCATACGATAAACTTCCTAACTGGCACCTGCATAGGAATCAACTACAAAAGAGAAAATTTTAGCACCAGGCCCATATATACCACAAACTCCACATATCCCTTGGTTTGGTGTGTTCTTGGTAGTTAGATGTGTTCTTTAGGTGATTTAAATGGAGGTGCATCTTGACACATGCTTTTCCATGCTATGTCATAACATACGTTAAGCTTCACCAAATTCATCCCAAATGGTTCACACCATGGTACCACTTATTCAGCAATATAGCACACATTACATTAGCATGCCCAATAAATCTAAACCAAATAGTGTGTGCCAAGACACATCATATTTCTTTACCGTGGCATGTTTCACTTTTCTTGAATTGTGCATTGTACATGTTGCAATATGGCTTACATGCCTTATTATTTTAAGCTCTTAGGGTACAAATTAAGTGTTTCAAGTTGTTGTTATTCATATGTTAACAAAATCATAAATGTTGAAGATAAAAAAACCTAAACTACAATAGAATATATCCGTGATGCCGATCAAGCATATAGATTTTCATAAGTTATCACATAAACATCTAGTAATTAAATCTATTTATCATAATTAAGTATAATAAAATCCTAGAATATGATATTTTTCAAGCACTTATCAATGGAATCACACAACAATGTCAGTTTACACATGACAATATGATGAATGCTTGAAAAACACTATATATTACATGATTTATTTATTCTTTAATGTCAAAATAGATTTGTATTTACATAATTTTATTATTGTTTTAGCAAATCTATATTTTCATGGTATGTTGTTTTTTTAGGTTTTTTTGGTTTCAAAATGATTCAATTGATAAATAGTTGAAGAATTGTACCCAAAAGCACTTAATTGAAAATAAGAAGAATAACAGAATAGCATATGTAATCCTTACATATGTTCCAACCAAATGTAAGGGGTGAAATAAAAGAAATTTGGAGACATGTGGTTTAACGGAGGGGCATTGCGGTGATTAATGTGTGTCACAACAAGAGTGTATCGAATCATAAGTTAAACACATATCAAATTAATGCATGGCTTGGCGTTCGAAAAATTGTGTCGTGGCACGCGACATCATAATCCACTTTTCTCTCATTTTTGTAGCTTATTTTCAACTATATAAATCACCCTTTCTATTATTTTATATACGAAATCAAGAACATTTTTGAGTTATTAAAACAATTCTCTCTAAATTCTTAAAGTTTTTTAGGTTTATATTTTTTTCATTTAATGTATTAGTTTTTTATTCAATAAGCAGTATAGGTATATCTATTTGAAGGTTTTCTAGATAAGATTAGTATTGAAATTCTATACTTTGAAGGATATGTTTTAGGTATAAATTTTAAACGTATTCTTTTATTTTAAAAGTAATTTATGTGTCTTTCTAAATATTATTTTTAATTTACTAATTATTTATTAAATCTAAACGTGTCTGGTTGAAAATTAATGTGAGATATTTGTTATATTATTATGCCTGTGAAATATTAATTTAGGTAAATATTTTTATAAAATAAATTGATTTTTATTTCTTCCTCCAAGACTTATTCAAAGTTTATTACAGAAAAATATATTGACAACATATTTTTCGTAATAAATTTAAAATATGAGATTTATGGTTTGATTAGCTAGATCTAACTCATTTTTATTCTATTTCAAAGATTTTTTTAAGATTTATTATTGAAAAATTATATTAATGACATATTTTTCATAATAGATTTAAAATTTTAAAGTTAGTTCTTAAATATATCAATCTTAAATCCAATTTTGACACCTTGAATGAGAGTCTAAATTATATACTTAATCTAAAGTAGTGATTTATATAGTTTGATATTTTCTTTGAAACAAATCATAATTTAATATTAATTAATTAGTAGGTCCTGCCTAAGAATATTAATTGGTTTTTATTAACAAATAATCTCGGCCCTACCTAAGAACATTTCCTTACATAAAAGGGAAAATTAGTAATATTAATTTATATATTTAATAATCTAATTAATGTGAGCAATCATAATTAACTAACTAATATATCACATAAATACCTTATAAAGTGTTAAGTTTTTATGCCTTATATTTGTTGAATTGATTTTGTCTTTAATTTTATGTTAATAGAATAGAATTTTCAAAACCCACACAATTGTGACAAGATGTTTAAATTTATTTTATATTTGTAATAATTTGGTTGAATTATTTGAAAATCACATAGTTTATCTTTAATCGGCTTTAGAAGTATACTTGTCACTTTTTACAAAGTGATTTGTGCACTTGTGAGTTATTTAACAAATTCAAAATTTGTACATCAAGTTTTTGGTGCAATTTCTTGGGAGGAATAACATTTTTAAATTTTTATTATCAAATATCTTAAAAACTTTTGTTTTATAAATATTAGTGATTTATTTTTAATTTTGAAAAAGATATATTTTCAAAAATCTAAAAATTAATTTGTAACTTATTAGTTGTTTGAAAATGAATTTAAAAACAATTATAAAATTTAATTAAATTAATTTTCCAATAAAAGTAAATAAAAAGAAACAAAAAATAATAAAAAAAATATATAAAAAAAATCTATCTCATTTATTAGTTGATTATTAAAAAAAAAGAAAAAATAACTTTTGAATAAAACATAATGATATTTAAATAAAAATAAACAAATTGTTCCTTTTTCCCTTTTCCTTAATTTATTTTTACTAGATTCTTTTTAATTTTAATTTCTTTTGTTTAGTATTTTTGTGTACTAACATGTATTGTATGATATACCTTAGTAATTTATTGTAATTATGTATTATGTATTATTTATATTATTATTATTATTATTATTATTATTATTTATACCATAAATTATTGTATCATAAATTATTTGTATCATAAAATATTTGTGTTATGAATTATTTGTAACATACATTGTATATGTATTTTATCGTTTTATTTTTGCACTTGATAGGTGATTTAATTTATTTTTTTCATAGTTTATGCAAGGTTAGAGATCCTTATGGTATCATCTTACATCCTACATAGATAACATTAACAGATCAAAAGAATGGTTGAGAAGACTAGACACTGAGATTTAACAACCTTTTAAGGAACTATAAAGTAAGAAACATTCATTTGTTCATGTTACCTTCCTTTCACGAACTGCCTAATAAAGACTATCTCACTTTCATCAGGGAATTTTACTCAATAGTCCAAACCTTTCCTCTCAGTGTACTCACCAAGGACCAATTGAGGATGTAGTTTTTCCTCTACAATCTCAAGGATAGGGCCAAGGCTAAACTAATGTAACCCCCCTAGGATCCCTAATGACCTGTAAGGATGTTTATAACCAATTCATGGGAAAATTCTATTCCTATTAGAAAATATCAGAGTTGAGAGCAAAGATAGCTACTTTCTCTCAAATGGAGAGAGAAACTTTCCACGAGGCTTGGAATAGCTTCAAATTAGATAATCAATTTTTCTACGATGGGATGACACAATAATGTTAATTTATCGTTGAAAATGCTACTATAAGTGCTATGGGTGAGAAGAATACCTCAGAGACTTATAATCTCATTGAGATTTTGGGTGATAATTTCTAACAAAAAAGTTCCCGAGTGATAAGGGTTGGAGTCCATGAAATAGACTCCATTACTGAAGTATGTAAGCAACTTACACAACTAACTAATCAAGTTACACTTATCACTACACATGTCATTTCCAACAAAGAATAATGTGGATTGTGTAGTACATTGGGAATAGTGTTGATACCTATTTGTAAGGTTTATAAGTGTTAGCAATATTCCTAAACAAAATGTTTAAATGTAATTTAGTTTTTAGGTGGGCTCCTAAGGTCACTATTCAAGCTGAAGACACTACCAAGCTTTAAATGCATATATTTCAGGTATATACTATTCTTAAACACTTTAGATTTCATATTAGGCATATAGGAACATTTAGTATATATGTTGCTTGATCCATCGAATAATGACTAGATCGATCGAGTATCGATTGTGTACTTTCTAAGTCATCTCGAGTTGAATTAAAAATTAGGATATATCAATTAAAGTTTTGTTTTCAATCGATAGAGGGATTGGAATGATTGATAATCAATTGCATTCGATCTACCTATTCTAGGATTTTTATTAATTGTTGCCTAGATCAATCAAAAAGGGTTCAAATGACGAGGGCTTCAACTTTAACTTAATTGTTTACTCGGGCCAAATATTCCAATTACCATATTGTCTCTATTATTTATTACACTATGAATTGTTTAATGTAAAAATTTATAATTGGACTTTAATCTAATATTAGGGCTTCAATATCTACTAATTACAAAACATAATGTCTCTTATTCTCTCAACCACAAGAGCATCAATCTTTTCATCTTAAACTTTATTTCTCAAAATATTTTTTAAAAGAAAGATCATATTTGTTTAGGCTTCTTCTTTAATTAATCTGTCAAATATTGATGGTTGTGTTTGATTGATTAATAAGCCTATTTAATTTATGATATTTTGATTATATATTCATATAGCTTATTCTTTATTTTGTTCTTTAAATGCTTGGATCAAATAATTGTGTGTAATGTCATAATTATTTGATTTGATTATTTAACTTCAAATAGGCTATCTTTATTGAACTTGTGTTTTATCTGCTTGTTCTAGGGTTGCTAGATAATTTAAAATTACTGATATATTCTTGAATATTCTAATTAGGGTTATTCATTATTGAATATACTCTACGACACACTTTACACTTGTGTAATTGTTCCAACTTTTTAGGTGCGAGTTGAATAGGTTTGATTGCTTGTATGCCTCGAGTTTATCTGACTATTAGTACATATTCATGCACTTTTCTTATGAAGAGTTTGAAGGAAAGCACCGGCTTGTAAATAGATTACTTGAGGTATTATCTTAGAGGGTAGTTTACATCTTGGCCTTATAATTGAACATATTTTTTATAATGAATAGTTAGATGGTTTGGTGAGCCGTTGGTTTTTCCCTTAGGTCCCTTAGGTCATTGTTATGGCCTTGATTGTTTTCACCTAAAATATGGTGTCTCAAATCCTCATTTATTTTTGCTTTATTTTATTTACACATGATTACATGTCTGACCATTTGTGAATTTTTCATTTAGCATAATTTCATTAATTATCTATTCAGCTCATTTACATAATTAGATCTGTAACTAAAAACTTTCAATTGGTATCAAAGTGGGTCACTAGAGGTACTTAGTATTTTCCTACGACCTTGTTATGGATCATGTTTAAGAGTGTTTGTCTATAACTTGTACTCCCTTCTTTGATAGGTCTAACTACCCATATTGGAATACTCATATGAAAGCCTATTTTATGTTTTATAGATGTGCATGTTTGGAATTCTATTATTTGTTATTGGGAACCACTTATGGATACCAAAGATAATATTGTCACTTTAAGCCTAGGAATGAATAGACCACTAAAGAAAAAATTGGTAATATCTAAAACAAAAAAAAAAGAATTAATGATACCTCTAATGCTGTATTTGCTAAAAAGTTCTATCGTATCTCAAATGTTGATACTACTAAGCATGCTTAGGATATTTTGGAAATTTTCCATAAGGACACCACACAAGTTAAATGAACTAAACTTTGCATGATTAGTACTCAATTTAACAACCTTAGGATGAACAAAGATAAGACCTTTTCTAACACCTTTGACAATCTTGGAGGGAAAATTGATGATTATAAGATAGTTTGAAATATTCTTTGCTCATTAGCAGATCACTTCCATGCAAAAGTCATTTCCATTAATGAAATTAAGGATATAGACACCATCAAAATTAGGGAACTCATTGGCTCACTTCAAACATTTGAGATGAGATTTTGAACACCTCTAAAGAACAAAGGTATTGCTTTCAAAATCACTATGACTGATGATAAATGATAATGAAAGTGATAAGGATGATGAAGAATTGAAACTCTTAGCTAAAATAATCAAGAAAATCTTGATGAATTATTTATATACTTAATTGATAGTAAGAGACAAAATGATAAACTTAAATCCTTTGAAATAAAATCCTTAATTATAGAAAAAGAATTGAATTGTCTGAATGTGCTAATATTTTGAATTCAAGTCTTTTAGATCTTAATGAGAAGAACAAGAATCTTGTGCATGAACTTAGGAATCAAAGGAAGTTGTATAGAGGTTGACCATTAGAGTTGAAAAGCTAAACAAACTTCTTAACTATGGAAAATATTTTGGAGACAAGAAAGGGATAGGCAATGTGGATGAGGATTCTATGCCATCATCTTAAAAAATAACTTAGTTTGTAAAATCTTATAACCCTTCTTCACATGATACATATAACATTGGTTATAAGGATGAGAGATCCCCTCCTTCAACATCAAAAACCACATCTATAAAGCCTTATAACTCTACTCCTACTATTACTATTTATGCATAAAGATTCATTACTCCTATGACTAAAAAAACTATTAAGTTTGTGTCTGTCTGTCATCACTGTGGTAGGAAAAGCCATTTTAGGCCTAAGTATAGATTTTTATGAATGCTCGTAAATTTAATAGTTCTTTCCATGCTTCTAGTTATATGACTCATTATCATCATCCATCTATGCACGTTGCAACATATTCTAGGTTGAATGAAACTTATAGTAGCATGTTCAAAAATTTTACTAGAAAGCATGATGTTGTTGGTTCAAAGAGGAAAGTGAATTTCAAAACTTTTAATTGTAGGACTAACTATCACCTTCCTACCATACATATTTCATCTTCATTTAGGAAAAATGGGAAATCTAAACGTCAACTCAAGAACATGCCAACAATAACTAAGGTAGTTGATTTTCATCCTAAAGATATAAATAAACCAAAATTCAAGAAAGTTTGGGTTAGAAAAGATTATTTCCTTTTGATCACCTTACCGTCATTTAATGTTCAGCTAGGTACCTTTGTTTAAGTTTTTAATTAACCCTATGTGAGCATCTTTAGTTTATTTTTTTGTTGCATTGTTATTTTTATTGATGTTTTTTTAGTTTTAATAAAATAAAAAAGGGAGGAAATTTGTTTTAACAATGAAATAGACTTTACATACTACTTTCTTTTACCAACTTTAGTTATTCTAATTGACTTTTCACTGTGAAAATGGATATTTTGACTAGTGCATTTACATATTTTTCACATAAGTTGATTGACATAGACAATAATCTACTCATACACTCATTAAACACATTTGTAGGTCATGCTTGATGTTTAGGATTGATTTTTTAAGATTCTTGGGCATAAGCTAACATTGATTGAAAAATTACATTTGAGCTTTATCGTTTACTTTATAAAATGCTACAATAGAGTGACACCTTATTTTGAGAGGGCTAACTATTGTGATGTGTTAAGCTATCGCAACGAGCGAAGAAGGCTACCTCACAATTAATGTGAAAGTCATCATACTAGGTTTCTGGCTTGGGTATATTTCATTAAAAAATAATAAAGGAAAACAAAAAATACAAAATGTTTTCAATGCAAAAAATAAAGAGCCATAAATGTTTATACATAAATAAAATAAATAATCACTCTTGATGAATGATTCACAAGACTAGCATTACAAATACCAATCTTGCGAAATTACCCTTTTTTGTTTTATTATTTTTAAAACTCTCGCAAGTGCACGAATCATTTTATAGCAAATGATAAGTATACTTTCAAGGCCGATCTAAGGAAATAATATATGTGGTTTTTAATTTATTATTCAAAATCTTAAAAACAAAATTAAATTCTAAATATCCTATCACGATATTTTGGTTTGTTTGTTTCCTAATCTAATAACATAAAAATAAACATACACATAGATATAGATATAGATTAAATAAACAATAATGCAAATTTTATCATTCATGATAGTAGAGTATTTAAGGATATAATAATTAAGTTAATTATGCTTACTCATATTATTTAGGTTATTAAATATATAAATTGATATTTGTTGATTTTCCCTTTTTGGTATGAAAGTGTCCTTAGGCGAGGCCCAAATTCTTTTGTTTAATATTAACTAACTAATATCCTTAGGTGGGGCCTATTAATTAATTAAATATTAAATTTCATATTTATTTCTAAGAAAATAGCAAACCATCTAATCACAGCTTTAGGCGGAGTCAAATAATTAGACTTTATTCAAGGTGTCTAAATTAAACCCAAGAATTTAACTATCCAAGTACTAACTTTAAAGTTTTAAAATCATTACTGAAAATATGTAGTCAATTCATTTTCGAATAATAATTCTTAAAAACTTTTGAAATATAGTTTCATTCTAACTACCGGACTACTCTAAATCAGACTGGATGATTAAACCTTAAAATCTAATTTTCAGATTTAAGTTTGTAATGAAAAATAATATATTTCTCTCTAACATCCTTAATATAAAATCTTGAATAAAAAAATTAATTTATTTTATTGAAGTGTTTTACCTATTTAATATTTTGCAAGCATAACAACTTTATAATTATATCATATTTACAGATAGCCAACCATGTTAAATTTAATCACACGCAAAGTAAATATAACGTATAAGAATAAAATATAAAATGATAACTATAAAGAATCCATTAAAAACTAAAAATTTATAAAAAAACATAACTAGTTTCTATCAAAAAGAGAAGAACTTTAAAAATAAAAACTAAAAAAAATAAAAAGAAAACTTTCTAGAGATGGATGCAGACGGTCGCACGGGTTTGCCTTTGTTCGGGTGATGGGCGTAGATGCGTAGGTGGATGATCGGTGTTATGTTGCATGCTATGTGCATTTCTTGGCACGATTAGGTGCACTGAGTGTGTTTCTCAGCATGGATAGGCACGCTTTGCATGTTTATCGGGGCGGATGGGCGGCTACTACGTGTGATTTTGGCCTTTTTGACCTTTTTGATCCTTTTTGTCCAATTTTTCCATCTTTTTTACTTTTCCTCATTTATTTTCTCAATATATTTGTGATGTATTGTCTCCAGTATTTTTTTCTTTGAGTCTTTAAGTTATTTTTGAACTAAAATACCTAAAAAATAATAAAAATACCTGTGATTCCAAAAAGAAAAATTTATATAAAAATATGATAAAATCATACAAATATAAATCTATTTAATCAATTAAAGTACATTAAATCATGGTAATTTTAGTTCTTTTTAAGTACTTATCATAACCCCTAACTAACTTTTTACTAGTCCCTTAGCAAGAGAAGCGATAAAAACTAAAAATTAAACTATCCTAAATCACTTCCATGGATTAACACGGTTGCATTTAGCGTATGCAACAAGCCTTTAAACCCCTAGGTTTCCCTAATGGACGAGTTTAAGTCTAGTGAGGATTTTCAGTAATGATACCCATAAACATTAACAAAAAAATGAAAATAAAATAAAACAAATAAAATAAGAAGTTACCTAAAATTTAAAATAAAGTAAAAAGACTAACATAAAAAAAAGAAGTGAAATAAAAAATATATATCATGCTTATAATCTCTTTTAAACTTCATAATTTAAATCTTAAGCATAGATTATTTCAACTTCCTAAACATTCATGATTTATTATAATAGTTTGTAATGAAAAATAATGTATTTCTCTCTAACATCCATAATATAAAATCTTGAATAAAAAAAAATCAATTTATTTTATAGAAGTGTTTTACCTATTTAATAATTGCAAGCATAACAACTTTATAATTATATCATATTTACAAACAGCCAGCCCTGTTAAATTTAATCATAGAAAAATTAAATATAACATATAAAAATAAAACATAAAATGATAACCGTAAATAATTCATTAAAATAATACCTTAAAAGAATCCTTACAATAGTTTGATGTTAATTCTGTTACTGAAAAAATTTCAAATGGATTTGCATTTATGCTTGTTGAATCAAAAACTAAAAATTTATAAAAACATAACTAGTTCCTCTAAAAAAGAGAAGAAATTTAAAAATAAAAACTAAAGAAAAAATAAAAAATAAAACTTTCTAGAGAGAGAAAGAGCTTAGAAAATTATGTGTTTTGGAAGGGGGAAAAAGGTCCTTTTATAGATGAAAAAAGGCCAAAAAAGAGGGAAAACTATTTCAAAATTTGAATTTGGATGCGTTTGGACAGGTTGGTACGTGTATGGCGCACGAAAATCTCTATTGATGGGCGGCTAGCATGTACGGTACATGGCAAGGAGTGTGCAAGCTCGCGTGTGGCACAACACAGACGTGTTCTGGCGTGCACAAATAGGCGTAGATGGGTGGACGGGTTTGACTTTGTTAGGGCGATGGGCGCAGATGTGTAGGTGAATGATGGACATTGTGTGGCACGCCGCACATGTTTCTCGGCACGATTAGGCATGCAGCGCGTGTTTATTGGCATGACTGGGCAGTTATGCATGCGATTTTGGCCTTTTGACCCATTTTGTCCAATGTTTCCATCTTTTTTACTTTGACTCATTTATTTTCTCAATATATTTGTGATGTATTACCTCTAGTATTTTTTTCTTCTAGTCTTTAAGTTATTTTTGAACTAAAATACTTGAGAAAAAATAAAAAATATATGTAATTTTGAAAAGACAAATCTATATAAAATATATGATAAAATCATACAAATATAAATCTATTTAATCCATTAAAGTACATTAAATCATGATAATTTTAGTGTTTTTTAAGCACTCATCACTCCCTCAGAAAAACATAAAAATAAATAAGTGAATAACCAATCCCTCATTTGCAATAAAAAGGGGGGAATAACAAATAAATAATAATAAAATTTTAATTTATCTCTTGGTAGATAATTTTATTTTGAGAAAGTAAGGATTCAATTGTAGTTTTCCATGATAAGTGATACGTTTTCTTTTGAATCTTCCATGACGAGCCATAAATGAATAAATTAACATACTATTGTAGTTCAAACATGTATCTTACTTTTGAATGATTATCTATATGTAATCGTGTAAGGTTTATGTGAGTGTTGGCGACATTTGTGAACAAAATATATAATTGTAATTTTAGTTTCTAGTTATGTCTTAGAAGAATATCATCAAGCCGAAGAAACTATCAAGCCTCAATGATCAAATATCATGTATATCTCTATTCCCATGTATGTTACATGTCATATTAGACACATAGAAAAAATATGAAAATAGGCTACTCAATTGATCGAGTAGTGACTAGATCAATCGAGTTATTCTACACGTTGAATTAATTATTTAAATGACTAGATCGATTAAGGGATTAATACTTAATCAATCAAGCATTATAATGATTAAGATTAATGACTAGACCCATTTATTTTTTTACAATTAATTAATTGATACACTAGATCAATCGAGAGGATGTTCGGTCTATTGAACAATATACTCGATCAATCGAGTGGCCAAGGCTTTGATTTTAAAACCTATTTTTTATACAAATTGGATTGACCTTTTACTTTATTGTCCTTATTCCTTAAAACTCATTTAACTAATTTTATGCATAATATGGTAATTTTACTTTGACCTAAAGTACTTCAAAATATTCTATAAATTTAACCTATGAACACATTGGAAACTAACCACATAAGGGCTTAATTGTTCTTATTCTCTTTATCTTTTATTCTCTCTCTTATTTCACAAATATACAATCATTATTCTTTAGGCTTCTTTGTTTACTTAATTTATTAAACATTGATGGTTGTAATTCATTGATTAATAAGCCTAATTGGTTTATGATATTTTAATCATATGTTCTTATAGCTTCTTCTTTATTTTTTTTCTTGAATTATTTGATCAAAGAATTGTGTGTGTCATAGCATAATTATATGGTATGATTATTAATCTTTAAAGAAGCTATCATTATTGAACTTGTGTTTAAACATCTATTCTAGAGTTTCTAGTTGTTTTTGATTTTTCTGATATATTGTTTAAATCAACTAGTAAGGGTTCTTATTGTTGAATCTACTCTAGGACGAAACACATGCACTTGTGTTTATGTGCTAATTTTTTAGGTGATAGTGGTACGAGTTTGGTTAACTTGTGTGACTCAATTTTATCAAAATGTTGGTCCAGATCTAAATGCCTTTCTTCTAGAGATTGTGATGAAAGTAACGGCTTGTAAGTAGATTACCTTAGGGCATTATCTTGGTGGGTAATTTAAGTCGTAGACTTGTAATTGGATACTTATTTTTAATAGTATATTGTTAGCTAATCTAGTGGATCAGTGGTTTTTCTCTTAGGTCATAGGTATGGCTTAGGTTTTATCCACATAAAAATATCTTATGTTGATCTTTATTTTTTCATTACTTTATTTACATGTGATTGCATACTTGGCCACTTAAAAAATTTTAATTTGTCATACTTTCACTGATATTCCACTAATTAGATAATTAGATCTATAACTAAATATATGAACTTTCAATTGGTATCAGAGTGGGTCACTAGATACACTTAGTGTACTTAAGATCTTGTTATGGATCATTTAAGAAAGGGTTTGTCTATAATTCATGCACCTTACTTTGATGGGTCCAATTACCCCTATTGAAAGGCTCATATGATAGCCTTTCTATAATTTGGAGATGAAAGCATCTAAAACTCTATGCTTTATTGTTGGCAACCACCTATAAGTACTAAAGATAATATTTTTACTCTTAAATGTAGGAAAGACTGGACCACTGATTATAAAATTAGTAGTAACTAAAATCAAAAGGGTATTAATGCTATTTTTGATATTGTGTCTACTGATAAGTTTCGTTGTATAACTCATGTTGAAACGACTAAGCATGCTAGAGATATTTTGGAGGTTACCTACGTGGGTACCTTACAAGTTGAACGAACAAAACTTCACATGCTTAGTATTCAATTTGTGAATAGTAGGATGAAAGAAGATGAAACTTTATCTAAATTTTATTTAAATTTTTTGATATTACTAAAACCACACCAAATCTTAGAGAGAAAATTAGTGATTTTAGGATAGTTTGAAAGATTCTCCGCTCATTATCAGATTGCTTCCATGCAAATGTCACTGACATTAATGAAAGCAAGGATGTATACACCATCAAAATATAGGAACTTGTTGGATCACTTCAAACCTTTGAGATGAGCTTTTGAAAACCTCCAAAGAAATGAGTTATCCCCTTAAACATTGTTATGATTGAAGACAATGAAAATGATGATGAAGAATGGAATTCTTAACAAGAAGAAGGAATAATATCCTCAACAAAAAGAATCCTCAAAGCAAAAAAATAATCAAGTTCTCAAAAGGATCAAAATCTAAGAGCGCTCAAATATGTGAGTTCTGATGGAAGAAATATAAAACCCACTAGATTTCAATGTTTTACATGTATGGATTTTGGTTACTTCATAGTTGATTGTGCAAACAAGAACAAACAAATTGGAAGAGCTTTCAACACTACATTTACTAACTTTGAAAGTGAACACGATAATATAGTTGAATCTTGCACCAACTGCTTGGCATTTACTACAACTACCAATGGAAAATCCAGTAAGTTTGACATTGATTCAAATGATGAGGGAAGTGATGCTGAATTTCTTCTCAACAAATTTAATGCCACTAGTGTTGATGAAGTGTTTATAGATTATGTAAGATACAAAAGGAAAGTAGTTAAATTAAATGACAAATTTAAATCCAAATATATAAATTCCTCATTTGTAGAAAAATAAAAAATTAAAATATTTGAACATGCTAATGTTTTGAATTCAAGTATTGTAGATGTTAAATATAAAAACAAGTATCTAATGCAAGAACTTGAAAAATCAAATGAAGTAGTAAAAATGTTAACACTTGGAGCTGAAAGGTTGAACAAAGTTTTGGATTATGGAAAACCAATCGGAGATAAGAGAATGCTAGGATATGTAGATGAGAACACTATGCCATCTTCTTGAAAATCAGTTGAATTTGTTAAACCTTCAAACATGTCCTCCTCATATGATACACATGACATTGGTTATAAGGATGAGAGCTCCACCCCTTCAACATCAAATTTGTAAGGACTTCTAGCATCATTCCTTATGCTACCAATTATACACAAGGAACAGTTGCACCTATGAATGAAGAATTTGTTAAGTTTGTGACAGCCTATCATCATTTTCGTAGAAAAATTCATATTAGGCCTAAGTGAATTTTTTTGATAAATGCTACTAAATGTAATAATACTTTCCATGCTTCACATAGTATGACCTATAACCATCATTCATGTATACATGTTGCATCATATTCTAGGATGTATGGAAATTGTGGTAACATGTTCAAAAATCCTATTGGAAAGCATGAAGTTTTTGGCTTAAAGGGCAAGTAAAATTCAATCCATTTAATTCTAGGGCTAATTATCATTACCCTACCATACATGTTGAATCTTCATTTAAGATGAATAGAAAATCTAAAGGTAAGTCCAAGAATATTCCAATGACAAATAAGGTAGTTGTTTTCCAAACCCGAAGATATAAAGAAATCAAACTTCAAAAACGTTTGGGTTAGGAAAGATTGTCTCTTTCTAGTCACATAACGATCATTATTTATTATTTCACCTAAATACTTTTGTTTGAGTGCTAAATTAGCCCTAGGTGAAACTCTTTAGTTTCTTTATATGCTTTTATTTTTATTGATATTTCTTTAGTTTCAAAAGAAAAAAAAAATAAGGAGGGATGTGGACAAGATCATTACATATTACATTCATATTTATTTTGATTGGATATACATTATATAAATGAATATTATGACTTGTGCATTTACATATTTTTCACATTTGGTTATCACTATTAACTTGAACCTACTTACACATCCATTAGACACATAAGTATGTCACGCTAGAAGTTTAAAATGAATTATGTGAGATTTTAGGGCATGAGATAACCATGACTATGAAAATTATGGTTGAACTTTGTCTTTCAATGTATAAAATACTACTATAGAGAGACACCTAGTTTTGAGAAGACTACATATTATGATGTGTGAAAGCTACTGCAACGAGAGGAGAGGACTACCTCATAACTAGTGTGAAAGTTATCATACTAGGTATACTGGCTTGTGCATGTTTCCTAAAACAATAATGATAATATTATTAAAGTAAAAATAAAAATACATAAGCCTTTGCATGCAAAAAAGGAGAGCTACAACTGGTTATACAAGAAAAAATAACCAATTCCTCACAAAAAAAATTAATACAAGAGGGGAATTCAAAAAAAAGATTAAAGTTCTCTCTCGATAAGTGAATTCTATTTTGTACAAGTATGAAGTCAACTACAATTTTTTTATGATAGGTGATACTTCTTCTTTTGTATAATTCAAAATTAATCGTAAATGAACTAATTAACATACTATTTCAATTTCTATTTTTGTCTCACTTTTAGTGACTGTCGATATGTCACTATATATGTTAGTATGTTTATGTATCTTTTCTACATATGTTTGTGTTGTAATAGATAGTCACACTTTGAAACAAAATTAATTTCATCATTTGTGTGTACTATTATTGTCATGTCAAGCTATATCTACTATTCTTAATTAATCCAAAAAAATATATATCAACTTTCATAAATTTGATTTTATTATAATTTACTTAGAAGAGTCATAGAACTTAAGGAGAGTTTATTCAATTTTAGGAAACATATTGTTTTTAGCTCTTTGTTTTGAGATTATAAGAATGTGTACTCCTCTTTTCATTCATTACATGCTTGCTCAACCTATTATCATTGCTTGATTATTATATTGTTTATTTGTAAGACAAAAAAAGGAGAGAGAATTAGAACATTAATTGAAAATCTACAAAAAAGGGAAAGCTAACTTAGGGTGACAATTACTTTGAAAATACTTTTTGAAAATACTACATATAGGGGGAGTTATGTTCTTAATTTATATCTATTGATTACTCTCTCTTATTAATATTTTTCACTTTTCTATTATTAGATACACTAAAGTATTATGAACAATGAGTCCTTTGTGACAAGTTTTTTTCTTATTCGTGTTTTTTTTAGTGTAAACATAAGCTTTCAAGATTCAAGCAAAGATGGTTCCATTAGATCATATGATAGTACCACTATGTAAAAATTTAATTTTCGTATGAGCATTATGTAGTGAGAGAGGTTCTCACATGAATATGCCAAATGAGGAGATTGTAAGGCTTATTTGGGTATTGATGATATTTGTAAACAAAACATATAATTGTAATTTTAGTTTCTAGGTCTATCATAGAAGAATACTTTCTAGCCAAAGAAATTATCGAGCCTCAATGATCACACCTCATGTATATCTTTGTTCTCATGCACGTTATATTGCATATTAGATACATAGGAACAATATTAAAATAGGCTACTTGATCGATCGAGTAGTGACTAGATTGATCGAGCTATATTACATGTTGAATTAATTGTTTATATGACTATATTGATCAAGGGATTAATACTTGATCGATCGAGCACTTGATCAATCAAAATTAATGAGTAGATCGATCCAATTTTTTGATAATTAATTAATTGATACACTAGATCATAATTCTTTAAACAATGAAGGATGTTCAATTGATTGAACTCGGTACTATATCAATCGAGTACTTGATTAGATGGATTGAACTGCCATGGCATTGATTTTAAAACCTATTTTTGATATGAATTGTATAGGCCTTTTACTACATTGTTCTTATTCCTTAAAACTCATTTAACTAATTTTATGGAAAAAAAATGGTAATTTTATTTTGACCAAAATGTCCTTCAAATTTTTTTATAAATATAAACCTAAGCACACAATGGGAACTAACCATATATGAGCTTAACTGTGCTTATTCTCTTCATCTTTTATTCTCTATCTTATTTTGCAAATATAAGATCATAATTCTTTAGGCTTCTTTATTTAGTTAATTTATCAAATATTGGTGGTTGTGTTTGATTTATTAATAAGCCTAATTGGCTTATGATATTTTGATCATATGTTCTTATAGCTTCTTATTTTTTCTTTATTTTAATTTGTTCTTGAATTCTTGGATCAAACAATTATGTCTATCATATCATAATTATTTGGTTTGATTATTAATCTTTAAAGAAGTTATCTATATAGAACTTGTGCTAAAACATCTATTCTAGGGTTGCTAGTTATTTTCAATTTATCTGATATATTGTTTAAATCAACTAGTTAGGGATGTTAGTTATTGAATCATCTCTAGGACACACACTTGCGCATATGTTTATGTGTTAATTTTTTAGGTGATAGTTGCATGGGTTCGATTAACTCGAGTGAATTGAGTTTGTCTGAATGTTGGTCTAGATCAGAATGCCTTTATCATGGAGACTATGATTAATGCAACAAATTGTAAGTAGATTACTTGAGGGCATTGCCTTGGTTCATAGTTTGAGCATATCCTTGTAATTGGGTACTTAATTTTCACATGATGAGTGCTTAAAAAGCACTAAAATTACCATGATTTAATATAATTTAATTGATTAAATAGATTTATATTTGTATGATTTTATAATATTTATATATATATTTGTCTTTTCAGAATCACGGGTATTTTTATTATTTTTTAGGTATTTTCAATTAAAAAATAACTTAAGGACTCAAAGAAAAATACTAGAAGCAATACATTACAAATATGTTGAGAAAAAATGAGGAATAGTGAAAAAGATGGAAAAATTGGACAAAATGGATCAAAAATGTAAAAAAGCCAAAATTCCACGCATAACTGCCCATTCACGCCAAAGTACCGTGCATGCCAGCACATGCTCGATCGCGCCAGCATATACTTAAGCGGAGTCTCGAGAGTACTAGTCTGTCCAAACACATCCAAAATCAATTTTTAAAATATTTTTCCACCTTTTTTGGCCGTTTCTTTACCTATAAAAAGACACTTTCCCTCATTTAAAAAATAAACAATTTTCTCAACTCTTTCTCTCTCTAAAAAGTTTTTTTTTAGTTTTTTTTTGTTTTAAAGTTCTTCTCAAAATGAGAACTTGCTATGCTTTTATATATTTTTAGTGTTTGATTCAATAAATGGAAATACAAATCCATTATTTGTAGGTTTTCTAGCAACAAAATTAGCATCAAAGTTCTTTAAGGATTCTTTTAAGGTATAATTTTAAAATAAATTCTTTACAATTATTTTTTATGTTTTATTCTTATATGTTATATTTAATTTGTCTATAATTAAATTTAACATGATTGCTTTTTTGTAAATATGATATAATAATAATGTTTTTATATTTACGAAATATTAAATAGGTTAAACATCTCTATAAAATAAATTGATTTTGTTTTTATTTAAGATTTTATATTAAGGATGTTAGAGAGAAATATATTATTTTTCATTACAAACCTAAATCTAAAAATTAGATTTAAGGTTTAATTATCTGGCCTAATTTAGAGTAGTTAGAGTGAAGCTCTATTTTAAAAGTTTTTTTATAAGAACTTTGAAAATGTATTGATAA
Organism: Hippophae gyantsensis; assembly: GCA_030763125.1. Taxonomy (NCBI): domain Eukaryota; kingdom Viridiplantae; phylum Streptophyta; class Magnoliopsida; order Rosales; family Elaeagnaceae; genus Hippophae; species Hippophae gyantsensis. The sequence goes on along the minus strand of CM061031.1, from coordinate 48,954,627 downwards.
CATATTTTCAGTAATGATTTTAAAACTTGAAAGTTAGTACTCGGATAATTAAATTCTTAGTTTTAATTTAGACACCTTAAATAAAGTCTAATTAATTAACTTCGCCTAAAGTTATGATTAGATGGTTTGCTATTTTCTTAGAAAAAAAAGTTAAAATTTAATACTTAATTAATTAATAGGCCACACCTAAGAATATTAGTTAATTAATATTAAACAAAAGAATTTGGGCCCCACCTAAGGACACTTTCATACCAAAAAGAGAAAATTAAAAAATATCAATTTATATCTTTAATAACCTAAATAATATGAGCAAACATAATTAACTTAATTATTATATCCCTAAATACTCTACTGTTATGAATGATAAAAAATTGCATTATTGTTTATTAAATCTATATCTACGTTTTTTTTGTTATTAGATTAGGAAACACAAAAATCAAAATATTGTGACAGGATGTTTAGGATTTAATTTTGTTTTTAAAAGTTTAAATAATAATTTAAAAATCACATATATTTCTTCCTTAGATATACCTTAGGAGTATGCTTGTCATTTTCGATAAAATGATTTGTGCACTTGGGAAAGTTTTACAAATATAAAATGAAAATATTTGCAAGATCGACATTGCTGATTTTGTTCATCATCATAGTGGATAGTTAGATGGTCTGGTAGACCCATGGTTTTTCTCTTAGGTCATTGGTATGACCTAAGTTTTTTCCACTTAAAATATTATATGTTGATATTTATTATCTGCATTACTTTATTTACACATGACTACATGCTTGACCACTTATGAAATTTGAATTTTTCATACTTCACTGATATTCTGCTAATTAGATAATTAAATCCATAACTGAATAAATGAACTTTCACACTTTATTTGTTAGTATGTTTATCTTGTCTATAATCTTTTTCTTTCAATGGAGAGTCAAAAATGTGAAAAAGATTATTATCATCAATTGAATGTTCTTTTCTAGTTATGTTTAAATAAGTCTACAACCCTTAAGAACAAAGAAAAGTTTATATTTATATATCATATTTTATAAAAAAAATTTAACTTTATTTTCAGGAGTCATAGAACTTAGGGGGAGTTATTTCTTTGTATACATATTATTCTTGCTCATATTGAATCTAAGCTTCAATGCTATATTACATATTCGTAACACAAAATATGGGAGAGATAATGCACATAGGGGGAGAGTACCCAATAGGAGAAATATTAAATAATGGGAGAGAGATGTCACATATAGGGAGTAAACTGAATATTTAAATGTTCTATCTGTTATTACTCACTGCTTATATTTGTTTTTTTTTCTTTTCTATTATTATATAAATTGAACTAATAGGCAACAAGACTTTCAAGATAAGTTTTGTGCCTATTTGTGTTTTCATTTTTTAGTATACATATGAGCTATCAAGATTCAAGCAAAGATGATTTTACTGGATCAAAGGTTAATTCTGCTATGTAAAATTCTTTTTTCTATGAGTGTGATGTAGCAAGTGAGAGGTTTTGTGATAGGAATATGCCAAAGGGAGAGATTGTAAAGTGTTGGTGGTATTCGTGAACAAAATGTTTAAATGTAATTTAGTCTCTAGATGCATTCTCAAGCCCACTATTGAAGTCAAAAAAACTAAAGAGTTTCAAATCTATATATTTTAGGTATATACTTGTTCCTAAACACGTTAGATTTCATATTAGATAAATAGGAAAATTTAGTATATATGTTGCTCAATCAATCGAATAATGACTAGATTGATTAAGTATCAATCGTGTACGATCTAAGTCCTCTGAGGTTGAATTAAAAATTGGCATAGATCAATCTCAGCTTTGGTTTAATTGATCGAGGGACTAAATTGATTGAGAATCGATTGTATTCGATCTAGCTAGTCTCAGATTTTTATTGATCATTGTACGGATTGATTGAAACCCTTTTTGATCGATTTACTTATTTTTCCAATCAATCAAGCTCGGTCTATATCGATCGAGTGATGAGGACTTCAACTTTAACCTAATTATTTACTCAAGCCAACATTCCAATTACCATATTATTGCTATTATTTATTACATTATAAATTGTTTAATGGAGAGATTTGTAATTGGACTTTAATCTAGAATTATTTCTTTGTCCACTTAATTTGTTATCTCTATCTTAGTACAAATTTAACTACTTATTTATCTATTAATTTATTTGAGTTGCTTTCTACCATGCATTTTTAATTATGTGATTACCTCTTTTGTCTATCCTCTACTGCTTGCAAGTTGAGGGTGAGTCTCTAGGAGTTGATCCTTACCCTTTTTGTTACCTGGTTATGGACTTTCTTTATTAGTATGAAAGTCAATACACCCTTTTTGGGTTTAACTACTCTGGTATTGATTTGTTTGGCTTGTTTATTATCACACACTCAATCTCTCTTAATGGATTCTTAAGAAGGAAGAGATATAAGTGACCTCATCTATTCAATAGTCATAAGTAAGTTAGTTAGAAGTCCTTGATGCGAATTGTCTTGCGGTAACTTAGAGATTGTATTTGATTTCTTATTGAAAATGGATAGATATTTTCAACTAAAAACCTTTTTGAATGCAAAGAGTTTTAATGGAATAGTAAGGGGCTTTATGCTATCATTAGAGCTAATACTCCTATGGAGTATCAAAAACTTTTGATCTATCACATCACCAAGCTTATGATATTCTTGAAATTACATATGAAGATACCTCTGCTGCTAAGAGATCTAGAATTATCAAACTTAACAGAGACTTTGATTTATGACAGATGTAAGAAGAGGAAACTTTCAACAAATTCTATGCTCATTTTTGGGGTTTTGTCTATAAAAGCCAATTCCTATACAATAGTTTAAAAATGGACATAAGTAGGATTTTTTTTAAAAATAGACAAAATCTTACCTTAAACTTGAAAGAAAATTTTTTAATCAATTTTATTTAAAAATTCTATTTTACAAAACATAATTATTATAAACATAAAAAAATATTAACATCTTATAAATTTATAATTAATTTTAAATACATAAATCTTTTTTATCATATTATATATTAAAAAAATTATTTTCAAAAATAAAAAAATATTTATTTTACAATAAAATAAATATAAATTTATACATATATTGAAAATGATATGCTAAATATTTTGATAATTTATAAATAATATAATACATTATTATTATTATTATTAAATATAATTATAATTATATTTAATAAATAATTATAATATTAATTATAATTATGATATAAAAAATAATATTCATAAAAATAATTAAATTATTAAAAAAATTATAAAGCCTCTATATCCAATTTTTTACGAGATATAATACATATATAGAACATTATATCACAAATTTTGTGAAAAAATATTATATAATATAATATGATTATAATTATTTTTATTATTAATATAATAAAATATATAAATTATATTGAATTAATTATATTTTAATACTTAAATATAATTATTGTTAATAGATATTTGTTATCTTAGTAATAATTAAAATTATAATAATATTAGAGATATTTGTTACAATGTAATTTATTTTTTAATTTTTTTAATCTTAAATAATTTATTTTTTAAAATGTCAATAATTTTTCATAAAAATTATTGTAACTATTTAGTAAAATTTTTGATAATTTAAAATTTTATAATTTATTATTATTATTATTATTATTTTAAATATTTTATAATAAAATTTTGATAAGTTATTTATTATAAAATATATATTTTTTATTATATAAATATAAATTATTTTATTATTTATTATTTATAATAAAAATAAATTGTTATTTATTAAAAATTGATGAATGATTTTATTTTAAAAAGATAAGGTTCTCGAAATTAGTGAAAGAGAGAGAAGGAAAAGACAAAAATATTTATGTTTTAAAAAAACGTGAATGATGGGTTGTTAATTAAAAAAAGGAGAGAGAATGTTATGGAAGTTAGAAAAAATAAATGAAAAAAGAGAGAGAGAGAATGTGTGGGAGTTAAAAAGAATAAATGACCGGCAAATTGTTTAGCAAGTTTTATTTTGACCCTTTTTAAACTAAATCTTAATTAAGCCTATTTCTAAACTATTGTATATTATTAGCCTTTTATAGACAAAAACCCCTCATTTTTCTTCTCATTCTTCTTCTTTTTGATAAATGTACATCTTGTCTTTGAAAAACGTTTCCAATCTATAGATGTTTAAAAATAAAAAGTGCGAGTTCTTTCTCATATATCTCTTTACTCTTTTTGTACATTAAATCACAAATCAAAGAGGTAGAGAACTTTCTTTTACCGGTTTAAATATTATCAAAAGTTTAGATATAGAATGAAAAATAACTAACACACAAATTAATTAAAAAATAGGTTGGTAAAAGAAAGTTAATAAAATAAAGTACACTAATATACAGAAATACTAAACACAAAAATAATTATAAAAAATAAGAATGCAAATAAGATTAAAGAAATTAAATAAAAGAAAAACAATTGGCCGATTAATTAAATAAATAATTTTTAATGGTAAAAAATAAAATAATATTTAAAAATTTAAAATATCTAAAATTAATTGATAACCTAGATATTCATAGATTTTAAATAAAAATCACAATATTTACAAGACTAAATTGTTTTAAAATTTTGAAAATAATAATAATTTAAAAATGTTATTCCTTCATCTACAACATGGCCAAAAACTTGATGCATACAAATTATTGCATAAAATATTTGTGAAATTAATAAAATGCTCACAAGTACACAAAATCACTCATAGAAAATGTTACATATACTCTCAAGGTCGGTCTAAAGAAAACTCATGTGGTTTTTAAATTATTCAAAAAATTCTTAAAAATGAAAATAAAACCTAAACATTCTTTCACAAAGTTTGGGATTGAAATCCTAATCTAATGACAATAAAATAAAGTTAGATTTAATAAATATTTGAGCATTTAAACATTTATAATGTGAAGAATTTATGGGATGTATTAGCTAGTTAGTTATGCTTGCTCAATATTAAATAGATTATTAAATATTTGAATTAAGATTATTAATTCTCTCCTATTTGTATGAAGATACCCTAGGGTAGGGATCATTTTCATTTTCAATAATAAACCAATTAACATTCTTAGATGGGGATTCTTAATTGATTTTATTATTAAATTCTACTTCTTTGTTAAGAGATTAATAAACCATTTAATTGTCTTCCTTAGGTGGGGCCGGACAATTTAAACTTCATTCAAAACTACTATGAAAGATATATTGATTATATATTTTTCAATGAAAATTCTTATAAAATTCTTTGAAATAGAGTTTACACTCCAACTATACATGTGAACCAAATTGCTAAAAAAAGAGTAGTACTCTAATTCAGATTCAGATATTTAAGGTTTGTAACAAAAATACTAATATCACTCCGAAATAAACTTTATAGAATTCTTGAATAGAAAATAATACTTAATTTTGTAAAAATATTTTGCTAATTAATGTTTCCAAAGTGTAACAATGTTACTAATATCCCATTATAATTTTAGCTAGACATGCTCAATTTAATAATGGATCAAACAATTAAACATAGCATGTAAAAATAGCACATGAATAATAACAAAGAGAATACATAAACATACCTCAATAAAGTTTTCTTGATTTGTTTCTAGAAAATCTTCAAAAGAAATGTCAAACTTTTATTAAATTGGACCTACAACAAATACATACTCTAAATTTTGTTTAACTCTCAATTGAAAGAATAATTTTAAACTAAGGAAAGAAAAGCTAAAATGCTTAAAAAGACTAAAGAAATGAAAGGAATGGGAAGGATGATGGATAAGGAATGATTGATACAATGGAATAGGAATCCTATTTTTAAAGATTCGGAAAATCTACTTACATAGCTTTGCATCACGATAAACAAAAATCCATGCCACAACATGCATATAATTGATACATCTTTATACAAGGTCGGAGCATCTCGTGCCGTAGCATGTATATTTTCCATGCCGTGGCCTGCAAAGGTTTAGGGACAGTTGTACAGAATACAAAAATCACCACTCTGTGACACACAATAATTCCATGCTACATTACACATTGTTCTACGTGACTTTGTTCCCTTATTTTCCTATATTCATTTGGAGCATTGCAATGGAATGCCTACATATATTTCTTCGAGTATTGATCAATTTCATCATTTTAAGCTAAAATATCTAAAAGACAATAAAATATACTTGTGATTCCGAAAAGATAGGCTTGTATAAAATATTAATAAAATTAAGTAAATCATGATATATTGAGTGCTTTTGAGCACTCATCACACAAAAACTTGATGCATACAAATTTGTAAAATTTATAAAACGCTCGTAAGTGCAAGAATCACTTATAGAAAGTGATAAGTATATGACTAAGGTCGGTTTGAAGATGCATCATGTGGTTTTTAAATTATTCAAAAAATTGTTTAAAATGAAAATAAAATCTAAACATTATGTCACAAAGTTTGGGCTTGATATCCTAATCTAATGACCATAATATAAAGATAGATTTAATAAATATTGCATTTTAGACATTTATCATGTTATGAAGAATTTATGGGATGTATTAGCTAGTTAGTTATGCTTGTTCAATATTAAATAGATTATTAAATATTTAAATTAAGATTACTTATTCTCTCTTTACCTGTTAATTGATTTTAATATTAAAATTTTCTTCTTCTCTAAGATATTATTAAACTATTTAATTGTCCTCCTTAGGTAGGGCCTAAAAATTTAAACTTTATTCAAGGTATCAAAATTAGTTTCAAGTATTTAACTACGAATAAATAACTTTTAGATTTTAAAACTACTACGAAAGATATATTGTCAATATATCTTTCAATGACAATTTTTATAAAAGTCTTTGAAATAGAGCTTACACTCCAACTATACATGTGAACCAAATCACTCATAAAAGAGTAGCTTAATTAGATTCAAATAATTAGATCTTAAATCTAAATTTCATATTTTAGGTTTATAACAAAAGTTATTATATCTTTATATTCTATGAAATAAACTTTATAGAATTCATGAAAAGAAAATAAAACTTAATTTTGTAAAAGTATTTTGTCAATTAATGTTTTACAAGTGTAATAATATTACTAATATCCCATTATAATTTTAGGTAGATATGCTTAATTTAATAATTGATTAGAAAATTAAACATAGTATATAAAAATAACACGTAAAGAATAATTGAAAAGAATATAAAAATATACCTCAGTAGAGTTTTTTTGAATTATTTTTGGGAAATCTCTAAAAGAAATGATGAACTTTATTTGAAATATATATTGACAACATATCTTTCGTAGTAGTTTTAAAATATGAAACTTATTTATCTAATAGTTAAATTCTTGAACCTAATTTTGACACTTTGAATGGTGTTTAAATTGTCAAGCTTGATCTAAGGAAGACCATTAAATGGTCTATTAATCTCTAAGAGATGAAGCAAAATTAAATAATAAAATTAATTAATAGGTCCTACTTAAGGATTTTATTTGGTTGATTATTGATAATGAGAATGATCCCTAACCTAGGATATTTTCATACAAAAAGGAGAGAATTAGTAATCTTAATTCAAATATTTGATAATATATTAAATATTGAGAAAGCATAACCAACTACCATGCATGGGAATAGAAATATACTTGAAATGTTATTATTGACGCACGATAATTTCTACTGCTTGAAATAATATTCTTCTAAGACACACATAGAAACTAAAATTACAATTAAACATTTTGTTTCACAAATATTGCCAATACTAACATAAACCTTATAATCTTCCCATTTGTCATATTTGTGTGACAAAACCTCTCTCTCACTATATAATGCTCATATGAAAATTAAATTTTACATAATGGTGATATCCTATGATCCAATGAAACCATCTTGGCTTAAATCTTGAAAGCTTATGTTTACATTGAAAGTCAAATACATCAATACCCAAACAACTTGTCCCAAAAGACTCATTGTTCATTATTTTAGTGTATATAACAATATATAATCAAAGACTATTCATAAGAGTGAGTAATCATAAAATATAAATTAAAGTCATAACTCTCCCTATGTGTAATATCTTCAAAAAATATTTTCAAAGTAATTCTTCCCCTAAGTTAGCTCTCCCTTTTTTGTAGATTTTCAATTAATGTTCCAATTTTTATCCTCCTTTTTGTTATACAAATAAAAAATATAATCATGAAGCAATGACAATAGGTTGAGCAAGTGAATAGTGTATTTAATGACTACAAAAAGGACTACACATTCTTTAAAGCTCAAAACAAAGAGCTAAAAATAATATGTTTTCCAAAAATGAATAAACTCTTCCTAAGTTCTATGAATCCTCTAAATAAATTAAAATAAAAAGATTAACATGAATAAATATATGTAGACAAGACACAAATATACTAGCACAAATGGTGACATATCAACACTTATCAAAAGTGAACTATGTGTTGGAATTGCAATTGGTTGTCAATTTGTTCATTTATGATCAGTTATGAAATATTCATAGAAAAGAGTATCACCTATGTAAGCGTTAAATTAGAATTATAGTAAATTGACTCCTCATCCTTGTGGGAAAGTCAATGATAGTGCTTCCTCTTCTTCTCTTTTGTGTACTACTCCTCGAAGTCATGGAACTAGTTTTCCTTCCTCTACTATTTGTACTTGTTATCATTTTAGCATTGTTGGCCATATTGTAAGGTTGTGTCCTAGATATGTTAGGAGTACATCTCGGAGTCCTCCACCTCACTCTCCCGCATCTCCTTTATCTAGATTTAGCTAATGTGGCTCATATGATCATATTCTTGTAGATAGCATTATACACCTAAGGCACAAAGTAGAAAGAAATAAATCTACCTCAAAACTTCTACCTCTCATAGCTTATATGGATGGCTCGACTGAATTTTCTAAAAACTATAAACAAAATAGATCACGAGTCTTATAGACACCTTATGTTCATATAAGTAAGAGACTATCTCTGAGTTCTATTTCCCCTCACAAATTCTTTAAATGGAGCGATGTAGTTCAATTCCTATTTTTAGGTGATCTTTTGGGGTTGAGTTGCTTTATTTCATTCCTTTCTTTTTTTTCATCTTTTTTATGTGATGTTATGTCATTTTGTTTTTACTCATATGTTTGACACTTCTTCTTATCTCTCTTTTACCATTTCCTTGGTATGCACAATATGTTAATTTTCATATTTGTTACTTTACCTATCTGACTGATCCTTTACTAGTTTTCTCACATACTAGTTGCTATGACAAGTTCCTTATGTTTGTTTTCCTAGTATACTAGATGTTTCTTCCTCTATGGCCTTTTTGTATATGTTTCACATCACATGATCTTCATGTATAGTCAAACTATTAGAGTTATACTTTCTGCAGTCTTGTCATTCATATTCCATGTCATATAGATTGTATACCTATCTTTTGGTCTTCTATCATACATACTATGTGATATATGAACTTGTGTGTTTTATCACTCCTTGTGTCTCTATTGCTATCCCTATATAAGCATATCTTGTGTTTCTATATTACAACCTTTGCCTTTATCGCATGCTTAGTGGTTTTAGTATCATCCCTAGTTTCTTCCTTCTCTTAGGGATGTTGCGTTTGTTGTTCACTAGTTAGTAGGTACATTCCTTTCTCTGGACTAGCGATGATGTGAGTCTTGTTGTTTGTCTCATTTGAGGCACTTTCCCTTTATTCTTGAGCATTATTCTACCTTGATACCTTGCTTGTCATCTCATTTGGTAGTTATTGTTTTTGTGTTTCATGTGAATAATGGTTTTTCACTTTGCTAAACTATTGCATGTAAAATGTATTCTAGAGGGATCATGTTGTTATATGTTTTGCATGCATTTAACCTGAATTGAAGTGTGGATATTTTGACAAGTGTATTCCTTAAGAGTGTGTAGGGATAAATTTTTCTTGTTCATCTCTTCTAAAATGAAATTATCCCTTACACATGCCTTAAATTTGTGAATTTGTATTGTTATTTTGAGAAGCTTGTGTGGATGTCATGCTTTGATGTTGTGTGCATCTCTAACAAGCTCAAGAATTCACTTTTGGTGTCTCTCAAGACGAAATCCTAGGTGTTTCTTGATTAAAAAGAGGATTTAGGCCATCCTTGAATTGTTTGATCCTTTCTTTGAGCCATTAAGTTATTCCTTTATTTCTTTGCACCTAAACACTGGTTTAGCTCAAATGTTCATTCTCATTTACCTTATACACGCTTTGTTGAGCTTGTATGCTCTAAGAATGTCCATTTTACCCTATTCATTTCAATCAAAAACAAAGAGAAAGAAGGTTGAAAATGAAATTCTATAAGAAAAAGGAAAGATGGAAAAATGAAGGGTTAAATTTTGTTTGTGTTTAAAACAAAAGAAAAGAGGAAATAAAATAAAAGGAAAGTCAATTATTGATAAGCATGAAAAAGAATTGGTGCATAAATATATGAATTTTGTGTACTATTCCCACAACTTTATTAGTTGAAGTTTGAGAATTAAAGAGAAAAGAAACTACGTTTGAGGGTATAAGTGTCATGAATAAAATATTATTTGTTTGATTGGATAAACAAAGTTGTGTTCGAGCCTAAGTGTCTTCTCTCTACTACCCATAACTTAGCTAATATTTACAAACTTTGAAAGACCTATTGATTTCTTCTAGGCTTGCACTTACATTAGTGGAGAAGAGTTTAATTGTTGGCTTATGAAGGTTGGTGCAACTTGAGTCCATATTTCATTTTTCTTGGTTTACATATTTGTATTGCAAGTATATTGTGTAGTTTGCATATTTATGTTGCATATAGATAGTGTTTTCTTATGATACATGTTGATTGTGCTTAGACTATCGGTGTGTACCTATGTAGGGGTAGCACAACAATATTTGAATAGACTAGACATTGTTTTTACATGATATGTTCATAGAATATATGTTTGTTTTGTATGTGCAAGTTATATGTGTAGAGTGAAGTATTTATACTTCAAGTGTGCTATGTATAGTGGTGCTAAGTTCCTTGTGACAGAGGATTGAATAAGTTGATTCATTAAGTTAGATGGAGCATTCAAGATGCATGCACTTGGAGTAGGTGTGTCTTTTAGGTTTTAGTGTGTGTTGTGGTGTTATTCATGGGAACAAACAACTTTTGGACATCATAATGATCATATCATAGTTGATGAGTTTTTTTAATTTTGTATTTAGTTCTACAGTGTTTTGACATAGAAATCTAAAGGGGGAGATTTTAAGTCTTGTTGTACTTGTGTATGTGTGTTAGCCTCCCGTGTACAAAACACGATGTCTATTTTATTTTTATTTGTGTATTTTTCTTCCTCTATGTAGGGTTGGTTACTACAAATCAATGATTCACCTACACATATAGTTAGGAAATCTTTGTATGCAAGCATGTTTACACACACCACAGGTTGTTTTTTGTAGTGTGCATACTAGGTTGAAAGTTTTGGTTTTGGGTGAATATGCATATGAGTGAGACAACACTATCACTTATGTTTTTGTTCATTTATAATATAGGTATTTATAGTTAGTACTCGATAATTTTTGGAATGAAGAAATGTGACTTTTTAGCACACCAACAAGCTTGACATAGACTTTGCTACCACCCTTACCACTACCCTTGGCGAGGTGGCTCATGAGATGGTAAATCCAACTGTTATAAATTCCCCTTCATTTTTGGTATTCTTACCTATTTTTAAGAGCCGAAACTCTACCAAACTTTACACTGATATTTGTATCTATTTTCAAAGTTATTTTAGAGAGCTTACATTTGAGAGTGGGTCATTTTATGGTTAGTTACCAAATCGTTTTCTATGTGAGTGTGTGGTTTGAATATGTCTCCCTTACACGATTTGATATTTATAGTGGACTCTATGTCTTGTGATATTGTGAGTTGATACACTTCCAATTAATCATTATTGGCTACCAACACACTACATTGGGTGGTGTTGGCTGTGGAGTTTAATCAGGTTTGAAGGTTAAAACAAATAGATGTAGAAGCATCAAGTTGATGACTCTATGAAAATAGAGTCATTAATGTACTTTTTTAATTAATATTTACTAGTTTTATTTAATAATTAGTATTTTTATGGCAAAAATATGAAATATAAACTTTTTAATGAAAAGGGGTAAAAATATAATTTTTTGAATTTTTTCGGATTTTTTGGAATTTTTAACGTAGGACCAATCAAGAGCTACCATATGGCCTTCCACATAAGCAAAGGAGATGACTATGCAAGACACGTAGATGCCATGTAAGCAGGAACATTGAATCACGTTATGCCTCATGTGAGGAGGATGAAACGCGTACCACGTGTCAGCAAGGCATTCAATCTGAGTTTGGAAATTGATCAAACTTCTCTGCCACGTGTTACCACCCAATTGATCATCACATTCCACCCATGCACTATGCAATCCATTTCTAAAAATCATGTCATGCCGTGTGGTGTTAACTTAGTGAGTTGCCATGTGTCGTGCTCTAATTTTCCCAATGAATTTCTAATACCCCGTGTCATGTTGTGATTGGCTCGCACTGTCAATTTTGTTTTTTTATCATAGCCCTTGATCTAAAGCTGATCTGACAATCCAGATTATATCTGGGCTAAATATAAGCCCCCTAATCATTCAATAAACCCTAAGAGGCCTCCATTAGCATAATTTTGGTCATTTTTTAGAGCAAAGAGAGAAAATACAGAAAAATTCAAGAGGGGAAACAATTTTGGTGGAGATTCAAGAAGAGATTAACACTACAATTCAAGAGATTGATTGTATTTCTTCTTCTACTCTTTTCTTTATCAACTTTTATGTCTTTCTTTATGAAAAATATGAGCTTTATGAACACAATTATATGTAGTTAATTTATTAATCTAGGGATCTTAAGAACTCAATTTTTACTATGTGATGATCTAATATTTTACCGCAATTATAATTTTAATTTAATTATATTATTTACTCTGATTTGTATGTTATTAATTGTTTGGACAATAATTTATCTATAGAGGCAATTAAATAGATTTAAGAGAATTATTTAATTGTTTGACTTGATTAAATAACATGCATAGTTCCTAAGCATAGATGTACGATTCTTATGTATGTGATCCATAATTGATGAACTTAATAAGTAGTATGTAATTTAATTGGTATGAGAGTGTGATTAAATATAAACTATATGTGTGTAGTTTACTTGAGAGAGGAATACATGCTAGGTTAGATTCAATTGATCATGTAATTAATTAATATTATATTGGGGAGATTTTAACGATTCGTATATTTAGAAAAACTGGGGATTAAGTATTCCTTAATATTTTCTCATATATATTTTTAGTTACCAAATCTGATTCAATTAATTATTGTTATTTACTTTTAGTTATTTTAATTTTGCTTACTTAAAATATAAAAAAACATAAAAATTTGATTTTTATTTTTTTAAGTTTTAAAAATTATTTTCTAGCAAAAATAATCTCCGTGGGAATGATTTTTTCTTATTATTATATTACTTTTTACGATATGTATACTTTCGTATTCATTGCATACACTGCGTGTATGGAAATCACAAGCAAAGAGTAGCAGTAGGCAGTTTGGATGGAGGTCCAAGTTGATAGAGGTAATATGATTTTACTATCTATTTAATTTTTTATTTTTATTTTTTTATTCAGATATCATATTATTGTATAAATATAGTTGAGTCTATTGCATGAGATGAGTTAGTGAAGGAAAAATCTTACCTTTAGATCTTAAATTTGAGCGTACTTTGAGATCAATTAGAAAACAAGTTGTCACCCAAGAGAAAAAAATGGAAATTTTATTAGAAATAAAAAATAATGAGCTAAACTTGAACAATCAAATACTTTTGATGGATGATAGAAATAGAGCTATGAATGAATATGTAATACCTACGTTGGAAGGGATGAATCTAAGTATTAGAAGGACAAGCATTCAAGCTAATCAGTTTCAGTTCAAGCAAGTGATGTTTCAAATGCTACAAACAGTTGGAAAATTTAATGGATTACCAATAGAGGAACCTCATCTTCATCTTAGATAGTTTATTCCCTTACTCTTTATGAGACCATGCTCGAGATTGGCTAAACTCTTTGCCACCTGATTCCATTACAACTTGGAATGGTTTGGTGGAGAAATTCTTGATGAAATACTTCCTACCAACAAAGAATGCCAAGCTTAGGAATGATATTACTTCCAACCCACAATATGAAGGAGAATCTTTATATGAAGCATGGGAAAGATTCAAGGAAATACTGAGGAAGTGTCCTCATTATGGTATTCCTTCTTGTATTCAAATGGAGACTTTTTACAACGGTCTCAATGCTCAAAAAATAACTATTGTTGATGCATCTACTAATATAGCTTTGCTAGCCAAATATTACAATCAAGTTTATGATTTACTTGAGAAAATGGCTAGCAATAATTATCAATGGATAATGGATAGAATGAAAACCATAAGAAAAGTAGTCGGAGTGTATGAGGTAAATGATATCACAACATTTAAGTCTCAAGTTTCATCTTTGGTTAATCTTTTGAAGGTCAAAACTCACCAGCTAGTATAAATCAGGTCCAAAATTCAGGAATATCGTGTGTGTTTTGTTTTAAGATCTCATTTGTTTGATAATTTTCCAAATAATCCTAAATTTGTAAATTATGTGGGTAATATGAACCAAAAAATAATACATACTCAAACTAATATAACCAAGGATGGAGACAACATCCAAATTTCTCTTGGAGTAATAATAACAGTCAAGGTGGTAAATCAATTCAAACATCAATCATTTCCACCACCTTGTTTTCAACAACCATAACAATCACAAGCCCAAGAGAAGAATCCACCTACTAAGGACAATACAATACCTTAAATGGGATAATGAAAGACTTCATCCAATCATTTAATACAAAAGTTTCAATTCAAGAGGCTTCAATTAAAAATTTGGAGAACCAAATAGGGAAACTTGCTCAAGCTATAAGTCAAAAGGCCTTATGGTAACCTTCCAAGTGACACAATTGTAAACCCAAGAATAGAAGGTAAGGACTAGTGCAACACCATAGCCTTGAGGAGTCATAAAACACTATAACATGAATATAAGACAAAAATAGGAAATTAACAAGGATGAAGAGGAACTGGTGGATAAAGATAGCCCTAAAAAGGAAATAAATCATCCAAAAAAGAGCAACCTCTATAAACCCATTATTCCTTTCCCTCATAGACTGCAAAAATAAAAGTCAGATATACAGTTTTCAAAATTTTTGGAAGTCATCAAGAAGCTGCACATAAATAAAACATTTTGTAGAGGCACTTGAATAAATGTCGTCTTATTCCGAATTCATGAAGGATATACTATCAAAGAAAAGGAGGCTTGGAGATCATGAAACAATAACCTTGAATGAAGGTTGTATTTCCATCCTTGATAGAATACTACCACAAAAACTAAAAGATCTAGGTAGTTTTTACATCCCTTGCACTATTGGGAACATCTGTTTTGGCAAGGCACTATGTGACTTAGATTCTAGCATTAACCTCATACCATTATCGGTCTTTAAGATATTGGGGGTTGGTAAAGTCAAACGTACTTCAGTAGTTGTATTGCCATCCTTGATAGAATACTATCACAAAAACTGAAAGATTTAGGTAGTCTTTACATCCCTTGCACTATTGGGAACATCCATTTTGGAAAGGCACTATGTGACTTGGATTCTACAATTAACCTCATGCCATTATTGGTCTTTAATAGATTGGGGTTGGTAAATCCAAATGTATTTTAGTAACATTACAAAAGGAAAATAGAAAAATTAAGAGACCTCGGGGTATGGTAGAAGATTTTCTAGTAAAAGTAGGCAAATTTATCTTCCCGACGAACTTCATTGCTTGGTTGTCCATTCTTAGCAACAAGAATAGCCCTCATTTATGTACAAAAAGGTGAACTTACAATGAGAGTGTAAGATGAACAAGTAATATTTAAAGTTTTTAAAGAATCTGAACCCCCTAATAATGATAATGCTAATGAATGGTTAAGGATAAATGTTACTAAATGTGGGGAAAAATTAAAACAATCTGTTGAGTCACCAACACTTTAGACTATTACACTTGATTCTATGAACAAGGGCATAAACTAACCAGAAAATAACTCAACCTATTTTAACTTTGTAAGTATGGCATCGAAGGTTCATAATGTAGACTGTGTAAACTTTTTGGAGGACGTGCCAGATGATAGCTCTACCGATAATGGATAATTTTGAAATAAGATGAAAGCTCAAATATCAATTGAAAAGCCACCAAGTTTAGACCCCACACTTTCACCCTCCTATCCCCAGTCAAGCATGAAAGTGAAAGAGTCCAGGAGAGAGTTTAAAAAGATGTTGGAAATACATAAATTGGGTGAGTTATGGTGGAGTGCTTATAAGAATGCCAAAAAGTTCAAAAAGAAAACAAAAATATGGCATGAGAAGAGAATTAAGCACCGTGTTTATGAACTAGAACATTAAGTAATATTGAACAAATCAAGTCTCAAACTATTTCCAAACAAACTAAAAAATAATTGGATACAAAGGGATGCGCCTTAGGACTTAATATGGTTGTCTAGTCAAGGAATTTAAATGTGACACTGGTTGAGAGGAAACCTAACTTTATTTTACATATATTTTCATTGTTTTTGTTTTGTAGGTGCATAAATGTGGAGAGCAATGGCACAACAAGATTGACAATTTTAGCGATAGATGTAGTGTGTCATGAATAAGGGAGTTTTTTTTTCTTTTACCATTTCATATTTATATGTGCACATTCAGGACAATGTGTAATTTAAGTTTATGGGGAAATATTCATTCTCTACATTACTATGTACTATGCATTTTAAATTTTTAGGAATTTTGTTTTTAGGGAAATTTTTTAATTTTTAGGATGTTTTTAATCATGATTTGGGTAGAAATTGATAAATATATGGAAACTGAATGTATGCATGCTTGATTTGAAACATATTAACTCAATGATAAAAATTGGTTGTCATGACTAGGATAAGGAATGTAACATATTTGTTAAGATATTTACATTAATCATAAGATATGCTTGCTAGTTTTGATTGAATTGGTTCAAATGTTTATGCACATGTTCATGATTGATTTTGATATTCTTATTGAGAGAAAATTTGTAGTGAGTTATGCGAGTTGAGGTGATCTACCTGATTTTAGAATCTATTTGATCATCCCTTGAGCCAAAATCCTAAATAGTATTTAGTAAGAGAAATGATTTAGGCCTTATTTTAATCGGTTGAGCCTTTCAAGTTAACCATTGTTAAAATGTTTAATCACCCATTTGAGCCTAACAAAAAACCTTTCATATCTTTAGGCCACATTTAATGCCTAACTAATAAGTATTACCTTTACCCTTGCACCTTTAGCTTGTATGAAAAGAAAAAAAAATGTAATCATGTGTTATGCTATAGCGTAAAGTGAAATGTAATACATCCATTAAAAGAAGAAGAAGCAAAACTCACAACATAATTATCCCTCTAAATAAAAAGAAAAAAAAAATAGAATTTAAAAAAGTTTAGGGGTGTTGTGAAGATAAAAAAAAAGATGTGGAAAAAAATAATATAAAAAGAATGTCAAAAGAGGGTTCACTCAAATATCAAGTAAAACCTCAATTGTAGTTAAAAAGTGCATGATGAACAAAAATAAAGGTAAGGTGTGGAAAGAGCCTACATGTCTTCATTTATCGTGACCTATTACCTTTACCCTTACACCTTTAGCTTGTATGAAAATAAAAAAAAATGCAATCATGTGTTATGCTATAGCGTAAAGTGAAATGTAATGCACCCTATAAAAAAAGAAGAAGCAAAACTTACAACACAATTATCCCTCTAAAGAAAAATAAAAAAATAGAATTTAAAAAAGCTTGGGGTGTTGTAAAGATACAAAAACAATAGATGTGGAAAAAAGAATATAAAAGGAATGTCAAAAGAAGGTTCACTGAAATATCAAGTAAAACCTCAATTGTAGTTAAAGAGTGCATGATGAAAAAAAAAGGTAAGGTGTGGAAAGAGCCTAAATGTCTTCAATTATCGACCCCCCAGCTAAGCCTTACATTAGAAACATGTAAAGTCCTTATTGATCTTTAGCTAAGTGCATATTTATATTATTGGAAAGGGATGTGAAAAATAGACTAATGAGACTTATTCTAAGATTGAATTGAATAGCATGCTCATATATGTTGATTTCATGAGTGCATTGGATGATATCATGTGCAACATATACACACGCAAATCAATTTGTCAAAAACCTTGCATATCCTTGTATTAATGGAACGTTGATTGATGAATATGCAAACCTCCTTATTATAAGATTGTACGACCTTTGAGAGGAATAGTTTCATGAAATATGCATGTACTAATAGAAGTATATTTATGAATATACTACCCATGTTATTCTATTTAGTTATACTTGGCTTTACTTGAGGACAAGCAAAGATTTAATTTTGGGGGTGTGATTTCTTTATGAAAAAAGAGTCATTAGCACACTTTTTTACTTAATATTTACTTGTTTTATTTAATAATTAGTATTTTTATGGCCAAAAATATTAAATATAAACTTTTTAGTGAAAAAGGATAAAAATATAAAGAATTTTTTGGGATTTTTTATGGAGTTTTTATGAATTTTTAAGGTAAGACCAATTAGGAGCTACCACATGGCTAGTCACATAAGTAAAGTAGTTGACTGGGCAAGCCATGCAAATTCCATGTAAGCACTTTGCACGACGTGTGAAGAGGACGAAACGTGTGTCATGTGTTAACACGACATTCAATTTGATTGCTCATCGCGTTCCACCCATACATTACGACATCCATTTCTACTAATCACATCGCACCATGTGGTGCTAACTTAATGAGCGTTGAATCTAATATATCTCCCCTATCACGCATCGCACCCTGATTCTCTCAATGAATTTCTAATGCCACATGTTGTGTTGTGATTGGCTAGCACTGTTAGTTTTGTTTGTTTTGATCGTAGCCCTTGATCTAGACTAATGGTCCAAATTGCACCTAAGCTATATTTAAGCCCCTAATCACTCAAAAAATCCTAAGTAGCCTCCATTAGCATAATTTTGGACATTTTTAGGAGCTAAAAAGAGAGAAAATTACAAAAATCTCAAGAGGGGACAAAATTTTGGTGGAGATTCAAGAGATTGATTGTAATTCTTATTCTACCATTTTCTTTATCAATTTTTATGTCTTCCTATATGAAAAATATGAGCTTTATGAACACAATTATGTGTAGTTAATTTATTAATCTAGGGATCTTAAGAATTCAATTTTCACCAAGTAATGATCTAATATTTTACCCCAATTATAATTATAATTTAATTATATTATTTAATTTGATTTGTATGATATTAATTATTTAGCCAACAATTTTTCTATAGAGACAATTAAATAGATTTGAGAGAATTATTTAATTGTTTATTTTGATTAAATAACATGCATAGTTTATTACTATTTTAGAAAATTATGTTATTAATTCTAGGCAAAGATGTATGATTCTTATATATACGATCCATAATTAATGACTTAATGAGTAATATGCAATTTAATTAGCATGAGCATGTGATTAAATTAATGACTATATGGTGTGCAGTTTACTTGAGAGAGGAATACATGTTAGGTTAGATTCAATTGATCATGTAATTAATTGATATTATATTGAGAGAATTTTAGCAATTCGAATGTTTAGAAAATTAGAGAATTAAGCATTCCTAGATATTTTCTCATATATCGTTTTAGTTACCAAATCTAATTTAATTAATTATTGTTATTTACTTTTAGTTATTTTAATTTTGCTTCCTTAAAATATAAAAAAACATAAAAAATTGATTTTTATTTTTTTAAGTTTTAAAAATTAGTTTCTAATAAATATAATCTTTGTATGAACGATATTTTCATATCATTATATTACTTGTTGCGATACGTATATTTGTGTATTGATTACACACACTTCGTGTGTGGAGATCACAAGCAAAGAGTAACAGTAGGTAGTTTGGATGGAGGTCCAAGCCGATAAAGGTAATACTAATTATACTATCTATTAGTGTTGTAACTTATTTACTATTTAGTGAATTATTTATTACTGAGTGGTTGCCTTAAGAAACCCATGGATGTAGACCATATAAATATGGTCTATATATAGGCTTATCTCGTTATATCGATTGTTATGAATGATTTGATATTGTATTAGTACAATCTAAGTTTAAGGTATGTATGTTTCAATATACTATAAGGTTAAACTTTGGTTACAAAGCATTTATTATTTACTTGCTTTCTATTTGATATATTATATGTGTTATTAAAGTCGTCTACTTTTGATATTATATTTTTTGTGCTTCTGGTGTGTGAATTATTTAAGTGTTCTATTGTTTTGTTTCTTATGAGTTAGGTTTGAACACTTTAGGAGTTTGTATCTCTTCACCCTAGGGGCCCTATTTATAGGTTCAAAAAATCTGTATTGATAGGTTGGCACTGTGGCACACAATAATCCAACTCACAACATACACATAACTGATACACACTTTATAAATGACCTGAGCTTCTTACGCCGTAATGCATGTTTTCCACGTGTCGGGCCGCAAAGGTTTAGGGATAGTTGTATTGAATCCAAAAGCACCTTGCTGCAATACACAATAATTCCAGATCATGGCACACGCTATTCTGCTTGACTTTGTTCCCTTATTTTCTTATAACATTTTTTATTAGTTTAGAGCATTACAATGGAATGCATCAAACGTATTTCTTTAAGTATTCATCAATTTCAACTTTTTAAGCTAAAATAACTAAAAAATAACAAAATATACATGTGATTCAAAAAATATAGATTTGTATAAAATTAAGAAAATACAAATTTTTTTAGTAATATATCATGCATAAATACATAATATATATTGAGTGCTTTTGAGCACTTATTACAACCCCCAACCACCTTTGATGCTAGTCTCTTAACAAGAATGGACAATGATTAAAAACTAAAAACTGAAAATAAAATTAAACTATATTAAATAATTTTTATAGATTGAGACAGTTGCATTTAGCGTATATAACAAGCCCTTAAACCCCTTGGTTGCCCTAGTGCACAAGTTTAAGTCTCATGAAAGTTTTCAGATATGATACCCACAAACATCAATTTAAAATGCAAAAATTAAAAACAAATAAACAAAAATAAATTTTAAAATAAAGTAAAATAAAAATTAAAAATATAAGATAAATTTTCAAAACTTCTCATTCATTTTAATCTCTTTTAAGATTACAATTAAAATCTATAGCATAATTAAAATCAAAATAAACATATTTTGACAGCAAATTGCATAAAGGATGACTTATTTTACAAAAATATTTAATAAATTGCCTATAAAAACATTCATGTCCTAAGAAGAATCTAATCCCTAACACTATCCTCTATTGTGCCATAAAATGAATTTTCTCCCAACTAAGTGTCTAACGCTAAAGTCAAATTATGCAAACAATTATCAAATGAGGTTCCAAAAAAAATCATCCATAAATATCTCAATGAATTTTTCCATTATGTCTGAGAACATTATAATCATGCATCTTTGGAACATGACAAGGGCATTACATAAACCAAATGGGATCCTTCTAAAAGAAAATGCCCCAAAAGAACAAGTAAAAGTTGTCCTTTCCTCGTCTTCTAGTGCAATGGGTACTTGATAATAACCTAGAAGACCATCTAGAAAACAGTAAAACTCATGCTCAGTTAGTCTTTTAGCATTTAATCAATGAATAGAAGAGGAAAGTGATCATTTTTAGTGTATAAATTTAGTATTCTAAAATCTATAAACATCCTCTATCCAGTAATTGTTCAAGTGGATAATAATTCTTCACAACTATTATTCTAGAATTCTTTGGTACCACATACACCAAACTAAGCCACCTACTATTAATAATTGGGTAAATGACTCCTCTCCTTTCATGATACGTATAAGTATTTTCTAGCCTCTCTAATAGGTTTAATATTATCCTCCAAATTGATATTATGCATACACATAGTAGGACTAATACCTCTAATCCTTGATACTCAAACATGTAGCCTTTTTAAATTTCTTAAGCATCTTAACAAGTTCAATTTCTTAGGTTTTGGTCAAAGAGAAGAAAGTGATAGCTAGATAAGTTTCCACTTCTCCCGACACATACCTTAGGTACTCGGTAAATCTTTAAGTTCTAAGTCAAGTGGAGTGGCCTCTTTCCCAGATGCGGTATAGGTAATTCTAAGGGTGTACTTGATTCTCTTATAAGTTTACACTATCTAATAAATCATGTTACCCCTTAATCTTCCCATCTAAATCATGTTCTTCCTTTTCAATAGTTAAAGATATTTTTAGTTTGTCTTTTGTTCTATCCTGCATGAAAGTGTTATGTACAAGTATATCAATATAATCAACATTATAAAATTCATTAATAGCATAAATATAAGGGAAGATGAAGAATAAAAAACTTAAATATGGATAGTCTCTATTAAGACTATCATTGTTAAATTTTCATCTTGGACATTAATAATAGTCTTGGTTGTAGCCACGAATGGTTTTCCAAGAAGTATTGTATGTTCTTTGTCCAAAGGCTGGTTTTTCTCCATATCTAGAACCACAAAATCAATAGGTGTTATAAGTTTATCTATATGTACTAGCACATCTTCAACCATTCCCTTCAAATATTTAATAGATCTATTCATAAGCTAAAGTGACATGGTTTTGGGTTTTAGATCTCCTAAACCTAGATGTATGAAGATAGAGTATGCTATCAAATTTATACTAGCACCTAGGTCTAGCATTGCTTTAGATACATTTCTATCCCCTATATGATGTTAATGGTAAAACTACCAGGATATTTAAACATTGGGCTTAATTGGTGTTGAAGCATAGCACTTGTCTCTAAAGTAAATACAAATTTATCTTTATTATAAGTGATTAAGAATATGCCTTCTTATACTAAATTTTTCAAAAAATTAAACACTAAGAAAAGGAGGTATGAGCTTAATGAAGAGTAGTGGTACCAAAAATTTATAGTGCTATGCTTTAGCACCAACTATCCCCAAAGTTGAATTATTCTGGTAATTTTATCATTATCATCACTATGGAGATAGAAAAGTGGCTAAAGCAAGGATAGATTTAGGTGCTAGTATAAATTTAATGATATACTTTATTTTCTTATAGCTAGGTTTAAGAGATCTAAAACCTACAACTATGTCCCTTTAACTTGCAAATAGATCCATTAAACACCCAAAGGGAATGGTCGATAGAGATTTCCATATGTAGGAACAATTACATAAAGATCAATTGTTCTTTCGACACAAACAGGTAATCATAACCTATATAAGGGTGGAAGCACAAACTCATGGAATCTTTTCATGAGCTCTATATCAATTCGACCAAGAACGCCTCATAACTTGAATTAAGTAATTAACATAGAAAAAGTACAAAATAACATTCTCAATTCAATCATAGCAAAAAAAACCTACAATAAGAAAAGAGAAACTACAGTGAACACAATAGTGATGGTATGCCTTGTAGGTTTCTACCTAAGCTAGCAGCAATATACATATCAAACATCACATGATACATACTTAAAATCTACAAGGATTCCCAATCTCTTCAAGACCGCATATGTGGGAACATATTTGGTACATGATTATTATACTTTCATAACATGTAATCATACATTACATGACAAACCATAAAGAGTCCAACACTAGATACATTACTAGGGTAAGGAGATATAGACTCCATAGAGACTCACACCAAAAATGCATTATCAAAAGGTAAAAGTAATAATTAGAAAGCTATACGCATGCTACAAGGACAAGAAAGAAAGCATGAAACAACGCAAAATAAATAAGCTTTCTAATTAGCATCTAAATCTATTATGATGGAACATATACGATAGAAACTTAGATTATACTAACATAATAGCAGATCATGCATAATAATATATATAATAAGGTAAACACATATAGAAACTTTATCTATGTAGTAACATCCTCGGGTTGCTTAGGGAAATTACTTAGTAGTAAACAATCCACTAAAAACAATAAATAGATGCAACTCGATAGAAAAGTATAGACCCAAATACCTCTATCAATCAGGATATCTACCCTAACTTTCCATTGTTGCTCTCTCTTGCTACCTCCACAAAAACCTAGTTTGACACACGAACCTAGCTCTCTTCCAAAGCCCACACCACCCAAAGTGGTATGATTAGTAGCCATAGACCAATAAAGTATAAACTGAATAAATAAATGGTGCACGAATGCAATCACCATCTAATACATGACTCACAACCATATAGGCTCCTCACATAAGAAAAAGTTACACAAGGGTAACTACCAACCAACACACTACTCATAGACAACCTATTCACAAACACCATCCCGAATACTCACCACTCACAAGCATGGTTTTGCTCACACAATAAAGGAAAGAAGACATATAAACACAAGTACAATGGGACTTATAATCTCCCCCTTTGGATTTCCATGTCAAAACACTGCACAACTAAATATATACTAACATCTACAATGAGATGATCATATAGATGACCTAAAGATGGTTACTCCCATGAAAACAAATCAACGCAAACCTAAACTCGAAAGACACATCTTTCAAGTGCATCCATCTTCTACATTCATCCATCTTTATATACCAACTCATCCATTCTAAAACTATATAGCACAAGGAACTTAGCATGCTTGCATACATCATATATGAAGGTCAAATAGTTCAATTTACATTTCACCTACACACTTGAAACAAACACATACCCCGTGAATGTATCATGAATAAATAGTGTGTAGTTGATCAGAATACTATCATGTTACCCCTATATGGGCATATAATGATAGGCTAAGCACAGTCAACATGTAGCACAAAAAACTCATAATCTACATATGATCGGTGCAAAATTGTAAATGCATAGTATCGTAGTTTTATAGTAAGGTGATAAGAAAAGTATCATCCTTATAGATTGGTAACTTACTTTTGACAAATACCAAAATTACTCTATCTAGAGAACATTAAGGTTGTATTAATTGGAATTTAAAATAAAATCAATTTAAAGAAAATGAAAAAAGAAAAGAAAGATGTTGTTCAAAGATCAAATTAATGAGAAGAAAACTTCTAGGAAATCGATTTCACGTAATCCTTCACTATGTTTTACTCATCTAGCTAATTGAATTAAATTCTCTCTGTTTATTAGCAATCTCCAAAAAACATCCAAAAGCCTCTTTCGATAGTCAATTGGAAACATTCTTGTTCATCAATTTACACAAGAGTATGCAATGCAATAAAGTAAGAAAGCATTAAGACCAATGATTTTAATACTACATATATTCATACAAGTTTTTCAAGTTCTATATTTCCCTATGCCACAATATTTCATATTTATCCTATAATTCCCTCTTTCGATAAAAAATCACAAGATTTAAATCATTTAATTAATGGTCAATTACTTAGAAGTAATAAACTCAGAATAAATCAAACAAACATGAAGAGAAAATAATTAAAATTAACATAGAAAATCAAGCAGAGTTGGGAATTAGATTACATCTTTTTCCTAAAATAAAATAAATTTAATTCATGCTAAAAATTAAATTCAACATAAATTCACCATAATTTTTCTGAGCATAATAGAAAGGTAAATGAATCACTCAAACTCTTATCTTGTTCCTATATCAAACCTTTCTCTACTGAGTTAATTTGTTTCAACTTTTTTTTCTTTCAGTTTCAGTTTTGCCTCCTCTCTCTATCTAGTGTTTTTGCACCGCTTTTTTTTTATGTGTCGCTATTCTCCTTTTTGTTTCTCTTTTGCGCCCTCCCTCCTCTCTCTCTATCTCTCTCTCTCTCTCTCTCTATATATATATATATATATAAACTGTGTGCCCTTGTTGCTTTCATTTTTTAGCTTTCCCTTTAGATTTATTGAAATTTTCATTTAAATTTGATTTCAATAAATCTTAATTTAAATTTGATATCAATAAGTCTTCATTTAAATTTGAGAGTCCTTAGATGATATGCTTCTAAAAATATTTATCTTCATTTTCTTCAAATTTGCAATAAAATTTTAATAATAATATTGAAGTCTAAAATCAATAAAATAAATAAATAAAATTAGACTAAAGTTTAAAGTTGAGAAATGATAAATTATGCCAAATTATGCAAGTTATCAACATGCAAAACAAATATTCAAATTCTCATTGAACATATGCAACACTTCCCTTAACTAATTTCATATTAAAGCTACACTTACCATCCTATGCAAGTCATCAAACTCTCCCAAACTTAGAACTTTGTTTGTCCTCAAACAAAAAGAAAATAAAATAAAAGACAACTATAGACAATATCAACTAGATCCCATAGATAACTACCATCACTCACCATACCATGATCTTAATTTGGATTTCATCACTAGTAAAATTTCTCTTTTTACATCGAAGATAGTAGAAAAATCAATCAAAATTCAACAATTTGTCAAGAAAGAGTTAAGAATTTACTTCAACCTAAAGCTAAGTTCTTGAGTGTGTATGAAATAGTCAATTTAACTCTAAACCACTATCAAATGCAAATAAAAGTCGAACAATTGAAATCAAAAGAATTCTCTCAAAACTTAACCCCACAAGTCCAATTTTCAAATATCTCTCCACTAATGTAATCAAATACCAAAATCATAGATCAAAAGTTCGTTAATCAAGGTTGTAATGACAGGTCATCGAGTGAGGGCTAAGAAAGAAATGGATATGGAAAATTAAAGTAAACTGGGAAAATACTTGGTAGAAAGAACAATAAGAGCATCTTGATACTCATAGCCTTTTTTATTGTCAACCACTTTAACCCTTTTCGATTCTTGCCTTTCACTTTATTTTATTTTCACACTTTTCTAAAATAGAGCAAACATAATATGGATTATTTAATTTGAACTAACTTTCTTTTTAAATGCAAATTTCTACCAAAGTATTTTTCTCAAACTTTAAGGTAAATTCATGGTTTTTTAGGCTTAGATTGGAATGGTTTATAGAGTTAAAAGAACAAATAAGGCTTATGTAAAATAAAGGTCAAGGGGGTTAACTATGGGAATACACCATGAAATGATGGCATGATAATCATGATAGTTGGGAAAGCTTTTTGGTTATGACAAAAAAATTTCCTAGATCCTTTCTCTAATGTTTGGTATCAACTAGGATTTCGCGTTAAGGATCTATCAATGGGTTCTAGAGCAAAGCAAGATTGAACTTTCCTAACCTAGTTAATTCAACTCCTTCTCTCTATAGGCTCAATGGAGTAAAGAAAAATTTACTATATGCTCAATTATTTTCAAGCACAAATATTTAAATCAAAGTACCTATAGAACTCTACCTATCATAATAGCATATTTTGAATTTTTTTTCTCAAAACCATCCTCAATCACAAATTTTTGAACCATAGTGAATTCAGTACTCAAATACATGCTTGATAAGGGAATCCAATAACTAAAGACTATAGGATTTGGCACCCCAAAACTTAAACCAAACAATGTCCTCGTTGTAATTCAAAAAGTGAGACAAATTAAGAAATGAAAGGAACTTTCCTGCTTTTATGGTGGATCTGCCTTAGTTTGTGATTTTTAGCTCTTTATTCCTGCAAAATAAACCAGCATCAAAATCCAAATTATTAAAATAAATAATAAAAATAAAATAAAATAAAATAAAGAAATTTTTATTGGTTGCCTTCTATAAGCGCTTGTTTTATAGTCTACTATTGTACTTTTCAATCTTCATCAAATATGATTTTGAAGAGGAATAAATGCACAATTCCTCTCCACTTGTTATCCATAATAGTGCTTCAATCTCTGACTATGAACTCTAAATATATGCCTACCTTGTCCTTCAAGTCTATTGCTTCAAAAGGGGAAACTTTTTCAATTATATAAGGACATGTCCATCTTGATCTTAACATACACAGGAAGAGTTTTACTCATGAATTGAAGAGAAAAACCTACTTTCCAAGAGCAAAATCATGCCTAAGAATCTATTTTTCATGCCACTTCTTTGTCCACTCTTTGTAGATTTTTGCATTTTCATAAGCATCATTCTGAAACCCATCCATCTCATTCAATTAAAGAAGTCTTTTTTCCTCTTCTACCATCAAATCAAAATTAAACTTCTTTACAAACTAATAAGCTTTATGCTCAAACTCAACATGAAGATGACATGCTTTTCCAAACACTAATCAATATGGAGACATCCTGATAGGTGTTTTAAAAGTTATACAGTATGCCCACAAAGCATCATCAAGCTTCTTTTCTCAATCCTTTCTATTGGTGTTGACTGTCTTCTCAAGGATATTCTTGATTTCTCGATTTGAAACTTCAATTTTGCCATTAGTTAGATGATGGTAGGCAAGTGTTATCTTGTGCTTACAACATATTTAGAGAGAATGTTGTCAAATAACTTGTTACAAAAATGGGTCCCTTCATCACTAATAATGGCTCATGGAATTCCAAAACTTTTGAATATGTTCTTATGCAGAAATTTGAGCACTACCTTTGAATCATTTTTTGTTGCAACAATTACCTCCACCCACTTTGATACATAATCAACTAATAACAAGATATAAACAAAGCCAAAAGAAGGAGGAAAAGGACCCATAAAATCAATTCCCCAAATATCAAATAACTCAACCTCTAAGATATGTTTTGATAGTAGCTCCTTACACCTTCAAATATTTCCCATACGTTGGTACTGATCACAAGTTTTCATCAAATTATAAATATCACGAAAAATAAAGGGCCAAAAGAAACCACTTTGAAGTACCTTAACTACTGTTCATGTTACTCCAAAATTTCCTCCATATGATGAGGAATGGAAATGATGGAAATGGCTTGCATCTCCTCTTCAGTTGTTTTATAATTCAATTAGGCTTTGTTTAATGTTAGGCTTGCATAGTATATGGCCCTAAACAGTTTGTATCGCTTTTTTCCTAACACTGTTCCAATTGCAAAGTCTCTTGCATCACACATCACTTCAAAAGTTTGACACTAATTAGGTATAATCATTACTAGTGTTGAAATTAGTTTCTCCTTGATTTCATTAAAGGCCTACAAACAAACATCATCAAAGTCAAATGTAGAATTTTTTTTCAAGAAGATTATATAAAGGTTTAGAGAGTTTAGAAAAAAAATTTATTAATCTTCTATAACATCCTGGATGTCCTAAACAGCTTATGATTCCCTTCACATTCTTTGGAGGTGGTATTTTTCTATTGTTTCAATTTTAGCTCAATCAAGCTCAATTCCTTTAGATGACACTCTATGCCTAAGAACAATCCCTTTTTAAACCATGAAATTACACTTCTCCCAGTTTAGGACAAGATTTTTATCTTCACATCTCTACAAAATAAGAGCCAAATTATCCAAACAATGATCAAAAGATGTACCAAAAATAAAAAAATCATCCATGAAAATTTCCATTATATCTTCCACTATATTAGAAAAAATAGCCATCATGCAACATTCAAATTTTTTTTGGCACATTGCACAATCCAAAGGGCATCCTTCTAAAAGCAAATTTTTTGTAAGGGCATGTGAATGTAGTTTTCTCCTAATCTTTGGGGACTATGGCTATCTAGTTATACCCTGAATAACCATCTAAGAAGAAATAATAGGGATATCTAGCCAATCGATCTAACATTTGATCAATGAATGGAAGTGGAAAATGATCCTTCCTTATGGCTTTGTTTAACTTTCAATACCTTATTATACCTCTACACAAATTACATTAGATTTATTACAAGCATAATAGATCATCCTATATCAAGGGTATTAAGAGATTATGTCTTCTTAGAAGATAATGAAGAAGGAAAAAGAGAATTTAGTAACCTTATGTTTTTTATTATCTCTTTGAAGATTATAGATACACTATATGTACAGAAACATGTAATTGTATAAACTTGGGATTACAATACCAAGTCTATTTAGGGCATGTAATTCAGTACGATCTCCTAGAAGAAGGTCCAATTGACTAAATTTTCGCCATAGAGTCAATTTGGCAATCAAAAACTCCAATTTAATAATTGTAGGAATTAAGAAAATAAAAAACTAAATTATCTTTAAAAATTATAGGAATTAACAACTAGCGTTAAATAGTTGGCCGAAAAATTGGTATAAGATCCATAGGAAGATTAATATAATATGGATGAAAAATTTAACACCATTAGTTTTAAAGACATTAATGGCATTAATTATAAAGTTTAGCGGCATTCTAGTATTTTCTGCAAACATTAAGGGCACAAGTGAAGATTTGCTAAACCTTAGGGTAATTTTAGATAATTTTCCCTATCAATTGAGATCTCTCTATGAACTACCTATTATTACCCTTACTTGATGCCTCTACAACAACTTGGTTTGACATACAAACTTGGCTCTCTTCTAAAGCCAACACCACCCAATGCGGTGTGATCAGAAACCAAAGACCAGTAAAATATAAATTAAATTGAACAAACAACCTTGCGGACCATCCTCAATCACGAGTCACCAATAATCACTATGGAACCACTTTCCACCACAAGTCTCAAATCTCCTATGTGGGACACAAAGTCAATCTACGTAACAAACATAGCTAATGATTTGAGATCTCTTCACAACAAACCAATCAATTTCACAATGTTGTGTCTCACACCAAAAGTAAAATAGTTACAAGCTTAACAGTTATGTACTCTATTTTACCCACAACACTGAAGTAAAACTACATAAGCTCTCCAATAAAAATTTGTGAAACAAATGAAATTTTTAGTGTGAATTTTGGAAAATTTTTGATACCATATGAATAGGTGAGGAGAAGAGAAATAATGGGGTATTTATCGAGAAATATCAACAACCGAATGACCTCGCCATGATCTTCGCAGACCACCTAGCCACCGTTTTGTCAAAGGGTGTGGTGAGGTCCTTGTCGATGGGTGGCAAGGTGACAAAAATTACAAAGTAATTTCCATAAATACCTGCATCAAAATTGAACCAAAATTCACCACTCATGGCCTGACATGCATACTAAAAAACCAACCTCATGGTATGAGAAAATATGCTCTCAATTATAGTATTCCTAACTATGTGCGTGTGTGTGCATTACTGATCTAAAGTAACTAACCTTACAGAGAGAAAAGATAAAAGAGTAAGTAAAATAAGCAGACTTTGTGTTTTGTACATGAGAAGCCAACACACAGATATAAAGAACAAACAAACTTGTAGTACGCACTACAAAAGGTTTGGTTTATAATGACTTTTTTATCTTGCTGTTATAATACAAATAATCCTTTATCCAATGATACAAGTTAAAATAAAAAATTACAACAAGCACCATATGATACAAAAAATTCTTATACAATGTTATAAATTAAGTAAATAATTAGAACAAGTTAATAAAATATATTATGCAAGAATTATGTTAGTTCAAAGAAAAACTAAACAAAATAGTTAATAAAAAGAACTCAAAAATAAAATGAAGTAAAATCAACAAAATAAAAATAAAATTAAAAAGAATTGAGTTAGTAATTAAATAAATAAATAAAAGAAAATTAAGTTAAAATTAAAAATTATAATTAATACAAAAATACTAAAAAGGAAAAATTCTAAAAATATAATTAAGTTAATAAATAAATAAATATGCAATGTCAAAAATTTTTAGATTTTTTTGAAATATCTTAGTCAAGTAATAACTAAGATTTTTTATTTTTTTTATTTTTTTAGATATTTAAAGTCAATTAATAACTAAGATATTTTTAGTTTTTATTTAAAATATCTAAATTCAATTAATAAACTAAATATTTTCATATTTTTTATTTTCAAATTTTTTCGTTTTTTATTTAAAATATCTAAAGTTAATTAATAAGTTAGATATTTTTTAGATTTTGGATTTTCAAAATTTTTAAAATTTTTAAATTAAAAATAAAATCATATCATGAATAGTTTTGAAACAAAAGTTTTTAGATATTTGATAATAATTTAAAATGTTATTCCTCCTTGGCAATGGGGCCAAAAACTTGTTGCACAAATTTTTTATTTGATAAATAGTTCGCAAGTGCACGAATCACTTTGTAAAAAGAAATAAGTATACTTTCAAGGTCAGTTTAAAAAGAAAATACGTGGTTTTAAATAATTTAACAAAACTCTTAGAAAGGAAAAAATAAACCTAAATATTTCATCACAATTGTTTTGGTTTGGAAAGTCTAAACTAATAATATAAAATTAAAAAAATAGAACAAATTCAACAAATAAATATTTAACACTCAATGAAAAATTTATGGAATATATTAGTTAGTTAATCATGCTTACTTAAAATTAATTATATTATTAAAGATATAAATTAAGGTTACTAATGATGGGAATCAATTTTGGTGTTAATCAATATCAATTAAAGTCTTTTGATGGAGACCAATTAATTGATAATGATTAAATTATCCTTTGTTCTTAAGGAATCAACAAATCATTTAAATCAATGCTTATTGTTGGGCTATCAATTTAAACTTTCATTTAAGGTGTCTAAATTAGATTTTAGATTGATGTATATGAACCGCAACTTTCATATATTAAATATATTATGAAAAATACATTCTCAATATATTTTTCAGTCATAAATCTCGTAACAGTAATTGAAATAGAATCATGATTTTAAATTAGATCTATATAATCAAATCCTTAAATCTAACTTTCAAATTTTAAATATATTACGAAAAATATGTTGTCGATATATTTTTTTGTGATAAACTTTGTAGAAATCTTAAATGAAGATATAAATTAAATTTATTTTATAAAAATATTTACTTAAATTAATATTTCACAAGCATAACAACATAACTAATATCTCATAGTAATTTTCAACCAAATATGCTTAGATTTAATAAATGATCAATAAATTAAAAATAGCATTCAAGATGATATATAAAATTAATTCTGTAAATATTCAAACAAAATAAAAATTAATACCTAAATGTATTCTTATAGATAACTTCAGTAGTAATTTGTTATCTGAAAAACCTCCAAACTGATCTATCTAAGCTGTTTATTGAATCGAAGCTACTACATAACTAGGAAAATAAAAACTACTAAGTGTATTTACAAATTAGAACTAACTTTGATTTTTGGGTGTCTTTTAAACTAAAGAGGGAGGGGGGGTTATAATTGGAAAATGATGAAAAAAAGGAGCAAATAGTGGATTGTGCCTCACGGCTCATATTGATTTTGGTATACGTTCTAAGAAGGTCGTATCGTGGCACACATATATTTTCACTGTGCCTTATGTTGGTCTATTTGTCTACAAATTTCTTTGTATTTAACCCTTTACAATTGGTTGTTACATATGTAAGGCTTATATATGTTATTCTTTTATTTTCCTAAGTTACAATTGAGTGCTTTCAGGCACAATTTTCCTGTGTTTATTATTTGAATCATTTTGAATCCAAAAAATACCTAAAAAACAACAAAACATACTCGTAATTTTGATATTTTCTAAAATAATGATATAATTACACAAATACAAATCTATTTTTGACATTGAAGTGCAAATAAATCAAGTAAAATTAGTTATTTTCAAGAATTCATCAAAACTATTCAAGTGAGAAGGCAATACTACCTGTCCATTGTTCCTAGTTGAAAAACAGTGAAATATTTTTCTAAGGAAGACAAGAAGTTGAATACAAAGTTCTTCATTACAGGAACTTGGGAGAGTCTCACAAAGGTGACTGGTAACAACCCCCAATTTCTACAATGTTGAAAGCTACTGGTGAGATTTTTCTTTTGATTTCCTTGGAGTAAACTTTATTTTATCTACTTTGTGAATTCTTTAAGCTTTTCTTTTTTCATATCCTAAAAACTAGTCTATTTTTCATTAACAAATTTGGTGATCTTAGCATAGAAGTTGTCAAGGCTTCTCACCCTTTCCTTCAAAATTATTTTCCTTTCTTGATCTGAGGCTTTGGGTTGAAGGCCAATGGCTTTTGGCCTTATATATAGGGTGAAATTGTTAGGATGCTCTAGGAATATTTATATTTCATTTGCTTTCTTCTTTTTTATGATTATGATATTTTCCGGATGTTGATTTGTAGTCCCTTTGCGAGGTGGAGCTACCTCTAATACACTTGAAATTAATCTAGAATCGTCTGAAGAAGCTACTTCCAAGATGGATCATGTTAAACCTTTATTTTCTAGTGAATAAGTTAGGTCTATGGATGTTTCAGCTAGGAAGTTAGCTTCAAGAAGCCAATGGTTATATCCTAGTGGGTGGAGGAAGTTGTTAGAACTACTGTGAAAATTCTCTATCCCTTGTGGCATCTCAAACTGTAGAAGGCTCTACCAAGAAGAGATCCTATATGGACTTTGGAGAGGGGTAGGTTCTGCCTATATGGGTAGCCATAGAAAGATTGGCCTCAGGAGTCTATGAAAAGTCTCTAGTCATTTTTAGAGATAATTCACATTGAAGGAGTTTTGTTTTTAATTTGTATTATATGATTACTCACTCTTATGAATATTATTCACTTTTTATATTGTTTATATACACTGAACTAATGAATAATGAGTCTTTTGAGACAAGTTGTTTGGGTATTTATGTTTTTTACTTTCAGTGTAAACATGAGCTTTCAAGATTCAAGCAAAGATGGTTTCATCGAATCATAGGATAATACCATAATGTAAAACTTTAATTTCCTATGAGAATTATGTAGTGAGAGAGAGGTTTTGTCATACGAATATACCAAAGGGGAAGATTGTAAGGTTTAGATGAGTATTGATAGTACAAAACATATAATTGTAATTTTAGTTTCTAGTTATGTCTTAAAATACATTTTTCAAGTTGAAAAACTTATCAAGACTTAATGATCACATCTCAGGTATATCTCTATTTCCATGCATGTTAGATTACATATTAGAGATATAGGATTAATATGAAAATAAGCTACTTGATTGATCAAGTAATGAAAAGATCGATTGAGTTATATTACTTGTTAAATTAATTATTTATATGAATATATTGATTGAGAAATTAATTCTTGATATATTAAGAATTAAATCTATCAAAATTAATGACTAGATCGATCTTTTTTTTTTTTTGAGAAATAATTAATTAATACACTGGATCGATCGAGAGGACATTCGATAGATCAAGCACTTGATTAAATCGATCGAGCAGCCATAGTTATGATTTTAAAACCTATTTTTATTATGAATTGAATTGGATTTTTACTATATTTCCCTTATTTCTTAAAACTCATTTAATTGATTTTATGGATAAGATGGTAATTTTACTTTGACCTAAATTACTTCAAAAATATTCTATACATAAAATCAAACCACACAATTGAAACTAACAACATAACAGTTTAATTGTGCTTATTCATTTCATTGTTTATTCTCTCTTATTTTTCTAAAACTATTGAAGTTTGCTTTTGCATTAAGTTAACTTATTAAACAATTGTGGTTGTGTTTGATGGATTAATAAGCCTACGATAAGTGAGATATTACGCTTTTAAATTAATTGTTCTAGAGTTGCTAGTTGTTGTTGATTTATCTAATATATTATTTAAATAAACTAGTTAAGGTTGCTAAATATTAAATTTACTCAAGGAAACACACTTGCACTTGTGTTTATATGCTAACTTTTTAGGTGACACCGATATATGTTCTATTAACTTGTTTGACACAAGTTTTTCGAAACGTTGGTCGAGATCCAAACACCTTTCTTGTAGAGAAAATGATGAAAGTAGTGGCTCATAAGTATATTACTTGGGGGCATTACCTTGGTCATTAGTTTTAGTCCTAGCCATGTAATTGACCTTATTTTTGAAAGTGGATAGTTAGGTGGTTCGGTAGATCGGTGGTTTTCCTCTTAGGACATTTGTGTGGCCTAGGTTTTTTTCACCTAAAAATCTTGTGTGTCAAGCTTTATATTTCCACATTACTTTATTTACATGCAATTACATGTCTGGACATTGTACGAATTTTTCATTTGTTATACTCAAGGAAACAAATTTTTTTCTTTCATCTTCCTCTGTGTAAGGTTGGTTACAGTGGATTAGAAATTCGCACGTGCACATAGTTGGGTACACTTTTTATGCAAGTATGCTTACACATAGCACATGATTAGTTTTAGTAGTGTGCTTGCTAGGTGAATGATAGGTTACTGGTGGTTTTTGGCTTATTTTGGGTGCATGTATTTGTAGAATTTACTCAACTTTTGTGGAAATGAAAAATGAAACTTTTTGGCACCTTTCCACTACCCTTGTTGTGGACCTCACTATCCCCCTATCCACCACCCTTGGCTAGGTGATTGGTTTGATGGTTAGAGAGGTGGTCGGTCAATTGCTATAAATACCACCTCATTAATTGCTTCTTTAATTCATAAAAATGCAAAACTCTATCAAAATTTCCATTGATTCAAATTCCATATTCACTAATTATATTTGTAATTTTGATACGTTTGTGTGAGCGTAGAATAGTGTGAGTTGTTATTTTTATTGGTGAGTGAATACTTTTCTATATAAGTAGTATTCAAAGGTTGTGTTAGTTTATTCTACACACTACTGTTCTGTAGCATCCGATCATATCACATTAAGTGGGGTTGGCTATGGAGGATAGCTAGGTTTTTATATCGAACCAAGTCATTATGGGAGCAGCAATATGTAGTTATGATAATGATCCCAACTGATAGAGGTAATATTGGTTTTATTTCTTTCTGAGTAGTAACTATTATATTGATTAATTAATTATTTTCTATTGAGTGGTTGCCTTAAGTAACCTGAGGATGTTACCATATAAATACGGTCTCTATGTATGTTATGGGAATAACAATATGTAGTTATGATAAAGGTCCCAATAGAGGTAATATTGGTTTTATTTCTTTCTGAATTGTAACTGTTATATTGATTAATTAATTATTTGCTACTGAATGGTTGCTTTAAGTAACCTGAGGATGTTACCACATAAATATGGCCTCTATGTATGTTTACCTCATTATATCTTGTTTTATGCATGCTCTATATTGGTGCTAGTATAATTTGAGTTTGAATTGTGTATATCTTGGATTTTGGTATGTGTCGTTGTGTTTTTCATGGGAAGAAACAAATTTAGGACATATTTATGATAATCTCATGGTTGATGAGTTTATGTGTTTAATTGTGTAGTGTTTTGACATGAATAATGAAAGGGGGAGATTGTAAGTCCCGTTATACTTATATATGTGTGTTGGTTTCGCGTGTACAAAATATGGTGTCATTTTTCATTTTTACTTAGTGTATTTGTCTTCCTCCATGTAAGGTTGGTTACTCTAAATTAGTAATTTGTAAACCTTGGTCATTTCTACTTGATATTATTTTCCTCATTTTTTTACATTACATAAAGTAGCTTGCTTACTTAGCACTTGTTCTAAGGATCTAATCAGAGTCAAACTTGGATTTGAGAAAAAAACCTCTCTTATTAGCTAGAGTACATGTGTACATGCACACACTTAGGTACACTTTGTATGCAATCTTGTTTACACACACTCTAGGGTTGGTTTTAATGGCTTTTGGCTTGTTTCATGTACGGGTATTTGTAGATTTTAATCAACATTTTTGGAAACAAAAAATGTGACTTTTTCGCACCTCACCACCACCTTCTTCATGGACTTCACCGCCATTCTTTCCACCACCCTTAGCGAGGTGGTTAGAGAGGTAGCTAGTAAAGTGGCCGATCGATTACTATAAATACCCCCCTATTAATTGCTTCTTTAATTTGAAAAACCAGCCAAAAATCTATCAAAATGTTCATTGATTCAAATTCCATAATCACTAATTATATCTTTAATTGTAATACATTTGTGTAAGTGTAGAATAGTGTGAGTTGTTATTTTATGTGGTGAGTGAATACTTTTTCGTGGGAGTAGTATTGAAAAGTTGTGTTAGTTTATTCTACACACTACAGTTCTATGGTATCTAATCACATCACATTAAGTGGTGTTGGTTAAGGAAGATAGTCGATTTTGTGTGTCAAACCAATTCATTG
The DNA here is from genome assembly GCA_030763125.1 of Hippophae gyantsensis. NCBI lineage: Eukaryota > Viridiplantae > Streptophyta > Magnoliopsida > Rosales > Elaeagnaceae > Hippophae > Hippophae gyantsensis. Next base: position 48,916,569 of record CM061031.1, on the reverse strand, counting down.
CGAAAACAGTAAACATGGGTACCAATGGGCAATTTAGACGAGGTCCCAGATGAGGATGTTACCATATAGATATAATCTTTATGTGGATTTACCTCATTATATCTTATGTTATGCATGCTCTAGTGTGGTTCGAGCATAATCTAAGTTTGAATTATATATGCTAAAACATACTACTATTTAAACTCTGATTAGAACACTTTTTAAATCTTTATCTACTTTTTAGTTTACTTATAATATCTATCATTGTTTGTTGTCTGCTATTTTGATATTATATTGTTATTGCTTCTGTTGAGTTTTCTACTTTCAAACTTTTATTCTTTACAATACTTGCGAGGACGAGTCCAATAGGAGTCTATATCTCCTTACCTGTGTGAGTACTATGTTATGGACTTTTTTAGTGTTATTAGTTTAGACTTTCCCAACCTAAACAATTCTGACATAATGTTTAGGTTTATTTTTCATTTCTAAGAGTTTTGTTGAATTATTTAAACCATGTTATTCCTCTTTGGACAGACCTTAAAGTGCACTTATTTCTTTTTTCAAAGTGATTCATGCACTTGTGAGCTATTTATCAAGTGCAAAATTTGTACATCACATGGTGCTTGAAGGCTAGGAGCCAATCCTTGAGCCACTTTGGAGGTTCAACTACCCATTCAACCTATCATAGCTTATGGGAGCTAATCCCTTATATATTTTGAAGCTAATGACTATGTCTAACAACTTCTTTATTAAGAGATAAAAATACCAATTTAAAGTGATCCTTGGAGGTTAGGAATTGATCCTATAGCCTTTTTAGAGGATCAAATTTGTGTTGAACCTATCATAGCTTGAGGGATCTGGTCCTTTCGATATTTTATAAGGTAAGGACTATTTCCAAGAGCTTCTTTATTAGGAGCTTAAGTTAATGCTTTGACATAGTCCCTAGAGGCTAGGAGCTAATCCTAGAGCTTATTTGGAAGATCAACTTTGCATTGAACTTATTATAGCTCGTAGGAGCTGGTTCCTTTGATATTTTGAAGCTAGGGACTATATTCTAGAGCTTCTTTATTGAGAGCTTAAGGTAATTATCTGGATCTAATATAGAGAAGTATTCTTAAATCTTTCATCTATATCAATTGTATAGTTAGAGTGAAAACTCTATTTCAAAGATTTTTACAAGAATTTCTATTTAAAAATATATTGACAACATATTTTTAGTAGTAATTTTAAAATCTAAAAGTTTGTTTCTCGATACTTAAATCATAAATCTAATTTTGACACCTTGAAAGTCTAATTACATGCTTGGCCTTAAGCAATAATTAGATTGATTGATAATTTCTTAGAAATAAATCATAATTTAACAATTAATCATCTTAGGATATTAACTACTTTGTTATTAATAAAGAATTTAATCTCTATTTTAGGATATTTTTTATTAAAAAGGGACAATCAATAATCTTAACTCATATCTTTAACTCATATGTGAACCTATCAGTTCATTTCTATACATAAAATCTACTCGTATATACCTTTGAATGAGTGTTTGAACCAATAGGATCGGTGTTATTGAGAATATACCTTGTAAGGTTAAAGTCGAAGCGAATTCGAATTCCTTGCACTTAGATTGGGTAAATTTAATATTGATTCATTTTTTATTTGAATACAAAAGTGATTTTCATCTAATTATTAGAATAAACTAGTAATGTTTAGAATATTAAAATAATTTATGCTATGGATTTTAATTTTAATCATAGAAAAGATTAAAAAGCATGAGAAGTTTTTGTTATCTTTTTACTTTGTTTCAAATTTTATTTGTTTATGTATTATTTATTTATTTTTGTATTTTTAATTTGATGTTTGTGGGCGTCATCTTTGAAAGCCTTCATGAGACTTAAGCTCATCCACTAGGGAAACTTAGTGGTTTAAAGGCATGTTAAATACGTTAAATGCAACTTTATCAATCTACGAAAATAATTTAGGATAGTTTAATTTTATTTTCTTACCATTTATGTTAAGAGACTAGCAAGAAACGGGTTTGGGGATGTGTTGAATGTTCAAAAGCACTCAATATATCGTGATTTAGGTTTATTAATTGATTAAGTCGATTTGTACTTGCTAAGTTTTACTATCATTTTATACCAATCTATCATTTCCGAATCATAGGTATATTTGTTTATTTTTTAGGCATTTTCCTGTAGTAGTTTAAAGTTCTTCTCTCACTTGAGAGTTGAAAAAATTATATTTTATGTAATAGATTAGTTTCAATTCAATAATTAAGTATAAAAGTTCTGCTTGGATGTTTTCTAGAATAGAAATAATACAAGGATTTTGTTAATGTATATTTTAAATGTATTATTTTCAAATTATCTTTATGTGTTTTTTTGCATGATATATTTAATGTTCTGATCAATCATTAAAATATGCATATATAAATATAATTAATATTTGATATTAGTAATGTTGTTACGCTTGTAAAATATTAAAGTAGATTAAACATTTTTCTAAAATGAATTAAGTTTTATTTCTTCATCAAGATTTAAACAAAAGTTTGTGAAAAAAAAGTATATTTTTTTAGTATTTTTCGTAATAAATAAGAGAGTTATATTTATGAATGAATTATTTAGATCTAATTTAGAATTAATTCTTAGATGTTATATGAAATATTATTGATCTAGTTTAGAGAATTCTATTTCAGAAGTTTTAATAAGATTTGTTATTGAGAATATATTGACGACATAGTTATTTTAATAGATTTAAAACATGAAAGTTAGTTTCTCGATACTTAAATCATTCATTTAATTTAGACACCTTGATGAGAGTTTAAACTGTCGGCTCAACCGAAGGTGGAAATTAAATGGTTTATTAATTTCTTAGAAAGAGAACATAATGGAATTAAAGTTTAAATTGTTAGCCTGACTGAAGGTGGAAAGTAAAAGTTTAATTAACAAAGAAAATTATCAATGTCTGAGGATATTTTCATTTATTTAAGAAAGAATCAATAATCTTAACTTATGTTTTTAATAGCTGACTTAATATTGAGCAATCATAATCACATAGCTAGTGTATCCCATAAATTCTCCACATTATGATAAATGTTTAATTGTGGAAATATTTTTTGAATATGTCTTTATTTTCATGTCAAACCCAAACTTTGTGAGAAATGTTTAGGTTTTATTTTTGTTTTTAAGAATTTGTTGAATAATTTAAAAACAGCATGATTCCTCTTAATTTTGAGATTCGAAGTATGCTTATCACTTTCTATAAGTGATTCATGTACTTGTGGGCATATTATAAATTATACAAAATTTGTACGCAATAATTTTATGCATCAAGGGTCTGAGAAGGCCTATTAAGGAGCCCCTCATCTACCCTCGAGAAGTAGATGAGAGGTTTGCATGATTTCCTCTTTATATGCTGAATTTTCTTGATGTTCTGTTCCCACTTCTCTTTTTAGGTGACAATCCTCTTTAGTAGAGGAGCTAGGTTCTTCGATAGGGACTCTATGGACATCTTTCTATCCATTTGTATTCATACACTACCAATCAGCATGCCTGTGAATTACTTCAGGAACTTCGTGCATGGGTTGTACCACTAGAGTGTTATTAGAATCATGATTTTAAGGTGATAATTGTGTTGTTCCAGAGTTTTCATCCTCTGGTTCATGGAGTGCAATTGGTCTAGCATTTTTTGAGTGATGGATGTTTGATTAGAAATATTGCAAGATAGTGTCTCATCACCTTCTTGTTAAAAGGTTACATTTTTATGATTCTGATCGTCTTTTGTGAAAAATGCTTATGTAGTTGGTGCTAGTGTCATGCAAGAATAGACCTCTTATGACATTTTTATGGTTTTCCTCCAATCCCAAATTTGATCAAAAGAAAGTTCCCATAGACGGTGCAAAAATGTTGATACGGATTCCTAAGTAGTTTCTTTACAGCTTGAAACTAGTAGTTAACGTTTGAACCTAATGGAAGACTAAAAAAGGGGTTGTGCTTCCAATTGGACTTTGACAATCAAGTTAGATAGGTGAGGTTGAGTATGTTTATTCTAAGGTTTCTAGTGCTTGTGATTGTATATGAAATTAGGGTTATTCTTAGATTGCCCAAAATATTCAATGTATCTTTTTAGGAGATTGTATTATCCTTTTATAGTGATTTGTATGTGTAACTTTTGAGGATTTTGGAGATAATATTAATCCTTTAATAGCCAAGAATGCAACTTGTTTGGACTAGAATTAGACAAGGAATAGGACTCCCATTTACCTAGTTATCTAATCGAGCATGAAGAGGAGTCCTTCTAATGATAATTTTTTTAAGAAGATGATGTATTAGATACTGGGAACTCATAAGCTTTGATCTGGAGGCAGGTCAAATGCAACTTTGTTTAATAAAACAACATTGTATAGATTTCCATTTGCTTGTGGAGCTGATATCTTAGGCCTTTAAGGTCCTTAAGAGAGTGGACATTTTTCTATAGGTCAATTGGGGTGCTGTATATGTGAAGGAGTTGTTCCTAATAGTTATGAGATTAAGGGAAGTTATTGGGAGCTTCCTATCAGCATCTATTAGGGTCCAAGATTAATGTACAAAAACTTGATAGTCAAATTTTGTAAATTTATAATAAGCTCATAAGTGCATGCATCATTTGAAAAAAAGTGATAGACATACTTCTAAGGTCGATCTAAAGAGAAATTGTGTGGTTTTAGATAATTTAAAATTTTCCTAAAAAATGAAAAATAAGCCTACATATCATGTCACAATAATTAGGTTTTGAAAATATTAATCTAATAATATATAATTAAAGATAGAAATAGGATTGATTCAAAGTATTTTAAGAAGATAAACAATTATCACTCAATGAATAATTTATGTGAATTATTAGCTAGTTGAAAATCCTTAGAATTAATTAGGTTATTACAAATATAAATTTAGATTATTGATTTTTCCTTTTTTTTGTATGAAAATTTCTTTTGGTGGGGATCAATTTCTTTAATGATCAAATCAATTAAATTTATCAAGCGATAGGGAATTTATGATATATATTAGTTAAATAATCATACTTGTTCAATATTAAATAGGTTTTTAAAGATATGAACAAAGATTATTAATTCTCTTTTATACATACAAATAGAAGATTAATTAAGTCTACCATTTTTTGTTAATTAAAATCACTTACCGTCTTCGGTTGGGTCTAGCAGTTAGTTTTAAATTATGCTTCATTTCTAAGAGATTAATGAACCACGGAATTGCCACCTTCAGTCAAGTCTAACAATTTAAACTCTTATCACATATTCTAAGTTAAGTTAATGATTTAAGTATCTAGAAACTAACTTTTATATTTTTAAAATCCTATTAAAAATATGTCATCAATATATTTTTATATAGTAATTATTATAAAAATCTTTGAAATAGAATTTTCACTCTAACTATACAATTGATATAGATCAAAGATTTAGGAGCACTACTCTAAATCAGACCCAGATAATTAAATCATAAATCTAACTCTCTTGTTTACTATGAAAAATACTACATTGATATACTTTTATTTAACAAACTAATTTTTAAATATTGATGAAGAAATTAAACTTAATTCATTTTATAAAAATGTTTTACCTACTTTAATATTTCACAAGCATAACCACATTTCTACTATCCCATACTATTTATAGCTAGACATACCCAGTTCAATAAATGATCAATAAAATAAACATATAGCATGTAAAATAACACTTAGAGAATATATGAAAGGAATACATTTAAATATTCATCAACGAATTCTTTAGAATTGCTTTTGTTTTGGAAAACTTTCAAAGAGAATTGTTGCCCTGTATATTGATATAAAACTAAAACTATTACATAATGTAGATTTGTTCAACTCTCAATTGAGAGAACTTTAAACTAATAAAATAAAACCTTACGAAAGATTAAAAAACTGAGAGATATAAAGGATTAAGAGATAATGGAATGATTTTTACAATAGAAATATGATCTTATATATAGGGAGGGGAAAGGAGACAAAATGTGAAAAAATTAGCTTGGCACCACGGCATAGATCTTTTACAAAATTTGGCATACACATCTTGTACATGTTTTTAAGCACGATATTTTATACTTGGACTGTGGCACCTAATGTTTACATTCTACGGCCCTATCATATCTAAGAGTTATTTGATATTTTTTCGTTTTGCTTCACAACATAGCTTATAATATATCTATGACGTAGATCACTTCAATCTGCATTACCTAGAACCCTTTTTCTTGTATTTATTTTTTTCAATTTTAAAACATATGTAATGCTTCACATATATTTTCTTTTAAATTCTCTAAGTTGTAATAGAGTGCTTTAAGTAAATTTCTTCAATGGTCTGAGAGGGCCTAATTTTGTATGTAATAATTTTGTACATCAATGGTCTGAGAGAGCCTATTAAAGAGCTCTTCATCTACCATTGCAAAAGTAGATAATATATTTACATGAGTTCCTCTTTATATACTAGAATTTTCTCAAGAGTCAATTCCCACTGATTCTTTCTTACACTTTGGTGGCAATCCTTCTCAGTAGAGGATCTGGGAGCTTTGGTAGGGACTCTATGAACATCTTTCTATCCATTGGTATTCAAACTCTGCCTATCAATACCTCTATGAATTACTTCAAGAGCTTCGTGGGTGGTTTATGCCATTAAACTATTATTTGAATCATGATTTTATGGTGCTGATTACGTTGTTTTATAGTTTCTATCGTTCATGGAAAGAAATTGGTCTAGCATTTTCTAAGTGATATACATTTGATCAGCCATATTGAAATTTATTTTATGATCACCTTCTAGTTAAAGGTTAGGTTATTCATGATACTCAATTGTCTTCTGTAAACAATGCTCGCGTAGTTGGTGCTAGTACCATGCATGAATAGACCACTTACGAAGTTGATGACTTGCATAATTTGACATAATTTATTACTTCTCAACTTTAATTTTAGTCTAATTTTATTTATTTTTTATTGATTTTATATTTCATTATTATTATTTAAATTTTATTGCAAATTGGAAGATAATGAAGATTCAAAATTTTAGAATCATATCATATAAGGACTCTTAAATTTAAATAAAGATTTATTTAAATTAAGATGCCTTTATATATATATATAACATGTGCATAGGAATAGCCAGGGATGCCAAATAAATCAAAATAAAAAGAGCAGAGAGGAGCAAGAATGACGACCAATGGAAAAAAATAAAGAAAAGCGAAACAAAATTGAAAGGGGAGTCAGCCACCAGACTATAGAGACGCCGTAAGAATAAAAAAAAGATTCAGGGACTGCGTACGAACTGGGAAAAAGAGAAAGAAAATCTGAGAGAAGATACGAAACCAAATTCTTTTTGCGATTAAATTTTCTTTCAATTATTCTCAGAATATTATGGTGAATTCGTTTATGTTAAATTTAATTTTTAGCATGAACTAATTTTTCTTTATTCAAGGAAAGAGATGTAATTTAATTCCAAACTATGCTTGATTTTCTGTGTTAATTTGAATTATTTCTCTTCATCTTTATCTAATTTATTATGAGCTTAATGCTTCTAATTAATTGGCCATTAATTAGATGATTTTAGTCTTATGATTTACTATGAGATTTTCAAAAGATACAAGCACTTACTTTTGGGTAGATGTCATTGAGCAATGTGTAGTAGAATCCTTTCAAGAAGATATGCTAGTCGATCACCTAGAACGATCATTGTAGTATGTTACATCATTTAGCAAAGAAGTGGAGAGGCTGGAGCCAATGGTAGCAAAGAAGGTTTTGTAATCTGTACAGAAAAAGTGTAGCAAACTACAACTCCAATGTTGAAGCAATTGCCTGAGAATCTTCACTGTACATTCTTGGTTGATAATTACACCTTTCCAATGATTGTTGCAACATCACTTACATGCAAAGAAGAGGAAAAGTTACTATGTATGTTAAGGGAGCATAGAACATCTTTGGGATGGATTATATCTTACATAAAAGGTATAAGTCCATCCATTTACATGCACAAGAATCTAATGAAGGAACCTTACAAACTATAAATTAAGCCCTAAACAAGATTAAACCCAGCAATGAAAGAAGTTGTGAGAGCTAAAATTTTGAAGCTCTTAAATATTGGAATTATTTATGCTATTTTAGACAACTCATGGGTAAGTCCAGTGCATGTTGTACCAAAAAATGATGTTTATGATGGTGGTGAAAAATGATAATAATGAGCTTATTCCTACAAGAATATTCATAGGTTGGCCTATATGTATAGATTACTGCAAGTTGAACAAAGCAACAAGGAAAGATCATTTTTCACCTCTATTCATTGATCAAATGTTAGATTGATTGGCTAGATATCCCTATTATTGCTTCTTGGATGGTTGCTTGGGGTATAACCAGATTGCCATAGCCCCCGAAGATCAGGAGAAAACTACATTCACATGCCCTTATGGAACATTTTCTTCCAGAAGGATGCCCTTTGGATTGTGTAATGCTCCATCAACATTTCAACATAGCATGATGACTATTTTTTCTCATATGGTGCAAAATATAATGGAAATTATCATGGATAACTTTTTGGTTGGAAAAGCATGTCATCTCCCTGTTGTGTTAGAGCATAAAGCTTATAGGGCTATAAAGAAGTTTAATTTTGATTTGAAGGTAGCAAGAGAAAAGTGACTTCTTCAATTGAATGAGATGGATGAGTTCCTGAATGATGCATATGAAAATGCAAAGATCTACAAAGAATAGACAAAGAAGTGGCATGATAAACAGATTCTTAGGAATGAGTTTACTCCAGGACAACAGGTTTTGCTTCTCAATTCACAACTAAAACTCTTCCCAAGTAAGTTAAGATCAAGATGGACAAGCCCTTATACAATTAACAAAGATTTCACTTTTGGAGAAATAGACTTGAAGGACAAGGAAAGGAATATATTCAGATTTAACGGTCAGAGATTAAAGCACTATTATGGAGAACAAGTGGAGAATAATTTTGCATTTATTTCTCTTCAAAATCATGATTGATGAAGATTGAAAATCTGGCTGTAAACTATAAAATAAGTGCTTATATGAGGTAGCCCATAAACTTTCTTTTTTTCTTTTATTTTATTTTATTTTATTTTATTATTATCTATTTGAATAATTTGGATTTTGATGTTGATTTATTTTGCAGGAATAAAAATTGAAAATTACAAACTAATGCGGATCCACCATAAAACCAGGGAAGTTTCTTTCATTTCTTCAATTTGTCTCTTTTAAATTACAATGAGGATATTTATTAGTTTAAGTTTGGGGTGTCAACTCCTATAGTCTTGAGTTGTTAAATTATCTTATCAAGCATGTATTTGAGTATGATTGAATTCACTATGACTTTGAAATTTGTGATTGAGGATGGTTTTGAGAAAAAAAAATTCAAAATATGCTATTATGTTAGTTAGAGTTTTGTGGCTACATTGATTTAAATCTTTGTCCTTGAAAATAATTGAGCACATGCTAAATTTTTCTCTACTCCATTTTGTCTATGAAGATAAGGAGTTGAATTACCTGGGTTAGGAAAAGTTTAATCTTGCTTTGCTCCAGAATCCGTCGATGGATCCTTTAGGCGAAATCCTAATTGGTACCAAATATTAGAGAAATAATCTAGGCAATTTTTTTCATAACCAAAAAGCTTTCCCAACCGTCCTAATTATCACGCTATCATTGCATGGTGTATTCCCATAGTCAACCTCCTTGAGCCTTATTTTACATAAGCCTTATTTGTTCTTTTAACTACATAAACCATTCCCAATCTAAGCCTCAAAAACCATGAACTTACCTTAAATTTTGAGAAAATACTTTGCTAAAATTTTCATTTAAAAAGAAAGTTCAAATTTAATAATTCACATTATGTTTGAATTATTTGATTAAAGTGTAAAAAAAATATAAAATAAAGAAAGTGAAAGGCAAGAATCGAAAAAGGGTTAAAGTGGTTGAAGTTAGTAAAGACTATGTATCAAGACAACCACGTGTTCAAAGAAAAAGAAAAAAAAAGCACTCCAGTTATTGAGTTGACAACAATATTGTCATCGGTATGAGCATATTGTTGGAAAGAGTTGTGATGTGAATCCTGTGGATATTGTTTTTACTGTTATTTTTCTACCAAGTATTTTTCCAGTTTTCATTGATTATCCATATCCATTTTTTCTTAGCCCTCACCCTTTGGCCTATCATTACAACCCTGATTAAAGACCTTTTGATCTCTAATTTTGGTATTTGATTACATTAGTGGAGAGGATTTATAAATATTGGACTTATGGAGTTAAGTTTTGAGAGAATTCTTTTGATTTCAATTGTTCTACTTTTATCTGAATTTGTTGGTGGTTTGGAGATAAATTAACTATTTCACACACACACACACACACACACTTAAGGACTTAGCTTTAGATTGAAGTAAATTGACTATTAGTGATAAAATCTAAATTTAGATCATGGCTTGGTGAGTGATGGTAATTATCTATGCGGTCTTGTTGACACTGTTTACAATTGTCTTATCTTTTATTTTCTTTTTGTTTGAGGACAAACAAAGTTTTAAGTCTATGAGTATTTGATGACTTGGATAATTTGACATAATTTATCACTTCTCAACTTTAACTTTAGTCTAATTTTATTTATTTTAGACTTCATTATTACTATTTAAATTTTATTGCAGATTGGAAGATAATGAAGATCCAAAATTTTAAATGCATATCATATAAGGACTCTCAAATTTAAATGAAGATTTATTTAAATTAAATTTAAATTAAGATGTCTCTAAATAAATAAAAAAATAAACAAATATATATATATAAGAGGAATAGCGAGGGAGGCCAAATAAATCAAAACAAAAGGACCAGAGAGGAGCAAGAACGGCGGCCAACAAAAAAAATAAAAAAAAGTAGAAAAAAATTGAAAGGGGAGTCAGCCGCTAAACTATAGAGACGCTGTAAGAATAAAAGAAAAGATTTAGGGACTACGTAGGAATTGGGTAAAAGAGAAAGAAAATGCAGGAGAAGACACGAAAGTAGATTCTTTTTGTGATTCAATTTTCTTTCAATTCTTCTCTGAAAATTATGGTGAATTTGTTTATGTTAAAATTAATTTCTAGCATGAACTAATTTTTATTTATTCTAAGAAAGAGATGTAATTTAATTCCAAACTATTCTTGATTTTCTATGCTAATTTGAATTATTTATCTTCAACTTTGTTTGATTTATTATGAGTTTAATGCTTCTAATCAATTGGCCATTAATTAGATGATTTTTGTCTTATGATTTACTATCGAAAGAGGAAATTATAGGATAGATATGGAATATTTCGGCATAGGTAAATATAGAGATCGAAAGACTTGTATGAACCTTTGTAGTTTAAAAATCATTGGTCTTAATGCTTTCTTGCTTTATTAAATTGCATACTCTTGTGTAAATTAATGAACAAAATTATTTTTAATTGACTGTTGAAAGAGGCTTTTGGATATTTTGGAGATTGCTAACAAATAGAAAGAATTAAATTTAATTATCTAGATGAGTAAAGCTTAGTGAGAGATTAGGTGAAATCTATTTTCTAGAAGTTTTCTTCCTATTAATTTGATCTCTAAAAAACATCTTTATTTTATTTTGCGTATTTTCTTTAATTGATTTTATTTTAAATTTCAATTACAATAAACTTAGTGATTTTTCTAGATAAAATTGAGATTAATATAATTTTGGTATTTTTTCAAAAATAAGTTAACAATCCCTGAATACACTTTTCTTATCACTTTATTATAAAACTACGATACTGTGCACTTGCATTTTTGCACTAATCAAATTTTTTTATGGTTTTTCTAAAATCCCAAATTGGATCAAAAGAAATTTCTCATAGACGGCGCAAAACTATTGATGCAGATTCCTGCAAAGTTTCTTAAAAACCTAAAAACACTAGTTAACGTTTGAATCCAATGGAAGACCAAAAAATGGGTTAGTGCTTTCAATTGAACCCTAACGGTTAAGTCAGATAGGTGATCAATGGCGAAGAAAGTGAGGCTAAGTGTGTTTATTCTAAGGTTGCAATTGGTGGTGATCGTATAGTGATAATTGTATATTATATAGTTATTTTGTCCATTTTATTATTTATAATTGCTACGTTCTTAATATTTTTAGTTAATTTTAATGTATTAAATTAATATTTACTTTTAGTTTTTTAAGGAATATATTTTTAAGGAAAATTAAAGAATTTGTATTAAAACAAGGACTTAATTGCAAATAATAAAAGCTAAAAATATAATTGAAATTAAAAGAGGGCTTAATTGCAAATATCAAAAGTTTAAAAGTTAAATTAAATTAAATTGGAGGGCTAAAAAGCAATTAAATAAAACTTTTTTTTTTCTACGCAGGAAATAAAAACACGCGCGTCATGCACCGTCAGATCAGAAATCAACGGTGACGATCAGGTGCCTGAGATGCACCTATGACACAGGTGAGTGGACATGTTTCCCAGGTGGCACACTGCTTAACGTGTAGTGTGGGGCCTACCTGGCCACACTAGCCGGCGTATAGGGTGGGACACACGTGTCTACTGCGTGAAACATTCCAGTGCAACAAGGTCCATGTAAACTGTGTGCGCCTTCCCATTCCACCAAATACAAAGATGCCATGTGTCTTGATTATTTCTCCAACAAATCAGATGTCGATACGTGATATGAGTTTTGTAAAATAAAAACATAGAAACAATGCACGTTTTCCAACAACTTCTGCGTTACCCGGGTGTCTGCAAAAGAAATTATCCCGTATGACGCGGTCCACGTGCGCCTTCTCATCACATCGTATAAAAGGCTACCACATGTCTCGTTATTTCTTCCAGCCAATCAGATGCTGACACGTGGCATGCGTGAATTGAAATGAAAATGCAGAAATGGCACACGCTTGTCTCCCATAAGTATTTAAATAGTATTTTCGCTATAATTTTTTGTCTCCCACACGTGTATTAATTATTATTTTTGTTGTAATATTTCTCTCCCGCGTGTCTAACAAAATATATTTTATGATGTATTTTTTTTAGAGTGTTGGAGCTATAAATGGGGATTATTGCGAAAAATTAAGGGGGGTAGGACGGAGCCACGCAGAAGCCATTTTTGGCTTCTGTGGTATTCAGCGTAGTAGAAATTAGAGAGCAGAAACAGATTCTAATTTTCTTTTGTTCTTCATCTAATATTTCCTTAAATGCTTTAATATTTGCGTATTGTAATTTTAATTTTTGTTATGAAGTAATTTAATTTTTCTAGGATTGCGTTGTAACTTAATTTTTGAAGCTTGAATAAATTATTTTTGAAAGATTTATGAGATTTTTAATTTGTTCATTCTATTTGTGCTTAATGGTTTTGATTGATTGGAAGATTAATCAATTGATTTGTGACACATAAATAAACTTGAGAAAGGCATTTTTGTGAAACTTAAATAAACTTGAAAAATGCATTTTCGTGTAATTGCTCGTGGACAGAATAAGATATATATATATAAAGGATAGGAATATACCTTTATTGTATGTGTGGCTATTTGAGATCTTTGAACGTAATGAATCTTGGTGAATTTAATTCTCATAGAAATAAAATGAATTATTTTAGCGAGATGTGTCTATATGGAGCTCGGAAGAGATGTATGGATAAAATTAGGAGTTCTTGGTTGACAAATTAAATTTATAAAAAATATAAATCAAGAGAAAGTAATATGATTCGAGTGGATTAATTTGGTGAATACTACAATCCTAGAATTTTCTTATTTATTGTTATAAAAAATCAGTTTAGTTAAACATCTTCCAACTTTTCAATCGTTTGGATAAATCAGGCTGAAACAATTTTAGTACTTGACAAACTGTAGTAACAAATCTTCGTGGGAACGATAACTTACTTATCAATTTTATTACTTGTGACCGTGTATACTTGCACGTTTTTATGTTCTCTTAAAAGAGACAACATATATGAAATTAATTTTGTTCTTAGATTTCCCAAAAGATTCAATGTACCTTTTTAGAAGATTGTTTTAATCTTTTATTGTGACTTGTATGTGTTACTTTGTAGGATTTTGGAGATAATCTTAATCCTTTGAAAACCATGAATGTAACCTGTTCGGATTTAGATCAAATAAGGAGTGGGAATCCCATTTACATAATTACCTAATTGGGTATGGAGAGAAGTCCTTCTAATGATATAATTTTGAAGATGATGATATACCAAATAGGAGGAACTAATAAGCTTAATTTTGGAGACAGGTCAAATGATGCGTTTTTTAATTAAACAACATTGTGGAGATTTCCATTTGCTTGGGGAGTTGATCTTTTAGGCCTTTGAGGTGCTTAAGAGAGTAGAGATTGTTCTATAAGTCAATTGGGGTCCTGTGATATGTGAAAGAGTAATTCCTAATAGCTATGAGATTAGGGGAAGTTGTTTGAAGCTTCCTATTAGCTTCTATCAGGGTCCAAGCTAGTAGAAGCCCAGTAATGCATAAAAGATTAATAGTCAAATTTTATAAATTTATAATAATCTTACGAGTGCATGAATCATTTGAAAAATGTAATAGGCATATTCTCAAGGTCGGTCTAAAGAGGAACTACGTGGTTTTAAATAATTCAACAAAATTCTTTTTAAAAAATGAAAAATAAGCCTAAACATTCTGTCACAATATTTTCGCTTTGAAATTATTAATCTAATAACATATAATTAAAGATAGAAATAGGATTGATTCAAACAACTCTAGGCAGATGAAAAATTATCACTTAATGGAGAATTTATGGAAATTATTAACTAGTTGACCATGCTTTATTAGAATTAATTAGGTTATTAAAGATATAAATTCAGATGATTGATTTTCTCTTTTTTGCATGAAAAATTCTTTTGATGGGGATCAATTTCTTTGCTAATCAAATCAATTAAAGTTTTTTACCGTGTGATGAGGACTCAAAACTACTTAATGTATTGTAATTTTATGGATGCTGAAAGATTCCACGACCCTGCACATAACTAGGGTAAGAAGATACAGTATAGAACAAAACACACTTACACAGTTGACATAACAGAAGCATAAAAAATATAATATCAAAAAAGCAAACAACTTATAGCAGTAAATATTACATATAAAAACATAAATCAAGTAAACAAAAATGATTTCTAATCAAAGTTTATGATTATGTATACATACATAAAAATCAAATTACACTAGCTTAATAACTGATCATGCATAACTAGTCATATAATATTTGTAAACACATATAGAGACCACATATATGTGGTAACATCCTCAAGTTGTTTAAGGCAACCACTTAGTAGTAAATAATTCATTAAATAACAAACAAGTTATAACTCTGATAGACAATAAAACCAATATTACCTCTATTAGCTAGGACCTCCACAACCAACATCATTTAGTGTGATGTGATTGGTAAACACAGATTAGTAACAAGAAATGTACCACTAACAACTTACTATTGTGTATAAATTTTGTATGATTTATGAAATATCTCGTAAGTGCATGAATTACTTAAAGAAAATGATATGTATATTTCAAAGGTCAGTCTAAGGAGGAATGATGTGGTTTTAAATTATTCAACAAATTCTTAAAAATAAAATTAAAAACCTAAACATTCTATTATGACTATTTTTGTTGATTGTCTAAACTATTAACAAAAAAATAAATATAGATTCAATAAAAATTTAAGCAATTACATTTATCATGCATTGGAGAATTTATGGGATACATTAGTTAGTTAATCGTGTTTGCTCAATATTAAGTAGGTTGATAAAGATATGAATTAAGATTATTAATTCTCTCTTATATATACAAATAAAAGATTAATTAACTCTACCATTTGTTATTAATTAAAATCACTTACCGCTTTCGATCGAGTATAGTAGTTAGTTTAAATTATGCTTCCTTTCCAAAAGATTAATGAAACACTTAATTTTTGCCTTCGATCGGGTCTAGCAATTTAAACTTTGACCAACGTGTCTAGGTTAGGTTAATGATTTAAGTATCAAGAAACTAACTTTTAGATTTTAGAACTACTACTAAAAATATGTCATCAATGTATTTTTATATGGCAATTCTTGTAAAAATCTTTGAAATATAATTTTACTCTAATTATACAATTGATATAGATAAAAGATTTAGGACTAATACTCTAAATCATATACAAGTAATTAAATCATAAATCTAACTCTTTTGTTTACTATGAAAAATACTACGTCGATAAACTTTTATTTAACAAACTAATTTTTAAATATTGATGAAGAAATTAAACTTAATTCAGTTTATAAAAATGTTTTACCTACTATAATATTTTATATGCACAACAACTTTACTAATATCTCATACTATTTATATCCAAACATGCAAATCTCACTAAATGATCAATAAAATAAACATATAGCATGTAAAATAACACTTGGAAATTATCTAAAAATAATACAATTAAATATACGTCAATTAATTCTTTAGAATTGCTTCTGTTTTGGAAAACCACCAAACAAAATTGGTCAGTTGTTTATTGAATTAAAACTAAAACTATTACATATACTAGATTTGTTTAACTCTCAATTGAGAGAAGAACTTTAAACTAACAAAAGAAAACCTTAAGAAAGATTAATAAACTAAGAAATGTAAAGAGTGTAGGGGAAACACCTCATTTTGAGTTGATCTTCGGTGAGTACACTAAGGGAGAATGTCTAGATTGTAGAATAAAAGCATAATAAATAGATAAAAGAAAATTAAAAATAAACAATAAAGAATAAATAATTTTTTAAAATTTAAAAAGAAAATTAAAAATTTTTATAAAAGAAATTAAATTTTTTATTATTTCTTTTATTAATTTCTTTACTTTTTAAATTTTAATTTTTAAAGAAAATTTAAAATTTAAACTATCTAAATTAATTAATAACCTATATATTATAAAGCTTTAAAAAAATCACTATATTTACAACACAAAATATTTTTAAGATTTTGATAATAAAACATTTTAAAACTCTATTCCTCCCAAGCAACGGTGCCAAAAACTTGATTTACTAAATCATTACGTACATATTTTGTATGATTTATAAAATTACTTATGAGTGTATGAATTACTTATAGAGAATGATAAGTATACTTCCAAGACCGATTTAAAAAGGAATCATATAGTTTTTAAATTTTTCAAATTATTCCCAAAAGCAAAATTAAAAATATGAACATCTTGTTATAACCTTTGGTTGAGTATATAAAAAATTGACATAAAAATAAAGATAGATTCATTAAACACTTAAGCAATTAAACATTTATTATATAGTAAAATATTTATGGGATATATTAGTTAGTTAATCTTACTTGCTTAATATTAAGTTCATGTCCATTATATATATCCTTAATGAGGGGTTCTTTTCTCTTTATTTCTTAAAACTCAAACAATGAAGTTGAGAGAATAGTACATTAAATTCAGTACTTCAAGCACCCCTTCTTGTCCATACTTATCATTATTTCACATTTCTTTTCTTTTCTTTCCTCCTTCCCTTTGTTTTCGTTTTTTTAAAGAAAATACATCTCAACACTATAATTTTTTTTCTTTTATATTCTTCATTTAATTTTCAACCTTCTTTTTTTGATTGACACTAAGAGGGTAAATGGGAAAATCTCGAGACATACATGGTTAACAAAGTGTGTACAAGGTAAGTGGGAATGATCATTTAGGCTAAGCCAGTATTTAAGTGCAAAGAAATGAAGGTATAACATAAAGGCTCAAGAAGAGATACCGAGGGTAAGAAAACATTGGTGGCAAGAAATGATCAAACAATTCAAAGATGGACTAAATCCTCTTTCTATCCAATCAACACCAGGATTTTATCTCAAAAGACACTAAAAGTGGATTCTAGAGCTTATTAGAAACATACAAGTCTTCAAAGCAAGAGATCCATAGAAGCTTCTCAAAATAACCATACAAATTCATGAAGTTATGGCATGTGCAAAGGAAAATTACATTTCAGAAAAGACGAACAAGAAAAATTCATCCATACAAATGCTCAAAGAATACCTATGTCAAAGTAGCTACACTTCAATTCAAGTCAAATGCATGCCAAACATATATCAATATGGTCCTTCTAAAAATATTTTTACATGCAGTAAGGTAGCAAAGAGAAAAGTAGCCAATCTCACGAGACACAAAACAATGATTAACACGTGAGAAGAAAATAATGGACTCAAAGCATATCATAGTTTAAAAAGAAGGGAAAATGCCTTAAATTAGATCAATAGAAACACTCACATCATTTCTAGTCATGACCAATAAAGAAACTAACTAACTAGTGAAAAACACAAACAATATCTCTAAAAGAAGGAAGAGACAAGGGATGTAACTAGAAACACTAAGAATGTGAAACGGTCAAGGGATCTAAACAATGAACTAAGTGGCATGCTAAGATAGGGTCGACAATCCAAACACCATAAGTGCAAACACAATATACATGTTAAGTTATAAGAAAGTATGTAGGACAAAGATCCTAACATGTATAAAATCCATGTGACCAATTGATGCATATAACATACCAAAATAGGCATATAAAAGTGAAACACTCATGAATATATGCTTATAAAGACATCATAGTTAACTTCAAAGGTGACTAAAGCATAGCAAAAGAAAGGGAAGGAAAAAGATGGACAGAAACCAACAAAATCAAGATGTAACATACTAGGTACAGGAATATATAACCTAGTAAAATAGGTGAGATGCATACAATATAACATGGCATATAAATGATAGAATAATAGAAATAGAATCTTACTACTATGACACCACATGATGAAAACATGTGATTTTATTCTCATGCAAACAGTAATAGAAGAAGAAGTAAGTAATAGGTCAAATAGTTAGGCTATGCAGTAAATAAAGAGAGAGAGAGAGAGAGAGAGAGAGAGAGACATGTAAGAATATCAAAAGAATGGAACATGCAGGTAATGAACTAAATACCATAAATTCATATACAAAAGAACTACCTTCAAAAAAAGAAGGGAAATAAAAACTCAACTCCAAAAAATCACCCAAATATAATGATCAAATAGTATCCATTTACTTAAAGAATTTATGAGGGGAAACTAAGCTAGGAGATAGTTACTAACTCATAAAAGCATGAAGAGTATATGAGGCTTGCAGTTTGTTTTTTTTTTTTTTTGTAATTTCTAGAAAATTTGGATAAGTCATCCATATAAATCAAGCGAGGTGGACTTTTTGAGGAAGATTTATTTCTTTCCACATTATGCCTTAGTTGCATAATGCATCCTACTTGAACAAACTTAGATGATACATAGAAGCTACATCCAATCAAAGGAGATGGGGAAGAGTGAGGTGTAAATTTTTGAGATGTACTCCTTACAAATGTAAGACACTACCTAATAATGTTGCCAGTAGTGCCACAATGATACACATACAAATAATGGAGTAGTCAATTTCTTACAATGTGGACTTAAATGCCCAAGTTCACCATAGTGTGACAAGTAGAAACGGTAGTAAGTAGAGGCATTAGAACACCACTAGAGTGATAGGAAGTGCTAGCCATACGTGAAATGTTCATCCTACTAGAGGATTCTAGCTAAGATGATACCTCTTAGGTTGGTGGTAGCAGACTTCTGCTTTGGTTCTTGATTGGAAGCTTTGACAAATATAGTAGAACCTACTTTAGATGTTGAAACCCTTTCACTATAACCAATTCCATACTTGTCACTAGAGAACTTCATATTTTTGACCTTTCATTTAACATTTTTGAATCCGTAGTCATTATGTTGACATCTATAGAGGTATTTGCAAGTTCTTTCTATCATAGGCTAAGTTTATTTTTCAAAGTAATCAAGTCTTCATTTTCCTTATGAAAAGTTTCAAGATAGGCAGTAGAATCATTACGAATCTTGGCTCTCTTGTATAGATGTTCAATCTAAACATCCTTTTTTGTAAGGGAGCAAGTCAATTATTCCTTTGAGCTTTCAAGGAAAATTATTTGCCTTTTTTAACTTTTTAACTTTTTAACTTCATTCATTTGATCAGGGCTAGGTATAGGATTGAACAAAGCATAAGTAGCTTTACCAAAAGTAGAAACATTCAATGGTTCCTCAAGCTTCTTTACATTGTCGTAATTTGCATTAAATGTTTCAAGCAAATCATCACTTCTCTTTTGGATGACCTCATATCTACTTGAGAGATCTTGTTGTTAACCATCAATCAAAGATTTTCTTTCCTCTAAAGTTTGTTTTAATTAAAAAATCTTACTTTTTTTTCATCAAGGCTCTCCTCGATCTTTTTCTAACTTAATATGCTCTCATAGTAGAGCATTGTAGGAATCAAGAAATTTGTCTTCTTTATCTTCATCTTCAATTGTCACCTCATGAACATCTGAGGCCATAGTCAGAAGATCAACTACACTACAAGAAGTAACGAAGGCCATAAAATTAGTGTCATCTTCATCATCACTATTGGTACTATACGAAAGAGTAACCTTAGCTTTCATAGCATGCTTATTAATGTAATTTTGTTTTTAAAGACACTTGACAATTATGTGATCAGGCTTCCTACACTCGAAGCATCTAATATTGTTCAAGTGTACATTGTTTAGTTCTTAGATTCATCATCTTAATCATCATCAATTTTTAAAGATTTTAAACTTTTAAAGCTTGAATTATCCTATCTAATACCCATAGATAAGTGTTTCTTCATTTTGAAGAATCTTGTGAATCTCTAAGAAAGTAACACCATTTCTTTCTCATTTGGATCAGATTCACAGTTAACAGAAGTGGTAGTTGTATTAGTACTTGGACCACTTTCCTTGGTGGTCTTCAAAGCTATGCTATTTCCCTTCTGATGAGTGCCCAAAAAGCACTAAAATAACCATGATTTTATGTACATTAATTGATTAAAAATACATATATTTATATGTTTTATCATATATTTATATAAATTTGTCTTTTTTGGAATCACGGGTATTTTTATTGTTTTTCAGGTATTTTGGCTTAAAAACGCAATTTAAAGACTCAAAGAGGAATACTTGAAGCAATACATCACAAATATATTAATAAATAAGTGGGAAAAGGTCAACAAACATGGAAAAATTGGACAAAATGGGTCGAAAAGGTCAAAAATGTCAAAAAGACGGAAATCGCGCCCGGCCAGCGCGCGCGCCCACATGCCGCGCGCGCCCGCGCATCCGCGCGCGCCCGTCATGGCGCGCATCGTTACGCGCGCACGCGTGCGCGGCAACGACCCGCCCAGCGCGGCCTCGGCCAGCCCCTCCGCGCGCCCAGCGCCTTTTCGCCCCATTTTTCACGTGCGGCCCTATGACGTCATCTTGACGTCATTAATGACATCAACAATTCCAATACGCGTTTTTACATTTTTAAATTTTTTTTAACATTTTTTTACTCATTTTTTCTCTCCATCCTCACCTATAAATACCCCCCTTCCCTTCACTTCAAAACACACCTTCAAAACACACTTCTCTCTTCTTTCTTTCTCTCTTTTCTTAGATTTTTAGGTTTTTTGTAGTTTTTCTTAGTTTTTAGTTAATTTCTCTTAGTTTTAGAGTTCTTTCCTTTTTGGGAAGAACTAGTTATGTTTTTGTAATTTATTAGCTTTTCGATTCAATAAATGGGAGTGCAAATTCCGCTTGGAGGCTTTCCAGCAACGGGAATAGCATCGAAGTTCTGTAAGGATTTTATTTTCTTTACAGTTATTTTTTATGCTTTATTCTTACATGTTATATTTAATTTGTCTGTGATTAAATTTAACTTTGCTGGCTGTTTATAAACATGATGTAATAATAACGTTGTTATGCTTGCGAAATATTAAATAGGTAAAAATCTCTAAAATGAATTGATTTTATTTTTATTCAAGATTTTATATTAAGAATGTTAGAGAGAAATATATTATTTTTCATTACAAACTTAAACCTGAAAATTAGATTTTAAGGTTTAGTTATCCTATTCGATTTAGAGTAATGCTCTTTTATTTGATGGTACAATCGCCTCCTAGTTAGAGTGAAGCTCTATTTCAAAAGTTTTTATAAGAATTATTATCCGAAAATGTATTGAAAAGATGTTTTCAATAGTGGTTTTAACACTTAAAAGTTAGTACTCGTATAATTAAATTGTTATGTTTAATTTGGACACCTTGAATAAAGTTTAAATTGTTTAATTCCTCCAAAGGTGGCATTTAAATGGTTCATTTTCAATCTCTTAGAAAAAGAAATTAATTTAATTAACCAAATTAGTTATCAACCCCACCCATAGGTGTTAATTGATTTGTTTAGTTAACAAAGAATATCTAACCCACCAAAGGTGGTATTCATATAAAAAAGAGAGAATCAATAAATATCAATTCATATCTTTAATAACCTAAATAATATGAGCAAGCATAATTAACTTAGTTAGTATATCCATAAATACTCCACTATTTTAAATGATAAAATTTGCATAAATATTTATTGAATCTTTGTTTATTTTTATGTTAATAGATTAAAAACACAAAACCCAAAATATCGTGACAGGATGTTTAGGATTTAATTTCGTTTTTAAAAGTTTGAATAATAAATTAAAAACCACATACATTCCTTCCTTAGATCGACCTTGGGAGTATACTTATCATTTTCTACGAAATGATTCGGTACACTTGCGAGAGTTTTATAAATACATAAAACCAAATGAACGGGCAGATCGGCGATGTCGGTTACGCCGATCAAGATTTTAGCGCCGTCTTGGGATGGCGATCAAGTTTTTGGCGCTGGGATGGCGATCAAGTTTTGGCGCCGGGATGGTATCAAGTTTTGGCGCCGTTGATGATGGTATCAAGTTTTTGGCCAGCGGGATGGTATCAAGTTTTTGCCGGCGTTCCCGGGGAAGGAATAGCGTTTTTAAATTATTTATCAAAATTTTAAAAACCTTTTGTGTTGTAAATAATTGTGATTTTTTTTATTAAAAAATAAAAAAAATAAAAAATTTTGTTGTTTGTGAAAAGTAAAAAAATTCAAATTTCATTTTAGTAATAAATAAAAAAAATATAGCATGAATAAAAAAAAAAATTTGCATTTTGAAATTTGAAGTAAAAAAAAAGTAAATAAATTTTAAATTAAATTAATAAATAAATAAGAATAAAAAAAATAAAAATAATAAAAAAAAATAAAAATAATAAAAATAATAAAAATAATAAAAAAAAATAAAAAATAAAAAAATAAAAAATAAAAAATAAAAAAATACAAAAATACAAAAAATAAAAAATAAAAAATAAATAAAAAATAAAAAATAAATAAAAAATAAATAAAAAAATAAATAAAAAAAATCAAAATCTTTATTTTTATTTTTTTTTTTTTTTATTTTTGTTGTTTTTTCTTTTTTTTTTTTTTTTCTTTTATCTTTTTCAATTTTTTTTTTTCAATTTATTTTATTTTTTTTTTATTTTTTTTTTGGCTTAACTTTTATTTTTTCTCTTTTTCTCTTTTTATTTTATTTTTTTTTTCAAATTTTTTTAACTACTTTTTTTTTTTTTAATTTTCGCTAAGTTAATTAACTTAGGTTTTTAGTAACTTAATTTACTAACTTATATTAATTTAATTTACTAACTTAATTAACTTAGATTTTCATTAACTTAATTAACTTAATTTTAATAGCATGAAAAGTAAAGATCTAAGGGAGTTCTGTCTAGGAGACTAGTTCTTGGAAGCCTTTGTGCCACTAGTCTTTCAGGAGAACGTTGCTCGTCTAGGAGGATGGTTTTTAAGGAGCCTTTTCCCACCATTCTTTCCTGGGAGCACTTTTTGTTAATACTGATTATGTTATTTTAACTTAAAAAAATTAAAAAAAAAAAAAAATTTGAAACTATCTCCAAAATTTTAAAGCTTTAATTACAATCTAAGGAGTTAGTTGTTTTGTTTGTTCTAGGTACAATTGTGTTTTGATGCCTTAATTATTTGATTTGCACCTAGATGTGGGTTATCTAAAACCCTCAAGCATGTACCTAGTTTTTGGTACAGAAAAATTTGAAAATCAATAGGGCATGTTTGAAACAGTATAGGTAGACAACATTGTCTTACTTGTAGGTTTGATTGACTCAATGATGAGGGGACATTGAGTTTACTTAAAACGCAATCCGCAAGTTACGTCTTGCTAAGACGTTAAACTAACTTATTTGGATGGGAGGCAACCCATCATTTTAGGTAATTTTTTTGTTATTTGTTTTAATTTTATTGTTTATTTTGGTTTAATTATATGTGAATAATTTTTAAATTGTTAAAACTAAAAATATTTTTGAGTTGTTAGAAGTTCACAAAGAATCATTCGTATACACTTTAATGATGAATATGATGAATGCACTTGCATTTCTCCATTACTACTTACACATTCTCAAGAAATAGGTAATCTTTCTTCTCTTTTCTCTTTATCTTTAATTTACAGTTGTTACATTGAGGACAATGTAAGTTCTTGGTTGGGGGTGGTGAAAAGTTACCATGCTTAATTAGAAAAGAAAAAAAAAAGATTTAACAATTTAAAAAAAAAAAAATTTCTTTTTTATGTTCACATCTTCATTTTTTGTGTTTGTTTTGTGTGATTTAGTAATTTTTGAAATTTAAAAAAAATAAAAAATAAAAAAAAATAAAAAATAAAAAAATATTTTCTCACAAAAATTTATCATTTCTTTAAATCAAATTTAAGTAAAGAGTTAAGTCTTTTGTACTGTTAGATTAATTTTTGAAAACATATCATGAAATATTTTGTAATTGTTTTTGATAATTAGTTAATTTTTGTCATAACTAGTATTTCTTGATAAGATGTAGAAATTATATTAAACCCAAAATCGGTGTTTATGAATTTGTTTTAGTGGAGACTACCTTTGTGAGATATAATTTGAGCCTAATTTCCTTTATTCAGAGTGAAATATATATTTTTTCTACTCCAAACACATTTCTTATTTCTTCAAATTCTTAGATGATCTCTATAGGCATTAATATTGAATGTATGAATTTTTTCTCATCTTAATAGAGTGTCGTATATTTTTTATTATTATTTTTGCTTAGATTAAATGATTTGAGTAGAAATTGATAGTATATGCTTTTATCTCATTCGTGCATGACTGTTATAAAAAAAAGAGACATATCTGGGGTTACCTAAACCAAGATCAAACAGAAAAGCCACAAAATTAACCACTCACCAAAATCCAAAAAAATGTACAATCTGTACATGGGTTGACTCTCTAAAATATACATATATTGAAAAAAAATTAGAGAGATAAAAAAAATATAGTATCATCTTCATACTATGACCCACATTCCCTACAAAGTTGTGAGTACAGGCTAATTACAAAAAAAAAAAAAAAAGATATAGGAAATAATTCCCTAAAAAGTCATTGCAATTTCTTCATTTGTAAAAAGCATATATCTTGAAATTTTTTCTTAATGAGTTTGATTTATGCATGAAAATAATTTTTATATATGATATCTTTATAATTTATACATTTGATTCCTTCCATGAGATCAACGTCAAAATAACACTTTGAGCCTTTCTTCTTTATACATATGCGAACATATTAGTTCATTTCTATACATCAACTCTTTCGCATATAAATTAGTATGAGTGTTTGAACCCATAGGATTCAGTGTTTTGAGAGTATTGACTTGTGAGGAATAGAGTCGAAGCGAATTCGGATTTATGACACTGAAATTAGGTGAAATTAAATTGATACATTTTTGAAATGAAATATGAAAATGATTTTCGACTAATTATTATAATAAAATCATGATTGTTTAAAGAGATTAAAATAACTTATGCTTGAGATTTTAATTATGATCTTAAAGGAGATTAAAAAGTATGAGATATTTTTGTGATATGTTGTTTTCTTTTATTCTTAAATTAATTTTTGATTGTGTTGTGATTGTTTTTATAGTTTCTTTTTATTTAGTTCAATGTTTGTGGGTATCATTACTGAAAACCCTCACGAGACTCAAACTCGTCCACTAGGGCAACCTAGGGGTTTAACGGCTTGTTGCATAGGCTAAATGCAACCGTTTCAATCAACGAAAGAGATTTAGGATAGTTTAATTTTTAGTTTTTATCGCTTCTCTTGCTAAGGGACTAGCAAGAAGCTGGTTGGGGGTTGTGATGAGTGCCCAAAAAGCACTAAAATAACCATGATTTTATGTACATTAATTGATTAAAAATACATATATTTATATGTTTTATCATATATTTATATAAATTTGTCTTTTTTGGAATCACGGGTATTTTTATTGTTTTTCAGGTATTTTGGCTTAAAAACGCAATTTAAAGACTCAAAGAGGAATACTTGAAGCAATACATCACAAATATATTAATAAATAAGTGGGAAAAGGTCAACAAACATGGAAAAATTGGACAAAATGGGTCGAAAAGGTCAAAAATGTCAAAGACGGAAATCGCGCCCATTGGCAGTCAGCGCGCCATGCCAGCGCCACAAGACTGCCTGCCCATCCGCGCGCCCATCGCGAGCAGACTGCTCACGCTACCAGCAGCGCCGGCAATGACAGCCATACGCTGCTAGCCGCCCTCCGCGCGCCCAACGCCTTTTCGCCCCATTTTTCACGTGCAGCCGCCCTGTGACGTCATGCTGACGTCATTAATGACATCAGCAATTCCAATACGCGTTTTTACATTTTTTAACATTTTTTTACTCATTTTTTTCTCTCCATCCTCACCTATAAATACCCCCCTTCCCTTCACTTCAAAACACACCTTCAAAACACACTTCTCTCTTCTTTCTTTCTCTCTTTTCTTAGATTTTTAGGTTTTTTGTAGTTTTTCTTAGTTTTTAGTTAATTTCTCTTAGTTTTAGAGTTCTTTCGTTTTTGGGAAGAACTACTTATGTTTTTGTAATTTATTAGCTTTTCGATTCAATAAATGGGAGTGCACATGCCGCTTATAGGCTGTCCAGCGACCGGAATAGCATCGAGGATGTGTCAGGATCTTATTTCCTTTACATTTATCTTTTATGCTTTATTCTTACATGCTATATTTAATTTGTCCGTGATTAAATTTAACTTTCTTGTCATTTATAAACATGATGTAATAATAACGTTGTTATGCTTGCGAAATATTAAATAGGTAAAAATCTCTAAAATGAATTGATTTTATTTTTATTCAAGATTTTATATTAAGAATGTTAGAGAGAAATATATTATTTTTCATTACAAACTTAAACCTGAAAATTAGATTTTAAGGTTTAGTTATCCGGTCTGATTTAGAGTAATGCTCTTTTATTTGATGGTACAATCGCCCGGTAGTTAGAGTGAAGCTCTATTTCAAAAGTTTTTATAAGAATTATCATCTGAAAATGTATTGACAACATGTTTTTAGTAGTGGTTTTAAAACTTGAAAGTTAGTACTCGGATAACTAAATTCTTAGGTTTAATTTGGACACCTTGAATAAAGTTTAAACTGTCTAACCCCACCAAAGGTGGCATTTAAATGGTTCATTTTCAATCTCTTAGAAAAAGAAATTAATTTAATTAACCAAATTAGTTATCAACCCCACCCATAGGTGTTAATTGATTTGTTTAGTTAACAAAGAATATCTAACCCCACCAAAGGTGGTATTCATATAAAAAAGAGAGAATCAATAAATATCAATTCATATCTTTAATAACCTAATTAATATGAGCAAGCATAATTAACTTAATTATTATATCCATAAATACTCCACCATTATAAATGATAAAATTTGCATAAATGTTTATTGAATCTATGTTTATTTTTATGTAAGTAGATTAAAAACACAAAAACCAAAATATCGTGACAGGATGTTTAGGATTTAATTTCGTTTTTAAAAGTTTGAATAATAAATTAAAAACCACATACATTCCTTCCTTAGATCGACCTTGGGAGTATACTTATCATTTTCTACGAAATGATTCGTGCACTTGCGAGAGTTTTATAAATAGATAAAACTAAAGTAACGGGCAGGATCGGCGATGTCGGTTCTGCCCCGATCAAGTTTTTGTCCCTTCTTTGTAGAATTTTGATCTTTTTGGGCAACAAGTGATGACGTTCAAAGACTTGCAGGTCACCAACTAACTCATTAACAATAAGTCCACCAGGATTATACATGGACTCAAGCATGGTAACTTTGGCATGAAACTAATAGGGTAGGCTAACGATGATTTTCTCAATCTACTTTTCCTTGCTAATAGGTCTACTCAATTTGTAGGAATAGTTTATAACGTTGGAAAAACGTACATAGAATTTGTCAAAGGTTTCATCCTCTTGCATGATAGAGATCTCAAAATCTCTACTCAGCTTCAAAATTTAGGATCTTTTTATAGTTTAAATACCTTAATGAGTAGTCTCTAAAATGTTCCATACTCATTTTGAAGAAGTACAACTCTAAATTCTTCCACACTCATTTGGCATAACAACTCTAATGATTATATATAGCCCTTTGATATTCCATTTATATTCCTTACATTAATCTTTAGTCCACTCAATAATGGGTTTAGAAATCACAATGTTATCAGGTAGGATTTTGGTTAGATACATCCAACCATTTTCGATAAGGAACCACACATGGTCTCTTTTAGATGACAAAAGGACGTCATTTGAGATTTCCAATAGGCATAGTTCATCCCATTGAAAAGTGGATGTCTATCTACAATACCTCCTTCTCCTAACTCCATTAGAGAGAATGTGTGTGTTTATGACAAAGTGAGTTAACATAATCAACACCAAAGTGATTAAGCCTAAAAGGATATACCAACTTTGATACCAATTGAAAAAGTCCATTACCAACTACACAACTAAGATAAGAATATACACACTCGTAAAGGACTCGGCCCTAACTCACAAGAAACACAACATAAAACATTTACACGATCCGCACAATAGAAGGACAAATAATATAATATCATAAAATCAAAAAAACTTATAACAACATTTATTATATATCAAAATACAAAGAAAGTAAACAAAAGTTGCTTTCTAATCAAAGTTTATGATTTAGTATGTAGAAAAATACACCTATAAAACTCAAATTATACTAGCTTAACAACTAATCATGCATAGCAAGTAATATAATGAGGTAAACTCACATATAGATCATATCTATATGGTGATAGCCTTAAGTTTCTTAATGAAACTACTCATCAACATATAATTCACTAAATAATAACAAGATACAACTTTGATAGACAATAAAATCACGATTACATCTATTTGTTTGGACCTTTGTCCAAATTGCATACTCCTGCTCTTACTTGCTACTTCCACAACTACTTGGTTTAGCACACAAACCCTATTATCCTTCACAGTAAACAGAATGCAATGTAGTATGATTGGTAAACATAGATCAGTTATAAAAAGTGTAACAACTAACAACTTTGAAGGACAAAATATCCACCACAAATGTTAAATTGTATACAGGAGATACACAGTCAAACCACGTACCCACATAGATGACGACTTGATATAAACCTCAAGAAATGACCCATTTAAAAATAAGCTCCACAAAATGATTTAGAAAATAGATATAAATCTTAGTATTAATGTTGGCATAGTTTCGACACTAAAAACATAGGTGAGAAACAAGAGAAATAAGGGCGCATTATAAAACTTGGCTAGTACCACGTTGATGAGACAAGACAAGCATTGGGTTAGCAATAACAATCTTGCAGATACTTTGGCTTTACATTTGTAAAACTCTCGCAAGTGCACGAATCATTTTATAAAAAATGACAAGTATACTCCTAAGGTCAATCTATGGAAGCGATATATATGGTTTTTAATTTATCATTCAAACTTTTAAAATAAAATTAAATCCTAAACATCCTATCACGATATTTTGATTTTTCTTTCCTAATCTAATGACATAAAAAATAAACATAGATATGGATTCAATAAAAAATAATGCAAAATTTTATCATTCATAAAAGTAGAGTATTTAAGGATATAATAATTAATTTAATTATTTTTGCTCATATTATTTAGGCTATTAAAGATATAAATTGATATTTGTTGATTTTCTCTTTTTGGTATGAAAGTGTCCCTATGCAAAATATTAAATAGGTAAAACATTTCTATAAAATAAACTGATTTTGTTTTTATTTAAGATTTTATATTAAGGATGTTAGAGAGAAATATATTATTTTTCATTACAAACTTAAATCTGAAAATTAGATTTTAAGGTTTAATTATTCGGTCTCATTTAGAGTAATGCTCTTTTATTTATTGGTACAATCACCCGGTAGTTAGAGTAAAACTTTATTTCAAAAGGTTTTTATAAGAACTATTATTTCTAAAATGTATTGACGACATATTTTCAGTAATTGTTTTAAAACTTGAAAGTTAGTACTCGGATAATTAAATTCTTAGGTTTAATTTGGACACCTTGAATAAAGTTTAAAATTTCTAGCCCTATCAAAGGTGGCATTTAAATGGTTCATTTTTAGTCTTTTAGAAAAAAAATTTAATTTAATTAATCTAATTAATTATCAACCCCACCTATAAATGTTAATTGATTAGTTTAATTAACAAAGAATATCTAACCCCACCAAAGGTGGTATTCATATAAAAAAAGAGAATCAATAAATATCAATTTATATCTTTAATAACCTAAATAATATGAGCAAGCATAATTAACTTAATTATTATATCCTTAAATACTCCACTGTTATGAATGATAAAAATTTGCATGATTGTTTATTGAATCATATCTATGTTAATTTTTTTTATGTTATTAGATTAGGAAACAAACAAACCAAAATATCGTGACAAGATGTTTAGGATTTAATTTCATTTTTAAGATTTTGAATAATAGATCGACCTTGGGAGTATACTTATCATTTTCTATAAAATGATTTGTACAATTGTGAGAATTTTATAAATTATAAAACTAAAGTATCTGCAAGATTGGCATTGTTGGTCTTGTGCTCATCAAGTTTTTGGGGCCATTGCCGTGGAAGGAATAGTATTTTTAAATTATTTATTAAAATTTTAAAAAAATTTCATGCCCAACCCCCAACCAGCTTCTTGCTAGTCCCTTAGTAAGAGAAGCGATAAAAACTAAGATAAAAACTAAAAATTAAATTATCCTAAATCACTTCTGTGTATTCACACGATTGCATTTAGTGTATACAACAAGCCTTTAAATCCCCAAGTTGGTATAGTGGATGAGTTAAAGTCTTATGAGAGTTTTCAGTAATGATACCCATAAACATTAACCAAAAAATGAAAATAAAATAAAACAAATAAAATAAGAAGTTAACAAAAATTTAAAATAAAATAAATAAATGAAATACAAAAATATCTCATGCTTATAATCTCTTTTAAATTTCATAATTAAAATCTTAAGAACAAATTATTTCAACTTCCTAAACATTCATGATTTATTATAATAATTAGTTGAAAATCATTTTCATATTTCATATAAAAAATGTATCAATTTAATTTCACCTAAATTTAGTGACAAGAATCTGAATTCGCTTAGACTCTATTCCTCACAAATTAACACTCGAAAATACTGAATCCAATGGGTTCAAACACCCATACTAATTTATATGCGAAAGGGTTGATGTATAGAAATGAACTAATATGTTCACATAAGTATAAAGAAGAAAGGTTCAAAGTGTTATTTTAATGTTGATCTTATGAAAGGAATCAAATGTAAGGATTTATAAAATATTATATATTACTTTCATACATCAATCAAATTCATCAAATAAAAATATCAAGTAATATGCCTTTTAGAAAATGTAGGAAATTGCAATGATTTCTTAGGTAATTACTTCATATATTTTCTTTTGCATTAAACCATTTCTTACAACTGTTCTAGCTTTTTATTAGGATCCATGTTTTTAGAAAGTGGACGCATATACAAATTGTACATTTTTGTATATGGTAAGATGAGTGGTTAATAATTGGCTTTTATATTTGTATTTGTATAGGTAATCCTAGATATCTCTCATTTTTAAAAGAAGTCATGCATGAATGAAGAAAGACATATACTATCAATTTATATTTAAATCATTTAGTCTAAGCAAATGAAAAATAAATCTATAACACTTCATTAAGATGTAAAAATCCAGACATTCAATGCTAAGTCTCATAGAAATCATCTAATAATGTTAAAAAATAAGAACAGTGTTTAGAGTAGAAAAAAT
Source organism: Hippophae gyantsensis (assembly GCA_030763125.1). Classification (NCBI taxonomy): domain Eukaryota; kingdom Viridiplantae; phylum Streptophyta; class Magnoliopsida; order Rosales; family Elaeagnaceae; genus Hippophae; species Hippophae gyantsensis. The sequence goes on along the minus strand of CM061031.1, from coordinate 48,884,426 downwards.
AATATTTATCACTCAGAATAAAGGACAATGGGATCAAAATAATTCTCATAAGTTTAGTCTCTACTATTTGATTCCTAAACACCGATTTTGGGTTCATTATAATTTACACACCTTATCAAGAAATACTAGTTATGACAAAAACTAACTAATTATCATATACTCTATGATATGTTTTCAAAAATTAATCTAATAGTTCAAAAGATTTAACTATTTACTTAAATTTGATTTAAAGAAATGATAAATTTTTGTGAGAAAAGTTTTAAAAACTAATCCTAAAATTCTAAAAATTACTAAACAACACAAAGAAAATAAAATTAAAGACAATAAAAATGAAAATGTGAACATAATTTTTTTTTTAAATTGTTAAAAGTTTTGAAATTAAGCATGATAATTTTTCACCACCCTTAACCTAGAACTTAGATTGTCCTTAATATAACAATTGTAAATTTAAGATAAAGAGAAAAAATAAGAAAAGTTACCTATTTTCTGAGAATGTGTAAGTAGTGATGGAGAAATGTAGGTACATCCATCATGTCCATCATTAAAGTTTACATAGATAAATCACTGTAAACTTCTAATATCTAAACAAATATTTTTAGTTTTAACAATTCTAAAATTATGTAGATGTAATTAAACTAAAATAAATAAAAGAAAATGATCTAAAATGATGGGTTGTGATAAGAGTCAAATTATTGCATTTTTGTTATGATTTAAATGTTGATATTTGTGTGAAAATTGCGTTTATTTGATTATTTAATCCACAAATGTCATTTCATGGGTATTTCGTGTTTAAAGTGCAATTTCAGGTAAAATCATAATTTTGGAGAAGTTTGGAACAAATTTCAATGAACGGGATTGAGTGCAAATAAAAAGAAAACAAAATTTCAAAATTTGGAATTTCGCCGCCGGTGAGAATATTCTCGCCGCCGGCGAAAACCTTACGGAGAATACGTTGAAAATCATGCAGGGAGCACGGATTTTGGCAAAGCAATCTCGCCGCCGACCAAAGAAATCTCGTCGCCGGCCAATGTAATCTCGCCGCCGGCCAATGCAATCTCGCCGCCGGCAAAAATCCTACAGAAAGCACGGCAAAAATCTTCCCGAGAGTACAAAATTTGGAAAATTCATCTCGCCGCCGGCCAAATTATCTCGCCGCTGGCCAAATGCATCTAGCCGCCGGCCAAATGCATCTAGCCGCCGGCCAAAATCGAAAACCCAAAAAAATTTATTTTCCAGAAATCTCACCACGGCGAGAATAATGTCGTCGCCGGCGAGTTTCGTCCGAAAACAGATTTTTTTGGTTGTTTTGTTCCAAAATTGCCCCCCAAACCCTAGATCTATATATACAATATGATGGAGAAATAGGGGGACGGCAGAGAGAACAAATCTGAGTCATTTTTTGGAGGAGGAAAGGGAATTTTGGAGAGAAAGTTTGGAGATGCTTGAAGGATCATCACCATTGTTCCTACAAAGTCTTCATCTTCAAGAGTTTTTCATCTCTTCTCCTTAGCCTTCATATTCTGCATTTTATTCAGATTTGTTAATCATGAATTCAATTGAAATAATGGTTGTTCTTATTTCCGTTATGAACTAATTCGTTTTTGCTAAGACTATGATGTAGTTAAATCAAGGAAATCTGATTTCTTTTGTTATGGTTATATGAATTCATTGTTTTCAAGTCGAGTATTTATTTCCATGCTTAATGCTTTTAAATTTCTGATCAAGATTTAGATGATTTGTTGCATTATATTGAGACCGAGAGGAGATGTGTAATGAATGCTTCTTGTGATAAATACCGTATGTTGAATGCGAGTTTGACACCTAATGCATGATGTATGTGGTTATTCCAGAAATTCCATAAATCGTAATGTGCTTATTTGTGATTAAATCTTCATAGAAATATAGTTGGTTTTCATAGATAAGTAATTCTAATATAACTTGAGAAAGAGTATTAGATAAGTTTGGGTTTTTCAACCATCACTTTTAGCTTTGATTCTCATATAACATGACTTGAAATCGGATTGAATTAATTTAGCAAAATCAAATGCCTTAGCATTTTTAATCATTTGTGAACAACATTAAATTTTGTTATTTATGTTTAGTTTTATGTTAATTTGCTTTTAAAACAATTTCAACAATTCAGTTTTCAAATAAAATTAGGGTTAGTCAATTTCGGTACTTAGTAACGCCATTCCTTGTGGGTTCGATATCCGTACTTTTGTACACTTTATTACTTGAACGATTCGTACACTTGCGAAAATAAGCATCAGGTTGCCTTCCATCTAGTGCTTAGTTTAACGTATTAGCAAGACGTAACTTGGGGGATTTAATTTTAAGTAAACTCAATGTCCCCACATCATTGAGTCAATCAAACCTACAGGTAGGACGAGGTTATCTACCTATACTTTTTAAGTCAGGCCTTAGAGATTTTGGAAATTTTATTTATTTAAAACTAAGGATATGATTGTGGGTTTTAAATAATTCACTTCAAATAACTAAGACATCAAAAAGAATTTGTACCTAGGTCTAACAAAGAAACTACCTTCTTTATCAAAGATTGTGATTAAAAACTTTGAAATTTTGAAGATAGCTTCAGAAATTTTTTATTTTTTTATTTTATTTTATTATAATCTCTAAGTTAAATAACATAATTAGTATTAACCAAGAGTGTTCCCAAGAAAGAATAATGGGGCAAAGCTTCCTTAAAAACCATCCTCCGTGACAGAGCAACATTCCCAAGAAAGACTAGTGGCACAAAAGCTTTCAAAAACTAATCTCCTAGACATAACTTTCTTAGATCTTTACTTTTCATGCTATTAAAATATAAGTTAATTAAGTTAATAAATTAAGTAAACATTTAAATTAATTAAGTTAATAAATAATGTTAAGTAAAAATCTAAGTTAATTAAGTTAATAAATTAAGTTTTTTTACATTAAAATTAAAATTTAAAATTTTTTTAGATTTTTTTATTAAAGAAAAATTAAAAATTAAAAATTAAAAAAAAACGTTATTTTTTTAATTAAGAAAAAAATTAAATTTTTATTTATTTATTTATTTATTTATTTATATATTTTTTATTTATATTTTTTAATTAAACATCATAAATTAATTTTTTTTCTTTTTAAAATAAAAAAAATAAAAAAAGCACAATTGTTTACAACACAAAAAGTTTTCAAAATTTTGATAAATAATTTTAAAACACTATTATTTTCCAAGCAACGTGCCAAAAACTTAATGAGACAAGCCCGATATCGGATTAGCAATACCGATCTTGCAGATACTTTGCTTTTGTATTTGTAAAACTCTCGCAATTGCACGAATCATTTTATAAAAAAATGACAAGTATACTCCCAAAGTTGAACTACTATTATTTTCCAAGCAACGTGCCAAAAACTTAATGAGACAAGACCGATATCGGATTAGCAATACCGATCTTGCAGATACTTTGCTTTTGTATTTGTAAAACTCTCGCAAGTGCACGAATCATTTTATAGAAAATGACAAGTATACTCCCAAAGTTGAACTAAGAAAGGAATATATGTGGTTTTTAATTTATTTTTTAAACTTTTAAAAACAAAATTAAATCCTAAATATCATATCACGATATTTTGATTTTTGTTTACTAATCTAATGACATCAAAAATAAACATAGATATTGATTCATTGAACAATAATGCAAATTTGTATCATTCATAAGAGTGGAGTATTTATGGATATAATAATAATGTTAATTATGCTTACTCATATTATTTAGGTTATTAAATATATAAATTGATATTTGTTGATTTTCTCTTTTTGGTTTGAAAGTGTCCTTATGTGGGACCCAAATTCTTTTGTTTAATATTAACTAACTAATATCCTTAGCGGAGCCTATTAATTAATTAAGTATAAAATTTCAGCTTTATTTATAAAGAAATAGAAAACCATCTAATTACACCTTTAGACGGAGTCAGTTAATTAGAATTTATTCAAGGTGTCCTAATTAAACCTAAGAATTTAATTATCCGAGTACTAATTTTCAAGTTTTAAAACCATTTCGGACAATATGTTGTCAATACATTTTTGAATAATAGTTCTTAGAATCTAATTTTCAAATTTAAGCTTGTAATGAAAAATAAAATATTTCTCTCTAACATCTTTAATATAAAATCTTGAATAAAAACAAAATTAATTTATTTTATATAAATGTTTTACCTATTTAATATTACGTAAGCATAACAACGTTATTGTTATATCATATTTATAAATAGGTAGTCATGTTAAATTTAATCATAGATAAACTAAATATAACATATGAGAATAAAACAAAAAAATAACTGTAAATAATTCATTTAAAATTATACCTCAAAAGAATCCTTACAGAACTTTGATGCTAATTTCGTTTTTGGAAAACCTCCAAACAGATTTACATTTTCGTTTATTGAATCAAAAACTAGAAATATATAAAAGCATAACTAGTTCTTCTCAAAAAGAGAAGAACTTTAAAACTAAAAAAACTAAGAACTAGAGAGAGAAATGGAGAGAGTGAAAGAGAAGAGGGATTTTTGGGATGCTTTTTTACAATGGGGGAGAGGGTTCTTTTATAAATAAGACAAGCCTAAAAAAAGTGGGAAAATATCTCAAAAATTGATTTTGGACACATTTGGATAGGCTGGCAGGCGGTGGGACAGACACAGGCGTGTAGTGGTACGCGTTGGAATATGCTGGGTGTGTGCTAGAAGCACACACGTATATGCCTATATTAGGCGTTTTCTGGCTAGGTGTGCAGGACTCAACATTTTTGACATTTTGATCGTTTCTACCCATTTGTTCCAATTTTTCCATTTTTTTTATTTTCACTCATTTTATTTATCCACATATTTGTGATGTATTGCCTAAAGTATTTTTCTTCAAATCTTTAAGTTATTTTTGAATGAAAATACTTGAAAAATAATAAAAATACCTGTGACTTTGAATAGACAAATTTATATATAAATATGATTTAATCATACTAATAGAAATCTATTTAATCAATTAAAGTATATTAAATCATGGTAATTTTAGTGCTTTTTAAGCACTCATCACTCGCCAACCACCTCACCAAATGTAGTAGCGAGGGTATAGGTAGGCTTGCTGACAAGCTTAATGGTGAGGTGCTAAAAAGTTACATTTTTTTTGTTTAAAAATTATTGAGTAAATTCTATAAAGATCCATACCCAAAACAAATCAAAAACACAAGTTACATTGTTATCTCTCTAGCACGCTCACTCGTCGAATTCCAACACTATACCTAGTATGAATTCTATGAAACTCAGCCCCGTGGTGTGTGTAAACATGCTCACATACAAATTGTACCTAACTCTAGGTGTGTGTATTACTGATCTTCCATAGCCAACCTTACACAATGGAAGATAGAAACCAGTAGTGACACAAAGGCCTATAGGACTTACAAATGTTAAATGATTAAATAGATTTGTATTTGTTTACTTTTACTATTATTTTAAACAAATCTATATTTTTGAAATCACATGTATGTTTTATTTTTTAGGGAATTTAGCTTCGAAAAGATATTATTGATCCATACTCATTCTTCTTTTTCTGCTTCATCTACCTAATTGAGCTTTTTTGTTTAAGAGATTTTACTCTCTTTTGAACTATTAGGTTATTCCTTTTCCTCTTGAATTATTTCTTTATAAGTTTTATCTTCCTTAGATTAATTTTTTTATGAAGACTTTTCTTTTGATTTTTTGGACTCTAAGAGTTGTTTTGAACAATTAAGTTCTTGTTTATTTCCTATCTCCACAAAAAGATTTCTAGTGATATAATAGCTCGAGTTATTCCTATAGGATTTTTATCTCATTTTCCTTTATCTTGATCTTGATATCAAGATGTTACATTCCTAAAAGCATAAAAATAGTTAGAGGTGCTAATTCTCTAATAAGATCATTTGCTAAGCTATTCTTATTTCCTAGGAGATGTTCAACATAAAAATTATAGTTGTTGAACCACAATTTCCATCTAACTAATCTTCCTTGTTTGTAATCACATGCAATATTAGTTCTTAATAAATAACCAAAAGTATTGTTATATGTTCTAACAATGAATCTGAAACTTATAACATATATTGCAAATTTCTCAATTTTTAATCACTAAATATTATTTTTCATTACTGTGGTAATTTAACTCTACACCTTGGAAAGATCCTAATGTATACCTACAAAGATATTCATTTTTTTCATCTAATTTTGCTTTCAAAACTACTCCCTAATATTCTTGTGAAACATCTGTTTCAACATTATGTGTAAGAAAGAAAATAAAAGAAAATTATAAATAAATAAAGAACTGAGCATATAATGTCGTCTCAGTAAATTGTGTCTAACTTACATGGTGTCAAGCTGGCCACACTTATAAAGTATTTAGCTTAATATATTAGGGTGGACTTCTTTGCCCATTTGCTTATATTAAACCAAAAGGGAAATGTAAAAAAAATATGGGCTATTAAAGTCGGGTTGTTGAACTGACTTAAAATTTAAAGTCGGTTTATGCGTTGAACCGACTTTAAAATATATATTGATTTTTTTTCATATTTGTATTCATTTTCTACTATACTAATAACCTGTATTCGATCATATATATATATAGCATAAAAAACCAAAATCTGTTTACAAATAATTGAAAATTTAAATATAATTAATTACTTGATAATTAAATTTATTACAAAAAAAAAATAATGTATATACAATACATATATATATATATATATATAGTTAACTTAAATTAAAAATAAAATGATGTCGTTAAAGTTTAATGGATTTTGCGAGCAAGCTTGGTTGGCTTAGAATCACTAGCATAGTGACAAGGAAACTGGACAAAAAATAGCTGGTTCATATAACAATTCATTCCCCTACATACATGAGAACGTAAACATCCATCAAACAAACAGTCTTAACTTCAAAGACATATGAATGGAGAAATTAAAGCATTATAAATATTACCATGATGTTGTCCTATGTTATTAAAGATTATATTCTTCTCCTGATGTTATAATTTAAACAAAGTGTTCTATCCATTCTTCTTGTAAATCATCAAAAATATGATATCATAGCCCCACTTGTTCCAACCAAAGAAATATACATAAGTAATTAAATTTAACGTAAGAATGTAATATTATGAATTCATAAAAAATAACTTATATATGTTAAAAGATTAGTAAAAGAGATTACTACATCGACATCCGAGTGATATAATAATAACTTTATCCCTTCGAACTCATATTAGCACTTTATTAATCTTTTGTCTATAAATATGAAGCTATCTGGAATCAAGCTAGTATTTTTAATGCTATAATGAGCTCTAATATGAAGTCAAGTGTAACTCTGATTTGTTATTTGGCTTGGTTGAGTTTTGGTGCCCTTAAACGTATGGAGCAATTGTGTAAAGCAAAGTTTTAAAACATTGCATAGAAGTACTAATGAATTCTTGTATGTGACACTTACATAGTTGCGAAACCAATTAATAAGCTCTCGCTTATGTTCATCATACAACCATTTTTCTCCTCCTTTTTTTTATAACGAGGATCGATCTTCAATAAGTTTAAATGCATCCTGTAATGTTATTAAAGATATATCAAGTAGATATCATCATTAATATCTAAATAAAAAAATACTTTTTGCATAAATGGAAAGGTTAAACATCACTTACCAAAATGATTCAGTGTGCTTTTTCCCATCGAGTGTGATCAATAAACAATTTCTTACTTCCACCAAGCATAGGGTTACCTACTTGGATCATGTGATGTTCTAAGAACAACTTGTGTGTAGGATTCCCAATTTTAGTGCAACCACTAAAGTATTTAGAACAAAACTCAATAGCCTCTTCAGCAATGTAACGTTCCACCATGCATTCTTCAGATCGATTTCTATTATTTACATGTCTTTTAAGGACTTGCATATATCTCTCAAAAAGATACATCCATCTTAAGTAAGTAGGACCACACAATTTAAGAGAGACATTATAAAGATATATGATGTTGAAAAACAAAATGATAGACATGTTAGAGAACAACAAAATTTGGGTTGCAATCATGAGTGATATATGGAAATTTGGAAATCATAACAAAGGATTAATGGCTATAACTTGTCATTTCATTGATGACAATTAGGATTTTTCATAGTAAAATAATCAGCTAAACTTTATAATTTTATTGTTGAAATTTATGAAATTCATATGAAATATTGTTTTATATAATTAATACCATAAATGATTGTATATAACAATTCTATTGTTGCTATATAATTTTTTGTAGGTTTATACATGTTCCTACTCCATACACTGCTAAGGTTATTGGTCAAGATTAATGAGTTTCTTTTTGGATTGGAACATTAATCGTAAGATTTCAACCCTTACTTTAGATAATTTTTCTACTAATGATGCAATGTTACCTGATTTGTTAGATTCAATAGATAGAACTTCAATGTTATTGTATGGAGATATTTTTCATATGTATTGTGTTGCTCACATATTAAAATTAGTAGTGAAAGATGGGTTGAATGTAATTTCTCAATACATTGTTAAAGTTAGATCAAGGGCATGGCTAAAAACATGCTGGTAAAATTCGACAAGTATTGACAAGAAGTTAATATTGTCATGGCTATAGGTGTTGTTTTGGATCCTAGATTTAAGATGAACTATCTTGAATTCTATTTTCCAAGAATACATGGAGAGAATTCCATTTTTGAAATTTAAAAGGTGAAAATAAAGTGTTGTGATTTAATAAATATGTACCGAAAGAAACTAATTATAGAAAATGAAAGTCGACAAATGGAGTTTTCAACACACTCCAATATGTCTCAATAAGCAATGGAAAATAATGTAAAATAAAACTAGACCTTTGAAATCTGAGTTAGGCTCTTATTTAGAGAAAGTTGATGTGGAAATTTTGGATGAAGAGTTTGATATATTGTCTTGGTAGAAGTGCAACAAACATAAGTATCCAGTAATGCATGACATGGCTAGATATATCTTGGCTATTCTGGTTACCATAGTTGCATAAGTGGTAGAGTAGTGAGCAAACACCGTAGTAGACTCAAAGAAAACACATTAGAAGCTTTGATGTATACCTAAGATTGGTTATGGGCTAATATTCATAAACAAGGTATAAGTCTATATATTTAGTATCGTACGTGTTATATTTTATTAACACTTACTTTAGGTACTATATATTAATTATATAATTTTGTATTCGAATAATTTATAATTTATTTAGATATGTTAGCTCCTAGTTCATCAGCTTCCACTATTACTATTGTAGAAGATGATGTTGAGGTAAATATTTTACATTATTGATTAATCAATTTGTTATTTTGGTTTATAAAAGTGATTTTACTTGTACTTTTGAAGAATAGTTGGAAGAGAGAATTTCTACTTTATTGTACTTAATTTTTCTTAAATTTATGTAGTTAGTTTTCAATATTTGTATGAGTTAAAAATATTTTATTTGTATCATGTGCTGCTCATTTATATGTATGTGCAATTGAATATTTTATTTCTCCACTCTCTTGTCTATCAAGAATTCTACTTACTACGAAGGAAAAAAGTAGTAGTTACACTTACTACAAGTGGATGGTTTTTTGAATAGTAGTTACACCAAACAGAATATTGAGAAAGTATGGAAAATAGGTTTTTTTGGTATTTTTTAATAATTGTCCCGAACTGTTACCTACGGGTAAAAATCCGTCCTCGAACCGTAATGATTTTCGGGCGATTTCGAGTACAGATTTTATAATTTGGTTCGAATATAGTTATATCAAAAACTATCTCTGCTTGTACCTGTGCCATTACTAGTGAATATAGACACTTAGTACATGTCGGAGCTAAATGCTATTTAATTGGGATTCGCTATCATAATAGTATTATAATTTTTATTTTTGTATCTTTTTTATTTAAATTTTTGAGATAATATTTTAATGGTATTTTTAGAAAAATATCAATTTGGTATAATTTTTAGTTTAATTGGAGATTTTTAATGTGTATAATAATACACATGCGATATTTAAGAGACATTTTTTGATAATTAATTGATTGATCATCTTAATATCGTTTAATTAATTGTTATCCAAAAATATTATTTGAATATCATACATGTATTATTTCATACGTGAAAAATCCCTAATTAAATAACAAATTATATCAAATTAATATATTTTTTAAATAGAGGCACTATTAAAATATCACCTAAAAATCTATGCAAAAAATGATACTAAAAGTAAAATTGTTGTACTGCTAAGATAACAAACCAATCTGATTGGGTTAAATATAAATTTTTATATCATAAATTTACAAGGGTGGGGCTTTTTAAGTCATTTTACTAATGTCAAGTGAATATTTTAATCATTTTATTTTCATAAGTGATACTTAGATCAATATTTAAAAAAAAGACACTTGACTAATTTATGAAATACTATTATGTTATTTTATTAATAAAAAATTCAAAAATAATTTAATGGGGACAAAATTATCATTTTATTTTAAAAGGTTAAAATTAATTTGAATGGTATAATATTTTCTTTTATTTTTTTGGTCAAATGGTTTTTAAAATTTTATATTTTATGAAATATTTTTGAATTTTTTGGGTACTTTTTATATCGTATTTTTTTAATCTAAATATGATACCTAGGAAAAATGTAATACATAAAAGTGTCCAAAAAATACAAAAAAAATCATAAAATATAAAATTTTAAAAATAGTTGACCAAAAGAAGAAAAGAAAAAAGTATACTATTTAAATTCAGCTTTAAACTATTAAAATAAAATAATAATAATAATTTTACTCACATTAAATTCACTTTGAGAATTTTTATTAATATAATAATATTTTATTGTTTAAAATGTAACTAAATTGTCACAATTTTACAAAGAGAGTAACTTAATTGTTCTTTATAAAAAAAAAGTGATTCGAGTGTCCTAATAACATAAATAAAGCAACTCCAAACTAGTACTGAATTTATAACATTTAAATTTTGTCCATTACATCAGATAACATCAGTGATAATTTGAAATTTTTCATACTATTTTTTCAGATATTTTTAAACTTGAAGTAAATAGATACAATGGAAGGATAAAAATATCGACGAAACAGTTGACATTGTAGCGACAATGTCTTTATTTTATACATCTCGATATCAAAATGTGATATCAATATATTTTGATCAAATTATCACAAAATAATCAAGAATGTCGTTTAAATATCGTAATCTCTTAAATGTCGTTTACATGTCTTTTTTTGGCTAAAATATCTTAGATATTGTGGATGTTGTTGCTAAAATCTCATTACAATATTGTTAAAATGTCAAACAAAATATCAAAAATATTAATTCTTCATTTATTTTTCTCTTTTTTTTCTTCTTCTTTCTAAGCAATCATTTCAATTCAATATTTTTCTCATTTTTTCATAATCGAATATATTCTCTTTTTTCTTGTTTATAACATATTTGCTATACATATAAAATAAATAGGCAAAAGTATTAGTTATTATGATCGGTTATAAATTAGATTTGTGATACTCATACACGAACTAGTTGGCACAGAGAAAACCATTTGACCAATCATAAAACATTACATAATGGTTGAGACCTGTAGAAAATGTTCAGTAGCCACTCCAATACAGATAGAGTAAATACTTATGGATAAATCAATGAAATTTATTTTCATCTTATCGAGATTTATCTATTTATAATATTTAATACAATTAGATAATTTACTTAATTATTTTAAACATTTTCACGTTATATAATATTTAACAAAAAGAACATATATTATATCATACAATATTTTAATTAATTGATTAATATAAATATTTTAAGTATTTAAAAATACATATATTAAACAAAAAATTAGTTTAAAATATAACTAATTAATTTTTTTGATATTTTGTAAAGTTTTACAAAAAAAATATATTTTTAATAGAGTTTCTATAGTTTTTGTGATTTTTTCAATAGTTTTATTAATAACAACAATATCTTCGATATTTTCGTAAAATTTATATTTCGATATCTTTACCGGTATCAACATTTCAAACCTTAGTCCAATGTGAGCACAGGACTGTGCTATTGAGGTGGAACCTCTCTTCATTTTTTGTTAACAAATTTAAAAAAAATTCTCCATCTTTACTTGAAATTTTTGCAAACATCGAAAATATTCGATAAAAAATGAAGACTGCTAAATATGAAATGAATATTTAAGTGATATTTTAAAGATTAAATTTTAAATTTTTCCTATTAATTACTAAGACAATGATAAATATTTTATAATGAGAAGTAAAAGAAAATGATGTGTAATAAATAAATATTATATAATAAGAAGAAAAATAAAATATATGTAACAATAAATATATAATCTTTTTATACAAAACAACTTTGATGGAATCTTCTTACAAACTAGTGTAAAATAATAAAAATATATTATAAAATAATTATAAGATTTTAAATTTTTAAAATTTAAGTAAATAATTTTTATAAAATAAAAATATAATTATGTTTTAAAATAATAAAAAATAACTTAAAGATGAAATATAAAATATATAATACATTATTTAAGATTAATTTAAATTCCAATGAAGTATATAACCTTCCAAAATAAAACATAAATATAATACCGATCTTTATCCCATCTCATATTATTAAATATTAATTTATATTTTCCGTTACTCATTCTCCATTTTATTATCATCATGTTACCTTCAATCACATAATCCTCAAAGAATTTATCCTATCACTACAAATTTACAATCCTAGTCCAGTGCTGGCTAGAAAAAGTAAAATTAGAGCAAGTATTTTTCCTCAGGCACCAGAGGTTAAGACTAGACTTTAGAATCGTGAAAAGAGAAATTTGCTTGACAAAATGGAGCAATTGGACACATATTCTAGTGCATGCCAAAAGCCCCCTTGGGCCAATCTATAAGAAATGATATAGTGAAATCAAGTAGACATGTTTGACTAAGTAAACACTTTTTTTTTTGGGCCAAAAGAACCAGTAACCACTTAAGGCTCCTCTTACAAACCCCGTTAAAATTTACACTTCAGAGACACCTCTTAACCTTTTCGTGCATTAACGAGACTTATTTCACGTGATAGTCCACGACGCTTGTCTTAATTAAAGTTAGTGATTTTGCTATTTATTATAATAGTTTAGTGACTTCATTACCCAAAAGAAAATGTACATAAGCCCCATATATAACATTTAAATAACATGTTAATTTATACATAACATACACTTATACTCTATATAAATAAATATACAATATATACATGTAACATATACTACTGTTTTAAAATTTAAAATTTAAAATTTAATATTTCTTCTTATACTACCATTATTTGTAACCAAAAAAACCTGTTACAAAATATAACAAAAAGATAATTACTCAAACTAAAATAACTTATCCTAATGCATTTATCAGTTTCAAGAACGAACTACTAATTTGGATGCTTCTTTACTGGACAAAAAAAAAACACATTTAGCAGCTTACAAAACCATTGAACTTTGATTTTGAACTGTAAATAGATATGAAAATGTGATGTTGCAAGCGGGATATGGTCAGTGGATGACCGATCAGGCTGCAGAAAGAAACCGGGTTTTGATCCCCCAATAATTGATGCCATCTAAATCTAGGATCATAAATGAACTGCTATACAATTTCCAAGCAACGCATTGAACTAAAATGATCTTCTAGAAAATATGGGAAACACAAGATTATAGGAAATTATTTCAAATGGTGGACGTTTTAAAAAAAGACATACAAGTTTCTTCACTAAATTGAGATACCTAGTGCATCATTTTAACTTCAACAAACATATTTCATCCTCCTGGATCTGTCCATGAACAGGATATCAAAACTTGCCACCATAGCAACTAAATCACAAGGAGCATCTTCAATAAACTCTTGAGTAACACCACAGAACGTTGCAGTTCCATTGCCCATAAGGGCCTGTTAAACTGTATAAACAAGGAATGAGGCAAAAGTTAACTCACAATAAAAGCGAAGAATATATCAAAAGATCCGGAACCAGTAGTTTTTTGAGCCTATGATGCGTGGCAATGCTATTGGACATTTACTTTTATAGATTATATATGAAGACGTTATGACCAAAAGGAATTGCAGATTTAATTGAATATGTCAAGAGCTATACCCCACAGCTTGTCCTCAAGGTATACAGAAGATTCACAATTCAAAATGAACGTCTCTGCCTAGCCTCTGCATGAGTGACCCGGATAGACCTTCCATTCAAGTCCTGCACAATACAACATTTAGAAACCCAAACCTATAATATTTTATTTGTAAATAATGAAAGTTGCAATGCAGTAGAGTAAAAACATTAACCCCGTCCACTTCATGGGATATTTATAATAAAGAAAATGAAATTTTATGCAGGGGAAAAAAAAACAAACAAGAGTGATTATGACTACTTCCTAATTCACAGGAAAATAAAGGTCAATAAACTAACAATGCCATTCAACGACTCGATGGCATTGTTGACCTCCTCAGCAGTGTTGTAGGTGACAAAACCAAAGCCTCTTGACCTGCCACTTTCCCTATCATAAACTACCTTGGCTTCCAAGACATTTCCTTTTTCCCCAAATAAGTCCTCAAGAGCTATATTGTCAACACCCCATGGAAGGTTACCCACATAGACACGGTTGGCAGATTCAGAACCACCTCCACTAGCACCTCTAGAAGAGTAACTGTCACCTCTAGAAGAATAACCGTCACCTCTAGAAGAAAAACCGTCAGTTTTAGGAGGAGGCGGTCCAGCATTCACCCTCAATGCTCTTCCATCAAGTTCCTGTCAGTATTCATAAGTTGCAGATTGTGGCTCAGAACAATATACATGATTTTATTATAAGTGACTAAACAAATAACAAAGCAGTCAACGTAATAACTGCTATGTATGCTTCAGCATAAAAAGCCCTGAAACCAAATAGGCCATATATTCATATGTTTAATTTCATTTTTCACTTTCATATCCTGAGATAATGTTTAACCCAGTTTCTAACTTGGACAAGAGTTCAATGAGACATGATGCCTAAAATCTCTCTCCATTATTAACACCAAAATTTTGGAAAAACAATATTTATAACCTCTTAAAACTTGTAATTACGGGAATAAGATGATTTATATTCAACTCATATATTTTTACCACAAAGAAAAAGTCCAACACAAACATTCCACATTTAACGCCGGCCAATTGGACAACGTTTAAGATGAACTCCAATCATTTAGATTCGGTCAATGTTGAATACTAACTAATTAGAGCCATGCTATTTTTGTAGATATAAATTTTATGGTGTTGTTTATAAGGGTTGGCGATGTAGGAACATTTGTTCATAAAAAAGTACACTTTAATCATGTTGTTTTTAGGTGGTATGACCTAAATCTCTTATTTTATGAAAAAGTATACATATTTTCAATTTCTTGTAACAAAGTTGGAATGGTCAATTTTTTTTACGCACATGCTCCTTGCGTTTGTATTTAATAAAGATTAGATGTTGTCATTTAGTATGTGAATAAAGAGGGTCTAAATGGGTTAAGGATTTTTTTTATATTATTTCAACACTTAATTAGGCAAGAAAAATGACTATTTATCCATCTTAATTTACACGCAACTAGTAGGTGCACTTTTCTTTTCCTAATGAAGCAATATTGAACTTATGGCTACTTTTAAAGAATTGGGGGATTAATGGTGTACTAAATTGAAACCAAGAGACTAATGTGTATATGAACGGATGCAAGGTGGAAAAGGTCTCGTGTTTTTACAAAATGAACACTTTAATCTCATAATTTATGGGTTAGATACTACTAGTTCTGTTAATATGAAAAATGAGCATTTTTAGTCCCATAATTGTTAAAATGAGCATTTCTAATTCATCAAAAGTATTAAAATAGAACTCTTAAAATCCCAAAGAGAGGACTAATTTTTACATTGTAGCACCTAAATTTCATAAATAATAAGATTAGAGGTACTAACCTAAAAATTATGAGATTATAGTACTCATTTCTACATAATAATAAGACTACTGTGAACTCTTGCCGTATATGAACCGGGGACTTTTCAAACTTTTTCCACCTTATTTAATGTAATTTCCCAAATTTTTTGAAATTGGACAATATGTTATTCAAAGATTATATAATTGGAGAATATGATGTCAGTAAATCAAGCAATAAATCAATTCAGAATGCCAACAGAGCTATAAATAAGCTCGTACTACAAAAAAATTATGATAACTTACGTAGCCATTAAACTGCTGAGCGGCTGCCTCAGCTTCTTCAGCTGAAGACATGGTTACAAACCCAAATCCTCTACTTCTTCCGGTCGTTTTATCATAAATCACCTGCAAAACCAATCAGTTAAAACTAAGCGTAAACTTCGAATCCCACAAAAGCCATACACTATCTTGAGAAACAAATCTTATTGTGAATAAAAAATTACCTCAACCATTTCGACATTTCCAGCATTTTCAAAGATCCCAGCTAGCCGGGCACTGTCCACACTGAAGGGAAGATTTCCCACAAAGAGTTTAAGGTCAGCAGACAAAGTGCGTTCATCCTCATCGCTGAAAACCTCCTCTTCCTGCTCGAACTCTGACGAAACGGCAATTTTTCTAACAAACCGAGTAGATAGGCCTCGAATTTCCCTTCGACAGTGAAGAAATGAATCAGAAGCACAAACGAGATTGGTATTGAGATTCCAAGGAAAACAGAGAGTACGACCAGAAAGCAAACTAGGTTTAGGACAATATAGTGAAAGCGCATTGGAAGTGAGAGAAGGAAGAACTAGAGAAGAGGCAGATGCAGTCATGGTGGTTATGGGTATTGCGACTTTAAGAAGATAAGGTTTTGAGAAGAGTGGGTATGGGTTCTGCAAAGATACTACCTTTATAAAGAAAAGGTACTGTAAGATATTTGGGTACAAGGACTAGGGCCCTTGTTCGGTTCTCACAAAAATATTTACTATGCAATTTATTTATCGTAAAAATAATATTTATATTATATATTTATTTTTTATAAAAACTTAATCTTATTATTATAAAAAAAATTAATAGTATAAAAATAAAGATAATTTTTATTTATTTTATTTTATAATTTTTTTATTATATTACATAGTTATTATTATAAATTAAAAAAATTCTAACTAAAAGAATTAAAAGAAAAATAAAATAAAATAAAAATATTAAAATGTTCTTTTCCAATTAATTTTTAGTAACAATAATAAAAAAAATTTATTTATGAATATAAAAATTTAGTCAATAAAAATATAGTAAATTAAAATTTTGTAAATGATCAAACAACTAATCACGTGTATATAAAATAATACATAAATAAATATATCAACGTATAATATTTTTAGGCGTAAACAACCTAGGTCAATCTAATTACCTAAGGGAAAAACCACATACCCATGGGATCACTTAAATCTCTACTATGAAAAATAAGTATTTAGTTACAAAGCTATAACTCAAACTATCTACCAAGATAATGCTCCAAGTAACTTACTTTTAAGCTGTTATTGTTATGATCACAGTCTTTACAAGATAAGCGTTTGGATCCGAACCACTGTTCCAACAAACTCGAGTCCTGCAAGTTAATCAAACCTACATCACTTTCACCTAAAAAGTTAGCACATTAGCACAAGTGTAAATGTGTGTTCTAGAGTAGATTCAATAATGAATAACTCTAACTAGTTAATTTAAATAATATATCAGATAAATCGAAAACAACTAGCAACTCTAGAACAATCAATTTAAGCACAAGTTCAAGAATGATAGCTTCTTTAAATATTAATAATCAAACCAAATAATTATGATATGACACACATAATTATTTGATCGAACAATTCAAGAACAAAAATAAATAAGAAGTTATAAGAATATATGATCAAAATATAGCAAACAAATTAGGTTTATTAATCAATCAAACACAACCATCAATACTTGATATATTAACTAAATAAAGATGCCTAAAAAATTATGATCTTATATTTGCAAAATATGAGAGAAAATAAAAGACGAAGAGAATAAACATAATAGCTCTTGTGTGGTTGTTTCTAAAAGTGTACTTAGCTTTGTATTTATAAAATATTTTGAAGTATATTAGATTAAATTATAATTATTATATTATCCATGAAATTAGTTAAAACATGTTTAAGAAATCAGGGCAATATGGTAAAAAGCCAATCCAAATAGCATTAGAAATATGCTTAAAAAAACTAAAAGTTGACTACTTGATCGATCCACTCAATTGCTCAATTGATTGAATACATTGATCGATCCAGAATACGTTTACCCAATATTTAAAAAACAACTGGATCAATCGATCTAGTCATATATTAAAATCAGATTAATCAGGTTTATTCGATCGATCAATTGACTCAAATTCATATTTTTCCTATTGTGTCCAATATACAATCTAACAATACATATGAATATAAATATACTTGATATGTGATTATTGAGGTACAATAATTTTTACTGTTTGAAATATTCTTCTAAGATACAACTATAAACTAAAATTACAATTAAATATTTTGTGTTTTAAGAATATCACTAATACTAACATAACCTAACAAATATAACTAAACTATTATAAAAAATAAATACAAAATATAAGTATTACTTTTATAATAAATATAAAACTTTTACAGTTACATTCTCAAAAAATAAAATTGCATTGATGATCTAGTTGGTAATGATCTATTGTGACAAAAACCAATAAGTTTGTCATATTGTATATGGGCAAATTGCATAATAAGAGGTGTTATCATCCATTAGGGGTGTATGCGATGCGAGTTTTAGATTTTCTTCCAAAACCACACCGCACCACACAACACTACAAAATGCACTGCTCATAATGTACAACATTATAAACTGCATAATTCATACCGTATAATATAATATTGTGTGCTTTTAAAATCGCAAGAAATCGCAAAACCGCACAAATTGATAATTAATATACTAGTATTTTTAATTATTATATTCTACCACTAATATGTAATAAAACATATCAATAATAATCAAAATACATAAATCATTCTTAAAAAGTTTTAACTCAACATGAATTCATGAAAAACTATAAATAATGCAAAAACAAAATTCATTGAAGATACTGATATAAATAATAAAGGTTCAAAAAAGTTCAACAAATGTCCATTAAATTATACAACACTAATAGAAATGAAATAAATCCATATAACACTTCTAGAAATCAAAGAAGTCTATATAACCATACTTCACCTTAATATTGATCAACCTATTGAAAAACAAGTTCAAATAGAATAAAATAAACTGAACATTAAAATGAAATTATTTTCCAAATATTAAACTTATCTTCCTCATTTACTTCATCTAGGAACCAAAAGCATTACTAAATTATTTGAGAATCTTGAAAGAGTAAAATAAGACAAAGTAAATTCAATTTACAATATTCACATCATATAATAAAATGTCAATCTACTTAAGTCACACAAGATTCTCCAAACTCTACAAGATGTCAAAAATGTAAAAAAAAAAGTTAAATACCTAAAAGCATAACAATTACATAAGAAGATGAAAATATTAAAATTTGAAAATCTTACCTACTTGAAGGTCCTTATACACTTCAACATCATGGACATGTTCTCGAAGATTAATATTGTCAAATTCTTTGTCTTTATTTGTTAGTCACCATATCCAATTTTGAGTGCATATTAAAACCTTCACCATCTTCGGACATAGAGAACTTCAAAAAGAATCAAGAACTCGTTCACTAATACTAAAAACCGACTTAGATGCTATAGTTGAAACTTGAAGTGTTAAAACATCATGAGCAATATTAGCAGTAATGGGAAATCTTAAACCATTAATTTTCCACCATACCAAAATATTGAAGTCATTTCGCAAAGTACTTTTGCATGGTGTTTTCAAATATTTCTCAATGTTGGACTTAATTTCCAAGTTATTCTTTAGTTCCAAGTGTTGAAAAAATAATAATGCTTGGACACTTTCTAGATCATAATCCTATGATATTACAAGGCTTGTACCAATCAAACAACTTCTTCTTTGTCCACATATGAATCGAGCAAGTAGAATTCAAAATCCAATCATCTCGTGAGTTATCACCAGTGGCACAAAAATTATGTCACTATTGATATCACAAGTTCTAGTTAGCATTGCCTTTTTAGCGTCTTCTCTTTTTTTCTCATCAAAGTTTCTAATAGGCTTTAATCTTTCTTTACAAAAACTTTTGATGTGCATGGTGGTCTTATAACAGTAGAAACACTCAATATTACATATTAGATAAGGCTTAAACTAATTTTCATCTTTACTTTGATATCTACTCCTAGATATGCTTCTTTCAGTATTTGTGCTTGCTCTTGAATAAACCTTTGTAGCAAGAGAAACTCCATATGAAGAACTAGTCAATTGCTTCTTATTACCAATTCCCAAAAGATCCTTTATCACCTTATCTATAGTCAATGTAGTCTTTCATTTATGTGATAATGACATTAATACATCATATGACTCGGACAATAAGGATAACAAAATCATTACTTGCTATGCCTTTTATATCTTCACATCAACCTACAACAATCAAGGGATACAATGCCTAAACTTATTTATATATCCTTTTTAACATCATCGCCTTTATTCATCTTTAAGGTATATAATTATTTCTTCAAATGCACCTTAAAAATCCCTTTTTACACCCATATACCATTGAAATTTCTATTGCCAGTATCTGACCATCTTCTTGTCACATCTTTCTTAAACTAAGACTACCTAATCATTAGCTTTGATACTACTTATTGAAGAGAAAAGTCAACAAGAAATATAACATAAGAAATTTACGTGGTTAAATTGTCTAATCCACACCCAAAGGCTCAAATTCTACAAATATTAATTCTTGATACATAGTCTTGTTTTCCCCAATAATCCACCACACCTAATATCCCAAGATAAATACTTGTATTCCAAAATAACACTCAAATTCAAAACCCATATAAACTTAAATCTCACATACAAAACACACAAAACAAAAAATTAATAATAACGTTCTTTGAGTTGTTGCACCATGATAGAAGAAACTTGGATACAAATATCAAACAATCACACAAAAATCAATATTTCTTTGACATTCACCCTTTTAACTTCAAATTATCTCATACATAAAGAGATCAAACTAATTTCCTCTTAATTTTTGATCAATTTCTATGTATTGCTTGTTGTCTCTTTTAGAGAACATAAAACGTGCAAGTATACACGGTCACAAGTAATAAGATTTGTAAGTAAAGTATCGATCCCACGGATATTTGTTACTACAGTTTGTTGAGTACTAAAATTGTTTCCCTCTGATTTTATCCAAAACAACCGTTGATTTAGAAAAAGAAAAGAGTTAACAAAATAAAAGAAATCTAGGATTGCAATTTTTCACCAAATTAATCCACTCAAATCATGTTATTTTCTTTTGATTTATATTTTTTTAGTACATTTAATTTGTCAACTGAAAACTTCTAATTTTATCCATACATCTCTTCCGAGCTCCGTATAAACACACCTCGTTAAATTAATTCACTATATCTCTATGAGAATTAAATTCACCAAGATTCATTACGTTCTAAGTTCTCAAATGGCCACACATACAATTAGGGTATATTCCTATCATTCATCATATATGTCATTCTATCTACGAGCAATATACACACAAATGCCTCTTCCAAGTTTATTTATGTGCCACGGATCGTTTTGATAAAATTCGTAAATAATCAAAAAGCATTAAGCACAAAATAGAGTGAACAAATCGAACGTCTTATAAATCTATCAAAAATAATTAAAATCAAAACTTCATAAATTTAGATGAAATGCAACCCTAGAAAAATTAAATTACTTCATAAATTAAAAATAAAATTACAACAGCTACAGAAAAATTAAAGGAAGAAGAAAGGAAAATTAAAACATTTCGTATCGTGAATATTTGGCACACATAGAACACAACAGAAGCCAAAAATGGCTTCTGTGTGTTCCATAGTCCAGGACAGAACAACACAAAAATTATAAACTCTCCAAAACTCTCCAAAACTTTTTAACTCTATCATAATATCTCCTATTTATAGCTAAAAAAATACATCTAAAATATTACAATATAATACACGCGCAACAGAGAGATATGGCAAAAATAATACAATTTTTCGCGTGGGGGACAAAACTGGTATCGAAAATTGAGTGGGAGAGAGCTGCGCGTTTCTGATTTTGTTTTCAATCCACGCTGCCACGTGTCGCGATCTGATTCACTGAAACAAATAGTGGGACACGTGGCTGGAACGCGTGCGTGATTCTACGTTTTCGCGCCCACCAAAGCTTGCCACGTGTCAGAATATGATTGGTTGAAACATAAAGTGGGACACGCGGTAACTTTATATTTGCTGTATAACCGGGCGCATGTGAAAACGGCCACACGAGATCAATCCTTGAAAACACGTCAGACACGTGGGCCCCACTGAGCGCACCGAGCCGCGTGATAGAAGAAACCCTGCACCCACTCTCTTTGGTCGGGTATGAAGGACACGCGCGCATCCTAACCGTGTATGCTTTGATCGGACGGTCCACGTTGTACGCGTGGATGATGACACGTGGATTATTCTCTCCTGCATAGAAAATTCAATTTTTTAATTGCATTTTGACCCACAAATTTAATTCAAATTACATTTTAATCTTTCTTTAATTGCAATCAAGCCCATTTCTAATTTAAATTAAATTTTAAATTTTTAATAATTAAAATTAAGCCCAATTTTAATTTAAATTATATTTTCGACTTTTATAAATTGCAATTAGGCACTTATTTATTTGAAATTATATTTTTGGACACAAATTTGCAATTAAGTACGTTTTCGATACAAATTATTTAATTTTCTTAAAATATATGAAAAACAGTAAATACTAATTTATTAAACTAAAATTAACTAAAAATGTCAAGAACATAACAATTATAATTAATAAAATAGATGAAAATAATTATATAAAATACAGTTATCATTGCTCTTGACTCATAAAACCATCCAGATATATATAATGATTTATGATACCGACTTAAATCGTTAGTGTCTAATTTAGACTTTTTGGCTTCACAATCACACATTAACTTCATTAACCATTAACACATTCACCTTTAATACACCATGAGATTTTAGATATTCTTTTTTGTCAAAAGCATTTGTACTCTTGATTTATTTATTTTTTACTTATAAGCCATTGACAGATTTGACCAGAGGATAGGTAGATAGATGGATAGAGATAAGTATTTATTTTGTAGTGGTTCGTTCGGATTACATCATTCAGTGATCTGGTAAAGTTGTAAATGAATTGGTTCAAACAAACATAATATTTCTTTAAATAAAGTAAAAACAATCCAAAGAATAGTAAAGAAAGTTGATAAATTATAAAAAATAACACACTTAAAATTTGTAATAATAAAAATAACAATCCAATAATATTAAACAAATATAATTAGAAAATATTAAATATTGAACGAATCTAAATGATTTTAGTTTAATTTGAACAACATCTAATTGAATAATGTTCAAAATGAAATGATATGTCAAATATTTTATAGTAAAAATATATGAGATTTAATAGATGCTATTTTTATTTTATAATTTTAAGAATGCTATTTTTTTTGAGAAAGTTAAATAATACTTGGCCCAGCAGATGGCTCGAGAGTAGTAGGTTGAGCCGTGAGGGAAAGACCATTTGGTAGCAACCTTGTGAAGCACAAAGAACGTCACATGTACAACATTCCCAAGTTTCGTTGTCTGATTGTCTTCTTTAGCACATGCCTTGACAAATTTAACCACTACAACAAAATCATATCTAGCTTACTCTTATCAATGGATTAATATCAGAAATATCCCTAAACTTTAAGAAATCTTCAGAAATATCCTTAAGGTTTCAAAAAATTCAAAAATACACTTGAAACATAACGGAAGTTAAATTTAACGAAAGTAACATTCCTAAAATGAAAGAAGAAAAAATAAACCAAGAAATAATAGACAGAAACGAAAAACATCTCAGGATGTTTTTCACAGGAAATGTTAATAAGTAAAAAGAAATTTGAAGATATTCAAAAGACAAAGTTAAATCTTAAAGAAGGAGATGGATTTAAAGATCCATCATTTTTATTAAGAAAATTATTCCCTAGGAAAAACATAATTTATTATAGAATAAGTAATAAAGAAATGAGTATTAAGATTACATATGCAAAAGAAGGTATAATATACCATTAATTGATAAAGAAACTATATTAAATAAGCTATCAAAAATTCTTTATAAAGATAAAGAAAAAATTGAATACATCAATTTAGGAAGAATTCAAATATTCATAAAAGCTCATTTTAGAGAAGGAATAGATACACTAACAAAAATAGCATTATTAGATAACAGAATAATAAATAGGCAAGATGCTTTATTAGGAATGATCCATGGTAATTTAGGATACTAAAAGTTAAAATTTACAATATATCCTAGATTTGCTATTAATATACATAATAAAAATCTAAATTAAGTATTAAGTCTAGCTTATGAATTTGAGATTGGAGAATTAATGAAAGAAGGAAATCATCTATTTTCAATACATTATCTAGTAATATATTCTTTAAGAAATAGTCATAATAGTTCAATATACGGACAAAATGAATTTATAAAAATAAATAACTTTTAAATAACTTAGAAAAATAATAAAACCAAAAATACTAACAGACTTTGAAATACTAGAATAATGAAAATTAGATATCAGAGAAAAACTTTTGATAATAGGAAGAAAAAATAATGTTATTTAAAATAATAACATGTCAAAGTTTACTTTTATAGACCAAAAATGAGAAACTTCTAACCAAGAAGAAGTTAAAAAACTAGAAAATGAAGTCAAAATAATGAAAACATTAGTACATTATTGTATATTAGGGAAATATAATGTTTAAAAAATAAAAAAATATGCATTTAGAAGTAAATGGAAGCCTAATAGGCGCAACAAAAAATCAAACAATATTATTTGAAATTGTACAATTATTAACAGAGAAAATTGATTTTGTCCAAGAATCAAACACAAATTATTTATAGGAAATAATAGATACACAAAAAGAATTACTAAAAGAAATAAAAGAATGTGGTTATAATAAACTACAACAAGATATGCACAAAGAATTTTCAGAATTAAAAAAAAAATGCATACAACATACATAGAAATAATGAAATAATAGGTTATATATAAATATGATCCCTTCGAATGAATAAAAGACTACTTCTTTAAAGATTATAAATATACTGTATATACACACAAAAAACATGTTTATATACTACAAATATGACAAAATAATATACATTTAATACATATGATTTATCAAGATAATACTATATGAACATCAAATCATTAATACATAAAATTAGAATTATTAAATTTAACAAATGAAAGAATAATTTTTAATTTTAAAAGATAATTAATATATTCATCATTAGAATTAAGCAACCAACTTAACGAATAAAATAATACACTATATAATTGTAATAAATATAAAAAAAAATTAAACTTGTACAAAAAATAATAAACTTTTTAGACAAATTATTGTCTTCAATAAATAAACAAAGACTATCAACTATATCAATATTAACCCTATTAAAATTAAAATTTAAGAATATTTTTGATATTTTATCTACATCATCAACATAATTAAAAATACTTTAAACCTTAATAGCATATATATATATATATATATATATATTATTCGCTTGTAATTCCCTTCCCAATCATATTCTTCGATATCCATTTCGTCATGCATCTCAACCACATTGACATTCTTATTTCTCTTCGTTTCACCACCGACATAGACTTTTTTTATTTTTCTCTATTTCACCATTGATAATTCTTGTAGATGAATATGTGGAAGACAGTTCGAAAAACAGAGGAAGCGATAAATTCATCTACAAGAACTTCATTGACTCCAAGGGAACCAATTCCACCCGTCTCCTTAGCCAACACCTTTGAATCGTAATGGATTTTTTTTTTAAGCAGTTCAAAACCGTCCGAATATTCTAGCAAAACCTTTACAGATGATAGGCAACTTTCCTCCAGGACTTCTTCTTGATGATGTTGAGGCTCTTCTATCAAACCCTCCTCCTCAACCCGGTTAGCTTCTTTCTCTTGCAAATGATCAACCTCTTTGACAACTTCTTTCCTCTATAAGTTCAGCCCCCTTATCACTCAGAAATCTGAATCGCCTCGTACCTGGTCAACAACAACACCTTCATCGCCATTCTTACTCGATATGAACTCTGATTCAAGACTGGGACAATCACTAGAAATAGCCATAGCAATGAGTTTGGTAACTAGAAAAGAAAGCACAATAGCCACAGAGGCCACTTTTGGAAAAGCTCCATCGAAATTTCCAGTTCTTGAGAGAGAGAGAGAGAGAGAGAGAGAGGGTAAAGTTCAAATATTAAAGCTTTGGTATCTTCTTACAGAGAAGAAATGTTTGACAAATAGATAATAGGAGGGAAAAGAACCTAATCAAAATTTGAGGAAAAGGATCTGGATATTAACTGGGGAGAGCGAGGCATATCCTGTTTTCTTTTTATTTATTATTGGTATTAATTAAGATAATATTTTGGTCACAGTTTATAGGAAAAATGTCAGAAGGTTTTTTTTTTAGTTTTAATTTTAAAAGATGTTAATTAATTATTTTTATTTATAAAATAAATTTTTATTAGTTATTTTATTTATAAAAAATTTTGTTGATAACTTTTTTAAGTGTATATTAAGAAGATATTTTTATTATTTATTTATATTTTATCAAACTAAAAAATTTTAAACTAATTTTTTAAAAATACTCCTAATAATTTTTATTTATTTTTAAATAAATTTAAAAGTATTAAATATCTTATTTTGGTATCATTTTTATAAATAAAGAGATTAAATATCATATTTTTAAAATTAAGAGATTAAATAATACTGTTTGTATAAATAAAGTAACTAACTTGATATATGAACATATTTTATGAACATATAAAATTGTTACAAAAATATACACTATATTTTATTAGTTATAAATATACTTAAAAATTTATACGAAGTAAAACGTATATTTTAAATATAACATGTTAACCTTATTCACTCAGGGATATCAGAATAAATTCAACTTAGCTTATATTGTTTTTTAAAATTCTCAAGATGTTCATAAGGGGCCTTATTCCTTTTGTGCTTCTTTCTTCCAAGTTGGGGCTTTGGAAAAGGCTTCAAAATAGGATTATATCTTGTTTTCTTCCACTTAGATGAACTTCTCGTGGGCTGTATGAAAATAGAATAAGCCTTTATATGAACCTCTTTGTGACACTATTCGCTCAAATACTGAACAGGATCAGAATTCTATGCAATGATGGTTCATATTGTATGTTCAAATAGGTCAACAAATATGTTCCATTTTCTGCAACAGTAACTTTGAGTCATGAGATTAATGGCAACCATTTCATTCTTAATGTTTCTTACCTCATGCTTTCTACTAAGACAATGCAAAACTTGCAAATTCAATTATTTTGCCTTCATCCTTTCAAGTTCTTTAGAATTCTTGGACCAATATTGTATTGTCATTTTTCTGCTAGCTGTCTCTTCACATACTTTCTCTTCATAATATATGTCATAATCCTCTCGAGCATGGTCAATGCTGGTTTGTTCTTTGCATTTAAAATTACAGCATTAAATGATTCATATAGATTATTAAGCAAAATGTCACACTTGGAGATGCCACTTTGGTAAGCTCTAGTCCAATGCTTTGTTGGCAATTGGACAGCCCATTCATGAGAATTAGCATCCAAACCTTTCATTGAAAGCATCTCTTTCTCAAAAGAAGCTATAATGGGGCCCTTGTACATGCCTAAAACTTCTTTTTTTCAATGCTAAACCAGAGTGCTTCATTTTGAAATTTTGGTACATGTGTCTCACACAAAGAAATGCTCAACATGATGCAATAACTTCTTAATTAGACCTACTAATCCTTTATGTCTATAAGTCATGAGAATTCAACCCTGATTTACCCCAATATCCAAATCTTCTTTTAATAATTCCACAAATCATTTCCAAGTTTATATACTTTCAATCTCTACAATTGCATAAGCAATTGCGAAAATATCATTATTTCCATCTATTCCAATTGCTGTCAAGATTGGGCCTTCAATAATGTCGTTTATATGACAACCATCAAGTCTAATAACAGGTCTACAATCACTAAGAAATCCTTTATTAACAGTATTCTACTTAAAAATCTTGTTATGTTTCCTTGGCTTGTTAGATCACACATAATTTTCTTTGTTGTTCCTGCGTTGGACTTTAGCATTTCTTGTGTACAATCCCATAGTTTGGCATATTGTTCTTCATACATTCCATTAATTTTTTTTCATGGCTTTACTCTGAGCTCTGTACACTTGACTTTTTGTTAATGTTAGTCTAAATCTATTGTACGCATTTCTTGAATTGTAGACAAGAAAGTCATTGGGTTGTTCTTGAAATCAGATAAGAATTCAAAAGCTATCCAATCAAAGTTTGCCAATTTGTTCTTTTTAATATTAGGCAATCATGTTGGGATATGATAGTCTTATGTGTTGAAAATCAACACCAACTCAATAAATGAAGTGGTTGAAAAGAGTTGTTGAAAATTAACACCAATTCAATAAATGGAGTGGTTGAAGGATGTAGAAAAATAAATGGAGTGGTTGAAAGATGTAGAAAAGAGAAGTATGTAAAATGTGATAATATTTATGTGGTTAGAATTATTTCTTAGCTTTATATTTATGTGGTGTAGATTGCATGGTGATGACTATAAATAACCTACTTTGCATTTGGTTTAATCATTCCATCAAAAACAAATAAGTATTTGTATTCTTAGTTTGAGTGTGAGTTGAGAGCTTTCTTTTTGAGTGTTTGTATTTCTCTTCAATTTGTGAGTTACCTTTGAAAGGTGTTATAATGTCTTTTATTGTGGATATAATAAGAGTAGTTTGTTTACTTGTTTGAATCTAATATTAGTAAATTTAGAGCTGTGTATTCTAAAGTTTACTCAACAATACATCCTTCAACTATAGTGTCTTTTATTGTGGGTATAATACAATTAGTTTGTTTACTTGTTTGGATCCAATATTAGTAAATTTAGAGTTATGTATTCTAAATTTTACTCAAAAATTGGTATCAGAGTGAGACGGTCAAGGATCATTCTTAGTGGAGCTATCTTGAGTTGTGAGGAGTTTGGTACTTTGTAAGTTTCTTAGTTAAGCTTATTCAATATAGTCAAAATCTTGCCGGCACGATGAGTGATCTTCAAGTAGTTGAAGGAATCAAGAAGCTCAACAACAAAAAATATCACATGTGGGAAATATGTATGGACTCTTACCTACAAGGTCAAGACTTGTGAGAGGTTATTTGTGGCGGCGAAGTTACACAACCAACAACGAAAGATGCAAATGGCATCTTGTAGAAGTGGAAAATTAAAGCAGGCAAAGCGATGTTTACTTTAAAGACCACAATTGAAGAAGAAATGTTGGAGCACATTCAGGATGCCAAAACACCAAAGGAAACATGGAACACTTTTGTTACACTCTTTTCAAAGAAGAATGATACAAGACTACAACTTCTCGAGAATGAGTTGCTATCGATGATGCAATATGACATGACGATTTTCTAGTACTTTTACAAGGTAAAATCGTTATGCCACGAAATTTTAGATTTATATCCAAAATCTCCTATTGGGAAAACTAGGATAAAGAGAATAATTATCCATAGTTTGAGACCTGAATATCGAGGTTTTGTTACTACTAAACAAGGATGGCCAACACAACCATCTCTTGTTGAGTTTGAGAATTTGTTGGCCAATTAAGAAGCTATTGTTAATCAAATGTGAGGAGTCTTACGGAAGGATGAGGAAGAAACGCTCTATACCAGCAAACTCAGAGGGACTTTCAAGCAGTACAATGTAAGCAAATCTAAAAAAGGATGGCGACAAAATTCCTCAAGGAAATGGAGGCTTTCATCCAGGGGAAGCTTGGAAGAATCGCAATAACAGTAGAAATTTTGATGGTGAATGTTACAACTGTGGAAAGATGGGTCACATGGAAAAAGATTGTTAGAGTAAGAAAAAGCATGTTGAAAGTAATACAACTACTTCTAGTTCTAAGGAGCATAGAGAAGATGGTTGGAATACCAAATCATTATTTACTACAGAGGAAGAAAAATTAGCTCTTACAATGACAACATAAAAATAGATTGACTACAAGAATGACTAGATCATAGATTCGGGTTGCTCAAATCATATGACGGGTGATAAACAGAAGTTGGAAAGCATGTCTGAGTACAAGGGAGGTCATATAGTAGTGATAGCTGACAACTCAAGGTTATCGATAACCACATTGGTAAGACGATAGTTACGCCTCGATATAATACTAACCAGGTACCACTTCAAGATGTTTATGATTGAAGAAAAACTTGCTATTTGTAGCTCAATTGACATCATTAGGCCACTATGTCTTGTTCGATCCCCTAGAAATGAAGGTGTAAGGTGATCTCAAAATCTCAAAAATGTCGACAATGGAGGGGTAACGATTGGAATTAGTCTATGTGATGTTAATAGAATCTTCATATGTAGAAAGGACAAGAAGAAATGAGACAATAGATCTATGGCATATGTGGTTAGGTCACGTTAGCTATTCCAAGCTAAGTGTGATGGTGAAGAAGTTGATGCTTAAAAGGCTTTCTCAACTAGACATACGAATAGACACGGTTTGTGCAGAATTCTAGTATGGTAAATCTCACCAATTTCCATATAAGGAATCAAAGTTTAAAGCAAAAGAACCATTGGAGTTAGTTCGCTCTGATGTATTCGGGCCTGTTAAGCAACCATCAATTGGATTCTCAAGGTATGTGTGGGGTTTCTTTATAAAAGAAAAATCTAACACATTTTCAAAGTTTAAAGAGTTTAGAGAATCAACTGAAAGAGAAGTAGGTAAGAAGATCTGTTGCTTACGCACAAAAAATGACGGGGAGTATAGCTCAAGCGAGTTCTCTCAATACTTAAGGAAATGGCAAATACATCATTAGTATACTTGTGCCAACACACCACGACAAAATGGTGTAGCGAAGAGAAAGAACCGGCATCTTGCAAAAATTTATCGGAGTATGCTACATGAAAAGAATGTACCTGAGAGGTTTTGGGCTGAAGTAATGAGGATTATAACCTTTGCGATCAACAGACTTCCTCAACCAAGGTTAGGATTTGTTTTACCCTTTGAGAAATTGTGGAATATCAAACCTATAGTTAGCTACTCTCGAGTATTTGGCTATGTATGTTATTTATTTGTTCCTGATCATTTACGGAGCAGGTTTGACAAGAAATTTATTAGATGTATCTTTGTAGGATATGATAGCCAGAGAAAGGGGTGGAAATGTTGCAATCTAATGAGTGGAGGATGCTACACTTCAAGAGATGTGGTGTTCGATGAAGCATTTTCTTGGTGGTCCTCAAAGAAGGAGACATTGCCAAACTCAAGAGAATTTGGAGACAAGCTGCAACAAAAGATGAGGGAGTATACCATTCAACTCTAACCAAGTTTAGATGAATCTAGAGATCCAAATGATGATGATGCTGAACAAATAGTAACTCATAATCCTTGGAAAAACGACATTTATCAACAACTAAATGAAGAAGGCGAGCCTAGTGAAACGAAAGAATCAATTCCATAATTTCAACCTCATAAGTCAACAAAAACACAAAGGCCAAATCCCAAATATGTCAATGCAACTATAGTTGAAGAAGTAATAGAACCTGAGACATTCAAATAAGCATCGCAAATATCTAAGTGGATGACAGCTATGAAAGAAGAGATTGATGCACTTAAGCAAAAGCAAACTTGGGATCTGATGCAAAAACCAGAAGATGTGAAACCCATATCTTGTCAGTGGGTTTACAAGATAAAGCATTGTCTTGATGGGTCAATTGAGAGATATAAGGCATGATTGGTAGCTCATGGTTTCTCTTAATAGTACGAACTAGACTATGATGAAACATTTAGTTCAATGGTGAAACTTATAATTGTACGAGTCTTACTTGCACTTATAGCCAACAAAGACTAGAATTTATGATAGATGGATGTGAAGAATGCTTTTCTTCATGGAGAGTTGGATTGGGAGATCTACATGATCTAACCAATGGGTTTTCAGAGCCAAGATCATCCTGCATATATATGTAAGCTATGAAAAGCACTTTACGGATTGAAAGAGGCACCCAAGGCATGGTATGGTAAGATTGTTGAATTTTTAACACAAAGTGGTTATTCAGTAACACCTGTAGATTCCAACTTGTTTGTCAAAGCCAATGAAGGAAAGCTAGCTATCGTGCTTGTGTACATAGATGATTTAATCATAACTGGTGATGATGATGCAGATCTTTGAACAAAGGGGAATTTATAAGTCTGTTTCTAAATGAAGGAACTTGGATAACTCAAGAACTTCCTTGGTCTAAAGTTTGACCGCACACAAAAAATAATATTTCTTTATCAACAAAAATATTCCAAATATTTGATGAAGAGGTTCAGAATACTTGAATGCAAACCAATTTCGATGTCGATGGAACCAAATGCCAAAATGTGTGCATATGAAGGAAAAGATTTGGAAGATGCAATAATGTATCAAATATTGGTAGGCAATTTGATCTACTTAACCTTAACTTGACCTGAAATTTCTTATGTAATTAGTGTAATGAGTCGGTACATAAAAAATCCAAAGAAGCTTCTTTTCAAAATAGTTCAATGAATACTGAGATATGTAAAGAGTACAATTGACTATGGTATTTTGTATAAGAAAGATGGAGATGGCAAGTTAGTTGGTTATTGCAATGCTGACTATGCAGGAGATCATGACACCAGGATATCAAAAATTGGGTATGTGTTTAAGCTTGGTTCTAGAATAATTTCTCGGTGTAATAAGAGACAGTCGACAATATCATTATTAACCACTAAAGTTAAGTATCGAGCAGCGACAATGGTAGAATTATTGATTTTTTTCCTTTTAAATAAACAAACCAATGATCATTGTGAGCACCCATAATTCTTAATTAACCAATTAATTCCTAGATCGGGCTTGAAATCGATTAATTGGTAAACCTAAGGGAAATAAATCAATCATCTAATTGAACACAAATAAATGAAATGAAATTAGACTTTTGCCCATAAATGCACAACCAAGCACAAACGATGTGTGAAAGAGTGTACAACATGGTACAATATCAAAATAAAAGAGATACAGATTCCTTAACAACTCAATCCTAACTCGCACAAATAGAAGAGAATACAATTAAACACAAAATGCAGTAGAAGCACATATAATATACTATCAAATAAGTAGACAATTTTTTACAAAAGGTATTATATAATCAATAAAAAGCATGAAAATAGTTAATGCTTTTTTATTAGAGTTCAAGCTATAGTATGTCATAACATACATAATGAACACAATTAAGTCCTCAGCAATGGCACCAAAAACTTGATGATGACAAGACCGACATTGGGTTAGCAATACCGATCTTGCAGATACTTTGGATTTATATTTGTATAACTCTCGCAAGTGCAAGAATCATTTTATAGAAAATGACAAGTGTACTTCCAAGGTCGATCTAAGGAATTAATATATGCGGTTTTTAATTTATTATTCAAACTTTTTAAAATGAAATTAAATCTTAAACATCTTGTCACAATATTTTGTTTTTTATATTTCCTAATCTAATAACAATTTTTTTTATATGATTCAATAAACAATTATGCAAATTTTTATCATTCATAACAGTGGAGTATTTATGGATATAATAATTAAGTTAATTATGCTTGCTCATATTATTTAAGTTTTTAAAGATATAAATTGATATTTATTTATTCCTTTTTTTATATGAATACCACCTTTGATGGGGTTAGATATTCTTTGTTAATTAAACAAATCAATTAATACCTATAGATGAGGTTGATAATTAATTTGGTTAGTTAAATTAATTCCTTTTTTCTAAGAGATTGAAAATGAATCATTTAAATGTCATCTTTAGTGGGGTTAGACATTTTAAACTTTATTCAAGGTGTCCAAATTAATCTTAAGAATTTAATTATCCGAGTACTAACTTTCAAGTTTTAAAACTATTACTAAAGATATGTTGTCAATATATTTTTGATTAATAGTTCTTATTAAAGCTTTTGAAATAGAACTTCACTCTAACTACTAGGCGATTGTGCCAATAAAAAAAAGAACACTACTCTAAATCTTAAAATCTAATTTTAAGATTTAAGTTTGTAATGAAAAATAATATATTTCTCTCTAACATCCTTAATATAAAATCTTGAATAAAAATAAAATTAATTTATTTTATAGATATGTTTTACCTATTTAATATTTTGCAAGCATAATAAAGTTATTATTATATCATATTTACAAACAGTCAGACATGTTAAATTTAATCACAAAAAAATTAAACATAACATATAAGAATAAAAAATTAAAAAATAACTATAAAGAATTCATTTTAAAATTACACCTCAAAAGAATCTTTACAGAACTTTGATGCTAATTTCGTTGCTAGAAAACCTTCACACGAATTTTTATTTCTGTTTATTGAATCAAAAACTAGAAATCTATAAAATCATAACTAGTTCTTCTCAAAAAGAGAAAAACTGAAAAAACTGAAAAAACTAAGAGTTAGAGAGAGAAATTTGTAATTTTTGGGATAATTTTTATTATAGATGAAGAAAAGGCAAACAAGTGGAAAAATATATCAAACTTTCATTTTGAATGTGTTTGGATAGGATGGCACGCATGTGGGGGGACTAGATTTGCGGTAGATGAGTATTGGCACACAAGGTATAGGCGCGGGCGTGCACTGACGATCACGAGACTTAGTTTTTTTTTGACATTTTTGACCATTTTGTTCGATTTTTTCATTTATTTTTCAACATATTTGTGATGTATTTCCTGTAGAATTTTTCTTTGAGTCTTTAATTTATTTTTAGATGAAAATACCTTAAAAATAATAAAAATACTCATGATTTCAAAAATATAAATTTATGTAAAACTATAAAATCATACAAATATAAATCTATTTAATCAATTAAAGTACATTAAATCATGGTAATTTTAGTGCTTTTTAAGCACTCATCACAACCATCAACCAACTTCTTGCTAGTTCCTTAACAAGAGAAGTGGTAAAAACTAAAAATTAAACTATTCTAAATCACTTTCATGGATTGATACAGTTGCATTACTATATGCAACAAGTCGTCAAATCTCTACGTTGCCCTAGTTGACGAGTTTAAGTCTCGTGAGGTTTTTCAATAATGATACCCACATTCATTAACAAAAAATGAGAACAAAATAAAACAAATAAAATAAGAAATTAACTAAATTTTAAAATAAAGTAAAAGAGCTAAAATAAAATATGAAATACAAAAATATTTCATCCTTATAATCTCTTTTAAATTTCATAATTAAAATCTTAAGAATAGATTATTTCAACTTCCTAAACATTCATGATTTATTATAATAATTAGTTGAAAATCATTTTCATATTTCATATAAATAATGTATCAATTTAATTTTACCTAAACTTAGTGTTAGGAATCCGAGTTTTCTTCGACTCTATTCCTCACAAGTTAATACTATCAAAAACACTGAATCCTATGGGTTCAAACATTCGTATTAATTTATATGCAAAAGAGTTGATGTATAGAAATGAACTAATATGTTCACATATGTATAAAAAAATAATCAAAGTGTTATTTTAACGTTGATCTCATGAAAGGAATCAAATGTAAGAATTTATAAAATATTATACATTACTTTCATGCATCAATCATATTCATCAAAAAAATATATCAAGAAATATGCCTTTTAGAAAAAGTAGGAAAATGCAATGACTTCTTAAGGTATTACTTCCTATATTTTCTTTTGCATTAAACCATTTCTCACAACCATTTAGGTTTTTTAGATCGTAATATATATATTATACTATTCATTTTTCTCTCTTTATTTCTATTTTTTTTTCTTATATTATTTTTTATAAGAGAATCCATTTTTGTAAAGAGTGGACCCATGTACAGATTGTACATTTTTTTATATAATAAGGTGAGTGATTAATATTTGGCTTTTATGTTTGTATTTGTATAAGTAACCCTAGATATATATTCTTTTTAATAGAAATCATGCATGAATGAAGAAAGACATATACCATCAATTTCTACTTAAATCATTTAATCTATGCAAATGAAAAATAAATATATAACACTTCAATAAAGTGTAAAAATTGAGACATTTAATGCTAAGTCCTATAGAGATCATCTAATAATGCTGAAAAAAGTATTTAGAGTAGAAAAAAATAATATTTATCACCTAGAATAAATGATAATGGGCTCAAAATATTTCTCACAAGGATAGTCTCCACTATTTGATTTTTAAATACCAATTTTGGGTTTAATATAATTTTCACACCTTATCAAGAAATACTAACCGTGACAAAAACTAACTAATTACCATATACTCTATGATATATTCTCAAAAATTAATCTAATAGTGCAAAATACTTAACTATTTACTTAAATTTGATTTAAAGAAATGATAAATTTTTGTGAGAAAAATTTTAAAAACTAATCTTAAAATTCTAAAATTTCTAAATCACATAAAGAAAAATAATCTAACGCAATAAAAATGAAAATGTGAACATAAAAAAATTTAAAATTATTTAAAATTTTGAAATTAAGCATGGAAACTTTTGACTACCTACAACGTAGAACTTACATTGTCCTTATTGTAACAATTGCAAATTAAAGATAAAGAGAAAAGAGAAGAAAAATTACCTATTTCCTAAGAATGTGCAAGTAGTGATGAAGAAATGCAGATGCATCTATCATGTTCATCATTAAAGTTCACATAGACAAATCACTGTGAACTTCTAATATCTCAACAAATATTTTTACTTTTAACAATTCTAAAATTATTCACATGCAATTAAACTAAAATAAATAAATAAAAGAAAATTACGTAAAATGATGGGTTGCCTCCTATCTAAGCTTAGTTTAACATCTTAGAAAGAAGTAACTTGGGAGATTTCATTTTAAGTAAACTTAATGTCCCCACATCACTAAATCAATCAAACCTACAAGTAGGACAAGTTTGTCTACCTATACTTTTTAAGTCATACTCTATGGATTTTCAAAATTTTATTTACTTAAAACTAGAGACATTATTGTGGGTTTTAGGTAACCCATTTCTAGGTGCAAGTCAAATAACTAAGACATCAAAATACATTTGTACTTAGATCTAACAAAGCAACTACCTCATTTTATCACAAATTGTGATTAAAAACTTTGAAATTTTGGAGATAACTTTAGAATTATTTTATTTTTTTTTACTTTTTTATTTTATTATAATCTCTAAGTTAAATAACACAATCTATATTCATTAAGAGTGCTCACAAGAAAGAATGGTGAGAAAAAGCCTCCTTAAAAACCATTTTCTTAGATAGAGCAACATTTCCAAAAATGACTAGTGGCACAAAGGCTTCCAAGAACTCCCCTCCTAGATTTTTGCTTTTCATGTTATTAGAATATAAGTTAATTAAGTTAATAAATTAAGTTAAGTGCAAATCTAAGTTAATAAATTAAGATTTTTTACATTAAAATTAAAAAATTAAAAAAATTATTTTTTATAATTATGAAAAAAATAAAAAAGTAAATTTTTATTTTTTTATAGTTTTTTTGTATTTTTTTAATTAAAAAGAATAAATTAATTTTTTTCTTTTTTTCTTTTTTTTTAAAACAAAATAAATAAAAAAATCGCAATTATTTACAACATAAAAAATTTCAAAATTTGATAAATAATTTAAAAATGTTATTTTTTCCCTGACAACAGTGCCAAAAACTTGATGAACACAATCAAGTCCCTGGCAACGGGGCCCAAAACTTGATGATGGCAAGACCGGCATCGGGTTAGCAATGCCAATCTTGAAGATACTTTGGTTTTATATTTGTAAAACTCTTACAAGTGCATGAATCATTTTACAGAAAATGACAAGTATACTCCCAAGGTCGATCTAAGGAAGGAAGATATATAGTTTTTTAACTTATTATTCAATCTTTTAAAAATTAAATTAAATCATAAACATCCTGTCATGATATTTTCATTTTTTGTGTTTCCTAATCTAATAACATAAAAAAATAAACACATATATGGATTCAATAAACAATTATGCAAATTTTTATCATTCATAATAGTAGAGTATTTATGATTATAATAATTAAGTTAATTATGCTTCCTAATATTATTTAGCTTATTAAATATATAAATTGATATTTATTGATTCTCTTTTTTTATATAAATATCACTTTTGGTGGGATTAGATATTCTTTGTTAATTATACAAATCAATTAACACCGATAGATAGAGTCAATAACTAATTTGGTTAATTAAATCAATTCTTTTTTTCTAAGAGATTGAAAATGAACCATTTAAATGTCACCTCTGGTAGGGTTAGACATTTTATACTTTATTCAAGGTGTCCAAATTAAACATAAGAATTTAATTATCTGAGTACTAATTTTCAAGTTTAAAACCATTACTAAAAATATATTATCAATACATTATCAAATAATAGTTCTTATAAAAGTTTTGAAATAGAGCTTCACTCTAACTACGAGGCGATTGTGCCAACAAATAAAAGAACACTACTCTAAATTTGACTGAATAATTAAACCTTAAAAATCTAATTTTTAGTTTTAAGTTTGTAATGAAAAATATTATATTTTTCTCTAACATCCTTAATATAAAATCTTGAATAAAAAAAATCAATTTATTTTATAGAGATGTTTTACCTATTTAATATTTCACAAGCATAACATTGTTATTATTATACCATATTTATAAATAGTCAACCATGTTAAATTTAATCATAGATAAATTAAACATAACATATAAGTATAAAAAATAAAAATATCTATAAAGAATTCATTTTAAAATTATATCTTAAAAGAATCCTTACAAAAGTTTGATGTTGATTCTATTGCTGAAAACCTCCAAATAGATTTACATTTCCATTTATTGAATCAAAAACTATAAATCTATAAAATCATAACTAGTTCTTCTCAAAAAGAGAAGAACTTTAAAACTAAAAAAAACTATGAATTAGAGAAAGAGAAGTTTGTGATTTTGGGATGATTTTTACAATTGGGGAGAGGGTCTTTTATATATGAGGAAAAGGTAAAATATTTCAAAAATTGATTTTGAACGCATTTGGACAGGCTGGCACATGTGTGAGGGGCGAGATTTGCGGAAGATTGGGCATTGGCGCTTATGGGATAGGCATAGACGTGTGCTGGCGTGTGTGGAACTCAACGTGGGTGTGTACTGGTGTGCGCAAAACTTGGTTGGAGCATATGTTGACCTTTTTGATCCAATTTGTCCAAATTTCCATTTTTTTGACTTTTCCTCGTTTTTTTCTCAACGAATTTGTGATGTATTGCCTCAAGTATTTTTCTTCGAGTCTTTAAGTTATTTTAAAACAAAATAACTAAAAAACAATAAAAATACCCGTGATTCCAAAAAGAAAAATTTATATAAAACTATGATGAAATCATACAAATATAAATCTTCTTAATCAATTAAAGTATATTAAATCATGGTAATTTTAATGTTTTTTAAGAACTCATCAATACACACCTTAAACTATGATTGTACTAAATGATGAGCAAAACTGGCATCGCCAATCCTGCCAATCCTGCCAATACTTTGGTTTTTATATTTATAAAACTCTTGCAAGTGCACGAATCATTTCATAGAAAATGATAAGTATACTCCCAAGGTCGATCTAAGGAAGAAATATATGTGGTTTTTAATTTATTATTCAAACTTTTAAAAATGAAATTAAATCCTAAACATCCTGTCACGATATTTTGGGGTTTTGTGTTTTTAATCTAATAACATAAAAATAAACATAGATACAGATTCAATAAAAATTTACGGAAATTTTATCTTTTATAATAGTGGAGTATTTATGGATATAACAACTAGGTTAATTATGTTTGCTCATATTATTTAGGTTATTAAAGATATAAATTGATATTTATTGATTCTCTCTTTTTTATATGAATACCACCTTTGGTGGGGTTAGATATTCTTTGTTAACTAAACAAATCAATTAACACCTATGGGTGAGGTTGATAACTAATTTGGTTAATTAAATTAATTCTTTTTCTAAGAGATTGAAAATGAACCATTTAAATGCCATCTTTGGTGGGGTTAGATAGTTTAAACTTTATTCAAGGTGTCCAAATTAAACCTAAGAATTTAATTATCCGAGTACTAACTTTCATGTTTTAAAACTACTACTTAAAACATGTTGTCAATACATTTTCAAATAATAATTCTTATAAAAACTTTTGAAATAGAACTTCACTCTAACTACCGGGCGATTGTACCAACAAATAAAAGAGCACTACTCTAAATCAGACTGGATAACTAAACCTTAAAATGTAATTTTTAGATTTAAGTTTGTAATGAAAAATAATATATTTCTCTCTAATATCCTTAATATAAAATCTTGAATAAAAACAAAATCAATTCGTTTTAGAGATTTTTACCTATTTAATATTTTGCAAGCATAACAAAGTTATTATTATATCATGTTTACAAACAGCCAGCAAAGTTAAATTTAATCATAAACAAATTAAATATAACATATAAGAATAAAGCATAAAAAATAACTGTAAAGAAATAAAATTCTTACAGTACTTTGATGTTATTGCTATTTCTGGAAAACCTCCAAACAAAATTTGCACTTCTATTTATTGAATAAAAAAGCAAATAAATTACAAAAAAATAATTATTTCTTCTAAAAAAGAAAAGAACTCTAAAACTAAGAAAAGTTGAAACTAAGAAATGGAGAGAAAGAAAGAGAGAATAAGATGTTTTTGAGGTGTGATTTGAAGTGAAGAGAATGAGGGTATTTATAGGTGAGGAGGGGAAGAAAAATTGGGTGGAAAAATGATTAATAATGGAGAAAACGCAGAGTAGTGAATGATGATGTCATACTGTTGACGTCATATTGGTGTAGGGCACAGAGGTGCGCGCGGATGGGGCAGATGGGCCCAGCGGCACGCGCGGACTTGGCGTAGATAGGCGTGCAATGCGCGCGGACTAGGCATAGATGGGCGTGGACTGGGGCAGATTGGCGCACAACACGCATTGGCTGGAGCTGTTGGGCGGCTGCGTGCGCGATTTTCACTCTTTTTGACATTTTTAACCCTTTTGATCCATTTTATCCAATTTTTTCATATTTGTTGAATTTTCTGCATTTATTTTATGAATATAATTGTGATGTATTGCCTCCAATATTTTTCTTTGAGTCTTTAAGTTGCTTTTTTAAGCGAAAATACCTGAAAAACAATAAAAATACCCGTGATTCCGAAAAGATAGATTTATATAAATATATGATAAAATCATATAAATATATATATTTTTAATCAATTAACGTGCATAAAATCATGATAATTTTAGTACTTTTTGAGCACTCATCACTAACCTAATAAGGAATCATTCATAATAAGCAATATAACGAGTTAAACCCACATATAGATAGTATCTATGTGGTAATGTCTTCAGGTTGCTTATGGCAACCACTCAACAGTAAAAAATTTACTAATAAATAAAATAGTTATAACTCTAAATGAAATAAAACCATTATTATCTCTACCAGCTAAGACCTCTACCCAAACTACCTATTGCTTCCCTTACTTGCTGCTTCTACAATGACCTATTTTGACACATGAATTAGGCTCTCTTCTATAGCCAACACCACCAAATGTGGTGTGATCAATAGTCATAAGAGACACTGTCCTTCATAGATCTCAATTTGTGTATAGGAGACACATAGTTAAGCCACATACGCACATTGACTACGATTTGATAAGTAAACTCCCTAAAAGACCCACACTCAAATGTAAACTCTTGATGATTGCGTAAAAGTACTTAATATATCATAATTTTATACATATTAAATGATTAAATACATTTGTATTTGCTTAATTTTACTATTATTTTAAACAAATCTGTCTTTTCGGAGTCATATGTATGTTTTGTCATTTTTAGGTATTTTATCTTCAAAAAGATAAAATTGATCAAGAATTGAAGAATATATCTAAAAACACTCCATGACAACATTAAAAGCTTAAAATATAACATATATAAAGTATTACATATGTCCCAAAATTTATATACAAGAAAATATGGGTTTAAAGTTGATTAGAACAATATAGGCAGTAGCATGGAAGTTTTATGTGCCGTGGCATGAAGATAATAGACTGAATATCATGCATTCCTAAATTGATGGGGGTCGTAATATGAAAATTTTGTGAGCCACATCGTGTGTGTAATGGATTGCATTCTAATCAATTACAACTTGTATCATTATGGGGCATGGAAAGAGTTGTGTCACGATGCTAGTCTTTTAATCCAACATTTTCTCCTTTTTTATACGTATAAATGGGATCCCATTTTCATTGTATTTGATATCCCTTTCATCCATTTCTCTCATCCTTTTCATCTATCTCTAAGTTTTTTGGTTTTTCTTTTCTTAGTTTAAAGTTCTTCTCTATTTGAGAGAGTTGAACATAGTTATAATTTTATGCAATAGTTTAGTTTAAATTCAATAAATAGTAATTGGTAATTTTTTTGGAGGTTTTCTATTTACATAAAAAAAATACTAAAACTCTACATTTGGAAGGATACATTTAAGGTATAATTTAAATTTATTATTCCATTTTCAAATTAATTTATATGTTATTTTGAATGCTATGTTTAAAATATTGGTCATATTATTAAATAAACATGTCGGGCTAAAATTACTATGGGATATTTGTAAAATTATTTTTCTTGTAAAAAGGTAAACATTTTTACAAAATGAAGTATTATTTTTTGTTCAAAAATTCTACATAGTTTATTACAGAAAATATAGTGATATTATAATTTTCGTAATAAACTTAAAGTAAGAAAGTTAGACTTAAGATTTGATTGTTTAGACCTAATTTAGAGTATTGCTTTTTTTTTTATCTTAGATTTGGATCAAATGTATACTTGGAGTGTAAACCTTATTTTAAATATTTTTATAAGAATTACTATTAAAAAAATATGTTGGCGATATATTTTTATAGTAATTTTAAGATCTGAAAGTTATTTCCTAGATATTTAAATTCTTAAATCCAACTTTTACACCTTCAATGAAGTTTAGTTGTTACACCCAACCGAAGGTGGCAAT
The DNA here is from genome assembly GCA_030763125.1 of Hippophae gyantsensis. Classification (NCBI taxonomy): domain Eukaryota; kingdom Viridiplantae; phylum Streptophyta; class Magnoliopsida; order Rosales; family Elaeagnaceae; genus Hippophae; species Hippophae gyantsensis. The sequence goes on along the minus strand of CM061031.1, from coordinate 48,841,065 downwards.
TAAACGATTTATTAATCTCTTAGAAAGAAGTATAAATTAATTAAAATTATCTACTAGATCTCACCGAAGGTAGTTAGTGATTTTAATTAACAACAAATAGTAGACCCGACCGAAGGCACGATTTCATTATGCAAGAAAAAATCAATAACCTTAATTCAATGAATTAACCTAATCAATATTAAGTAAGCATAATTAATTAGCTAATATATTATATAAATTCTCCATTGAGTATAAATATTATTTGTTGTTGAATCTATCTTATTTTTATATCATTAGTTAGCTTTTTCAAAAATACCCAAAACTTTGTGACAAAATATTTTAGATTTATTTTCATTTTTTAAGAATTTGTTGAATTATTTAAAAACTGCACGATTCCTCTTTAGACCAATCATACAAGTACACTTATCATTTTATATAAATAATTCGTGCACTTATGAGCTATTTTATAAATCATACAAAATTTGTATGCCTACTTTTGGCATATTAAGTTTTTGGCATCATTGCCAGGTATATTGATTATATAGCACTAAAAACCAGATAATCTTTGCATGCATCAACTCTCCAAAAATGATTTAAAAAATAGATATCTCAGTATGAATTTTGGTAGAGTCTTGGTACTAATAATATAAGTGAAGAGTTAAGGGAAATTGGGGTATTTATTGAGTCTTAGTCAGCCACCTTACTAACCACCTTGCCAATGGTGGTGGAGAGGTTGGTCCCAAGGGTTGTGGTGAGGTACCACAAAGAAAATAGTTTTTCATTACCAAAAATATTGATTAAAATCCACAAATATCCACATCTAAAATGAACTAAATTCTGCCACTCTCGACCTAGAATGTATACTAAAAACAACCAACCCTATGGTGTTTGAAAACATGCTTTTAAACATAGTGTTCCCTACTATATGTGTGAGTACATTTCTGGTATGTAGTAATCAACCTTACAAAATAACATTGAGTAAAAATAAATAGACATCATGTTTTATACATGGGGAGCCAACACATAGAAACTATGTACAATAAGACTCACATTCTCCCCCTTTGGATTTCTGTGTCAAAATGTTGCATAACTAACTATACACTCAAATCAATATGAGATGATCCTAAAGATACCTAAAGATGTTTGTTCCCTTGAACAAAACATCGACATATACCAAAACCAGAAAGACACACCTATACCAAGTGTAAACATCTTGTGTGCTTCATGTATCAACTGATCCACTTTGAAATGAGATAGTCTCAACACCACTACACATAACACATATAAAGCTTAAAGACTTCAATCTATACCAGTAACCTGCATACATGAAAAAAACACACACCCTATGAACATGTCATGTAGAAGCACCATATAGTCTAATTATATACTATCATGTCACCTTCACATAAGTAAACGCCGATGCGTAACCAATGCAAGAAAAGTACACAACTTTTCATGACTTCATACAACATTCCAGTGTATTCATGTCATGCATATAGATGTAATGCAATCATGCACTCATAAGCTATGCAACACATAACAAGGTAAAAACACTTAGTTGTGCACATAAACTTCTCCCTATTTTTGACACAGAAAGTCAAAGAAACCCCTCTATATGAAGGAGAGAAGACATACAAATATGCAATACTTCTAATTAAATGAAAAAAAATGTAGATATAATTATAGATTAAGAAACTCAAGCACAAATTAATAAGAAACATCAAACTCATATTTATTAAAAAAAAATTATTTTATAAAGATAAGTTCATAAATAAATGAAAGCACAAGATATAAATGAATGCAAAAAAAAATCATAAAGAAGATCAACACTCTCCATCTCCCTCTCTAGAATCATCAACACTTTCCATCTCCTTCTCTAGCATTATCATTAAATTGTTCAAAGGAATGGTCAGTCTCAAAGGGAACATTAAACTTGTCTCCACTATACATAGAAAGCATATTGAACATTGACCTAATAGAAGAAACATCAGAGCAAGGAGGTCTATGATAACTGTATTTTATATAGTTATTTTCATCTATTTTATTAATTATTATTGCTATGTTCTTCATATTTTCAGTTAATTTTAGTTTAATAAATTAGTATTTACTGTTTTTTTATATATTTTAAGAAAATTAAGTAATTTGTATCGAAAACTTACTTAATTGCAATTTTATGCCTAAAAATACAATTTCAAATAAAAGAGTGATTAATTACAATTAATAAAAGTTGAAAATATAATTTAAATTAAAATCGGGTTTAATTTCAATTATTAAAAGTTTAAAATTTAATTTAAATTAGAAAAAGGGCTATATTGTAATTAAACAAAGTTTAAAATGTAATTTGAAATATATTTGTGGGTGAAAATGCAATTAATAAAAGTTATTTTTCTGCGCAGGAGAGAAAATCCACGCGGCATCATCCACGTTTCACCGTGGGTGCAGGGTTTCCTCTATCACGTGGCTCGGTGCCTGAGTGGGGCCCACCTACCACGCAGGCCGGCGTGTAGGGTGGGACCCACGTGTCCGACGCGTTGCAGCCACTGTCCCCCACCTTTGCGCGCCATTTTTTCCCGTGCGGTTGATCCACGTGCACCCGGTTATTCCACGAACCAGAATCTGCCACGTGTCCCACTTTATCTATCAGCCAATAATTTGCTAACACGTGGTATGCTACAATGAGCGCGAAAGCGCAGGTTCAAGCCCGCGTTGCAGTCGTTGTCTCCTACGTTTCGCGCGCCCTAATCCCGTGCGCCCGTTCCCTGCAACCAATGAGGTACTGCCACGTGTCCCACTATTTGTTTCAGCGAATCAGATCGTGACACGTGGCAGCGTGTATGCAAAACAAAATCAAAAACGTGCAGCTCTCTCCCACTCAGATTTAAACCGTTTTCGATACCAGTTTTGTCCCCCACGCGAAATATTGTATTATTTTTGCCATATCCCTCTGTTGCGTGTGTATTATATTGTAATATTTTAGATGTATTTTTTTAGCTATAAATAGGAGATATTATGATAGAGTTAAAACGTTTTGGAAAGTTTTTGGAGAGTTTTGGAGAGTTTATAATTTTTGTGTTGTTCTGTTCTAGACTATGGAACACGAAGAAGCCATTTTTAGCTTCTGTTGTGTTCTATGTGTGCCAAATATTCACGATACGAAATGTTTTAATTTTCCTTTCTTCTTTCTTTAATTTTTCTGTAGCTGTTGTAATTTTATTTTTAATTTATGAAGTAATTTAATTTTTCTAGGGTTGCATTTCATCTAAATTTATGAAGCTTTGATTTTAATTATTTTTGATAGATTTATAAGACGTTCGATTTGTTCACTCTATTTTGTGCTTAATGCTTTTTGATTATTTACGAATTTTATCAAAACGATCTGTGGCACATAAATAAACTTGGAAGAGGCATTTGTGTGTATATTGCTCGTAGATAGAATGACATGTATGATGAAGGATAGGAATATACCGTAATTGTATGTGTGGCCATTTGAAAACTTAGAATGTAATGAATCTTGGTGAATTTAATTCTCATAGAGATATAGTGAATTAATTTAACGAGGTGTGTTTATACGGAGCTCGGAAGAGATGTATGAATAAAATTAGAAGTTTTCGGTTGACAAATTAAATGTACTAAAAAATATAAATCAAAAGAAAATAAAACGATTTGAGTGGATTAGTTTGGTGAAAAATTACAATCCTAGATTTCTTTTATTTTCTTATTAACTCTTGTCCTTAAATTTGTTCAAATCAACGATCTTTTTGAATAAAATCATAGAGAAATAATTTTAGTACTCAACAAACTGTAGTAACAAATCTCTGTGGGAACGATACTTTATTTACAAATCTTATTACTTGTGACCGTGTATACTTGCACGTTTTATGTTCTCCAAAAGAGAAAACAGTCTAGCAAGGGCAGGATAAGGTCTAACTAAGGTAGATGAAATGGGTGAACCATGAAAAGATGCTATAACAAAATGATAAGAAGCCATAACACCCTACACAAAATCTCAAAATGATGTATATCCATGATGTTTAGGTTGAAAATTTGTAACTCTTGAATTTTTTTTCTCAAAAGAGTAGTAGATTCTTCATTGAGAGGGACAGAGATAGACGGAGTATAAAAACAAGAATGGATGCACAATGTGTGGACTAAGTAGTAGTTATAGAAGACTAGGAAAAAGAGGTAGTATAAGAACAATGAGACCCATGACTATTATAAAGAATATTGTGTGAGATAAAATACCTACTCAAATAGTCAAAAGAAATGTTATGGAAAATAGTTGAACCCCACCTAGAAATCAAAGAGGGATAGTGGAATGCAGAAGAAGGTGGATCAATAGTATGAAAAATGATAGTTATATAGATCATACCAATAAAATCTATATCATCACCATGCAAAATCACATAGAGCAAGTGTCCTTGGTATGGAAGGATGGGTGGTTGGCAAGATAGGTGGTGGTGAGCTTGGTAAAAAAAAATGTAGAAAAGTCTTGGAAAAAATACCCAATACATTCAACACAAAAATCCACATGACTATCAATCCATAATACATTCTAGTAAGGGTATGAATAAAATTGATGACATGCATTATATGTGATATGCTAAATTTGTTTATTCTATATGTCATCAAGAAATGCTTATGAGAACCAAGAAAATAGAAATATAGACTCCAGTAGAACCAAACTTCATATGTCCATATTTAGCCTCTCTCTCCACTAATGTAGGTACCAACCTCAAAAAGGTCTTACAAAGCTTGTAATGATAGGTAGAGGTTTGGGTAGGTGAAAAGAGACATTTAAACTTCATATGTCCATAAAGAAATGAGCTCACAACTATAAGCATTAAATCTTCAAATATAGGATGTTTTATTTTTTACTTCATAATTTTTCAAACATTAACATTCCCAAACTTAGGATCTTTTTCCTTTACTTCTTAATTTTTCATTCACTAATACCTCTTTTTTTTCTATTTCTTTCACTCCTTTTAAAATAGACAATCTCAAATCATATAAGCTCAACAATTAGCAAAATTGAAACTCAATTAAAGGTGTACAAGATAAGTGAGATTTATCATTTGTGCTAAGCTAGTAGGTGTAAAGAAATGAAGAGATAACATAATGGCTCAAAAGGGGAAACTAAAGGACAATTAAACTATGGTGGCTTGAAAGGTTCAAAACAATCCAAAAAGGGCTAAATCATCTTTTTATCTAAGCAACACTTATGATTTCACTTGAAGAGAAACCAAGGTGGATTCTAGTGCTTGTTAGAGATATACTAACATTCTTGCAAGTGTATAAAAAAAGTTCATTTCAAATTCAACACAAGAATTTAGCCATATATACACTAAGAGATTACACATGTCATAATAGCCATACTTCAATTTAAGTCAAAAACATCTCAATAACAAAATATCAGTGGATTCTCAAAAAAGACTCATTTAAGCAATATGATTGCTGGGCAAAGAGACTTGCAGAACTATCACGGGTAGAAAGAGAAAGGAGAAAAAAAGAGTCAATACAATAAAACAATATATTTTTTATTTCTATTAAAGAATTATAAAGGGAGATAAAAGAAGTACACAAACAATATAAGACACACAAAGAATAACTATAAAAATAATAGGAAAAGAAATGAATAGTTCTACCCCATATAAATCATTCAAAAATAGTGATTAAACAACATTCCTCTAGTTAAAATATTTGTGAGGGGTAACTGATTCCAAAAATAGTCTTTGTGTCATGTAAGCATAAGGAATATATAGTACTTGAGGTTTGTTATGTTTATTATTTCTTGAAAATCTTGTTGAGTTACATATATAATCTAGGTGAGTAGACTTTTTTAAGCTAAATTATTTCTTTTTGCACTGTGCCTTAGATGCATAATGCAACCTATTTATAGATGCTCATATTAGCCATAATAGCTATAACATGTCATAGGATATGAAGGTGAATGAGGTGGAGAACTCTGAGTAGTAATTCTTACATATTTAGGAAACTACCTAGCAAGGTAGCTAGCTATGCCACACAGATAACAAGCACAAACATTAGAGTTAGAGAATCTGGTTCCCTAACTCCCAATAGTAGTACGTGGAGGAGAAGAGGGAAAATGGCTCACATTTAATTTCACACAAGAATGAGTAGTCAATTTCTCATAGTGTGGCCTCAAATGCCTAAGTACACTACAGTGGTGACAAGTAGGAATGATAGTAAGTAGAAATAGTGGACCACCACTAGAGCAATGGGAAGTGCTAGCCTTAGGTGAAGGATTCACCTTTCTAGAGGAATATGGCTGAGAAGACACAACAGAGTTACCTCTCCGGTTAGTGGCAATAGACTTTGACTTTGGTTCTTGATCAAAAGTTGTAACAAACTAAGTAAAACCTACCTTAGAGGTTGTAACCTCTTCACTATAACCAATACCACGCTTGTCCCCAAACGTCTTCATATTGTTGATGATTTCATTTAGGTGGTGTTTGGTTCATAGAATAGAATCAAAATCGGAATGAGAATAGAATGGAATGGAAAGGAAACAATGTTGTTTGGTTTGACCATTGGAATCAAAGAAGGAATCAATATTACAATGTTTGGTTTGCCACTGGAATGGAATCGAAAAAACTATAAATTACCTTAATACCCCTGTACTCAGTAAAGTTTAAACAATATCATTTAATTATTATTTTTTCACCAAACAAAATACATTATTGAAATCATTATTTTTCTAAATAATTATTACTTAAAAAGAAAATATATTATTAATTATTATTTTTCTAAATAGGATTTAGGGTTTTGAGGTTTGGGATTTAGGATTTAGGGTTTAGGGATTTGGGATTTCGGGTTTAGGGTGTAGGGCTATATTTGTGGGTTAAGGTTTAGGGTTAAAATTATTATTTTTCAAAATAGGGTTTAGGGTTTTAGGATTTGGGATTTGGGGTTTAGGGATTTGGGATTTGGGATTTAGCATTTAGGATTTAGGGTTTTGGGATTTCAGATTTAAGGTTTAGGGTTTTGAGATTTAGGTTTTAGTGTTTAAGGTTTTGGGGTTTAGGGTTTACGGTTTGGTGTTTTAGAATTTGAGGTTTAGGGTTTTGAGATTTAGGTTTTAGGGTTTAAGGTTTTGGATTTAAGGTTTTGGGTTTTGGGATTTAGGGTTTTGGGTTTTTGGATTTAGGGTTTAGAGTTTTTGGATTTAGGGTTTAGGGTTTTGGGATTTGAGATTTGAGTTTAGAGTTATATTTGAGGTGGGGGTAAAATTGGAAAAAATATTGCGATGAGAATGGAATGATGATTCCTAAAGGGGCTATTTTGATGAACTACATGTATGCATTGTATACATATGTATTCTCAGAGTTTTTCTATCTATGATGCCTCTCATTATTGATCATGGATTGTTGACTGTGGATTTTTGCTCACATATAGGCCTCAGAGTTGGACCCCTTGTTGTGTTTGGAGTTTTCCATCAATTGTGAATTTGTTGAATGCATATGAGCCTCAGATTTGGACCTTCCATTATGTTTTAGAGTCGACTAGATGTAGACGATGGATCATATGATGTTGGTTTGACCGATATGTATGTCATATGTAATTTGATCGTACATGAAGTTGGAGGTGAAAATATATGCATCTCAAAGTTGGACCGTGCATGTGCTTATGTATTTGGATGATCAATACTGATGGGGTTGCATTTCATGCATTGGATATATATTGCATAACATGTTTTATATTTTATGAACATGCATTGTTTTACCAAGAATACATAATCCTATGGTTCTCTAGAAGCAAGGAAGTACAGGTATACACAAGTTTTTTGATTAAAATCTCCCCAAACTATATACTGATGATGATTACTTGCATCATCAAATTTATTAAAATAAGCATGCATCATGAATAATTTGTTATTAAGATAGTATTTTAGAGAGGACTCCTACTGAGCTATCAACTCACCCCTACCCTTCCCTTACCTTTTAGTTGTGTTATTTGAGATACTAATGGTGAAGACATGATGGTTTTATACGAAAGAATTAGATGTTATAAGGTTTGACCTGAAACCTTATTAAATTTATTGGTTATTATAATTTATGATTAGGCAGGCTAAGACTAGCTAGTCTTACGAATTTTGATTGGCTTTATAAATGTCTTGGATTTAAAACTATGAATTTATATTTTTGCATTGTGAGGAGAAAATATATATCAAAAAGGGTACTTGTATTAATTTAAAAAAATTGATTTTCAAATGATTTTTAAATTGAATTTTTCATGATTATTAAAGAAATTTCATTTAAATATAATTTAAAAGTTACCCCCGTTCTATCTCAAGTATCCATTTTTTGGGGATGTGGCTAATCGATACTAATTATGTACAATGAATACGCAAGTATACGTATAGCAACAAGTAATGTAATGATAAAACAAGACCGTTCTCATGGAGATTATGTTATTAGAAACTAATTTTTAAAACTAAAAAGTGAAAATCAATTTTTTTGGTGCTTTTATGTTTTGAGAAAGTAAAATTAAAAGAACTAAAAGTAAGTAATAGTAATGAATTAACTCAGAATTGGCAACTAAGAAGAAATATGAAAAATATATAGGAATACTTAATCCCCTTATTTTCTAAACATGTGAATCACTAAAATCCTCCTAATATAATTACCAATCAATTACATGTTTAATTGAATCTAACCTAACATGTATTCCTCTCTCAAGTAAACTACACACCATATAGTAATTAGCCTAATCACACTCTAATATTTACGAAAATTAACTTCTAATGTTTATAGTCCTTGAAAACGGTGCCAAAAACTTGATCGATACAAATTGTGTGCAATGAATATGCAAGTATACATATTACAATAAGTAATATAATGATAAAAAATATCGTTCTCATATAGATTAAATTATTAGAAACTAATTTTTAAAACTAAAAATTAAAAAAATCAATTTTTTTATGTTTTTATGTTTTAAGAAAGATAAATTAAAAGATTTAAAAATAAATAGTAGTAATTAATTGACTCAGAATAGATAACTAAGAAGATATATGATGAAATATCTAGGAATACTTAATCCCCTAATTTTTTAAACATGTGAATCACTAAAATCTCTCTAATATAATTATCGATCAATTACATGATCAATTAAATCTAACTGATCATGTATTCCACTCTCAAGTAAACTACACACACTATAGTAATTAACCTAATCATACTCTCATGTCAATTAAATTGCATACTACTCATTAAGCTCATCAATTATGGATCACATACACAAGAATCATACATCTTTGCCTAGAAATTATAGATGTTATTTAGTCAAGACAAATAATTAAATAATTATCTCAAATCTATTTAATTACCTATATAGATCAATTTTTGGCCAAACAATTAATAGCTTAAAAATCATATTAAATAATATAATTAAATTGAAATCATAATTAGGGTAAAATATAAGGTCATTACATGTAGTAAACTGGATTCGAAAGACTCTAAGATTGATAAATTAACTAGACATAATTTTATTAATTACGTTCATATTTTTCATAAAAAAAGACATAAAAATTGAAAAAGAAATGAAAAGAAGAATAAGTAAAATCAATCTCTTAAATTGTAGCACCAATCTCTTCTTGAATCTCTCATAAAATTGTATCTCCTCTTGAATTTGTCTATATTTTCTCTCTTATTGGCTCAAAAACTGATAAAAAATTGATAATTTTTGGTTCCTTTGAGTGTTTAGGGAACTAGGGGTTAAATTTGATTTAGGTGGAATATGAACAGTCAAATCAATTTCAAATCAAGGGTTGAGATGAAAAAATAAAAAAATTAACAATGCTAGCCAAAATGAGTGTGACATATGGCATGAGAGATTTACTGAGTGAATCAATGCGTGACACATGGAAGCATGGACTAGTCTTGTCAATGCTGACTGAGTCATCACGATATGTCACAATGTGATTCGAAATATGGATTGTGTGGTGCTCTTTTGGAAAGAGTGGATGAATTACGTGGCAATGCATGGCACCTTGGTTACCACATAGTGAAATTTGGAATGAATGTCGTGCCGACATGTAGCATGGTGGCCCTCTTTTCTTGCATGGTATCCATATGGTGTTGTTTGATAGCTCCTCTACTTGGATGGCATCCATGTGGTGTGTTCTGATTGGTCTTGCCTTAAAAAATTCATAAAAATATAAAAAAAGTTCTAAAAATATATTTTCTCCCACTTTCAATAAAAGTTCATCTTTTAATCCCCAAAAGTACTACTTATTGAGTAAAATGAACAAGATTAAGAAGAAAAGTGCATTGATGACTCTACTTTCATAGAGTCATTAGTGACACCGAATGACTTGAACTTTGCTAAGTTGGAACAAATAAGGGCTATCCCAAAAATAGTGTTTGTAAGAAAGCAAAATCATTCCTTTTTCTAAAAGGAAATGTTAGTCCTCAAAATACCACTAGTTAGAGAATTGATTATATCAGCATACCATGGGTTTGGACCTATGGTAAACAAAATAATATCAGAAAAGTTTCAATAATATCCACTCCATTCTCATCCTTAATACTATCAAAATCAAAAGTTAACCTGGATAAATGATCAGATACTACATTGTTAGTCCCTTTCTTATCTCTAATCTCTAGGTTATATTCTTGCAAAAGCAACACCTACCAAATTAGTCTTGGCTTAGCATTCGATTTACTTAATAAATATCTCAAAGTAGCATTGATGAGTGATTGAAAAGCTCTCATATATTATGCTTAATTATAATAAATATGTTTGATTGTATAGAATGTTTACATCAATATTTATGTAAATCTATATATTTGGAATCACAGAAAAGTTTTGTTGTATTTAAGGTGCTTTTAGCTTCAAAATGTATAAATTTTTCAATACATAAATAAAAACACTTGAAGCAATTAATTTGCATTCTATGAGCTTAAAAGATTAATGCATGTAAGCTTTATATAAAGAACTAACCAGTTTGTAAAATGTAAAAGGCAAATTTGAAGAAAAGTGAAGCATAGTGTGGCGAAGAAATATGTATGCCATGTAGCACATTGTTTGGGATGAAATAACGGGGCACATTGAGCTTTGTGTGCTATGGCATGGAATAATTGGTGCAGTGGTGAAACCTTCTTAGGTTAGAATTGTGCAAAGTTGAGAGAACCTTATGCCACAATATGCGAACTTTAATCTTGGTCAAAGCCATTTGTCTCTAACCTTACCTATAAATAAATGTTTAAGTTAACATAGATTACTCAGTTTTTATATTGTAACAATAGTGATAGGTATTTAATTTTAGTTTTAGATTTAGTACAAAAAAGGAGTTCCACCCCAGACATATAGAGAAAACCTCCCAAATATAAAGGAGATCCAAGGATTTAAAAATGGTAGTGAAAATCCATACAAAAATTTGTAATCATTTTTATCAAGAAGAGGTAATTTTATTATTATATCTTTTATTTCGATTTGTAATTTGATTTCTTTCATAGTTGAATTAGCTTTTGTTAATTTACCTATGTTTGGCTAAATCTATAATAGAAGATTTTAATAGTTTTTGATTCCAATGATTAAAAGAATAATTTTATGATTTGAATAAATACAAGTTTTATTTATTTCTTACTTATGTTCTTAAAATCTTTAATTATAAGTATCATCGGTAGTTAATTGTGAATAAATGAACAAGAGTTTTATTTCATTTCATTTATCAATTTCAAGCCTGACCAAGGAAGTTATTGATTAAAAGAGATTAAATTCTATGGTTAAAAATATCTTTAATTATAAATTAATGATGGACCAAGTTTGGATTTATAACTGAAGAATATATTTATGTTAAAGTTCACAAATTAATTAATTTCATCCCCAGCCAAGGAAGTTATTAATTAATTGAAGATCTTGATTTATATATTTTCTTCAACTTGTTCATTAAATAGTTTCAAGCTTGGCCCAGGAAGTCATTGATTAATTAAGAATTGTATGGACTCACCATGATCGCGAGATTTTACTTATTTAAATAAAAAGAAAAGGTTAGCAAACATAGCTTGTTATTTTATCATTTAATACGTTCTGTCCATGAAGGGTTATGCTCGCTAAAATTCTATATTTGTCCATCATACTAGGTTCGACTATAGTTTAATTTACTACTTTAATTTATTGCTTTAACTTACATGATTTAATTTATTGACTTTTATTGACTTCCTTTCTTTAGATATTAATTTCATTTATAATTTACAATTCTATTCTTTCAAATCGACATTTGTTAGAGTGTTTAGGAATTGTTTTTTCTTAACTATATTAGAAAATAATTTAATTTTTAAAACCACCACAATTCCTTGAGAGGCCGACCTTGAGAATATACTTGTCGCTTATTATAAGTTGGGAATTCCATACATAGGAACAATTGCATTGAGGTCAATTTTTCTTCCAACCTAAATAGGCAACCGAGACCTATATGAGGGGTGGAAATACCAACCCATGAAATATTTTTGTGAGCTCTATTCCAACTCAGGCAAGTAGGTCATACAACATGAATTAAGTAGATAACACAGCAAAATAAAACAACATGCTTAATTCATCACAAAGAAATAACAACCAGCAGATAAGAAAACTACAATTTATGGAAAACATGCAAGTAATGATGTGCCTCACAGGCTCCTGTCCAGATTAACAACATACAAGTATGGAAAGAATCATATAGCATGTGAAAAAAGTGTGCATATATGATTGTACTTTCTAGCATGCAATAGAAAGAGTCCAACACGTGGTACACAACTAGGGTAAAGAGGTATTGACTCCTTAGAGACTCATACCAAGCTCTCATGCAGGCATATTAAATTCCATTAGTAGAAGTAATAATTAGAAATCTATAAGTATGCTACAAGTAAAGGAAAGGAAGTATGTAGTAGCATAAATCAAATAAGCTATTTAATTAGAGTCTAAATTTAGTATGCTGGCATATACACGATAGAAACTCACATTATACTAACAATACACCTAACTTGTAATAGTAGCAAGTAAAAAACTTAACATATTGCAATGTAAAGTGTAAACAATAATCATAGACAACTAGTATATTAAACAACAAATATATTATCAATATTCAAAAAACAAGAAGTAAATATTAAAAGGTTTCCAATTAGAGTTTCAACATCAGTATGTAGAAATATACACAATTTAAACTCAAATTGTACTTGCCAAACAATAGAGCATGCACAACACCATATATAATGAGGTAAACCCTCATAGAACCCCTGCCTATGTGGTAACATTGTTTATTTGCTTATGGAAACTAATCAGTAGCAAATAGTTCACTAAAAATAATAAAAAAATGCAACTCGATAGAAATATAAATATAAATACTTCTATTAATAAGGACCTTTGCCTTAACTACCTATTGTCACTCTTACTTACTACCTCTGCAATAACTTGGTCCAACATACAAACCATGCTCTCTTCCAAAGCAATAATATTTGGTATAGTGTGATAAGTTACCATAGATCAGTAAAATGAATTAGAATGTGAACATCCAAATTTGGGAGAGACACTAAACCATGAACCACCAATAACCAATCATGGGAACAACACTCATACACAAAACACAAACCACCAATGTGGGAAGCACATTCAACCACATATCACGAACCACCAATATGGAAACACATTCATCCTTGTATCCAAAACCACCAACATGGGAAAGACATTCAACCATGTATCGAAAACCACCAATATGGGAAACATATTCAGGCATTTATCATGGACAACCAATGATGTGGGAACATAACCAATACTACTCAACCCATTAGTAAACACCACCTTGAATACTTACCACTCAATAGCATGGTTTTGCTCATTTAGTCACCAATCACTAATATTGAATAACACTCTAGGTAATAATGAGATGTCAAATTGACAAAGCTCAGGCACATTTTATCATTCAAGAACACAAAGAGAATGGTTATTTATAGAAGTCACCCAAGCACACGGGGTACCTCACCAAGGGTCTCTTTGGCGAGGTCCGTTGAAGGACAAAAAAATTACTTTTTTGTTTCCAAAATATTTGAGTAATTTTCATGAATATCCATATACGAAACTAAACAAAGATAACTTCGATGAGCAAGCTTGGTATGTGTAAACATGCTTCTACATAAAGTGTACCTAACTATGTGCATGTGTGCATTACTGATAGTTAATAACCAACCTTACACAGAGGAAGACATATACATTAAGTAAATTAAACTAACTCTGTGCTTTGCACAAGGAAATCCAATAAGGATACAAAGGACTACATGACTGGTATAAGTGATTCATGCACTTGTGAACTTTATAAATATAAAATTTGTGTACATTAGGCCTTACTAGATAAGATCTAAATTTATCTAGTGTAAACACAATAACAAAAAATTTCTTTTCAATGGTTGACTAAATAAGTTGGGCAATATTGAGTGTTTTACTAGCATAATAAATAACCTATAAACATTTATACACTCTTTGCCCCAAAACAACCCCTATAGCAAAATCAAAAGCATCACCCATAATCTAAAAAGGTAAAGACCTCTCAGGTGCCATGATAATAAGTGAAAATGGTATTAAAATAAATAAAGAAATCAATATCAAACATAAATCTATTTAATCCATTAAAATACATTAAATTATGATAATTTTAGTGTTTTTAAAATACTCATCACAACTCCCAACCAACTTCTTGCTAGTCCCTTAGTAAGAGAAACGATAAAAACTAAAAATTAAACTATCCTAAATTATTTCTGTGGATTGATATAGTTGCATTTAGTATATAGAACAAGTCTTTAAACCCATAGGTTTCCCTAGTGAACAATTTTAAGTCTCGTGAGGGGTTTTAGTAATGATACCCACAAACATTAAACTATATAAAATAATCTTTAAAATAAAACAAAAATAACAAAGTAAAATAAAATGCAAAAAATTTAATGCTTAAAATTTCATTTAAGTTTTATAATTAAAACCATTAAGAATAGATTATTCTAATTTCTTAAAAATTCATGATTTACTACAATAATTAGTCAAAAATCACTTTCATATTTTATGATAAAATGTTTCGTTTTCACTTCACCCAATTTCAGTGTTAGGAATCTGAATTCACCTCAATTCATTGAATCCTATGGGTTCAAGCACTCATACTAAGACATATAAAAATATAATTTATGTTTAGAAATGAACTAATAAGTCTACATACTTATAAAAGAAGAAAAGCTCAAAATAGTGCATAACTTTAATCTCATGAAATGAATCGAATGTATAAACTATAAATATATCATATATATTATTTTCATGCATCAATCAAACTCATTAAACAAAAATTTCAAGATATATGCCTTTTAGAAGTGTAGGAAAAATAAATGCAATGACTTCTAGGGGAATTATTTCATATATTTCTTTTGCACTAACCAACTCTCACAACTATTTAAGGCTAAAAATGTCGTAGTATGTAGATTATATTATATATTATTTATCTTTTTTATTTTTTAAGAGATTTTTCAACAAAATTTCTTAGAGAGTGGACCCATGTACAGATTGTACATTTTTGTAGAAATTTGGTGTGTGGTTAATTTTGTGGATTTTTTTGTTTGATTTTCGTTCAGGTAACCCTAGATATATCTCTTTTTGGTAGAAATCATGCATGACTTAGATAAAGGCATATACTATCAATTTCTACTAAATCATTTAATCTAAGCAAATGAAAAATAAATATATGACACTATATTAAGATACAAAAATTCATACATTGAATGCTAATACCTATAGAGATCATCTAAAATTTTGAAAAAAATAGAATGAGTATTTTGAGTAGAAAAAAAATATTTTACTCAAAATAAAGGAATTAAGCCTAAAATAATATCTCGATAGTATCCACTATTTGATTCCTAAATATCTTTTGGGTTTGTTTTATTTCAACATTTTATCATAAACTATTAGTTATGATACAAACTTACTAATTATCGTATTACTTCGTGATATGTTTTTGGAAATTAATCTAATAATCCAAAAAGATCTAATCATTGCTTAAACTTAATTTTTAAGACATGATTATTTTTGTGACAAATATTTGAACACTACTATAATTTACCTAAACACACAAATAAAGAAAATAACACACATATATAAAAGGAAAAAAATAAATTAAAGGAAATAATTAATATGAAAATATACAACTAAATAAGTAAAATAAAGACATATTGTTTATAAAAATTTTAAATTTTGTCTAATTTGTGTAACTTTTAAATCTTACCACTCTCAACCTAAAATATACATTGTCCTTATAATCATTGCTTTATGTGTTAATGATTTTGATGTAGAACACTAGTTGCATCCAATATCATATTTGAATCATATAAATAGGTACTCTAACACATCTTAACAAGAAATTATTTTATGCAATAAAAAAAAAAATTGCTCATAAAAGAAAACAAATTAATTAGACAAACTAAATTGCTTAAAATAAAATAAATTACCTTTCAATGATGGGTTGCCTCTCATCCAGCGCTTAGTTTAACATCTTAGCAAGATGCATCATTATGGTGCTAAGGATTACTCAACCAAATGCAATCAATTTTGGCAATGTTGTGTGGTCCTTCTAAATAAGGCTTCGAACAATGCCCATTGACTTTGAATGTTGTTTATGTCTTGGAATCCAATAATTTTATTGCTTAATGTGCAAATACTTGGACTATTTTGAATGGTCCATCCCATCTTGATCTCATTTTTCCTGGTAACAATCTCAAATGAGATTTAAATAAAATAACTTTCATTCCAAGGTGAAGAGTCTTAGGAACTAGCCTCTTGTCATGATAGCGCTTAGTACAATATTTGTACATTTTGGCAATCTCATAGGCTTTGTTATTAATTTATTGCAACTCATTAAGATGGAGTAACCCTTTTTATCCTGATTTATCTAAGTCCATTTTAACTCTTTTATTACCTAGTAAGCCTTGTGTTTAAGTTCAACGGGAATTTGGAACGCTTTCCCAAAGATTAACCGGTAAGGGTTCTTCCAAATGGGTGTTTTTTAAGGTGTGTGGTATGCCTATAAGGCATCATTCAACTTAAATGGCCAATCCTTCCTTAAAGGATGCATAGTGCATTCCAGTATTCCCTTGATTTGACTATTACTTACTTCCACAAAATCGGAAGTTTGAGGGTGATATGGAGTAGCTACTCTATGTGTGATATTGTACTTTTTTAATACTCTATGAAAGCTTTTGTTACAAAAATGGCTACCTCCATCACTTATTATACCTCTAGGAATTTCGAACCTACTAAATATTGAATCCTTCAAGAATTTTACAACAAAATTAGCATCATTAGTCTTAATGAGGATAACTTCTATCTACTTGAATACATAATCCACAGCAACCAATATATATTAAAGACCATTGGATAGGGGAAAAGGACCCATAAAGTCAATCCCCCATACATCAAAGAGTACAATTACTAAATTAGATGTCAAAGGCATTTCATCTCTTTTTCTTATGTTTCCTATTCTATGACATCTATCACATTATGCATAAAATGTATGAGCATCTTTAAAAAGAGTAGGCCAAAAGAATCCAGATTGTAATACCTTACGGGCTATCTTTTCACCACCAAAATGGCCCTCATAATGAAGTTCATGACAAAAATTCAGAATGCTCTTATGTTCTTCTTCAGGTACACATCTCTGGATGACTTGATCTTGACCAATCTTGTATAAATAAGGGTCATCCTTGAAATAGTCCTTGATAGTTTTAAAGAACCTTTTCTTATGTTGATATGAAGTGTTAGGTCTCAAAAAACTAGTGGTAAGATAGTTTACAATATTAGCATACCATGGGTTTGGACCTATTGAAAATAATAGTTCATCAAGAAATGTTTCAACTATATCTTCTTTACTCTCACCTTTAAGATAATTGAATTCGAAATCAACCTAGACAAATGTTCAGCTACTAAGTTTTCGCTGCCTTTCTTATCCTTGATTTCTAGGTCAAATTCTTATAAGAGTGAGACCCATCTAATTAATCTTGGCTTGGCATTAGGTTTACTTAATAGGTATCTTAAAGTAGCATGATCATAATGCACAATCACTTTAGATCCTACTAAATAAGACCTAAAGTTTTCTAAAGAAAACAGTATAGCCAAGAATTGCTTTTCATTGGTGGAATAATTCATTTGGGCGTCATTGAGTGTTTTGTTATCATAGTAGATGACATGAAAATGCTTATCCACTCTCTATCCTAAGACTACTTTGATAGCATAATCGAAAGTGTCACATATTATTTCAAAGGGTAAAGCCTAGTTTGGTGCAATAATCATAGGGGTAGATGTTAGTTTTTCTTTAAGGTATTAAAAGAAATAAGGTAGTAATCATTGAATTCAAAATAAAAATATTTTGATAACAAGTTATATAAGGGATGACTTGTTTTAGAGAAATATCTAATAAATCGTCTGTAAAATCCTTCAAGTCCTACAAAGCTTCTTATCTTCTTAACAGATGTAAGGGGAGGTAGTTTGGAAATCAATTCAACTTTTACCTTATCAACTTCAATACCTTTGTTTCAAATTATATGTCCTAACAATATCCCTTGTTGAACCATAAAATGGCTTTTATCCCAACTAAGGGTTAGATTGCACTCAATGCATCTTTCTAAAACCAAAGTAAATTTATGTAATCAATCATCAAATGAGTTTCCAAAGATAGAGAAATCGTCCATGAAAATCTTAATGAATTTTTTCACCATATCTAAGAAGATATACATCATACATCTCTGGAACGTGGCAGCGGTATTGCATAATCCAAGTGACATTCTTTGAAAAGAAAATGTCCCAAAAGGACATGTAAATGTGGTATTTTCCTGATCTTTTGGTGCTATAGGTACTTGATAATATTCCGACAGTCCATCTAGAAAATAGTAAAATTTGTGCCCCACTAATCTTTCCAACATTTGATCAATGAATGGAAGAGTAAAGTGATCCTTTTTAGTATATAAATTTAGTTTCTTGAAATCTATACACATCCTCCATCCAGTGATTATTTTAGTGGTCACTAATTCACTTTTGTCATTTTTAACAATTGTTATCCTAGATTTCTTAGGTATCATATACACTGGACTATCCCACTTACTATTTGTAATAGGGTAGATATTTCCTTCTTCAAATAGTTTAAGAATTTCTTTCTTAACTACCTCTTGCATGTATGGGTTTAATCTTCTTTGAGCCTCTTGTATAGGTTTACCATCATTCTCCAGGTTGATCTTATGCATACACATGGTAGGACTAATGCCTCTTATATCCCTAATACTCCAAACTATGGCTTTCTTAAACTTCTTAAGCACTTTTATAAGGCCTTTTCCTTGGGTTTTAGTCAAGGTTGAAGAAATTATAGCTAGATAAGTTTCTCCTTCTCCCAAAAACACATATTTTAAGGGCTTAGGTAAGTCTTTGAGTTCAAGTTTAGATGGATTGGCCTTTTTACTAGATGGGGAATTGGGTAGATTTAAAAGTGTACTAGATTTTGTCATTAGTTCATCATTATCTAGTTGTTCAAGGTACCTCTTAGTTTTCTCATCTATCAACCTCTTTAAGTGTAAGAACAGTTTGAAGCTTGTCTTCTATTCTGGTTCGGGAAAAGGTGCTTTGGACAAGATTATCCAAAGGATCAACATCGAATATTTCATTGATGGTAGAAATAGAAGGAAAGGATAAAGAATCAAAAAAATTAAAATTAATAGTCTCTCCTAAGACTATCATTGTCAAATTTCCATCTTGGACATCAATAATAGTCTTGGTAGTTGCATAAATGGTCTACCATGCAGTATTGTGTGCTCTTTGTCCAAGGGTGGATTTTCTTGCAAATCTAGAACCAAAAAGTCAACAAGTATTATTAGTTTGTCTACCTGTACCAACACATCCTTAATTATTCCCTTTGGATACTTAAGAGATCTATCTGCAAGTTAAAGGGACATAATTGTGGGTTTTAAATCTCCTAAATCGAGATGTAAGAATATAGAGTAAGGTATCAATTTTATACTAGCACCTAAATCAAGCATTGCTTTAGCAACCTTCCTATCCCCATAGTTATGTTTATGATAAAATTCCAAGGTCTTTCAACTTAGAAGGAAGTTGATGCTGAAGTATAGCACTAGAAATTTCTGATACTACTACTTGCTTATTAAGTTCATACCTCTTTTTTTTAGTATTCAACTCTTTGAAAAAATTATCATAGGATGGCATGTTCATGATAACTTCTAATAATAGTAAATTGATATTTACTTTAGAAAGCATATTAAAAAGATCATAGAATTGCTTATCTTGTTTGGATTCTTTCAGCCGATGTGGAAAAGGTACTTGCAGCTAGTGTGGTTCTGTTGTCTTTTGAATTTTGGGGATGTCAGATGACTTCCTAATGAGGTTTTCCAAAGGTTTGTCAAGTTTAGCACTTATCTCTCCTTTTTGCAAGACTATAATTTCACCTTCTTTGTTACCTAAACTACAAGGTAGATCTTTAGAGATTTCAGGTAAACTAGTATTGACTACCTTACCACTTTGAAGGGTTCTTGCATCCTTTGCTTGTTCGGGTTGACTGGGAAACTTTATTGGTTCTTGTCTTTGAATTTGTTCAAGTAGTTTCCCAACTTTAGCTTGAATCCTTTTAACCAAAGCCTTCATGGTGCTCAACCTTTGATTATTCCTCAATTGGTTGTTATGACTAACTTGAATAAAAGCATTCATGCTATCTTCTAAGGTTGGCTTAAAAGATTTATTTGATGGGTAATGGTGGTTTTTATTTGGCCTTAGTGTTTGAAATTGGGTGTAGGCTTGGTAATTGTTTGGTGTCCAATGATGGTTAGGGTGATTTTTGGATGATACCTTTGAAATGAATCGACTTCTTCCATGGCATTCACACTAGAATCATAAGTATATGAACAATTATGAGCATCATGCCCAATTGAAAAACACACTTCACACACCTCTTGATTTGGCATTTGGTGGGTAGTGAGAAATTGCACTTGCTTAGTCAATTCAGAAAGTTGCATGATCATCTCATTACCAGAGCCAACTTTGTTGACTTCCACTCTCCTTCTTCTAGTACTCCTTTGTTGGGAATTAGAAACCAAAAACTCATAGAGACTATACGTTTCCTCTGTGGTCTTCTCTCCCACAGATCCTCCAGCTGCATTACCAACCATATATTGACTTTACAGTGTCAATACATCATAAAATAATTGGTTGTGTAGTTGTAATGGAAAGCTATGATGAGGACATTGAATGAAAATGAGTTTGAGTCTTTCCTAAGCTTCATGAAAGGGCTTTTTATCCATTTGAGAAAACATTGGTATCTTCATCCTTAGATCAAAAGTCTTTTGATGGGAATAGAACAAAACCTACCCATAAACTTTTCATAGACTACCTCCCAAGTTGTTAGAGAACACGGTTGTAGAGTAATGAACCATAACCAAGCTTTATCCTTGAGGGTATAAGGAAAAACCACATTTTATGCTAGTCTTCATCAATTCTCTACAGTGGAAAGGTTTGGACAATATCATAGAATTATCTAATGAAATGAAAATGGCCTTCATTTGGGATACCATAAAAGGAAGGAAACAAAGAATAATGAATCCTTTTCAATTGATAGTTCCTTGTAGCCTCTTGCAACTTTATGCCGAAATTTGCATTGCTAATGATTGGAGTTGCATAGTCCTTCATCATTTTCTGCCCATCTCTAGCGTCTCTCATGGCTACTTGTAGTCGAAATTGATCATCCTCCTCTTATGTATCACATCTAACTCCCAAATTGAAAAATATTAGAACTCTCTAAGAAAGATTTCTCACTTGAAAAAATGTATAGACTGAAAGAAAAAAAGACGCAGGGAACCTAAGTTAATTTTTTTTTTGTAATGCTAAATTTAAAGAATGGACACAATTTTTGAAACAAATGAATTTTTATTATTTCATTGGAATTTTATTACACACGTTCTTAAAAAAAACAAAGTAAAAAGAAAATAAAATATAATAATGGGTGACTTCCTACTTAGCACTAAAATTTATCATCTTCTAGTAAGACGTTCTTGGAGATTTTAGAATGACAAACTCAATGTATCCTCTTCGTTGAATTTATTTGATCCAATTTGACCATTCAGTTAGTCTTTGCTTTGTTCTTACAAATGCTCAGCTAATTGTTCCACTTAGACTTCCACCTTTTTGATAGAATCTTTCCCAGAGTCTAACAGTTGATTGGTTTTAGACTTATCTCTGCAGACTTGAATAAAAGAATTCAAGTTGTTTTCCAGGGTTGGTTTATTGGGAAGGCTTCTTGGAATGGGCTGGTGGAATTGTTAGCCTGGCTAATATGTGCTTCGGGTGAAAGGAGGGTTGTTTTGCCTCCAGGAGTAGTTTAGATGATTTCTCGTTCTTATTCAAAAGTTTCAAAGTGAATACACTTCCAAGTTTTGGGTACTCTTCCCTGAGCATAACAATTGGTCCTTTCATGAAACAAATCAATCCATCAACCAAAAGCCAAGTCTTCACAACTAGAGGTAAACACTTTTTAGATCAAGGTATCAAAAGTACATAAATAAGCTTGCCCAGTATAAGAGTGACCACTATTAACATACCCATATTGAATATCTTCGTATCAACTTCCATAACTACCCACATCTGATAGAATTATGACCAACCTTGACTGAAAATTAATGTATAATCGAGAAAAAAAATTAGAAATTTCAATCAAATTCAAAACATTAATTCACATAGAATTTATCATGAAGCGTGGTTGATTAGTTATTATACAATAAAACTATAGTTTAAAGTCACAAAATCTTTGTTTCATTTTTTGGGCAACCAAACTAATGAAATAACAGAAAGGGGAAACCCAGATAGACAATGGATTGAAATTTAAAAAAAATCAAAAATTTAAATCAGAATAAGATGAAACGAACTCGGAATTTTTTGATGTACCTTTCGATCGGAAAGAGAAAGGAAATTATGAGAAATGTAGAGACTAATAAGAAGTGATAGAGGCTACTAGTGTGAAGTAAACACAGGCTGGGAATGTCACGTTGAAACTGAACTCAGCGAGTGGAACAGAGGCTACTATGGCGAGAGTGGAACAAAGGCTGGAACGTAGCGGCGCGAGGATGGAAAAGAGGCTGAAATGTGGTGGTGCGAGAGTGGAATGCAATAGGCTGGAGATATGTACTATATATATAGGTAGATAGGGTTTAATATATTGAGCAGAAAAAGAGAATTGAAAAAAAAAGAAAAAGAAATTGGAAAAAAAGAGAGGGAAAAGGAAAAAAAAGAGAGGCTAAAAGACAAAAATTGATAAAAAATTTGGTGTTTGGTACAAAAGAGAGAATATTGATAGGGTATGTCTATGACCTTGTTTTTAAAATAACCGAGGTCATAAGGTATATCTTTGGCCTCGGTTTTGTAAAAAACTGAGGCAAAAATCCTATAGCCTCAGTTTTGTATAAAATCGAGGCTAATTTTCGAGACCATATGTATGTATTGTAGTAGAGCTACCATGACTTACAAAAGTATAACCATTCCTAAACCCATCATATGTCACCCTCCTATCATATTTCCATAGCCTACCCAACAACAAATGTCCAGCTTGCATTGGTACCACATCACATAATACATCATCTTGATACTTGCCTATGGTTAAAGATACTAACACTTGACTATTTACCTTTACCTCTCCTTTATCCTTAACCATTTTAATCGATAAGGTGTAGAGTTTTTAACTACAAGTAAATCTAATCTTTCAACTAAGGTAGTGCTAGCTATATTAGTACAACTCCCTCTATCAATAATCAAATTATAGACTTTGTTATGCACATGACACCTAGTATGAAAAATACTTGGGAAATTTATCACTAATTCTCCTAAGGTTTAATACATCATCACTTATGTCCCTAAGGTTTATGAAAAGAGCTCTAATGCCACTGCGATATATAGTTAATATCACTAATTCTCTCGATTGATTAACGACATTAACTTTCCATCTAATGATGTATTTTTCTTTTCTATGGCTTTGATCCCAAATTATAGCTAGTTGTTTTATAATGCTAGTTGACGAAAATCCTTATGATTCTTATTAAAACATTGTTTTATTTTTATAATCTTCTTACATTTATGTTCATGTAGACTTATGGCTATTTTCTTCGTATTCATTTTCTTATTTATCAATTTTATAAATATTATAAATAAATATTTAATTATTTAAGATACTTAATTGAATTCGAATTATATATAATATTTGAATTTAATGGATCCACCACAATCTTCTCTTCCATTATTCGTCTTCTTTTCTTACACCTAATATACCTTAACTTACTCAAACCGTAATACCCTCGTGGTGATGGTAATGTCTTTGCATCTGTACATAATATGATGTCCAAATTAGACTTACTAGAAAATAGGAAAAGAGTGTTTGTACTCTATTTTATTCATAATATTAATAATCATTACAATTCTAAAAGCCAATTAAGAACCTTGAAGGGATTCTTAGCTGCTCATAGTTTTTAGATACATAGTTGCTAGACTCTAATTTTTAGAGTAGAGAGGTTGTTAATGCTGAAGTTGTGTCCAAAAAATGGAAATAATTATAGGGCAAGGAATCCTATTAACAATAGAGAAAAATCCCTATTTTACCCCTACTTTAATAATTCATCTAATTTTCTACTTTTGGCTTTTGGATTTAAGTCTTTCATTTCCTTAGCATGACCTATCAACTGAAGATGTGGGATCTACATATTTATTCCTCTACGTCATTTTCTGTTAATAGTCCTTTTGGTGATGTCAATGATAATGCATCTTCATTCTCGATCTTTAGTGGTTTTCTTAGTGTAAAAACAAAACAAATTTCTTATTTCATGACAAATTTCCATGTTACTATTGTTAAAAATTCCTCAAATTTATTGATTTTCTCACTATCTTCTTCATTAAGAGCCATATTGCTATGAGAAGTAATTATGACTTTACTAGTCCAATAATTTACTTTGATTTCAGAAGAATTACCAATTTTTTTGAATTCATGATAAACTTGACCTAACATCTATCTTCTTAGTATACAAGGTACATTTGTATTGAATTCCTTTTCCATAAGTGCCCTTTGTTTTGTATCTTTATTATTATTGAAAATCCCTAATTTGATAAAATGATAGGTACTAACACGATCTTTTTATTTGTTGGTCTCTTAAGAGAACATGAACGTGCAAGTATACATGGTCACAAGTAATAGGTGATAAATAAGATATCGTTTCCATTGAGATTTGTTAATAATATTTGTTAAGTACTAAAATTGTTTCAACCTAATTTTATCCAAACAATCGATAGTTGGGTAGAGTTTAACTAAACTAATTTTAAATAATAATATATGAATTTAGCACTTAAAGAAAACTCTAGGATTGCAATTTCACCAAATAAATCAACTTGAATCATATTATTTTCTCTTGATTTGTGTTTTCACATTTAATTTGTTAACCAAGAACTACTAATTTATCCACATGTCTCTTCCGATAACAAATAGACAAATTTCGCTAAAATAATTCACTATATTCCTATGAGAATTAAATTTACCAAAGATTCATTAAGCTCAAAGTTTTCAATAAATACACATACAATAAAGGTATATTCCTATCCCATATAAATATATGTTATTCTATCCATGAGCAAAACATGAAAATTCCTTTTCCAAGTTCATTAGGGTTCATAGATCAATTGATTAATCTTCCAATAATCAAAGGCTAATAGCACAAATAGAATAAACAAATTAAAAAACATCTCACAAATCATTCAAAAATAATTAATTCAAGTTTCATAATTTAAGCTACATTGCAACCTTAGAACAAATAATTTAGTTCATAGTAAATATTGAAATTACAATAGGAAAATATTTAGACATTTCAGAGAAATAAAATTAAAAGAAAAAAAAGATTAGAAAAAACTCTTTCACGTTCCTCAATGAAAAAATAGAATTCCTCCCTTTCTCTCCTTATTTGTTGTCTATGTTTTCTTAACAAAAAAACAACAAAAGCCAAAAATGGCTTCTACATGGGCAATTTTCTGAATTATTTTTACACTACGCATGATACATGGTGAGCTCTGATTCGTTGTCAGGATATTATGACATGTGGCAGCTTCGAAATGGGTGAGACGTGAGGGCGTATGCAGATTTGGTAGACCGTGTCGTAGGAGAATTATGCGTGCTGGTTTGTGTAGAATAGCTAAACTCCACAGGTGACTCTCTTGTGGGGAGAGTGGAAAGCGTTTGATCTGACGGTGGGTGATAAAGATCACGTCTTAGGGAAAGTTAATTGTGTTGATAGGTAGACCCTACTCTACGTGCTGAACTTTGAGACAAGTGGACCCCACTCTACGCGCCAAATGGTGCAAAAGCAACTGAAACTCATCCACTCTCCCACTCCTCGTTTGCATCTCATTCTTCTAATCTTCACTGTTGAATTTCTGATCTGACGGTGCGTGAGGCACGTTGATATAATTCAAATTAAATTTTAAATTTTTTTTATTTGCATTTAAGTCCTTTTATAATTTAAATTGTTTAATTTTCTCTAAAAATATAATTTCTTACAAAACTAACACTAAATAATAATTTAGGAACTTAAAATTAACTAAAATCTAAAGAACATAGCAGTTATAATTAATAAATTGGACAAAACAACTCTAAAACACAGAGTTATCATTATTCCATTCCATAAGCAAACTAAAAAATCTAAGATAGACAGGCTTCTCAACTGCTCTGATCTTTTTCCTAAAGTTCTTGATAGCCTTCTTTAAATTTTTAGGAAAATAATTTATTTCACTTAAATTAATTTTTGCATATATGTTCTCAATTAAACATGCATGGAAAGCTTTAAAAACAAAAATTGGATCAACTCTTTTTTTGTAGTGTACAATTTCATATCTCTGATATGTTCCTGGATATATTTTCTAGCTAAGTTGTAGAGACTCAACTATTGTGGTTTACTTAAATTTTGTATTTTTATTTTTTTATTTTTAATAACCAATGTATTCTTGGGGGATGTTACTCTAAATAATATTGGTGGTCATACTATTTTTATTGTATATGCGAGAGGCATTTTCTTGAATAGTATTGGTGGTCGTACTATCTTTCGTAAGGCCTTCAACATGCTTGGTGGTGATGGTTATTGTTGTAATGTTGCAGGGTAACTTTTAACTATATCTTCTAGAGTTATTAATTTTTGTACTCTGTAGTTGGCATAACTTCCTTCCACTTCTATTCTATTAGTGAAAGCTCTGTGAGTTATTTCACTAAATTTGATAATAGTTTTGCTTGGTTTAGGCTTGTTGTTGCAAATTCCTAGTTTTAGACCATTATAGATCACATAATTTTTCTTTTTCTACTTCTTCAGCCCAACTAAGCTTTTCATTTTTCATTTTAGAGATTTTACTCTCTTTTGAATTGTTAGGTTCTTCATTCTCATTTTGAATTTCTTCTTTAGAAGTTTTACCATCCTTAGAAAATGTCTAATAGGTATTCCTCTTTAGAGTTTTTGGACTCTAATGGTCATTTTAAACTGTTAAGCTCTTCCTATTTAATTTCTATCTTCAAAAGAGACTTTTCTAAGTATAAAACCTCGAGTTGTTCCTAAAGCATTCTTACCTCCTTCTTCTTTATCTTTATCTTGATATCTAGATGTTTCATTGATGTAAAAACAAAAATAGGTAAAGGTACTAACTCTCTTGTAATAGCATCCGTTAAACTATTCTTATTTCTTGGAAGATGTATGACATCAAAGTTGTAGCAATTAAACTTGCAATATTAGTCCTTAAAATATAGCCAAAATTTTTGTTATCAGTTCCGACAATAAATCTAGAACTTATTACATACATTACAAATTTTCCAATAGCTTTTTTATAAGATAAGTATTCTTTTTCATTAATGTAATAATTTTTTTTGGACCATAGAAAGACCCTGATATAATATTCATATGAAGCATCTGTTTCAATTATTATTTTATCATATGGACTTAGATGATATAAAGTTGGTAAATTTTTTAATTATGTTTTAACCTTATCCGTGTAAAAAGCATCTTGTTCTATCCGTTTCCAAACATGATCATTTTTCAATTTTGCTTGAAAAGATTTTCACATTTTTTCATGTTTCTTGATGTATGCTTCAACGCATATTAAACATCCTAGGAATCTTTATAATTAATTCTTGTCTTTTAATTCACTAGGAAATCCTTGAATGTCATTTGGTGTATGGAGTTGTAGATTATGTTTTTCATCTTCAATTTCTTAACCTAAATACTAATTTTTTTGTTGATTAATTTTTACTTTCTTCTTAGAAAGTACAATGCCTTATTTTCGATATTCTTGTAAAATATTAAAAATATCCAAATAACGTTTATTTAGTTCATTACTAAAAAGAAAAATATCATCTATGTAACTATAGTAAATATTTTGTAATTTCTTAGATATTATCCATATACCTTTGAAAGATACCTAGAGCCTATTGTAATCTAAATGGTACAACGGTACATTGGAATCGTACTTAAGGGCAATTAAATGCCATAAGTTTTTGAGATTTCTCATTCAATCTTATTTTCCAAAATTCACTTTTGCAATGAAAACTTGATAAATATTTCTTTCATTTTATTAATGTTAATACTTCTTCTTTGTTTGGAATAAAGTACCCATCATCAATTGTTTCTTTATTCAATGTTTTGAAATTTATCACCATTTTCTTTTTTCCTTTTCTTTTTTCAACTAAGAATGTTAGAATAGAGTGTGGTGAATTACATGATATTATGAATTTTAGTTCCAAAATTTCTTGATTTTTTTTTTCAAACTCAATCCTATCTTCTAGAGTATAAATCATAGGTTTTACTCTAATGATTTTGTTAAGATCTCTTAATTTTATGTTAACAATAGTTTTAGATTTGTTTATTTTTAGGTCTAAAAGATTTTCTAAGATTACTATTTTTAATATTTTTTATTACCTATTAAGGCTATATCCTCCTGGATTTCATTAAGAAAAGAATTTTGTTTCACTCCTATATCTAGTGAAATATTTTCTAAATAAAATTGTTGTTGCTTCTTTGTGTCTACCTCACCATTTTTTTCACTTTTTATGTTGTTTCATAAAAGTTGAGTTTGATACAGTCAAAACTTTTCTTATTTTTGACATATAAATGGTTTCTTGTGTAAAAGGTTAATATAAATTTAGAAAGTTATTTCCTATTAATAAATCAACTCATGTTTCTTGTAGATATATGGTAAGAATATGAAATTTGTCTTCCTTTATCATTATATCTATATCTTTTAAGACTTTATTAAAATTTATTGTAGTATTGTTAGCCATTCTTACAATTAAATATTTCTTCATCAAGATTTTAAATGAAGTTTGTAAAAGGAAAATATATTAGCAAAGTATTTTTCATAATAAACAAGAGAGTTAGATTTAGGATTTAATTATCTGAATCTGATTTAAAATAGTGCTCTTAAATCTTTGATTTATAACAATTGTATAGTTAGAGTAAAAATTCTATTTCAAAGATTTTTACGACAATTACTATTTAAAAATATATTGATAACATATTTTTAACTGTAGTTTTAGAATCTAAAAGTTAATTTTCAAATACTTAAATATAAAACTAATTTTGACACCTTAATGAGTGTTTAAATTTTCGACCCAACTGAAGGTGGTAAGTTAAATGGTTTGTTAATTTTTTTAAAATGGAGCATAATTTAATTAAAGTTTAAATTATGGGTCCAAACACCTTAGCTTATCACCATTTGTTGGCTTCTTGGGCTTTTAGCCCCTTTTTGACTTACTAGTCTTCTTCAACGGTGTAGGCTCACTCATCTTAGTGTCAGCTTGCTCCTGCTTACACTAGGGATGAGGGAAATCTTCAAAACATCATTGAAAATTTATTAGGAGAGCTTGACAGATCAAACAGTGTCTTTAGGAGGAAATGGGTAATGAACTCGAAGAACCCGACAAAGAACATGAAAAACACGAATGTTCTTAGATATTTAGTTAGCTCAAATTGATTAGAACATCAATTTTCTATCCCACAAAAGGTGTTAGATGTTTAAACGGATTTCTACGTTCACCATGTTCTTACCAAACTAATTCTTAAAATAACTAACAAATACTCTTAAGGAATGACATTGAGGGATGTCAAATCCACTTTGATGCTCAAATTAGTTCTTTTATAAAGATAAACTAAAATAGTAAAAATGATTAAAGATAACATATCTTATAATTGAATTATGAAGCTATTTGTTGAGGTTAAAATGATACAAATAAAATAAAGGGAGATATTGTCAAACCCTATAATATTGATACGATCTAATTAATTAATTTAGATAATATCTTATGGGAAAATATTCCTTAGATATGTTTTATATTTAAATTCAAACCTATCTAATGAGTGTGTGTTTGATTGTACAGTAATTATATCTCTTTTAACTAGTTAATAATGAGATGGCAAAATTCTTCCTATAGATATTATCGTGAAAAGTATTAGTTGAAAACTTATCTAATTGAGTTCCAATAAATTAGATATGTTTTCAATTCGATTCAAGTTAATAAGATTATCAATCGATTAAAATCTAGTTAATTGAATATTTTTTAATATAGTTGAGACATATGCCCAATAAATCATGTTATCTGTCTATCAAAAGTCTATATACTAGATATTCGATTAATTCTAATCAACCAAATGAAATGAATATTCAATCAAAGTTGGGTTAACATCAAACATAAAATTATTATATTCGAGTCATTAAAATTTCGAATAATAAGTCACATAACCCAAAAACATATGAGTCCGCCAGTTTATTGCCGTTTTACCAAAAGAAAATATTATTTTTGACTCTATACAGCACGTAACGATGGCATAAATGGAAAGACCGAATAAGTCAAGAAAAAAAAGAAAAAAAAATACGGTACAATTCCATTACCCTAGAAAAGTAGCCTGTGGACGGTTTAGGTCAATGAGGTATCTGAGTCTTTGCAAAGTTGGATGCGAAAAACTTTAGGCAAACTATCTGTAAGAGAAATGTAGCGAAGAAACCATCAAAGGTCCAGAACGTATTTAATAGTCAAAATCCCCTGTTATGAAATGCCATTGCCGTGTCATCCTTTTTGTTTTTCTTTCTTATATTCTTCTGGGAAGCCTTTCTATAATGCTGTCTGAGTAGGCAAAACTTCATATTTTGAAGCAGTTTTGAGAATTTTGTGTTACCAAAATATGAAGTTCTTTCTTCCTTGCAAATGTTGTTTTTCTTCTTCAGAAGGAAGATTAATTCAGCAAAGCAGGCACGGTAAAATTTAGATATATTTTGTTTCTTTTCTTTTGTTTTCATCTTTTTATTCGACATTTTGAGTTCTGGACTATTTATTGTCAAAATTGCCTTCTCAGAATACCCAGATGAAGAAAACCCTGAAATCTTTCGGGTATTTTCTTGTAATGAATTGAAATCTGCAACTCAAGGTTTTCATTCTTCAAATAAGATTGGAGAAGGGGGCTTTGGTTCAGTCTACAAGGTGATTTAATATTTAATTTGAAAATTGATTATTTTTGCTAATTGCTTGAAGATTTGTAATATTTTTGATTAATTGCTGATATGGGATTTGGGTTTGACTTTTTAAAGGGGCGGCTTAAAGCTGGTAGTCTTGTGGCAGTAAAAGTGCTTTCAATAGAACTTGATTCTATGCATGGAGAGAGAGAGTTCATTGCTGAATTATCTGCACTTTCCAATATGAAGCATGAAAATCTTGTTAGGCTTAGAGGATGTTGTGTTGATGGAGCTAGAAGATATTTGGTCTACGACTACATGGAAAATAACAGCCTTTTGCACACCTTACTTGGTAAAAATCCTATCTATTATTAGTCTCTTTAATTTTTGTACTTAATGTAAAGAATTGGGTTACATAAAAAAGGTTAATCTTAAGTGGAATAACCCAAGTGAAGGCAAGCATTGGGTTCACACAGATGAGCCCATCCTTTCAATGAGAGATTCACATAGTTGCCCATATCGATTATATTTGGGGTTGATACCATTTGGGTTCCATCCCAAAAGGTCAATCTATTAGAAGGAATAGTTTAAGTCCTTACTAACCCATGAAAACGAGCATTGGGTTCACGCAAATGGAACCCATGTCTTCGTTGGGATGCACATAGGTGCCTCCAATGACTGAGTTTGGGGTTGACGTTGATACCATTTATAGGGAGCTTGGGTTCCACTTATTAACCCATATAATCACCATATGTTTAATCAATGTGAGATTTTATTCACACATACTCAACACTTAAAATTTATACTTCTTTGGGAAAACTTAATTGAACATGTACTTTTTTATGTGTTGTATAGGTGGCGAGAAAAACAGAATGAACTTCAGTTGGGAAGCAAGAAGGAGCATTTCTTTAGGAATAGCAAGTGGAATTGCCTATCTTCATGAAGAGGTTGAACCCCATGTTCTGCATAGAGACATTAAAGCAAGTAATATACTTCTTGATTCAGATTTCACACCTAAGGTTGGGGACTTCGGCTTATCAAAGATATTGAGAGATAACAACTCTTACATTAGTACACGTGTTGCCGGAACAATGTAAGACTTACTCTTGATGCAATGTATTTGTTTTTGAAATATTCTCTAAAGAAATGCTAATGGTTAATGTGATTCATTTCTAACTATGCTAATATAATGCAATTAAAGGGGCTATCTTGCTCCGGAATATGCCATTAGTGGTCGTTTGACTAGAAAATCAGATGTTTATAGCTTTGGAGTACTGCTGTTGGAAATCGTCAGTGGTCGTGCTGTTGTAGATTTTGACATGGAACATGGAGAACAGTACCTAGTTCAAAAGGTTCAACAACAAGTTCTGTTCATGCTCATAAGGCAATGTACACTTTCTTACTATCAATGTGTTAATCTTGTGAATGTGAGTGCAGGCATGGGAAGCTTACAGGACTGACCATCTTCTACAACTAGTAGATGCCACACTGGAAACAAAGTTTGCAAAAGACGAAGCTGTACAATTCATTAAAGTTGGACTTCTCTGTGTCCAAGAAACTGCTTCGCTACGACCACGAATGTCAACGGTTGTTAAGATGTTAGCTAATGAGACTGAAATCCAAGATGTTGAAATTTCACAACCCGGACTTGTTGCTGATCTCATGGAAATCAAAATGGGCCAACACCGGTCATCATATAGCAGTGTCTCTAGAGGCTACACAAGCATGAGCTCAGAAAGCCAACACACTTCTTATTTCTGATTACCATTGCTTTTTTGGATTACTTTTTCTCCAAGAACACTTCAAATCTCAGGTATCATATTCATGCTTGTAAAGTGTACATTCTGGATAGTTGTAAAAAGAAAAGATTTTAAGGGGGATAGTTCATTGATTGTTTATATCTTTTTCTATTTTTAGTGATCCCCTTTTTTGGCTGAGAAAATTGATGTCTTAAGTTCATGAGATATCTTATTAAATTTCTCTTTCAGAAGTGTTTCCAAATAGACACCAATTAGTTTCCTATTTCGTCTTCTTTCACATATTTTTCTAGTAATGTCAAGTTCAGATTACTCATTATAACACTAATACTGCAAAGTATGTTCATGCAATTAACTCAATTTGCCTAGATCAATTATGCAGAGTTAAAATGCTAAGATTCTTAAACTACAGCAGCAGGACTAATGATCAATGAAGTTAATCTGATATAGTAACCATAGTAGTTGTAACACAATGTACATAGCTATCACAAAGTCAATGGGTGTGGATTTGTAGCCCAAAATAGTGTGTATTACACATTATTGAATTAGTCTCAAAATAACAAGTTAGCTTATAGGTAGAGTGTATAGATGTACATTTAATATATGTACACACTATACATGTTATTTTGGGGTTATGTAATCTATAAATACTATTTAAGGCAGAGATTGGTGGATGTCCATCATAGAAAAGAAACATGTCAAACACTCATAATGTCACACTTCACTGAGATATACAAAAGATCAAATTTCTGAGAGTAGTCAAATAAATAGAGAACTACATGAATGGCTCCTTGCACTCCATCCACCAGGCTGTCAACTTCATGACATGCACTGTGGATGGCATATAAGGAGCTAGGCATACAATGATATACAATTGCACTCATAATCAATCAACACAAAGTAAAAGTTGCTTCTATGATCAATCTTACATCATTTTTGGTCTACCCAAAACTTGCTCAATGCTTCTATTGAAGAAGTGACGGTTGATTCTAAAGCAGAACCAGTTCTTTTGCGGTAGTTGTTTTGTTTTGTTATTTTTTGGGTTAAATGAGAAATTTTATTACTTAATATCTAACTTACTAAATCAAAAATTTATCTACATTCATATGAACTACCAAAAAAAAAAAAAAAACTTAAGTAAGTCACTTTCACATGGCTAAAAACAATAGTCAAATTGAACTGGATGGTATGAGTCAACCAATAAAAGAGTTATAGTTGTAGTAAATGAAGTGGATAGTAATTGTAATAAAAGAAAATGAAGGAAGAAGAAAAAAATGATGCAGTGAATCAAACCTCTCTAAATAGAAGAAAAATAAGTTATTCTAAGCATCTCAACATTTGAAAACACAAAGCCATAAACTTGTAAAGTGTTTCCTAACTTAGAATAGTTATTTTCTTATTTTGAGAGGTTAATTTTATTATCTTATTATAAGAGAGAGATATCTTGTTATCTTCTTGTATTTAGAAAGAGTTTGTAAGTTATTTTAAGCATCCCAACATCTCAAAACACAAAAGCCATAAACTTGTAAAGTATTTCCTCACTTAGAAGAGTTATTTCCTTATTTTGAGAGAAAAGTTAATTATATTCTCCTATTATAAGAGAGAAATATCTTGTTTTCTTCTTATATTTAAAAAGAGTTTGTAAATCTTTTGGCATATTGAATTTCTTTTGGCCTTTGCACCTAGAATAGCCCATAATAAGTTTGAATGAACCACGAGAATATTTTTATTCATTTTATCTTTATTTTCTCAATTTCACTTTAGTTGCGAGCTAATTTCCACCAATAATTTCCTAACAATAGTATTAGAACTTTCGATTACATGTTACAATTCACGTATATGGTTACTGTTCATGGTGAATAGTGGGAGCCAGTTTAACTAAGAAGTAGATCGTTGTGAATAAAGGACGACAAAGTTGGATGTTGAGAAGTTCCATGAGACTACTTTCTCGTTGTGGAAAATGAAGATTATAGTAGTTTTAAGAAAGGATAATTGATTGGTAGCGATTGAAGCAAGGTTAGTGGAAATCACTGATGATAGTAAGTAGAACGAGATGTATGGTAACACAATTGCCAATCTGTACTTAGCACTAGTCAATGCAGTGTTATCTAGTATGATGGACAAGAAAACTGTAGAGGAGATTTGGGACACTCTAAAAAGACTGTATGAGACTAAGTCACTACACAACAAAATCTTTTTAAAGATAGTACTTTAAACTCTTCAAATGGTAGAATCCATAGCAGTGACCGACCATATCAACACTTTGAATACTTTTTTTTTCGCAACTTACCTCAATGGAATACAAAATAGAGATAGCTAAACATGTAAAACTTTTACTTCAAAGTCTACCTGACTCGTACGATCAACTCATCATCTACCTGATGAATAACACTCTTACAGAGTATCTAGTCTTCGACGAAATTGTAGTTGTTGTTTTGGAAGAAGAAACTAGGCAAGTGTTAGAAAAAATAAAGAAGATAGTCAGAAAAGTTTGCAACAAGCGAAGCTTTGACAATGGAAAGAGGGAGATCAATGGAACGTGGCCCTAGTGGGATTTAGAATCATGGTAGATCAAAATCAAGAAATAAGAAAGTATCAAGTGCTATAACTTTGGTAAGAAAGTGCATTTCAAAAGGGATTGTTGAAACAAGAAAAAGAATGGAGACCCTGAGTCAACAAATGCTCAAGGGAATGTGGCAAGTATCTTAGATGATAGATAAGTGTTATACGATGAGGAAATAATGAATGCTGAAGGTAGAAAACAATTATCTGACGTCTGGCTTTTAGACTTAGGAACAACTTGGCATATGAACTCTCAAAGAGAATAGTTTCACAAATATGAACCAATCTCAAGAGGATTTTTATTTATGGGTAATGATCATGCCTTGGATATTGTTAGTATTGGTAATGTCAAAATAAAGATGTTTAATGGTACGATTTGAATTATTCAAGAGGTAAAACACGTGAAGGGTTTGAAAAACAATTTATTATCTTTAGGATAAATAGATAGCCTTGGATATAATAGACTCAATTTAGACTATTTTATGTGAAAGAGTTTGCAATCCAAGTCTCAACCAGGATAATGAGATATAGACTCCTTAAAGACTTATCATTAACTCGTGAACAACGGAATAATAAACACTCAGGAATGTAGATAACATTAAACAACATATATATTATTTATTAATCAGAAAGTAGGTGAAGAATATAAAAGCTTTCTAATCAAAGTTAGTATGTTATAATATAACACCTTAAACTTAGATTATACTAGTATAGTAGTAGAACATGCACAATAAATGATGTCTGATAGAAATAAAACCACTAATACCTTTATCAATCGAAATAATATCAAAAATACCTCAAACTTTGAGGTATCTTCAAAAATACTCCGAAGGTTTCAAAAAATTCAATTATGCCCCCAAACATAACGGAAGTTAAATTTGACGAAAGTAGATAATAAAATTCTTAAAAATGGAAGAAGAAATGATAGAAAACCAAGAAATAATAAATCAAGGAATAATAGAATTAGAAATAGAAGACATCTCAGGACGTTTTTCATAGGAAATGCTAATAAGCAAAACGAAATTTGAAGAAATTCATAAAGAAAAATTAAATATTAAAGAAAGAGATGAATTTAAAGATCATTTTCATCTTTAAGGAAATTATTTCCAAGAAAAAACATAATTTATTATGGAATAAGTAATAAAGAAATGAGCACTATTATTACAAATGCAAAAGGAAGGTACAATATACCATTAATTGACAAAGAAACTATATTGAATAAATTATCTAAAATTTCCCAAAAGGATAAAGAAAAAATTGGAATATTCATTTAGGAGAAATCTAACTATTAATACAAGCTCATTTTTTGGAAGGAATAAATACAGTCACAAAATTGCATTACTAGGTAATATAATAATAAATAGAAAAAATGTTCTTCTAAGAATGATTCATGGTAATTTATAATACTAGAAACTAAAATTTACAGCATACCCCAAGTTTGTTATTAATATCTATGATAAAAACTTAAATCAAATATTAAGTCTAGCTTATAAATTTGAAAGAGAAGATTTAATGAAAAAAAGAAATCATCAATTTTCAATACACTAACTAGTAGGGTATTTATTAACAAATAGTCATAATAGCTACATATATAGATAAAATGAATTTATAAAAATGTATAAAACCTTTCAGGGACTTGGAAAAATAATAAAATCAGAAATACTAACGAACTTTGAAATACCAGAGAAATGCATTTAAATATTAAGGAAAAATCTCTGATACCATGAAGCAAATCTAATGTGGTTAAAAACAATAATATACCAAGATTTACTTTTATAGATCATGAAGGAAAACCCTATAACAAAAAAGAAGTTAAAAAATTAAAAGATGAAGTTCAAGTAATGAAAGCATTGGTTCATGATGTCATATTAGGAAGACAATGATGTTTAAAGATAAATTTAAAACTATACAGTTAGAAATAGATGGAAGCTTAGTACGCGTAGCAAAAAATCAAGAAACATTAATGAAAGCTTTGAAACTTTTAACAGAGGAAATAAATTTAGTTCAATAATTAAATACAAATTACTTACAAGGTATAATCGAAACACAAAAGGAATTATTAAAAGAAATAAAGTAATGTGGTTATAATAAACTATAACAAGATATACATATAGAATTTACAAAAATAAGAAAAGATGTATATAACATACATAGAAATAATGATATTATAGGTCATAAATACGAGATCAGATGCCCTGATTCCTAGAAATGAGAGAAGAAAAAATAAAGAAAAATCTAACGAAAAAGATATAATTTTAATTTAATGGAATATAGATAAAAATTAAAAAAAAATCTATGAACCCCAAAAATAGGGATATAAAAAAATTAGTTAGTTTGTTAACACTAACTAATAAGGAATTAGAAGAAAATTATAATAAAAAACTTTGAACAAACAAAGAGGAAGATGATATGATAATAATCAATAAGATTGATACTATACCATAAATTGTGACCCCAAATGGTCATGTGAAATTTATTTCATTACCAATTCCTTACCAAGAAGGGACATCTAACCCACATATGGAAGAAAGAAATAGGTAAAGGTCAGGAGAGCCTGACACTATCAATAGAAGAAGACAACCACCCAAAATGGATGAAGGGTTGCATTGGGAAACTAGAGGTAGTATCCCACTAGAATTCAAGCTCCATGTAATTATAAGTCTGATATCTTAGATCTAGATTGTATAAGAGATAGGAAAAAAAATCCTTAGATGAATATGCTAGTAGTATGCTTGTACTTATACAAACCTCTCAAACTACACAAACAAACCCTTCAATACGTAGGGTATTAGTAGCTCATAAAATGACAGAAAATGTTAAAGTTTGGTTTTCAAATTTAACAGACCAACAACATTTATTATACAAGGGAATGCTCCCATGGGAAGAGAATATTTAGATATAGTAATAAATAAAATATATAAGGAATTTATTGGAGAAGATAAAGGAAGAACTACCACTGAATCCCATGAAAATGAAATTAATGAAGCCAAATGACATCTAACAAATATGGAAATCTATAACATGTGTTACATAGATTCTTTTATTTGTGAATATGAAATGTATTATCATAAATTACTATCCTCAATGCAAACAACTTATAAGGAAATGTTTTTTCAAAAATTACCTAGAACATTACACAAGACCTTAATAGAAAGTTGGAATAAAAAAAATAGGGAAACTATACCAGACACCCTAGGAGGAAGAATAAGAAGCATTAAAAGCTGAATAAATAATAAATGCCAAGAAAGAAAGGAATATAAACAAATAAATCAAAATGATAAAATATATTATGATACAAGAGATTTTAAAATACCAGAAAATATGGACGTAACATAAAACCCTATAAACAAAAATACAAAAAATACAAAAAAATACAAGAGATTTAAAAAATGTGAATTTTGAAAACAAGATTTTCAAAAATATAAAATAAGATTTAATAGGGAAACCTATAGGAAGCCTCCTAAAAACAAGAATTATTGCCCTTTAGGGAAGAAAAAATTGTATATGTTGAATCTATAATGAAGAAGGACATTATGCTAATGAATGTTCAAGCAAGCTTCAACATAGAAAAGAATTTAAAAAGAAATTTTTAGAGAAATAAAAAATCTTTGAAGAAGCTTTTAAGATAGAATTGGAACCAATCGTGAAATCAGATATAGATGATACTTACAGTATTTATCTATTAGAGTAAACTGATAAGAAAATAACTAACTCAGAATATGAACATTCAGAATTTATGTATTCTTCATCAGAAGATGAATGATTGTACAATATTACAAATCCAAATAGTACTTACATACAGGCAGGACTTAAATTTAAAGGCTATGCCAATTATCATTTACATGCATAAATAGATACATGAGCTAGTATATATATAGCAAGTAATATATGTTTTTGGAAGAACATTAAAAACATGCACCAAAGGATTTAATTATAAGAATTTCTAATAATACTACAATAAATCTTAATAAGGTTTTAAAAGATAGAGATATAATGATAGGAGGAGAAAATTTTCATATTTTTACCAAATATTAACAGGAAATAGGAGTTGATTTATCAATAGGAAATAATTTTATAAACTTATATCAACCTCTTACACAATATTAGATAAAATAAGTCTAACAACATTAGATGGTAATACCATTTATGTATCAAAAATAAGAAAAGCTTTGACTGTATCAAAACTAACGTTTATGCAACAACATAAAAAGAGAGAGCGTGGTAAGACAGAGTAGCAAAAACCTTATTTAGAAAATATTTCATTAGATATAGGAGAAAAAAATCTCTTTTCTTAATGAAATACAGAAAGATAAAAACCTAGTAGGTATCAAAAAATTATTAAAAACAGTAAGCTTAGAAAATCCTTTGGATCTAAAAATCAATAAATCTAAGACAATTGTTAACATAAAAAACCAATGATTTATACTCTAGAAGACAAAATTGAATTTGAAAAACAAATTCAAGAACTTTTGGGACTAAAATTCATAATATCAAGTAATTCACCTCACTCTAATCTAGAATTTTTATTCGAAAAAGAAGTTGAAAAAAGAAGAGAAAAAAAGAGAATGGTAATAAACTTCAGAGCATTGAATAAAGAAAATATTGATGATGGATACTTTATTCCAAAAGAAGAAGAATTATTATCATTAATAAAAGGAAAGAAATACTTTTCAAGTTTTGATTGCAAAAATGAATTTTGACACATAAAATTGGATGAAGAATCTCAAAAATTAATGGCATTTAGTTGCTCCCAAGAACAATTTCAATGGACTATTGTACCATTTGGATTAAAACAAGCTCCAGTTATCTTTCAAAGATATATGGATAAAATCTTTAAAAAATTACAAAATATTTTGTGTCTGTATAGATGGTATTTTGATTTTCAATAATGAATTAAATAAACATTATTTGGATATTATTAATATTCTACAAGAATACAGGAAATAAGGTATTGTACTCTCTTTAAAAAAACAATATTTTCCCAACAAAAGATCAAGTATTTACGGTTGAAAATTGATGATGGAAAACATAATCTACAATCCCATATATTAAATAACATTCAAAGTATTATTAGTGGATTAAAAGATAAAAACCAATTACAAAGATCTTTAGAATGTCTAACGTATGGTGAAGCATATATCAAGAAACTAGCAAAAATGCGAAAACCTTTACAAGCAAAATTGAAAAAGGAATATATATAGGAATGGACTGAACAAGATACTTTGTATATGAAGAAAGTAAAAGCAAAGGTAAAATTTTTACCAACTTTATACCATCTAGGGCTAGATGATAAAACGATAATTAAAATAGATGCTTAACAAAAATATTGAGGAACAGTTCTGAAAGCAAAATTAGATGACAAAGATGAATATCTTTATTGATATACATCAAGATTTTTCCAAGGTCTAAAGTTAAATTATCACAATAATGAAAGAAAATCTAGGTGCTAAAAAAGCTATTAAGAAGTTTGTAATATATGTCATAAGTTTCAGATTCATTGTTAGAACTGATAACAAGAATTTTGTTTATTTCTTAAGAACTAATATTGTAGGTGATTACAAACAAAGGAGATTAATCATATGACAACAATGGTTCAACCGCTACAATTTTGATGTTAAACATCTCCCAGAAAATAAGAATAGCTGAGGAGATGTTCTTATTAGAGAATTACCATCTCTAACTATTTTTATGTTTTCTGGAATGAAATATTTTGATATCAAGATCAAGATAAAGGAAAAAGGAATAAAAATCCTACAAGAACAACTCGAGCTATTATACCTTGAGAAGTCTCTTATGGAGATAGGAAATAAACATGAAGAACTTGATTGTTCAAAACAACTCTTAGAATCCAAAAGCTCAAAAGATGAATCTTCATCAAAAATTCAATCTAAAGAAGATAAAACTTCTAAAGAAAAATTCAAGATGAAAAGGAAAAACCTAATAGTTCAAAAGACAGTAACATCTTTGAACAAGAAAGCTCAATTGAGCTGATGAAGTAGAAAGAGAGGAACAAAAAAGAAAGACTTATGTGGTCTATAATGACCCAAAACTAGAAATTTATAACAACTGGGTAAAGGCTATTAAATCTATTTTATGGTTTAGTGGAGTAACTCTTAGAGCCTTCACTAATAGATTAGAGACAGAAGGTGATTATGCTAATTACTAAGTACTAAAGCTAATAACTATAGAGGAGATAGTAAGAAATTACTTTGCAGCATTACAATAACAACCAGCAACACCAAGGAGGTTGACAACTCTAGGGAAAATAGTAAGGCCTCTAGTACTATTTAAAGAAACATCTCTCCCAGAGACATCAGTGATAATAAGGCATTCAGTGCTATTCAGGGAAACATCCCCCAAAAATTCATTAGTCATTGAGGATAGAAAGGACCAATATAGAATCCTCATCAAACCACAATGGTTAAGTCTCTACAACTTGGCCAAAAAATCTACCAAAGAACACATTGAAGATATGATGTTCTACCCTACAGAAAAGGAATTCTCTATAAGAAGTAAATTAAATATTTTGGAAGGAGCTGATCCAATATTTGTTTACAAAGATTTCCATATAGGACTAATAGAAAACATATGTCTAGGAATTAATTTAAGTGAATTAAATTATTTCCCAAAACATTTCAAAAGAGCAATCAAAAACTTCAGGAAAAAGATTAAAATAGGTGACAAAGCCTATTTATCTAAGACATTTTAGTTCACTAATGGACTAGAATGAGGAAGGATGTATCAGTCCCTGCCATTTCATCAAGGTAAGGATTTCCAATGCAAATATAAAAGCTCCAAACTAAGGACACTTCAAGGAATTCAACATAGAAAAACTCTGTGTATTAAGAGGTCAAATGTTAGGATAAATTTACTATGAACTCAAAAAAATTGACAACTCTATTGAGATCAAAGTAAATTACTTAACTAGTAAAGTCATCATCATTTCTCATAATAGCATGACTCTTTCTGAGGAGGATGGTGAAAATAATTTCAAATATGAAACAAATTTTAACAGCAATAACCTGGAAATTGGTTAAGAAATAAGGAAGGGTTTTTACTTCTATGCCAAAAACGCTACCAAAGATCACATATGCATTTACTGCATCAAGGATCGAGAAGACAAAGATGTGTCATCATTAACATCATCAAAAGGATTGTCGGTAGCAAACGACAAGGAAGAATGAAGAGGAGGATTTGTCATTAGAAGACAAGAAGGAAAAATAAAGATGTAGACCCACATCTTTAGTCGATAGCATATGCCAAGGAGAAAGTAGTGGCTAATATTTAAAGTAGAAAAGTAGATGAATTATTAAAGGAAGGATAAAATAGTAATTCATACTGTAAATAAGGATTTCTTATGCTATAAAAAGAACCCTTATTTTCATTTGGAGGACAAAGAAAAAATCAGAGAGCACAGACCTCTAAAAACACATAATCTCTAGCATAGAAATCCCTTTTATCTAAAAATCTCAATCAGTAATTATGTACCCAATAATTATGAGCAGCTAAGAACTCCTTCAAGATTCATAGTTGGCCTTAAGTTTGTAATAATTATTATATTATGAATAAAATGGAGTTCAATTACTCTTTTCTAGTAAGTCAAAATTTGACATCATTTATGTACGGATGCAGAAGACTCACCATTGAGCAAAGTTGAGGCATAGTCGGTGTAACAAGAGGAGATGAACATATGGGAAGACCGTGGTGGACCTATTAAGTTCATGTATAATAATTATAACTTTTAAGCCAATTAAGGATCTTGAATGTTTAGATATTTGTTTATATCAAGTTATACTAGTGATAAAAAGAAAGATGAAGATAGAAATAACCCAATATTATAAGGAAAATAAAAATCTAGTCTTACTAGAAAAAATTGATAAAGGCTATCTCTTAACCTTACATCTTTATTTTAAAGATGAGGATTATGAAACTTGTATTGAAAATTTTAAAAGGTTCAATACCTTATTGTACCTCTACACAAATTACATTAGATTTATTACAAGCATAATAGATCATCCTATATCAAGGGTATTAAGAGATTATGTCTTCTTAGAAGATAATGAAGAAGGAAAAAGAGAATTTAGTAACCTTTATGTTTTTTATTATCTCTTTGAAGATTATAGATACACTATATGTACAAAAACATGTAATTGTATAAACTTGGGATTACAATACCAAGTCTATTTAGGGCATGTAATTCAGTACGATCTCCTAGAAGAAGGTCAAATTGACTAAATTTTCGCCATAGAGTCAATTTGGCAATCAAAAACTCCAATTTAATAATTGCAGGAATTAAGAAAATAAAAAACTAAATTATCTTTAAAAATTATAGGAATTAACCACTAGCGTTAAATAGTTGGCCGAAAAATTGGTATAAGAGCCATAGGAAGATTAATATAATATGGATGAAAAATTTAACACCATTAGTTTTAAAGACATTAATGGTATTAATTATAAAGTTTAGGGGCATTCTAGTATTTTCTACAAACGTTAAGGGCACAAGTGAAGATATGCTAAACCTCAGGGAAATTTTAGATAATTGTCCATATCAATTGAGATCTCTCTCTGAACTACCTATTATTACCCTTACTTGATGCCTCTATAACAACTTGGTTTGACATACAAACTTGGCTCTCTTCTAAAGCCAACACCACCCAATGCGGTGTGATCAGAAACTAAAGACCAGTAAAATATAAATTAAATTGAATAAACAACCTTGCGGACCATCCTCAATCACGAGTCACCAATAATCACTGTGGAACCACTTTCCACCACAAGTCTCAAATCTCCTATGTGGGACACAAAGTCAATCTACGTAACAAACATAGCTAATGATTTGAGATCTCTTCACAACAAACCAATCAATTTCACAATGTTGTGTCTCA
Organism: Hippophae gyantsensis; assembly: GCA_030763125.1. NCBI lineage: Eukaryota > Viridiplantae > Streptophyta > Magnoliopsida > Rosales > Elaeagnaceae > Hippophae > Hippophae gyantsensis. Next base: position 48,796,373 of record CM061031.1, on the reverse strand, counting down.
CACCAAAAGTAAAATAGTTACAAGCTTAACAGTTATGTACTCTATTTTACCCACAACACTGAAGTAAAAATACATAAGCTCTCCAATAAAAATTTGTGAAACAAATGTAATTTTTAGTGTGAATTTTGGAAAAATTTTGATACCATATGAATAGGTGAGGAGAAGAGAAATAATGGGGTATTTATCGAGAAATATCAACAACCGAATGACCTCGCCATGATCTTCGCAGACCACCTAGCCACCGCTTTGTCAAAGGGTGTGGCGAGGCCCTTGTCAATGGGTGGCAAGGTGACAAAAATTACAAAGTAATTTCCATAAATACCTGCATCAAAATTGAACCAAAATTCACCACCCATGGCCTGACACGCATACTAAAAAACTAACCTCATGGTATGAGAAAATATGCTCTCAATTATAGTATTCCTAACTATGTGCGTGTGTGCATTACTGATCTAAAGTAACTAACCTTATACAGAGAAAAGATAAAAGAGTAAGTAAAATAAACATACTTTGTGTTTTGTACATGATAAGCCAACACACAGACATAAAGAACAGACAAACTTGTAGTATGCACTACAAAAGGTTTGGTTTATAATGACTTTTTTATCTTGCTGTTATAATACAAATAATCCTTTATCCAATGATACAAGTTAAAATAAAAAATTACAACAAGCACCATATGATACAAAAAATTCTTATACAATGATATAAATTAAGTAAATAATTAGAACAAGTTAATAAAATATATTATGCAAGAATTATGTTAGTTCAAAGAAAAACTAAACAAAATAGTTAATGAAAAGAACTCAAAAATAAAATGAAGTAAAATCAACAAAATAAAAATAAAATTAAAAAGAATTGAGTTAGTAATTAAATAAATAAATAAAAGAAAATTAAGTTAAAATTAAAAATTATAATTAATACAAAAATACTAAAAAGGAAAAATTCTAAAAAGATAATTAAGTTAATAAATAAATAAATATGTAATGTCAAAATATTTTAGATTTTTTTGAAATATCTTAGTCAAGTAATAACTAAGATTTTTTATTTTTAAAATTATTATTTTTAATTTCTTTTTAGATATTTAAAGTCAATTAATAACTAAGATATTTTTAGTTTTTATTTAAAATATCTAAATTCAATTAATAAACTAAATATTTTCATATTTTTTATTTTAAAATTTTTTCGTTTTTTATTTAAAATATTTAAAGTTAATTAATAAGCTAGATATTTTTTAGATTTTGGATTTTCAAAATTTTTTGAAATTTTAAATTAAAAATAAAATCATATCATGAATAGTTTTGAAACAAAAGTTTTTAGATATTTGATAATAATTTAAAATGCTATTCCTCCTTGGCAATGGGGCCAAAAACTTGTTGCACAAATTTTTTATTTGATAAATAGTTTTGTAAAAAGAAATAAGTATACTTTCAAGGTCAGTTTAAAGAGAAAATACATTTTTAAAATAATTTAACAAAACTCTTAGAAAGGAAAAAATAAACCTAAATATTTCATCACAATTGTTTTGGTTTGGAAAGTCTAAACTAATAACATAAAATTAAAAAAATAGAATAAATTCAACAAATAAATATTTAACACTCAATGAAACATTTATGGAATATATTAGTTAGTTAATCATGTTTAATTAAAATTAATTATATTATTAAAGATATAAATTAAGGTTACTAATGATGGGGATCAATTTTGGTGTTAATCAATATCAATTAAAGTCTTTTGATGGAGACCAATTAATTGATAATGATTAAATTATCCTTTGTTCTTAAGGAATCAACAAATCATTTAAATTAATGCTTATTGTTGGGCTATATATTTAAACTTTCATTTAAGGTGTCTAAATTAGATTTTAGATTAATGTATATGAACCGCAACTTTCATATATTAAATATATTATGAAAAATACATTCTCAATATATTTTTCAGTCATAAATCTCGTAACAATAATTGAAATAGAATCATGATTTTAAATTAGATCTACATAATCAAATCCTTAAATCTAACTTTCAAATTTTAAATATATTACGAAAAATATGTTGTCGATATATTTTTTTGTGATAAACTTTGTAGAAATCTTAAATGAAGATATAAATTAAATTTATTTTATAAAAATATTTACTTAAATTAATATTTTACAAGCATAACAACATAACTAATATCTCATAGTAATTTTCAACCAGATATGCTTAGATTTAATAAATGATCAATAAATTAAAAATAGCATTCAAGATGATATATAAAATTAATTCTGTAAATATTCAAACAAAATAAAAATTAATACCTAAATGTATTCTTATAGATAACTTCAGTAGTAATCTGTTATCTAAAAAACCTCCAAACTGATCTATCTAAGCTGTTTATTGAATCGAAGCTACTACATAACTAGGAAAATAAAAACTACTAAGTGTATTCACAAATTAGAACTAACTTTGATTTTTGTAGGATGCTCTAGGAATATTTATATTTCATTTGCTTTCTTCTTTTTTATGATTATGATATTTTCTGGATGTTGATTTGCAGTCCCTTTGCCAGGTGGAGCTACCTCCAATACACTTGAAATTAATCTAGAATTGTCTGAAGAAGCTACTTCCATGATGGATCATGTTAAACCTTGATTTTATAGTGAAGAAGTTAGGTCTATGGATGTTTCAGCTAGGAAGTTAGCTTCAAGAAGTCAATGGTTATATCCTAGTGGATGGAGGAAGTTGTTAGAACTACTGTGAAACTTCTCTATCCCTTGTGGCATCTCAAACTGCAGAAGGCTCTACTAAGAAGAGATCCTATATGTACTTTGGAGAGGGGTAGGTTTTGCCTATATGGGTAGCCATAAAAAGATTGGCCTAAGGAGTCTATGAGAAGTCTCTAGTCATTTTTAGAGATAATTCACATTGGGGGAGTTTTGTTTTTAATTTGTATTATATGATTACTCACTCTTATGAATATTATTCACTTTTTATATTGTTTATATACATTGAACTAAGGAATAATGAGTCTTTTGAGACAAGTTGTTTGGGTATTTATGTTTTTTACTTTCAGTGTAAACATGAGCTTTCAAGATTCAAGCAAAGATGGTTTCATCGAATCATAGGATAATACCATAATGTAAAACTTTAATTTCCTATGAGAATTATGTAGTGAGAGAGAGGTTTTGTCATACGAATATACCAAAGGGGAAGATTGTAAGGTTTATATGAATATTGGTAGTTTTCGTGAACAAAACATATAATTGTAATTTTAGTTTCTAGTTGTGTCTTAAAATACATTTTTCAAGTTGAAAAACTTATCAAGACTTAATGATCACATCTCAGGTATATCTCTATTTCCATGCACGTTAGATTACATATTAGAGATATAGGAGTAATATGAAAATAGGCTACTCGATTGATCAAGTAATGAAAAGATCGATTGAATTATATTACTTGTTAAATTAATTATTTATATGAATATATTGATTGAGAAATTAATTCTTGATAGATTAAGAATTAAATCTATCAAAATTAATGACTAGATTGATCCTTTTTTTGAGAATTAATTAATTGATACACTGGATCGATCGAGAGGACATTCGATAGATCGAGCACTTGATTAAATCCATCGAGCAACCACGGTTATGATTATAAAACCTATTTTTATTATGAATTGGATTGGATTTTTACTATATTTCCCTTATTTCTTAAAACTCATTTAATTGATTTTATGGATAAGATGGTAATTTTACTTTGACCTAAAGTACTTCAAAAATATTCTATACATAAAATCAAACCACACGATTGAAACTAACAACATAACAGTTTAATTGTGCTTATTTATTTCATTGTTTATTCTCTCTTGTTTTTCTAAAACTATTGAAGTTTGATTTTGCATTAAGTTAACTTATTAAACAATTGTGGTTGTGTTTGATAGATTAATAAGCCTACGATAAGTGAGATATTGCGCTTTTAAACTAATTGTTCTAGAGTTGCTAGTTGTTGTTGATTTATCTGATATATTATTTAAATAAACTAGTTAAGGTTGCTAAATATTAAATTTAGTCAAGGAAACACACTTGCACTTGTGTTTATATGCTAATTTTTTAGGTGACACCGGTATGTGTTCCATTAACTTGTTTGACACAAGTTTTTCGAAACGTTGGTCCAGATCCAAACACCTTTCTTGTAGAGAAAATGATGAAAGTAATGGCTTGTAAGTATATTACTTGGGGGCATTACCTTGGTCATTAGTGTTAGTCCTAGCCATGTAATTGACCTTATTTTTGAAAGTGGATAGTTAGGTGGTTCGGTAGATCGGTGGTTTTCCTCTTAGGATATTTGTATGGCCTAGGTTTTTTTCACCTAAAAATATTGTGTGTCAAGCTTTATATTTCCACATTACTTTATTTACATGCAATTGCATGTCTGGACATTGTATTTTCATTTGTTCTACTCAAGGAAACAAATTTTTTTCTTTCATCTTCCTCTGTGTAAGGTTGGTCACAGTGGATTAGAAATTCGCACGTGCACATAGTTGGGTACACTTTGTATGCAAGTATGCTTACACATAGCACATGATTAGTTTTAGTAGTGTGCTTGCTAGGTGAATGATAGGTTGCTGGTGGTTTTTGGCTTATTTTGGGTGCATGTATTTGTAGAATTTACTCAACTTTTTTGGAAATGAAAAATGAAACTTTTTGGCACCTTTCCACTACCCTTGTTGTGGACCTCACTATCCCCCTCTCCACCACCCTTGGCTAGGTGATTGGTTTGATGGTTAGAGAAGTGGTCGGTCAATTGCTATAAATACCACCTCATTAATTGCTTCTTTAATTCATAAAAATGAAAAACTCTATCAAAATTTGTATTGATTCAAATTCCATATTCACTAATTATATTTGTAATTTTGATACGTTTGTGTGAGCGTAGAATAGTGTGAGTTTGTGTTAGTTTATTCTACACACTACTGTTCTGTAGCATCCAATCATATCACATTAAGTGGGGTTGGCTATGGAGGATAGCTAGGTTTTGTATCGAACCAAGTCATTATGGGAGCAGCAATATGTAGTTATGATAATGATCCCAACTGATAGAGGTAATATTGGTTTTATTTCTTTCTGAGTAGTAACTGTTATATTGATTAATTAATTATTTTCTACTGAGTGGTTGCCTTAAGTAACCTGAGGATGTTACCACATAAATACGGTCTCTATGTATGTTATGGGAATAACAATATGTAGTTATGATAAAGGTCCCAACTGATAGAGGTAATATTGGTTTTATTTCTTTCTGAGTTGTAACTATTATATTGATTAATTCATTATTTGCTACTGAATGGTTGCTTTAAGTAACCTGAGGATGTTACCACATAAATATGGTCTCTATGTATGTTTACCTCATTATATCTTGTTTTATGCATGCTCTATAATGGTGCTAGTATAATTTGAGTTTGAATTGTGTATATCTTGGATTTTGGTATGTGTCGTTGTGTTTTTCATGGGAAGAAACAAATTTAGGACATATTTATGATAATCTCATGGTTGATGAGTTTATGTGTTTAATTGTGTAGTGTTTTGACATGAATAATGAAATGGGGAGATTGTAAGTCCCGTTATACTTATATATGTGTGTTGGTTTCATGTGTACAAAATATGGTGTCATTTTTCATTTTTACTTAGTGTATTTGTCTTCCTCCATGTAAGGTTGGTTACTCTAGATTAGTAATTTGTAAACCTTGTTCATTTCTACTTGATGTTATTTTCCTCATTTTTTTACATTACATAAAGTAGCTTGCTTACTTAGCGCTTGTTCTAAGGATCTAATCAGAGTCAAACTTGGATTTGAGAAAGAAAAAAACTCTCTTATTAGCTAGAGTACATGTGTACATGCACACAATTAGGTACACTTTGTATGAAATCTTGTTTACACACACTCTAGGGTTGGTTTTAATGGCTTTTGGCTTGTTTCATGTATGGGTATTTGTAGATTTTACTCAACATTTTTGGAAAAAAAATGTGACTTTTTGGCACCTCACCACCACCTTCTTCATGGACCTTACCGCCATTCTTTCCACCACCATTAGCGAGGTAGTTAGAGAGGTAGCTAGTAAAGTGGCCAATCGATTGCTATAAATACCCCCCTATTAATTGCTTCTTTAATTTGAAAAACTAGCCAAAAATCTATCAAAATGTTCATTGATTCAAATTCCATAATCACTAATTATATTTGTAATTGTGATACATTTGTGTAAGTGTAGAATAGTATGAGTTGTTATTTTATGTGGTGAGTGAATACTTTTTCGTGGGAGTAGTATTGAAAAGTTGTGTTAGTTTATTCTACACACTACTGTTCTATGGTATCTAATCACATCACATTAAGTAGTGTTGGTTGAGGAAGATAATCGATTTTGTGTGTCAAACCAATTCATTGCAAAAGCAGTAAACAAGGGTACCAATGGGAAATTTGGACGAGGTCCCAGATGACGATGTTACCATATAGATACGATCTCTATGTCGATTTACCTCATTATATCTTATGTTGTGCATGCTCTAGTGTGGTTCGAGCATAATCTAAGTTTGAATTGTATATGCTAAAACATACTACTATTTAAACTTTGATTAGAACACTTTTTAAATCTTTATCTACTTTTTAGTTTACTTATAATATCTATCATTGTTTGTTGTCTGCTATTTTGATATTATATTGTTATTGCTTCTGTTGAGTTTTCTAATTTCAAACTTTTATTCTTTACACTACTTGCGAGGACAAGTCCAATAGGAGTCTATATCTCCTTACCTGTGTGAGTACTATGTTATGGACTTTTTTAGTGTTATTAGTTTAGACTTTCCAAACCTAAACAATTCTGACATAATGTTTAGGTTTATTTTTCATTTCTAAGAGTTTTGTCGAATTATTTAAACCATGTTATTCCTCTTTGGACAGACCTTAAAAGTATACTTATTTATTTTTTCAAAGTGATTCGTGCACTTGTGAGCTATTTATCAAGTGCAAAATTTGTACATCACATGGTGCTTGAAGGCTAGGAGCCAATCCTTGAGCCACTTTGGAGGTTCAGCTACACATTCAACCCATCATAGCTCATGGGAGCTAATCCCTTATATATTTTGAAGCTAATGACTATGTCTAACAACTTCTTTATTGAGAGATAAAATACCAATTTAAGGTGATCCTTGGAGGTTAGGAATTGATCCTATAGCCTCTTTAGAGGATCAAATTTGTGTTGAACCTATCATAGCTTGAGGGATCTGGTCCTTTCGATATTTTATAAGGTAAGGACTATTTCCAAGAGCTTCTTTTTTATAAGCTTAAGTTAATGCTTTGACATAGTCCCTAGAGGCTAGAAGTTGATCATAGAGCTTATTTGGAAGATCAACTTTGCATTGAACTTATCATAGCTTGTAGGAGCTGGTCCCTTTGATATTTTGAAGCTAGGGACTATATTCTAGAGCTTCTTTATTGGGAGCTTAAGGTAATTATCTGGATCTAATATAGAGAAGTATTCTTAAATCTTTGATCTATATCAATTGTATAGTTAGAGTGAAAACTCTATTTCAAAGATTTTTACAAGAATTTCTATTTAAAAATATATTGACAACATATTTTTAGTAGTAATTTTAAAATCTAAAAGTTAGTTTCTCGATACTTAAATCATAAATCTAATTTTGACACCTTGAAAGTCTAATTACATGCTTGGTCTTAAGCAATAATTAGATTGATTGTTAATTTCTTAGAAATAAATCATAATTTAATAATTAATCATCTTAGGATATTAACTACTTTGTTATTAATAAAGAATTTAATCTCTATTTTAGGATATTTTTTATTAAAAAGGGACAATCAATAATCTTAACTCATATCTTTAATTCATATGTGAACCTATCAGTTCATTTCTATACATAAAATCTACTCGTACCTTTGAATGAGTGTTTGAACCAATAAGATCAGTGTTATTGAGAATATACCTTGTGAGGTTAAAGTCGAAGCGAATTCAAATTCCTTGCGCTTAGATTGGGTAAATTTAATATTGATTCATTTTTTTATTTCAATACAAAAGTGATTTTCATCTAATTATTATAATAAACTAGTAATGTTTAGAATATTAAAATAATTTATGCTATGGATTTTAATTTTAATCATAGAAAAGATTAAAAAGCATGAGAAGTTTTTGTTATCTTTTTATTTGTTTCAAATTTTATTTGTTTATGTATTGTTTATTTATTTTTGTATTTTTAATTTGATGTTTGTGGGTATCATCTTTGAAAGCCTTCATGAGACTTAAGCTCGTACACTAGGGAAACTTAGGGGTTTTAAGGCATGTTGAATACGTTAAATGCAACTGTATCAATCTACGAAAATAATTTAGGATAGTTTAATTTTATTTTCTTACCATTTATGTTAAGAGACTAGCAAGAAACGGGTTTGGGGTTGTGATGAATGTTCAAAACACTAAATATATTGTGATTTAGGTTTATTAATTGATTAAGTCGATTTGTACTTGCTAAGTTTTACTATCATTTTATACCAATCTATCATTTCCGAATTATAGGTATATTTGTTTATTTTTTAGGCATTTTCTTGTAGTAGTTTAAAGTTCTTCTCTCACTTGAGAGTTGAAAAAATTATATTTTATGTAATAGCTTAATTTCAATTCAATAATTAAGTATAAAAGTTCTGCTTGGATGTATTCTAGAATAGAAATAATACAGGGATTTTATTAATGTATTATTTTCAAATTATCTTTATGTGTTTTTTTGCATGATATATTTAATGTTCTGATCAATTATTAAAATATGCATATATAAATATAATTAATATTTGATATTAGTAATGTTGTTACGCTTGTAAAATATTAAAGTAGATTAAACATTTTTTTAAAATGAATTAAGTTTTATTTCTTCATTGAGATTTAAACAAAAGTTTGTGAAAAAAAAGTATATTTTTTAGTATTTTTCATAATAAATAAGAGAGTTATATTTATGAATGAATTATTTAGATCTAATTTAGAATTAATTCTTAGATGTTATATGAAATATTATTGATCTGGTTTAGAGAATTCTATTTTAGAAGTTTTAATAAGATTTGTTATTGAGAATATATTGACTACATAGTTATTTTAATAGATTTAAAACATGAAAGTTAGTTTCTCGATACTTAAATCATTAATTTAATTTAGACACCTTGATGAGAGTTTAAACTGTCGGCTCAACTGAAGGTGGAAATTAAATGGTTTATTAATTTCTTAGAAAGAGAACATAATGGAATTAAAGTTTAAATTGTTAGCCTCACTGAAGGTGGCAAGTAAAAGTTTAATTAACAAAGAAAATGATCAATGTTTGAGGATATTTTCATTTATATAAGAAAGAATCAATAATCTTAACTTATATTTTTAATAGCTGACTTAATATTGAGCAAGCATAATCACATAGCTAATGTATCCCATAAATTCTCTACATCATGATAAATGTTTAATTGTGGAAATATTTGTTGAATATGTCTTTATTTTCATGTCAAACCCAAACTTTGTGAGAAATGTTTAGGTTTTATTTTTGTTTTTAAGAATTTGTTGAAGTTTGACTGAAGGTGGCAAGTTAAAGTTTAATTAACAAAGAAAATGATAAATGTCATATAAGAAAGAATCAATAATCTTAACTTATATTTTTAATAACTAACTTAATATTGAGCAAGCATAATCACATAGCTAATGTATCGCATAAATTCTCCACATAATGATAAATGTTTAATTGTGGAAATATTTGTTGAATATGTCTTTATTTTCATGTCAAACCCAAACTTTGTGAGAAATGTTTAGGTTTTATTTTTGTTTTTAAGAATTTGTTGAATAATTTAAAAACAGCATGATTCCTCTTAATTTTGAGATTTGAAGTATGCTTATCACTTTCTATAAGTGATTCATGTACTTGTGGGCATATTATAAATTATACAAAATTTGTATGCAATAATTTTGTGCATCAGGGGTCTGAGAAGACTTATTAAGGAACCCCTCATCTACCCTTGTAGAAGTAGATGAGAGGTTTGCATGATTTCCTCTTTATATGCTGAATTTTCTCGACGTTCTGTTCCCACTTCTCTTTTTAGGTGACAATCCTATTTAGTAGAGGAGCTAGGTTCTTCGATAGGGACTCTATGGACATCTTTCTATCCATTTGTATTCATACACTACTAATCAGCATGCCTGTGAATTACTTCAGGAACTTCGTGCATGGGTTGTGCCACTAGAGTGTTATTAGAATCATGATTTTAAGGTGATAATTGTGTTGCTCCAGAGTTTTCATCCTCTGGTTCGTGGAGTGCAATTAGTCTAGCATTTTTTGAGTGATGGATGTTTGATTAGCAATATTGCAAGATAGTGTCTCATCACCTTCTTGTTAAAAGGTTACATTTTTATGATTCTGATCGTCTTTTGTGAAAAATGCTTATGTAGTTGGTGCTAGTGTCATGCAAGAATAGACCTCTTATGAAATTTTTATGGTTTTCCTTCAATCCCAAATTTGATCAAAAGAAAGTTCCCATAGACGGTGCAAAAATGTTGATACGGATTCCTAAATAGTTTCTTTACAGCTTGAAACTAGTAGTTAACGTTTGAACCTAATGGAAGACTAAAAAAGGGGTTGTGCTTCCAATTGGACTTTGACAATCAAGTTAGATAGGTGAGGTTGAGTATGTTTATTCTAAGGTTTCTAATGCTTGTGATTGTATATGAAATTAGGGTTATTCTTAGATTGCCCAAAATATTCAATGTATCTTTTCAGGAGATTGTATTATCCTTTTATAGTGACTTGTATGTGTAACTTTTGAGGATTTTGGAGATAATATTAATCCTTTAATAGCCAAGAATGCAACTTGTTTGAACTAGAATCAGACAAGGAATGGGACTCCCATTTACCTAGTTATCTAATCGAGCATGAAGAGGAGTCCTTCTAATGATAATATTTTTAAGAAGATGATGTATTAGATACTGGGAACTCATAATCTTTGTTCTGGAGGCAGGTCAAATGCAATTTTGTTTAATAAAACAACATTGTAGAGATTTCCATTTGCTTATGGAGCTGATATCTTAGGCCTTTAAGGTCCTTAAGAGAGTGGACATTTTTCTATAGGTCAATTGGGGTGCTGTATATGTGAAGGAGTTGTTCCTAATAGTTATGAGATTAAGGGAAGTTATTGGGAGCTTCCTATCAACATCTATTAGGGTCCAAGATTAATGTACAAAAACTTGATAGTCAAATTTTGTAAATTTATAATAAGCTCATAAGTGCATGCATCATTTGAAAAAAGTGATAGACATACTTCTAAGGTCGATCTAAAGAGAATTGTGTGGTTTTAGATAATTTAAAAATTTCCTAAAAAAATGAAAAATAAGCCTACACATCATGTCACAATAATTAGGTTTTGAAAATATTAATCTAATAACATATAATTAAAGATAGAAATAGGATTGATTCAAAGTATTCTAAGAAGATAAACAATTATCACTCAATGAATAATTTATGTGAATTATTAGCTAGTTGAAAATCCTTAGAATTAATTAGGTTATTACAAATATAAATTCAGATTATTGATTTTTCCTTTTTTTGTATGAAAATTTCTTTTGGTGCGGATCAATTTCTTTAATGATCAAATCAATTAAATTTATCAAGCGATAGGGAATTTATGGGATATATTAGTTAAATAATCATACTTGTTCAATATTAAATAGGTTTTTAAAGATATGAACAAAGATTATTGATTCTCTTTTATACATACAAATAGAAGATTAATTAAGTCTACCATTTGTTATTAATTAAAATCACTTACCACCTTCGGTCGGGTCTAGTAGTTAGTTTTAAATTATGCTTCATTTCTAAGAGATTAATGAACCACGGAATTGCCACCTTCGGTCAAGTCTAACAATTTAAACTGTTATCACATATTCTAAGTTAAGTTAATGATTTAAGTATCTAGAAACTAACTTTTACATTCTACGGCCCTATCATATCTAAGAGTTATTTGATTTTTTTTCGTTTTGCTTCACAACATAGCTTATAATATATCTATGTCGTAGATCACTTCAATCTGCATTACCTAGAACCCTTTTTCTTGTATTTATTTTTTTCAATTTTAAAACATATGTAATGCTTCACATATATTTTCTTTTTAATTCTCTAAGTTGTAATAGAGTGCTTCAAGTAAATTTCTTCAATGGTCTGAGAGAGCCTAATTCTGTATGTAATAATTTTGTACATCAATGGTCTGAGAGAGCCTATTAAAGAGCTCCTTATCTACCATTGCAAAAGTAGATAATATATTTACATGAGTTCCTCTTTATATACTAGAATTTTCTCAAGAGTCAATTCCCACTTATTCTTTCTTACACTTTTGGTGGCAATCCTCCTCAGTAGAGGATCTGGGAGCTTTGGTAGGGACTCTATGAACATCTTTCTATCCATTGGTATTCAAACTCTACCTATCAATACCTCTATGAATTACTTCAAGAGCTTCGTGGGTGGGTTATGCCACTAAACTGTTATATGAATCATGATTTTATGGTGCTGATTACGTTGTTTTATAGTTTCCATCCTCTGGTTCATGGAAAGAAATTGGTCTAGCATTTTCTAAGTGATATACATTTGATCAGCCATATTGAAATTTATTTTCTGATCACCTTCTATTTAAAGGTTAGGTTATTCATGATACTCAATTGTCTTCTGTGAACAATGCTCGCGTAGTTGGTGCTAGTACCATACATGAATAGACCACTTACGACGTTGATGACTTGCATAATTTGACATAATTTATTACTTCTCAACTTTAATTTTAGTCTAATTTTATTTATTTTTTATTGATTTTAGATTTCATTATTATTATTTAAATTTTATTGCAAATTGGAAGATAATGAAGATCCAAAATTTTAGAATCATATCATATAAGGACTCTTAAATTTAAATAAAGATTTATTTAAATTAAATTTAAATTAAGATGCTTTTATATATATATAACATGTGCATAGGAATAGCTAGGGATGCCAAATAAATCAAAATAAAAGGAGCAGAGAGGAGCAAGAATGACGACCAATGGAAAAAAATAAAGAAAAGTGAAACCAAATTGAAAGGGGAGTCAGCCACCAGACTATAGAGACGTCATAAGAATAAAAAAAAGATTCAGGGACTGTGTACGAACTAGGAAAAAGAGAAAGAAAATCTGGGAGAAGATATGAAAGCAAATTATTTTTGCGATTCAATTTTCTTTCAATTATTCTCAGAACATTATGGTGAATTCGTTTATGTTAAATTTAATTTTTAGCATGAACTAATTTTTCTTTATTCTAGGAAAGAGATGTAATTTAATTCCAAACTATGCTTGATTTTCTATGTTAATTTGAATTATTTCTCTTCATATTTATCTTATTTATTATGAGCTTAATGCTTCTAATTAATTGGCCATTAATTAGATGATTTTAGTCTTATGATTTACTATGAGATTTTCAAAAGATACAAGCACTTACTTTTGGGTAGATGTCATTGAGCAATGTGTAGTAGAAGCCTTTCAAGAAGATATGCTAGTCGATCACCTAGAACGATCATTGTAGTATGTTACATCATTTTGCAAAGAAGTGGAGAGGATGGAGCCAATGGTAGCAAAGAAGATTTTGTAATCTGTACAGAAAAAGTGTAGCAAACTACAACTCCAATGTTGAAGCAATTGCTTGAGAATCTTCATTGTACATTCTTGGTTGATAATTACACCTTTCCAATGATTGTTGCAACGTCACTTACACGCAAAGAAGAGGAAAAGTTAGTATGTGTGTTAAGGGAGCATAGTACATCTTTGGGATGGATTATCTCTTACATAAAAGGTATAAGTCCATCCATTTACATGCACAAGAATATAATGAAGGAACCTTACAAACCATAAATTAAGCCCTAAAGAAGATTAAATCCAGCAATGAAAGAAGTTGTGAGAGCTAAAATTTTGAAGCTCTTGAATGTTGGAATTATTTATGCTATTTTAGATAACTCATGGGTAAGTCCAGTGCATGTTGTACCAAAAAATGATGTTTATGATGGTGGTGAAAAATGACAGTAATGAGCTTATTTCTACAAGAATATTCATAGGTTGGCCTGTATGTATAGATTACTGCAAGTTGAACAAAGCAATAAGGAAAGATCATTTTTCACCTCTATTCATTGATCAAATGTTAGATTGATTGGCTAGATATCCCTATTATTGCTTCTTGGATGGTTGCTTGGGGTATAACCAGATTTCCATAGCCTCCAAAGATCAGCAGAAATGTTAGATTGATTGGCTAGATATCCTTATGGAACATTTTCTTCTAGAAGGATGCCCTTTGGATTGTGCAATGCTCCATCAACATTTCAACATAGCATGATGGCTATTTTTTCTCATATGGTGCAAAATATAATGGAAATTATCATGGATGACTTTTCGGTTGGAAAAGCATGTCATCTCCATGTTGTGTTAGAACATAAAGCTTATAGGGCTATAAAGAAGTTTAATTTTGATTTGAAGGCAGCAAGAGAAAAGTGACTTCTTCAATTGAATGAGATGGATGAGTTCCTGAATGATGCATATGAAAATGCAAAGATCTACAAAGAATAGACAAAGAAGTGGCATGATAAACAGATTCTTAGGAATGAGTTTACTCCAGGACAACAGGTTTTGCTTCTCAATTCACAACTAAAACTCTTCCCAAGGAAGTTAAGATCAAGATGGACAGGCCCTTATACAATTGACAAAGTTTTCACTTTTGGAGCAATAGACTTGAAGGACAAGGAAAGGAATATATTCAGATTTAACGGTCAGAGATTAAAGCACTATTATGGAGAACAAGTGGAGAAGAATTGTGCATTTATTTCTCTTCGAAATCATGATTGATGAAGATTGAAAAATCTGGCTGTAAACTATAAAACAAGTGCTTATATGAGGCAGCCCATAAACTTTTTTTTGTTCTTTTATTTTATTTTATTATTATATATTTGAATAATTTGGATTTTGATGTTGATTTATTTTGCAGGAATAAAAATTGAAAATTACAAACTAATGTGGATCCACCATAAAACCAGGGAAGTTTCTTTCATTTCTTCAATTTGTCTCTTTTAAATTACAATGAGGACATTTTTTAGTTTAAGTTTGGGGTGTCAATTCCTATAGTCTTGAGTTGTTGAATTATCTTATCAAGCATGTATTTGAGTATGATTGAATTCACTATGACTTTGAAATTTGTGATTGAGGATGGTTTTGAGAAAAAAAAATTCAAAATATGTTATTATGTTAGTTAGAGTTTTGTGGCTACATTGATTTAAATCTTTGTCCTTGAAAATAATTGAGCACATGGTAAATTTTTCTCTACTCCATTTTGCCTATGAAGATAAGGAGTTGAATTACCTGGGTTAGGAAAAGTTTAATCTTGCTTTGCTCTAGAATCAGTCGATGGATCCTTTAGGCGAAATCCTAATTGGTACCAAATATTAGAGAAATAATCTAGGCAATTTTTTTCATAACCAAAAGCTTTCCCAACCGTCCTAATTATCACGCCATCATTGCATGGTGTATTCCCATAGTCAACCTCCTTGAGCCTTATTTTACATAAGCCTTATTTGTTCTTTTAACTACATAAACCATTCCCAATCTAAGCCTAAAAAACCATGAACTTACCTTAAATTTTGAGAAAATACTTTGCTAAAATTTTCATTTAAAAAGAAAGTTCAAATTAAATAATCCACATTATGTTTGCTTTATTTGATTAAAGTGTAAAAAAATATAAAATAAAGAAAGTGAAAGGCAAGAATCGAAAAAGGGTTAAAGTGGTTGAAATTAGTAAAGACTATGTATCAAGACAACCACATCTTCAAAGAAAAAGAAAAAAAGCACTCCAATTATTGAGTTGACAACAATATTGTCATCGGTATGAGCATATTGTTGGAAAGAGCTATGATGTGAATCCTGTGGATATTGTTTTTACTGTTTTTTTCTACCAAGTATTTTTCCAGTTTTCTTTGATTATCCATATCCATTTTTTCTTAGCCCTCACCCTTTGGCCTATCATTACAACCCTGATTAAAGACCTCTTGATCTCTAATTTTGGTATTTGATTACATTAGTGGAAAGGATTTCTAAATATTGGACTTATGGAGTTAAGTTTTGAGAGAATTCTTTTGATTTCAATTGTTCTACTTTTATCTGAATTTGCTGGTGGTTTGGAGATAAATTGACTATTTCACACACACACACACTTAAGGACCTAGCTTTAGATTGAAGTAAATTGACTATTAGTGATAAAATCTAAATTTAGATCATGGCTTGGTGAGTGATGGTAATTATCTATGCGGTCTTGTAGACACTATTTACAATTGTCTTATCTTTTATTTTCTTTTTGTTTGAGGACAAACAAAGTTTTAAGTTTATGGGTATTTGATGACTTGCATAATTTGACATAATTTATCACTTCTCAACTTTAACTTTAGTCTAATTTTATTTATTTTTTATTGATTTTAGACTTCATTACTATTATTTAAATTTTATTGCAGATTGGAAGATAATGAAGATCCAAAATTTTAAATGCATATCATATAAGGACTCTCAAATTTAAATGAAGATTTATTTAAATTAAATTTAAATTAAGATGTCTCTAAATAAATAAAAAAATAAACAAATATATATATATATATATATATATAACATGCGCAGAGGAATAACAAGGGAGGCCAAATAAATCAAAACAGAAGGAGCAGAGAGGAGCAAGAACAGCGGCCAACAAAAAAAAAATAAAAAAATAAGAAAAAATTGAAAGGGGAGTCAACCGCTAAACTATAGAGACGCTGTAAGAATAAAAGAAAATATTTAGGGACTGCGTAGGAATTGGGTAAAAGAGAAAGAAAATGCAGGAGAAGACACGAAAGGAGATTCTTTTTGCAATTCAATTTTCTTTCAATTCTTCTCTGAAAATTATGGTGAATTCGTTTATGTTAAAATTAATTTCTAGCATGAACTAATTTTTATTTATTCTAGGAAAGAGATGTAATTTAATTCTAAACTATTCTTGATTTTCTATGCTAATTTGAATTATTCATCTTCATCTTTGTTTGATTTATTATGAGTTTAATGCTTCTAATTAACTGGCTATTAATTAGATGATTTTTGTCTTATGATTTACTATCAAAAGAGGGAATTATAGGATAGATCTGGAATATTTTGGCATAGGTAAATATAGAGATCGAAAGACTTGTATGAACCTTTGTAGTTTAAAAATCATTGGTCTTAATGCTTTCTTGCTTTATTAAATTGCATACTCTTGTGTAAATTAATGAACAAAATTATTTTTAATTGACTGTTGAAAGAGGCTTTTGGATATTTTTGGAGATTGCTAACAAATAGAAAGAATTAAATTCAATTATCTAGATGAGTAAAGCTTAGTGAGAGATTATGTGAAATCTATTTCCTATAAGTTTTCTTCCTATTAATTTGATCTCTAAAAAACATCTTTATTTTATTTTGCGTATTTTCTTTAATTGATTTTATTTTAAATTTCAATTACAACAACTTAGTGATTTTTATAGATAAAATTGAGATTAATATAATTTTGGTATTTGTCAAAAATAAGTTAACAATCCCTGAATACACTTTTCTTATCACTTTATTATAAAACTACGATACTGTGCACTTGCATTTTTGCACTGATCAAATTTTTTTATGGTTTTTCTAAAATCCCAAATTGGATCAAAAGAAATTTCTCATAGACGGCACAAAACTATTGATGCAGATTCCTACAAAGTTTCTTAAAAACCTTAAAACAGTAGTTAACATTTGAATCCAATGGAAGACCAAAAAAGGGGTTGGTGTTTTCAATTGAACCCTGACGGTTAAGTCAGTTAGGTGATCAATGGCGAAGAAGGTGAGGCTAAGTGTGTTTATTCTAAGGTTGCAATTGGTGGTGATCGTATAGTGATAACTGTATATTATACAGTTATTTTGTCCATTTTATTATTTATAATTGCTACGTTCTTAATATTTTTAGTTAATTTTAATGTATTAAATTAATATTTACTTTTAGTTTTTTAAGGAATATATTTTTAAGGAAAATTAAAGAATTTGTATTAAAACAAGGACTTAATTGCAAATAATAAAAGC
This sequence comes from Hippophae gyantsensis, assembly GCA_030763125.1. NCBI lineage: Eukaryota > Viridiplantae > Streptophyta > Magnoliopsida > Rosales > Elaeagnaceae > Hippophae > Hippophae gyantsensis. The sequence continues at coordinate 48,778,224 of CM061031.1, read as the reverse complement.
TAAAAATATAATTGAAATTAAAAGAGGGCTTAATTGCAAATATCAAAAGTTTAAAAGTTAAATTAAATTAAATTGGAGGGCTAAAAAGAAATTAAATAAAACTTTGTTTTTCTATGCAGGAAAGAAGACCACGTGCGCCATGCACCATCAGATCATAAATCAACGGTGATGATCAAGTGTGTGAGATGCACCTGCGACATAGGTTAGTGGACACGTTTCCCAGGTGACACACTGCTCAACGTGTAGAGTAGGGCCCACCTGGCCACACTGGCCGACGTATAGGGTGGGACACACGTGTCTGCTGCGTGAAACATTCCAGTACAACAAGGTCCATGTAAACTACGTGTGCCTTCCCATTCCACCAAATAAAAAGATGCCATGTGTCTTGATTATTTCTCCAACAAATCAGATGTCGACATGTGGCATGAGTTTGGTAAAATAAAAACATAGAAACAACGCACGTTTTCCAGTAGCTTCTACGTTACTCGCGTGTCTGCAAAAGCAATTATCCCGTGCGATACGGTCCACGTGCGCCTTCTCATCACAACGTATAAAAGGCTACCACATGTCTCGTTATTTTTTCCAACCAATCAAATGCTGACACGTGGCATGCAGAATTGAAATGAAAATGCAGAAATGGCACACGCTTGTCTCCCACAAGTATTTAAATAGTATTTTCGCTAAAAATTTGTCTCCCACGGGTGTATTAATTATTATTTTTGATGTAATATTTCTCTCCCGCGTGTCTAAAAAAATATATTTTATGAAGTATATTTTTGAAGCTTAATTTTTGAAGCTTGAATAAATTATTTTTCAAAGATTTATGAGATTTTTAATTTGTTCATTCTATTTGTGCTTAATGCTTTTGATTGATTAGAAGATTAATCAATTGATTTGTGACACATAAATAAACTTGAGAAAGGCATTTTTATGACACTTAAATAAACTTTAAAAAGGCATTTTCGTGTAATTGCTCGTGGATAGAATAACATATATATATAAAGGATAGGAATATACCTTTATTTTATGTGTGGCTATTTTGAGATCTTTGAACGTAATGAATCTTGGTGAATTTAATTTTCATAGAAATATAGTGAATTATTTTAGCGAGATGTGTCTATATGGAGCTCGGAAGAGATGTATGGATAAAATTAGGAGTTCTTGGTTGAAAAATTAAATTTACAAAAAATATAAATCAAGAGAAAATAATATGATTCGAGTGGATTAATTTTGTGAAAACTACAATCCTAGAATATTTTTTATTTATTGTTATAAAAAATCAGTTTAGTTAAACATCTTCCAACTTTTTTATCGTTTGGATAAAATCAGAGTGAAACAATTTTAGAACTTGAGAAATTATAGTAAAAAATCTCCATGGGAATGATAACTTACTTATCAATTTTATTACTTGTGACCGTGTATACTTGCACATTTTTATGTTTTCGTAAAGAAACAACAAGTTTTTGGTACCGTTATTGGGGATTTGTTTTACTATTTTTTATTGATATTAATACCAATCAATCTGATTTTAGTTCAAAAAAATATTTTTTTATGCTTGTTGTTATTTGCTTAGATTTGTTTTTCAATTTTCGGGCAATTTGAAACTTTAAAATTTGACGCAAAATTTCTGAACCTCCCTAAAAGCAGAGAAAAGGGAAGTCAAGCTGACAACTATAAATCAAGCGCTTCTTGGGAGGCAATCCATGTATTTTAATTTTTTATTTATTTTATTTAGTTTAAAATGTATTAGTTTTCATATTTCTTTATTTTTTTATTTTGTTTTTCGTAGGTGCAAATTGGAGGAAATGAAGCGATTTTTGGATTTCAATCTTACAAGCCAAAACTAGAAAGTCTCTTTGAACCCATCTCATTTGTTCTTTAACTTTCACACATTGAGGACAATGTGCATATTAAATTTGGGGGTGGAGAGATTGAACTTAGTTAAAATATTTTCTTGGTATTGTTGCTTGGGTAGCTTTATTTGTTTGGTTGATTGAAGATATTTTGCTTTTAATGGTGATTTATTTTTATTTCTTCAGTTTAAATAATGCATAGCTCTTTGAAAATTTTGAATATTGTCTAAGTTTGTGTATAATTTTTGTGTATGTTTCATTTTTACAAGAATATATATTTATGAGCACTAGTCTTGATGTTTGAGTTGTTATGCTAATTTAGAGAAGGTTTATGTGAGTATGCAATTCGATTGATATTTTTGGTGTCACAGTTCTTAGAATTTGTTTGATTTTCACTCAAAGGTGAAATCCTAGATATCACTTAACTAAGAAAATGATTTAGGCCATCTTTGGATCGTTTGAGCCTTTCTATCTACCTTCACATGTTTCATCCACAGTATACCCCTTTTAAGCTTCGAAGTTTATATATATATTTTATCTCCTTTCAAAAGCCTAGTAAAAGAAATATATATATATATATGTATGTATGTATGTATGTATGTATGTATGTATATATGTATGTATGTATGTATGTATGTATGTATAGATATATCGATTTTCCTTATCTCACTTCATTGTGACCATTGTTAGTAAATTTCTAAAGATATATCGGAAAAAAGAGGATATTGAAAAAAAAAACAGAAAAAATAGAAAAGAAAAAAAATAGGAAAAAAGAAAAAAAACGATTATTACATGTGATGCTAAATCCCAAATTGGGAAGTATTCATTGAGATGTTAGAAGGTATCTTGTTTCAATCCTAAAATGATGTGTTTAGGAAAACTTTTGAGCTAAATATTATCTTTTATCCTACCTTTACCTAAGCCATACATTACAAGCTTAATAAAGTCCTATTGATTTTTGGTTGTGTTTGTCTACATTAGTGGAGAGAGAAATGAAAAATGAACTTATGAGATTTGTGATTTCATTAAAAATTAATTACATCCATATTTGCATAAACTCATTCGCATTTCATGTGATGAAATATGAAAAGACTTCACACACACACTTAAATTCATTGTGAAAATGTAACATACTTTTAAATTGATTTCAATGCTTAGATAAAATTCTTGTATTTCTTTGAGTTATGTTATTTGAAATGACCAAAAAGAAATGTTTTGAAAATAACTATTTTAAATGCATGTATCCTTGTTTTATTTCTTTCCTTTTGCTCGAGGATTAGAAAAATCTTAAGTTTGGGGGTGTGATAACTGTATATTATATAGTTATTTTTTCCATTTTATTATTTATAATTTCTACGTTCTTAAAATTTTTAGTTAATTTTAATGTATTAAATTAAAAGAGGGATTAATTGGAAATATCAAAATTTGAAAAGTTAATTTAAATTAAATTGGAGGGCTAAAAATCAATTAAATAAAACTTTGTTTTTTGGCGCAGGAAAGAAGACCACGCGCACCTATTATCCATGCGCACCATGCACCGTCAGATCATAAATCAACGGTGACGATCAGGTGCATGAGATGCACGCACGACATAGGTGAGAGACATATTTCCCAGGTGGCACATTGTTCGACACATAGAGTGGGACCCACGTGTCTATTGCGCAAAACATTCATGTGCAACGAGGTCCATGTAAACTGCATACGCCCTCCCATTCCACCAAATGCAAAGATGCCACGGATTAATCCTCCAGCAAATCAGATTCTGACACATGGCATGAGTTTTGTAAAGTAAAAATAGAGAAATGGGGCATGTTATCCTGTGCGATACATTTCACGTGCCTCTTTTCCTCACCACTAATTAAAAGTTTCCACGTGTCTTGATTATTCTTTTAGCCAATCAGATGTTGAGACGTGGCATGTGTGGGTTGAAATAAAAAATCCAAAAACATGTACGCTATCCATGGGATTTGCACCAATTGTCGCAACTTTTTACACGCGTGTCTGCGTGTCTCAAGAATTTTGTCTCCCATGCATGTATTAATTATTATTTTTGATGTAATATTTGTCTCCCGTATGCCTAAAAAAATATATTTTATTATGTATTTTTTTAGAGTATGGAGTTATAAATAGGGGATTATTGCGATAAATCCAGGCGGGTAGGACGGAGCCACGCAGAAGCCATTTTTGGCTTCTGTGGTATTCTGCGTAGTAGAAATTAGAGAGCAGAAACAGATTCTAATTTTCTTTTGTTCTTCATCTAATATTTCCTTAAATGCTTTAATATTTGCGTATTGTAATTTTAATTTTTATTATGAAGTAATTTAATTTTTCTAGGGTTGCGTTGTAGCTAAATTTATGAAGCTTGAATAAATTATTTTTGAAAGATTTATGAGATTTTTAATTTGTTTATTCTATTTGTGCTTAATGCTTTTGATTGATTGGAAGATTAATCAATTGATTTGTGACACATAAATAAACTTGAGTAAGGCATTTTTGTGACACTTAAATAAACTTGAAAAATGCATTTTCGTGTAATTGCTCGTGGATAGAATAAAATATATATATAAAGGATAGGAATATACCTTTATTGTATGTGTGGCTATTTTGAGATCTTTGAACGTAATGAATCTTGGTGAATTTAATTCTCATAGGAATATAGTGAATTATTTTAGCGAGATGTGTCTATATGGAGCTTGGAAGAGATGTATGGATAAAATTAGGAGTTCTTGGTTGACAAATTAAATTTACAAAAAATATAAATCAAGAGAAAGTAATATGATTCGAGTGGATTAATTTGGTGAATACTGCAATCCTAGAATTTTCTTATTTATTGTTATAAAAAATCAGTTTAGTTAAACATCTTCCAACTTTTTGATCATTTTGATAAATCAGACTGAAACAATTTTAGTACTTGACAAACTATAGTAACAAATCTCCGTGGGAACGATAACTTACTTATCAATTTTATTACTTGTAACCGTGTATACTTGCACGTTTTTATGTTCTCTTAAAAGAGACAACATATATGAAATTAAGGTTGTTCTTAGATTTCCCAAAAGATTCAATGTACCTTTTTAGAAGATTGTTTTATTCTTTTATTGTGACTTGTATGTGTTACTTTGTAGGATTTTGGAGATAATCTTAATCCTTTGAAAACCATGAATGCAACCTGTTCGGATTTAGATCAAATAAGGAGTGGGACTCCCATTTACATAATTACCTAATTAGGTATGGAGAGGAGTCCTTCTAATGATATAATTTTGAAGATGATGATATACCAAATAGGAGGAACTAATAAGCTTTATTTTGGAGACAGGTCAAATGATGCATTTTTTAATTAAACAACATTTTGGAGATTTCCATTTGCTTGGGGAGTTGATCTTTTAGGCCTTTGAGGTGCTTAAGAGAGTAGAGATTGTTCTATAAGTCAATTGGGGTCCTGTGATATGTGAAAGAGTAATTCCTAATAGCTATGAGATTAGGGGAAGTTGTTTGAAGCTTCCTATTAGCGTCTATCAGGGTCCAAGCTAGTAGAGGCCTAGTAATGCATAAAAGATTAATAGTCAAATTTTATAAATTTATAATAATCTTACGAGTGCATGAATCATTTGAAAAATGTAATAGGCATACTCTCAAGGTCGGTCTAAAGAGGAATTACGTGGTTTTAAATAATTCAACAATTTCTTTTAAAAAAATGAAAAATAAGCCTAAACATTCTGTCACAATATTTTGACTTTGAAAATATTAATCTAATAACATATAATTAAAGATAGAAATAGGATTGATTCAAACAACTCTAGGCAGATGAAAAATTATCACTTAATGGAGAATTTATGGAAATTATTAACTAGTTGACCATGCTTTATTAGAATTAATTAGGTTATTAAAGATATAAATTCAGATGATTGATTTTCTCTTTTTTGCATGAAAAATTCTTTTGATGGGGATCAATTTCTTTGCTAATCAAATCAATTAAAGTGTTTTACCGTGTGATGAGGGCTCAAAACTACTTAATGTATTGTAATTTTATGGATGCTGAAAGATTCCATGACCCTGCACATAACTAGGGTAAGAAGATACAGTATAGAACAAAACACACTTACATAGTCGACATAACAGAAGCATAAAAAATATAATATCAAAAAAGAAAACAACTTATAGCAGTAAATATTACATATAAAAACAGAAATCAAGTAAAAAAAAAATGATTTCTAATCAAAGTTTATGATTATGTATACACACATAAAAATCAAATTACACTAGCTTAATAACTAATCATGCACAACTAGTCATATAATGTTCATAAACACATATAGAGACCACATTGTGGTAACATCCTCAAGTTGTTTAAGGCAACCACTTAGTAGTAAATAATTCACTAAATAACAAACAAGTTACAACTCTGATAGTCAATAAAACCAATATTACCTCTATTAGCTAGGACCTCCACAGCCAACACCATTTAGTGTGATATGATTGGTAAACACAGATTAGTAACAAGAAATGTACCACTAACAACTTACTATTTCGTATAAATTTTGTATGATTTATGAAATATCTCGTAAGTGCATGAATTACTTAAAGAAAATGATATGTATATTTCAAAGGTCACTCTAAGGAGGAATGATGTGGTTTTAAATTATTCAACAAATTCTTAAAAATAAAATTACAAACCTAAACATTTTGTTATGACTATTTTTGTTGATTGTCTAAACTATTGACAAAAAAAAATATAGATTCAATAAAAATTTAAGCAATTACATTTATCATGCATTGGAGAATTTATGGGATATATTAGTTAGTTAATCGTGTTTGCTCAATATTAAGTAGGTTGATAAAGATATGAATTAAAATTATTAATTCTCTCTTATATATACAAATAAAAGATTAATTAACTCTACCATTTGTTATTAATTAAAATCACTTACCACCTTCGATCGAGTATAGTAGTTAGTTTAAATTATGCTTCCTTTCCAAAAGATTAATGAAACACTTAATTTTCACCTTCGATCGGGTCTAGCAATTTAAACTTTGACCATCGTGTCTAGGTTAGGTTAATGATTTAAGTATCAAGAAACTAACTTTTAGATTTTAGAACTACTACTAAAAATATGTCATCAATGTATTTTTATATGGCAATTCTTGTAAAAATCTTTGAAATATAATTTTATTCTAATTATACAATTGATATAGATAAAAGATTTAGGACTAATACTCTAAATCATATACAAGTAATTAAATCATAAATCTAACTCTTTTGTTTACTATGAAAAATACTACATCTATATACTTTTATTTAACAAACTAATTTTTAAATATTGATGAAGAAATTAAACTTAATTCAGTTTATAAAAATGTTTTACCTACTATAATATTTTATAAGCACAACAACTTTACTAATATCCTATACTATTTATATCCAAACATGCACATCTCACTAAATGATCAATAAAATAAACATATAGCATGTAAAATAACACTTGGAAATTATCTAAAAATAATACAATTAAATATACGTCAATTAATTCTTTAGAATTGCTTCTGTTTTGGAAAACCACCAAACAAAATTGGTCAGTTGTTTATTGAATTAAAACTAAAACTATTACATATACTAGATTTGTTTAACTCTCAATTGAGAGAAGAACTTTAAACTAACAAAAGAAAACCTTAAGGAAGATTAATAAACTAAGAAATATAAAGAGTGTAGGGAAAACACCTCATTTTGAGTTGATCGTCGGTGAGTACACTGAGGGAGAATGTCTAGATTGTAGAATAAAAGGATAATAAATAGATAAAAGAAAATTAAAAATAAACAATAAACAATAAAGAATTTTTTAAAATTTAAAAAGAAAATTAAAAATTTTTATAAAAGAAAATAAATTTTTTTATTATTTCTTTTATTAATTTCTTTACTTTTTAAATTTTAATTTTTTAAAAAAATTTAAACTATCTAAATTAATTAATAACCTATATATTTTAAAGCTTTAAAAAAATCACTATATTTACAACACAAAATATTTTTAAGATTTTGATAATAAAAAATTTTAAAACTCTATTCCTCCCAAGCAACGGCTCCAAAAACTTGATTTATTAATTCATTACATACATATTTTGTATGATTTATAAAATTACTTGTGAGTGTATGAATTACTTATAGAGAATGATAAGTATACTTCCAAGACCGATTTAAAAAGGAATCATATAGTTTTTAAATTTTTCAAATTATTCCCAAAAGCAAAATTAAAAATATGAACATCTTGTTATAATCTTTGGTTGAGTATTTAAAATATTGACATAAAAATAAAGATAGATTCATTAAACACTTAAGCAATTAAACATTTATTATATAGTAAAACATTTATGGGATATATTAGTTAGTTAATCTTACTTGCTTAATATTAAGTTCATGTCCATTATATATACCCTCAATCAGGGGTTCTTTTCTCTTTACTTATTAAAACTCAAACAATGAAGTTGAGAGAATAGTACATAAAATTTAGTATTTCAAGCACCCCTTCCTATCCATACTTATCATTATTTCACATTTATTTTCTTTTCTTTCCTCCTTCCCTTTGTTTTGGTTTTTTAAAGAAAATACATCTCAACACTACAATTTTTTTTCTTTTATATTCTTCATTTAATTTTCAACCTTCTCCTTTTTTTGATTGACACTAAGAGGGTAAATGGGAAAATATCGAGACATACATGGTTAACAAAGTGTGTACAAGGTAAGTGGGAATGATCATTTGGGCTAAGCCAGTTTTTAAGTGCAAAGAAATGAAGGTATAACATAAAGGCTCAAAAAGAGATACCGAGGGTAAGAAAACATTGGTGGCAAGAAATGATCAAACGATTCAAAATGGACTAAATCCTCTTTCTATCCAATCAACACCAGGATTTTTTCTCAAAAGACACTAAAAGTGGATTCTAGAGCTTATTAGAAACATACAAGTCTTCAAAGCAAGAGATCCATATAAGCTTCTCAAAATAACCATACAAATTCATGAAGTTATGGCATGTGCAAAGGAAAATTACATTTCAGATAAGACGAACAAGAAAATTTCATCCATACAAATGCTCAAAGAATACCTATGTCAAAGTAGCTACACTTCAATTCAAGTCAAATGCATGCCAAACATATATCAATATGGTCCTTCTAAAAATATTTTTACATGCAGTAAGGTAGCAAAGAGAAAAGTAGCCAATCTCACGAGACACAAAACAATGATTAACACGTGAGAAGAAAATAATGGACTCAAAGCATATCATAGTTTAAAAAGAAGGGAAAATGCCTTAAATTAGATCAATAGAAACACTCACATCATTTCTAGTCATGACCAATAAAGAAACTAACTAACTACTGAAAAACACAAACAACATCTCTAAAAGAAGGAAGAGACAAGGGATGTAACTAGAAACACTAAGAATGTGAAACGGTCAAGGGATCTAAACAATGAACTAAGTGGCATGCTAAGATAGGGTCGACAATCCAAACACCATAAGTGCAAACACAATATACATGTTAAGTTATAAGAAAGTATGTAGGACAAAGATCCTAACATGTATAAAATCCATGTGACCAATTGATGCATATAACATACCAAAATAGGCATATAAAAGTGAAACACTCATGAATATATGCTTATAAAGACATCATAGTTAACTTCAAAGGTGACTAAAGCATAATAAAAGAAAGGGAAGGAAAAAGGTGGACATAAACCAACAAAATCAAGATGTAACATACTAGGTCCAGGAATATATAACCTAGTAAAATAGGTGAGATGCATACAATATAACATGGCATATAAATGATAGAATAATAGAAATAGAATCTTACTACTATGACACCACATGATGAAAACATGTGATTTGATTCTCATGCAAACAACAATAGAAGAAGAAGTAAGTAATAGGTCAAATAGTTAGGCAATGCAGTAAATAAAGAGAGAGAGAGAGACATGTAAGAATATCAAAAGAATGGAACATGCGGGTAATGAACTAAATTACATAAATTCATATACAAAAGAACTACCTTAAAAAAAAGAAGGGAAATAAAAAAATCAACTCCAAAAAATCACCCAAATATAATGATCAAATAGTATCCATTTATTTAAAGAATTTATGAGGGGAAACTAAGCTAGGAGATAGTTACTAACTCATAAAAGCATGAAGAGTATATGAGACTTGCAGTTTGTTTTGTTTGTAATTTCTAGAAAATTTGGATAAGTCATCCATATAAATCAAGCGAGGTGGACTTTTTGAGGAAGATTTATTTCTTTCCACATTGTGCCTTAGTTGCATAATGCATCCTACTTGAACAAACTTAGATGAGACATAAAAGCTACATCCAATCAAAGGAGTTGGGGAAGAGTGAGGTGTAAATTTTTGAGATGTACTCCTTACAAATGTAAGACACTACCTAATAATGTGGCTAGTAGTGCCACAACGGTAACATATACAAATAATGGAGTAGTCAATTTCTTGCAATGTGGACTCAAATGCCCAAGTTCACCATAGTGTGACAAGTAGAAACGGTAGTAAGTACAGGCATTAGAACATCACTAGAGCGATAGGAAGTGCTAGCCATACGTGAAATGTTCATCCTACTAGAGGATTCTAGCTAAGATGATACCTCTTAGGTTGGTGGTAGTAGACTTCTGCTTTGGTTCTTGATTGGAAGCTTTGACAAATATAGTAGAACCTACTTTAGATATTGAAACCCTTTCACTATAAGCAATGCCATACTTGTCACTAGAGAACTTCATATTTGTGACCTTTCATTTAACATTTTTGAACCCGTAGTCATTCTGTTGACATCTATAGAGGTATTTGCTAGTTCTTTCTATCATAGGCTAAGTTTATTTTGCAAAGTAATAAAGTCTTCATTTTCCTTATGAAAAGTTTCAAGATAGGTAGTAGAATCATTACGAATCTTGGCTCTCTTGTATAGATGTTCAATCTAAACATCTTTTTTTGTAAGGGAGCAAGTCAATTATTCCTTTGAGCTTTCAAGGAAAATTATTTGCCTTTTTAACTTTTTAACTTCATTCATTTGATTAGCGCTAGGTATAGGATTGAACAAAGCATAAGTAGCTTTACCAGAAGTAGAAACATTCAGTGGTTCCTCAAGCTTCTTTACATTGTCGTATTTTGCATGAAATTTTTCAAGAAAATCATCACTTCTCTTTTGGATGACCTCATATCTACTTGAGAGATCTTGTTGTTAACCATTAATCAAAGGTTTTCTTTCCTCTAAAGTTTGTTTTAATTAAAAAATCTTACTTTTTTTCATCAAGGCTCTCCTCGATCTTTTTCTAACTTAATATGCTCTAATAGTAGAGCATTGTAAGAATCAAGAAATTTGTCTTCTTTATCTTCATCTTCAATTGTCACTTCATGAACATTTGAGGCCATAGTCAGAAGATCAACTACACTACTAGAAGTAATGAAGGCCATAAAATTAGTGTCATCTTCATCATCACTATTGGTACTATCCGAAAGAGTAACCTTAGCTTTTATAGCATGCTTATTAATGTAATTTTATTTTTGAAAACACTTGACAATAATGTGATCAGGCTTCCTACACTCGAAGCATCTAATATTGTTCAAGTGTACATTGTTTGGTTCTTAGATTCATCATCTTAATCATCATCAATTTTTAAATATTTTAAACTTTTAAAGCTTGAATTATCCTATCTAATACCCCTAGATAAGTGTTTCTTCATTTTGAAGAATCTTGTGAATCTCTAAGAAAGTAACACCATTTCTTTCTCATTTGGATCAGATTCACAGTTAATAGAAGTGGTAGTTGTATTAGTACTTGGACCACTTTCCTTGGTGGTCTTCAAAGCTATGCTATTTCCCTTCTTTGTAGAATTTTGATCTTGTTTGAGCAACAAGTGATGACGTTCAAAGACTTGCAGGTCACCAACTAACTCATTAACAATAAGTTCACCAGGCTTATACATGGACTCAAGCATGGTAACTTTGGCATGAAACTAATAGGGTAGGCTAGCGATGATTTTCTCAATCTACTTTTCCTTGCTAATAGGTCTACTCAATTTGTAGGAACAGTTGATGATGTTGGAAAAACGTACATAGAATTTGTCAAAGGTTTCATCCTCTTGCATGATAGAGATCTTAAAATCTCTACTCAACTTCAAAATTTAGGATCTTTTTATAGTTTAAATACCTTAATGAGTAGTCTCTAAAATGTTCCATACTCATTTTGAAGAAGTGCAACTCTAAATTCTTCAACACTCATTTGGCATAACAACTCTAATGATTATATATAGCCCTTTGATATTCCATTTATATTCCTTACATTAATCTTTAGTCCACTCAATAATGGGTTTAGAAATCACAATGTTATTAGGTAGGATTTTGGTTAGATACGTCCAACCATTTTCGATAAGGAACCACACATAGTCTCCTTTAGATGACAAAAGGACCTCATTTGAGATTTCCAATAGGCATAGTTCATCCCATTGAAAAGTGGATGTCTATCTACAATACCTCCTTCTCCTAACTCCATTAGAGAGAATGTGTGTGTTTATGACAAAGTGAGTTAATAGAATCAACACCAAAGTGATTAAGCCTAAAAGGATATACCAACTTTGATACCAATTGAAAAAGTCCATTACCAGCTACACAACTAAGATAAGAATATACACACTCGTAAAGGACTCGACCCTAACTCACAAGAAACATAACATAAAACATTTACACGATCTGCACAGTAGAAGGACAAATAATATAATATCATAAAATCAAAAAAACTTATAACAACATATATTATATATCAAAATAGAAAGAAAGTAAACAAAAGTTGCTTTCTAATCAAAGTTTATGATTTAGTATGTAGAAAAATACACCCATAAAACTCAGATTATACTAGCTTAACAACTAATCATGCATAGCAAGTAATATAATGAGGTAAACTCACATATAGATCATATCTATATGGTGATAGCCTTGAGTTTCTTAATGAAACTACTCATCAACAAATAATTCACTAAATAATAACAAGATACAACTTTGATAGACAATAAAATCACGATTACATCTATCTGTTTGGACCTTTGTCCAAACTGCATACTCCTGCTCTTACTTGCTACTTCCACAACTACTTGGTTTAGCACACAAAACCTATTATCCTTCACAGCAAACAGAAAGCAATGTGGTATGATTGGTAAACATAGATCAGTTATAAAAAGTGTAACAACTAACAACTTTGAAGGACAAAATATCCACCACAAATGTTAAATTGTATACAGGAGATACACAGTCAAACCATGTACCCACATAGATGACGACTTGATATAAACCTCAAGAAATGACCCATTTAAAAATAATCTCCACAAAATGATTTAGAAAATAGATATAAATCTTAGTATTAATGTTGGCATAGTTTCAACACTAAAAAAATAGGTGAGAAACAAGAGAAATAAGGGCGCATTTATAAAACTTTGCTAGTACCACGTTGATGAGACAAGACAAGAATTGGGTTAGCAATAACAATCTTGCAGATACTTTGGCTTTACATTTGTAAAACTCTCGCAAGTGCACAAATCATTTTATAAAAAAATGACAAGTATACTCCTAAGGTCAATCTATGGAAGCGATATGTATGGTTTTAAATTTATCATTCAAACTTTTAAAACAAAATTAAATCCTAAACATCCTATCACGATATTTTGATTTTTCTTTCCTAATCTAATGACATAAAAAATAAACATAGATATGGATTCAATAAAAAATAATGCAAATTTTTATCATTCATAAAAGTAGAGTATTTATGGATATAATAATTAAGTTAATTATGCTTGCTCATATTATTTAGGCTATTAAAGATATAAATTGATATTTGTTGATTTTCTCTTTTTGGTATGAAAGTGTCCCTATGCAAAATATTAAATAGGTAAAACATTTCTATAAAATAAACTGATTTTGTTTTTATTTAAGATTTTATATTAAGGATGTTAGAGAGAAATATATTATTTTTCGTTACAAACTTAAATCTGAAAATTATATTTTAAGGTTTAATTATTCGATCTCATTTAGAGTAGTGTTCTTTTATTTATTGGTACAATCACCTGGTAGTTAGAGTAAAACTTTATTTCAAAAGTTTTTTATAAGAACTATTATTTCTAAAATTTATTGACGACATATTTTCAGTAATTGTTTTAAAACTTGAAAGTTAGTACTCGGATAATTAAATTCTTAAGTTTAATTTGGACACCTTGAATAAAGTTTAAAATGTCTAGCCCCATCAAAGGTGGCATTTAAATGGTTCATTTTTAGTCTTTTAGGAAAAAAAATTAATTTAATTAATCTAATTAATTATCAACCCGACCCATAAATGTTAATTGATTTGTTTAATTAACAAAGAATATCTAACCCCACCAAAGGTGGTATTCATATAAAAAAAGAGAATCAATAAATATCAATTTATATCTTTAATAACCTAAATAATATGAGCAAACATAATTAACTTAATTTATTATATCCTTAAATACTCCACTGTTATGAATGATAAAAATTTGCATGATTGTTTATTAAATCATATCTATGTTAATTTTTTTAATGTTATTAGATTAGGAAACAAACAAACCAAAATATCGTGACAAGATGTTTAAGATTTAATTTCGTTTTTAAGATTTTGAATAATAGATAGACCTTGGGAGTATACTTATCATTTTCTATAAAATGATTTGTACAATTGTGAGAGTTTTATAAATTATAAAACTAAAGTATCTGCAAGATTGGCATTGTTGGTCTTGTGCTCATCAAGATTGGCATTGCTGTGGAAGGAATAGTATTTTTAAATTATTTATCAAAATTTTAAAAACTTTTCATGCCCAACCCCCAACCAGCTTCTTGCTAGTCTCTTAGTAAGAGAAGCAATAAAAACTAAAAATTAAACTATCCTAAATCACTTCTGTGTATTCACACGATTGCATTTAGTGTATACAACAAGCCTTTAAATCCCCAGGTTGCTCTAGTGGATGAGTTAAAGTCTTATGAGAGTTTTCAGTAATGATACCCATAAACATTAACCAAAAATGAAAATAAAATAAAACAAATAAAATAAGAAGTTAACTAAAATTTAAAATAATATAAAGAAATGAAATACAAAAATATCTCATGCTTATAATCTCTTTTAAATTTCATAATTAAAATCTTAAGAACAATTATTTCAACTTCCTAAACATTCATGATTTATTATAATAATTAGTTAAAAATCATTTTCATATTTCATATAAAAAATGTATCAATTTAATTTCACCTAAATTTAATGACAGGAATCTAAATTCGCTTAGACTCTATTCCTCACAAATTAACACTCTCAAAAATACTGAATCCAATGGGTTCAAACACCCATACTAATTTATATGCGAAAGAGTTGATGTATAGAAATGAACTAATATGTTCACATAAGTATAAAGAAGTAAGGTTCAAAGTATTATTTTAATGTTGATCTCATGAAAGGAATCAAATGTAAGGATTTATAAAATATTATATATTATTTTCATGCATCAATCAAATTCATCAAATAAAAATATCAATTAATATGCCTTTTAGAAAATGTAGGAAATTGCAATGATTTCTTAGGTAATTACTTCATATATTTTCTTTTGCATTAAACCATTTCTTACAACTGCTTTAGCTTTTTATTGGAATCCATGTTTTTAGAAAGTGGACGCATGTACAAATTGTACATTTTTGTATATGGTAAGATGAGTGGTTAATAATTGGCTTTTATATTTGTATTTGTATAAGTAATCCTAGATATCTCTCATTTTTAATAGAAGTCATGCATGAATGAAGAAAGACATATACTATCAATTTATATTTAAATCATTTAGTCTAAGCAAATGAAAAATAAATCTATAACACTTCATTAAGATGTAAAAATCCAGACATTCAATGCTAAGTCTCATAGAAATCATCTAATAATGTTGAAAAAATAAGAACAGTGTTTAGAGTAGAAAAAATAATAATTATCACTCAGAATAAAGAACAATGGGATCAAAATAATTCTCATAAGTTTAGTCTCTACTATTTGACTCCTAAACACCGATTTTGGGTTCATTATAATTTCCACACCTTATCAAGAAATACTAGTTATGATAAAAACTAACTAATTACCATATACTCCATGATATGTTTTCAAAAATTAATCTAATAGTTCAAAAGATTTAACTATTTACTTAAATTTGATTTAAAGAAATGATAAATTTTTGTGAGAAAAGTTTTAAAAACTAATCCTAAAATTCTAAAAATTACTAAACAACACAAAGAAAATAAAATCAAAGACAATAAAAATGAAAATGTGAACATAATTGTTTTTAAAATTGTTAAAAGTTTTGAAATTAAGCATGGTAACTTTTCACCTCCCCCAACCTAGAACTTAGATTGTCCTTAATGTAACAATTGTAAATTTAAGATAAAGAGAAAAAATAAGAAAAGTTACCTATTTTCTGAGAATGTGTAAGTAGTGATGGAGAAATGCAGGTACATCCATCATGTACATCATTAAAGTTTACATAGATAAATCACTGTAAGCTTCTAATATCTAAACAAATATTTTTAGTTTTAACAATTCTAAAATTATGCAAATGCAATTAAACTAAAATAAATAAAAGAAAATTATCTAAAATGATGGGTTGTCTTCCATCCAGTGCTTAGTTTAACGTATTAGCAAGACGTAACTTGGGGGATTTAATTTTAAGTAAACTCAATGTCCCCATATCATTGAGTCAATCAAACCTACAGGTAGGACGAGGTTGTCTACCTATACTTTTTAAGTCAGGCCTTATAGATTTTGGAAATTTTATTTATTTAAAACTAAGGACATGATTATGGGTTTTAAATAATTCACTTCAAATAACTAAGGCATCAAAAAGCATTTGTACCTAAGTCTAACAAATAAACTACCTTCTTTATCACATATTGTGATTAAAAACTTAAAATTTTGGAGATAGCTTCAAAATTTTTTTATTTTTTTATTTTATTTTATTATAATCTCTAAGTTAAATAACATAATTAGTATTAACCAAGAGTGCTCCCAAGAAAGAATAATGGGGCAAAGCTTCCTTAAAAACCATCCTATGTGACAGAGCAATATTCCCGAGAAAGACTAGTGGCACAAAAACTTTCAAGAACTAATCTCCTAGACATAACTTCCTTAGATCTTTACTTTTCATGCTATTAAAATATAAGTTAATTAAATTAATTAAGTTAATAAATAATGTTAAGTTAATTAAGTTAATAAATTAAGTTTTTTTACATTAAAATTAAAATTTAAAATTTTTTTAGATTTTTTTATTAAAGAAAAATTAAAAATTAAAAAATTAAAAAAATTAAAAAAAACGTTAATTTTTTAATTAAGAAAAAAATTAAATTTTTATTTATTTATTTATATGTTTTTTATTTATATTTTTAATTAAACATCATAAATTAATTTTTTTTCTTTTTAAAATAAAAAAAATAAAAAAATCACAGTTGTTTACAACACAAAAAGTTTTCAAAATTTTGATAAATAATTTTAAAACACTATTATTTTCCAAGCCAAAAACTTAATGAGACAAGACCGATATTGGATTAATAATACTGATCTTGTAGATACTTTGCTTTAATATTTGTAAAACTCTCGCAAGTGCACGAATCATTTTATAAAAAATGACAAGTATACTCCCAAAGTTGAACTAAGAAAGGAATATATATGGTTTTTAATTTATTTTTTGAACTTTTAAAAACAAAATTAAATCCTAAATATCATATCACGATATTTTGATTTTTGTTTATTAATCTAATGACATAAAAAATAAACATAGATATTGATTCATTGAACAATAATGCAAATTTGTATCATTCATAACAGTGGAGTATTTATGGATATAATAATAATGTTAATTATGCTTACTCATATTATTTAGGTTATTAAAGATATAAATTGATATTTGTTGATTTTCTCTTTTTGGTTTGAAAGTGTCCTTATGTGGGACCCAAATTCTTTTGTTTAATATTAACTAACTAATATCATTAGGCGGAGCCTATTAATTAATTAAGTATAAAATTTCAGCTTTATTTATAAAAAAATAAAAAACCATCTAATCACACCTTTAGCCGGAGTCAGTTAATTAGAATTTATTCAAGGTGTCCTAATTAAACCTAAGAATTTAATTATCTGAGTACTAACTTTCAAGTTTTAAAACCATTTCTCACAATATGTAGTCAATACATTTTTAAATAATAGTTCTTAGAATCTAATTTTCAAATTTAAGCTTGTAATGAAAAATAAAATATTTCTCTCTAACATCTTTAATATAAAATCTTGAATAAAAACAAAATTAATTTATTTTATATAAATGTTTTACCTATTTAATATTACGCAAGCATAACAACGTTATTGTTATATCATATTTATAAATAGGTATCCATGTTAAATTTAATCATAGATAAACTAAATATAACATATGAGAATAAAACAAAAAAATAATTGTAAATAATTCATTTAAAATTATACCTCAAAAGAATCCTTAGAGAACTTTGATGCTAATTTCGTTTTTGGAAAACCTCCAAACAAATTTACATTTTCGTTTATTGAATCAAAAACTAGAAATATATAAAAGCATAACTAGTTCTTCCCAAAAAGAGAATAACTTTAAAACTAAAAAAACTAAGAACTAGAGAGAGAAATGGAGAGAGAGAAAGAGAAGAGGGATTTTTGGGATGCTTTTTTACAATGGGGGAGAGGGTTCTTTTAAAAATAAGAAAAGCCTAAAAAAAGTGGGAAAATATCTCAAAAATTGATTTTGGACGCATTTGGATAGGCTGGCAGGCGGTGGGACAGACACGAGTGTGTAGTAGTACGCGTTGGAATGTGTTGTGTGTGTGCTCTGCGCACACGCATATGCCTGTGTTGGGATGGCTAGGTGTACGGGACTCAACATTTTTGACATTTTGATCGTTTTTACCCATTTGTTCCAATTTTTCCATTTTTTTGATTTTCACTCATTTTCTTTATCCACATATTTGTGATGTATTGCCTAAAGTATTTTTCTTCAAATCTTTAAGTTATTTTTTAACGAAAATACTTGAAAAATAATAAAAATACGTGTGATTTTGAATAGACAAATTTATATATAAATATGATTTAATCATACTAATAGAAATCTATTTAATCAATTAAAGTACATTAAATCATGGTAATTTTAGTGCTTTTTAAGCACTCATCACTCGCCAACCACCTCGCCAAATGTAGTAGCGAGGGTATAGGTAGGCTTGTTGACAAGCTTAATGGTGATGTGCTAAAAAGTTACATTTTTTTGTTTAAAATATTATTGAGTAAATTCTATAAAGATCCATACCCAAAACAAATCAAAAACACAAGTTACATTGTTATCTCTCTAGCACGCTTACTCGTCAAATTCCAACACTATACCTAGTATGAATTCTATGAAAATCAGCCCCGTGGTGTGTGTAAACATGCTCACATACAAATTGTACCTAACTCTAGGTTTGTGTATTACTGATCTTCCATAGCCAACCTTACACATGTTAAATGATCAAATAGATTTGTATTTGTTTACTTTTACTATTATTTTAAATAAATCTATCTTTTTGAAATCACATGTATGTTTTATTTTTTAGGTACTTTAGCTTCGAAAAGATATTATTGATCCATACTCATTCTTCTTTTTCTGCTTCATCTACCTAATTGAGCTTTTTTGTTTAAGAGAATTTACTCTCTTTTGAACTATTAGGTTCTTCCTTTTCCTCTTGAATTCTTTCTTTATAAGTTTTATCTTCCTTAGATTAATTTTTTTATGAAGACTTTTCTTTTTATTTTTTGGACTCTAAGAGTTGTTTTGAACAATTATGTTCTTGTTTATTTCCTATCTCCACAAAAGATTTCTCGAGATATAATAGCTCGAGTTATTCCTATAGGATTTTTATCTCATTTTCCTTTATCTTGATCTTGATATCAAGATGTTACATTCCTAAAAGCATAAAAATAGTTAGAGGTGCTAATTCTCTAGTAAGATCATTTGCTAAGCTATTCTTATTTCCTAGGAGATGTTCAACATAAAAATTATAGTTATTGAACCACAATTTCCATCTAACTAATCTTCCTTGTTTGTAATCACCTGCAATATTAGTTCTTAATAAATAACCAAAAGTATTGTTATATGTTCTAACAATGAATCTGAAACTTATAACATATATTGCAAATTTCTCAATTTTTAATCGCTAAATATTATTTTTCATTACTGTGGTAATTTAACTCTACACCTTAGAAAGATCCTAATGTATACCTACAAAGATATTCATTTTTTTCATCTAATTTTTCTTTCAAAACTACTCCCTAATATTCTTGTGAAACATCTGTTTCAACATTATGTGTAAGAAAGAAAATAAAAGAAAATTATAAATAAATAAAGAACTGAGCATATAATGTCGTCTCAGTAAATTGTGTCTGACTTACATGGTGTCAAGCTGGCCACACTTATAAAGTATTTAGCTTAATATATTAGGGTTGACTTCTTTGCCCATTTGCTTATATTAAACCAAAAGGGAAATGTAAAAAAAAATATGGGCTATTAAAGTCGGGTTGTTGAACTGACTTTAAAATATATATTGATTTTTTTTCATATTTGTATTCATTTTCTACTATACTAATAACCTGTATTCGATCATATATATATATAGCATAAAAAACCAAAATCTATTTAACAAAGTGTATATAATAATACAAATAATTAAAAATTTAAATATAATTAATTACTTGATAATTAAATTTATTACAAAAAAAATAATGTATATATAATACATATATATATAGTTAACTTAAATTAAAAATAAAATGATTTCGTTAAATTTTAATGGATTTTGCGAGCAAGCTTGGTTGGCTTAGAATCACTAGCATAGTGACAAGGAAACTGGACAAAAAATAGCTGGTTCAATAACAATTCATTCCCCTACATACATGAGAACCTAAACATCCATCAAACAAGCAGTCTAAACTTCAAAGACATATGAATGGAGAAATTAAAGCATTATAAATATTACCATGATGTTGTCCTATGTTATTAAAGATTATATTCTTCTCCTAATGTTATAATTTGAACAAAGTGTTCTATCCATTCTTCTTGTAAATCATCAAAAATATGCATATCATAGCCCCACTTGTTCCAACCAAAGAAATATACGTAAGTAATTAAATTTAACGTAAGAATGTAATATCATGAATTCACAAAAAATAACTTATATATGTTAAAAGATTAGTAAAAGAGATTACTACATCGACATCCAAGTGATATAATAATAACCTTATCCCTTCGAACTCATATTAGCACTTTATTAATATTTTGTCTATAAATATGAAGCTATTTGGAATCAAGCTAGTATTTTTAATGCTATAATGAGCTCTAATATGAAGTCAAGTGTAACTCCGATTTGTTATTTGGCTTGGTTGAGTTTTGGTGCCCTTAAACATATGGAGCAATTGTGTAGAGCAAAGTTTTAAAACATTGCATAGAAGCACTAATGAATTCTTGTATGTGACACTTACATGGTTGCGAAACCAATTAATAAGCTCTCGCTTATGTTCATCATTCAACCATTTTTCTCCTCCTTTTTTTATAACGAGGATCGATCTTCAATAAGTTTAAATGCATCTTGTAATGTTATTAAAGATATATCAAGTAGATATCATCATTAATATCTAAATAAAAAATACTTTTTGCATAAATGGAAAGGTTAAACATCACTTACCAAAATGATTCGGTGTGCTTTTTCCCATCGAGTGCGATCAATAAACAATTTATTACTTCCACCAAGCATATGGTTACCTACTTGGATCATGTGATGTTCTAAGAACAACTTGTGTGTAGGATTCCCAATTTTAGTGCAACCACTAAAGTATTTAGAACAAAACTCAATAGCCTCTTCAGTAATGTAACGTTCCACCATGCATTCTTTAGATCGATTTCTATTATTTACATGTCCTTTAAGGACTTGCATATATCTCTCAAAAGGATACATCCACCTTAAGTAAGTAGGACCTCAAAATTGAACCTCACGAACTAAATAAACACACAAGTGAATCATTATATCGAAGAAAGAAGGAGCAAAATATTTTTCAATTAGACACAAAGTCTCTACAACCTCTTTCTGTAAAGAGTTTAATTCGCCAATTGATATAGATTTCCTACATATTGTATTGAAGAATGAACAAAGATGAATTATTGATAATCGAACATGTTTTGGAAGAATTGATCTAATAGCAATTGGTAATAACTGTTGCATTAAGATATGAAAGACATGTGATTTCAATCCATAAAATTTCTTATCGATGATAGAGACAAAATTTCTTAAGTTGGATGAGTAACCATCAGGAACTTTCACACCCGCCAAATATTTACAAAACACATCCTTCTCTTTTTTTGCATTGTATATGATGTTGGTGGCAAGTAGAGAATACTAAATACTAAATACTAGCATCAACCTCATGCCATTATCGGTCTTCAAGAGATTAGGGGTTAGTAAAGCAAAACCCACTTCAGTAGCATTACAAATGGCAGATAGATCGATTAAGAGAGCTCGGGGTGTGGTAGAAGATTTGTTAGCAAAAGTAGACAAATTCATCTTTCTGGCAGACTTCATTGTGCTAGACATGGAAGAAGACCATGACATTCCTATCATACTTGGTTTTCCATTCTTAATAACCGGAAGGGCACTCATTGATGTACAAAAATATGAACTTACAATGAGAGTGCAAGATGAACAAGTAATATTTAAAGTTTTTAAAGAATTTGAACTCCTTGATATTGATAATCCTAATGAATGTTTAAGGATAATTGTTACTAATTGTGGGAATAGCTTAAAAGAATCTGTTGAGTTGCCCAAACTTAAGACTTTAACACATGCTGTTATAAACAAGGACATAAAATCACTAGAAAATAACTCAACCTATTATAACTTTGAAGGTATGGCATCGAAGGTTGATATTGTGGATTGTGTGAAATTTTTGGAAGACACATCTCTCATGTATGTATCAAAGGTGATTATGGAAAACTTTGAGATAGGATCTAAACTCAAACCATCAATTGTAGAGCCACCAAGTTTAGACCCTGCACTTCTACCCTTCTATCCCCAATCAAGTATGAAAGTGAAAGAATCCAATGGAGAGGTGAAAAAGATGTTGGAAATACATAAATTGGATGAGTTACGATGGAATGCTTATAAGAATGCCAAAAAGTTCAAAAAGAAAACAAAAATATGGCATGAGAAAAGAATCAAGCATAGTGTTTGTGAACCAGAGAATAAGGTATCATTGGAAAAATCAAGACTCAAATTGTTTCCAGGAAAAATCAAAAGTAAATGGATACAAAGGGATGTGCCTTAGGACTTGGTAGGACCGTCTAGTCAAGGACGTTAAATGTGATGCTAGTTGGGAGGCAACCCAACATTATTTTACTTATATTTTCATTGTTTTTGTTCTGTGGTGAATAAATGTGGAGAGAAATGGCGCAACAAGAATGAGCATTTCAGTGATAGATATGGTGTGCCATGACTAAGGGAGTTTCTTTCCTTTTACTTTTTCATATTTATATGTGCACATTGGGGACAATGTGTAATTTAAGTTTAGGGGAAGGAACTTCATTCTCTACATTAGTAATTAGTATGCATTTTAAATTTTTAGGAATGTCTTTTAATTTTTAGGTTGTTTTTAATCAGGACTTGGGTAGAAATTGATAAATATATGAAAACTAAATGCATGCATGCTTGATATGAAACATACGAACTCAATGATAAAAATTGGTTGTCATGACTAAGATAAGGAATGTAACATATTTGTTAAGATATTTACATTAATCATGTGGTATGCTTGCTAGTTTTGATTGGATTGATTTAAATTCTTATGCACATGTTCATGATTGATTTTGATGTGCTTATTGACAGAAAATTTGTAGTGAGTTGTGTGAGTCAATGAGATCTACAAAATTTTAGAATCTATTTGATCATCCCTTGAAGTGAAATCCTAAATAGTATTTAGGAAGAGAAATGATTTAGGCCTTATTTGGATCGATTGAGCCTTTCAAGCTAACCATTGTTAATATCTTTAGTCACCCATTTGAGCAAAAAAAAAAAAAAAAGAACCATTCATATCTTTAAGCCATATTTAATGCCTAACTAATAAGTATTACATTTACCCTTGCACCTTTAGCTTGTATGTAAAGATAAAAAATTGCAATTATGTGTTGTGCTTTAGAGTAAGGTGAAATGTAATGCACCCTATAAAAAAAGAAAAAAAAGAAGCAAAACTCACAATACAATTATCCCTCTAAAGAAGAAGAAAATAGAATTGAAAATAAGTTCGGGAGTGTCGTGGAGTTACAAAAAAAAAGAGAGAAAAGATATATGAAAAAAACAATATATGAAAAGAATGTCAAAAGAGGGCGCACTAAAATATCAAATAAAAGCTCAATTGCAGTTAAAAAGTGCATGATGAAAAAAAAAAGAAGCTAAGGTGTGGAAAGAGCCTAAAATATCTTCATTTATCGACCCCCACCTAAGCCTTACATTACAACCATGTAAAGTCCTTATTGATTTTGTGCTAAGTGCATATTTATATTAGTGGAGAGGGATGTGAAAAATAGACTTATGAGACTTGTTCTAAGATTGAATTTATTAGCATGCTCATATAGGTTTATTTTATGAGTACATTGGATGATACCATGTGCAGCACACACACACGAATCAATTTGTCAAAAACCTTGCATATCCTTGTATTGATAGAACGTTGATTGATGAATATGTGAATCTCTTTATTATAGGATTGTATGACTTTTGAGAGCGATAGTTTTCGTGAAATATGCATGTACTAATAGAATTATATTTATGAATATACTACCTAAGTTACTTTATTTAGTTATACTTAGCTTTACTTGAGGACAAGCAAAGATTTAAGTTTGGGGGTGTGATGACTCTGTGAAAGTAGTCATTAGTGCACTTTTTTACTTAATATTTACTTGTTTTATTTAATAAATAGTATTTTTATGGCCAAAAAATTAAAATATAAACTTTTTAGTGAAAAGAGGTGAAAATGTAATTTTTGGGAATTTTTATGGATTTTTTATGAATTTTTAACGCAGGACCAATCAGAAGCTACCACATGGCATCCCATGCAAGTAGAGGAGCTAACTAGGCAAGCCACGTGGATGCCACAGAAGCACGGAGAGAAAATCACATTAAGTCGCATGTAAGGAGGACGAAACGTGTGCCACTTGTCAACACTGTGTTCAATCCGAGTTTGAAAATTGGTCAACGTGCCATGCCAAGTGTTGCTAAGCCATTGCTCTGTGCGTTCCACCCGTGCGCCATGCCATCTATTTCCATAAATGACATTGCGTCACATCTCCCTGACTGAGTGAGCGTTGACTCTAACTGGTCTCCCTTGCCACGCGTCGTGTTGTCATTGGTTGGAACTATCAGTCTTGCTTATTTTGATCGTAGCCCTTGATTTGAAGTCGATATAATGGTCTAGATTGCACCTGAGCTTTATTTAAGCCCTTATCATTCCATAAACCCTATTTTGCCTCCATTAGCATAATTTTGGCAAGTTTTTAGAGCTAAAAGAGAGAAAAATACACAAAAATTCAAGAGAAGACACAATTTTTGTGGAGAGTCAAGAGGAGATTAATTATATAATTCAAGAGATTGATTGTATTTATTTTTCTACTCTTTTCTTTATCAATTTTTATGCCTTTCTTTATGAAAAATATGAGCTTTATGAACACAATTATGTGTAATTAATTTATTAATCTAGGGATCTTATGAACCCAATTTTTCACCATGTGAGGATTTAATATTTTACCCCAATTATAATTATAATTTAATTATATTATTTAATCTAATTTTTATGCTATAAATTGTTTGGTCAACAATTTATCTATAGAGGCAATTAAATAGATTTGAGAGAATTATTTAATTGTTTGTCTTGATTAAATAACATGCATAGTTTCTAGGGAGAGATGTATGATTCTTACGTATGTGATCCATAATTGATGAACTTAATAAGTAGTATGCAATTTAATTGGCATGTGAGTGTGATTAAATTAATTACTATATAATGTGTAGTTTACTTGAGAGAGGAATACATGCTAGGTTAGATTTAATTGATTATGTAATTAGTTGATAATTATATTGGAGGGATTTTAGCGATTCGTATGGTTAGAAAATTGGGGGATTAAGTATTCCTAGATATTTTCTCATATATCTTTTTAGTTACTAAATTTGATTTAGTTAATTATTGCTATTTACTTTTAGTTATTTTAATTTTGCTTCATTAAATATAAAAATGCAAAAAAAATTGATTTTTATTTTTTTAAGTTTTAAAAATTAGTTTCTAATAAAATAATCTTCATGGGAACAATCTTTTCTTATCATTATATTACTTGTTATGATACGTATACTTGCGTATTCATTGCACACACTTTGTGTGTGGCGATCAATCTTTAATTGGAATGTTGATATTTGTAATGATTTTGCTTATAAACTTCATGACATAGTAACCACATATGACTTCATCATTTGTTGTGGAACCTACAAAAAACAAGTGTTCGTGATTTTCCATATTTGAACATCTTTATTATTCAATAGTAAAATTAATTAAATTATTAATATTTGCTTGTATATACCATAACTTTTTCCCATATGCTAAATGTGATGGGTGATTAGCTTGAAGTCGATAATAACATGCCATATATAAAAGAAATATATATAAATAATTAGATAAAATAAATATAATTATATATGCATGTTCTACATAAATGAAAGTTATTTACTGATTGAGGACTCACCTTGTCCACACTTGATGAATTATACTTCAATCAATCATTTGATATTCAAATAGCTGTAATATGCACTCGATCGATATATATGTTTGGTCAATGTTTACACTAGAAATTTCTATAGGAAGTGGCATAGTCCATCCATCATTTATGCTAGATGCCCTCACAACAATAGTCATCAAAGTGCCAAGATTTATGCTAAAGTTTATAGCATAATCATAACTATACTTTTTTCATGGCTTCTTCTTGAATGACTTAGTGAGCGATGATTGCCCACTAGACATAGATTTACCATGAGATACTTGCTTTGTATCTCTTAAATGTGTCACACCTACTAATTTTGGTATAATAGACTAAAGAAGAAGTATTATATATGTTAGAAACAATAAAATAATAATAATATAACAGTAGTAAAAAAAGTGTTATCTTAAGTAAAAAATAGTACCATGTCAAAATTTATCACAACTTGACTCGACGGCCAAGCCACATATTGTCCAACCACTTCTTGGACTATGGTAGCATCAGAAGGAACATGTAGTGGACAATTGATCGGGCAGAACCGACATCGCCGATCCTGCTGTTCATTTGGTTTTATGTATTTATAAAACTCTCGCAAGTGCACGAATCATTTCGTAGAAAATGATAAGTATACTCCCAAGGTCGATCTAAGGAAGGAATGTATGTGGTTTTTAATTTATTATTCAAACTTTTAAAAACGAAATTAAATCCTAAACATCCTGTCACGATATTTTGGGGTTTTGTGTTTGTAATCTACTTACATAAAAATAAACATAGATTCAATAAACATTTATGCAAATTTTATCATTTATAATGGTGGAGTATTTATGGATATAATAATTAAGTTAATTATACTTGCTCATATTATTTAGGTTATTAAAGATATGAATTGATATTTATTAATTCTCTCTTTTTTATATGAATATCACTTTTGGTGGGGTTAGATATTCTTTGTTAACTAAACAAATCAATTAACACCTATGGGTGGGGTTGATAACTAATTTGGTTAATTAAATTAATTCCTTCTTCTAAGAGATTGAAAATGAACCATTTAAATGCCACCTTTGGTGGGGTTAGACAGTTTAAACTTTATTCAAGGTGTCCAAATTAAACCTAAGAATTTAATTATCCGAGCACTAACTTTCAAGTTTTAAAACCACTATTGAAAACATGTTGTCAATACATTTTCAGATAATAATTCTTATAAAAACTTTTGAAATAGAGCTTCACTCTAACTACCGGGTGATTGCACCAACAAATAAAAGAGCACTACTCTAAATTAGACCGGATAACTAAACCTTAAAATCTAATTTTCAGATTTAAGTTTGTAATGAAAAATAATATATTTCTCTCTAACATTCTTAATATAAAATCTTGAATAAAAATAAAATCAATTCATTTTAGAGATTTTTACCTATTTAATATTTCGCAAGCATAACAACGTTATTATTATATCATGTTTACAAATAGCGAGCACAATTAAATTTAATCACAGACAAATTAAATATAACATGTAAGAATAAAGCATAAAAAATAATTGTAAAGAAATAAAATACTTACAGAACTTAGATGCTATTCTCGTTGTTGGAAAACCTCCAAGCGGAATTTGCACTCCCATTTATTGAATCGAAAAGCAAATAAATTTCAAAAACATAGCTAGTTCTTCTCAAAAAGATAAGAACTCTAAAACTAAGAAAAACTAACTAAAAACTAAGAAAAACAAAAAACTAAGAAATGGAGAGAAAGAAAGAGGAGAGAAGTGTGTTCTGAGGTGTGTTTAGAAGTGAAGAGAAGGAGGGTATTTATAGGTGAGGATGGAGAGAAAAAGTGGATGAAAAAATGTTAAAAAATGGTGGAAACGCGGAGTGGTGATTGCTGACATCATTGATGATGTTAGCATGACGTGCGGGGCGGCTACGCGCAAAAATGGGGAGAGATGGCAGTTGCGCGTGCGGAAGGCACTAGTGGCACGCACAGGCGCGTGGAAGGCAGGAGCAGCACGTGCGGGTGCTCACGGAACTGGAGCAAGGCGCGTGCGGGAGTGGGGAGCTGCGCGCGTGGTCTGGGCGGCTCCATGCGCGTTTTCCTCCTTTTTGACATTTTTGACCTTTTTGACCCATTTTGTCCAATTTTTCCATATTTGTTGACCTTTCCTCATTTATTTATTAATATATTTGTGATGTATTGCTTCCAGTATTCCTCTTTGAGTCTTTAAGTTACGTTTTTAAGCGAAAATACCTGAAAAACAATAAAAATACCCGTGATTCCGAAAAAGATAAATTTATATAAATATATGATAAAATATATAAATATATATATTTTAAATCAATTAATGTGCATAAAATCATGGTAATTTTAGTGCTTTTTGAGCACTCATCAACAATCATAGAGCGATGATTGATCAATTACTATTTGCCAATAATTTGGTAAATATTGATTATGAATCATTCTATTATTACTCAATTGTTGTACCATTCCAATAGCAAAAAAGTCCGTTGATGAAGGATGTTTCAACAAACATTTCATATTTTGTAAAAATATTTAAGCATTATATATAATAAATAAAATGTCTAATAAAAAATAAAAATAATAGACTATCAACATAAGCTTTAAATCTTACCACAAATGATTCATCAAAACATTCATCGTGATGTGATGGATGGTAAGAATGCACAGATTTCATTGGAGAAAATGAACCACTACTTGATTGCATCTACATTCCTGGCATCAAAGGATGATTAATAGGATGACCATATCCCATACAAGATATAGGTTGGGCGCCATGAGATTGCATGGTGGCATGCTTGACATGAATGGTGGCATGCCTGGCATGGATGGCTGCATGCTTGGCCAATAGGGCATGCTCTAATTGTAGTATACTACCATGCCTGACATGTGTTGTGATTGATATTCTTTTAAAATGACAATCTTACTTAACATTGAGGCCATAAATGAGGTGAGTTCTTCAATTTTATAGTACTTCTCCTTACTGACCATCTGAGGCTTTTGGTTTGGAATGTTAAAAAACTCCCTATAACCATCATATTGGCTTCCTCTCCTAACATGACCAGGATGATCGTGTCCAAATGTATGATATATAAAATCTCTCCCTGGATATTCGATTATTTTACCCATGGCTATTTGTTCTTGAACAACTCTTTACAAATAATAAAACAAACCAACATATCATACATTATTACATCAATTAGCAAAAATCATAAGGAATTTGTATCAAGTTAAATTACTAACCAACTTATTTAGTTGTTCTTCTCCTTGTTTAGTCATTGGTCTTGACTTCTTTGTTTTGGGGGTCTTTATTTCTATATACAATTTAGATCGGGTAATTGGTCTACCCAATTCATCTTCCTACATAAATTAAATATATTTATTAACCATGACATCAACTTAAATTTGAGGAAAATAAATATAAAAATATTTATAAATTAACAACTTAACAATACCATTTTTTGTCTAACTTCAAGATTTGAAGACCTCCTAGTACAATTAGGAAGAATATTCTACATTTGTATAATCTGATGTTCTTCCCTAATAATTTGAAATTCATCAGTACGTCTATAATCCACGAAGTCTTTCCAAACTTGGGGTTCAATCCAAGGGTGTTCTTAAGGGATTTTGTATAGTTGTACTTCATCAAGTGGTTCCAAATATGGAAACACATAATTTCTAGCCAATCTGGAAGTTTTGTATTCTTTCCATGCCTTATTTGCAATTGTATAACACTTGCTCATCCATGTGTCAGGTACTTTATAATGATTCTATAAAAACACATTATAAAAGATGAGATATAATAGAAAAAAGATATAATATATGTAATTAGTTATAAAATAAAAGAGACTTATACAAATAGTATTTCATATTTTGAACTTTTCAACTTTGTCAACCATAGTCTAATCATTTATATTAATTGGTATACTTGACTTCACAAGTCTACCAATAGAGGATTTCAATTGTTAGCCATTTTCCCCTAATGGATTACGAGTAGCATAAAATAGAATGAGTACTCTATCATCTGAGTTAAGTGGGGCATTAGGTATATTTTCCTAACCCCTTCTTTTCAAATGCCGCAATGGATCATTTGGATATATAAGCTCTGGTACCCTAAGATTCATGAAATATTTACAAACAATGATGAAATAGAAATTAATTGAAAATTTTAAGTCCAAACATATAAACATGCAAGAGTTAATAGAATAATATAGAGCATACATTATGTTTAATTAGGTTGTTGATACATATATATATTCCTTCACAATCACTTCGAGTCCATGACGAAGAATCATCATCATTAACTAGATCATCATATACATTAGGAAATTTGTTTGAGAAATGACTAATATTGGCTAATGTATCAAGCATGTCATCATCTTCTAAGCATCACAATGGCAGAACTCTTTTTGTAGAGAAATTAAAACAATAGACCATCTTGTGTCAATTTGATCGCTCATGTAAAATACTTATTTTGCATGAAGTGTTAACGTGAAAGGATCATCAATGTGACTTATCTTGGATAAATTTACTTGGGTAAATCCAAATCCATCTATTTTATTTCCAACATTGATAACATCTTCAACCTAATCACATAAAAATATTGTTTCATGGAAGACCTCATAATCAAGTTCCCAAATTTATTGAATTATACCATAATATATTCTATCAGAAAGTATAGGATTACCATCTTTTGAACTGGAAAATTGCATAGTTTGTGTAACCATCTTTACACCACTATTTTTCTTTACTTAGACTTTGTCCCTTTCTTAGGTCGTAAACCTCGATCCATTAATTGTGAAACTAGAATATGATTTGACATTGAATTTTGAACCATGTGCAAGCCATTCTAAACTTTCTGTTGTTTTATGATTGGGTTTGTTGAGTTCAACTCAAATCTATGCATACAAAAACATGAAATGTGTTTAAAACAAAGTGTTAGAACATTGCATAGAAGTACTAATGAATTCTATTATGTGACACTTTCATGGTTACAAAACCAATTAATAAGCTCTCGCTTATGTTCATCATACAACCATTTTTCTCCTTTTTTTATAACGAGGATCGATCTTTAGTAAGTTTAAATGCATTCTATAATATTTTGGAAGAATTGATCTAATAGAAATTGGTAATAATTGTCGCATTAAGATATAACAGTCATATGATTTCAATCCATAAAGTTTTTTATCGGTGATAGACACAAAATTTCTTAAGTTGGATGAGTAACCATTAGGAACTTTCACACCCGCCAAACATTTACAAAACACATATTTCTCTTTTGTTGACATTGTATATGATGTTGGTTGCAAGTATGTTCGATTCTTATCATATTCCACCCTTTGTGCCAATTTAGGTCGTATGCCTAGTATATTTTGAATCTAGTCTTACTTTAATCCCATCACTCGTTTTTCCAAGTATATTAAGTAATGTACCAATCAAGCTCTCACATACATTTTTCTCAATATGCATGACATCTAAGATGTAACAAATGTATGGGTCTTTCCAATAAGGTAATTCCCAAAATATTGATTTTTATTCCAATAGCCATGATCTACTCATTCTGTAACATTTTCATTTTCACCCATTTTATTATTTGATCTCTTTCGTTTCCCTCCATTAGTGAGTATTCTTTTTTTCATCTTTCCATATCGTTTGAATGTCATACCATTCAATTGCTTTAATATCTCAACACCTCGCAAAGGTTATGGTGCAAGATCATGATCTTCTTCACCACTGAATGGTTTCTTTTGGTATCTAAACTTGTGTCTAGATGGAAAAAAATATTCTATGTCTTCTATAAGACATCTTTTGTCTGTGAACAAGATAATTTGCAGAAGTGCCATCACTACATATAGGGCATCCCATATAACCTTTTCTTACATATCTTGATAAGTTCCTATAGGTAGGAAAATCATTAATTGTCCACAAAAGAACCCCCATCAAGTTAAAGTGTTCTTCTTTATGTGCATCATAAACATTTACAACATCATTCCATAAAGTCTTTAAATCATCTATCAGAGGCTGCACATATACATCAATATCAACACCGGGTTGTTTCGGTCCTGAGATCAATAATGTTAACATAATGAATTTTCTTTTCATACACAATGAGGGAGGAAAGTTGTATGTTACCATAATTACTGGCCACTAGCTATATCTACTACTAAGGGAACTGTGTGGATTAATTCCATCAGCAACAATGGTAAGGCGAAGATTGCATCGATCAAATCCAAATTGAGGGGATAAATTATCTACTACTTTCCAATTTGGAGAATCATAAGGATGACGTAGCACTCTATCATCAGATCGATTATCTAAATGGCAAGTCAACATCTTTGATGTCTCTTTACTTTTGAACAACCTTTGAAAGCGAGAAATTGGAGGAAAGTACCAAATAACCTTTGTGGGCATGCCTTTCTTAGGTGTTGTCTCATTTGTAGCATGCTTCCATCTGGATTCTTTACACATCAGACAATCATCTAATGTCTCATATTTTTTTCAATAAAAAATGCAATCATTTGAACAAGCATGAATCTTATGATATTCCATGCCAAATTGACTAAGAGATTTCTTCACTTCATACATTGAATATGGCAATTCAATACCCTTAGGAAACATATCTATTAGTACATTTAGTAATTCTATGAATCCATTGTCAGAAAAACCACTTTTTGCCTTCACATTGTACAAATGAACCAATCCTGACATTTTAATGTATTTCTTGCATTCTAGATACAATGGTTTTTCAGCATCTTCTAGAAGTTTTTTAAAGGTTTCGAGATCATCCTTATGTATTTCATATTTAACACCATGAAACATATTTTCTATCTGTACATTATGATAAGATGTATATGCTCGCATTCTTATTTATCTCCTCCCCATGAGTATTATGAATATTTTTTACATGATAATACCAACGTTTATAACTCAAAAGAATACCACTATAGATAAGTTGATACTTAACCTCATCAACATCATGAAATCACTCATTTTTACATTTAACACATGGGCATCAAATCATGCTAATTTCATTATTACTATTTCTACAAGCAAATTCCAAGAAACTTTCAACTCCAAAAATGTAGTCTTACTCAATTTTACACTTTGACATCCAAGATTTGTCCATTTTCTATTAATGACATTAAGCATATTAAATATGTATCCAACCAATATATTTCAGATATTATTATATATGAATTCCCTAATTATTAGAATAACTATCTTAACATCATATAAAAATAAATACATAAAAACCAAACATAACAAATATATACACATAAATATAATTATATGAGATTGATTGTAATTACTAACAATAATATGCCATATCATTTGAGTTGATTTCAAATTTAAGATATATAAAACAAAATTTATATAACAATTTTGTGATGATTAATATATTTTTTAAATAGCTACACTACTTCAAACCTAAATTTTTATTGAGCATTATATTGTTGAATCATGTCTTTCCCATTTCATATTAACAAAAATAAATAAATTAAAAACCAACCTTAAATCATAGTTATAAATATAAAAATTTATTTTATTACAAACATTTATGCAAAACTTACATAATAATAATAACATACATATAATACAAAACCTACATAATACAAAAAATTATACACATAAATAATAACACATAATGTACAAAAAAATAAAGAAATATGAAAATAAGTGCTTAGGATTAATAGAAATACTTACAAGAGTAAACGGGATGATAAAATAAAGGAAATAAAGAACAAATGGTACTTTGTAAGTGAGAAAATAGGTATAAAAATTTGATTATTTCGCTCAAAAAAATAGGCGATCTAGTAGATAAATTGGAGAGGAAGAAAACCCACTTAACGGCGCTGGAATTAGTAGTTGTAGGTGGCCGAAAAATGAGATAGAGTGGAAGAGTGTCAGTCGGTTTTGGGTTTTTAAGAGTAATGTAGCATCGGTTGACACGTAGACGTAGTATCAATCCTACGTGTCAACCGACGCTATCCAAGTGTAGCATCAATTGACGGTTGACACGTAGAACTGACGCTACATCCTACGTGTAGCGTTGGTTCAACACATCAATCGACGATATAATCTATGTGTTTTAAGTAGGTTTTTCTACAAACCAACTTTAAATTCATTATAAGTCGGTTTTCTCCAAAAACTAACTTTAAATCTCAACTTAAATGACACCTTTTGTAGCAATGTACATGTCAATTTTTTGGCACCATTGTTAGGGAGTTTAATACTTATAACGAATATCAATAATGGTTACCAATATACTATTTTAGATCTTTTAATTTATTTTTTAGTATTTTTGTTACATTCCTTGGTTGATAGGTGAATATATTGTACCTCGTGATTTAAAAATAGAGATAATCTTACTCCATTTTAAGAGGGCATAGTTAGCATAACATCAATCATAGGTTATGGTAGAATAAGGGGATTAATAAGTTGTTGTTCTCCCTAAACCTTTAAGAGATTTTTTAGTCCCATAAGTAGATAGAGCCTAATCATCTATCAATACACCAAGCATTAACACTAATAATTTTGAACTCAAATCATCTATCAGTTAGATGGTGTAGGCAAACCCATTTAGAGGGTTAGTCAACAATGACCCAAATCTTCACTTGGCTTCATTATGGAAAATCTATGAAACCTTCAAGATGAATGGTGTCTTTGACGATATAGTTCATCTTTTCTTGTTTCCTTTCTTATTGAGGAACAAAGCTAAGGCTTTGTTACAATTTCTACTCACTAAATCGAGCAGTACATGGGATAAATTGGATTCTTAGGAAATTACTTCCCATCTTCAAGGACTACTAAGCTCAAT
Organism: Hippophae gyantsensis; assembly: GCA_030763125.1. Lineage (NCBI taxonomy): Eukaryota > Viridiplantae > Streptophyta > Magnoliopsida > Rosales > Elaeagnaceae > Hippophae > Hippophae gyantsensis. The sequence goes on along the minus strand of CM061031.1, from coordinate 48,742,666 downwards.
AATGACATCACACCTTTTTGGAAATTTAAAGTGGAATCATTTTACCAAGCTTGGTAGCACTTTAAGGAGCTATTAAGAAGATGCCCATACCATGCTCTTCCTACTTGGCTGCAAGTGCAAACACTCTATAACGGTTTAATGAGGCATCCATAAACCATAATTGATGTTACAATTGGGGGAGGTTGAATGAATAAAATCAAAGAGGAAGCCTTTGTATTACTTGATGAGATGGAATTCAACAATTGCCACTGTCCTGTGAAAGGCTCAACTTAAAGGGAATGGCTGGAGTAGTAGATGTAGACACCACAACAACATTATAAACTCAAATAAATTCTTTACAATTAAGTTTAACTAAGGAGTTGGATGGTGACCCTAGGAGGGTAAATATGGTACAAAGTCCATTCGTGATGTTTGATTATTGCAATAGGCCTTATTCTATTGAAGCTTATGGGAACCTTCTTGAAGTAGTAAATTATGTCAATAATTAAAACCACCAAGAAAACCCATACTCAAAGACATAGTACCCACGATGGAGAAACCAACCAAATTTCTCTTAGAACAATTACACAAATCAAGGTGGTAATAAAGTCAACCATCAACCCTTCCCACCACCAGCCTATGAACAACCATAAGCCTAAGAGAAGAAGCCACCTAATGAGCACAACATAACTTCCTTAATGGTGATATGAAAGACTTCATCCATTCAGTAAATAAAAAAGTGGATTGCCTAGAGTCCATTCATAGTGCTTCTATCCAAAATTTTGATATCCAAATGTAGCAATTTACCCTAGCCATAAGTCAAATGCCTCAAGGTAAATTTCCAAGTAACACATAAGTGAACCCAAAAAGAGAGAGTAAAGAGAATTTCAATGCCATATCCTTGTGGTGTGGTAAAATATTAGAGGAGAAAAAGGAAGCTCAAAAATATAAGGAGGAAACAGTGGATAGAGAGTGAACGACAAAGGAAGTGATTCAATCGAACAAGAGTAATCTCTACACACCCACCATACCCTTCCTTTAAAGACTACAAAAACAAAATCTAGACAAGTAGTTTTCCAAATTCCTGGATATCTTTAAAAAGCCACATATAAACATACATTTGCATATACACTTGAACACATGCATTCATATTCCATATTCATGAAAGACATACTATCTAAGAAAAGGAGGCTCGGAACATACACTTTTGGCAAGGCACTCTATGACTTGGGTGCTAGCATTAACCTTGTGATAATATCAATTTTCAAGATATTATGGGTTGGTTGCTGAAACAAAATTGACATGAAATGCCGATCTTGCAAATAGTTTTGTTTTATATATGTAAAACTCTCGCAAGTGCTCGAATCATTTTATAGAGACAAGTATACTCCCAAGGTCTATCTAAAAAAGGAATATATGTGACTTTTAATTTATTATCCAAAATCCTAAAAATGAAATTAAATCCTACACATTTTGCCACGATATTTTGGTTTGTTTGTTTCCCAATCTAAAAACATAAAAATAAACATAGATATGGATTCAATAAACAATAATGCAAATTTTTATCATTTATAATAGTGGAGTATTTAAGGATATAATAATTAAGTTAATTATGCTTGCTCATATTATTTAGGTTATGAAAGATATAAATTGATATTTATTGATTATGTCTTTTTTCTATGAATACTAACTTTGGTGGCGTTCGATATTCTTTTTCAATTAAACAAATCAATTAAAACCTATGGGTAGGGTCAATAATTAATTTGGTTAATTAAATTAATTCCTTTTTTCTAAGAGATTAAAAATGAACCATTTAAATACCACCTTTGGTGGGTTTAGACATTTTAAACTTTATTTAAGGTGTCAAAAATAAACCTAAGAATTTAATTATCCGAGTACTAACTTTTAAGTTTTAAAACCATTACTGAAAATATGTTGTTAATACATTTTCGAATAATAATTCTTATAAAAAAATTTTGAAATAGAGCTTTACTCTATCTACCGGTCGATTGTACCAACAATAAAAGAGCACTACTCTAAATCTAACTGGATAATTGAACCTTAAAATCTAATTTTCAGATTTAAGTTTGTAATGTAAAATAATATATTTCTCTCTAACATCCTTAATATAAAATCTTGAATAAAAAAAATCAATTTATTTTATAAAGATGTTTTACCTATTTAATATTTCGCAAGCATAACAACGTTATTATTATATCATATTTACAAACCACCAGCCATGTTAAATTTAATTACAGAAAAATTAAACATAACATATAAGAATAAAACATAAAAAATAACTGTAAAGTATTCATTTTAAAATTATAACTCAAAAGAATCTTTGTAGAACTTTGATGCTAATTCTGTTATTGGAAAACCTCCAAAACGATTTGCATTTTTGTTTATTGAATCAAAAACTAAAAATATATAAAAACATAAATATTTCTTCTCAAAAGAGAAGAACTCTAAAACTAAAATCTAAAAAAAAAACTTTCTAGAGAGAGAAAGAGCTAAGAAAATTGTGTGTTTTTTACAAGGGAAAAATGATCTTTTTATAGGTGAAGAAAAGGTAAAAAAAAGTGGAAAAAATAATTTGAAAATGGGTGTTGGATATGTTTTGGATAGCCTAACATGTGTGTGGGCTGAGGTGCACATGGTTAGGCACTGACGCCAATAGATGGGCACAGAGGCACACAGTTGGTACGGATTGGGAGAGATTTTCGGTGTGAAATATGCACAGCAAGTGTGAGGCTTAACGTATTGGGGAGTGGAATGTGAGAGGCTTGGTGGATTGGGGCATGGAATGTGCATGACGTGAGTGGATGTGCATGGGACATGGCAGATACGCTCGCTTCTCGGCTGATTCACACATTGTTTTTACCTTTTTGACCCATTTTGTTCAATTTTTCCATTTCTTTGACTTTTCCTCATTTTTTCTAATTATATTTGTGATGTATTGCCTCCAATATTTTTCTTCGAGTCTTTAAATTAGTTTTGAACTAAAATATCTGAAAAATAATAACAATACTCGTGATTCCAAAAAGACAAATTTATATAAAAATATGATAAAATTATACAAATATAAATCTATTTAATCAATTAAATTACATTAAATTATGGTAATTTTAGTACTTTTTAAGCACTCATCACAACCCACAACTAGCTTCTTACTATTCCCTTAGCAAGAGAGGTGGTAAAAAGTAAAATAAAAACTAAAAGTTAAACTATCATAAATCATTTTCGTGGATTGACACGATTTCATTTAGCGTATATAACAAGCCTTTAAACCCCTAGGTTTCCCTAGTGGACGAGTTTAAGCCTCTTAAGGGTTTTCGGTAATGATACCCACAAACATTAACAAAAAATGAAAACAAAATAAAACAAATAAAATAAGAAGTTAACTAAAATTTAAAATAAAGTAAAACGACTAAAATAAAATAAAGAAATGAAATTAAAAAATATATCATGTTTATAATCTCTTTTAAATTTCATAATTAAAATCTAAGGCATAAGTTATTTTCAACTTATTAAAGAGTCATAGTTTATAATAATAATTACTTGAAAATTATTTTCATACTTCATTTCAAAAATATTTTAATTTAAATTTATCCAATTTTCATGGTAAAAATTTGAATTCGCTTCAACTCTATCCTTATAAGTTAATACTCTGAAAAAATTAAATCCTATGGGTTCAAGCACTCATTCTAAGGTTTATGTGAATAGATTTTATATTTAGAAATGAACTAATAAGTTAGCATACTTATAAAAGAAGAAAGACTCAAAAATAGTGCACAACTTCGATCTCATGGAAGGAATCAAATGTATAAATTATAAAGATATCATATATATTATTTTCATGAATCAATCAAATTCATTAAGCAGAAATTTCAAGATATATGCCTTTTAGAAGTGTAAGAAAATTAAATGCAATGACTTCAACGAAATTATTTCCTGTAACTTTCTTTTGTAATTAATATTTTCTCACAACTTTGTAAGCTATATGGGTCATAGTGTATAGATTATATTATATATTCTTTATCTCTATATTTTCTTAAGATATTTTCCAACTTTTTTTGAAGAGTAGACCCATGTACAGATTGTAGATTTTTGTAGGATTTTGGTGAGTGGTTAATTTTGTGGCTTATATAATTGATTTTGGTTTAGGTAACCCTAGATATGTCTCTTTTTGGTAGAAGTCATGCACGAATGAGATAAAAGCATATACTATCAATTTCTACTGAAATAATTTAATCTAAGCAAATGAAAAATAAATATACGACACTATATTAAAATGAGAAAATTCATACATTTAATGCTAATGCCTATAGAGATCATCTAAAAAATTGAAGAAATAAGAAATGTCTTTGGAGTAGAAAAAATATATGTCACTCAGAATAAAGAAAATTAGGCTCAAATTATATCTCACAAGGGTAGTCTCCATTATTTGATTCATAAACACCAATTTTTGGTTTAATATAATTTCCACATCTTATCAAGAAATACTAGTTATAACAAAAACAAAGTAATTACCATATACTCCATGATATGTTTTTGGAAATTAATCTAATAGTGCAAAAAGACTTAATCATCATTTTGAATTTAATTCTAAGACATGATCAATTTTTGTGAAATTTTTAAAATCTAATCCTAAAATTCTAAAAATTACTAAACCACACAAAGAAAATAAAATCAAATTCAATAAAAATGAAAATGTGAACATAAAATTTTTGAAATTAACCATGGAAACTTTTCACCACCCCCAACCTAAAACTTACATTTTCCTCAATGTAATAATTGTAAATTAAAGATAAAAAGAAAAAAGAAGAAAAGTTACCTATTTTCTAAAAATGTTCAAGTATTGATGGAAAAATGCAGGTGCATCCATCATTTTCATCATTAAAGGTCATATACACAGATCGTTGTAAATTTCTTATATCTCAAAAACATAAATTTAGTTTTAACAATTCTAAAATTATTCACATGCAATTAAACTAAAATAAATAAAAGAAAATAACCTAAAATGATGTGTTGCTTCCCATCTAGCGCTTAATTTAACATCTTAGTAAGAGGTAACTTAGCAGATTTCATTTCAAATAAAATCAATGCCCCTACATCATTGAGTCTACCAAACCTACTAGTAAACTCAATAATCCCATAATTAAAGGTTTAGGTAAAGGGTCAAGGTAAGGTTCTTATTTGCTTAACAAAAGGTCATGGGACCTCAAAGTCCAGCTTTCTTGATAGTCTACTAGGTCTATCCATAAGGATATCCTACCTAGCATAAACTTATAAAAGCATAATTTAAAATCACCTATCAAGTATAAAAATAAAAATATAAAATGAATATACAAATATATTACTTGTTTGTACATAGAAGTACTAAACATGTAGAAGTTAAAACAAATAAATGGCACAATGATATACATGTTAGCAAAATAAAATAAATTAAATTAAGTTAGCATACAAAAATATTAAACATGAAATAAATAAAAGAAATAAAGATTCATGTAAAAGAAGGTTAACAAATAAAATAAAAAAATTGAAATTTAAAAGAAAAACAATTGGAAAAATAATTAAATAAATAAAAGAAAAGACAATTTAATTTAACTTTTTTTAATTTTTAAAAGATCTTTTACTTTTATTCAAATATTATTTTTATTTTTATTTTTTATAAAAATAAAAAATTTGAAATTTAAAATATCTAAAATTAATTAATAATCTAGATATTCTAAGATTTCAAAACAAAATCACAATATTTATAATACAAAAGGTTTTAAGATTTTGATAATAAAAATTTAAAAATGCTATTCCTCCCTAGCAACGGTGTTAAAAACTTGATGCTTGCAAAGGATATCTTAATTTTTGGCTTTACAATACAAATATAGCAAAACCTTGATGTGCCAAAATTAGGCGTATAAATTTTGTATGATTTATAAAATAGCTCACAAGTGCATGAATCACTTATAGAAAATGATAAATATACCTCCATGACTGGTCTATAGAGGAATAATTTATTTTTTAAATTATTCAACAAATTCTTAAAAATAAAAAATAAAAACCTGAACATTCTGTTACGATTATTTTGGTTTGAGATCTAAACTAATGACATAAAAATAACGATAGATTCAACAAACATTTAGGCAATTTAGCATCAATCATACGATGGAGAATTTATGAGATATATTAGCTAATGAATTATGCTTGCTCAATATTAAGTAGGTTATTAAAAATACAAATTAATATGTTGATTCTACATTTTTTTTGTAAGAAAATATCCTAAATCATGAATCATTTTTTTTTGTTAATAATAAACTAATCAATATCCTCAAGTAGGACCTACTAATTAGGTAATTATTAAATTATGTTTCTTTTCAAGGAGATTAAAAAACCATTTAATTTGGATCCTTGGGTGGGGCCTGACAATTTAAACTATCATCAAGGTATCTAAGTTATGATTATGATTTAAGTATCTAAAAATTAACTTTGAGATTTTAAAAGTATTATGAAGGATATGTCATCAATATATCCCTCATTAATAATTCTTATAAAAATCTTTGAAATAGAGTTTTCTAAGTCGGATCCAGAATATTTCATCTAACATCAAAAAGTTGACTATAAATCAAATTCAGATAATAAAATATTAAATCTAAATCTTGTTTATTATGAAAAAACTTCATCAATATATTTTTCTTTTACAAAATTTCTTTTAATCATGATGAAGAAATAAAACATAATCCATTTTATAAAAATGTTCAATCTACTTTAATATTTAAAAAGCATAAAAATATTACTAATATCCCATTTTATTTATTACCAAACATGTATATATTAATAAATGATAAAGAAATTAAACATAGCATGTAAAACAACACATAAAGATAACCCAAAAAGAATACATTTAAATATACCTCAATAGAAATTTAGTAGTCTTTATGTTCTAGAAAATATCCAAACATAATTGTCGTAGTGTTTATTGAATTGAAAATAAGCCTATTACATAAACTAAAATTTGTTCAACTCTCGATTGAGAGAAGAACATAAAACTATTAAAAGAAAAGTTAAAAAGCTTAGAGAGAGATGATAAGGATGAGAAGGGGTGAGGGCTGATTAGTAAAATGCAAACAAGGTCTTATATATATGTGCATAAAAGGAGAAAAATAAGGATCAGAAGTCTTATGTTGCGGCACATAATTCTTTACACTACGGAACACACAAGCTATTACATGATTAGGACTCGATCCAATTAACCCATACTGTGACACAAAATATTTTCATGCCGTGGCTCATACAAAATCTAGGACATGTTATATTCAACCAAGGACATGTTAATTCCCAATGAAAGAGCTCCTAATTAAGTAAGGAGAGCTAGAGTATATGAAATAGAATCTAGCACTAATATTCAAATGTAGCTTACTCAAATGATGAAACAAGTTATTCTTCTTATAGCATATACCACCACAAATAAAGAACAATGTGGTATGTGTAGTAATTTGGGATAGTGGTGAAATCTGATACCATTAAGGAGAAGCTAACTTTGGATCCATGCAGGCCAATGTGTTGGGAGGATACCAACCAAGACCAAGATATGAATCCAATGCTAATACTTATAATCCTGGATGGAGGAATCATCATATTTTCTCATGGAGGTAGAACAACCCTCCTTTTGTCTAAAGTTCAAATCCACTTGGCCAAAATTTCCACTTACAAATGCAAAGGAACCCTCCTAACAATCCAAATTTAAAGGAAAACTTGAATTAATTAATTCAAGTTAGGAGAGACAACCAAGCATGAACTAACCAAAGGTTGAACTCTATAGAGATTTTCATTAAGAAGATGTAAGTACAAATGGAACAGTTAACTGAGCACTTGCAAAAGCAAGGCAAGGAATAGTTTCAAAGGTGAGATAATCAACAAACTCAATAATGAAAGGATATTGGGTTTATAAAAAGATGAAATCCCCTAAGCAAGATGATAAAAATTAGTTCTAGATAAGAGGTAACCCATGATTTTATTTTATTGCTTTTAATTTATTTAATTTATCATTTTATTGTTATCTACTGTGTGATTATTTTATTTTTTGTGGTCATTATGTGTGTCTATTATATATATATATATATATATATATATATAAGGATTGGAAGTAAATTTTTAAACAAGTTTGTTTTGCGTTGTGGCATCATTTTTTTTATTTCAAAATAGTCTCAAGTTTAAACATTCATGCCAGAGTATGCTTTCACCTATACCGCAACATGGAGGTTTTGTTCAAAATTTGAGATGACATTAACACTTTGGCACTGTGGTCCATATAGAATTTCTAAATACAAAACCTCCCCAAAGCAATTTTCTCTCACTTTCTCCCATTTTTTCATAAACCCTAACTTTCTCTCCCACCAAACACTCCAATTACCCTCAAAATATCTCCTTTCCTTAATAAGTTTTGAAAATCCTTCACAAAAAATCACTTTCCTAGCAATCCCTTACTCATTCAACAAAGAAACTTTCAAAAATTTCAAACAATATCAAGAAATCTTCATCTTCAAGAGGGGTTTACTTCATTGTCTTCAATCCATAACAACAAAAAGTAAGTATTCATAATTTTTTAGAATTTAAGTCTTTAAATTAAATTCTCTAAATTTGTGATGCATTTGTGATTTTTTAAAGAGTTTCAAAAACCCTAACTAGGATAAGGAAGGGTTAGGAAAAAATTGGTATAATATATGCTATTATTTAGATTTGTTATGAACCTCTTAGATATTGTTTAAGTTTTGAAAATAGCACCAAAAAGGAGTAGGAAAGGAAAATATTTTTTCCACTTATGAAGATTATGATAAGACTAAATTTCCTAGTTTGAAGCCAAAGTACGCTTTGAAATAGTAGCAAAAGTGAACAAAGTATTCATACCTAAGAAGGAGATGGATTTTTATTCTGGATGTGAAGGAATTATGAATGTTATAGAAGTTCTAGGATGGATAATGTTGGTAAAAGAACCAGTGGCTGCTATTGAATCCGTTGTTTGAGAATTTAATACTAACCTTCCCAACGTTATTGATAATGTAGTTAAAATATGGGATATACTCATCCTACTCAAGAAAAATGATATAAATACTCACTATATTTTTGTTAATAATGGAGAAGGTGAGTATAAGCATTATTTTGAATAATGATGACAATACTACAGTAATTGAAATCTTAACTATTCAAGTAATAAATGTATATCTGGACTAGTGATAAGTATAAGGGATTTGAAGAAAAGTATTTGGATAAAATTTCTCTAATTTGGCAATACTTTTTCATTCAAGATTAATGCCCACCAGATATTATGGTACTGTTGATAAAGAAATGGTTGTTTTACTATATGCAACTACATCCAAGATGCCTATGGATATAGGGAATATAATTTCAACAAGGTAAAATTATCTACAAACAATCATCATTTGAGTTTCTTTTCCCTCGATTAAACACTACTTTATGTAAGAAAGTAGGAGTACCTCACTCAAAACGTGACATTGTTATTTATTTTGTTTTATTTTTTTCATGTGAACATTATTTAGAATTGATAAATTTTATAACTATATTTTGAAATTTATAAGAAGTACATAGTTTTCTATCTGTGTAATATTTATATTAATGAATGCACTTGCAATTTTATACAACTCTTGAACATGATCAAAAAATGGGTAACTTTTCTATCTATTACTCTTTATCTTTAATTTACAATTGTTACATTGAGGACAATGTAAGTGTTAGGTTGGGGGTGGGAAAAGTTACATTATGGAATTGTGCTTAAATGAAATTTTTATATGTTCTCATGTACACTTTTTAATATTGTTTTTACTTTCTTTTTTTTATGCTTTAATTTATTTTTATTATTTTAGGAAATTTTTGGATAATTTTAAAAAACAAATTTACAAAATTATCATGTCTTTTAGATAATTTTGATAAAATGATTAGTATTTCATTATAAAATGTGGAAATTATAATAAAATCAAAATCGATGTTTAGGAATCAAATAGTGGAGATTACATTATGAGAATATATTTTGAGCCATTATTTTCCATTTCTGAGTGATGATATTTTTTTATACTCCTTTAAACACTCTTCTTATAAATTTGAAATTGATAAATGATCTCCATATGTCTTTGCAATAAATGTTAATATTTTTACATCTAATAAAGTTTCATATTTGTTTTTATTACTTAAATTGAATGACTTAAGTAGAAATTGAAAATATATGTCATTCTCTTTATTCATGCATGACTTGTAAAAGACACACATATATGGAGTTACCTAAACTAATAAAAGAGACAAAGCTAGAAATTAGCCACTCACTTTATCATTCAAAACATGTACAATTTATACATAGGTCTTCTATCTAGTATATATAATAATAATAATAATAATAATAATAATAATAATAATAATAATAATAATAATAACAATAATAATAATAATAATAATAATAATAATAATAATAATAAATAAATAAAAATAAGAAAAAGAGAGAAAAAATGAACAATATAAACCAAATATTATGATCTAATATCCTTCAAAGTGTGAGAACTAGTTAAATACAAAAGAAAAATATAAGAAATAATTCCCCAAGAAATTATTTGCATTTTTTCCATCTCCTAAAGGCATATTACTTGAGACTTTTATTTGATGAATTTGATTGATGTATGAAAATAATATGTGATTTCTTTATAAAATCCTTTCATTTGATTTCTTTTATAAGATCAATATTATGCACTATTTTGAGCCTTTTTTTCTTTAAACATAAGCGAAACTATTAGTTCATTTATATACTTAAATTCTATTCGTATATACCTTTGAATGGGTGTTTGAGCCAATAGGATCAGTATCATTGAGAGTATGCCTTGTGAGTTTAGAGTCAAGCAAATTTATATTCCTAACATTGATATTGGGTAAATTTATTGTTGATACATTTTTTATTTGAATACAAAAGTGATTTTCATGTAATTATTATAATAAACACTGAATGTTTATAATTAAAATAACTTATGCTTTGGATTTTGATTATAATCATAGAAAATAATAAAAAGCATGAGAAATTTTGTTATTCTTTTTTTTTTATTTTTCTACTTTTTTTAAAAAATTTATTTGTTTATATATTGTTTATCTGTTTTTTTTTATTTCTTCTAATTTTGATGTTTATGGGTATCATATCTAAAAACTCTCACAAGAGTTAAACTCGTCCACTAGGGCAACCTAGAGGCTTAAAAGCTTGTTGTATATGCTAAATACAACCATGTCAATCTATGAAAATGATCTATGAGATATTAAAGATGTTGTTACAGTTGTGAAATATTAAAGTAGATTAAACATATTTATAAAATGGATTAAGTTTTATTTCTTCATCAAGATTAAAACAAAATTTGTAAAAGAAAAATATATTGATAAAGTATTTTTCATAATAAAAAAGACTTAGATTTAAGATTTAATTATCCAGATTTGATTTAGAGTTAACTCTTTGATGTTAGATGAAATATTCTGGATCTGATTTAAAGAACTCTATTTCAAATATTTTTATAAGAATTACTATTGAAAAATATATTGATGATGTATCCTTCATAATAGTTTTAAAATCTAAAAGTTAGTTTCAGATACTTAAATCATAAACCTAAATTAGATACTTTGATGAGAGTTTAAGTTATCAGGTCCCATCTAAGGAGGCAAATTAAATGGTGTTTTAATCTCTTTGAAAAGAAGTAGAATTTAATAATTAATCAATAGTAGGCCCTATACGAGGATATTGATTAATTTATTATTAACAACAAAAATGATCCCTACCTTAGGATATTTTCTTACAAAAAAGTAGAATCAATAGTCTTAATTATTATTTTTGATAACCTATTTAATATTAAGCAAACATAATTAACTCGCTATTATATCCCATAAATTCTCCACTACATGATAAATGTTTAATTGCCTAAATAGTTATTGAATCTATCATTATTTTTATGCCATTAGTTTAGATCTCAAACCAAAACAATCATGACATGATGTTTATGTCTTTATTTTTTATTTTTAAAAATTTGTTGAACAATTTAAAAACCACATGATTCCTTACTTATTATTTTCTATAAGTTATTCGTGCACATAGAAGCCATTTTATAAACCATAGAAAATCTGTATGCCTAATTTTGACACATTATGTTTTTGGTATAATTGCAAGGTAAAATCGACAATAACCTTATAAACTAAGATAAGCTTTTCAAGCATCCACTACGAAAAAAATAAATCTATTCATAAAGACCAAAAAATAGTGGTGTAATTTAAATTTTAATCTAGTTTTCAACAAAGTTGAGTTGGTCACTTGATTCCTATTTCAACAAACTTACATCACAATAATTGCATGGGCATATTATGCATGAAAGGAAGCTCACAAAGCTCCATAATACATCAATCAAAACTCCAATTGCACAAATAGAGAAGCCAATAAAGTTCCACTGTGCATTTTACAAAGCTTCATGCATACTCCTTAATAAATCAAACAAAGCCCCATAAATGCACCAAAAAAAATTTATTTGACACAAAATGTTAAGACTTGAAAGCCAACTCATACTTCGATTAGACCAAGATAGGTGCCAATGAAGCTCTTAGGGATTGCATAGGAGCTTATAGTTTTCAAAGACAAATTCCCATGCAACTCTTTGATGCACTTTAAATCAAAAATAGAAAAGCTACTAAAGCTTCTCAATGCATTCTTTGAAGCACTAATCACATAAAGATGATGTCTACATAATATACTTGAGAGTGTCCATCGACCCTCAAACTAAAACAAAGTAAAACTGAATAGCTCCCCCACAGCTTCACAAAGTTGATAGAAGCTTTCCATATCCTCATAGAGCTCTTAGATCTCTCCCAATAATAAGATAAGGTTTCCAATGACTCTATCACAATCAAGGTATAATCGACATCTCCTTTGACCCTGTTCGTGGCTAAGAGGAGGCTTCTACAGCTTCCCAAGAACTCATCCTTATCATAAAATCTTTAGCATACCACATGGACCTACAAAGACCATTGGAACAGCTTGTAGCCTCTTAAGGACCTTTAAAGACTTAGGGGAATAACTCATAGATAATCATGGATAGAAATCAGTAGATCCAAAATTCAAATCATCCTCCACAATAATGCTTATCTACTAAAAATAATTATAGATCTTCCTCCAATAGGAACATGTTAGAATCTAAGACATGGTAAAGGGCCCTATGAGAGCTCTAATATGAAGCAACTTATCTAAATACCTGAATTATAGAGTATGAAGCTTCTATAGCTCCTTGACATTATTGAAAGCTTCTAGTGTACGTGACAAGAACTCCGACAACCATTTTGTATAATCCTTTAACTTTAATATAAAATATCACTTTCATAAGTCTCTTCAAGAATAAAAGAAGCTCATTTGCTTCTCTCAAGTGACAATTAAAAGCTCGAACCTCACAAGAGTAAGAATTGAAAAGACTCAAGAAACAAAAGCCTATAACTTGCAATTCTAAAGTTAGTAAAAAAATAATGTACCAAAAATTAGTAAGACAAGTCAAGTCTTTTGAATAAGGTAAAAAAATAACCTAAAATGAGATTCTCTTGAAGCTAAATGATGCACAAATTTTATATTTGATAGCTCGCAAGTGCACTAATCATTTTGTAAAAAGTGACAAGGATACTTCCAAGGTTGGTCTAAAAAAGAACTACGTGATTTTTAAATAATTCAAAAAAATTCTTAAAAATAAAAAAATAAACCTAAACATCATGTCACAATTGTTTGGGTTTTAAAAAGCCTATTCTATTGACATAAAACTAAAGATAAAATCGATTCAAAAAATATTAAGCAAATAAATATTTGACTCTAAGGATAATTTATGGAATATTATTTACTTAATTATATTTTCTCACATTAATTAGTTTATTAAAGATATAAGTTAATATTACTGATTTTTCCTTTTTTGCATGAAAATGGCTATAGGTGGGGCACATTTGTTTTTGTTAAAAAGAATCAATTAATATCTTTAGGCGGGGCCTATCAAATGATAAACATTAAATTATAACTTTTTTCTTATGGAAATATCAAGCCGTCTAAATCATTGCTTTAGTCCAACCATATAATTTAGATTTTTATTCAAGGTGTCAAAGTTGGAATTAAGATTGATGTATCTAAGAACAAACTTTCATATTTTAAATATATTATGAAAAATATGTCTTCAATATATTTTTCAATAATATATATTAGAAAAATCCTTGAAATAGAATATAAATACTAAATTAGATATAGATAATCAAATCCTAAATCAAACTTTCATATTTTAAATTTATTATAAAAAAATATGTCATCAATATATTTTTCTATAATAAATTTTGCATAAGTCTTGAATGAAGAAATATAACTCGATTTATTTTATAAAAATATTTACCTATATTAATATTTCACATGCTTAGATTTAATAAATGGCCAGTGAATTAAAAATAGGATTTAGTAAGATATATAAATTAATTTTAAAATAAAAGAATACATTTAAAATTTATACCTCAAGCATATCCTTCAAAGTACAAAATTTTCTATATCAATCTGTATATAGAAAACCACCTAACAGATATGCATATATTGCTTATTGAATCAAAACCTATTATATTGAAGTAAAAAAAATATAATCCTAAAAACTATAACAATTCAGAGAAAATTGTTTTAAAAACTCATAAATGATCTTGAGTTGAAATTGGAAAAATGCTACCAAAATGAGAGAAAAGTGGATCATGAGGTTGCACACTACGACACACTTATACCATCATCAAGGCATGTGTTGATTTAATACGTATTTAAATTACTATCAAATACACTCGTATCCTGGCACACATTAATCACCACCATGGCCTTTATTAAACTACGTGTTTGCAAATTTCTTTGTATTTCACCCCGTTACATTTAGTTGGAAAAAATGTAAGGCTTACATATGTTATTCTTTTATTCTTATTGGTTACAATTAAGTGGTTTTAGGTACATCTCTTCAAGTTCTTAACATTTCAATCATTTTGTATCTAGTTATACAAGACTCATCATAACCCAAAACCAATTTCTTGCTAGTCTCTTAGTAAGGAAGCAAAACAAACAAAAAGCAAAAAATAAAAGAAATAAAATTAAACTATCCTAAATCATTTTTATAGATTAACAAGGTTGCTTTTAACATACTGAACAAGCCTTTAAACCCCTAGGTTACTCTAGTGGATGATTTAAAGTCTTGTAAGGGCTTTTAGTGATGATAACTAGAAACATCAAACTAGATGCAAATTTAAAAGAAATAATAAAAAATAAACAATAAGAAAATAAGAACTAAAAATAAATTTTTTTAATGAAAAGTAACAAAGTAAAAATAAAAATACAAAATTTCTCATATTCTAGTCTCTTTTAAGTTCATAATTAAAATCCAAAGTATAATTAAATTAACATCCTAAACATTCATAGCTTATTGTAAGAGTTAGTTGAAAATTAGAAATTCATATTCCATATCAAAAATATGTCAATATTGAATTACCCAATTTTAGTGTTAAGAATTTGAATTCCCTTCAACTCTAATCCTCAGAAGTCATACTCTCAATAGTACACTGATCCTATAGGTTTAAGTACTCAATCAAAGTTATACGCGAAAAGAGTTTATGTAAAGAAATGAACTAATAAGTTTGCATATGTTCAAAGAAGAAAAGACTCAAAATAGTGTGTAACATTTGATCTCATGAAAGGAATCATATGATAGGATTTAGAAAGGAATCAAATATTATTCTCACTCATCAAGTTAGAATATCAAATACATGTATTTATAAATGAATGAAAATGCAATGACTTCAAGGAGATTTATTTCCTATCTTTCTTTTGTAATAATCATTTCTCACAACTTTCAAGAAATTTGATGGGTCATAGTATTTTGTTTATACTATTGATTTTTCTGTATTCTTTTTATACCCTATCTCTCTCTTTTTACATATTTTCTTCTTATTTTTTCAAGAGAGTAGCATACACTTTCAATTTCTACTTAAATCATTCAATTTAAAGTAATAAAAATAGGTATATGAAACTTTATTAGATTTAAAAATCCTAACATTTAATGCAAAACCCTATATAGATCATCTAGCAATTTGAATAATAAGAGAAGTGTTTAAAGGAATAGAAAAATATTATCACTCATAATGGAAAGATAAAGGCTCAAAATATTCTCACAAGGAAATCTCCATTATTTGATTCTTAAACACCAATTTTGGGATATATGTCAATTTCAACATTAAATCATGAAGCACAATTATGAAAAAAGTAAACTAATTATCACATAACTCCATGATATGTTCAAAATATTAAACTAATCATGCAAAGACTTAATTATTTGTTTAAAATCACCTAAAAGCATGATAATTTTTCAAGAAATTTTTTAAAATGATGCTAATTGTCCCTAAGCCAATAAATAAACTTCATTTAAAGAAATTAAATGAAAACAAATTAAAATAATTATTAATGTAAACATATGTTTTAATAAAAATTTGAAATTGCACTTATTGATCTAATGTAACTTTTTCGTCCCAATTAAGAATATACATTGTCCTCAATGTAACAAAAGAAGAAAGAAGATAAAAGTTACCTATTTGCTATACATGATTAAGAATTGATGTGGAAATTTAAGTGCATCCATCATTTTAATCATTTTAACCATATAGATCGAGTGTCGTTTATTTTCATACATCTCAAACAATTATATTTTAACAATACTAAATAAAATAAAGAAAGTTCACATGATAGGAAATAAAACAACTTAAAGTAAATTACATAAAATGAAAAATAACTTAAAACAAAACAAAATATATTAAATCTAAAAACAGAAAAGGTAAAAAAATAAAAATAAAATAAAAGTACATAAAAATGAAGCCGGAACAAAGTTAGAGCTCAATTCTCCATATCATTTGGTACCTTTTCAAATCAAAGAGTATTATTTAGGGTGAGAGAAAATTGGGATTGAGGAAGAAGAAGATAAAATTTGTATAAGACTACTTTGAAATGCTTATTGTAGGGATTTTAATTTGAAAATTCATTGCAAAAAAATAAAACCTAGCATATTCAAATAGGGCTCGTGTGTATATATATTTTCCTTCAACCCAATTGTATCCTAAGAGCCCTATGTTGTAGCTTGTAGAAAAATCATGCCGCAACTCAAATTTTGTTTTAATACTAAATAAATAACAAATAAATAAAATAAAGAGAAAAAAATAAAAAATAAAAAAATAAAAGCTAATAATATTAAAAGAAATAAAAAGAAACAATAAAAATAAAACAAAAGCTATTCCTTCCTATTACGGCACCAAAAACTTGGTACACATGCTTAGATTTAATAAATAATTAATAAATTAAAAATAGCATTTGCAAAGATACAAAAATTATTTATGAAATAAAAGAATACATTCAAAATTCATGCCTCAGGCATATTATTTAAAGTAGGGAATTTTAGTATCAATCTATATTTGAAAAACTCCAAATAGATATACATATACTTCTTATTGAATGAAAAACTACTATATTAAACTAAAAAGTACAAACCTAAAAACTATAACAATTTAGAGGGAATCGTTTTAAAAATTCATAAATGTTCTTGAGTTGGTGTGTCTAAAATAGTAAGAGGATTTTTATATAGTTGGAAAACACTACAAAAATATAGAAAAATGAATTTTGAGGTCGTACCTCACAGCACACTTGAACCACCGTCATGGCACACATTGATTTAGTACACGTTTAAATTACGATCTGATGCACTCATGCTGTAACACACATTAATTTGGTTGGAAAATATGTAAGGCTTACATTTGTTATTCTTTTAATCTTCTTGTTTGCAATAAGTGCTATCAGGTAGAATTCTTTAAGTGTTTATCAATTGAATCATTTTGAAGCTAGAAATACTTGAAAAACAACCAAACATGCTTGTGATTTTGAAAATATAGATTTGCTAAAGTAATAAAAAAATTATGTAAATACAAATCTATTTTGACATTAAAGTGCATATAAATCACGTAATATTTAGTGTTTTTTAAGCACTCGTCACTAAATGCTTTCAAAAACTCGTTTTAGTGAGGGGAACAAGCTGGAATACAAGCAAGTTATCAAAGCCAAGCTATATCAAAATGATGCTTCACACTTCTTCCAAATATCTCCCTAAGGCAATGTCTTGAAGCAAGATGTTGATCCAAAATCACCAATAACTTCTTTAGCAAAGTTATAGAAGCTATATGTATAATGTGAAAATCATTATCGTACCAAGTAAATCTAGGAATGAAGCCAGTCTTCAAAGTTTGATAAAGCAAGGACAATTTCTATACTAACGAATGACTAAATGAATGCCCTCTGACATGATTCAGAATACACAAGTAATCATGATCATGTACCAATGATAAGTAATTTTAAGAACTAGGATTGTTTTATTTATGAGAATGGTTAACAAAATATACTACTACTTTGAATCAATATTTAGTTCATGAATCCTAAATTACTGTCGCAATCTAGAATCATCCTTAACTTCTTAATTCAAGCTTGGGAAATGGAATTGTTTGGTTTAATATAAAACCAAATTTCTTTATATTTATAAAAAATCATAATATAAATAATTTGATCAAGATGAAGATTCAACTAAAAAATTTAAGTATAGATCATCAATCAATCTCAAAGTTTAGCTATTCAATGGAAAATTATCCATGAATTAGCAAAATTTCTTGAAACTTTAACAAAAGAAGTTGATAAATTTTTTATAGAATTATTCGAACCAAAACATTTTCATTTTGGGGTTCTCTGTGTTGTGTGCATCCATAGATCTACTAAGTATAACCATTTGCGCTAAGTATATCCATGCATATTTCTAAGTACATTCAATTGTCAAATAAAATCATAAGAAATCTCAAAAATTCTAGAAGATAAATATTTTTTCAATAAATACAAAATAAATAATTTTAGCTTATTATAATAATAAAATATACATAAATGTAAAGGAATTGATATCTAAAAATGTATATAATATATCACTTATCAAGCTCCCTCACATATACTCTTTGCTAGTCTTCGAGCAAAGTCAATATCCATAATTAGGAGAATAATTTTTTTGACATTTTATCTTTAGGGTTTAACAATATTATGGTTTCATTCTAATAAATATTAGATATTGTCTCTAGTCATACCTTTTTTATTGTACAATAATCAAGCCCAAAGTGTGTGTGCGTGATGTAGTATCAATTAGCAATAGTCAAATCATTTAATATAACATGGTGAAAAATTATTTCTCCTTATAAAATATCACTACTCTTTTTAAAGTTGAATTTGATACTATAGGATTTTCCTTAAAATTGTATCTTCACTCACCAAAAGTATTCCATAAAAACAAAAATCTTTCATTTGGTTATAATATGTGGCTGTGTTTTTTGGTTCAATCAAATGATAGGAAAATTTTAACAAAAGTTCACGAGTCCATAGAGTAAGGGAAAGAGAACTATAAATAGTTCTATCATAAGACCAATTATGTCAATCAAATAGGGTCAAATTTTATTTTTTGGACACAAATCTCATTATTGTCTTCTTTTCTTTTATTTTGGAACTTTAAAAAAAATAACACAACCCTTTTTATAATTTTTTTCACTTGTCCACTTAGTATTATTTTATATATATTTATACTTTTTTCGTCGTTCTCTTATTTTTTATTTTTTAAGAAACATATTTTAGTAGGGACTATTTATGTATGTTGGATATTTAATCAATTATAGCACAATTGATACTCTTAAATCTTATTCTAGAATTTTCATAGACTCTACTCTCTTTTTGTGCAATTCTAGTTATTCTTAAGCTATAGGGTATGGCCAATGTATTTGGTCCAAAAGGTAATGAGTTTTAACAAAGAATGGCTCATTTAGGCTCGAATTGGTTTTCTAAAAGCATTGTTCTTGAAAGAACAACAATATTAAGGGTAGGAAAATTTAGCCAAAGAAAGTAATCCTGAGGCCTTAACCATTTTTCAAGTAATAAATTTAGCATTTGCTTTGATAAACTTAGAGAAAATATCTTGATACATATTCTTATTCATTAAAAATTTAGGAAAGTTCCAAGGGATTCACAACAGTTTTCACAAGTTCCATATGAATTCTTCTATCACAATATTGAGCAAAATTATCATAAAGTTACCTTCACTTAGGAACAAATTCAAGACTCTATCCATATTCATCATCAATGCAAGAAAATAAAGAGAGAACTAACACTGTTTAGCTAATTTCATCATCAATGCAAGAAAATAAAGAGAGAACATGTGATTGATTACAAGCTCATCTAGTAATCCTAACTATCCTAAGGAATGCAATAAATAAATACTAAAAATGAAGAAAAAAAAACTTATGGTACCTAGAGTATACTAATCCTAAAACATGTTAAACTAATAAAGTATAAAAAATAAAGATAGTGATGTGTTAACACTCTCCCACACCTAGTTCTTACATTTTCCTCAATGTAAGCACATGCATTTATATAATGTAAAAAGATAAGAAAGAAGGGAGTAGAAAGAAAATCTAGTGGGTTTCCTCCAAAAAAGTGTTTGGTTTAACATCCTTAGCCTGAATTTACCTTATGTGTTTCTTTAACCATCGAAATCTGTTGGTTTGTATAGAGTCACCTCTTCTATATTGATTGGTACAAAAGGTTCATAGTGCAGCTTCAATTTATGTATATTAACTTTGAAATCTTTGCTAGTATTTGGGCTTTGTATTTCAAGTGCACCATGAGATAAAACATTAGTATTAATAAATGGACCGACCCAATGAGAATGTAACTTACATGGAAACTTTTTAAGGCATGAATGGAATAAAAGAACTTTATCACCAATGGAAAATTCTTTCCTCTATATCCTACTGTCATGAAACACCTTTTTTTATCATTATAAACTTTTGAGCTTTCATATGCATCATTTCCAATTCCCTCTAGCTCATTTATTTGTTATTTTCAGTGTCTTCTGACTTCATCTAAGTCCATGTTACATTGTTTCATAGCCCAAAATGCTCAGTTCTCTAACTCAACTAATAGATGACTAGGTTTACCATACACCAATAGGAATGGCGGCATCCCAATTGGCATTTTATATTCATTTCTATATGCCCACAATGTATCATCCAATTTGAAGCTCTAATCATTTCAATTGGGTATAATTGTCTTTTCAAGGATGGACTTGATCTCTCTATTGGATTGTCCACTTGTCTGTGGGTGATAAGGTGTAGCGACTCTATGGTTGACATTGTACTTTTTAAGTAAGTCCCAAAAAGTCTTATTGTAAAAATGTTGTTTAGCATCACTAATGATAGCTTTTGGGGTTCAAAACCTATAAAAGATGTTAGACTTCACAAAATTCACAACAACCTTAGAGTTGTTAGCTCTAGTGGCTTTAGCTTCCACCCATTTAGACATATAATCCACAGCAAGAAACATATACATATAACTATAAGAAGATGGAAAAGGTCCCATGAAATCAATACCCCAAACATCAATGATTTCAATAATAAGAATTGGATTTTATGGCATTTTATTCCTAAGGCCTAAGTTAACTATTTGTTGACAACAATCACATGTGTTGCAAATGGTAGAGGCATCCTTGAACAATGTTAACCAATAAAATACTCTCCTTAAGACATTAAGAATGATTCATTTTACTCCAAAATGTCACCCCAAATGCATAATATTTACAAAAAGTTAGAGTATAAGTTAATTCAATGTTGTTCTGGGTAATGTTTCCAAAGGTAGGGGTCATCCCACATATATTGTTTAGCACCCTTCTTGAGTTTAGAATTGTTAGCTTGTGATAAGTCTTGTGGGAACTTTTTAGTGACCAAGTAATTCACTATATCTTCATACCAAGGAGTAAACAGTGTGGTCTCAAGTAGTTGCTCATCTGAAAAGTCTCCTCTTATAGGAAGTGATTCCTCAGAGAAAACCATTACTTTAATTCCTATCATATATGATGGAAATTTTTCATAAATAAAAAACCATAACTAAAATCTCATTCTCCATTATGGAGTAATTGTGTTGGGCATTGTTTAGAGCCAATGATGCATAATATATGGCATTTGGTAGCTTGCTAACCTTTTGTTCTAAAATAGCTCCAATTGTATCGTTACTAGCATTACACATAAACTCAAATGGTAGACTCCCATCATGTGGTTTAGTGATGGGTGTTGTGGTCAAAAGTTCTTTCAATCTTATAAATGCTTTGAGGCACTCTTCATTGAAAACAAATTTAGCATCATTTTGCAGAACTGCCATAATGGTCTTGTTATTTTTGATAAATCCTATATAAATCTTCGATAGAATCCTACATGATTAAGAAAATAATGAACCAACCTCACACATATGGAAGGTGATAAGGAACGAATAAGATCTATCTTAGATTTATCAATCTTTATTCCCTTAGATGATATCACATGCCCTAAAACTATACCTTGATCTACCATTAAATGGCATTTTTTCAATTAAGTTCAAGGTCAGTTTCTACACAGCTACTCTGGAAATAATGTAAGGCTTCTGAGGTAGTTATCAAATAAGTCTCCACATATAGTAAAATCATCCATAAACACTTCTATAATACTTTCTATATAATTGAAAAATGTACTTATCATACACCTCTGGAAGGTAGCAGGAGCATTACAAAGGCCAAATGACATGTGTCTATAAGCAAAGGTTTCATAAGGGCAAGTGAATGTTATCTTCTCTTTATTTTTCAATGAAATGACAGTCTGATTATAACCTAAAAAACCATCAAGAAAACAATAGTGAGTATAGCCTAATAAACACTCAAGTATTCAATCAATAAAAAGTAAAAGAAAAGGATCTTTACTAGTCATAGAGTTGAGCTTTTGAAAATCAATCAAATTTGCCACATGGTTTGAAGTTGTGTAGGAATTAAATCATTATTCTCATTCTTCACCACTATAACTTTTTACTTTTTTGTAACCACTTGGATTGAACTAACCTACTTGCTATCTGAAAGTGTAAAAATTACACCCACTTCTAATAGCTTGATGACTTCTTTCTTAACCATTTCTAGCATTTTCATATTCAATTGCCTTTGTGGTTTTCTTGTTGGTTTGGTCACATCTTCAAGTAATATTTGATGCATGCACATAGAGGCATTGATTCCCTTAATGTCATAGTTATTCACCCAATCATTGATTTGTATTCTCTAAAAGCACAGAGTAAGATCTCTTCTTACATATTGTATTGAAGAATGAACAAAGATGAAATATTGATAATCAAACATGTTTTGGAAGAATTGACCTAATAGAAAGTGGTAATAATTGTTGCATTAAGATATAACAGTCATGTGATTTCAATCCATAAATTTTCTTATCTGTGATAGACACAAAATTTCTTAAGTTGGATGAGTAACCATTAGAAACTTTCACACCTGCCAAACATTTACAAAAATCTTCCTTCTCTTTTGTTGACATTGTAAATGATGCTGGCGGCAAGTATGTTCAATTCTTATAATTTTCCACCCTTGGTACCAATTCAGGTCGTATTTCCTAGTTTCTTTAAATTCAGTCTTGCTTTAATTCCATCCTTTGCTTTTCCAGGTATATTAAGTAATGTACCAATCAAGCTCTCATATACATTTTTCTCAATGTGCATGAAATCTAAGATGTGAAAAATGTGTAGGTATTTCCAATAAGGTAGTTCCTAAAATATTGATTTTTATTCCAACAACCATGATCTACTAATTCAATAACATTTTCTTTTTCACCTCTTTTATTAGTTGACCTCTCTTGTCTCCCTCCATTAGCGAGTATTCTTTTTTTCATCATTCCATATCGTTTGAATGTCATACCATTCAATTGCCTTAATATCTAAACACCTCACAAAGGTCTTGGTGTAGGATTATGATCTTCTTCACCATTGAAGGGTTTCTTTTGGTATCTAAACTTGTGTCCAGATGGAAAAAATATTTTATATCTTCTATAAGCCATCTTTCATCCATAAACAAGATAAGTTGAAGAAGTTCCATCATTACAAATAGGGCATCCCATATAACCTTTTTTTGTATCTCCTAATAACTTCCCATAGGCAGGAAAATCATTAAATATCCATAAAACGACCACCCTCAAGTTAAAGTGTTCTTCTTTATGTGCATCGTAAAAATTTACACTATCATTCCACAACATCTTTAAATCATCTATCAGAGGCTACAAATATACATAAGTATCAACTCCGAGTTGTTTTAATCTTGAGATAAATTATATTAACATCATGAATTTTCTTTTCATACACAACCAAGGACGAAGGTTGTATGTTGCCATAATTACTGGCCAATAGTTATATCTACTACTAAGGGAACTGTGTGGATTAATTCCATTAGAAGCAATGATAAGAAGCAGATTGCGTAGATCAGATGCAATTTGGAGAATCATAAGGATGATGTAGCACCCCATCATTATATCGATTATCTGAATGCCAAGTTAACATCTTTGATGTCTCTTTAGTTTTGAACAACCTATGAAAGAGAGGAATCAAAGGAAACTACCAAAGAACCTTTGTTGGCACGCCTTTCTTAGGTGTTGTCTCATTTGTAGCATGCTACCATCTAGATTATTTACACATCGGACAATCATCTAATGCCTTATATTCTTTTCTATAAAGAATGCAATCATTTGGACAAGCATGAATCTTATGATATTCCATGCCAAATCAACTAAGAGATTTCTTCACTTCATATATAGATATGTTTCCTGATTGGCAATTCAATACCATCAGGAAACATATCTATTATTACATTTAGTAATTCTATGAATCCCTTGTCAGGAAAACCATTTTTTTCCTTCACATTGTACAAATGAATCAATCCCAATATTTTAGTGTATTTCTTGCACTCTAGATACAACAGTTTTTTGCATCTTTTAGAACTTTTTTAAAGGTTTTGGGATCATCCTTAATGTAATTCATTTTCAACACCATGAAACATATTTTTTGTCTGTACATTATGATAAGATGTATTAAATCCACTCACATTCTTATTTATCTTTTCCCTATAAGTATTATCAATATTTTCTCCATGATAATACCAACATTTATAACTCAAAAGAATACCACTACGGATAAAGTGATACTTAACCTCGTCAATATCATGAAATTTCTCATTTTTACATTTAACACATGGGCATCAAATCATACTAATTTCATTATTACAATTTCTACAAGAAACTTTCAACTTCAGAAATGTAGTCCTGCTCAATTCTACACTTTGACATCCAAGATTTGTCAGTTTTCTATTAATGACATTAAGCATATTAAATATGTATCCAAAGAATATATTTAAAATATTATAATATATAAATTTCCTAATTATTAGAATATCTATCAAAATATCATATAAAAATAATTACATAAAAACCAAATATAACAAATATATAATATTAACAATATACAATATATAATAATTTATATATATAAATGCATGTAATTAATAATAATACATATTTTATACATATATATATATATATATATATAATAATAAATATTAATAAACCCATTATACATTATATATATATATATATACATTATATATATATATATACATTATATATATATATATATATATATATATATATATATATATATATATTTCTTGTACATATAAATAATTTTCCAAAATTTTAAGTTTAAAATAAATTAATATATGTCAAACACCTAAATACATAAAGTTATTAAAATAAATAAACGAATAAAAATACCTTATTCTCTTTTAAGCTTGAATAAAAATACAAAACCTACATAACAAATATTTATACACATAATATACAAAAAATAAAAAATATGAATAATAAGTGTAAAATAATTCATAGAAATACTTACAAGAGTAAATGAAGTGACAAAATAAAGGAAATGAAGGAAATGAAGAAAAAAAGGTGTAGAATCGATGTGTAGCATCAGTTGACATGTAGAACCGATGCTACATTGTACTTTTAGCGTCATTTCTACGTATCAACCGACACTACATTTTTAATTTTTTAAGTCAGTTTTTCCACGTACCAACTTAAAATTCATTATAAGTTGATTTTCTTCAAAAGTTGACTTTAAATCTCGACTTAAATACCCCATTTTGTAGTAGTGTACATAGTTGAAATCATAGATGCTATTATCCCAAGAAGTGTGTCTCCATATCCGAAGTAAGTATATTTAAGCTATTGTAAGAGAGGTTTGAACTCCAAGGTGGGTGCCTCCACAATATAAGAGTAAATGAAGTGACAAAATAAAGGAAATGAAGGAAATGAAGAAAAAAGGGTGTAGAATCGATGTGTAGCATTAGTTGACATGTAGAACTGATGCTACATTGTACTTTTAGTGTCAATTCTACGTATCAACCGACACTACATTTTTAATTTTTTAAGTCTATTTTTCCACGTACCAACTTAAAATTCATTATAAGTTGATTTTCTTCAAAAGTTGACTTTAAATCTCGACTTAAATACCCCCTTTTGTAGTAGTGTACATAGTTGAAATCATAGATGCTATTATCCCAGGAAGTGTGTCTCCATATCCGAAGTAAGTATTTTTAAGCTATTGTAAGAGAGGTTTGAATTCCAAGGTGGGTGCCTCCACAATACAAGGCAAAATTTTCTCATTAAACATGGAGAGAAAAATATATAGTAAAGACTGTACTTTGGGTTTATCTCTAGAGAAGAGTTAAGAGAGGCGACATTTCCTTCAATTTTTCTACTCTATCAATACCCCTTTCTTCATCACTTAAATTTTTGGTTTTCATGATATCTCTTATGGCAACCTCCAGTAGGTCTGTGCTTTCAACATCAATCATTTACTGCACTAAAGAGTCAAGTATACCAATAGAAACACAAGAATTATAATCACTAGGAAACCTCGTCACTTCATAGATATTGAAGTGAATATCCTTTCTATCAAACTCCATAGTTACTATTTTGGTGGGGAAATCTATCTTATTTTTGGTGGTTCTCCTGAATGGTTTACCAAAAAGTAAAGGTGTGGGCTTAATAGTGGTTTCATCTCTCATATCAAGCACGTAAAAATTTATTGGGAAGATAAGCTTATTAACCTGTACTAAAACACCTTCCAAATCCCCACTACTAAAATATGTGCTTATGGTCTCAATTTTTAACCGTGACCATAGATTTATGGCCTCGGTCATAAGAACTAAGGCCTAAGTGAGAGAGACCAAAAGTTATTACCTATGGCATCGGTTTCTCAATAACTAAGGCCATAGGTTGCACATATGGCCTCGGTTTTTCAATAATCGAGGCCATAAGTTGCACCTATAGCCTCAATTTTTCAATAACTGAGGCCATAAGTCTCACCTATGGCCACAGTTTTGCTATATAACTGAGCCCATAAACTTATAATCAAAATGATAATTATTATTTCAGTTATACTCAATTTTCAAATATAAATTAAAATAAATTGAGAAAATTAAAAAAATTAAGATTAATTATATTAAATTTAAAAGAGATATTACATTAAGAGTTTAATAAAATGATACAATAAAACACATATAATAAAAACTAACTAATTAAAGAGTTCCAAAAATATAATAAAATACAAGAAAAAACTTTAAGGATGCTAACTAATCATAGTCTACAATCTAAATCAATCTGAAAAAGAGTAAGTCCTATTGTAATAATGCTATTCTTCAAAATATTTGTCCTTGGCCACATGCATTAATTTCCTCATAAAAAAAACAGCATCTAGTATGAGCATACCAACATCCAGTTTCCATGAATATAATTATGCATATACAACATCCAAAACACAAGAGTCATCTCTACTTATTTATTCTTAATATATAGGTTACATCATGATTATAATGTCATAAAAATGTCTATAATAAATGACACCGTGGGATAGTACCTGTGAATATAAACATATACTATATATGAACATACCAACATCCAGATTACATGAATATAAGCAATACCTCATATTTACACAATAAGTTCTTCAAAATACATATGTTCCTGCATATACAACAAATGGTCCATAATAAGTAGTTCTTCAACCTGTTCAAGAGTGACAATCATGAAATTCTTACCTAGCCTCTATGTAAATTTATGATACTCGATATAAAACAAAAAATTAAGATACAATTCAACAAAATTAGTAATACCCATATCAATAACAACAACATCATTATTATTTTGTACTACCCATATCAATAACAACAACAACATTATTATTTAGTACTACCCATATCAATTACTCATAACAGAGATCCAGACAAAGGGTCCTTGCAAGCATTGGACAATACCCATATCAATAACAAAAACAACATTATTATTTAGTACTACCCATATCAATAACAACATCAACATTATTATTTAGTAATACACATATCAATTATGCATAACAGAGATACAGACGAAGGGTCCTTGCAAGCATTGGACAATACCTATGAATATTATAAGCATCTACTATATATGAGCATACCAACATCCAGATTACATGATTATAAGCAATACCTCATATTTATACAATAAATTATTCAATTTATATATGTTCTTGCATATACAACAAATGGTCCATAATAAGTAGTTCTTCAACCTGTTCAAGAGTGACAATCATAGAATGCTTATCTAGCCTCTAAGTAAATTTATGATACTCGATATAAAATGAAAAATTGAGATACAATTCAACAAAATCAGTAAAACCCATATCAATAACAGCAACAACATTATTATTTAGTACTATCCATATCAATAACAACAGCAACATTATTATTTATTAATACCCATATCAATTACGCATAATAGAGATACAGACGAAGGGTCCTTGCAAGCGTTGGACAATACCTATGAATATAAGCATCTATTATATATGAGCATACCAACATGCAGAATACATGACTATAATCATGCATATACAACATCAAGAATACACTAGAGTCCTATCTACTTCTTGTCCTAAAAATGAAACAGGAAATCCAGATTTTTGATTAAAAAACCAATCATGAAACATCCCACATCATTCACCTTAGCATTTTATTTGACTATATGATGAGTTATAGTTGTAAGAATCGATTTGTGAATTATGCCCACTCATTTTGCATCCCATCAACTTTAGTATCAGTGTAAGTTCCTTCATGAGTAAGTTGTAATGTACACACACACACACACATATATATATTGTTAGCTAATTAACTAAAAAATTAAAATCATGAATAAAATAAGAAATGAAAATACACAAAATTATTGAAATTATTACCAAGTCAATAATAGAAGCAAATGGATTGGCAATAATTATCCTCATAAACATAAGGACATAATACCTACATGTTACCATATCATCTTGCTTAGGACACTGTTCATTAGAATGAAAATTGAGTTGTAAGATTAATATATATTATCTAATCAAAAAGACATTACATAGATATTATCAATAAATATAGTTAGTACTTTTAGTGAATATAAATAGATATGAAAAATCTACAAGATTGAGTTTAAGGAGTTTAATAAACCATGCATTAATTATAACTTACTCTCATTCTAGACCATATTGGTTAACCTTTAGACCTTTGATTTCGATGACCATTGAACATAATATGAACTCTATATAATGAAGGTAAAATAAATAAGAGTTAATTGGGAAGATACATTGAACTTACTGTTAACAAGAACATTAAACTTTTTTAAAAAATATAACTTACTCATTCATAATGTTTTCAATATCATAGAACACTTCGCCCCACATTGATCGAAATAATAAATGGTATTTATGAATGGCTCGTACATAATTAAGATCCATTGGTACCTACATCAATTTATAGTAAGATATATATTGATAAATACATTTGATTACATAACATAATTTTTCATAAATGTTATAAAACTAATCAACTTACCCTCCATTATATGGAATAATCCACTTATCTCCCTCTTGAGTATTTTGCATCCTTTCAAAAACTTGTCTCGCAATTTGAGTTTGTGTTCTCTTCTTCTTAATGACATACAACCAACTTGGATCAATAAATTTAATCACATCATTCAAATGTTTCTTTTTCAACTCATCATAGCATCGCCTAGGAAATAAGTTCAAAAATTAATGACAAAGAATACAATCAAAATAAAATATCAAGTGATAAATTTTAACGTATCATAAAATTAAAAATAAATTAAAATCAAATAAACTAACCGTATCCACAATTTGACAATTGAATATCCAATCTCCATCTTTGTGTAAAATTATTCTACATACTCAACTGATAGAAAAATAGGCAATTCATTGCCTAAGATTTGAACTTCCATTGAAACTTTAACAGCAAGATCATTAACCGAAGATGCTGATGAGCATGCAAATATAAGAAATCTAACATGCTTTGGAAAGCCACTAGTTTGCTCATATGCATATGAAATTGTTTTTTTTGTTGGTACCAAAGTAGGCTTCTTAGAAGATATTTTGTCCAACGGTTTTTCCTTTGAGTTTCATTTTTTGTTGCCAATGGTAATAGGTAACTTTGATTTCTTCTTGCTCAAATTCTATTTATTCACAATATGAAGAAATCTAATAAAATTAGATTTATATATTAAAATTAATCAATAATGAAAACAATATATAAACAATAAAGAAAATATCCTTACTACATCCTTTCCTAATATGACAAGTGTAGAGGCCAAGCAACAAATGAATTGACTACTTCCGTAACTGTATTATGTTCCCTTATTGGTATAGGTAAGGGACAATTCTTTTCAATATCATCCACAACGGAAACCTTCCAACTCTTGTTCAAAGGTTTTCCATGACAAACACTATTAGAGGAATCACCTACCCTCCCACGTGCCACAATACGAGATAGTGTCTCATATGCAAGCAAACAATTTCTTCCCTATATAGTATTAGGACAAACATATATACTATGACTTAAATACCACACAAATCAAAATTAAAATATAAAAAAGAATGAATATTGAAGATTACTTACAACTAATCCTATATGAAATGTACGCACATCAAGAAGAGTGGCAATTCGTTGAATGTGTGGTATAGATATAGGTGTAATATTATTTGTACAAGGAGTCCCATTGGAACTATCAATTGGATGATTATGTTCTGGATAATGATTTGAATGTCCCACACTCCTATTTCCCAGTAACTCAGCTCTTAGTGCATCTATCTCTACCTTTATGGTATCAAACCTTGCAAGCTTTTCCTTCATTAACACCATCTCATTTAAGATATTTACCATTTCATTGGATGGATAATTAGTACACTTTCTAGGCATGTCAAAATATTCAGTAGATGTTGTATATTGGGAGCATCCTTTAAGACAACCTGGATGATCCTTCCCTAATTCCATTACCATTGCATCTACACCCATCTCTTTTTCAATCTCACCACTGTCAATATTATCTTGTATTTTACTCTACAACAATTCAAACATAAAATAATAAGCATAAATATAATCGATTAATCATAACATATTATCTAACATGTTGAATATATTACCACTTTTTCCACTTTATCTTGAACTTGTTTACTTTTGAACTCTCCTTCTTTAGGAGTGTTAGCTGCGATAAATACTTGAGATCTCCAAATTTGTATGCCACCATTATTTGACTCCTATAGATATGTATAATGAGTTACAAAAACATTGTATACCTAAATATCTAACTAATTACCATTCAAACTTAATTTTAATAACTCACCAATTAAATTCTTAGGTTGGAAAAACCCATTCTTCCTATATGATGATTATACTCATTATGCTTCCTCAACTTAACATGTTCGCAACTTGATTTATAATAAGAACACATATATAAATAGGGTTGTTAGAGCATATGAATTCAAAATATTAAATGATAATATTTATACTTTTGTATTCAATAATACCTTGAATTTCTCATATCGTGTGTAATTCACAAATGTATGTAAAACTATTGTGTACCCATTCATACTTCTTAGGTGGTTTGTATAGCTTTTTCTCATTCAATAGGTCCAAATAAGGCTTAATGTATTTTTTCCTCAAATTCTTTTTGAATGTCTTCCATCCCGAAGTAGCCATCTTAAGGCACTTACGTTTGAATGCCTTTGGAAGATTGTATTTTTCCTATAAATTCACAAGAAAATTTAACAATAAAACTAAATAAGAAAGGACCAAAAAGTACAAGTGCAATATATATACTTACATTCAATGTTGCCCATATCATGTCTTTATCGCTTCAGAAACTTCCTTTCGCCAATCATTAAAAATAATCCTAATCACTTTTTTTCCTAACACACATATCCAACTAATCATTTTCATTCCCTTGTTTCCAATTGGGTTCCATTCATTATCAAATTCAATTGTAATTTTTCTATGCACATTGATTTAACAATTTTCTTCATCTTTGTTATACCTCTACCATTTTAACTTTTTCTTTTTTCCTTCTTTTAGATGGTCTTTCCATATCTAAAGAAGTATCATCATTCATAGAACTCTCCTCATCAGTGGAGTCATATTCATTACTAACTCTTTCATCCTTGTCACGATCGTCAATAGTCTCATTAGAATCCATATACCTATAGAAAAAGAATGAAAACATGCATTATAAATGAATATATATATTAATTTATAATCAAAAATAAATAATAAAATCATAATTATAGACGTAAGTTGTAAATAGAAATAAACACATAATATATTTTACAATGCATACCTAACAAAAATAATGCAAATAAAGAAAAAGTTATCTTCCTCGATCAATCCAAGTTGGCTCACAATCATTGTGCATATATATTGAATTATCATCTTATAAATCATTAGCATCATTTGAGTTAGGTATAATGCTCACAAAAGATCCATATTCAGACAAAATTTCATTTAATTCTTCCTCTTTGTGATAAAACTCTCGCTTAGGTGGTATCAACAAAACTGACCACTTTGTGTCTATAAGATCTTCTACATAGAAAACTTGGTTAGCATGAGTGGCCATGATGAATGGGTCATCTCGATGACCTATCTTACCAAGGTTAACAAGAGTTAATCCTAATTTGCTCTTACAAATTGCACTTTGATTATCCTCAACCCAGTCACACAAGAATATTGGAACACGAAACATATGATATTCTAACTCCCAAACTTCTTGAATAACTCTATAATAAGTCCTTTCAGATATTATCGGGTTATTATCCTTAGAACTTGCATATTGCAAAGCTTGAGCATTTAACATAACCTCCCTATTTTGATTAACATGAATTTCATCCCTTGCCTTTGTTGTAAATCGAAAACCATTTATAACATATCCAGGATACTTGATAACATCATACCGTAGCCCCTTTGCTAGCCACCTTATAGTTTCTGTGATGGAATAATTGGGGACACTTAACTCGTCCATAACTTTATCTCAAAACCAATAAATAAAATTATGATTGTGTTCATCTTGAAACCATTTCTCTCTTTTTCTCCTATTCCGAGGTTCTACCTTTAACATATCCATGTACATCCTATTGCATATGAGTAATATGAGTAACATATGAAAAGATAACTTAAGAAATTATGAAATGTAGATTAAAATGAAACCATTTTTACCTTATCTATGGTTCAATCTCTTTATTGTTTACAAGCACCAAACAATGACTTTATTCCCATTGAACTTGCACGATGGTTTCAACTGAGCCTGAACTTATTAGTTCACCAATATTCTCTAAACCACCACCCAATGAAAACCTAGGCTAAGGGATTCGAATTGTGGATACACCAGATAGATACTCAGAGAAAAACTCAAAAGCTTCTTCTACAATATAACACTCAACTATGCATCCTTCTGGTCGATTACAGTTACGAACATAACCTTTCAAAAACTACATGAATCTTTCAAAAGGATACATCCTTCGCATGTATACAGGACCACATAAATGCACTTCTCTAACAAGGTGAACAGTTAAGTCAACCATGATATCAAAAAATGAAGGTGGAAAATAATTTTCAAGTAAGCATAATGTCTCAACAAGTTCAACTTGGAATTTATGTTGCTCAGATTCTACAATTGTTTTCTTGCAAATGGAATTGAAGAAAAAACAAAGACGAGTGATTTCACGACAAACATGCTTTGGAAGAATTGATCTAATTGCCACCGGTAATAATTATTGCATAAGAGCATGACAATCATGTGATTTTAAACCATATAACTTTAACTCTTGCATTGATACTAGGTTTTTAACATTTGATGAGTAACCTTCAGGAACTTTCAATCCTAATAAACATTTGCAAAATGTTATCTTTTCATCCCTAGAAGTGTAAAACAAGCAGGAGGCAACTTAACCCGTGCTCCCTATTTAATTGGAGCCAGTTCTTTTCTAATTCCCAATTCTTTTAGATCCAAGCAGACAGTAATACCATCCTTTGTTTTAAAATGAATATCAAGAAGTGTTCCAATTAGAGTATCACAAATATTCTTTTCTATGTGCATCAAATCTAGTAAATGTCGTACAAGCAATGTTTCCTAATAAGGAAACTTCCAAAAAATTGACATCTTCTTCCAACATATGTCACTATTGTCAGGTTTTACCTTCTTCTTTGCAATCATTTTGAATTTTCTTTTCCTTGTACAACCTTTTTCTTTTTGCATTTCTTTTCCTTTTTCTGTTCCTTTGAATTTTCGTTGTAATTTAGCCGTTTCCTTCAGAACTAAGTCCCACTTTCCCAACTTTTTGAAGATCATACCTTATAATTTGTGTAACATTTCTTCTCCCTACAAAGCCACTGGAGTATCTTCTTCTTCATTGTTACTTACACCTTTCTTTCGAGATTAAACTTATGCTCTTTTGGCAAGAATTGGGTATGTCCAACAAAAGAAATCTTTTTTGAATGAAGTAGATATTGAGCACAAGTTTTTTCACTGCATATTGGACATGCATTGTACCCCTTGGTCACATGTCCACACAAATTTCCATAAGCTGGAAAATCATTTATTGTCCACAATACTACTGCTTTAAGATTGAAGTAATCGTTTTTGTATTAGTCATACACTTCAATTCCTTTGTCCCAAAGTTTCTTCAATTCATTAATAAGAGGCTCCAAGTAGACATCAATGTCATTACCTGGTTGTTTTGGTCCGGAAATTAACATGGAAAGCATCATAAACTTCCTTTTCATGCATAACTAAGGAGGAAGGTTATATATGACAATAATCACTGGCCAACAACTGTATCTACTACTTAGATTGATATGAGGGTTGATCCCATCAGCGGCAATAGCAAGATGCAAATTCCTAGGCTCCGACCCAAAATCTGGCCATTTTTCATCTACTACCTTCCAACACGGGGAATCTACTGGATGACGCAAAATACCATCCATGGATTTGTTATCTGCATGCCATGTCAACATCTTCGATGTCTCTTTATTTTTAAACATTCTCTTAAAATGAGGTATTGGTGGAAAGTACCACAACACTTTAGTCGGCACTCCTTTCACTTCATTACCATTTGATGTAGGCTTCCACCTTGAAGTACCACACTCCGAATATTGAGTAGCATTTTCATATTGTTTCAAATAAAGGATACAATCATTTGGACAAGCGTGAATATTTACATACTCCATACCAAACTTACTCAATGTTATCTTTGGAAGCATTTCATGAGTTAACTTTAATATAGCAGTGAACCCGACATCAAAAAACCCATGTTTCGCTTTAAGGTTGTAAAATCTCACTATTACAGACAACTTGGTGAAATTTGTGCAACCAGGATAAAATGGTTTCTCTGCATCTTCTAATAACTTGTTAAATTCATCCTGATTTATGTTGGGTTCATGTTCTATTGCATTTACCATCTCAAAGGTGGAATCCTCCATATCTATGGATTTGATCCAACGGTTTAGTGATGTGTTTATTTCATCATTCTCTTGAATTAGGGGTTCTCCATGCATATACCAATTTATATAAGTTCGAACAATCCCTATACAAATAAGATGATCTCGTATATCATCAATATTTTGAAATTCTATGTTTATGCAATCTTTGCAAGGACATCGAATAGGCTTATCTTCTACGGCATTCAACCAAGCAAAATTCAAAAAACGCTTCTACTCTTTCTAAATATTCTTGTGAAAATCTTGGCTTATGCATCCAAGACTTATCCATTCTAAATGACACAACACATGTAATGGTTAGAAAAAAAATTAGAAGGAAAAAATACAAGTATACACTTGCTCGTGAAAAAGATTAAGGCATGCAATCAAATGAAAGTGTTATGCCTCTCAATATGCTACCCTACCTTACTTTTTAAATAAGGTACTTTAGTCATAATTTTTATTTCAATCATGAAACCTTATTTTTATTAAGTTGTATATATTTTTAAAAAAATCATAAAATTGATATTTTTAAAATTTATATAATAGTAAAAGTAAAATACTAACTAATATAAACAATGTTAATTTTATTAGTATTCGATTAAAATGTATTATTTTAAGTAACAATTTAATATTTTTTTTATTGATTCAAAAGATGAGCAACAATAGGTTTTTCTGTAAACTGGTATTTATATATATTGAAAATTTATATAAACTCAACAAATGAAAATCTAAACATACTTTCAAAATCTAAACTCAACAAATGAAAATTTGTAAATCCATTAGCTTTTCTACGAATGAAAATTTGTATAGGCTCATCGGCATGTATATAAACATACTTCCAAAATCTAAACTCAGCAACAATAGCTAGTTCCTAAATCCCTAAAAATGTTACAAATATGTTCTTATGCAATACAATGAAAAAAATATTCAGAGGCAATTATCATATAACAGGAGATGGATTTGTATAACACTGAAAAAATTACCCTAACTAAAATGTATTATGTGTAGAATTAATCCACAAAGAATAAACACATATATGAATTTATATTATAAAAATTGAGGGTATCACACTTACTTGGAGTCGTGAGCGACGACATTACAAATGGCTGGCGACGAGTGCAGACAGGGGAATATGAACAGAAAAGAAACAGAGAGAAAAGATGAAGAGAGGCCATGGAAAGGAGCTCTTGTAAGTCAAGGGAGGTGCTGGAAAGGAGGAGCTACTGTAAGTCTACAATTTCTTCAGGCGCAGCGCGACAATGCTCGGTAAGAGGGAAAAACGACTCGCGATTTGGCTGGGGGAGAGGGATGCTAGAGTGAGTAAATATTTTGGCTCAAGAGGTTGTTAATATATTAATAATATGATATATATATATTAATTAGAAATTATATATTAATATATATATATATTACCATGCGTGCGCGCGAGAGCACGCTGAATGAAATTTCTGGAAAAAAAAAAGAGGGAAAAAGAAGGGAGGGAGAAAAAAAAGTAAAAATTTTGATATATATATATATATTATATAAGAAATAAAAATACATTAAATTAAATTAATAATAGAGAAAAAAAATTGTAAATTAATTTTTGTATTTCTTTTAAATGAATGACATACAATATTTTAATATTGAAAACTCTATTATTTTAATTATAATCACATTCATTTAATAATCGTGCCTATATAAATTTGTTTATATATATTTAAATATTTTTTGTAATTTAACTTATAGTCACGGTTATTGAAAAAACAGAGACTATATGTATACACTATAACCTCGGTTTTTATCAAACCATGGCCAAAAACCTATGGCCTCGGTTTTTAAAAGAACCAAGGCTAAAATCTTGAGACTAAAAGCACATATTGTAGTAGTGCCCCCTTTTGATAGGCATTAGATTGATCGACAAGTTGGCTAACTATGCCATTTTCTTTAAGAGGACCAAGATATCAAATAACATAAATTGAGTAAGCCATAACATTAATTGAAGCTCTTAGATTTAGCATAGCCCTTTCAAATTTAGTGTAACCTATAATGCATGGTATGGTAAAACTACCTAAATCCTTGCATTTTTTTGGAAGTTTTCTTTGTAAGACTGCCTCACATTGTCTCCTATGTTCATGACTTCATTACCTTTGAGCTTTCTCTTGTGGGTGCATAATTCCTTTAGAAATTTGGCAAAGCATGGAACTTGTTGGATGGCATCCAATGGTGAAATATTAACATGCACTTTCTAAAAAGTTTCCAAGACTTCTTTCTCATTTACCTCCTTGGATTTTGTAAACCTACTTGGAAAAGGAATAGGGGTTCATAAGTAGAAATTGGAACTTTAGATTGTAACTTAGGTGGTTGTTTTCTACATCAAATTTGAAAATGAAAAAATTAAAAAAATTAAAAAACAAAGTAAAAATGAAAAGAAATAAAAAAGTAAAACAAAACTTCTCATGCTTTTAATCTCTTCAAGTTTACAATTAAAATCTATAGCAAAATTTATTTTAATAATCTAAGCATTCATAGTTCACTATAATAATTAGTTTGAAATCACTTTCATATTCAAATAAAAAATGTGCCAATATTAAATTTTCCCAATTTTATTGTTTAGAATTCGAATTCGATTCAACTCTATCCTCACAAGACATACTCTTAATTACAAGGATTCTATTCGTTCTAGTACTCATTCAAAGGTATATGTGAATAGAATTTATTTAAAGAAATGAGATAATAGCTACCCATATGTATAAAAAATAAAAAGATCAAAGTGGTTCATAATATTGATCTCATGAAAGGAATGAAGTGAAAGGATTTTATAAATAAATGACATACTATTTTTGTACATTAATCAAATTCATCAAATAAAAATTTCATGTAATATGTCTTTCAAGAGATGAAAATACAAATGACTTTTTAGGGGAATTATTTCCTATCTTTCTTTTATATTTAACCATTTTTTACAACTTTGTAGGATATTAGGTCATAGTATTTTAGTTTATACTATTCATTTTTCTCTCTTTTTCTTCATTTTTCTTTTCTATTTTTGTTAGAGATAATCTTTTTAATAAATTGTACCTATTTTTTGCGATAAAGTGAGTGGCTAATTTGTGGCCTTTTCTTTTATATTGGTTTAGGTAACCACACATATGTCTCTGTTTTAGAATTCATGCATGAAAGAAGAAAAGGGCATATACTTTCAATTTCTACTTAATTTATTCAATTTAAGAAATATAAATAAATATATGACACTTTATTAGATGTAAAAATCCTAACATTTAATGCATAGACCTATAGAGATTATCCAACAATTTAGAATTAATAAGAAGAGTGTCTAAAATAATAGAAAAACATTATTATGACTTAGAATTGGAAGATAATGGCTTCAAATATATTCTCACAAAGTATTCTCCACTATTTGATTCCTAAATTTAGATTTTGGGTTTATCACAATTTTAACATTTTATCATGAGATACTAATTATGACAAAAACAATAACTAATTATTATATTACTCTATGATATTTTCAAGAAAATAATTTAACAAGATAAAGACTTAATCATTTTCTTAATATTAACTAAATAACATGATAATTTTGTTAGAAACTTTTTTAAATAAATCAAAACTTCCTAATCAAATAAAAATAAATAAAAGCACACAAAAAGTACAATTGTAAGCTATGTAAAAATATGAACATATGCTTAAACAAAAATTTCAAATTAGCACAATTTTATAATGTAACTTTTCCTTCCACCAACCTAGAACTTACGTTGCCCTCAATGTAACAATTCTAAATCAAACATAAAGAGTAAGGAATAGAAAAATTACCCATTTAATGAACCTGATCAAGTATTGTTATGGAATTGCAAGTGCATCCAAACATTTAAATTTTACACAAATACTATGTATTTCTCACAAATTTCAACAAACAGTTATAAAATTAATAATTCTAAACATTGTTCACATGATAGGAAACAAAACAAAATAAAATAATTAACATAAAATAAGTTATGTTTTCTTTTTGACGTTGCAGTTATTCGTTGGCTTGCTTTTGTAAGTTCTCAATTAGCTGTTCCACCTATACTTTCATTTTTTAATGGAAGCCTCCACAAATTCCAACCTCTAATTTTTCCTAGATAGGTTGTCTCTACTAATGTGAATGAATACATTCAAGTTATCCTCCAAAGTTGGCTTCTTGGGAAGATTCTGGGGCATTTATTGGTGAAATTGCTAGCCTCGTTGGTTTAAGCTCTAGGTAAATAGAGGGTTTCTCTATATCTAGAAGAAATTGGGATGATTTCTCCACCCTAGATTATAGGTATTAGCATTAGGATCACACCTTGTTCTTGGTTATTATCCCCCAAATACAATAATCTACTCAAATCCAAAACTATTTTCCCCTTGATAGGGATAGACATTAGCACCATATCCCAAAGTACTGCACATACCATATTGTTCTTTATTTCTTATGGAAAATGTTGTGAAAAGCGCAACTTGCTTGGTCAATTGAGCAAGCTGTATTTGAACTTCAATATTGAAGTCAATTTCATAGACTCCAAATCTTCTCACTTTAGAGCTCTTTTCTTAGGAATTAGCCCCTAACATCTCAAAGAGATTGTAACTCTCTAAGGTAGTCTTTTCTCCCAACACTCCTCCCATATAATTATCAATGATGAACTAATATTGTTGTATCAATCCATAATAAAAAAAAATGTTCAGCAACTGTAGAGGATAGCTATGATGAGCATTGAATGAGAAATAATTTGAACCTATCACATGCTTCATGGAAAGGTTCTCCGTCCATTTGAGAGAAAGTAGCCATCTTAGCTCTCAACTCTGATGTTTTTTAGTGGGAATAGAATTTTCTCATAAGCTTATTGTAAACATCCTCCCATGTCATTAGGGAACATAAGGAAGTGACATTAGCCATTCATTGCCCTTTTTCTTTAACCATGTAGGGGAAACACCATATTCTGAATTGATCTTCCATGCGCACACCAAGAGGGAATGTTTGGATTGTTAAGTAAAAATCCCTCATGAAAGAAGCCTCACCTAGTTGGATTGAGATAGTAGTAGTGCCAATAACTGCCATTGTATACTCCTTCATTGTGGTTTCCCTTGGTGCTATTTTGTCCCTCATATTTGATAGTTTAGGTAAAGGAACAAGGAATGGTTCAAAAGTTTGTTCTTCAAAAGGTTATAGGACCTCAAAATCAAATTTTTTTTATAATCTATTAGGTTTATATATATTTTTTATACAAGGATACCCTAAGGACCTCCTACCTTATATAAACTTTTTAAAGCTAAAATTAAAACCACCTACCAAGTAGAAAAAATAAAAAGATAAAATAAATATACAAGTATATAGTATATTACATGTTTGTACTGAGAAATAATAAACAGAGAAATTAAAAGAATATAATAATATAATGATACACTTGTAAGTAAAAAAAACAATTATACAAGAAATAATTATTACATAAAAATACTAATTATAAAGTAAAAAGAAATAAAATAATAAAATAATTAATAAATTAAGAAAAGAAAATTTAAATTTAAATTTAAAATAAAAGAAAAATAATTATTTTAAGAAAAGAAAATTAAATTAAAAATATAAGAACAGAAAGTTAAATTTTATTTTTTTAATAAATAAAGTCTTAAATTTTTCAAATGTTTGAAGATTTTAAGATTTTATTATTATTATTAAATAAAATATTTTAAAAAATTTAAGAAAAGAAAGTTTAAAAATAAAATAAATAAAAAAAAAAGAAAATTTAAATTTTACAATATCCAAAATTAATTAATAACC
Source organism: Hippophae gyantsensis (assembly GCA_030763125.1). Taxonomy (NCBI): domain Eukaryota; kingdom Viridiplantae; phylum Streptophyta; class Magnoliopsida; order Rosales; family Elaeagnaceae; genus Hippophae; species Hippophae gyantsensis. The sequence goes on along the minus strand of CM061031.1, from coordinate 48,701,059 downwards.
TATATATTTTAAAATTTTAAATAAAAATTAGAATATTTACAACAGAGAGAGTTTTTAAGATTTTGATAATAAAAATTTAAAAATACTATTTTGCCCCTATAATGGCCCAAAAAAATGATAAAAAACTTAGAGTTTTTATGCTATTACAAATATCCCTGGAAACAAAATTAAAAGCTTGAGGTGCCAAAACTCAGTGTACAAATTTTGTATATTTATAAGTTACTCGCAAGTGCACGAATCACATATAGAAAATCACAAGTATACTTCCATGGTCGGTCTAAAAAGGAATCATGTGTATTTTAAATAATTCATCAAATTCTTACAAACGAAAATAAATCTAAAACATTTAGTCACAAATATTTTGGTTTTTGAAATATCTAAGCTAATGACAAAAATAAGATAGATTTAACAAATATTAGGCAAATGACATTCATACTCAGTAGAGAGTTTATGTGATATATTAGCTAGTTAATATGCTTGCTTAATATTGATTAGGTTACTCAAAGATATAAATTAACATTATTGATTCTCTCTTCTATATATAAATGAGTTTATGTGATATATTAGCTAGTTAATATGCTTGCTTAATATTGATTAGGTTACTGAAAGATATAAATTAACATTATTGATTCTCTCTTGTATATATAAATACCGCCTTCAATCGGGTATACTATTTGTTTTTAATTAAAATCACTTACCACTTTTGATTAGATCTAGAAGTTAATTTTAATTAAATTATACTTCTTTTATAAGAGATTAATAAACCATTTAATTTCTACCTTTGATCTCTTCTAAAAATTTAAACTTCATTCAAGGTGTCAAATTTGGATTTAAGAATTTAAATATCTCGGAACTAACTTTCAGATTTTAATACTACTACCAAATATATGTTATCCATATATTTTTTTAATAATAATTCTTATAAAAATCCTTAAAATAGAGTTTACACTCCAAGTATACATATGAACCAAATCAAAGATAAAAGAACAATACTCTATAATAGGTCCAGATAATCAAATCTTAAATCTAACTTTACTAACATCACTATATGCTTTGCAATAAACTTTTTAGAATTCTTGAATAGAAAATAATACTTCATTTTGTAAAAATGTTTACCTATATAAATAATTTACAAGCGTAACAATTTTACTAATATCCTATAGTAATTTTAGCCAGATATGCTTAATTTAACAATATGGTCAATATTTTAAACATGGCTGATCAACACCAATTGTGTGCAATGGGTATACAAGTATACATATTGCAAACAAGTAATATAATAATAAGAAAATATTGTTCCCACAAAAATTATGTCATTAGAAAATAATTTTAAAAGAAAAAAGTAAAGATTAATTTTTTATTTTTTGCATTTTAAGAAAGTAAAATTAAAAGAACTAAAATTAAATAGCTGTAATTAATAAACTCAAAATTAGCAGTTAAGAAAATATATGAGAAAATATCTACAAATACTTAATCCTCCAACCTTTTAAACATGTGAATCATTAAACTCCTCCCAATATAATTACTAATCAATTACATGATCAATTGAATCTAACATTACATGTATTCCTCTACAAGTAAATTACACATCATATTATAGCTAACCTGATCACACTCTCATATTAATTAAATTTCATACTATTTATTAAGTTTATTGATTATGGATCACATACGTAATAATCATATATCTCTGCCTAAAAATTATGCATATTTTTTAATTAAGACAAAAAATTAAATAAATCTCTCAAATCTATTTAATTGCCTCTATAAATCAGTGGCTAAACAATTAGTAGCATAAAAATTAGATTAAATAATATAATTAAATTGAAAAATCATAATTAGGATAAAATATTATATCATCACATGAAGAAAATTGGGTTCGTAAGAACCCTATATCAATAAATTAGGTAGACATGATTTTGTTCTTAAATCTCATATTTTTCAATATGAAAGACATACAAATTAATAAAGAAAGGAGGAGAAGAATAAATACAATCAATCTCTTTTGTTATTGCACCTATATCCTCTTGACTCTCCACCAAAATTATATCTCTTCTTGAACTTCTCTCTTTTTGGTACCAAAAACTAATAAAAAATTTGTAAATTTAACCACTTAGGGTTTTTGGTGCATTTAGGGGGTTAAATTAGGCTCAAGTGGAATGTAGAGTGTCAAATCAGCTTCAGATAAAAGGTTGAAATGAGAAAAGGAAAATTAAGCAATGCTAGCCAATGGGATCATGACACATGGTAAGGGAGAAATAGGGATGAATTAGTGCGATGGAGAAACATGGTAATGCCTACATCACCTGGTACACACAGTGATCTTTGATTGGACCCCCTTTGGTTGCATGGCATCCATATGGAAATGATTGGTCAATTGTACATGCGACATGCTCTGTTTGGCTCTTCTTTGTTATTTAGCAAAAACTCTCCTCTCTAAGGTCATATAATTATATGACAAGGAGGTTGACATATTCATCAATAAACATTCCATCAATAAAAGGATTTGCAAGGTTTATGAAAAATTGATTCGTGTGTGTGTTGCATATGACATCATTCAATGCACTCACGAAATCAACCTATATGAGCATGCTAAGAAATTAAATTTTAGTACAAATTTCATAAGTCTATTTTTCACATCCCTCTCCACTAATATAAATATGCACGTAGTTAAAGATCAATAAAGGCTTTATGATCACTCTATGAAAGTAGAGTCATCAATGCATTTTTCTACTTAATATTTATTTATGTTATTCAATAAGTAGTACTTTTCAGGTTAAAAATATGAATTTTTCAATGAAAAAGAATGAAAATATTTTTTGGGAATTTTTATGAATTTTTTATGAATTTTTTAATGTAGTACCGAGGGACGTAGGCTATGTCACGTGTCAACACGACTTTGGTTTTGAGTTTTGACACTAATTCAACAAGGTGCCATATGTCGTCATGTGATTCATCCAATCTTTCCACCGGGGTGCCACGCAATATGTAGTTGAGAATCACAGTATGCAACATGGTATTGACTCTGTGCGCATTGACCACGATTAGTCCACCCGGCCATGCATCACACACTAATTTTCCCAGTGAATCTTCCATCCTATATGTCACATTTCCATTGGCCAACGCTATTACTTTTTCCTTTTTTCATCTCAGACCTTGATCTGAAGCTTATTTGACTATCCAAATTTCATTTGATCCTAATTTAACCCCTTAATTGCCTCAAAAACCCTAATGAGCCAAATTTAACATATTTTTTTATCAATTTTTCTTGTCAAGAAGAGAGAAAAAGACAGAAAAATTGAAAAAAAAGATATAATTTTGGTGGAGATTCACGAGATGATTGGTGCTACAATGGAAGAGATTGATTGTATTTATACTTATTCTCCTTTCGTTATCAATTTTTATGTATTTTTTTATGAAAAATGTAGGCTTTATAAACAAAATCGTGCCTAGCTAATTTATTAATCTAGGGGTCTTATGAACCCAATTTTCTACATGTGATGATCTAATATATTATCCCAATTATGATTTCAATTTAATTATATTATTTGATTTAATTTTTATGCTATTAATTGTTTGGCCAAAAATTGAGAGAATTATTTAATTGTTTGTCTTGATTAAATAACATGCATAGTTTTTAGACAGAGATGTATGATTCTTATGTAATTATATGGTGTGTAGTTTGATTGAAAGAGGAATACATGCTACATTAGATTTAATTGATCATGTAATTGGTTGATAATTATATTTAGGGGATTTTAGTGATTCACATGTTTAGAAAATTGGGGGATTAAGTATTCCTAGATACTTTCTCATATAAAAATTATCAACCAATTAAAATATTAGATCATCACATGTAGAAAAAGTGGGTTCACAAGTTACAAATTCTGTCTCGGTCGGACATGTATTTCTATTACTATGAAATTCATAAATGAAGTAATTAATGGTGGGGTTACCATTATCCTCTTTGTAGTGACAAATCTTGTATCTGTTCCTAAGAAAAGTAATTTGTCCATTTTTTGGGCATGGAAACACATAAGAACTCTTGAATGGAAATGGAAAAGAGATATAACTCCAGTTCCTTTAGAAATGGTAAGATCTTTGGCGCAAGAAGAAAAAGTTGATCCCTATCATCTTGAATTGGTTCTTATTTCTCTATTTTTTGAAGAATACTGAGTCGAGCTCTTCTCCTACCCGTATTGAATAGAACGTGCTGAGCCAAATCTTCCCTATCAATAAATTAGCAAGACATGATTTTGTTCATATATCTCATATTTTATTATTAAAAAAGGAATAAATTAATAAAGAAAGGAGAAGAAGAATAAATACAATCGATATCTTGAATTGTACCATCAGTCTCCTCTTCAATCTAAACCAAAATTATATCTCTTCTTGAATTTATCTCTCTCTTTGGCAACAAAACTGATAAAAATTGTAAAATTTGGCCTTGTAGGTTTTTTTATGCAATTAGGAGTTAAATTCGGCTCAAATGAAATCTAGGCTATCAGATCAACTTCAAATCAAAGGTTAAGATGAAAAAAGGAAAAAAATAGCACTAGCCAATGGGATCATGGCACATGGTAAGGGAGAAACATGGGATAAATTAGTGGGTAACACATGGTAGGATGGACTGGTGCTGATCAATGCTTGCTGAGTTAGTGGCACATCGCACACTATGATTCGATGATCCGAATTGTATGGAACCTAATGGAAAGAATGGACGAATCCCATGATGACATGTTTCATACTCATTGACTGCCCAACAAAGCTCGAAGTGAATGCTATGGTAATGCCTACATCACTTGGTACATGTGATAATCTCTAATTGGCTCCCTTCTACTTGTGTGACATCCACATTGTAGTAACTAATCAACTATACATGCGGTGCATTCTCAGTGGCTCCCTTTTGGTTGGGTGACATCCATGTGTCTTGTTCTAATTGGTCATGCATTAAAATATTCATAAAAATATAAAAAATTCCAAAAAAAAATAATTTCATCCCCTTTCACTCGAAATTTCATAGTTTAATATTTTTAACATAAAAAATACTACTTATTGAATAAAACGAACAAATATTAAGTAGAAAAATACACTGATGACTCTACGTTCATAGAGTTATCAACGACATTCAAAATAACACATAAATTAATTTAAAAATAGAAGAATATATTTAAATTATACCTCAAGTGTATCCTTCCAAATTCAAAGTTTTAGTATTGTTTCTTTAGCTGGAAAACCTCCAAACAGAATTGCTAATTATTATTTATTACATTTAGAGTATACTATTACATAAAACTATGACTATGGTTAACTCTCAATTGAGAGAATAAATTTAAACTAAGAAAATAAAAACTAAAAAGCTTAGAGAGAAGCCGAGAAGGATGAGGAAAAATGGTTGATAGCAATATGGAATACAATAAAAATGGTGTTTTAAATTTATTTATAGGAATAAAAAAATGTTGGATCAAAAGACTGGCACTGCAGCATAATTCTTTTTATGTCTCAGTGCAATTATTTCAGGTCACGACTTGTATTAGTTCTAGAATGCATGATATTCTATTTGTTAGCCTCACGCCTCAGCATATAAAACTTCCACGTTGTGACCCACATTGTTCTTATCAACTTTAAACTCGTATTTTATTATATATCCTTTTTGGAGCATATGTAATGGTTTATATATGTTATCTTTTAATATTTTTAAGTTATAATGGAGTGCTCTCAGATATATTCTTCAAATGTGGATCAATTTTATCTTTTAGAAGCTAAAATACCTAAAAAATAACAAAACATACCCGTGATTTGAAAAGATAGATTTTTTTAAAATGATGGTACAAATAATGAAATGTAAATCTATTTAATCATTTAATATGCATAAAATAATGATATACTAAGTGCTTTTAAACATTCATCATCCTTCTTCTAGGTCATAGACTTATACACCTCCAAGGAATTCATGGCAGTTAGGACTCCCTTACCTACCTTAGGAAGAGAAATATCACTCTTGGGAAACTTGCCTCTTAGTTGGAGACTTCCCACCAACTCCGCGAGCCAACCTCTTAGTAGCTGCCCAAGTGGGCAGTGCCACTCCATCTACAAAGGCAATATAGGACCTCTTCTTACTAGCATGCCATAAATTTTGAACTATGTGTAGAGATTGAGGGGTCTCCATGGTAGCATTGATAGCTTTTTATAATGAAATTGGTGTCCTATTTATAGGGAAAAAAAAGAAAAGAAATGTTGGTTCAAAGGATTAGTGCCACAAAATAGTTCTTTCCACATCGTAATGCAATTATTTCTAGGTCACGGCCTATATCAATTCTAGAATGTGTGATATTTAGTCCATTAGCCTCACACCATAGCACATAAAACTTTCACTCTGCAACCTACATTGTTCTGATCAACTTTAAACCTATAATATTTTATATATCATTTTCAGAACATATGTAATGCATTACATATGTTATCTTTTAATATTTTAAAGTTATAATGGAGTGCTTTCAGATATATTCTTCAAGTGTTAATCAATTTCATCATTTTAAAGCAAAATACATAAAAATAAAAAAATATACTTGTGATCCAAAAAAATAGATTTGTTTAAAATGATAGTAAAAATAAGCAAATGCAAATCTATTTAATTATTTAATATGCATAAAATCATTATATGTTAAGTGCTTTTACACATTTATCAGTCATCCTCTAGGTCATAGACTTATACATATCCAAGGAATTCATGTCTAATAGGATTTCCTTATCTACCACCAGAAGAGAAACCTCGTAACGATTATTGAAAAGCAAAGGCACTTTTCCTATAGAAGCTCTCAACCAGCTAGTCTCTCAGTTAGAGACTTCCTACTGACTCCCCAAGCCAACCTCTTGGTAGCTACCGAAGTGGGAAGTGCCACTCTATTTGTAAAGGCCACATAGGACCTATTCTTGCTAGCACTCCTTATAATTTGACCTATGTGTAGAGATTGAGGGGTCTCCATGGTAGCATCGATAACTTTCCGAACTCATGATAAGCCTACCACACATTTTTCATAGGACAACTTTATATTAGTATTAGTCTTAGCCCTAGCATACTCTATAAAGAATCTTAGGTTGACTAGAGACATTTTTGGAAGCTTCATCCGATGAATCTAAATCCACATTTGGTGGATTCAAGACAGTTCTACCTAGCAAAGGGTCTATAAGAACAACATCCAAATAATTGTTAGGATAATGCATATATCTATAAAAAAAAATAAAAGACAATATGCAACTATAAAATGTCTCTCTCCAACCTCTTCATGGATGTGTGGTGAAAGACCATTTGCCCATAACCCAAAATCTTGAATAAGGATGGGAAAGTAATTATATGGAAAACATTAAAGAGCCTTAACAAATGCTTCATTAAGATTTCCAACTATTTTGATGAAGGAAAGAGCAGTTTCTGGATCAAGAAAAGAAGAATGGTAAGAAACCAGACATGATAATAAAGAAACTCTCGTATGCACCTCCAACAAAGAAGAACTTTGACTTTTAGATCTTGTTCTCCCTGGGTAGCTTTTTTACAATCATTGAGCCATGAATGTTGGGCAGGTAGTAATGCCCACTTTCTTGGGTAGCATTGATTTAGACTAATAGTTCCAAACCATCATAATTTAGAGTATGAAAAAAAATTATAGCCCTCGTGATCATACCAATGAGGGTGTACTACCCATTAGGAATGAGTTGCACTAGAGGTATTCTTAATTTGTGAAGGGTAGTCTTGATAATGTAAGGTAGAGGGAATTAAAGCTTATACTCTAGAAATACTTAGTACAAAATAAAAAAAAATTAGCAACATATATGCATGCTCTTTCGTTAGGCTTCACAGCACTAAGAATGATAAAGTTAAAAACTCTATATTATCTCTAGGTTATTGGGATCCTTCTCCCAAATGAAAGAGGTGATATGAGAAACTGTCGGGTTACAAACCCTTCCATCTTGAGAAAGGGTTGAACCCTTAGGCTCAATGTGGAGGAGCTCCCCAAAGTTCCCTTTGCCAGAATCAAAGAATTTTTTGCTAGTATAGGAAGAATTACACTTATAATAAATCTTGAAGAAATGATAAAATACAAGTGTCAAAAAAACTGACTTTAAATTGGTTAAATAATCACTAAGAATTCCAAAGAAGTTCCAAGAAATGCTAAGAATTTTGAGAGTTTTTGGGTCTAAAGTGGACTCACAAGAACCTCTAAACTCTATTTATAAGAAACACTTTCTCTACTTAACATAATAGATGCGCAGCATTAGCTTCGCATGCCTAAGAGTAACAAATGACTCCTGAATAATAACTAGACTCTTTGCGTGCCTAATGGCTATAAAGTTAGTTTCAATCAAGAAACTCCCTATGTAGATATGTATTAATGAAATCAAGAGCTCCATAGCTCGAAAAAAATAGCTTTGACTCACATTAGAAATAAGATGCTTTATTAGTAGCATAGCTTCTCTAAGAAGCAGTTGAGTAAGGGACAAACTATAGAGGGTAAAAGTACTAGCATCTTCCAATCATCTAAAGTTTAACAATTTTTAAGACTCTTAGGTCGAAGCATTGCATCACCTAAGAGCTTCCCAAAAGCTCCTTGTATTTCTTAAGAGATACTAAATAGATCCTTTACATCACAGAGACCTCATAGGGCCTAAAGAGAATCTCTAATCTCTTAAGAACCTCAAACAACTTAATAGAGCCACTCTTAGAGCATTAATAGTCTCCACAATGCTATTTAATTAGCAAAAACAACATCAAACCTACCAAGAGTAGGAGCATATTAGCTTCTGAGATCTGGTACAACATTTCTTAAAAGAGTTATACCATTAGAAAAACTCTTCTCCGTGCCTAATTGGATAAACAAGTGGAACTTCCATTCCTTATATGATCCTAAACTAGACAGGCAATATTCCTAGTTGATAAAGGAATATGAATATCTTCTATAGTTGTTTATGCGAGTCACTATAAAAAACTAATCTAGCCTTCTTATCAGGTACATTGAATAAAATTTTCAGAATAATTCTGATTATCCACAAAAACTTAGAACCTTGGAAAACATACACTTGGTCTCTACTTTTCTCCTTTATTGATCACCTATCTGACTTAAGCATCAGAGTATAATTGGAAGCACAGTTCCCTATTGTAGTCCTCCATAGGGTCATACATTTGTTCAATCTTGTAGGTTTTTACATTAACTGTGTAGAAATCTGCATCAACAAAGACCAACTCCCCAAGTTGATAAGAATCAAAGAGTATGATAGATAGATCCATGTCATGTTCCAATTGGACCACTTAATCGGGAATAACTCAATGAGCCATTAAGAAAGTATGTGCTTATTTATAAGCAATTTGGGCTGCTTCGGGATGAAGTAAAATGAACTAACAAATAAAATTTGGTTTTAGAAAGTTTAATGGAGCAACTCTCTATATTTTGACTGTATCTTTATCATATGATATCCAATTGAGGCAAACCAAAATTCATTAGAAATATTTTTCAATGAGCTACATTCTTTATAGAAATACATATCTACAAATTTGGAAGATTACTAGGTCAAAAAGGAATTTTACCTAGCTTCAAGAAATATGCCAAATAATTACTTTTTTTTTAATTTCGTGGTATATTTGGTAAGATCTAACATTTACTTTATTTCATAGAACTTAATTTATTTTCCTAAAAAAATTATTTAAGTTTTATTTATTATTTTTACAAATAATACAGATCCTTATTCTAGAATATTTCTAAGGGTATCTTTATGTGTGACCGGCCATGTATATATGTAAGTAGGTTACAAGAAACTTATTTTACAAGGATTTTATTGTAATTATAGTCGGATTTATATTAATTTTTAGTCTATAAATACCTATGTAAGGTTTTAAATAAACCATATCAATTATGAATTATATTTTAATGAGATTTTCCCTTTAGTTGTTTTGAGAACTTTATCCAAACTTAACAAGAGTAATTTCATAGTGTTCAACCTTCTTATCACACATATAATCCCCTTGTTCTTGAGTTTGGCATCCACCCTACCTTCTTCATTACTTTGGTTCCTATCTCTTTATGGATAGCAGAACAAGTTCCTCCTTTTATCAAATTTCTAACATGTTTTAGAACGATCATAATGAATATCTTAATATTGATCTTTGTATTTCACTTTTCTATATGAGAAATTTTCCCACATCAATAACCCCATATTAGAGTTACTCCATTGTAAATGGACATGGGTTGTAATAGTAACACAATGTGAAGATCCCAACTTTAATTATTCATCATGGGCATTTATATTATTTCTTAAACGTATTTCATGTATTCCTATTTACTAAGTTTAAGTAGATATGAACAATAACGGATTTTAAATTTTTATTTAACGAAGTATATGATAATATGAATGATTAAATAAATCCATTATTTACTAATTTTTGTAATTTAAATACAAATCCCATTGGCATATTTGGTATCATATTCTAACAATCTCCCACTTTGCTTTAAGGAAAATGGGATATATCCCTTAATCCAATGACTTTTAAGTCTCAAAGCTCTTGGATAGAAAAGTATTTATAAATGGTTTAGCAAGGTTTTTCTCTAATGATATCTTCATGACTATGATGTCTCTAGGTTTTCTTAAGTTAGCCATAACTTCACTGTTATCATAATAAAGTATAAGTGTCTTATCCATGTTTGGAACAACCTCCAAATCATTTAAGAAATTGTAGAGCCAAACACAATCCTTTGTTAATTTACATGTAGCAACTTATTGGATTTCCATGTGGAATCAACTATACAATATTACTTTATGCTTATCCACACAATGACTCCACCACCAAGAATATACCCTAACCTATAATAGACTAACATATAATTCTTTATTCTTTAAAGTTACTCGAGTATACATTTGACATCAATCCATGAAACCAATCTGGATATGATTGATATCAACTGACTATACCAATGACAAAAAAAAATTTAGACCTTATAGACAACATGGTGTACATCAGATTACCAACTACTAATGCATATGGTACTTGTGTCATTTCCCCTTCCTCCCAAGTGTTTTGGGAAACTAATCCTTAGAAAGGGTAATTTGATGTTGCGTATGCAAGTTCCCTTTCTTGGAATTTTTCATAGAAAATCTTGACAACACCTTATCTATGGACGATGCTTGAGACAAAGGTAATAACTTGTTCTTATAATCACAAATGATATGTATGCCCAAATCATAGCTTATTTATCCCAAATCCTTAATTTGGAACTACTTAGATAGTAACTTTTTTACTTCAAAAATAATCCTAAATTATTCCCAAATAAGTATGATATCATCAATATAAATAATTAAGAATACCACTTCACTAACTTTGATAAGTTTGTAGACATAAGGCTCATTGGTATTTTGATTCAAACCAAAGGAATTTACATTTTCATCAAACCGTATGTTCCATGATCTTAAGGACTATGAAGTCCATAGAAGGATGGCTTAAGTTTGCAAACTTTTTACTCTTGGTCCTTGACCAAGAAACCTTCTAGATTGACAATGTAAATGGTCTCTTCAACAGATCCATTAAGAAAGGTTTTCATGAATTCCATTTGCCATATCAACTTATATTTTCCTTTTTTAGAGCCATTTGCATCCTTTGAGTACCTCATATGGATTCTCTACAAGTTCCTAGAGTAATTTGGAATACATGGAATACATCTCTAGGTTCATAGCTTCAATCCATTTATTCTTGTCAAAATCCTCCATTGCTAGTTTATGAGACGATGGCTCATTAATTAATATGACTATCGGGCATAATAACTTGTGCTACACCAGCTCCTATATCCGAAAATCTAATTGTTATTCCACAATAACAAAGTTATGATGGATCTTGACTACAAACAATGGTCTCTATGACATGTTGAATACCATTTCAAATAGATGAAGTTTATCTAATTACATCATATTGCAATTCATCCTGCAACACCTTGGTATGAGGCATGAAGTTATTCATGTAATCATTCTTAAGAAATAAAACATTTTTTTGAAAAAAAAAATACTTTATTGTCTTCATGACTAGCGACTAATCTCTTATCATTTCTTTTGAGTATCCTACAAATAGGCATACTTTGACTCATAGTTCAAACTTCCAAATTTTCCCTTTGAGTACATGTACTAGACATCCTTAAATGTGAGGGTGTTATGAATTAGGTTTATAGTCACTTTACAATTATATGACTATATTAGGTGCTAACCTAAATAAAACCATATTCAACAAATACATCATTGTTTCCAGGGTATATCTTCAAAATGTAGTGGGTACTGAGGCATAACTCATCATAGATCTTACCATATCTAACAAGGTCCAATTTCTTCTTTCTAAAATACTATTATGTTGGATTGTTCTATATGATGTGAGTTGTAACAGAATACCATGCTCAATAAGGTAGTCCCTGAACTTCATTTTAAAGTAGTCTTCATCTTGATTGGATAAAATTGTTTTCAATGACTTACCTATTTGATTTTCAACTTTCATAAAAAATTCCTTAAAAATTCCAAATTTTTTGGATGTTTGGTACAATAGATGTATGTTAGCATATCTTGAGTAGTTGATACGCTTGGAAACACCTAAGTATACATGGTCAATTATACAAGTGATAAGTGATTTTGAGAACTAGGGTTATCATAGCCACGATAATTGGTGACAATTTTGACTCATAATTAATAGTTTATTGGAAAAATAATCAAAACTAGTAAAAGGAGCTTTTGATTGATTTTAAGGAAAATAACGTAAATAAAATAAATGTAAAATACAAAGGAGTTATGAGAGACATTTGGTAATAGGAATATCTTCACCACTAGCCTATAATTCAACTAATCATGTCATGAATTAATATTTAGTTTCTTAAATCCTAAATTACTATCATAATCTAAAAATATTCATAAATTCTTAACTTTAGCTTTAGAAGTCTAGGTATACTTAAGACTTTCCACCTTTTCTTACTCTAATGATTAATGATACAATCTATTAATAAATCTAAATCTTGAACAACCTAGAAGTTCACTTACTAGATTTAATATATTCATTGTATTAAGATCTAAAAAGGAGATAACAAAACTAAGCAACATTAGAAAAAATATGTAACCTTTAGTGAAGGTATTCAACCCTAGTTGTGACAGTAGCCACCAAGTACCACTTTGAATAAGACTAATAACAGTTAAATGCTAACATTAGACTAGCTATAAACATACTCATGGAATAAACTAGTTGGCCACCCAATTCACAACATGCATAATTTTAGAATTTGAACATAGAATTGAATTCATCAAGAATCAAGAATTGAAACTAAAATTTATCAAGACATTAAGTTAATTTAAACCATAGTCTAGGACTTGGAATTGGCCACAATGACATTTAAAGTTTAGATGGACATAGATTCTAAATGAATCATTATTATAATCATGGAAACTAAGAAGAAAATAAGTGACAAGAAAAGCTTAGGAATTGTAGATGATGAAGCCAAAAGAACCCCGATCTCTAATCTTCAATCCTTCCTTGTAGATCTCCTTCAAAGGTTTACCTTTGGTACACTCTTTGATCTCTCTTACTTCTTATTCTAACTGTCTAATTATTTTAGGACTATCTCTATATATTTGATTATTAACCCTAATGATATATACATAGTGATTGGTTTAAACACAATACAATTAGGATTAAAACTCTAAAACTTGGCAATCAATTGAGCAGTCACAATCATGGGCCAAGGCACGCATTATTTTATGTCACTGTTGCAATCAAATATGTGCAAATAATGTACACCCAAGAAGACTATGTTGAATCGCATATAAGACCTTGTCGTATTGCACATTGTATGATTTCTAGAATACCTAGTGATTCAAGATGAGTATACCGCAGCGCACACATTCATGCCATGGCACACTTGTAATTCTATTTTAGCTATATATAGATATTTTTGCCTCATTTTTCTCCTTTTGTCCCCTAACACCTGTATAACACAAAGAACTCAAGAAAACCATGGGGAACACTAAATCAATGTAAATATATGAGAACTTATACACACACACAGACATATATATATATGTAAAATGAAACTAATCAAACTCTTTCAAACCTATTCTTCACAAGTCCTAGAGTAAACAAAAATACATTATGTTTCCTAGCATTATCTCAAGTGCTTATCAACACTATGATCTCAAAGTTTAATATTCAATTGGTACAGTCTTTAGTCGCTCTTTAGTTCTAGCTCCTTTACAACAACTATGCTACAAGTGTGTGTGTGAATTCATGTCCACTAGTGGTAGTAGAATCTAGTAATTCAAACTAGCTTATTATATCATTCTCCCTTACCGATGACTAGACTTGAAAACCATAGGCTTTTCTCTAGAAATATATTTTTCTATTCACCTAAAATATTTCTCAAAATCAAAAGGTCTTTCATTTGTTTGTACTGTGGTTGAGCTTTGTAGGTTCAATCAAATGAAAGGGAATGGGAAAAACAAGAGTTCAAAAGCCATCAAGTAAGAGAAAGAAATCTATGAGTAATAATATTCTTGATATATTTTTTATTTTTTTATAGAAGTACACATTATAACTAGGGTTCTTTTATGTGTGTTGGTTAACTAAACATTTAAAGCACATTTGACAATCCTACATCCTATTCTAGTATATTTATAAAATTTATTCTCTTTTTATACTACTCCATTTTTCTTGAACTATAGGGTATGGCCAATGTGATTGGTTCAAAAGCTAAGAAGCAGGTACAGATAAGTGGCTGATGTACGCTCAAATTGGTTCACACTAAGGGGATTATCCTTTAAAGGACAACTACATTATGGTGTAAGCTGATTTCATAAATGGTCTCCCCAATACTAATGGCGTGGACATGGAAGGAATCATCACTCATGTCCAATACATTGAAGTCTATCAGAAAAATCATCTCTTTCACATGCACAAAAACATTTTTAATAACACCCTTAGGAAAGATGTTAGTCCTTTTAGTAAGTTATATAATAATACCTAGTTCTTTTAAAGAGCCAAGATTTAGTGAAGCATAAAGATTATAGAGTATGTCATTAATGGATTCTCCTAAGTCTAGCATAGCTTTTTCAAGCCTTATGTTACCTATCCTTAATGGGATGGTAAAACTACTAGGGTCTTGAAATTTGGATGGGAGCTTTCTTTGTAACATTGAAAACACATTTTTCCCTACACTTACCACTTCATTACCTTTTATCTTGTGTCTAGTGGTGCACAGTTCCTTAAAAAGTTTTGCATACTTTTCCACTTGACATCATATAATAGTGGTATGTTGACTTGCAATTTTTGGAAAGTTTCCAAAATTACCCTCTCATGTTATTCTTTCTTTATGTTTTAAACCAGCTAGGAAAAGGGAAAAACCAATTCATAAGTAAAAAGGGAGAGTTTGGATACCAACTTTGGTGCCACCTTGGCTTCTTATTTGGTGGTCTTCTCGTGTTCAACTCTTTATTTTGTGTTGTTCCCTAATTTGATTTGACATTTTTGGGGACTTGTTTTTGCTCATCTAGTTGCTTGCCACTTTTCAAAGTAATGGAATTGAAAGTATATTTATTATAGTTTGTGTAGGGATTTTTCCATATTCCTATGCTTCCAATCTTCCTATAGTTATGGCTATTTGGTTCATTTGTGTCTCTAGGTTATTAATTGAATCTTTGGTATCTTTCTTAAATTTAGCATTGTTAGTGGCTAAAGTAATGACCAAGTCTTCTATGGACTTAACTTGAGACTATTGAGGTGGCTTGTGACTAGGTGGATATTTTTCAGATGGACAAGTTTAGAGAAATCAGGTTAGTGTTTTGAGGTTTGTTTTCTTATTGTTATGGCTCTAAAAGATGGGAAATATCTCTTTAGAAATTGCCTTTTCATTTCATCCCAAGTGGTAATGGATCCAGATGGTAGATAATAAAGCCATTCCTTAGCACTATCATCCAAAGAAAAGGGAAAAGCTTTAGGTTTGACTTGTTCTTATGTGATGCCTACTAGTTTCATACTTGGGCAAAGTACATGGATTTCCTTCAAGTGCTTCTTAGGGTCTTCTCCAACTATACCCCTAAAAATAGGTAATAATTGGATCAATCCAAACCTAAGTTCAAAACCTACCTTTGTATTAGAGTATACTATACATAGGGGTTATATCTCCATGCCAGGTGTAGCTAACTCCTTGAGTGTTTGATCAACCTCTTTCATGTTTTTCTGACCAATTTTTGAGTCACTTTAATAAGTGGATTTAGTTTTCCTTTCTTAGTGATCCATTTGATCTTAAGTTGTAGGAATGTTTTGTTGTATTAAATTTATTCCTGGAAATTAAAACTTAGAAAAATTTGTAAGTTAAATAGAAAAGTTTAAAAGTAAAAGAATAACTTTTTTAAATAATAATAATTAGTGACAAAATTGCAAATTTAATGCCTAACAACTACGTCAAAAACATGATGCACTTGAAAACGTGAGACAATAATGGGTCAATTGTACAAGTGATAATTGATTTTAAGAATTAGGGTTGTCGTACCCACAAGGATTGGTGGCAAATTCAACTCCTAATTACTACTTTATTTTGCAAAATAATTAAAACTAGTAAAATGGGTTTGTTATTGATATAAACATACTCATGCAATAAGCTAATTGGCCACATAATCTACAACATGCATAATTTTTGAATTTAAACATAAAATTTAACATATCAAAAATCTAGAATTGAAAAAACAATTTATCATGACATTAAATTAATTTAAACCATAATCTAGTTCTTGGAATTGCTCAAAATCACATTAAAATTTTATCTAGGCATATATTATAAATGAATCACTATTATAATTATTGAAACTAAGAAGAAAATAAGTGACAAGAAATACTTAGGAATTATAGATGATGAAGCCAAAATAATCCAATCTCTAAACTTCAATCCTTCTTTGTAGATCTCCTTCAAAAGTTTGCCTTTGATGTGCTCTTTGATCTCTATTTCTCCTTATTTCCAATTTTCTAATTATTGTAGGACACTCTATATATATCTGATTGTTAACAATACAAAAATGATTAGAACTTTGAAACTTGGCATCCAAGTGTACAATCATAATCATAGGTTGCGGTGCACATTATTTCATGTTGTGACATGCATTCAAACATGTAAAAATAAGAGAGCATAGTGTCGTAGCATGCATTGTGTGATTTACAAAATACCCAATGATCCAAGAGGATTTTGTCACGATGCACACATTCCATGCTATGCAATGCTTGTAATTTTGTTTTATTTTAGCTCTAAATAGACATTTTGCCTCTTTTTGCTCCTTTTGTCCCCTAACACCTGTATAACACAAAGTAAACACATAAAACACATAGATAATAATAAATCAATATAAATATGTGGGAATTGATGGACAAATATATATATATATATATATATATATATGTAAAATGACACTAATTAGTTTTCATATATGCTCATAGCTTCCTTTGGCTTGTACATTTTTTAGTATGCACACATCATAATAAATGATTTCTCGGGGAGTTATGTTAATTTTTTTGTAAATCCTATAGGCCTTTGTGTCATTACTGAATTTTCGTGTGCAAAATATAGAGTCTAGGTGTATGTCGATGTTTTGTTCATAGGAATAAACATCTTTAGGTCATTTTCATGATCATCTCATGACAAATGTGTGTCTATATATAGTTGTGCAATGTTTTGACACAGAAAGCCAAAGGATGAGAATGTAAGTCCTATAGGCCTTTGTGTCATTATTGGCTTCCCTTGTGTAAAACATGGAGTATGTTTAATTTACTTAATGTAACTGTCTTCCTCTATGTAAATTTGGTTACTATAAATTAGTAATGCACACATGTATATAGTTAGGTACACTTTGTATATGTGCATGTTTATACACACCATGGGCTTATCTTTGGTAGAGTGCATGCTAATCATAGTGTTGGTTTCCAACTAGCGATCATGTGAGTGAGTTGATGTTGCTACTTGTGTTTTTGGTTTATTTCAAGTGCATGTATTTATGGAATTTACTCAGTAATTTTGGGATGCAAAAATGTGAGTTTTTAACACCTCGCTAATAAGCTCACTACCACTTGGCCACCACCTTTGTCGTGGTGGTTGGCAAGGTGGTCTGAAAGGTGGGCATCCAAGTTCTATAAGTACTCTCTCATTTCTCTTGTTTCTTACACATATTTTTTAGTATCAAAACTCTACAAAAATTCATACTAAGATTTGTATCTATTTTCCAAATCAATTTGAAGGGCATATATTTTAATGGGTCATTTTTTAACTTTGTTATCAAATATCCATATGTATAGGTTAATGGTTTCATTGTATATCTATTGTACAAGATTTGATATTTGTTGTGCACTATGTATCTCGTGAGGTTATGAGTAGTTACATTTCTTGTTATTGATCAGTGGTTCCCAATCACTCCGTATTAGGTAAGGTTGGCTATGGAGGATAGTTGGGGTCACATGTTAAACCAAGTAGCTGTGGAAGTAGTAAGTAAAAGCAGTAGAAGGTAGTTAGAATAGAGGTCCTAACTAATAGAGGTAATAGTGGTTTTTATTATTTATCATAGTTATAACTTAATTATTTTTTAGTGAATTATTTAGTACTTAGTGGTTACCTTAAACAACCGAAGGATCTTACCACATAGATACAGTCTTTATATAGGTTTACCTCATTATATGGCCTATTATGCATGATTATTTGTTAAGCTAGTATAATTTTAGTTCATTGTCTATATGTTTCAACATATTTAAGCATAAAATCTAATCAGCAAGTAGTTGTTGTTTACTTGTTTTCTGTTTTGATATATAATATCTATTGTTCCAAGTTATCTACTTTGTCTGATATTATATAATCTATACTTTTGTTGTGTAATCTATATAAATGTTTTATTTCTGGTTTGTGCGAGTTAGGTCTAGGTCCTTAAGGAGTTCATATCTACCAATCCTAGTAGTGTACCTGGATATGGAATATTTCAATTGGTATTAGAGTAGGTGCACCCTTTTGGGATTAAACTCTCTGGTATTGATTTTTTCAACTAACTTTGCCATTGAGACACATTCTGGTAAGAATCATGGAGCCAAACAAATCCCAAGTGGACTAATCACAAGTTCTAGGATGGCATAGCTTGAGGAGGCTTTAAATAGGCTCATTCAGAAGGTCATGCATAACCAAAGGACTCAAAATGGAAGTGCAAGGATTGGGAAAAACATAGGATGGAAATTAGGGCAAAATTGGCAAACGAAAACTAAGCACATTGCAATGCCATTTGGACTAATTTTAGGCAACTTTATTTTTAGCCCTTAGATGAAAACAAGGGTAAGATGCAATATTTTATTAGGATTCCTTTGTTGTCAACTGCTCCAATTTCGCTCCACATTGTGCTCCATATTTTACTCCATTTTTGTTGTGCCATTTGGACTGATTTTGGGCAGCTTTCTTTTCAGACCTTGGATGAAATCGAGGGTTAAGATGTAAGATTTTCTTCAGATTCCTTTGTACTCAACTACCCTATATTTTGTCCATATTTTGCTGTGCCATTTGGACAAATTTTGGGCAAGTTTCTTTTCAGCCCTTGGATGAAATCAAGGGTCAAGTTGTAATATTTTCATAAGATTCCTTTGTAGTCAACTGCCCCATTTTTCTCCATGTTTTGGTCTATGTTTCTACCACTTTTTGAACTTTTTTGGCTATTTTTATTTTCAACAATTGGGCTATGATGTAGTAGATTTTAGGATTTATTTGTATCCTATAAATACTTAAGAGTTGCTTAACTGCTGGGAATTTTCACATTTTGAATGAAATTTGATTTTTTAGATCATTTGAGAGCTCATTTGTAGTGAGTAATATCCATACTTATTAGAGTGTCATTTATGCTAGACTTATCAAGGAAATAGCACCTCCTTGTGGCGTCTTTCCCCTCAGATAAATGGTGAGTAATATCCATTGATTTGTGGAGAAACTCTTAGCTATATAATTTGAAAATTAGCTAGGTCCTAACCCCTTGATTTATATCATTTGGTATCAGAGCTTTAGATGCTAATTTTCATATTCTTATCCTTTATATTTGTTCTTGTTTTTTTCTGATACACAGAAAAACGAAAAAAAAAATCCTTGTGTTGTGTTTTTACTGAAATTTATTTTCCAAGCCCTAAATATATTTTCCTTGCATATTATGTTGTGTCTAAAACATTTTCAGTAGTAACCTTGCATATCTTGCTATTTCTAAAATTATTCTACATTTTCCTTACAAATTCTGCTGTTTCTGAAACTATTCTGCATTTTCCTTGCAAATTCTGCTATTTCTGAAACTATTCTACATTTTTCCTTGCATATTCTACAGTATTTGTTATTATTAGCAGTTTCTTGTATTTCTGTGGTAGTTCCTGCAGAAATTTCATTTTCCCTTTGTGTTGTGATTTATGTGCTATTTGGGTATCGTAAAAAAATTCCTCAAACTCATATTGAAGTTGTTGTATTGATTTACTCTTGAGATATTAGCATATTAGATCAAAAAGAGAAAAGAACAGAAAAAAAAACATAAAAGGAATGGCCAAAATTTATTCAAAAAAAAAAAAGAGAAAGCCAAAGAAAAGAAGCCAAATTAATTATGCTAATTTCTAGTGAGTGTTTGAACTCATAGTTCCAAGAAGTTTACCCTATTATTAAAAATTCCTAATTGTGTGCCTTTGAGGAAATTGTTGTTCTTCCAATATTGTTAATCTTTTGATTTCCCTTGTGCTTAATTATTCTAATCTAGGATCCTAAACACTTTGAGTTAGTTTCCTTTGTGCTGAACAAGTGGGATATTGTGAACTACCTTTATAGGTGTTTGATAATTCTAAAAATTGTTTGGAATTCTTGGATTTGGTTGCTTTGATTAGGAACTAAGAGGGTTTGAGAGATCAATCCGAGTGCTAAACACATGAGGTATGGAGTAAATTTACGTTAGTTCTATTTTATTACACCAACCTCTTATTGTGTAAAATTGAAAAAATATTGTCCAATAGTGGTAGTCCCGAAGAAAGACCAAATATGATGTTCATGATGGAGGCTTTGCAACAATCTTTTGAGACGATGAACAACTTGATGGTCTATATGAATGAAAGAATGGAAAGGCAAGAAAATGCCTTAGCAGCTTTATAACGAGAAACACCTCAATAGAATGTTAGGGGGTTAATAGGCAAGCACTTATAATAAGGTGGTCTTTGAGTTTTCAAGTCAAGGAGTAAGACATTGAACAACAAAGATATAAAATCTTTCACACAAGGTGTCATGTGAGAAACAGGGTGTGTAGTGTTATCATAGATGGGGGAAGTTGCACCAATATGGCTAGTACTACCTTAGTTGAGAAATTAGGGTAGTCTACATTCGAACACCCTAAGCCTTACAAGTTGCAATGACTAAATGATAGTGGGGAAGTGAAG
Organism: Hippophae gyantsensis; assembly: GCA_030763125.1. Taxonomy (NCBI): domain Eukaryota; kingdom Viridiplantae; phylum Streptophyta; class Magnoliopsida; order Rosales; family Elaeagnaceae; genus Hippophae; species Hippophae gyantsensis. The sequence goes on along the minus strand of CM061031.1, from coordinate 48,679,602 downwards.
GTCGATAAGCAAGCTAGTATTAGTCAACTTTTCCATTGGAAAGTACAAAGATGAGGTGATGTGTGATGTGGTACCCATGCAAGCTGGGCATATCCTGCTAGGTAGGCCTTGGCAATATGATCGGAGGGTTACACATGATAGATATAGAAACAAGTATTCATTTGTGAAGGATGGTAGAAATATAACACTTGTCCCCCTTTCACCTAAGCAAGTCTTTAAAGATCAAATGAAGATGTTTAGAGGAAAAGAAAAGAGTGAAAATGAAAAGGAGAGTGAGACTAAAGAAAAGAATGAGAGAAAAGAGAGGAGTGAAAATGAAAAAGAGAGTGAGATTAAAGAAAAGAATGAGAGAAAAGAGAAGAGTGAAAATGAAAAGGAGAGTGAGACTAAAGAAAAGAATGAGAGAAAAGAGAAGAGTGAAAATGAAAAGGAAAGTGAGACTAAAGAAAAGAATGAGAGTAAAGGAAAGAGTGAAAGAAAAAGAGAGTGAACAAAATAAAATTAGTGGCAAAGAGAGTGATAAAAAGAAATTGAGAGAAAATAAAAAAGAAAAAGAGAGAATGAAAAATTTGAGACAAAATAAGAGAGAGAAAAAATTTCTATGCAAAAGTGAGTGAAATTAATAAAGCAATATTCCTTAATCAGCCAATGATTGTACTTCTGTACAATGAGGCATTTTTTAATACTAAACAACTTGATGATGCTTTGCCTAGTTCAATTGTTTCTATCATGTAGGAATTTAAGGATGTCTTTCCCAAGGAAATTCCTTATGGATTACCTCTTATTATTACTAATCAGTGGTTACCAATCCTTCCACATTAGGTGGTGTTGGTTGTAAATGATAGTTGGGTTCACTTATTGAACCAAGAAGTTGGGAAGTAGCAATAGGCAGTTCAAATTGATGTCCCAACTAATAAAGGTAATAGTTTTATTTTCTATCATAGTTGTAACTTATTTATTGTTTAGTTAATTATTTGCTACTAAGTGGTTGCCTCAAGCAACCCGCCCGTTGATGTTACTAGATTGATACGATCTCTATGTGGGTTTACCCCATTAAATTGTATATTATGCATGATTAGTTGTTTAGTTAGTATATTTTGAGTTTGTTGTGTATATGGTTTAAGAATAAACTCTTATTAGAAAGTATTTTTTGTTTATTTGCTTTTTGTCTTGATATATAATATCTGTTGTTCCAAGTTATCTATTTTGTCTGATATTATATTATCTGTACTTTTACTGTGTGATCTATATAAGTGCTTATTATACACCATGGTAGTGTACTGGGTCATGGACTCTTTCATTTTGCATGTTTAATTGTAATTAAACTATCATAATTCTCCTATATAGAAATAACTTGATAGTATTTAGGTAGATTGCACATATTTTTGCTTGTTGATTTACATTGGTATGTGTTTCTTTGTGTGTGCAGGATACATGTGTAATGCATACTTGAAACATAGTGGAGTATACAAACGTGCAACGTGGTAAAAGAGGCGGCCGCCAGAAAAGAAAAGGAAAAAAGACCAAAAAATTGGAGAAAAGAAATGCAAAAACTAGGAAAAAGAGAAAGAAAATGCGTGAGAAGACATGAAAGTAAATTATTTTTGCGATTAAATTTTCTTTCAATTATTCTTAGAAAATTATGGTGAATTCATTTATGTTAAATTTAATTTTTAGTATGAACTAATTTTTCTTTATTCTAGGAAAAAGATGTAACTTAATTTCAAACTATGCTTGATTTTCTATGCAAATTTAAATTATTTCTCTTCATGTTTGTTTGATTTATTTTGAGTTAAATGCTTCTAATTAACTAATCATTAATTTGATGATTTTAGGATAGATTTGGAATATTTCGTCATAGGTAAATATAGAGATCGAAAGACTTTTAGGAACATGTGTAGTTTTAAAAATAATTAGTCTTAATGCTTTTTTGTTTTGTTAAATTGCATACTCTTCTGTAAAATTAATGAACAAGATTATTTTCAATTGACAATCCAAAGATGCTTTTGGATATTTTTGGAGATTGCTAACAAACAGAGATAATTAAATTCAATTAGCTAGATGAGTAAAGCGTAGTGAGGGATTAGGTGAAATTGATTTCCTTGAAGTTTTCTTCCTATTAATTTAATCTTTGAACAATATCTTTATTTTCTTTTGCATATTTTCTTTAATTTTATTTTATTTTAAATTTCAATTACAACAACCTTAGTGATTTTTCTAGATAAAATTGAGATTAGTATAATTTTAGTATTTGTCAAAAATAAGTTACCAATCCCTAAGGATGATGCTCTTCTTATTACTGTGTACTTGCAGTTTTGCACCGATCAAGTTTTTGGTGCCGTTGTCGAGGATTGATGTTTTCTTATTTTTTCCAATATCAATACAAAATAATCTTGGTTTTAATTTAGAATTATATTAGATTTTTATTTTTATTCTTATTTTTTAGGTGTGTTTTTGATGTTGGATGCACCGTGCTAGCACTTGAAAAGTTATTCCTTTTGATCCAGAGATTGAAAGAACCTTTAGAGCACGAAGAAAGAAGAAAGTACTAGCGATGGCTGAAAGAGAATAGAATGCACATCCATGTATTTTGAAGGATTATGTAAGGGTAATTATGAATGACAATTACTCATGTGTAAGATGTCAGACCATTAATGCCAATAATTTTGAGCTTAAACTTACGTTGATCAACATGGTGCAATAATCCCAATTTAGCGGATTACCACTTGATGATCCCAATATTCATTTGGTAATGTTTTTCAAGATTTGTGACACTCTAAAGATGAATGGTGTTACTAAAGACACCATCAGACTAAGATTGTATCCTTTTTCATTGAGAGACAAGGCTAGAGGTAGGCTACAATCTCTACAACTGGGAAGCACATGGAAAAATGTTTTTTGCCAAATTCTTTCCACCTACAAAAATAGCCTAACTCAGGAGTGAGATTGCTCAATTCCAACAAAATGATTTTGAGACACTCTATGAAGCATGGAAAAGATATAAATATATAATTTGGCGTTGCCCTCAGCATGGATTTTCATATTGGTTGCAAATTTAGATGTTCTATAATGGGTTAAATTGGCAAACTAGAACCATAGTTGATGTTGCTTCTGGTGGAACTTTGATGTCAAAGAAACCTGAAGGTCCTACTTCTCTTTTGGAAGAAATGGCATCAAACAATTATTAATGGCCAATTGAGAGATTCATGAATCGGAGCCGTTTATTTCCCTTTTAGCTGAAATAGCTTCTCTATTTCATCAGATGTCAGCCTTAATAACTTAAAGAATACCACAAAGTGCAGAATATGTTACAAACCCAAGTATGACAATTCTGATGAATGAAGCAAGTCAAGAACATGTTCAATACATCAATAATCAGAACTACAATTATCGTGGCAATCCTATGACAAATTACTACCATCCAGTGCTTTGAAATCATGAGAATTTTTCTTATGGAAATACAAAGAATGTGTTGCAACCTCCTCCAGGGTTTAATAGTCAACCAAGCAAAAAGAAGATGTCACTTGAGGATGCCATGGTTTCCTTTGTTGAGGAGGCCAAAGCAAGGTTTAAAAAGATGATTCATAGATGGATAACATTGAGACTCATTTTAACAATATGTGAGCCACTATGAAAAATCTTGAAGTGCAAATTAGGCAACTATTCACAACAATCAATGCTCAACAAAGAGGAACCTTTTCTAGTAATACAGAAGTGAATCCAAATGAATAATGCAATGCCATTACACTTAGGAGTGGAAGAGAAATTGAGAGGTCACTATCAAAGGAAATTGAGTCCACCTCTATAGCTCCAAACAATGGCCAAAGCAATAATAAAGTAGAAAAAAAGGAGATTGTTGATGATACACTAAGATAGACTGACATGCCTTCATCAATTTCATTTCCTGACAATCCTCCTATTCTCTCTACTCAACTTCCTTATCCTCAACGTTTTCAAAAACAAAAATTAGATAAGCAATTTTCTAAGTTGTTGGATATCTTTAAGAAAATTCACATAAATATTCCTTTTGTAGATGCCTTGGAACAGATGCCAAGGCATCTGTTCAAAACAGTAAAGCTTTCTGAAGAATGTAGTGCCATTCTTCAAAAGAAATTACCTCAAAAATTAAAAGATCAAGGGATTTTCACTTTGCCTTGTACTATTGGAAATTCATTTTTTGATAAAAGTTTTACTGATCTTAGTGATAGTATTAATCTTATTCCACTGTGTGTTTATAGGAATTCGAGACTTAGAGAGATAAAACAAACAACAATTTATTTACAACTAGCAGACCGATCCATCAAGTATCCACGTGGAATCATAGATGTATTGGTAAAGATGGATAAATTTATTTTTCCTGCTGATTTTGTGGTGTTAGATATGGATGAAAACTAAGATGTCCCACTAATTCTTGGCCGACCATTCTTGGCTATGGGAAATGCTTTAATGGATGTTCAAAAGGGTGAGCAAACATTAAGAGTGAACAAGGAAGACATTACGTTCAAAATCTATGAAGCTATGAGACTTCCAGAAGATCCAAGCACTTGCTTTCGGGTAGATATTATTGAACAATGTGAAGTAAAAGTATTTTAAGAATATATGTCAGCCGATCACCTAGAATGATCATTGCAGTAGGTTATATCATTTAGCACAGAAGTGGAGAGGCTAGAGCTAATGGTAGCAAAGACGGATTCTGTAATCTCTATAGAAAAAAGTGCAACAAACTACAACTTTAGAGTTCAAGCGATTGCCTGAGAATCTTTGCTCTACGTTCTTGGGTGATAGTTACACCTTCCCAGTGATTGTTGTGGCATCACTTATACCCGAAGAAGAGGAAAAGTTATTGCATGTGTTAAGGGAGCATAGAAAAGCCTTGGGATGTATTATGTCTAACATAAAAGGTATAAGTCCATCCATTTGCATGCATAAGATTCTCATGGAGGAACCTTACAAACCATCAATTAAGCCCCAAAGAAGTTTAAATCTAGCAATGAAGGAAGTTGTGAGAGTTGAAATTTTGAAGCTCTTCAATGCAAGAATTACTTATGCTATTTTAGAAAGCTCATGGGTAAGTCTAGTACATGTTGTGCCAAAAAAAGGGTGGAATGACGGTGGTGAAAAATGAAAACAATGAACTTATTCCTACAATAGTCACAGGTTTACGTGTATGTATGGATTAGTGCAAGTTGAATAAAGCAACAAGGAATGATCATTTTCCACCTCCATTCATTGATCAAATGCTAGTTCGATTGGCCAGATATCCCTATTATTGCTTCTTATATGGTTATTTGGGGTTTAACCAGATTTCCATAGCCCTCGAAGATCAAGAGAAAACTACATTCATATGCCCCTACAGATCATTTGCTTCTAGAATGATGCCTTTTGGATTGTGCAATGCCCCAGTAACATTTCAATGTTGCATGATGGCTATCTTTTATGATATGGTGGAAGATATAATAGAAATTTTCATGGATGACTTTTTGGTTGGAAAAGCATGTCATCTCCATGTTGAGTTGGAGCATAAAGCTTATTGGATTATAAAGAAGTTTAATTTTGATTTGAAGGCAATAGGGGGAAAGAGACTTCTTTAATTGAATGAGATGGACGATGAGTTCTGGATTGATGCTTATGAAAAATGCAAAGATCTACAAAGAACATACAAAGAAGCGGCATGACAAACAGATTCTTAGGCATGAGTTTGCTCCAGGACAACAGGTTTTGCTCTTCTATTCATGACTAAAACTCTTCCCAGGTAAGTTAAGAACAAGATGGACATGTCCTTATACAATTGAAAAAGGTTCCACTTTTGGAGCAATAGACTTGAAGGACAGGGCAAGGAATATATACATAGTTAACGGTCAAATATTGAAGCACTATTATGGAGAACAAGTGGAGAGGAATTGTGCATTTATTCCTCTTAAGAATCCTACTTGATGAAGATTGAAAGTCTGGCTGTAGATTATAAAACAAGTGCTTATGAGAGCCAGCCTATAAAACGTTCTTTTATTATTTCTCTTATTTTATTTTATTTTATTATTATCTATTTGAATAATTTGGATTTTGCACTATTATGGAGAAAAAGTAGAGAGGAATTGTGCATTTATTCCTCTTAAAAATCCTACTTGATGAAGATTGAAAAGTTTGGTTGTAGACTATAAAACAAGCACTTATGGGAGCCAGCCCATAAAACGTTCTTTTATTATTTCTCTTATTTTATTTTATTTTATTATTATCTATTTGAATAATTTGGATTTTGATGTTGATTTATTTTGCATGAATAAAAAGATGAAAATTTTAAACTAATGCAGATCCACCATAAAACCAGGGAAGCTCATTCATTTCTTCTATCTATCTCACTTTTGAATTACAATGAGAACATTATTTAGTTTAAGTTTGGGGGTGTCAACTCCTATAGTCTTGAGTTGTTGAATTATCTTATCAAGCATGTATTTGAGTATGATTGAATTCGCTATGACTCTGAAATTTGTGATTAAGTATGGTTTTGAGAAAAAATTTCAAAATCTGCTATTATATTAGTCAGAGTTTTGTAGGTACTTTGATTTAAATCTTTGTCCTTGAAAATAATTGAGCATGTAGTACATTTTTCTCTATTCCATTTTGCTTATGAAGAGAAGGAGTTGAATTAACTGGGTTAGGAAAAGTTTAATCTTGCTTTACTCTAGAATTCGTTGATGGATCCTTGAGACGAAATCCTAGTTGATACCAAATATTAGATAAATGATCTAGGTAATTTTTTGTCACAACCAAAAAGCTTTCCCTATCTGCCTAATTATCAAGCCATCATTGCATGGTTTATTCCCATAGTCAACCCCCTTAGCTTTATTTTACATAAGCCTTTATTTATTCTTTTAACTACATAAACCATTACCATTGTAAGCTTGAAAAACCATGAACTTACCTTAAATTTTGAGAAAATACTTTGGTGAAAATTTTCATTTAAAAAGAAAGTTCAAATTAAATAACTCACATTATGTTTACTCTATTTGATTAAAGTGTGAAAAAAAGAAATAAAGATAATGAAAGGCAAGAATCGAAAAAGGGTTAAAGTGGTTGAAATTAGTAAAGACTATGAGTATCAAGGCAATCACATCTTCAAAAAAGAGAGAAGAAAATAAAAAAAAAGAATACTCCACTTATTGAGTATGATAATAATATTGTCATCAATATGAGCATATTGTCAAGAAAAAACTACGATATGAATCGTGTGGATTTTTTTTTTATTGTTTTTTTACCGAGCTTTATCCCAATTTGCTTTGATTTTCCATATCTATTTCTTTCTTAGCCCTCATCATATGGCCTGTCATTACAATTATGATTAAAGACTTTTGACCTCTGATTTTGGTATTTGATTACATGAGTGGAGAGGATTTCTAAAATTTAGACTTATGGATTAAGTTTTGAAAGAATTCTTCTGATTTTAATTGTTTACTTTTATCTGAATTTTTTTGTGATTTGAAGTTAAATTGGCTATTTTACATACACACTCAAGGACCTAGCTTTAGGATAAAGTCAATGTTTAACTCTTGCTTGACAAATTGCAGAATTTTGATTGATTTTTTTTACTATCTTCGATGTAAAAAGAGTAAGTTATTATGATGAAATCTAAATTCAGATCATGACTTGGTGAGTGATAGTAGTTCTCTATGGGATATTGTTTACACTATCTATAGTTGTCTTTTCTTTTATTTTATTTTTTGTTTGAGAACAAAGTTTTAAGTTTAGGAGTGTTTGATGACTTGCATAATTTGACATAATTTATAACTTCTTAACTTTAATTTTAGTCTAATTTTATTTATTTTTTATTGCTTTTAGGCTTCATTATTATTATTAAATTTTATTATAAATTTAAAGATAATAAAGATCTAAAATTTTAGAAACCTATCATTTAAGAACTATCAAATTTAAATTAGAATTTATTTAAATGAGATTTAAATTAATATATATATAAAATATGGCGCTGGGGTCTGAGGATAGAGAAAGGTTTTATATATTTATATATATGGGAGATATAGAGACGGCCGCGAGAGAAAAAAAGAAGCAGAAACGTAGAAAGAGAAAAGGTAGGAGAGGTGGCCTTAAAAAAAATGGAAAAAGAGAAAGAAAAATTAAGAGAAGACATGAAAGTAGATTCTTTTTGCCATTTAATTTTATTTCAATTCTTATCAAAAAATTATAATGAACTCATTTATGTTAAATTTAATTTTTAGTATAAACTAATTTTTCTTTATTCTATGAAAAAGATGTAATTTAATTTCAAACTATGCTTAATTTTCTATGTTAATTTGAATTGTTTTTTCTTCATATTTGTCTGATTTATTCTGAGTTTAATGTTTTTGATTAACTGACTATTAATTAAATGATTTTATTCTTGTGATTTACTATCGAAAGAGAGAATTATAGAATAGATTTAGAATATTTCGACATAGGTAAATGTAAACATCGAAAGACTTATATGAACCTTTGTTGTTTTAAAAATCATTAGTCTTAATGCTTTCTTGCTTTATTAAATTGCATACTCTTATGCAAATTAATGAACAAAATTATTTTCAATTGACTATCGAAAGATGCTTTTGGATATTTTTGGAGATTGTTAACAGATAAAGACAATTAAATTCAATTAGCTAGACGAGTAAAACATAGTGAGAGATTAGGTGAAATCAATTTCCTAAAAGTTTTCTTCCTGTTAATTTGATCTTTGAACAACATCTTTATTTTCTTTTGCATATTTTCTTTAAAATTGGTTTCTATTTTAAATTTTAATTACAACAACCTTAGTGATTTTTTTTAGATAAAATTGAGATTAATATAATTTTAGTATTTGTGAAAATAAGTTACCAATTACTAAGGACGATACTCTTTTAATCATTTTATTATAAAATTACGATAATATGCACTTACAATTTTATACCAATCACTCATTTACATATTTTATTAGGTTTGTTAAGGTATCTCATCAAGGTAGTTGATTAGAGCAACGAGGATTGGCTGAGTGGCATCCAACAAACTTCAGACATCAAATATTAAGTGGTCAATATGGAACAACTCAAATAGTTAAGTTCAATATTTGAAATAAATTCTTTTCTAAATATATCACTTAATTATCTAAATTACACAAAATCTATTACTTAATTATTTGAATTGTTCAAAATTTATCACTAATGTATGATGCCGTTAGGCAAAGATTAACGCGGTGCATAAATGGAACAATGCAATAGTTAAGTGGTAGAAATGAAGGGATTGGATCCTTTAATAATTTTTTCTCTATTTATCTTTATCGACCGATGATTTTTTTTAATTTTATTATTATTAAAAGTTTTATTTAATAGTATAGAATGTGAATAATTATATACATTTTAATTAAATTTAAAGAGGGATTTAAAATTTAGTATAGATCAATAGAGAAAAAATTAACAGAGAATCCACGTTACAAATGTACATACCATTCAAGAGTGTATGTATGAGTGGACATTGGTTTACGTACAGAGTAGACAAATTCATCCACTATATTATGACAGCTCTAAATAAAATAGAGAAAATATCAAATCAACAATTTCAATTTTTTGCCCTAGGTAGCTCTCGTAATCAATTTAGTGCCCCAATTATTATTTTTTTGGACTTTAAATGAAATTTCTTCCAACATCATCTTGTATATTTACAATTGTACATATGAATACAATTTTAATTACAGACTCAACAATTTCATTAATAAAAATTGTTAGATTTTATCAATAGTATGTTATGTAGGGACCAAGAGGGCAACTTAATGGTGAAAACATAACAAGTTTTGGTGACATCCAACGGAACCAGATGGAATGATAGAAACGAAATATTTAAGAAGTTGGGTGGTATAAATGGAACAAAAATGGTTTAATTGTACAAACGATACAACTAAAATAATTAGGTGAAAAAGGTATATATTTGCCTTATAATAAAAAACATAGAGTTAGGTTTGTTTTGTTTGAAGTTATTTATTTAACATCTAATTTGTTTGATACTTGTTTTTAATCTATACTATTTCTGTTAGTTATTGTATAATAGTGTTTAGGATTTGGGCTGCTGACAAACTTCCTTAGATGGAGAAATATTGATCGAATCAAACATTAACAAGAATAATAAAAAGAGAAAGATGCAAAATGTCATATACAAGAATCTCATAACAAATTTACAATTACAAGGGAATGATACTCAAATCTCAAACTGTTTTGCTAGTTGCTGTTATAAATATCTTTTTCAAAATTTAATTACGTTTGCTACAACATTAAACCATCCTTTATAATTTGCTCCAAAGAAGATGCAATATCCGATATGGTAGGACGGTCTCTAGGCTTATCCCTCACAGCCAGCTCTGCTATATCTGCAATTTTAAGCAAAGGTTCAACATTTTTTGGAAGAGCAATAGAGCGATCAATTACTGTAGCTGATTTTCCCTGTTTAATCAAAGGCACTGCCCACTCAACTATATTTGGAGGATTATAATCTAAATCAAATGCTTTTCTTCCACTGAGAATCTCCATTAATACTATTCCAAAATTGTAAACGTCACCATCCAAGTCATCACTCAGTTCTTTGTCGTTCGAAGTAAGAAGCCCAAAATCTGCAATTCTTGCACCCCATTCCGAATCTAAGAGAATATTTGCTGTCTTGACATCACGATGAACAATGGGAGGCACAAATTCCTTGTGAAGATATTCAAGGCCTTTTGCAGCTTGTATTGGAATCTTCAGTCTAAGGTTCCAATTTAGAGGAGAAAATCCACCGTGAAGATGGTTGTAAAGTGTTCCATGAGGCATATACTCATATACAAGAAGCCTCTCTCCCATCTCTGAGCAGTAACCTAACAAGTTCACGATATTAGAATGTCGAATTTTGCAAAGGATTCCCAATTCCATTTCAAAGTCCCTACTATTGGAGTGAATTATAGTTGCAGCATTTGCTCTTTTGACAGCAACTTGGCGTCCATCAGCTAACAAGGCTTTGTAAACAAAACCATAGCTTCCTCTACCAAGTTCATTGAACTCTTTGAACCCATTAGTAGCAGCTTTTAGTTCCGAGAGTCGAAACACTTGAGCCATCCCAGGACATGGAGTAGCAGAGGGTGGGTTTAAATCTATATTTTCATCAGTTTCCAATTCTGGTTTTCCAATACAAGACCTAAATTGCTTCTTCATCCCATCATCGTGTTTCAAAACAATTACACCGGGAAGTACACACCAACCAATCAATATCACCAAAAAGCTCAAGACTGAAGAACCAAATATGATGACCAATATATGATAGTGATGCCAAAGCTTCTTCATCTCTGGAGGTGTTGGAAGCCCACAAGTATCCCAACAAGAGCTGTTCTGGCAAAGAGAGCAAGCTGTGCAAACTCTGTCAGCATTCAGAGTGCATGAACTTGACAAGAAGAATCCTTCAGAACAATTTGACCCACATGGTGAACAAATCTTTAAATCTTTCCTAACACACAAGCTGGTTAAGTCAGGCTCATTGAGAATGCTAGCATTAAAAGCGAACTGTCCTTCTCCACAAGAGTCAGAAATGCAAAGACCAGGACTACACAATTCCAATGGAGGGTCATTTAACATAGGTAACAAAGAGGTGAGATTAGAAATCCAACAATCAAGTACTAAATCCCCTTCCCTAATTCCACAAGTTGTAAAATCAGAAGAAGCAATTGCCATAAACCCTGAACCCTTTGGCATAGATGACAAGTTAAAGCTTCCCCAACATGCAACTCCATGATTGTCTTCACGAATCCCACAAAAATGATGAGAACCAGAAGCCAACCAAATAAATTGAGTTCCATTTGGAGGACTAATTGGCCAATCAGTATCTCCCCAACATTTCACATCACGGGTCGATTCAGAAATCCCACAAATTGAACTTCTTCCAGAAGCTAAAAGCATGAAATCCTCTGAAATATCAGAAACTCCCAAGTTAGTAGAGTTGGGTCCCCAGCAAACAAGCCCTCCTTCTCTCAAAGCACCACAACTAAATCCTTCACCAGATACAACCCTTTTGAAGACACGATTGATAATAGACTGATCATAAAACAGAAAGTTTTGTGATGAAGTCAAAGTATTATTCTTGTTTCTTACAATATCCCAACAATCAATAGTACCCAAATCTTCATCAGAGTAATAAGTTCCTCTAATAGCACAAACATGGTTCTTACCAGCAGCAATATGAGAATAAGCACTGGTTCGGAAAATTGAAGGTATGAGATCTAGACCTGGACTAATCGAGCTCCAACAGTATGCCAGAGAGGTGTTTGCTAATATTCCACAGACAAAACCTTCACCTCCAGAGAGAGCAGCCATTGCAGGAATATTGCTGTAATAGGCAGAGGTAGGGGATGATGTTGAAGAAGATGAAGAGCTGCTCTTTCCCCAACAAATAACATCTTGTTTTCCACTAGCATCTATGGCGCAAAAGAAGCCATCTTCACCGAAAGAGGCAGAGATTGGACCCATTGATCCAAACCCAGATGCGGAAATGGAGCGTATAAGTAGGAGAAGAAGAAGAAAGAGTTGTGATTCAGAGAAAGTAAAAGAAATGGTTAAGTGGGTTTGCATGGTCTACTTGGAAATCGAAAGAACAGAGTTGGATCAAAGCAACTCGCATGGACTGAAATGGTGGGGTATAAGGTGTTTGGTGCAAAGTTCTGAGTTTTCTGAAGGGAGCTGAGCAATCAGGGTGACCATGAAAGAACGTGGGTGATGCAGCCATTTTCACAGTTTTTTTTTTTTTTTGTCAGTATGGATTTTTACAGTTTTAGTTGGACCGTTAGAACTTGAAAGCACTGAAAGTAGTGACCATTAAATGTATATTATTTGCGTTATTGCTGATTTGATCTTCCATCGAGATTGTTGTTATTTAACTAAACTTTGTTAACACTACAAGTCTGCAACTCATACGCATTTGTGAAAGAATATCCGGAAAGATATAAAATTAAATTTTTTTTTTTTGGGCTTTTCATACACTATTCTCATGCTATTTTGCCACCAGATCTTAGAGCCTTCGTAAACTTTCTTTTCAAAAATACAACGGCAGTACTAAGTGCCTATCTTATTAGCAAAAAAAATAAAAAAAAATAAAAAGATACAATTCTAGTAGCCACGTATAGAAACTCCACTGTTGATGTACAGTTGTGGAGTGCAGCTAGCTAAGCCATTCTTTTTTGCACATTGTTAATTATTCAAGTGTTTATGGACGCTGGTATGGTGAAGGAATGCAGAGAAGGAATGTAGTCTAAGCTTGTATGGTGCACATTGGAATTGGAGAAGATCAGTTACAAATGCATGGTGCATCGTGTGGTGTGCTGGCATAGTACACCATGTAGCATATCTACCTTATGATTAGTAGTATTTAGTATAGCAGATAGTTACAATTTGAAAAGCTGTAATTCAGTTACAAAATTCTGTTACAAGTGTGAATAGCAAGTCTTATTAGTGTAGTACAGTTTACAAATTGTGAAGTACAAGCTTTACAAGATGGTTGTGGTATATAAGCAAGATCGTAAACAATAAGATGTATTGTAATTTGCTCCAAAGGAAATACAGAAAACAAGAATCATTCAGCTTCGTTCTCTCAAATTTTCTTCCTTTCTGTAATGTTTCTGAATGCCTTTGTATGTTTGCATTTCTTTTTCAACTGCATATCACTTATTTACTGCAGTTGATGTTCGACTGTTGCTTCTCAATGTTGATCTTCAAATGGTATTAGAAAGCTCAGTGAGCTTTGCAATTCTTGAAGAAACATCGATTCACCATGAGTTATTCAAAATAGAAGTTGTTAAGTCCCACATTGGCTAAGAGTAAGGCAACAGTGCTGCTTATAAGTCTGACCAACCCTCTAATTCACAAGTTGGCTTTTGGGTTCAGAGTTAGGCCTGAGTTTCTAAGAGAGATAATCAAATTGGAAATGAAATTAAAAATCGAGTAAATAAAGCAATCTTCTTCTTTCATAATGTTCTTGTTACTATTAAACTCGATAATCAAAATTGTATGATTTGGAGGCATCAAATCTTATAAATTCTGCATAGTCTAGAGCTTGATGAGTATGTATCGCAAGATCCACCTGAAAAGGTGAATGGTAATGGAGTAGTTAGTGAGCAATTTGGGACATGGAAAAGATAAGATCATAAAAAAAGCTGATGTACATGTTAGGAGGACTAGGAGAGGACTACAACAATGTGTTATTCACAATTATAGAAAAGATGCTTGGAGAGAAGATAACAATAGATGATGCACAAGGCTCCACTTCTCAACCATGAAAATAAGCATGAAAGAAGAAAAATTGTGCAAATTTATCCTTTTCCTAGTGTTAATATGATAGTTGAAAGAGCCCATGGTCTGGTATACCACCAGAGTAAGGAGATATAGACTCCTAAAGGATTTTTCCCTAACTCGGAAGGAACATAACAGTCACACTTATACAATTCACACAACAAAAGCACAAACTGTATAATATCAAATGTAAAAAACTTAATAACATATATTATATGTTAAACAAAAAGCAGGTAAACAACAAATGCTTTCTAATCAAAGTTTAAGCTAATAGTATGTTGAAACATACATACCTTAGGCTTGGATTGTACCAACACAAACTTAAATCATGCGTAACAATCAATATAGAGTGGTAGACCCATCTTGAGATCGTATTTATATAGTAACATACTCGTGCTATTTAAGGCAACCACTCAGCAGTAAATAATTCACTAAACAATAAATATGTTACAACACTAATAGATAGTAAAACCACTATTACCTCTATTAGTCAGAACCTCCGTCAACACTGCCTACTACTGCTCTTCACTTACTACTTTCGCAAATCCTCTACAGCCAATAGCACCCAATGTGATATGATTGGAAACCAATGATCAGTAATAGTAAGTGCATCAACTCACAGCTTCACAGGACACACAGTCAACTACTAATATCAAATCGAGTATGAGAGACACGCTGTCAAACCACGTACACACAAAGATTATGATTTGATTACTAAACTCACAAAAATGACCTACTCTCAAATATACGCCTTCCAAAATAATTTTGAAATTAGATATGAATCTCATTGTACATTTTGGCAGAATTTTAGCTCTTGAACAAGGGGTAAAAAAGAGAGAAATGACTGGTGGATTAATAAGGCTTGGTTTTACCACCTCACCAACCACCTCGTTGGTCACCTTGCCAACCTTTGAAAAAGAAATGGCATTTCTTCCTCATCAAGGTCAGAATCGTCATTATCATAACCATGTTTGATATGTTCACATCCCTTACTAGTCTTAAGGCTAAATTTTCCCCCTTTTTAGAAGCAATTTGCTCTTGTCTTGGTAAAAGGCAATGTAGTTCGAAGACTTGCAAGTCACCAACTAACTCATTAAAAGTAAGTTCACATGGCTTGTACCTGGACTTAGGCACAATAACTTTGGCTTGAAAATTATAGGCTAGGCTAGAGATGATTTTCTCAATCTTGTTTTCCTTACTAATAACCCTACCCAAGTTATAGGAACAATTGACAATGTTTGAAAGGCTTGCATAGAATTTGTCAAAGGTTTTTCACTTGCATGATACAGGGTTCAAAATCTTCATTCAATTTCAGAATTATAGATCTTTTTACTACTAAAGTACCTTTATGAGTTGTTTCTAGAATATCCCAAGCATTTCTAGAAGACTTACAACTCTAAATCCTTTTGTATCCATCAGGCAACACAGCTCTGATGATAGCATATAATCCTTTACTATTCCATTTAGATTTCTTGGATTTGTCCTTAGTCCATTCAATCATAGGTTTTGGGATAACAGTACTGTCAGGTAGGATTTTTGTAAGGTAAGTTCAGGAACCATACTACGGTCTCCTTGGGACTAAAAAAGGCCCCTATTTGAGATTTTCAATAGGTATAGTTAAGCCGTTGAAAAGTATAGGTCTACATATATTACTTCCTTCTCCTAACTTTATTAGAGAGAAAGTGTGGCTATGAAATAGTTAGTTAACAAGATTAACACTAGAGCGGTTAAGTCCAAAAGGGGTGCACTGGCTCTAATACCAATTGAAAGAGTCCATGACCCAGTATACGACCGACATAAGGAGATACAAACTCCTAAACAACTCATCCTTTACAAGGAATATAACAGAAACACTTATACAATTCATAGAATTGAAGCACAAACTATATAATACCAAAAGCAGAAAACTTTAATAGCAGATATTATATGTCAAACAAAAAGCTACTAAATAAAAAATTATTTTTAATCAAAGTTTAATATAATAGTATGTTGAAACATACACCCCTTGAACTTGGATTATACTAACACAAAATTAGATCATGCATATCAATTCATATAATGAAATAAACCCATAAAGAGACTGTATACCTATGATAACATCCTTAGGTTTCTTTAGGCAACCACTCAGCAATAAATAATTTACTAAATAGTAAACAGGTTACAACACTAGTAGACAGTAAAACCACTATTACCTCTATCGATCAGGACCTCCATCCAAACTGCCTACTACTAATCTTCAATTTCTAGTTCTGCAACTATTTGGTTCAACACTCAAACCTGGCTGCCCTCCCAAGCTAACACCACCCAACGTGATGTGATTGGAAAACAATGATCAGTAACAATAAGTTATTGATTCACAACCTCACGGGGCATATAGTCCAATACTAATATCAAATTGTATACAGGAGATACATAGTCAAACTATATACTCACATAGATTATGATTTGATTACTAAACTCACAATAATGACCCATTCTCAAATATAATCTCTCCAAAATAATTTCAAAATCAAACATAAATCTTAGTGTGTATTTTGGAAGAATTTGAGCTCTTGAACAAAGGGTAAAGAAGAGAGAAATGAGTGGGGGGTTTTATAGGGCTCGATTTTGCCACCTCAATTGATAATTATCACTAGTCATTTTCTCATGTAAATCATAAGCTTGATTGTAACACTTGGCTAGTAGAGCTCCATTAGTGGATGTATCAACAATGGTTCTTGTTTGAACGTTGAGACCATTGTAGAAAGTCTCTATTTGGATCCAATAAAGGATACCATGGTGAAGACACTTCCTTAACAATTCTTTGAATCTTTCTCATACTTCATATAAAGATTCCCTTTCATATTGAAGGTAGGAGGTAATGCCATTTATAAGCTTGGCATTCTTTGTTGGTGGGAAATATTTCATCAAGAATTTCTTTGCCAAATCATTCAAAGTTGTAATGGAATCAAGTGGTAAAGAGTTTAATCAAGCTCGAGCACAATCTCACAAAGAGTAAGGGAACAATCTATGCCCAAATGCTTCTTCAATCACACCATTAAATTTGAATGAATCTCTAACTTTGATAAATAATCTGAGATGTAGATAAGGATCCTCTGTTAGTAATTCGTTGAATTGCCCAATTTTTTGTAACATTTGAAACATAATTGGCTTTAATTCAAACTTATTAGCTTGAATGTTTGTAATACTTGGATTCATCCCTTCCAACATAGGTATTACATATTCATTCATAACTCTATCCTTATCATCCATTAAAGGTATCTGAATGTTCAAATTTAGCTTATTATTGTTTATTTCTAATGAATTAGCCATTTCTTCCACTTGGATGACAAATTGGTGCTTTCTTATTGATCTCAAAGTACGCTCGGTTTTGGGATCTAAAGGAAAAGTTTCTCCCTTATGGACTCTGCTCATTCAATAAGGCCAACTATAGTTCAAATAGTACTAAAGGAGATGTCAAAATTAAAAATAAATAACTAACTAAATAAATAAATAAACAAAAATAAGTCAAATAAATAAATAAAAATAAATAGCTACACAAAAAATAATTAAAATTTAAAAATAAATAAAATAAAAGAATAAAAATTAATTTTTATTATTTATAATCCTCTACAACGGCACCAAAAACTTGATCAAACATGAATTGGGTGCAAAGAATACATAAGTATAAGTATTATGACAAGTAATATAACGATAAGAAAATATTGTTTTTATACTAAAAAAATAAAAATCAATTTTTTTTATGTTTTGATGTTTTAATTAACTCAGATCTAGCAGCTAAGAAGTTATATGAGAAAATATTTGAGAATACTTAATCCCCTAATTTTCTAAACATGTGAATCACTAAAATTCCCCAGTATAATTATCAATCAATTACATGATCAGTTGAATCTAAACAGTATGTATTTCTCTCTCAAGTATACTACACATCATATAGTAATTGACCTAATCACATTGTTATATCAATTAAATTGCATAGTATTCATTAAGTTTATCAATTATGCATCACATATATATCTGCCTAGAAATTATGCATATTATTTAATCAAGAAAAATAATTAAATAATTTTCTCAAATCTATTTAATTGCATCTATAGATTATTTGTTGGCGAAATAATTAATAGCATAAAAATTAGACTAAATAATATAATTAAATTGAAATCATAATTGAGGAAAAATATTAGATCATCACATGTAGAAAATTGTATTCATAAGATCACTATATTAATAAACTAACTAGACATAATTTTGATCATAAAGCTCATATTTTTCATAATGATATAAAAATTGATAAAGAAAAGAGAAGAAGAAGAATAATAAAATCAATCTCTTGAATTATAGTATCAATCTCTTGAATTATAGTATCAATCTCCTCTTGAATATTCACCAAAATTGTATATTTTTTTTGAATTTTTCTGTATTTTTCTCTATTCTTGACTCCAAAAATTGATAAAAAAAAATATGTAATTTTTGGCTCTTAGGGTTTATGGGGAAATTAGGGGTTAAATTAAGTTCAAGTGAAATCTAGATCGTTAGATCAGCTTCAAATCAAAGGCTAAGATAAAAATGGAAAAATTAATAGCTATGGAAAATAAAAAGAGAACACATGGAACATAGATTCACTGGACGAATCAGCGCTCAACGAATGGCATGGGTGGACTAGTTTTGATCAAAATTCATTGAGTCAGTTCCACAAGGCAAGTTATGATTTGTGATTTCAAATTGCATGGCACCTCGATGGGAAGAATGTACGAATAAGGTGGTTATTCATGGTACCCCATTGACCATAAAGTGAAACCTAGAATGAATGTTGTGTTGACATGTGGTATGACCTACATTACCTAGTACACGTGAAGTTTCATGATTGGCCCTTTTTCGCTTGTATGGTGTTGATGTGACATACTTGGTCAACTCCCCTCCTTGCATAGAATCCATATGGCATCTTCTAATTGATCCTACATTAAAAAATTCATAGAAAAGCCAAAAAAATTCCCAAAAATTATATTTTCACCCATTTTCATTAAAAAGTTCATATTTTACTATTTTCAACCCAAAAAATACCATTTATTGAATAAAACAAGCACATATTAAGTAAAAAAGTGTACTGTTGACTCTACTTTCATGGAGTCATCATCTGGATGATGGCAAGAACCAGCCAGTACTTGTTTGAATGCTTGACCCATTACTCCCATGTTGTAATAAAATCCTCCATTATAGTTGGTGTTTCTCTAAAATTCTACAATCCTCTTTTTTTTAATCCCTTTCATTGGTTCAAAATATATGTAAGGATATGTTACTCTTTTATGCTTCAATGTTGCAATAGAGTGCTTCCAAGTACTTTTTTTTAAATGTTGATCAGTTTAATAATTTTGAAGCTAAAAATACTTGAAAATAACAAAATATACTCGTGATCATAAAAAGATAGATTTACTAAAAAGATGATAAAATTATATAAATACAAATCTATTTTTAACATTTAAAATACATAAATCCACATCATATTTAATGCCTTTAAGCATTCATCACAACTTCCAATCAACTTCTTGCTAGTCTCTTACAAGGAAAGTGAAAAATTACAAACAAAATCTAAATAAAATTAAACTATCATAAATCACTTTTGTAGATTTACACAATTTCATTTAGTATATGCAACAAGCCTTTAAACCCCTAGTTTGTCTTAACAGATGAGTTTAAGTCTCATGAGGGCTTCTAGGGATGATACTCACAAATTTAAAACTAAAATGTAAAAAAATATTAAAAATAGATAACATAAACAAACAGTAAACACAAAACACAAAACACAAAACAAATAAAAACTAAAATTTAAACTAAGTAAAAATGAAAAAAAAATTAACAAAATGAAATAGCAAAACTTCTCATGCTTTTAATTTTTTTCAAGTTTACAAATAAAATCCAAAATATATTATTTTAATATTCTAAACATTCATAATTTATTATATTAATTAGATAAAATCATATTTATATTCATATAAAAAATGTACCAATATTAAAATTTTCCAATTTCAATGATTGGAATTCGAATTCATTTTGACTCTAACCTCATAAGTCATACTCTCAAAATAACGCTATCTTATTGGTTTAAATACTCATTTGGTAACTCTTAGTAGATAACTTGATCTTGTGATGAATTATATTTCCTACATCCATAGATATTTTAGATGTTATAACGTACAATAATATTGCCTTATCACTATCCACTTAGATGTAATGTTTGGTAGGCATCAGTATTGAACAAATAAAGTATTGCCATATACAGACAACCTTATCCAAATACTTGACTTCAAAGCCACTATGTTTACCATCGACATAACTCCATTTAGCTCCTTCTAAATTTAAGGTTTCAATTACTATAGCGTAGTCGACATTACTCAAATACGTTTGGTACTTACGTTGGCGGATATTTACCAACAAATAATGAGCATTAATATCTTTTGGTCCAAACAGAACTAGTACATCTCGTACTTTAACTACATTAAAAGAACATCGGGAATATTAGCATAGAATTCCTAAATAATTGATTCTATAGTAGCATCTGGTCCTTTAACAAACTTTTTCCATCCTAGTTGTTTGGGATTAATCTAATAAGTAGAGAGAATTTTGAGAAAAGTCAAGATAATTGACTGAATGTGTGGATTACATAAATGGTCCATCTATTTATAGGACATTACATATGCAAGTGTCAATCATAGAATGTATACACATATGTGTGTGTTACTGAGGGATACAATAGGTATTAGTACAACATTTATGAATTAAGGTTGACCCTAGCTCGAGCTGGTGGTAGACCTTACATGGGATGTCTCCTCCTATGATCGACCTCGATCACGTAGACCACGTCTGACATAAAGCTTAGTGTGATCATGTAGGCTCAGGCTGACCTCTAGGTCAGTCCATATTTCTAAACACCTAATCCTCTTACTCTTTCAACTCAATCTCTTTAGCTGAGGTAGAAGAGTAATTCTTGAGTAGTTCATATGAACCATTCAGCTTGATCTCTTGAGTAGAGGTGGAAGAGTAATTCTCGGGAAGTAAATATGAACCATTCAGCTTGATCTCTTGAGCATAGGTGGAAGAGTAATTCTCAGGCAGTGAATATGAACCGTTTAGCTTGATCTCTTGAGCAGAGGTGTGAGAGTAATTCTCAGGTAGTGCATATGAATCATTCAGTTCCCCTAATAAATGCATGTTAGTTGATTGGATAGAGAAAATGAGTGCCTTTATATAAAGATATGACAAGTCCAGGACTTATCATCATTTCTTGCACAACAAATAAATAGTGAAGAAAAAATTCTTTGTTGCGTTAGCTCGGTTATCAAAGCTTTTTTAGTTCAGTGGTAAGAATTCGGCTTCATCTATAGTCTTGTTTTTTTGGGGTTTTAAAGCACAAATCTCGAGAGTCTAATGCTTTTATACTTCATTTTCAAAACAATTTTTAAAGAATCACTTCCATTTATTTTCAAACTCAATCCAAGGTAACTCCTTCTCGTTTCTTACCCATTGTTTTTATATTTTGTGTTTTATATAGATCATGCATAGAGAAGAGACCTCGGCCTCAGGCTCGGACTCTTCCAATGAGATGAGTCAGTTAATGCCTCTACCTTCTATCTCAACCACTCTTCCTAAATTCAAATATCCATATTCTGGACATGGAGGGAAAAAATGAAAATATAAGTAAAATAACGTTGGGTTGCCTTCCAACTTGCTTCACAATTAATGTCCTTGACTAGATGGGCATATCAACTTTTAAGGTGCATCCATGAAGGTTACCACAAATGATTCATCTAATAATTGATCTCCATGATAATGCTTCACTCTATGTCTATTAACTATGAACCGCTCTTTATTTTTGCTTTCTAATTCAATGGCTCCATGGTTGGTTACTTTAGAGATGGTGAATGGACCTAACCATCTACTCTTTAGTTTACCTAAAAACAATTTGAGTCTTAAGTTGTATAGTAACTCTTTCTATCCTAGTTCAAAGATATAGTGCAAATGTTTCATATCATGCCATCTTTTTGTTTTTTCTTTGTAAAGCTTGGCATTCTCATAAGCATTCCACCATAGTTCATCCAATTCATTTATTTGAAGAATTATTTTCTCACCAGTTGCATCCATGGACATATTCAACTATTTCAATGCTTAATATGCTTTGTGTTCCAATTCTAACGGCAAATGACATGCCTTTCTATAAACTAGCTTATATGGGGTGGTACCAATTGGTGTTTTAAATGTAGTTTTGTATGCCCATAAAACATCATTCAACTTAGATGACCAATCCTTCTTAGAGATATTCATAGTTTTTTCCAAAATTATTTTAACTTCTCTATTGGACACCTCTATTTTCCCACTTGTTTGTGATGATAGAGGGTAAACATTTTATGCTTAATCCTATACTTAGACAACCTCCATCACTAATAATAATCCTAGGAGCTCCAAACCTAGTCAAAATGCTTTTCTTCAAAAACTTTAGGACAACATGGCATCACCTTGACACATAAATAACTCCTTTAAGTATATATTGGTTACTAGAGGATGAAGGGAATGGTCCCATAAAGCCAATGTGCCAAACATCAAACAGTTTCACTTGAAGTATACTATTTATGAGCATCTCATCTCTTTTTAAAATATTACCTATCCTTTGGCATCTTTCACATATATTCACATAAATATAAGCATCTTTAAATAGTATGGGCCAAAATAACCTAATTGAAGTACCTCAACTATTGTTTTTGTGCTCCCAAAGTGACCTCCATAGTTTGAGATATGGCAATGGTAAAGAATACTTTCAAATTCATTATAAGAGACACACCTTCTCAAAATACCACCACTGCATTCTTTAAAAAGGTAAAGGTCATCCCAAATATACTGTTTAATATCATGGAAGAGTTTCTTCTTTTGTTGCCATGTGAGGTTTGATGGAAGAATATTGGCAGCTAAGAAATTTGCAATGTCTACATACCATGGGATTTCTATTTAAGCTACTAAAAAGAGTTGTTCATCCAAAAAGGATTCCCTAATCACTATATTGTCATCCATTTTTACTTCTTTTTCCAATCTACACAGATGGTTTACTACCTAATTTTTTGTTCCTTTTCTAGTACGAATTTGCAAGTCAAATTCTTATAGAAGGAGAACCCATCTTATCAATCTTGGTTTGGCATCCTTCTTTGTCATGAGGTACTTTATTGTAGAAAGATCCATGTTGATAATCATTTTGGTTTCAACCAAATAAGATCTAAATTTCTCCAAAGCATACATAGTGGTAAGGAGCTCATTCTCTATGGAACATAACATTCTGTCTCTTCATTGTCCAAGAATAGCTCCAACAGAAAAATCATTTACATCACACATCAACTCAAAGGGCTTGCTCTAGTCTGGTGTGACTATAACTGATGTTGACACTAGTTTCTCTTTAAGAACTTGGAATGCCTTTAAAAATTTATCATCAAATTTGAAAGTCATGCCTTTTCCAAAATATTTGAAAAGGGTTTGGAGATTTGGGAAAATCCATACATACTCTCCATCCCGTGATAGTCCTAGTAGGTATTATCTTATTTGATTCCCTTTCTTCCACAATGATTCCTCCTTTCTATAGTACATATTGAACTGGGCTTACCCATTTACTATTTGACATTAGGTAAATGATTCCTATGTCTAGACATTTCATAATTTCCTTCTTCATCACCTCTTTTATAATAGGGTTTAAGTGACATTATGCATCCCTGGTGGGTTTAGCTTCATCCTCTAGCAAGATTTTGTGCATGTATATGGACGGGCTTATGGCATTATTGTCGGAAAATAGATAAACATGTAGCTATTTTTTAAGTTCCTTAGAACCTTCATACTTAAACTAGCAAAGATTGTGTCTGGAAGTGTCCCATTATCACCCAAAAATGCATAACAAAGATGAGCATGAGATACTAAAGGTTTAACCTCTAATTTGAGTGGCTCCTATATAGATGGTTTGAGCCTTGAGCTTGTCTAAAGACATTCCATAAATGTATTTAATACACACATGAGGCGTGTCCTCCAAAAGTTTTACACAATTCACAATATCAACCTTTGATTTCATACTTTCAACATCAAAACAAGTCAAGTTATTTTTTGGTGAGTTTATGTCATTATTCATAGCATCATGTGTTAAAATTTAAGTGGGGGCAGTCCAAAAAGTTTTGTTAGCATGTATGTTCGTAGAATTAGCAAACACATACTCTAAAGCATCATTAGGGCATATGTTATAAAGCACATCAATAGTTAACTCATCAGTACCATCTATTCGAAAGAAATCACTAGCATTATCAACATCAAAAAATTTAATTCCTTCGAACACATTAAATGTTACTTGTTCATCTTGCACTCTTATTGTAGGCGTACCTTTTTGTACATTAATGAGTGCTCTTTTGGTTGCTAAGAATGGACGAGCAAGTATGATAGGAATGTCATGGCTCTCCTCCATGTCTATCATAATTAAATATGTCAGAAAGATGAATTTGTTTACTTTTATAAGCACATTTTTTACCATTCCCCTAGGTCTTTTGATTGACATATGTACCATTTTCAACCTTGCTAAAGTGGATTTGGCATTACCAACCTCTAATCTCTTGAAAATTGATAATGGCATGAGGTTAATGCTAGAACCCAAATCACACAGTGCCATGCCAAAATTGATGTTCCCAATAGTGAAAGGAATATCAAAACTACCTTGATCTTTCAATTGTTGTTAGAGTTTTCTGTCAAGGATGGCACTACAACCTTCAACCAAGGTTATTGTTTCATGATCTCCAAGCCTCCTTTTCTTAGATATTATATCCTTCATGAATTTGGCATAAGATGATATCTATTCAAGTGCAAATGCAAATGGTATGTTTATGTATAGCTTCTGGAAGATTCCTAGGAATTTTGAAAATTGTGTGTTTAACTTTTGCTTGTACAATCTTTGAGTAAAAGGAATGGTGGGTTTATAGAGGTTGCTTTTCTTACATTAACTTATTTCCTTCTTAGTGCTTTCTTCATCCACTAGTTCCTCCTCATCCTTGTTAATTTTATGTTTCTCCTCATCCTTTTAAGTCTTATTTTCGTGCTCTAAAGTTTTATCATTCTTCAAGGCTATGCCTTTATAATGCTTTTTACCTTCTATTCTTGGGTTTGTCATCTAGAAGGTTACCCTGAGGCCTTTGACTTATGGCGTGGGAAAATTTCCCCATTTGAGTTTCTAATTTTTTTTTTAAAAAGCCTCTTAAGTACACACTTTTGTATTTACTAACTAGATTAAGTCTTTCATCATCCCCATTAAAGCATGTGTATTATCTTTAGTAGGTGGCTTCTTCTCTTAGGCTTATAATTGTTATTGTTGTTGAAAACCATCTAAATGGAAATGATTGACCGTTGAATTGATTACCACCTTGAATATTCTTTTTACTCTAAGAGAAATTTGGATGTTGTCTCCATCCTAGGTCATATATGTTTCAACATGGATTATCGTTTCGGTTGAAATTACCCACATAGTAAGCTGATTCAGGCTTATTTGGATAATGATCAAACAAATGCGCTCCACCATAAAAGATACAAGATATGCCTGAATCTTAGAACTAGTTTATACTCACTGGCGAGTTTTGAGCCTTTAAAAGATTCACCAAATAATGGAGATTGAGGTGCCAACCAAGTTTATGTTTAGATATATTCTAAAGATTCTAAAGATCCTACACAAGGGATAGATTTGGAATAATAAATTGGATGCAAGGATTAATTTAGGAAGCAATATTCTTGTTTTAATAAATTATGGGCCTTCTATGTTTAGCAAATTTTATTTTAGTAAATGATGGGCTTTTTATTTTAAGTCTTTTATTTAATTGTGGGCCTTTTATGTTTAGCAATTTTTATTTTAGTTAATTGTGGGCTTTTTATTTTAAGTCTTTTAGTATTTTATTTAATTGTGGGCATTTTATGTTTAGCAATTTTTATTTTAGTTAATTGTGCGCTTTTTATTTTAAGTCTTTTAGTCTTTTATTTAATTGTGGGCTTTTTATGTTTAGTAATTTTTATTTTAGTTAATTATGGGCTTCTTATTTTAAGTCATTTAGCCTTTTATTTTTAAGGTTGGATTAGGCCCAATCCATAACTAAATAGGCCCATTGGGCCCATTTCATCTAGGTTTTTATTTTATTTTAGGGTTTCTTGCTTATATAGAAGAATAGTTCTGTAATGTTGAGGCAAGACGAATATTCATTAATGAAAAGAAAATTTCAAAAAACTTTTTGCTTTGCCTTCTTGTGTTCATAATTGAATACTTGAATCTGATTTATCAAAGGGAGTGATCATCCTTTGTGGCGTCTCAAGGTTTGGGTTTTTAAGGACTTTGTTTCCTTAGGGTTCTAATCTAATTATTTCAACACGTTCTTAGCAAATCAATCGTTTCTATTCCTTTGAGTTCATGGGTTCCTAGGTTGTTCACCTAAAGGATCCGCATCACCAAAGATGACACTTGAGCAATAAGTTCTGTGATATCATTTACCCCATGCATTCTGGCTACTCTTCTCGTGGATACCATTTTGTCCATTAGCCATTGATAATTATTGCTAGTCATTTTCTCAAGTAATTCATAAGCTTGATTGTAAGATTTGACTAACAGAGCTTCATTAAAGGATGCAACAATGATGGTTCTTGTTTAAGCATTGAGACCATTGTTGAAAGTCTCTATTTGGATCTAATGAGGGATAACAAGGTGAGGACATTTCCTTAGAAATTCTTTGAATCTTTCCAATGCTTCATAAAAAGATTCTCCTTCCATTTGTTTGTAGGAGGTAATATCATTCATAAGCTTGGCATTCCTTTTTGGTGGGAAGTATTTCATCAAGAATTTCTTCTAAATCATTCCAAGTTAGAATTGAATCATGTGGCAAAGAATTTAGTGAAGCTCAAAAATGGTCGTACAAAGAGTAAGGGAACAATCCAAGCCTAAATTCCTCCATAGTCACACCACTGAATTTTGAAACATCACTGGTTTTAGTTGAAGCTGATTAGCTTGAATGTTGGGCCTTGTAATACATGGATTTAGTCCTTCCAACGTAGGTAATGCATATTTATTCATACCTTTATCCTTTTCTTCCATTAAAAGTATCTAGTTGTTCAAATTTAGCTCATTATTGTTTATTTCTAATAGATTAACCATTTCTTCCACTTGGATACTAACTTGTTGTTTTCTTATTGATCTCAAAATTTGTTTGATTTCGGGATCTAAAGGTAAAATTTCCCCTTATGGGGGTGTGCGTATGCAATAGAGCATAATATATTTCTAACAACACTAAAAGACATGTGAGAATTTAAAATAAATAAAAATTAAGAATAAATAACTAAATATTAAAATTAAAATTATGAAAAATTAAGAAATAAAAATAACTAAATTAAATAAAATTAATTTATAATATTTATAATCACCAACAATAGTATGAAAAACTTGATCGATATGAATTGTGTGCAATGAATACGCAAGTATATGTATCGTAAACAAATAATATAATAATAAAAAAGGTCGTTCTCACGGAGATTATGTTATTAAAAACTAAAAAACAAAGATCGATTTTTTTTGTGTTTTAAAAAAGGAAAATTTAAAGAACTAAAAATAAATAGCAAGAATTAACTAACTCAAAATTAGTAGCTAAGAAAATATCTAAGAATACTTAATTTCTCAATTTTCTTAACATATGAATAACTAAAATCTTCCGATATAATTATTAATCAATTACATGGTCAATTGAATATAACTAAGCATATATTCATCTCCCAAGTAAACTACACACCATATAATAATAATTAACTTAATCATGCTCTCACGTCAATTAAATTGCATACTATTAATTAAATTTATCAATTATGGAAACTGTGCATATTAATCAAGACAAACAATTAAATAATTTTCTCAAATCTATTTAATTGCCTCTATAGATCAATTGTTGGCCAAAAAATTAATAGCATAATAATTAATTAAATAATATAATTAAATTGAAATTATAATTGAAGAAAAATATTATATCATCAAATGTAGAAAATTGGATTCATAAGATTCCTAGATTAATAAATTAGCTAGACATAATTTTGTTCATGAAGCTCATATATTTTATAAAGAAAGATAAAAAAAATTGATAAAGAAAAGAGAAGAAGAAGAAATATAATCAATCTCTTGAATTGTAGCATCAATCTCCCCTTGATTCTCCAATTGTATCTCCTTTTGAACTTTTTTTTTGTATTTGTCTCTTCTTGGCACCAAAAATTGATAAAAGATTGTAAATTTTGCTAGTAGAGTTTTCTTATGCAATTAGGGGGTTAAATTAGGCTTATATGAAATATAGACTATCAAATTAGCTTCAAATCAAGGGCTGAGATGAAAAAATAAAAATTAAGTAGTGTTGGCCAATAGGATTATGACATATGGTAAGGAAGAAACATGTGATCAATCAGCGTGCGATGCATCACAAGACAGACTAGTCGTGAACAAAGCGCGCAAGTCAGCGACACTGCCATGTTATGATTCACTAATCCAAATTGGGTGGCACCCTAGTGGAAAGAATGAATGAATCTCATGACAACATATGACATGCTTGTTGACTACTGGATAAAACTCAGAATGAACACCGTGTCAACACATGGCAATGCCTACATTACTTGGTGCACGCAATGAGCTTCGATTGGCTCTCATTTCCTTGTATGGTATCCACATGGTGCACATATAGCGCACTCTGATTGGCTCCCCTTGCTTATGTGACATCCATGTATCCAGTTTTGATTGGTTCTACAATAAAAAATTCATAAAAAATCCAAAACTTTCTAAAAAAATCTATATTCTTCCCTTTTCACTAGAAAAGTTCATATTTTAATATTTTTAACTATAAAAGTACTACTTATTGAATAAAAATAATAAAATTAAGATAAAAAATACTAATGAGTCTACTTTCATAGAGTTATCAATTATTTGTTATAATTTACTTAGCTTTGATTGATAAGGATACTAATTTTTATTTATATTTAAGATTATATATTAATTTCATAATTTTAGATTCTTTTGTAAAAATATTCATAAATGTGTTTAAAAATAATTCCTATTCAGTAATTTAAAAAAAATCTAAAATCGTTTATAAATTGTTTGGGAATGCTTTCTAATTTGTGATTTATTTTCAAAAACTTTAAGAATTAAGAAATTTTTTTGTTATTATATATAAATTTTATGTTCTAAATCATTTCCTTTCTATATATAAATACAAAAGTTACAAGACTTGATTTATTTTTTAGAAAATAGAAAGCTTAATGAAAATGAAAAATTAGAAATTAAATATTATCTAGATTTAAGAAATCTTAATTTTAAAGATTTATGAATCATCCCATATTTTGTTAATAATATTTTAAAAATATGAAAATTAAAATAAAAAATCATTATCAAACTTAATTATAAAATCACTTAAAAAATTATCAAAAATTATAAATTAAAATTATTATCTAAAACACTAAAATGCCCTAAATAATATTTGTATTCTTGCTTTTACGATAAAGGAAATTATTTAAGTAAACATGTGATTCTTAGCTACTTATAAATATTATCACAAAAAAAAATTAAATTATTATTTTTTCACAACTTCGTAAAAGTATTATTCTACGTTATCATAAAAGCTTAAGATTTTTTTCAAGAATTGATTTCACAATAATTGTAAAACATAATACAAGTAGTGTTTGGTGTAAATTAGTTCATTCCATATGACAATATAAAATGTCATAGTTGGAAGATAACTCCCAGACGAGTCCAATAAGCATTGAGTGAGCATATGAGAATCAACATCAAATAAATATCCAACAGGATAAGCGATAAGCTATAATCTCTTAATTATCCGACAAGGAGATAATTTGGAAGAGATAACTTCGACAATAAGATAAGTCTATTGCTACAAGTAATGGCCATCGACCATTACCATCTTCTTCTATATATATCCACCATATATCTCTCTCATAACTTGATAGAACTTGAACATTACTTGTAGCAAATGGTAATGGTCATCGACCATTTGAATTTATACTATCTCCTTAATCGTTCTTCACCTCTCTAGATCACAAGAAAAGACATCAGTCTCCTCCTTCTTTGTACTATCAAGACCTACTTAAGCATCAGAGATTCAAAGACCTCCACACTATGTTCTAGTCTGAGGTCCTAACAATGTATTCTTTATTCTCATGTCCACAGGAAGAAGAGGTGCATCAAATAATTAAGGTTAACAAAAATAGCATCAACATTTGGCACCATTTATGGGAAAGATTGTACTCTAGTAGTTGAATAAAAAACCAGAGAGAAAATATTATATTGTGTTCTCTTAGGACTTGAGCTAGCTACTCTTTGAAGAAAAGACCCTAAAAGTCTAGAGAAAAATTTTCAAAAAGAAGTTCACATTCTACACTGTCTCTAAAAGGCCAGATTTTCTATCCTTTGAAGATGAATCAACATTTTAGTTTAGACGTCCAATATTCTATAAAGGATAATGAAGTCCCACCTCATATCCAATAAGTGGTGCATGCACCTATGCAAGCTACCAACCCCACACTGCCACGACCATAATGGGCCAAGGCAAAGCACTAGTAAAGGCCACTAATGGAAGTCCATCTAAAAATGATGAAAAATGTACACCATACCATCCTAGAATACCTATTAGGGCCACAATCCCTAGAATCAAAAGACGTCACTTTGGCATCATCTAATGCCCCTAGTGCACAAGATCCACCCCACAGCCAAGAAGGCTATAATCGGAGATATGATTGACCCCAATGAGGCCTAAGTCCCCCCGTCCCTTCGTCCACCCATCTTGGATTGCTTAGAGCCTGCTAACCCCAACCTAAATGAGTGCCTTAAAGCCTACAATATGGCCATTCTATCCATAATATTCATAGAGACAATGCAACTATGATGATTGAGGCAACCTAAGGAAAAATTAACATGGATACATACCTATAGTCCTCCATCCCCCCATTGATTAATTAGTTATCCAACTATAAGAGGTACAACATAGGTTGGACACGAGTAGACTCCCAAACCTATATATTTTTATTAAGTCCATTCATGCTAGTAGTTATGGTCATCTCACTTTCAGATAAACTCAATATGCCCATCGTGAGTTCTTACGATGGTAGAAAGGACCCCCTAAAAGACCTTGATAAATTTAAAGGTTGGATGAACCTTTGTGCTTACAATGATGCATTCGGATGTTGGGCCTTCCAGCTCACTCTAATTGACAAAGCTCAGGCTTGATACTATATTCTAAGGCTTAGCATAATCAGTTCCTTTACTAAATTTGGAATACAATTCCTATAACATTTTTTGGCTAAGAGATAAAGGTCGAAGACAATAGCACACTTGATGACTCTATGCTAGGGGAAAGATGAAGCTTTGAAGGATTTCTACGATAGGTTCAATAGAGAGAAAATCAAGGTGATATATTGTTTTGACTTAGTAGCTATGAAGGTCCTATACCAAGATCTCCACTAAGGACCCCTCTTAAGGGACATGGTAAAATATTTTTAAACTACATACACAGAGGCCACTCAATTGGTCAAAACATATCTTAACATTGAAGAAATGACCAATAATAGGAAAATCAATGACATACTAAGTAAGTATATAGGGGATAGATGAGCCCAAACTCTCAGGGAATAATTGGCCCTATCATGAACTCAAAGATGAGAAAGGTAAGAGATAAGTCTTAGGCTACACTAATCTTAGTTTTTATACCTATGCTCCCTTGAAAATTCCTAAGAAGACACTTATCAACTAGCATGTAATGCACTAGCCCAAGAAACTTAAGGATGCTGGTCGAAACAAAAATTAGTATCGTAGGTTCTATAGGGACTCAAGGCACTCAACTAAAAAGTGTCAAGATTAGAAGGATGAAATTGAGCACCTCATTAGGAGAGGACAATTGAGAGAATTTTTGAAAAAATGGAAGAATAGAACAATGACAAGCTTCTCTTCTAAAAGAGTGAGAAGAAGCTCTCAGATAAGAAGTCAAAGAAGTCTATGTCATGCTGGATGGCTCTCTGGTGAAGATTCAAATAATTCCCAGAAGCCATACATCAGGGAGGCTTACCAAGTAGCCCTATACTTTTCCTCTTTACATGGCTCAAACAAAGATCCTAGGTTGATAGGCTTAGAGATAACTTTATCAAAAAGGAAGCCCATAGGCTACTTCATTCCCATATTGATGCATTGGTAATCACCCTCCTAACGGTAAATATAAACTTGCATACAATACTAATTGACATGCTAGCTTAGTTCACAACTTGTTCTTTGAAGTATGGAATACTATGAAGCTCACACATCCACTAAGATTAGTGACTACCCCATTCCTACAATTTTCTAGATTTTCAATAACCCTAGAAGAAAGTGTAACTCTACAAGTCACAATAGGGCAAAACATTAATGTAAAAACAATCATGGTAAATTGTCCATCACCATACCATGGGATTCTAGGGTGGCCATTCTTGTAGGCTACTCGAGTTATAGCCTCTATTTCCATCTCGCCCTGAAGTTCCCAATAGAAAAATAATATAAAAAAAACTCAATGAACAAAAATTAGCTAGGGAATGCTATGCCTTAGGAGTCCAAATGGGACATAAATAAGATCCCAAGAGACAAAACTTTGGAGAATGCAACCCTACAACTTTTTTTTATTTTTCCGTTAGTTTAAATTTCATTTGTTGCATTTAAAGTTCATAAAATTAGGTCTTATTTACTTTTTAATTTGAATTCATAAATTATGAAGAAACATAGGCTATGAACAGGTAAAAAACTACATCTTGTCTACACTTGTAAAATTTGATAAGGATGGAGAAAGTCCAAAGGGCAAATAAGATACATGGACTACAAAATGTTTGCACACCATTATCCTTGAGTTCACACCTTTAATAAATCAAGGACCACAGTAACCATGTAGGTGCACTCCATATCCTTAGGATGGAATTTCACCACTATCTATAGAAGTTGGCACCTAAGGTTAAAGAGTGGATGCACTCTTAGTATAGGCTCTGCAATCCATACTAAAACGTTAATGTTTTAATAGGCTCTCTATCTCTTAAGATGATAGATCTAGATGATAGGACTTGATTGACCTCTGAATAGACAAAACAATGCCCCAAGTCCAAGAGTTACAAAAACATTTGCACCCTAACCATGCACACTCATATTTTCTCATGTTGGGGACCTCGGGTCTCAACTCCTATCCTTTAATGAAAACTTCTAAGGATGAACAGAGTGCAATGAAACTCATGATAGGATGGAATAATCCACCAAGAAAGAATAAAATTTATAAGTCTCCAAACCAAATACTTGTATGACTTAATAACCTCAAGCATACCAAGCATTGGGGATGTATAACAATAACATCCTGGCTCAAATAGACCATCTAACTTAGAAAAAAATAGTACGAATGTGATAAAGTTCAGACACTAGCCCAGTGGGAACGTGGTCAAGTAAATAATGGTAAAACAAGCTAATGGACACGTAAAAAATTAGGTCTACCTAAGCAAGACCGAATGAAACATATGGCCAAACATAACATATGTGTCCAGACACAAAACATGTGGTGGCATATATGGTGGGACATTCTATGTGTGGCATGTGCCCAACCATTTTGGTAAATGGCCAAACATGCATGGATTCAAAGTTGTCTTGACCATCCTAGACTAAGCATCCCTACATCATGAATAGATCATGTCATATTATATCCCTTATGTAAGCACCTTATTTTATTTTTTGGACCTACTTCTTGAAAATTACCCACCATTGCATACCAATGCAATAGACCATAGCTCCTAACAAAGGATACGCTCAAAGAGCACCATCATCTTGAAACTGACGAGATTAAGGACCTTATCAAAGAGTGGCTAATGAAAGATAAAAGGAAAGTATAGAATTAAAAAGTACAAAAGTGATGAAGCAATAGAACATGTATATATATATATATGTTCAAAAGATCCATAGAACGACTATGTTTACCACTAGAAAATAAAGTACATGCACTTTGGTTTGGACTAAAATCAAAAGAACACAAAGAGATAGTCTACTAATCTATTAATCTAGTCCTGCATTGAGAAGCATAATCTCTTGCATTATCATCCTCTTCAATCGAAATAAAACCATTATTTCCAGACTCGTTGAAACCTTCCAGCTCCCAGTCAGAGGAAACTATGCCATAGTTGGAAGTATTATCCTCTACATCTGGAAAGATATTGGTAGAGAGAGTTTCTGGATAAACCTATATGAACCACAGTCTTATGGTTTGAAAAAAATGATCCCACACATCCAGTGTGTCCTTAGTATACTTATTAGAGTCTATGTACTCTACAGCTACACATGCATGAGTTGTCCCTCTACAAAACTGAAGTGACCTACTCTTCTCGCAAGGTAACCTCTTGAGTTGGTAAAGTGGCCTTCAATGTTGATAAAGATGTAACTTAAGCCTTGAACTTCCTCTAAGTCTCACTCCATCTCATGATGAGTAGCCTCAGTAATATCTCAAATCTCAACCCTCTTATACCTATCTTAATTTGCGGCCATCAAAAATCCTTCCTAGCAAACATAAACCTTAATAGCATGGTTTACACCCTTGAACTTTAAAGAATCTAAAAAGTTGGGAAGGGTGTCTAGTATCAGTCATGTTAGAGAAGGAACATCCAAGTCAACAAGCTATAAACTTGTGCTATCTACAATCTCTATCGACAGAATGTTAACAAGTGTTAACAAATATATTATCCTCTTGAGAGGAAATCTAATGATAGTTACTCCTAAAGTAGTAGTTCTCTTCCTCTTTGAAACCCTCATACTACAAACCTCCTTGGTTTATATGAGAGCCTCTCCTTGCCTACACTCCTTAAGGAACCTAAAATTCGTCATACTTTTATTTTTCCTTCTACCTTGAAGATTAGAAGTTGTACCTGTAAAAATGGGACAATTATCAACTAAGTGTTCAAAATAAAATATTGTAATAAAAAGAAAAGGTCAGTACTTACTATTTGAATTTAGGGGGTCACTGCTATCCAGTTTTGCTACTATAGGGTCCAAACCCTTGTAAGCAATCCACTCAAAAAGTATAAGCCTATCACTATGTTGCTTCTCTAAAGGTGTGTCATAAGGGAAAATAATGAACTTTTTATTCTTGTTGGAAGGATGGATCTACAACCAATGAACTGCAAACAAAAAAGAACATGTTAGAAATAAATAAAGCATATGGAATTGAGGCTAAATCTCAAAATACCCTACCATTCCTCTAATATTTCATAGACATAGGATGGAATCTTGGGAAGTAAATCAAGATCTCTGTCTATCATGAAAAGTGAGCCCTTCCACCCCTTATTAGTGTTAGGATGTTTCTCAATTAGAATGTGATTCCCATTAGGCCTAAGATAAAACCAACAGGTACTACCACATTATGCACAAAATTTTGCATCCAAATTTGGTTTGATTTATGAAATAGCTTGCAAGTGCATGAATCATTAATATAAAATGACGAGTATAATTCCAAGGTTAATCTATAGAGGAATCATGTGGCTTTCTAAATAAGTTAAGAAATTTTTAAAAACAAAAACAATAACCTAAGCCTTCTGTCACTATTGTTTTGGTCCAAATATCTAATATAATGTCAAAAATAAAGATAGATTCAATAAATGTTTAGGCTAATAAGGATTTATCATGTAGTGGAGAATTTATGGAATACATTAGGTTTTCAATTATGCTTGTTCAATATTAATTAGTAAAGTTAAGATACTAATAGTTTCATTTTTAGTTACAGACCTAATTAGTTAGAGGGGTGAATAGCTAATAAGCGAAATTATGACAAATTAAATTTTTTACATATGGCTAGGCATGAAATAATGTGTAAATAAAATAATGTGAAAGTATAAAGATTGAGACATACGATTTCTTGGTGGAAATAACCTAGGCCACACTAATGACCCCATCGGTACACCGAACCATATAACTATTCACTATGAAAAATAAGGTCCAATTACAAGGCCATGTCTTATACTACCTATAAAGATAAAATGCCCAAGTAATCTATTTATAAGCCATTGTTTTCATTATAGCCTCTACAAGGAAGGTGTTCGGATCTAGACCAATGCTACGATAACTTGAGTGACACAAGCAATCGAACCTATTCAACTAGGACTTAAAATGTTAGCACAATACCACAAGTGAAAATATGTATCCTAAAATAGATTCAATAATGAATAACCCTAACTACATAATTTAATAAATATATCAGTTAAATCAAAATCACCTAAAAAAACTAGAATATCATTTTAAGGCATAATATCACAAATATTGTAGGCTTGTTAATTCATCAAACACAACCATAAATGTTTGATAAATTAAATCAATGAAAAAGGCTATTTGAATAATTTTTGCAAAACAAAAGAGAGAGAGAATAAGAGGAAGAGAATAATGTTCTTGTGTGGTTGAATAAAATTGTGTACTAAGGTTTGTATATATAGTAATTTTGAAGCACTTGGCCAAATTAAAATTATTATGATGTCCTAAAATCAGTTAAAAGAGTTTTAAAGTGAAATAAAAATATAGTAAAAAACCAATTCAATTCGAGTTAGAAATAGGTTTTAAAATCAAAGCTCTAGTTGCTCAACCGATCTAACATACGCTCGATCGATCGAATACATATTTCAATCAGTTCAGTCAATTAAATAATTAATTCAGGACTTTTTAAACTGAGTAGATCGATTCTCGATCGGTCTAGACATATCTTGAAAGATTGAGTAGCCTATTCTCAAAATATTCCTAGTTTCTAATATGAAATCTAACGTACATAAAAATAGAGATATACTTCAATTGTGATCATTGGAGCTCTATATTTTCTTCAACTTGAAATATCTTAAAGGACACACCTAAGAACTAAAATTACATTTATATGTTTTTTTCACAAATATGACCCACACTCACATACACCTTACATATATAAATTAAGATTATCGATTCTCTCTTTCTCATAAGAAAATATCCTAAGGTAGGGATAAAACAATTTATTAATTAAACCTTAACTTGCCACCTTTGGTAGAGCCCATACATTAATTCTTAATAAAATTATGCTACTTTTCTAAAATAAAAGTTTTTTTAGTTATGGATCTGATTAGCTAGAAGGCGGGTGAACAAACGATCAACAAAAGTATGAAAAATTAAAATTTCACAAAACAGTCAAAACATGCAATCATATGAAAATAAAGTAATGCAAAAATATAAAGATTGAAACATAAGATTTTTATTTGGAATCAACTAGGCCACACCAATGACCTAAAAGGTAAATCATCGATCTAATAAACCACTTAACTATCCACTTTGAAAGATAAGGTCCAATTACAAGCCTAGGACTCAAACTACCCACCAAGGAAATGTCCCCAAGTATTCTACTTACAAGTCGCTACTTTCACTATAGTCTCTATAAGTAGGTGTTTGAATTTGGACTAACATTCTGATTAATTCGAATCACACGAGTTAATCAAACACGTACAGCTTGCACCTAAAAGGTTAGCACAATAAAACAAGTGCAAATGTGTGTCCTAAAGCAAAACACAGCCACAAATATTTGATAAAATAACTCAATGAAAAAGCCCATTTGTATAGCTTTTTCAAGACAATGACAGAGATATTAAGATGAAGAAAAGAATGCTCTTATGTGATTAACAAAACTTTGAGACAATTGTATGATTAAATAGCATAAATAGAAACCCTATGTCAAAGGTGTATTAAAAATATGTCCTTGAAAATATTTAAAAGAGCTTTAAAACATAATAAAAATATAGTAATAAAAAAAATTGCCTTGAGTAAAAATTATGTTAAACTTGAAAACCTGTCCGCTCGATCGATTAACCTTGAACAGTTTGGTCGATCTATTCAATCCTCGATCGATCTAGTGAAATAATTAATTCAATTTGAAATAAGTAGATTGATCTACTCATATAGAGTGTTGGTGATATTTGTGAATACAAAATACGTTCTATACAAAATGGAGTGTCATAGTTTCTTCCTTTACTTTTTGTTCCGAACTTTATATGCAAGTATGTATACACATACTATGGGATTGGTTTTCGTAGTGGGCATCCTAAATAGAGTGTTGGCTTTTGGCCACCGAACTATCGTTGTCTCTTATGTTTTTGGTTTGTTTCACATGTGGATTTTATGGAAAGTAAATAATTTTTGGAATGAAAAAAAATCTATCTTTTTACCACCTCGCCATAGGTGGTGGTGAGGTGGCAAATCCGAGTTCTAAAAATACTCCCTCACTTTTTCATTTATGTAACTAGAAAATGTAGCAAAGCTCTATCAAATTAACATCTCATTTTTCTATTTTTTGAATCATTAATACCTCAAGTGTTGTACTGTACTAGTAATTCGTGATTATGTGAGCAAAGTTGTACTTGTGAGTGTTAAGTACTCAAGGTGGTGTTTGCAAGTGGGATATATATGAGATTGTAAATCACTTAATGCTTTTCAGTATGTATAAATTTCTTGCATACTATGTGATGTTTTTGGTGGTTATGCATGCTAGTAGCCTGGACAGGAGCTTGTAAGGCACAACATCACTACTGTGTTTACTAAAATGTTTTTTACTGTAGGTCGTTTTTTGTGTTATACTTTGAATATTTAATTAATCAATTCACATTGTGAGGCCTACTTGGTCGAATTGATATAAAACTTACAAAATGATTCCATGGGTTGGCATTTCCACCTCGTATCTAGGTTTCAGTTTCCTCTTTGAGTCAAAAGAACAATTGATTTTGAATAATTTTGCCTATGTATGGGAATCTTCATAATTCATTTTGAAATAAGTGAATCGATCTGCTTATTAATCTCAATCGATCTGGTGCTCAATAGATTGAATTTTAATTTATCAATCAATCTAGTCATTTAAAAATTAATTCAGCTAGGTAATTAAGCTCGATTGATCGATTACCTATATACACAATGTTCTAATATGAAATCTAATATGCATAGAAATAGAGATATACCTAAGGTGTGATCGTTAGATCTCAATATTTTTTTGGCTTGAAAATATTCTTGAAAGACACCACTAGAAACTAAAATTACAATCAAATGTTTTGTTCAAGAATATCGCCAATAATCATAAACCTTACAATCTACCCCTTTGGCATATTCGTGTGAAAAGATCTCTATCTCACTACATAACACTCATAGAAAAAAATATTAATTTTACATAATGGAAATATCCTATGATATTATGAAACCATCTTCACTGGAATCACGAAAGCTCATGTATACACTAGAAAAAAAAATTTAAACAACCAAACAACTTGTTCCAAAAGGCTCATTGTTCATTACTTCAGTGTATATAATAATAGAAAAGCAAAGAGGTAAATATTAGTGATGAGTAACAATAGATAGAACATTTAAATATTACTCCCCTTGTGTGAATAAACTTGAACACTATATATGTTCTCCTCGTATGTGTTATCTCTCTCAAAGAAGATTTTCAAAATCAATAACTCTCCCCCTCAATGAACTTGTATATTTTCAATTAACGCTCAATAACTCCCCTACTTTTTGTCATATGAATAAATAGTATAATCATAAAGCAATGAAAAAAAGTTGAGCAATCAAGTAGTGTATTTAAAGACTAAAAAGAGAAGTTCACATTCTTAAAAGCTCAAAACAAAGAGTTAACAAAAATATGTTTTCCAAAAAAGAGTACACACCCCCTAAGTTCTACGACTCCTCTGGATAACTCATAATAATACAAAATTTGTAGAATTATATATATATATAATTTCTACAAATTTTGTATTATTATGAGTTATCTAGATATATATATATATATATATATATATATATATATTGAATTGAGGGTAGTAGACTTAGCTTAACATGACTAAAGTAGTACATACAAATAATAAAATTAATTTTCTTCAAAATGTGACTATCCATTGACAACATAAATAGATGTAGACAAGACACACAAACATACTAACAAATGTAATGACATATCGACAATCACCACAAGTAAAATATGTATTGGAACTATAAAAGGATGTATATTTAGTCATTTATTATTAGTTATGAAATATTCAAAGAAAAATGTATCACCTATCTTGAAAAAATTGCAGTTGAATTCATAATACACATAATAAAATTTTACTTATCAAGAGAGTACTTAAATAGCGTTTTTTTTTGTATTCTCCTCTCAATATTTATCATATTGTTTTTTTGACTATGCATTGTGCAAATAGGTACCATGACTTGTGCTTTAACATATTTCTTACATCTTGTTATAGATATCAACTAAACATTATTAATTCCTTAATCAATCTAGTCATGTAAAAATTAATTTAGCTAGGTAATTAAGCCTTATCGATCAAATAGCTTATATGTACAATGTTTCTATGTGTCTAATATGAAATCTAACGTGCATAGGAATGAGATCTATCTGAGAGGCAATAGTTGGAGTTCAATAGCTTCTTTGGATTGAAAATATTCTTGAAGGACACACCTAGAAACTATAATTATATTTGTATATTTTATTCACCAATATCGGCAACACTCATATAGACTTTACGATCTGTCCTTTGGAAAATTCATGTGACAAAACCTCTCTCTCACAACATAACACTTATAGAAAAAATATATTTTTACATAATGGTATTATCCTATGATCCGATGAAACCATCTACGCTTGAATCTTAAAAGCTCATGTTTACACTAAAAGTCAAAAACATAAATACAAAAACAACTTCTCCCGGAAGACTTGTTAATTATTTTAGTGTATATAACAATATAAAAGGTGAAAAGTATTAATAAGAATGAGTAATCATAAGATATAAATTAAAATAATAACTCCCTCTATGTGTAATATTTCCAAACAATATTCTTCAAAGTTAAATTCTCAATCAATAACTCTCCCCCTTCATATATTTTCAATTAACTCTCAATAAATCTATCTCCCATTTTTATCATACGAATAAATAATATAATCATAAAACAATGACAAATAGATTGAGTAAGAAAGTAGTGTATTTATTGACTGTAAGTAGTACACATTCAAAAAAGAGTGCTAAAAATAATATGTTTTCTAAAAATGAATAAATTTCATCTAAGTACTACGACTCCTCTAATTAAATTAAGATAAAACAAAAATTTATAAAAATCAATCAATATATATATAATTTATTTTTTGAATTGAGGGTATTATATTTAGCTAAACATGATTACAATAGTACACACAAAAGATAAAATTTATTTTATTTAAAGTGTGACTATCCATTGATAACATGTAGACAAGACATACAAAAATACTAACACATATAATGACATATCGATAATCATCAAAGGGAAAATATGAGTTGAAAATGCAATAGGATTTCAATTTTTCCATTTATGATTAGCTATGAAAGATTCAAATAAAAGAGTATCCCCTATCATGAAAAATTAAAGTTGAATTCATACTTACACATAATAAAAGTTTACATACCAAGAGAGAACTCAATTAATTTTTTTAATCCTCTCTTGTACTTATTATATATAGGCATTTTTTATGTGTGAGGGATT
This sequence comes from Hippophae gyantsensis, assembly GCA_030763125.1. Taxonomy (NCBI): domain Eukaryota; kingdom Viridiplantae; phylum Streptophyta; class Magnoliopsida; order Rosales; family Elaeagnaceae; genus Hippophae; species Hippophae gyantsensis. The sequence continues at coordinate 48,637,683 of CM061031.1, read as the reverse complement.
GGTTATTATTTTCTTTTTGTATACCCATTTGTGACTCTTTCTTTTTTTATATGCAGAAGCTTTTGTATTTTTCACAACTATTTTCTGTATCATATTATTTTTCTTTTAAAGGAAATATGCACGAGCCAGTATACCTAGCATGATAAATTTCACACATCATAGTAGGTAGCCTTCTCAAAACTAGTTGTCTTTCTATAATAGCATTTTATGCAATGAAAGAAAAGTTCAACCATAATTTTCACAGTCAAGGTTATCTCATGCCCTAAAAGCTAACATAATTAATAATAAACTATTAGCATGACATACTTATATGTCTAATGAGTGTGTGAGTAGGTTCATATTGACATTGATTACCAAATGTGAGAAATATGTAAATGCACAAGTTACAATATCCAATTGCATAATGCATAGTAAAAAAATATGAATGGACTATATAATGATCATGGCAATGTTAAAGTATGTTCACTTCCCTCCTTTTTTATCTTTTTATTTTCTTGAGCTAAGAAACATAAATAAAAATAAAAACAAACAAACTAAAGATGCTCACCTAGAATCAATTAAGCACTCAAACAAAATCATCTAGGTAAATAATAAATGATAGTTCGGTGATAAAAAAAAGACAATCTTTCCTAACTCAAACTTTCATGAATTTTGTTTCTTTATATCTTTGGGTTAGAAATCAACTATCTTAGTTGTCATTGGAATATTCTTAGAATTACCTTTATATTTCCCATTCATCCTAAATGAAGATGTTGTATGTATGATAGGATGATGGTAATTAGTCCTACAATTACAAAGTGTCAAATTTTGCATGCCTTTTTAAACCAGCAACTTCATGCTTTCTAATAGAATTATTGAAAATGTTAATTTAATTTCCATTCATCCTAGAACATGATGAAAAATGCATAGATGGATAATGGTTATGAGTCCTCCTATGTGAAGCATAGAAAGTATTAATAAATTTAGCAGCATTCATCAAAAATCTACACTTTGGCCTAATATGACTTTTTCTACCAATTTGATGACAAACAGGCACAAACTTAACAAATTTTTCAATCACAAGCATAACTGTTCATTATGTATAATGAATAACATTAGGAGTAGGGTTAGAAGGCTCTATAGATGTGGCTTTTAATGTTGAAGCTATATGTGTAGCCTATAAAGAAGAAAGGTTAGAGGGTTTTAAAAAATTAGTTATTTTGAAAATGATGGCATAAAATCCTCATTTACATAGCCTAGTCCTCTCTTGTCTCCAACAGATATTCCATAATCCATAATTTTATTTAGCCTTTCAACTTCAATAATCAATCTCTTCACAACTTCTTTTGATTGTCCCTCCTTTTGTACCAAATTTTTTTTTGTTTGAAGCCTACAAGAGTCAAATTTAGATCATTAATATGCTTAGAAAAATCATGTTTTTCTTCTTCCAATATTGGGGAATTTATTTCATAGGATTTTTGTTTATTATTTAGTTTAGTTACTTTTACAAGCAACTTATCTTTTCCTTTTTTGCATCTTACATAATCTATAAATACTTCTTCAATAATAGTGACATTGAATTTATTGAGTATAAATTCAACATTACTTTCCTCATCATCTGAATCAATGCCAAACTTACTGGATTATCCACCAGTAGTTGTAATAAATGCCAAATAGTTGTTATCACATTTTTTGATTCAATTGGATTGTTGTTATCACTTTCAGAGTCAATAAGTGTAGCATTGAAACCTCTTCTAGTTTTGGTCTTCTTGTTTTCATAATCATATACAATATTACCAATCTCATTACATTCAAAATATTGAGATCCAGTGGGTTTAGATTGTTTCACCATTAGAACTCACACATTTGAGTTCTCTCAGATTCTCATCCTTTTGCCAACTTAATTGTTCTTTGTTTGAAGGATTCCTTTTGTTGATAATTTTGTTCAATCGTTTGTTTAAGAGTACCAATTCTTTATTATATTTTTCATTATCTTTAATCATAGCAGTTTTGAAAGTCATACCTTTATTTTTGGACATTTTTGAAAGCTCATCTCAAAGGTTTAAAGTGAGCCAATGAGTTCCTTTATTTTGATGGTGTCCATATTCTTTCTTTAATCAATGGAAGTGACCAATCCATGGAAGCAATCTTGTAATGAATAAAGCATCTTGTGAACCATCTTGAAATCATCAATTTCCTCTCCAATAATGGCAGAGGTATTAGTAATATCACATAATCTAATATAAAATTTAGAGAAAGTTTCATCATCTTTCATCCTATGATTTTCAAATTGACTTCCAAACATGAAAAGTATAGTTTGTTTAACTTGTGTGGCACCTTTATATGCCACCTCTAAAATATCCCAAGCATTCTTAGTAGCATCAACATTATAAATATGATGAAATTCATCATAGATACAAAATTACAAATAGCATTAATACACTTTTGATTCCAATTGCTAGAAATTTTATCTTGATTGGTCCATTCGTTCCTAGGTTTAAGAGTGACTATAGTATCTTAGGTAACTGTAGATGGTTCCCAACCATAAAGTATAGAGTTTCATAAACTCTCATCTACAGACCATAGGAAGGCTCTTATGCAAGCCTTCCAATATGGGTAATTAGACCCATCAAAGTAAGGTGCATGGGTTATACATGAACCCTATCTTAAATGATCCACAACAAGGACCTAGGCATACTAAGTGTATCTAGTGAACAACTCTGATACCAACTAAAAGTTTCTTTTTTTAGTTATAGATCATATTAGCTACAGGGTAGGTGAATAGATGATCAGTGGAAGTGTGACAAAATAAAATTTCGTTGAACAATAGACATGTAATTGTATGTAAATAAAGTAATGTAGCAATATAAAGATTAAGACACAAGACTTTTTGGTAGAAATAACCTAGGCTACACCAATGACCTAAGAAGAAAACCACCGGTCCACCAAACCACCTAACTATTCACTGTGAAAAATGAGGTCCAATTACAATGCCAGGACTTAAACTACCCACCAAGGTAATATCCATATATAATCTACTTACAAGCCACTTCTTTCACCATAGTCTTCACAAAAAAAAGGTGTTCAAATTCAGACCAATGTTTCGATTTACTTAAGTTGGACAAGTTAATAAAACTTATACAACTGACACCCAAAAAGTTAGCATAATAACACAAGTGTAAATGTGTATCCTAGAGTAGATTCAGTAATTAATAATCCTACCTTGATGATTTAATAAATATATTAGATAAATCAAAATCAACTAGCAATCCTACAAAAATAAGTTTAAAGCACAATATCACAAGTATTATAGGTTTGTTAATTCATCAAACACCACAAATATTTGATAAAATAACTCAATGAAAAAGCCAACTTGTATAATTTTTGAAAAACAATGAGACAGATATCAAGATGAAGAAAAGAATGATATTGTATGTTTAACGAAATTGTGAGGCAATGGTATGATTAAATAGCATAAGTAGAAACCCTGGGTGAAAGGTCTATTACAAATCTATCCTTGAAAATATTTATAAAAAAAACTTTAAAACATAAGGACCATATAGTAATAAAAAAATTGACTCAAGTAAAAATTAGGTTAAACTTGAAAACCTGACCACTCGATTGATCGAATATGGCATCTCATTAGATCTAGTTAAGCCCAATCAAACGACCCTAAATAGTTTGATTCATCTAGTCAATCCTCGATCAATCTAGTGAAACAATTAACTAATTCTTCAATAAGTGAATCCATCTACTCATTAATCTCAATTGATCTGGTGCTCAATCAATCGAGTATTAATTCCTCGATCGATCAAGTCATATAAAAATTAATCTATTCAGGTAATTAAGCTCGATCAATCAAGTAGCTTCTATGCACAATCTTTGTATTTGTCTAATATGAAATCTAACATGCACGGGAACAAAGATTTACCTTAGAAGTGATCTTTGGATAATTAAATTATGTGACATTAAATCAAATTTAGATAATTAAATACTAAATCTAACTCTAATTTTTATTACGAAAAATAATAAGTTATATACTTTTCTTTAATAAAATTTGTTTTAATCTTGATTAAAAAATAAAAATTAATTTATTTTATAAAAATGTTTGTCTACTTTAATATGTTACAAGCATAATAATATTGCTAATATCCCATATTATTTATAGGGAGACGTGCATATTTTAATAAATATTTAATAAATTAAACATATAACATAAAGATAATTTAAAAAGAATACATTTAAATATATCTCAATTGTACCTTTAAAGAATCTTAGTATTGTTTCTGTTATGGAAAACCTCTAAATAGATTTACCAACACCATTTATTGAATTGCAACTAAAGTTACTGCATAAACTAGAATTGTTCAACTCTCAAATGAGAGAACTTTGAAACCACTAAAAAGAAAAGCTAAGAAAGCTTAAGAGAAAATTAAGAAGCTGAAGGGATAAGGATGTAAAGGATATTTTTTTACAATGAAATTGGGGTCCAATTTATAGGTGCTAAAAGAAGAAAAATATGAATCAAAAGATTGGCATTATGCCACACATTTCTTTCATGCTACAGCATACATAGGTCGTACATGGTTGGAACTCTATCCATTTTATTCACACCGTGACACACAATATTTCCATGTTGTTTCCCACAACAATTTTTGGGAGTTGTGATTCTCAATCCTTTAGCCTCGTATCGCGACATAATAAACTTCCATACTACCGACCATGTTAATTTCATCAACTTTGAACGCATATTTTCTTGTATATCTTTTTTCATAATTTGGAGAACTCATCGCCATCCTTGTTGCTATGAAAACTAACAAAAATTGAATTCCTTTATGGTCAAGTCTCATCTATATCCTTTCCAAAGTACCCTATAAGATAACAATTCCTAGTAGCATTTAAGGGGAAACTAGGATGGAATAATGAAAACATATGCCAGAATCAGTCGTATAATAGGCAAAAAGGATAGTCTTAATCTAGTGAAGAGATGATCAGTAAAAAGGATAGTCTTAATCTAGCGAAGAGATGATCAATATAAAAAACAAGGTGACCCTATCTATTATGGGATTACTACAATTTGTGCTCAAAACTTGAGGCATTATCCCTATGGACTCCAATATCCTAAAGATGTCTCTAAATCTATCCAAAAATGATCTATCATCCTAGAATGGACCCTACTCATAGAAAGAAAAGTATAATCTTCCTCATTGGGACACAACTAGTATTTCGTAATACCAATAGAAATGAAATCTAAGTCCCCATTATTGGAAAGTCATTATATGCTAAAAGAGCACCCAAACAACCTACATGAAAAACAATACATCACTAGGATGCTCTAAGATCATCATCCAACTGAACCCACTCTTGACAATTGATGCATTGACCGAGCATCCCAAACGTCCACCAGTTGGACCATGGCTATACACATCATGGTCGTACATACTATGGCTTGACGAACCTGGCCAAACACACTATGGTAGAACAAATCATGGGCACCCTCACCATGGAAATACATATCATGGACTTCCACTCCTCTAATATCCCTCAACTTGATGACCACCTCATGCTATCCATCACAGTTCACATACACTTGACCCTACGACGACTAAGTCTGATCCAGTTCATCAACCACTATGTCTTTCATCACTACTTATGTAGGATAGGGTGAGTGTAAGTTCCATAGTGTCTTAGGTGTTTGAATAGTTGGAAAATAAAATCCTACATTTTCTACAAGGTGTTAAGAAAATAAATAAATAGAAAAGGTTGAAAAAATAAGAACATATCAAGCCTTGATATCTGGCTTCTCCACCCACTACTCTCTCTTCACTTTGAAAGATGGGATAAAGAAGTGAAGAAAGAAGGCTTTCTTTACATAGAAGATGAGGAAGAATCCCATTTATACATCAAAGAACCCATCCAAGGGTTCCATGCTCTTGAGCAGCTCAAGGGCTCCAAAGCTTGATGACTTTATAAAGATAGAATCATCAATGCACTTTTCTACTTAATATTTATTTTTTTATTTAATAAATAGTACTTTTGGTGTTAAAAATATTAAAATATAATCTTTCTAGTGAAAAGGGATTAAAAATATATTTATTGGGAATTTTTTGGAATTTTTATGATTTTTTATGAAATTTTTAATGTAAAACTAATCAGAAGATTCCATATGGGTGCCACATAAAACGGGAGCTAACCAATCATCACCAGATGTTTTCCATGCAAGGAAGGGGAGCCAATTGGAGCACGTCACATGTACCAGATGATACAGGCACTAACACATTGATGGATAATGAAATCGCAATACCGGCATTGCAAATATCGATCTTGCATAATTTACCCTTTGTGGTTTTATTATTTGTAAAACTCTCGCAAGTGCACGAATCATTTTATAGAAAATGATAATTATACTCCCAAGGTCGATCTAAGCAAGGAATTTATGTGGTTTTTAATTTATTTTTCAAAATATTAAAAACAAAATTAAATCTTAAACATCTTGTCACGATATTTTGGTTTGTTTGTTTCCTAATCTAATAACATAAAAATAAATATAAACATAGATATAGATATAAATTCAATAAAAAATAATGAAAATTTTATCATTCATAACAATGGAGTATTTAATGATATAATAATTAAGTTAATTATGTTTACTCGTATTATTTAGGTCATTACAGATATAAATTAATATTTGTTGATTTTCTCTTTTTGGTATAAAAGTATCCTTAAGAGGGGCCCAAATTCTTTTGTTTAATATTAAATAATTAATATCCTTAGGTGAGGCCTATTAATTAATTAAATATTAATTTTTAGCTTTATTTCTAAGAAAATAGCAAATCATCTAATCACAGCTTTAGACGGACAAAGTCAAATAATTAGACTTTATTCAATGTGTCCAAATTAAACCTAAGAATTTAATTTTTCAAGAACTAACTTTCATGTTTTAAAAGCACTACTGAAAATATGTCACCAATACATTTTCGAGTAATAATTCTTATAAAAAAACTTTTGAAATAGAGTTTCACTCTAACTACCGGGCGATTGTACCAACAAATAAAAGAGCACTACTCTAAATTAGACCGAATAATTAAACCTTAAAATCTAATTTTCATATTTAAGTTTATAATGAAAAATAATGTTTTTCTCTCTAACATCCTTAATATAAAATCTTGAATAAAAACAAAATCAATTTATTTTATAAAAGTGTTTTATCTATTTAATATTTTGTAAGCATAACAACGTTATAATTATATTATATTTACAAATAGCCAGCCATGTTAAATTTAATCACAAACAAATTAAATATAACATATAAGAATAAAATATAAAATGATAACTGTAAAGAATCCATTAAAATAATACCTTAAAAGAATCCTTACAATAGTTTGATGTTAATTCTGTTATTGGGAAAAACCTCCAAACGGATTTGCATATCTTCTTATTGAATTAAAAACTAAAAATTTATAAAAACATAACTAGTCTCTTTCAAAAAGAGAAAAACTTTTAAAATAAAAACTAAATAAATAAATAAATAAAGAAAAATTTCTAGAGAGAGAAAGATCTTAGAAAATTTGTGTGTTTTGGAATGGGGGAGGAGGGTCCTTTTATAGATGATGAGAAGGCCAAAAAAGGGGGAAAATATTTCAAAATATGAGTTTGGGCACGTTTGGATAGGTTGGCGCATATATAGGGCGTGAAAATCTTGCTAGACGGGCTATCGGTATGGCAGACGGGCGACTGGCATGCACAGGCGCGCGTAGGACATTGCGAGGAGTGCGTAGGTGCACGCGCGGCATAGGGCGTGTGGGCATGATGCTACACGCAGGACTCGGCGCAAATCGGATGGTACACGTGGGAATCAGCGTGATGGGTGGCTATACGCGTGGGACTTAGTGTGGATAGGGGCACTACAAGTGTTTCTCGACACGACTGGGTGGCTACGCCTGCGATTTTGGCCTTTTTGACCCATTTTGTCCAATTTTTCCATCTTTTTTATTTTTCCTCATTTATTTTCTCAATATATTTGTGATGTATTGTCTCTAGTGTTTTTTCTTCAAGTCTTTAAGTTACCCGTGATTCCGAAAAGACAAATTTATATAAAACTATGATAAAATCATACAAATATAAATATATTTAATTAATTAAAGTACATTAAAGCATGGTAATTTTTAAGCACTCATCACACATGTCGACACAATGTTTGCTTGAGTTTTATGATGTGGTCAATGGGGGGTTGCACATCATCACGTGATTCATCTATTCTTTCCACCAAATCCCCATGCAAATCGTATCTGTGAATCACAACAAGCCACGTGGTGTTGACTCAACATGCGTTGACTACGACTAGTCCACCCTACCACGTGTCACAATCCTATTGATCAATGCTATAAATTTTTCTTTTTTTCATCTCATCTCCTAATCTGAAGCTGATTTAATAGTCCATATTTCATGTGAGCCTAATTAAACCTCTAATTTCCCAAAAACCAAAATGAACCAAAATTAACATATTTTTTATCAGTTTTTGGTACAAAGAAAAGAGAAAAATAAAGAAAAATTTTAAAAAAGATACAATTTTGGTAGAGATTAAAGAGGAGAATGGTGCTACAATTCAAGAGATTGATTGTATGTATTCTTCTTCTCCTTTCTTTATCAATTTTTATGTGTTTCTTTATGAAAAATATGAGCTTTATAAACAAAATCATGTTTAACTAATTTATTAATCTATAGGTCTTATGAGCCCAATTTTCTAATGATCTAATATTTTACCCCACTTACGATTTCAAATTAATTATATTATTTAATCATATTTTTATGATATTGATTATTTGGTCAATAATTGATCTATAGAGGCAATTAAATTGATTTGAGGGAATTATTTAATTCTTTGTCATGATTAAATAACATACATAGTTTATAGGCATAGATGTATGATTTTTATGTATGTGATCTATAATTGATAAACTTAATAAGTAGTATGCAATTTAATTGACATGAGATTGTAATTAGGTTAATTATTATATGGTGTGTAATTTACATGAGACAGAAATACATACTAGGTTAGATTCAATTAATCATGTAATTGATTCATAATTATATTAGGACAAACATGTTTAGAAAATTGAGAGATTAAGTATTCTTAGATATATTTTTTTATATATGTTCTTAGCAGTAAATTCTTAGGTAATTAATTATTGCTATTTATTTTTAATTCTTTTAATTTTATATTTTTAAAACACAAAAAAATTGATCTTTACTTCTTGGTTTTGGAAATTATTTTCTAATAACATAATCCCTGTGAAAACGATCTTTTATTATCATTATGTTACTTATTGTGACATGTATACTTGCGTATTTATTGGACACAATTCATGTCGATCAAGTTTTTGGCATTATTGCTAGGGATTATAAGCATTATAAATTAATTTTTATTTTATTTTAATTATTTTTTTATTTTTCATAATTTTTATTTTTATTTATTTAGTTAGTTATTTATTTTTCATTTTGACATCTTCTTTAGTGCTACTAGGATTATAAACATTAAGAAAAAATATTTTATTGTATTTTAGTTATTTTTTCATAATTTTTATTTTTATTTATTTATTTCGTTACTTATTTTTAATTTTGACTCCTCCTTGGTGCTATTAGAAACATAGTTAACTCTATTACATGGGAAAAGTACGTAAATGAGATATTTTACCTTTATATCTCGAAATTAAGCATACTTTGGTATCAATAAGAAAACAAAAATTTATCACCCAAGTAGAAGAAAGGGCTAATCCATTAGAAATAAACAATAATGAACTAAATTTGAATAATCAAATTTTGTTAATGGATGATAGGGAGAGAGCTATAAATGAATATGCATTACCAAGGGCTGAATCTAAGTATTATAAGGCCAAACATTTAAGCTAATCAATTTGAACTAAAGCTAGTGATGTTTCAAATGTTACAAACAATTAGACAATTTAACGAATTACCAATAAAGGATCCTCATTTACATCTCAGATTGTTGATTAAAGTTCAAAATTCATTCAAATTTAGTGGTGTACTGAGGAGGCATTTAGGCTAAGATTGTTCCTTTACTCTTTGCGAGACCAAGCTCGAGCTTGGCTAAACTCTTTGCCACTTGATTCGATTACAACTTGGAATGATTTGGCAGAGAAATTCAAAAATGAAATATTTCCCACCAACAAAGAATGCCAAGCTTAGGAATGGAATTACCTCCTACCAAAAATATGAAGGGAAATCTTTATATGAAGCATAGGAAAGATTCAAAGAATTGCTAAAGAAGTTTCTTCACCATGGTATCCTTCATTTGACGTAAATGGAGACTTTCTACAATGGTTTCAATGCTTAAACAAGAACCATTATTGATGCATCTATTAATGGAGTTCTGATAGCCAAATCTTACAATCAAGCTTATGATTTACTTGAGAAAATGGCTAGCAATAATTATCAATGGCCAATGGACAGAATGTTAGCCACAAGAAGAGTATCTGAAGTGCAAAAGGTAAATGATATCATGGCACTTACAACTCAAGTGTCATCCTTGGTGAATATTTTTGAAGGCTTAAAACTTTCCAATGAGTATAAGCCAAGTCTAAGATTCAGGGGTGTCTTGTGTCTTTTGGAGGGAGCTCATTTTTTTGATAATTTTCCAAATAATCTTGAATCAACTTGTTATACAAGTAATGTGAACCAAAACAACAATCAATACTCAAAAATATATAACCCAAGATGGAGAAAACATCCAAATTTCTCTTGGAGTAATAGCAACAATCAAGGTGGTAATCAATTCAATCGTCAATCTTTTCCACCACCAAGTTTTCGACAGCTACAAAAATCCAAGTCCAAGAGAAGAAGCCACCTACTGAGGATAATACAAATTCTTTAATAGGGATGATGAAAGAATCCATCCAATCAATAAACATAAAAGTGTACACTTAAGAGGCTTCAATTTGAAATTTAGAGACCCAGATGGAGCAACTTGCCCAAGTCATAAGTCAAAGGCCTCAAGGTGACCTTCCTAGTGACACAATTATAAAACCAAGAAGAGAATGTAAGGAGCATTGCAATGTCATAGCCTTGAGGAGTGGTAGAACTTTAAAGGAGGAACATGAGACTTAAAAGGATGAGAAGGAATATGAGACTCAAAAGGATTCAAAGGAACAAGAAGCTAAAATGGATGAGGTGAAACAAGTGGATAAATAGAGCACTAGAAAGAAAGTAGTTCAGCCAAAAAAGAGCAATCTCTACAAAAACACTATTATTTTCCCTTAATGAATACAAAAGAAAAAGTTAGATATGTAGTTTTCAAAAAATTTGATTGTGTTTAAGAAGCTACAGATAAATATACCATTTGCAGATTCATTTGAAAAAAATGTCTTCTTATGCTAAATTTATAAAGACATCTTGCCTAAGAAAGTAAGGCTTAGAGATAATGAAATAATAACCTTGACTAAGGATTGCAATGCCATCCTTGCAAGAAAACTACTCCAAAGATTGAAAGTTTTGAGTAGCTTTGACATTCCTTGCACAATTGGGAACATGAAATTTGAGAAAGCACTATGTGATTTAGGTTTAAGCATTAACCTTATGCCATTATCGATATTTAATAGATTAGAGGCTAGTAAAGTGAAACCCACATCAATAACATTACAAATGGTAGATAGATCAATTAAGCGACTTCGAGGTGCGATAGAAGATGTGCAAGTAAAAGTAGACAAGTTCATCTTTTTGACGGATTTCACTGTGCAAGACATGGAAGAGGACAATAACATTCCTATCATACTTGGTCGTCCAATCTTAGCAATTGGACGAGCACTCACTGATGTACAAAAATGTGAGCTTACAATGAAAGTGTAAGATGAACAAGTAACATTTAAAGTTTTTAAAGCATCTAAACCATAGAATATTGAAAATGTTGATGAATGTTTTAGGATAGATGTTACTGATCATGTTGATAACTTATAAAAATCTGTTGGGCCACCCACACTTAAGACTGTTACACATGTTGTTATGAACAATGAAGTAAACTCACAAAGAAATAACTCAATCTTTTTTAATTTTGACAGTATGGAATATATGATTGATATTGTTGATTGTGTGAACTATTTAGAGGCTACACTTCCCAATAATATACTTAATATGGTTAGGATAAGTTTTGAGATAGGACCTAGGCTTAAACCATATATTGAAGGGCCACCAAATTTAGACCTTACACCTTTACCCTACCATCCCCAATCAAGTGGGCAAGCGAAAGTGTCCAATAGAGAGGTGAAAAAGATGCTACAAATACATAATTTAGATGAGTTACGGTGGAATGCTTATAAAAATTCCAAAAAGTACAAAAAAAAAAATGATAAGAGAATTGAGTACTGCTTTTTAAACTAAAACATAAAGTATTATTCAAAAATTCAAGACTCAAATTGTTTCTGAATGAACTCAATAGTAAATGGACACAAGGGGATGTACCTTAGATGTTGATATGACCATCTAGTCAAGGACGTTAAACGTGATGCAGGTTGGGAGACAAACCAATGTTATTTTATTTATATTTTTATTGTTTTTTTAGGTGAATAAATATAAAAGGGAAATGGTGTAACAATATTGAGCATTTCAACAGCAGATGAGGTGTGCCAAGATAAGGGAGTTTTCTTTCCTTTTAATTTTTCATATTTATATGTGCACATTGGGAACAATGTACAATTTAAGTATAATGAAGAGAACTTTATTCTCTACTTTAGTATTTAGTATACATTTTCAATTTTTAGAAATTGTTTTCTTATTTTAGGATTTTTTTAAATCATGATTTGGGTAGAAATTGATAAATACATGGAAACCAACTACATGTATGCTTGACATGAAACATATGAACCCAATGATATATTTGTTGTCGTGACTAGGATAAATAATGTAACATGTTTGTTAAGATACTTACATCAATCATGTGATAAGCTTGCTAATTTTGATAGGATTGTTTCAAAATTTTATACACATGTTCATGATTGACTTTGGTGTGCTTATTGAGAGAAAAAAAAATTGTAAGTTGTACGAGTTGATGAGATGTACCATGTTTTAGAATCTATTTGATCAGCCCTTGAGGCGATTTAGGCCTTATTTGAATCAATTGAGTCTTTCAAGTTAACCAGTACAAATATCTTTAGTCACCCATTTGAGCCCAATTAAGAACATTTCATATCTTTAAGCCACATGTTAAACCTAGCCAATAAGCATTACCATTATCATTGCACCTTTAGCTCATATGAAGAAAAAAAATGCAATCATGTGTTATACTATAGAATAAGGGGAAATGTAATGAACCCTATAAAAAAAGAATAAAAAAGAAAAAACTCACAACACAAGTATCCCTCTAAAGAAAAAGATAGTAAAACTGAAAATAAGTTTAGAGGTGTTGTGAAGTTACAAAAAAAAAAGATATGGAATAAGAGAACATTAAAATAATGATAAGATATAATACACTAAAATATCAAGTAAAATCTCAATTGTAGTTAAAAAGTGGATGTCACATAAGTAAGTGGAGCCAATCGGAGCATGTCGCATGTACCAAGTGATGCAGGTGGTGCCACGTGTCAATAAATGTTCACTCAAGTTTTGCCATATCGTCAATAGGCATACCATGCATTTTCATATGATTGGTCCATTCTATCCACCGAGGAGCCACAGGATTCATATCTATGAATCACAATGTGCCATGTGGTGCTGACCTAGCATGCGTTGACCACGACTAGTCTACCTTGACATAGGCTATGCGTTGATTCATCTAAAGATTTCCCCATGCCATGTATCGCAATCCTATTAGCCAATGCTATTAATTTTTCTTTTTTTCATCTCAACCCTTGATTTAAAGTTGATTTGATGGTCCAAATTTTATCTAAGCCTAATTTAACCCCTACACCGAAAACCCTAATGAGTTAAAATTAAGGTATTTTATATTAGTTTTTAATGCAAAGAATAGAGAAAAATATAGAAAAATTCAAAAAGATATACAATTTTGGGTGAGATTCAAGAGAATATTGGTGCTACAATTCAAAAAATTAATTGTATTTATTCTTCTTCTCCTTTCTTAATCAATTTGTATGTCTTTCTTTGTAAAAATATGAACTTTATGAACAAAATCATGTCTAGTTAATTTATTAATCTAGAGGTCTTATGAACCCAATTTTTTACATGAAATTATCTAAATATTTTATCCCAATTATGGTTCCAATTTAATTATATTATCTAATCTAATTTTTATGCTATTAATTATTAGGCAACAATTGATCTATATAGACAATTAAATAGATTTGAGAGAATTCTTTAATTATTTGTCTTGATTAAATAACATGCATAATTTCTAATCAGAGATGTACAATTCTTATATATGAGATCCATAATTGATGAACTTAATAAGTAGTATATAATTTAATTGACATGAATATGTAACTACGTTAATTACTATATGATGTATAGTTTATTGGAGAGAAGAATACATGCTAAGTTAGAGTCGATTGATCATATAATTGATTGGTAATTATATTCAAAGGATTTTAATGATTCATATATATCTTCTTAGCAATCAATTTTTTAATTAATTAATTAATGTTATTTATTTTAATTCTTTTACTTTTGCTTTCTTAAAACACCCAAAAAATATTTTACTTTCTCGTTTTAAAAATTAGTTTCTAACAACATAATCTCCATAAGTGATTTTTTTCTTATCATTTTATTACTTGCTGCAATAAGTATACTTGAGTATTAATTGCACATAATTCGTGTCGAGCAAAGCCCACAAAATTGAATTTATGGTTTCCCTCCCAAAAAGTAAAAAGTTGACTCCTTGAGTGTTAGTTTTGACACCAACTCCCTAACCAGGAGTTTGATTAAGAATTCATAAAAATTTCCAATGACAATATGTCATCGCACACATTTGGAATGCCTGCGTCAAGTAAGAAATCTTTCATAGAAATCTTTCATATGGTTAAGTAATGATCACACGAGAATGGGTTTGATGTTACTAGTGCAGCTCAGAGGGTTGTGAACCTAGATGATGATAGAATGGAAAAATAGACCTCTTAGCCCATGTATTCACCCTAGAAAGTCCTGGGGTGATGTTTGGTGTAAATTAGTTCACTCCTTGCCACATGATATGAGTGGTCTTAGTCAACAGATAATTAACATGCCAGTCCAATAAGCACCAAGTTAGTAGATAAACATCAATACCAGATAAATATCTAAAAGGATAAGCGATCAGCATACAATCTTTTAATTATTTGAAAATGGGATAATTACGAAAAGATAGCTCCGACATTAAGACAAGTCTATCGCTACAAGTAAAGTTCATTGGCATATAGTATCTTCTTTAATATATATTCACTAAATGTCTCCCTCGTAACTCAACTTGACAACTTGAATATCATTTTATAGAAATAAACATTTGAATCTATACTCTCTCCTTAATCTTTATTAACCTCTATAGATCATAAAAAGAGATATTAGTCGTCTTCTTCTTGATATTACCCTCACTTACTTAAGCATCGAAAAACTAAAAGTTGTCTTATTTCGTAGTTGTCTAAGGTCCTAAAGGTGTATTCACTATTCTAAGGTTCACCAGAGAAAGATATACATCAAATGATATTGATAAAATCGATATTAACAAATAAGTATAACTATAGATGTATAAAAACATTGTGATGTATTACTTTGAAGTTGATTCCCTAACTTCTAACACTTCTTAGGAATGGACAATGCATGAGAAGGTGGGGTAGCTGATTAAATGCCAGCAAAGAGATTTCATATTTGTAACAGGACAGGGCAAGCCCCTTGTAATGGGCCAGATGTCTTAACGCACTAAATATATATATATATATATATATATATAACAGGACAGGGCAAGCCACTTTGTAATGGACAAGATGTCTTAACGCACTAAATATAAATATATATATATATATATATATATTTAACTTTTATTTGGAATTGAATGGACATAAACTGGCCCACTTTGATGCATAACCTAATTGGGATAAGCCTATAGCTCTGTATTTTTCATTGCAGCCAAACAAGTAGACACTAAAATAAAATTTTATAATAAAGATTCCAACTTTATTATTAAAACAATCATTTTATAAAAAAAAATATGTTTAAAAATTATAACAAAAAAATAATATATCAATAATATTAAATAGAATTAAATTAAATAAGTTTAAATGATCATATTTTAATTTGAATATTCTTCAATTAAATAATTTTCAATATGAAAGATATATTTGATTTTTTTATCATTAAAAATATAAAAATTATGTATAAATTATATTATTTTATAAATATAAATTTTAAGAATTTTATTTTTATTATTTTAAAAAAATATTTTTATTTAAGCTATTATTTGTTAAAAAGTCGGTGGTAAAATGTCCTATGAATACTCGACCAGGAATGGTATCACGTGGTTGTTTGACCAGAGCTTTCTGGCCTCTATCTGGATATCAATCAATGAGTTACATTGAACCTCTGAAACTCTCTGTTCACTTCATTTTCTTAGTCAAACACAATGGATTCTTATATTAATCGGTGGACCACAAACATCTTAAAAAAAAGTATATTTAAAAAAATTAGAAAAAAAATTAAAAAGACAAAAAAAAAAGTATAGACTAAATTCTATGACCCAAAAATTCTAAAAAAATTGTGAGAAATGGTTCAATACAAAATAAAAAATAGGAGATAAATCCCAAAGAAGTAATTGTATTTTCTTCATTTCTTTAAACATATAACTTTAATTTTATTCGATGATTTTACCTTAATTAATATTATGTATTACTTTGAACATTTTTTTTTAAATATATGCGAACTTATTAACTCATTTCTATATATAAATTTTATTCACATATATCTTTGAATGAGTGATTGAACCCATAGAATCAGTGTTATTGAGAATATTACTTGTGAGGTTTAAAATTGAAGAGTTTGGAAGTGAGGTTTAAAATTGAAGAGTTTGGATTCCAAACTCTGACATTGAGAAAATTAATATTGTTACATTTTTTATGTTGATATAAATATGAATTTTAATTAATTGTTATAATAAACTATGAATTTTAATTAATTGTTATAATAAACTATAAATTTTTAGGATATTAAAATAACTTATGCTTTGAATTTCAACTATGAACTTAAAAGAGATTAAAAGTGTGATAAAGTTTTTCTATTTTATTTCGTTATCCTTTATTTTAGATTTTTACTTTGTTAAAATTTTATTCATTTGTTTATTTTTTATTTGTTTTTAAGAGTTTGTATTTTAGTTTGATGTTTGTTGAAGTCATCTCTAAAAGCCCTCGTGAAACTTAATCTTGTCCACTAGGGTAACTTAGAAATTCAAATGCATGTTATATTTGCTAAATATAATCGTATCAATCTATGAAAATGATTTAGGATAATTTAATTTCATATTTGTTTTTTGTTTTTTAGTTTTTCACTTTCCTTACTAGAGATTAGCAATAAACTGGTTCGACATTGTGCTGATTACTTAAAAGCACTAAATATAATGTGATTTTATGCACTTTAAATGTCAAAATAGATTTGTATTTGTATAGTTTTATCATTTTTTAGTAAATGTATCTTTTTTAAAACACAGGTATGTTTTGTTATTTTTTTAAGTATTTGTTAGTTTCAAAAAGTTCAATTGATCAATACTTATATAATAGTACTTGGAAGCACTCCATTGCAACCATGAAGCATAAAAGATTAACATATGTAAGTCTTACAAGTGTTCCAAACCAACATAAAGGGGTGAAATACAAAAAGATTTCTTAAAGCACAGCAACACTCGTGCACAATGAATGTTTTTGTGTGCCTTGATGCAAGACAATCTAATCGAGCTTCAAACGCATTACATGCTAGCTCATGTCATGGAACAATCAAGATCATGGCATGGCGCGTGACCCTTTGATCCATATTTTCCTCCTTTTTGTAGCATTTTCTCACCTATATAAAGGACTCCTCACCTTTTGCATGTAAAAGAAAAAAATAAATTATATATACGGCACAAAAGGAGCTACATACATATAGCATTTGCATTCAAATTAATATTCAATTCAATTATACAATACGAGAGAGAGAAAAAGGAACAATAAAATCAAGGGAGAGTCCAAGATATTGCATTAATCCAGTGCCTAATTCGATGGACTAGTAGTCATAGGGAGTATTATTAGCATCTCCTATCACATGAGCTTCATGCTCTACTCTCTCACCATTTTTTTCCTCTTCATCTTTGTCATCAAGCATTGAAGAGTATATAGGAGTCACAAGGATGTCAAGAATCTTGTAATAATACCCGACAAAACCCTTCTCCTTGACTATATCCTTGAATGAATGCATAGCCAAGTTAAAGCTCGTTTAAGCACTATAAGTTCTATAAGTCTTTTAGTCTTGTTGGCATTCCTATGAGAAAAACATGGTGTTTGTTTTGTTTACTTAGAGTTTTGGCTTCTAATATGTAAGGTAAATTATTGATGGTTGGTATTGCACACACAAAAATAGTTTGTTTGCTTGCATATTTTACACACACCACGAGGATTGGTTCATTAGTATGCATGCTAGGTATTTTTTGTGTTTTTGTTTAAGTTAATTTTTGAGCATTTTTGGAAATTTACATGGAAATTTTGGAGAAATAAAAACTAAATATTTGGTGTACTCGTCGGGGATCTTTCCACCCCTTTGCCATAATTTTTGGTGAGGCTCATCGCCATGGACTACAGGGAAGGAAATCAGTAGCCAAAAAGGCACCCAGTCTACTTTGATTATTCTATAAATATCCCCTTTTTAATTGTTTGAGTAATTAGAGAAACACGGAGAAACTTTAGAAAATTTGAAACTCATAGTTTTCAAAAGAAATTTTTTATTTTGTAATACTAATACCTTGAATTGATTTAGTATTAGTGGTCTATGAGAGTTTTTATCAAAGATTGTTTCATCAAGATGGGTTAATTCAATAAATTAACTCCTGAGATTTAGATTGCTAGGTTTGAGAGCTTTTAATTTCCTACCCTTAGGTTTCACACTATTTGACCTTTGGTGACTAATAATGCCAACGAGTGAGGACAAGGTTCCAAAAAGGAACTAGATCCAACTCAAATCATAGTAGCTATGAAGTTAACTAATAATGGTAGCATAAGAGCAGTGAGGGTAGGTGGCCTGACTAATAGAGGTATTGGAGGTACATATATCAAGTTGTAGACTATTTTTTATACTTTTTGTGGATTGTTTGCTTCCAATTGTTTGCCATATGCAACCCAAGGTTTTTACCATATAAGTAGGGGTTTACGTGGGTTTACCTCATTATATTTATGTTTTTGCATGATCTCGTGTTTTATTAGTATAAGCACAATACTATCCAAGTATGTAATAACCCATGAGGATTCTATTGTGATTGAAAAATGCTTCTTTCCTTTTCTCCTATTAAGATTAATTTAATAAGCCTATTAATATTCTTGCTTTATTTATTTATTTCTCTATTGTTCTTACTTTACTATTTTACTTAAATAATAGGTGACTTGGTGTTAGCCTCTATAGTATTTGACTCTTTACCCTAGTCGTTTATCAGGTTGTGGACTTTCTCAATTGGAATCAGAGTGAGTACACCCTCTTTGGGATTTACTACTCTTGTACTGGTTTTTTTATTCCCAGCTTATGTCTTTAACTTCTTAAATCTCTCTTAATTTTTGATGTGCAAGGGCTGTCTGTAGACCTTCTCAATTTTATGGAAATTATTATTCTTCTTTTTAGATCTTAGAAGTGCACTTATCTAAGATCGTATAACAATAATGTTTGATACTTGATGAAAAATGGATGGAAGTTCCCTACCCATGCAAGGTTTATATATAAGTATTGGTGATATTCGTGAACAAAGCATATAATTATAATTTTAGTTTCCAAATGTGTCATAGAAGAATATTTTCAAGTTGAAGAAACTATCAAGCCTCAAAGATCACATCTCAGGTATATCTCAATTCATGTGTATGTTAGATTGCATATTAGACACATAAGAATAATATGAAAATAGGTTACTCCATCAATCGAGCTATATCACTTGTTGAATTAATTACTTATTTGACTAGATCGATCGAGGAATTAATAATCAATCTCTCAAACCCTAGATATATCAAGATTAATGATGAGATTTATCAATGTTTTTAAGAATCAATTAATTAATATACTGGATCAATCAAAAGGACACTTGATCGATTGAACTATGTACTCGATTGATTGCATATTTGATTAGATCGATCAAGTTTCTTGGGCTTTGATTTTAAAACCTATTTCTAATATGAATTGGATTGACTTTTTATTATATTGTCCTTATTCCTTAAAACTCATTTAACCAATTTTAAGGACAAGATAGTAATTTTACTTTGACATAAAGTGCTTCAAAATATTCTATAAATATAAACCTAAGCACACAATTGAAACTAACCACACAAGAGCTTAATTATGTGTATTCTCTTCCTTTTTTATTCTCTCTCATGTATTTCTAAAAGTTTTCAAGTAGGGTTTTATTAATTTTATTTATCAAAAATTTGTTGGTGTATTTGATGCATTAATAAGCCTACAAGAATAATTGTGTCACTATGCTTTTAACTGATTACTCTAGAGTTGCTAGTTGTTTTTGATTTATTTGATATATTGTTTGAATCAACTAGTTAGGGTTGTTTATTATTTAATATACTCTAGGACACATACTTTCATTTGTGTTTATATGATAACTTTTTAGGTAACAGTAGTGTGGGTTTGATTAACACGTGGGACTTGATTTTGTCAGAACATTGGTTCGGATCTGAACACCTTTCATGTATATATTGATGAAAGTAATGACTTGTAAGTAGGTTAATTAGGGGAATTACTTGGATAGGTAGTTTGAGTCCTAGTCTTGTAATTGGATAATTATTTTTCATAGTAGATAGTTTGGTGGTCTGGTAGTCTGGTGGTTTTCCTCTTAGGTCATTTGAGTGGCCTAGGTTGTTTCCACCTAAAAATCTTATATATTGATATTTACTTTTTACATTTATTTATTTACATATGATTGTGTGCTTGGCTACATACAAAATTTTAATTTGTTATACTTCCACTTATATTCCACTAATTAGATTTATAACTAAATAAATGAACTTTCATTTGGTATAAGAGTCAATCACTAGATACACTTAGTGTGCCTAGGACCTTGTTATCAATTATCTTAATGAAGGTGATAGGTTAGATGTTGAGGAAATTGAGTCTTCTTTTCTTTCTAAATATAATGTTAAAAGTTTTAAGGAATTGTTTTCTAAAGATGCTAGAGCCAAAAAGGAATACTATTTTAAAAGAAGAAAATAATATTTTGCAAGAACAGAATAATGCCTTGAATTTGAGTCTTGTAGGTTTGAAAGAAGAAAATAACAAGCTTGTAGCTAATAAAGAAAAAAATATGCAAGTGCTAAAACAATCCATGGAAGCTGTCAAAAGGCTAACAGTTGAAACTGAAAGATTATATAAGATTCTTGATTATGGAAAGCCTTTTGGAGATAAGAGAGGGTTAGGATATGTAGATAAGCACACTACACCAAACTCCTCAAAATCAACTGTTTTTGTAAAAACTTTTGATCCCTACCATTCACATGAATCTATTACATCTATTTCTAAGTTCATTCTTATATGTTACAACTATGGTACAAAGGGGCATATTGGACCTAGATACAAATTGTTGATAATCTTTAATTATGTTGATAACTATATGCATCATATTAAAAAAACAATCATGTTTTCAAAAATAAGCACGTGATTCAAAAAACTAGAAAATTTTAGATTAAAAATCTGATTTCAATTGTTGTGTAGCACATACTACATTTAAAGCTGAATCTTCTACTGCTTGGTATTTTGATAGTGGTTGTTCTAGACATATAACTGATAATCGTGCTCTTTTCAAAACTTATGAAAAATATAATGAAGGAATAGTTACTTTTGGTGATGGAAATAAATCAAGGATTGTTGGTAAAGGTACAATTCAGATTGATGGTATGCCTAGGTAAGACGATGTATTACATATTGATGAACTTAAAGCCAACCTAGAAAGCATCAGTCAAATTTGTGACAAAATTTATAGTGCACAACTTACCAACAATCATTATATTAGACTAGATCCAAAAGATGAATGTATGGCTAGAGGAACTAGGTCTCAGGCTAATTATTACTGCATTGATATAGGCACTATTACTTTTACTTATAACTTAGCTAATAATAATTCTACTTTATTGTGGCAACAAAAGATGAAACTTATCAATTTTAAAGATCTTGTTAACTTGAGAAAAATCAAAATTGTGCGTGATCTACCTATGCTTTCTAAAACTGAAAAAACATTTTATGAACTATGTCAACTTGGCAAACAAACATGCTCTTCTCATAAGAAAATCAAAGGAGTTAACATATGTAGAATAGTTAAGTTACCTCACATTGACCTCATGGGTCCTATGAGAACTAAGAGTTTGGGTGGCAAGAAATACATTATTATTGTTGACAATTTTTCTCGTTTTACATAGGTTGGATTTATGAAAGAAAAATCTAATGCTTTTGACTTCTATAGTTCTTTTTGTCTTAAAGTGTAGCTTAAAACAGACAATAGAATAACCAATATAATCAGACTAAAGATAGATCATGGGAAGAAATTTAAAAACTCATGATATGTTGAATTCTACAAATAGCATTGAATAGCTCGTGAGTTCTCAGCACCAATTATCCCATAACAAAATGGAATAGTAGAAAGGAAGATTCGGGTGCTACAAGAGATAGTAAGAGTCCTACTACATGTAAAGAACATTCCTAATAAGTTTTGGGCTGAGTTAATAAGTACTTCATACTACATAATGAACTGTGTCTACCTAAATCCAAGAACAAACCAAAATCCCTATGCGTTATGGAAAGCGAGGAAACCTAATCTTAGACATTGACATATGTTTGGAAGTAAATGTTACATCCTTAGAGACCAAAAAAATCTAGGAAAATTTGACTTTAGAAGTGATGAAGGCATCTTTATAGGTTACTCATTAACAAGTTCTGTCCTTAGAGTGTTCAACTTGAGAAGTAATACTGTGATGGAGTCTATAAATGTTGTTATAAATGATGCAACCTCTAGTACTCTGGCGACTACAAAAATGAAACTTCAAGCACAAGATGCAAACTAGGGAACATATTGAAGAAACTCCTGACATTGAAAAGCTAGATGAAGATTCAGCCTTGGATGACAAATTCACCATACTCGAACTTAGAGGCCAAAACGTATTTCCAAAAGCCACCTAATGGAAAGATCATTGGTGATTCTAATACAAGCATGGAAACTAGAGGGATATAGGTAAATGAGATAACTCATCTCTGTTAGGTTTCTCAAATGGAACTAAAAAAATTTAATTAAGCTTTAAAAGATGAATTTTAAATAAATGTCATGCAGGATGAGCTAGCTCAATTCACTAGGAATGATGTTTGAACCTTAGTACCTAGACCTAAAGATAAAAACATCATAGGAACTAAATAGGTGTTTAAAAATAAATCTGATGAACATGAAGTTGTGATTAGAAACAAGGTTGGACTAGTTGCATAATGACATAAGCAAGTTGAAGGAATTTATTTTGATGAAATACATGCCCTTGTAGCTATGTTAGAATCAATTAGGATTTTACTTACCATTGCATGTTTTATGAAATTCAAACTCTTTCAAATGGATGTAAAGTATGCCTTCTTAAATGGTTTACTTAATGAAGAAGTCTATGTTGAACAACCAAAAGGTTTTATTGACCCACAATTTCTAGAATATGTTTATAAACTCAATAAGGCCCTTTTACGGTTTGAAACAAACACTAGAGCTTGGTATGAGAGACTTACAACTTATCCTTTGAACAAAGGCTTTGTTTGAGGGGGAGTTAATAAGACTCTTTTTTATTATAAGGACCAATTAATATATATTCATAGCTCAAATATAATGACCGGTGAATTTAAAATTTCTATGATGGGTGAGCTCACATACTTTCTTGGTTTGTAAATTAAATAAATAAAAAGTGGAATATTTATTTCTTAAACCAAGTATGCATGTAATTAGTTAAGAAATTTGGACTTGAAGCAAGTAAGCATTTCAGAACACCCATAAGTACTAGTGCCAAGATCTCAAAGGATGAGTCAGGTACGAGCATTAATAAAACTCTATATAAAAGCATGACATAGTAAGTAGACGTAATATTTTCTTTAGTGTTATTGTTTGTGCACCTTATAAATCACGTCTAGGAATCACAAATTGACCATGTCAAAAGGATCATTCGAAAATCATGATGTAAGAAAAGGCACCTAAGGTGGATGCTTCTATATTGGAAACAATCTTGTATCATGGAATAGTAAGAAATAAAACTTCATCTCATTATCTACTGTAGAAGTAGAATACATTGTTACTAGAAGCTCTGCACACAACTTATGTGGATGAAGAATATGCTTAAGGAATATGGCATTGAACAAGGTACAATTTCCCTTTACTGTGATAACACTAGTGCTATATGTATCTCTTAAAATCTAGTTCTACATTCTCGAACAAAACATATAGATTTTAGACATCATTTCATTAGGGAACTATTAGAAGATAAATTTTTATTTGTGCCTATTGAAAGGAAATTAGTTTATTTATTCACTAAGGCACTTAATACCTAAAGTTTGAATCTCATAGAAGTGCCCCAGGAATCTGCACTATTGATTAAAATTCCCTAGTATTTTTTTGTTATTCTTTAGAATATATAAAAAAGGGAAAGAGACTTGTTTTAACCTGATATGAATATTACATGCCACTCTTATACTTTTAACAACTGGATAATGTGACTTAGGCACTTACATATCTTATGCATCTAGTGATTGATGTCAACATGATCATATTTACACAACTCATTGGACACATATGTATGTTATGCATGAAGTTTATGATTGATTATGTGAGTATTTAGGGACTTAGATAACCTTGATTTTTATAATTGTGTTTGAGCTATACCTTATACTTTATAAAATGATGCTATAGAGAGACACCTAGTTTTAAGAGAGCTACCTATTATGATGAGTGAAGCTATCACAGTGAGCAGAGAGGGCAACCTCACAACTAGTGTGAAAGTCATCATTCTAAGTTCTTGGCTCGTGCATATTTCCTTAAAAATTATACCATTAAAGGAAAGAGAAAAATAATACAAAAGTAATGCTTGCATAAAATGAAAGAGTCCCATATGATTATACCAAAAGAAAATAAGTAACCAATCACACACACAAAAAAAGAGGGGAATACAAAACAAAGCAAAAATATTAATTTTAGTTAGTAAAATTTTATTTTGTGTAAACTTAAATTCAACTGTAATTCTTTCATGATTGATCACACTTTTCTATAAATTTTCATAACTAATCATAAATAAAATTGACATACTAGTGTTGCTCCAAAACTCAACTCACTTGTGGTGACAGTGGAAATGTTACTATATATGTAATAATATCTGTGTGTATTGTGTACATATGTCTATGTTGTTAATGACTAGTCACATCTAGAACAAAAGTTAATTTTTCTTAAGTGTGTAATGTTGTAGTCATGTTTGGATTAATTTACTACACCCTGCTTAAAAAAATGTTTTCATCTCCACTTTATGCTTGATTCATATGTCTTTGTTTATCTCTAGTATGCATGTTTATTCATATGAAAAAAAAGGGAGAAAATTGGTATCAAAAATAAATTTTAAACTTAAATTGAAGTATCAAAAAAGGGATAGTTAATTTAGGAAAAAATTTTATTTTTGAATTACTTTGATTTTTTATTTTTTTGATATTTAACATAGGGGAATGGTTTTTAATTTCTATTTTATCATTACTCTCTCTTATGAATATTCAGTACTTTTTATATTGTTATATATATACTGAACTAATGAATAATGAGTCTTCTAGGACAAGTTGTTTGGGTATTTATGTTTTTAACTTTCAATGTAAACATGAGCTTTCAAGATTCAAGCAAAAATGTTTCACCATATCATATGATATACCACTATGTAAAAATTTAATTTTTCTAAGAGCATTATGTAGTGAGAGAGAGGTTTTGTCACACGAATATTCTAAAGGGGGATATTTTATGGTTAATGTAAGTGTAGGCGATATTCGTGAACAACATATAATTGTAATTTTAGTTTCTAGGTGTGTCTTAGAAGAATATTTTCAAGCTAAAAAAATTATCGAGCCTCAATAATCACATCTTAGGTATATCTCTATTCCTATAAACATTAGATTGCATATTAGACATATACGAAAAATATGAAAATAGGCTACTCAATTGATCGAGTTATGACTAGATCGATCGAGCTATATTACCTATTGAATTAATTATTTATTTAACAAGATCAAACGAGGAATTAATACTCGATTGATCAGGCACTAGATTGATCGAGATTAATGACTAAATCGATCCATGATTTTGAGAACTACTTAATTAATATATTTGATCGATCAAGAGGACACTCGATTGATCAAACTATGTACTTGATCGATCGAACACTTGATTAAATCGATTGAGCAGACACGACTTTAATTTTAAACCTTATTTATAATACGAATTAGATTAGGTTTTTACTATAATTTCCTTATTCCTTAAAACTCATTTAACTAATTTTATGGACAAGATGGTAATTTTACTTTGACTTAAAATGCTTTAAAATATTCTATAAATATACACATAAGCACAAAATTAAACTAACCACACAAGAGCTTAATTGTGCTTATTCTCTTCATCTTTTACTCTCTCTCTTTTTCTAAGAGATTTCAAGTAGGATTTTTCATTAAGTTAATTTATCAAACATTTGTGGTTGTATTTGATGGATTAACAAGCCTACAATAATAATTGTGTTATTGTACTTTTAACTGATTGTTCTAGAGTTGTTAGTTTTTTTATTTGTTTGATATATTGTTTAAATCAACTAATTAGGAATATTCATTATTGAATCTACTCTTGGACATGCATTTTCACTTATTTTTTTATGTGTTAACATTTCAAGTGACAATGATACAAGTTCGATTAACTCATGGGACTCAAGTTTGTTGGAATGTTAATTCATATCTGAACATATTTCTTGTAGAGACTATGATGAAAGTAGTAGCTTGTAAGTAAGTTACTAGGAGGAATTACCTAGGTGGGTAGTTTGAATCTTATGCTTGTAACTGAATATTTATTTTTCATAGCGGATAGTTAGGTAGTCTGGTGGACCGGTGGTTTCCTATTAGGTCATTAGTTTAGCCTAGGTTATTACTACCTAAAAACCTTATATTTTTATCTTTATTTTAAATTTTACTTTATTTACACTTGATTGCATGCTTGGATGCTTACAAAATTTTAATTTTTCATACTTTCGTTGATATTCCACTAATTACATCCATAACTAAATAAACAAACTTTCAACTTGAATTGTAAGGGTTTTTAGATAATCATCAATTTTGTGTCTACCTATGATTCAAAACATTTTGACATGTGTAATAGCTCTAAAAGAAGCTTGAGGCTATCTGGAAAAAAGTATGATAATTTCCTATTTAATATTGATGAAGACAAATAAATGGGGAAAAAGGTTGGTGTTTATGGTTGGTCAATTCTTATGGCTTTTCATTCAAAGACTACTTCATGATAATTGGACTGATTCTTCTAGTGACAATGAATTCACTCTTCAATATTCTTATGATTCGCTAGTTTATAAGAACTTAAAATTGAAGAAAAAATTGATAAAGATTAATGGCCAAAGATTGTTGAACCTTTCTCTTGAAGGGAGAAGAATACCAAAGATTTAAAGATTATCTTAAACAAACATATCAAGTTTCTTGAAACTCTCATATGAGATAATGAGAAGTGCCTGTCTAATATTAAGGATCTCAATAATTCTATGCAAAATAATGTTCTAAAAAGTTTTGTTGTTCAAGTCAGTCCAGATTCTACTTTTATGGACTCTAAGAATGTTAGTAAATTGGAGCAGGAAATCATGCTTGAAAATGAAAATACTTTTCTTATAGATTATAAAGCTAAGATTGATAATCATCAAGCCAATCTAAAGGCTATTTATTATAAATTTAAGTTGTTAGAATGTTGCTTAATGGATAAAGTTAAAATGACTCAGTCTCTTTCTACTTAACAATTGCATGTTGAAAGGAAATTAGAAGAAACCTGAGAAACTATTTAGAAGTTGTCTCTAGGAACTCAACTTCTTTATGAGAGGTTGAAAATTGGTAAGACTCGTGATGATTTGAGAGGTCTTGGATATATTGATGATCAAGTTACTCCCTCTTTGTTGCCCACTTAGTTCATTCATAAATCAAATCCTACTAAAGTGGATCCTACATAATTCCTCTTCCGATAACATAAGTACCAATTGTAATTCTCTCTCCCTTCCTTCTGAATCCTATGAGTTTCTCTCCATTGCTACTTCTAGATGTGAAGGTTCCCTTCCTAACAATAAAGTTCTGAGCTATGTTGAGGAACTGCTTAATTATTCGATAAAACTTACTAATGAAGCTTTGATTATCCAAAATGAAGTTGCTATGCTTCTTGAATATTTTAAGTCCTTCCCAGTTAATGATGACGATGTCCTTAACCTTAAGTGTCATGTTTTTTGTACTTCCCTCAAAGCTCAAGCTTTTGGTAATTTGTATTTTGACAGTAGTTGTTCCCGCCATATGACTAGAGATAAGTTATTCATTAACTTTATTCAAGCTAAAGATGAGTCAGTTACTTTTGGTAACATAATAAGTGTTAAGTTAAATTCAATGACAAAGAATACACCATGATGATAACTCTAAAAAGTTTATGGTTAAGGGAATCAAATCAAAATATAATTGTTATTGCGTTGGTGATACCCAATCTCTTATATGCAACAAATTCATTCTTAGTATAGAGGAGCATTGGCATCAAATATTGGGCCATATGAATAACAAACTTCCAAAGAAAAGTTTGAGTCTTGATACTATCGGAGGTCTCCCTTCGATTTCTACAATTCTTGATCACATCTGTGGTCCTTGTCAATTGGGCAAGCAAAGTAAGAGCAAACATAAAAAATTGATATCTTTCCACTTTGAGGCCTCAATAACTTCTTCACATGGATTTGATGGGTCCAATGCATACTACTAGAATTAGGGGAAGAAAGCACATCATGGTGGTGGTTGATGACTACTCTAAGTATTATTGGGTAATGTTTCTCAAGGATAATCAAGATCAGAAGTGACGATGGTAAAGAACTTGAAAATTCTAAGTTTAAGTCATTTTGTGATGACATGGGTATTTAGCATGGTTTTATACTCCCATGGCTCTTCAACATAATGGAATTGTTAAAAGAAAAACTAGAGTTGTCGAAGAAATGGGAAAAGTAATGTTGATTAGTAAAAACTTAGTAAGACATTTTTGGGTTGAAGCTGTGATCCTGGACTAGACGCTAGATCTAGGAGACCTTAAACTACATATGCTACACTTTGAGTATTCTTCTTAAAAATGTTAAGGAATCCTTGCAGGACCTACTTTGGGTTAACTCCATACAAGAACTTAACAAGTTTCTAAGGAATAATGTCTAATATCTAGTTCCCAGACTAAAAGATAAACTTGTCATTAGTATACGTTGGCTGTATAAGAACAAAGAGGATGAGAATGGAAAGATTTCCAAAAATACATCAAGACTTATAACACAAGGATATACTCAAATAAAGGGTATTTATTTTTAGGAAATGTTTTCTCATGTTGCCCTCCTTGAGTCGGTAAGACTATTGATTGGGTTGGCCTATTTATTTGGTTTCAAGTTGTATCAAATTGACCTCAAAAGTGCCTTCCAAAATGGTGCTATCAAATAGGAAGTTTATGTTGAGAAATCTAAAGGGTATAAAGATTCATACCTTCTAGATCACATAATGCACTTAAAGAAAGCTTTTTATGGTTTGAAAAACTCCTCATGCCTAGTATGAGCGCATACCCACCTTACCGCTCAACAATGGTTTTCAAAGAAGTGGTGGTGATAAAGCATTTTTCGTTCAGAAAGAAAAAAGTGAAGTAGTGATTGTCCAAGTTTATAATGATAATACCATCATTATATCCACAAAGGATAACCTTGCATAAGATTTTTCCCTAACTATGCAAAAAGAATTTGAATGAGTGTAGTCAGAGAATTCAAGTTCTTCATTGGTTTTCAAGTTAAACAATTAAAAGATGGTATCTTCTTCTCTCTCGAGCTAAGTATGACAAAGAGCTAGTTAAAAAATTTGGGTTGGATAGAGTTAGGATATCTTGTACTCCAATGAGAAATTATATTCACCTCTCCATAGATATTTTAGAAAAATATGTTAAGCAAACTTTGTATAGGAGTATGATTGGGAGTCTACTCTATTTGATTGTGAATCACCTTGATATTCCTTCAACATTGTTGTTTGTGCTAGATTTCAAGCCTACCATAAAGAGACTCATATTTTCACTGTAAAAAGGGTTATCAAGTATGTTAATGGGATGTTAGAGTTTGAGATATGATATCCTTGTTATACAACTGCACAGTTGGTAGGGTGTTCTAATGCTGACTGGGCTAGATGTAATGATGACCACAAAACTACTTCAAATGGTTGCTTCTACTTAGGATACTTCTTGATTTCCTAGCATAGTAAGAAGTAGAGTTTGATGCCTCTTTCAATGGCTAAGGTAGAGTATTTGTTATGGATTTGTGCTAACTAACTATAGTAGGGAATTATGATGCTGACTGGGCTAGATGTAATACACCACACACCTATATGTAAGAGAGAATTCATACAAAAATGCATGTAAATCTAAAAGTCATGTAAAACAAAACAAACAACAATACCAAGGCAACACCAAGGTACAAATATGCAACAACAATAAACTGAATGCAAAAACAAACCAAGAAATATGAAAACAAAAAAAATCTCCTTAATACGATACAAAGCACTAAACCACACGTCTTTACATGCTATGGGAAGGCATAAAGGACTTCACAATACACATAAGACACATTGGTAGGATAGAAGATTAAGTACTAAAGTCACATAAATGTGTCAGCAAATCTATAAGAGGAAGTTAGAAAGGATTCAACCTACTTCTAGGTTAACACACTCATAATGACTCAATTATCTTCCACCAACGAATCTTGGGTAGATTCAATCCGAAATACTCACCCTATAATATTTACACATATAATGAAATACAATATACAAAATAAAATATTTATTGTACATCCTATCAATAAATACAAGCCAAACAACTATATGTAAGAAACATGCAATAAAGCACAAAAAAGCATGAATGTTGGTAAACACATAAGATGACATGTGAAATAAAAGAATGCATACTATGCATTCAACATGTCATACACAACATATAATATACAATAAATAAATAGGAAAGCATACTAAACATTTTAAGAGAAACACAACTCACAACCTGAGTCAGTTAGCACAAATTTTATGTTCAAGTTTTGTATTTATAAAATAGCTTGCAAGTGCATGAATAATTTTGTAAGAAATGATAAGTATATTTCTAAGGTCAATGTAAAGAGGAATCACATGTTTTTTAAATAATTCAATAAATTCTTAAAAATTAAAATTAATCCTAAATATTCTGTCACAAAGTTTGGGTTTTTAAAATATCTAAACTAATGACATAAAAGTAAAAATACGTTCAAGAAGCATCAGGAAAATAAACATTTAAACTAAAGGAAAAAATTATGAGATAAATTAGTTAGTTAATTATTCTTGCTCATTATAAATTAGGTTATTACATATATAAATTAAGATTATTGATTCTCTCTTTTTGTAAGAAAATATCGTACGGTAGGGATCAATTTTGTTAATCAATATCCATTAAAGTCTTTTGGCGAGAATCAATAATTGATAGTTGATTAAATTATGATTTATTCTTAAGGAACTAATAAATCAATTAATTGATGCTTTTGACAATACTATCAATTTAAACTCTCATGAAGGTGTCAAAGTTAGATTAATGATTTAAGTATCTAGAAACTAATATTCAAATTTTAAAATTAATACTAAAAATATGTCATTGATATATTTTTAAATAGTAATTCTTGTAAAAATCTTAGAAATAGAATTTCACTCTAACTATACAATTGATATAAATCAAAGACAAAAGAGCCCTACTCTTAATCAAATCTTAAATCTAACTTTTATGTTTATTATGAAAAATACTACATCAATATACTTTTTTTAACAAATTTTGTTTAAATCTTGAGGAAGAAATAAAATAATTTATTTTATAAAAATGTTTACCTGTACTTTCAACTAGACATGCTTGATCTATTAAATGGTTAGTAAATTAAACATAGTATTTAGGACAACACATAAAGTCAATTTAAAAATAAAAGAATACATTATACCTCAAGTGTATCCTTTTAAGTAAAAAACTTTGGTATTGTTTATGTTTCTGGAAAACCTCCAAACAGAATTGCCAATATTGTTCATTGAATCAAAAGAAGCTACTACATAAACAAAAATATGTTCAACTCTTAATGAGAGAAGAATTTTAAAACTATGAAAAGAAAAGCTAGGAAGAAAACTAAGAAATTATCTATGATAATTAGGGATGAGGGATTATTTGTAATAGGGTTGAAGGGTCTCTTTTATGTGTGAGGGAAAGGAGAGAATAATGGATCCTTAAATCAAACATTGCAGCATACATTTATTCTTTACCACGGCATGATGCATCATATATACATTTGAATGCTCGATCCAATACTCTTACGCTATAGCACACAACATCCACTGTCGCGGTCTGCCTGTCTTTAAATTTGTAGAAGCCCTTTTTGTTTTACACCCCTTTCCATTGTTTTGGAACATATCTAAGACTTACATATGTTAGTATTTTATGCTTTAATGATGCAATGGAGTTATTCTAGGCACTTTTCTTCAAGTGTTGATGAGTTGAATCATTTTAAAGCTAAAAATGCCTGAAAAATAGCAAAACATACATGTGATTCTAAAAAATAGACTTGCTAAACATATAATAAAACTAAGCAAGTAAAAATCTATTTTGACATTTAAAGTACATAAAACCATGTTATATTTAGTGCTTTTAATCACTCATCATAACTCTCAACCAACTTCTTGCTTGTCTCTAGCAAGGAAATAAAAAAAAAACTAAAAACTAAAAGTAAATAAAATTAAACTATCCTAAATTATTTTTTGTAGATTGACATAGTTGTATTTACCATATGCAATAAGCCTTTATATCCCTAGGTTTCCCTAGTGGACGAATTTAAGTCTCTTCAGAGCTTTCAGAGATGATACCCATAAACATCAAACTAAAATGCAAAAAATTAAAAATAAATAACAAAAAACACAAAAACAAAGAACAAAGAACAAAGTAAAATTGTAAATAAAGTAAAATAGCAAAACTTCTCATGCTTTTAATTTTCTTAAGTTCACATCTAAAATACAAAACATAAGTTATTTTAATAATCCAAACATTCATATTTTATTATAATAATTAGTTGAAAATCATACTTATATTCACACCTAAAATGTATCAATAAAAAAATTGCCTAATTTTAAGGTTTGAAATCTGAATTTACTTCGACTCTAACCTCATAAGTCATGGTCTCAAAATAACACTGATCCTATTAATTCAAGCACTCATTTAAAGGTATATGCAAACATAAATTATGTAAAGAAATGAACTAATGATTCAAATATGTTTAAAGAATAAAAGGCTCAAAGTAGTGCATAATATTAATCTCATAAAAGGAATCGAATGAAAGGATTTATAAAGAAATTAAATCTTATTCTCATGCATCAATTTAAATCATTAAATAAAAATTTCAAGTTATATGCCTTCAAGAGATAAAGAAAATGCAATGACTTCTTTAGGATTTATTTCCTATCTTTTTTGTATTTAACTATTTCTCACAACTTTATATGATATACTGGGTCATAATATTTAGTTTACTATTGATTTTTCTCTCTTTTTCTTATTTTTCTTTCTTTCTCTTTCTTTTATTTTTTTCTTTTTTAAATGGTATTCTTTTTTTAAAGAGAGGATCCATGTACAATTTGTACATATTTGATATGATATCGTGAGTGGCTAATGTTTTGTTTTTCTTTTTTGTATTGGCTTAGGTAATCTCAAAGATGTCTCTTTTGTTTTTGGAAATCATCCATGAATGAAGAGAAAGACATAAAATTTTAATTTCTACTTAAATCATCAATTTAAGCAATAAAAATAAATATATAACACTTTATTAGATGTAAAAATCCTAACATTCAATGCATAACCTATAGAGATTATCTAACAATTTAAAATTGATAAGAAGAGTTTTTTTAAAAAAATAGAAAAAATTTATCACTGAAAATGGAAAGATAATAACACAAAATATTCTCACAAGGTAGTGTCCACTATTTTATTCCTAAACAACAATTTCGATTTTATTGTAATTTCAATATTTTATCATGAAATACAAATTATGAAAGAAAAAACTAACTAATTATCACATTACTTCATGATATATTAAATAAATTAATCTAATAATATAAAGACTTAATCCTTTACTTAAATTAAATAAAAGACATGATAATTTTACAAGAAAATTTATAATTAACCTAAAATTCCTAAACCAATAAAAAAAACATGTGAAAATTAAAATAGATAAAAAATAAATTAAAAATATAAACAATGCAAAAAACGTGAACACAATTTTAATAAAAAAATTAAATTAGCTCAATTTATAAAGATATAACTTTTCCTACCTCTAACCAAAAATTTATATTGTCCTCAGTGTAACAATTTTAAATTAAAGATAAAGATTAAAGAATATAAAATTTATCCATTTGATGAACATACTCAAGTATTGAAGTAGAAATGTAGGTGCATCTATCATTCCAAACATTTTAATCACACAAATAGAATAATATGTGTTTCTTACGCATCTCAACAAACAGTTATAAATTTAATAGTTCTAAGTAACATGGTTCACATAAACAAGAAATAAAAAAAAAATTATAATATCATAAAACAAAATAAAATCCAAAAATAAATAAAATTAAAGCCAGAACCAAGGTTGGAGCTTAGTTCTCCATGTCGTCTGGTTCGTTTTCAAATCAAATAATATTTGAGGCGAGAAAAAATTGGGTTGAGGAAGAAGAAGAGAAAATTTGTATAGGTCTGATTTGAAACGTATTTTCTAGGGTTTTCAGAGTAAAAATTTTCGATGGCCACAAACTATTGAGCTCCTCATAAGTCCTTTTAAATTTCATAAAATAATTTGTGAGTGACTGATCTTGTTTGTCTGCACAGTAAAATGCTTTGCATACCTCATATATGCGAGAAAGATTTCCTTTACTAGAATATAAGAAATCCAAATAATCCATCAATTTCTTAACGAATTCACAATGATTGATCAAGTCAATTACATTGCTTTCAATAGAATTCCGAATCTATAGAAATAAGCGAGCATCTTCTCTAAGCCATGTCTGCTTTGAATCATCTTTAGGAGGATCATTAGTCAAATGAGTATCTTTGTCGATACTTCTCAAATAAATTCGAATGGTCTTGCTCCAAGCCAAATAATTCGAGCCATTGAGCTTATGGTCCGTGATTTTAGACATCACAGGCACTATATCCGGTACAACATTAGATTTATTTTTAGCCATAACTCTTACAAACGACAAGGCAACGAGCAAACGAACAAACAAAATCCAACAACAGTAGCGACCAAACACGCAGCGAATAAGAACACAAAATTGAAAGAACCCAAACCTGAACAATCACAAGCGATGATTGCCAAACCACCACAGATGACGTAGGGGAATGGCGGAGAGCGACACGAGGTCGATTGGAGAAGAATTCTGCATGGATGCGCTATCATGTGCCGAGGCGTGGAAAGATGACAAAAAGTCACTGTGGTACGTATGGATCACTTATGGCTCGTCTGGTGACCAGACTTCGGGGTTTGGCCGATCAACGGCTGGTCTTCCTCCCTGTGTCGACGGTGAGATGCATGGAAAGTTGACAGAAAGTTGCGGTGGTACGTGTGGCTCACTCGCGGCTCGTCTAGTGACCAGATTTCGGGGTTTGGCTAGTCGGCGACTGGTCTTCCTCCCTGTGCCGACGGTGAGAAAAAATGTGCACTCCAAAAGGGTGTTCCGAATTGGAACTCAAAAATGCACCAAATCCTAATTTGTGTTTACCCAAAATCAGTCCCTAATTTGAACGAAAAAAAAAATTTTCAACTTTGTAACCCAAATGCTTTGATACCATGTAAAACTCAGAATTCACTCTCATATTTTCATTCAAAGACACTACCTATTTATGTACAAAGTTAGAGACAATCTTAGGTGACATACACCTAATACACAACTAATATATTCACCTAGGTGGCGTTTGGTTCGTGGAATGGAATCGAAATTTGAATCGGAATCGAAATGGAATGGAATGGAAAGGAATGGAAAGGAAACAATGTTGTTTGATTTGACCACTGGAATCAAGCTCAGAATCAAGATTACAGTGTTTGGTTTGCCACTGAATGGAATGAAAAAAGCTGTAAATGACCTTAATACCCCTACATGCTATAAAGTTCAAATAATATCATTTAATTACTATTTTTTCGTCAGACAAAATACATTATTGAAATCATTATTTTTCTAAATAATTATTACTTAATTAAAAAGAAATATATTATTAAAATTATTATTTTTCTAAATAGTGTTTAGGGTTTTGAGGTTTGGGATGTGGGATTTAAGGTTTAGGGATTTAGGATTTGGGGTTATATTTATGGGTTAAGGTTTAGGGTTAAAATTATTATTTTTCTAAAAAGGGTTTAGGGTTTTAGAATTTTGAATTTAGGGTTTAGGGTTTTAGGATTTAGAATTTAGGGTTTAGGGTTTAGGGTTTTGGGATTTATGTTTTAGGGTTTTGGGTTTTGGGATTTATGTTTTAAGGTTTAAGGTTTAAAGATTTGGGGATTTGGGGTTTAGGGTTTTAGGGTTTAAGGTTTAAGGTTTAGGGTTTAGGGATTTGGGATTTAGGGTTTAGGGTTTTAGGATTTGGATTTAGGGTTAAGGATTTTGAAATTTTGGGTTTAGGGTTTAAGGTTTTGGAATTTTGGGTTTGAGAATTTGGGATTTGAGTTTAAGGTTATATTTTAGGTGAGGGTAAAATTAGAAAAAAAAAGTTTAAATGGGAATGGAATTATGATTACCAAGGGAGGGAGAAGAAATTCTGATTCATTCTTTTTTAATAATAGATTTCATTCCGTCCGCCTATTCCGTCCAACCAAACACACAAAATGGAAGGAATCAATTCTGATTTCTTTCCATTCCCTCCAACCAAACATGGGACTAGTGTTAGACACCTAATACACACCTAATACACAACTAATCATCTTTAACATACAATATGCTATAAGTCACCATCTAGCACTAATGTGCCTTATTAGATTTACACTCTTAATAGTATCACGATTTTACTTTTAATACCATTTTTATCTAGATTTTTGAAATGATATTTTAGTAATATACCCATTTAAAAGATGTAATTTTTCATTTGATCGAGGATTTTTCATGTGTATACACGTGTGATATTTAAAAATTATTTTTGAATAATCAATGTATACACGTGTAATATTTAAAAATTATTTTTGAATAATCAATTAATTGATTATCTTAAAATATCCTCTAAATATCATCAAATTAATTGATCAAAAAATGTCTTGTGAATATCACATGTATTAGTACACATATGAAAAATCTTCAATTAAATATTGAATTGCACCAAATTGATTAAATGAGGATTTCACTAAAATACAACCTCAAAAATCTGAATAAAAAATGATTACATAAGTAAAATAGTGGTACTATTATTGTAACGAACCCTGTATTTTTTAAATTTCTTTATTGTTTTCAGCTACATATACGGTGAAGTTACAAATGCTTTCTGCTCTTATGAATTTACAACTTCTTAAGATATCTATCATCACAATTCAAAACAGTGCCTTTATTCAGAAGCAGATTGTAAAAAATATAAGAAACAAAGAATAATGCTTTGGAACAAGCTTTTGCTTTTATGCTTCGCCAGAGCCAAAACAACAGCAAATTTCCATTGAAACTTTTGTCTTCTTCTACTATCAGATCTAAAATTTCCTCAAATGGAAATAATATCGAATTCATGGGGCATGTAGTCTTCACTAGGTCTGTAGTATTTATCTGGGGAGTACAGACTTAAGTTGGAAACTTGACTGGTATAGAGACAGGCAAATCTTTCAACCTTTACATCATATGATAGGATATATGGTTAGTAATTTGACTGGTCTAGGGTTATCCAACTTTGAAGGTTGGGCAAACCTTTTATTCAATACCAAAAATATTGTTTTAGTTTCAATTTACTACCAAAAGTATTTTGTGTCAATTTATTGCACGAACTATTCAATTCTGTTTCAATAGGAATCTCATTAATCTTCTGTCCTAATTAACCGTATATGTCTAAATTTTAAGAGAATTTTTGAAATTACAGGTCCATCACAGTTCACACATTTAAGGAGCACGTCTAAAATTAAAAAAAATAAATAAATATTGAAAAATTGTTTTCTCTGATAATCAATCAGAAGTTGGCCCAAATTCAGGTTGACTTACGATCCATAATCAAAGAAGGAACATTTTTTCATTTATTTAATTTTACATGTCTTACTTACATGTGTAATGGGCCTTTAATTCAAAAAAGAAAAATATTATGAGGTTCTTTTTCTTTGAATAAAAATATTGTTT
The DNA here is from genome assembly GCA_030763125.1 of Hippophae gyantsensis. Taxonomy (NCBI): domain Eukaryota; kingdom Viridiplantae; phylum Streptophyta; class Magnoliopsida; order Rosales; family Elaeagnaceae; genus Hippophae; species Hippophae gyantsensis. The sequence continues at coordinate 48,598,905 of CM061031.1, read as the reverse complement.
AGTACTCCAACTTTAAAAAGATACTCGATAGATATTTTATTTATAAAAAGAATATCTATAATCCTTTTACTTATAAAAAATATGTTTATTACTCCTTTTATTTATAAAATAGGAGTCACAAAAAGACTTTTATTAATAAAAAAAAATTAAATAGATATTTGTGAGGATATTTTCGTCATTTATTCTCGTCCTATTAATCCAAAAAAATTACAAAGATAATTAATGAGGGTATTATCGTCTTTTATCCTCACCCTATGACTAAAATACCACCAATAATTTTATTTTTTAAAAAAAATAAATTCAAAATTATTAAATGTCTCTTTTTGGTACCATTTTTATAAATAAATAGATTAAATATCATCTTCTTAAAGTTAGGAGATTAAATGACACCTTTTATATAAGTAAAAGAACCAATGTAACCTTCCACTCGTTCACAAAATATGCTTAAAATTTGAATAATGGACAGTTGGAACAAAACATTAACAAAAGGCATTATATTTGAAACAAAATTAAATACTTCCAATTACTAAATTGACACAATAAATATTTGGTAGTAAATTGAAACTAAAGCAATATTTTGGTATTAAATGAAATATTTTACCTTGAAGGTTAGATCTTACCTGATGAGCAAAGCGGGAGTTCTGATACCCAGTCTTCATTAGTTGTCCCCAAACACTATGGAACTGTGTTGATCATGGGAAAATAGAACAAGTCAAACAGTCATAAATTTCAAGTTCAAGATAAAAACCAAGTCAAAAACTACCTTTTGATGGCACTCACGGGTCAGCTCTTGGTGTCTTACTCGCACCTGCTCCCTTTGAAACTAAATATTAAATAATTAAAAAGGAAACAAACACATTCACTTGAAAACGTATCAACGTTCAACAAAAATTAAAAAGAAAAAAAATGCTAAATAGTTTCTAAGTCCCTAAATTTTTGAATGCTTCACACAAGGGCCCCAAATTAAGAAGAAGAAGAAAAAACTTAACATTTTACTTTGATACCGAATTATTATATTTTAACAGATAAAGTCATAAATTAGAAGCTTTGGTAGTAATGAATACAATAGCGTTGGATGTTGTATGTTATAGTTTATTAGACATATATTGTTATATTATAGTCTAGGAGCTGCATAGTAGTAGGTAGTTAGGTCTTAACCCCTAGAGATGCTACACATGTACAGGTTGCTAGAGTTTGTTATCTTCCCTCCTTTGTATAAATATATAGAGTAGGTTGTTACAGCTTGTTTTCTTCCCTCCTTTGTATGTATCCTATATAACAAATAATTAATCAATGTACTTTTTACAGATCAGTTGATCACTCTTAGTCTCCTAGGTTCCTCAACCTTTTGTATGGTATCAGAGCAATTTACAATCCAAGAGGACCTTGAATCTTCGTCAATGGCAGAACATAAAGATCTACCTACACTGACACCTATCTTTCCAGTTGTTTCTCAAAGGAGTAGTGCGATGGTTACTGCTGTTTCATCTCTTCCAAATAGTCCTGCTGTTTCGATGAAGCTAGATAGAACAAACTTTCTTATTTGGAGAGATTAGTTTCTGAGTTCTGTTATACCTTATGACTTGGACTCAATTCTTGATCTGGTTACACCAGTGCCTTCACAGTTCTTCACTGTTTTTGGAAGTACTGAAATCAAGTCAAATCCTGACTATTCCACATGGAATCAGTGAAATAATTTGCTTAAGAGTTGGATCAATAACTCTGTAAGCGCTAAGATGCTTTATCAAGTAAGTGAATCTCTTTGCATCACATCTTGTCAAATGTGGTTGAATCATGAATCTTCGTTCAATTCTATCTCTCGAGCAAGGAAAATGGAGTTAAGGGCACAACTACAACAAGTGAGAAAAGGTACTCTGAATATTGAGCAGTTTTTCACTAGAGTGAAGACTAGTAGATCATTTGGTAGCATAGCTGGTAATGACTTGAATTGGCATGCACGTTTAAGGCATCCATCAGAGTCCAAATTCAAGTCCATTGCTGCATCTGTTTAGGTGCAATGTTCTGATCTATCAACTAAAGCATTGTTTAGTAGCATAGCTGGTAATGACTTGAATTGGCATGCACGTTTAAGGCATCCATCAGAGTCCAAATTAAATAAAGTTGCTAGACGAGCTAATATCAATTGTACTATAGTTAGTTTGTCTCCTAAATGTGTAGTTTGTCCTCTAGTTAACACACATAAACTTCCTTCTGTATCAAGTACTTCTAGGTCAATGAAACCTTTCAATTTGATATATGCTGATCTTTGGACTGTCCAATTGTCTCAGTTACTACAGCTAAATATTTCTTGCTTTTAATTGGTTACACAAAGTACATGTGGATATTCTTTCATTCTAATAAGAGTCAAACTAAAGTAGTTATGGATTTATTCAAGGCTATGGTAGAGAAATAGTTTGAATGTTCTATTGAAACAGTACAGAGTGATAGTGGAGGAGAGTTTCATTTCTTACGCTCAGAATGGCAAAAATTTGGGATAAACCATCATATCACGTGTCCACACTTTAGAAAAAAATGAAGCAGTTGAGAGCTGTTTGAGAAGAGTTGTAGAAGGTGGTTTGGCTTTGTTATTAAAGGCTGGTCTCCCTATCAAGTATTCAATCTATTTGCAAAATAGACTTCCTACACCCATATTGCATGATAAGTCTCCCTATGACCTGTTGTCTAATAAGCTGCCAAATTATGGTTTTCTTAGAACCTTTGGCTGCTTAGTGCTTCTTTGCCTTAGAGCATTTAATAAACATAAGTTACAAACAAGATCTACACAGTGTCTTTCTCGAGTATGCAGCCTAATATAGAGGTATCTTTGGTTGGAACTATCAACAGGAAAAGACATAACTAGCAGGCATGTTCAGTTTCATGAACAACACTTTCCTTTCCTTGATAAGATGACTGAGTCCTCTTTTGGTGATTATAAAGAGACTTTCTTCTTTTACCAGCATCACCTACCTTACTTCAGCCTTTGACATTAGAACCAGTTAACTCTTCTAATGAAAACCCTTAGTATTTTCCATCTATTTCACCTCAACCACCTATATCTCCACAATCTGATTCACTTTTATCAAACGCTGTCATACCTCTTCATTCACCTCCACATATCCAAGAACCTCCTCAAGTTGATACTCACTCAAGTCCTCGATATTCCAAGCACTTCAACTCTATCCTCTCTTCCTACTCATTCTATGATAACAAGGTCAAAAGCTGGAATTATCAAACCTAATTATACTGCATATGTTGTACATCTACGCTAATCTTGAGCCTCAGTGTTACTTAGAGGCTAAATATCAACTTTGGATTGACTCAGTGAGAGAGGAGGATGAAGCTCTCTTAAGGAATGATACATTGGAATTGGTACCTCTTGAGGATGATATGAAAGTGATTGGAAATAGATGAGTTTACAAGGACAAAAGGAAACCACGTAGAATTCTTGATAGAAGGAAATCAAGAATGATAGCAAAGGGTTTCCATCAAGTTGAAGGAATAGACTACTTTGAAACATTTAGTTCAGTAGCTAAAGGGTTTCCATCAAGAGTTGTATTCAGCATTGCTTTGTCAAAGGGATGGACACTTAGACAATTAGATGTCATTAATACTTTCCTAAATGGTGAGCTAGAAGAGGCAGTTTACATGACACAACCAAAGAGTTTTGAGGTGTCTTCTTCAGTTCTCATGGTATGCAAGTTAAATAAGGCACTCTATGGATTGAAGCAAGTCCAAAAGCCTAGTTTTAGAAACTTACTTCTTGTTTATTGCCCCTTGGTTTTAATAATTTCAAATCAGATGTCTCTCTTTTCTTTCAACAAACATCCACTTCTCTTACCATTGTACTCATGTATGTTGACATTATAATTGTAACTGGGGACAATCCTCAACTCATTCAAGAGCTTGTACGTATGTTCTAGGATAGGTTTGCTCCCAAAGATTTAGGAAATCTCTCATTTTTCCTTGGTATTGAGGTTGTTAGAACTGAAGACTATCTTTATTTGTCTTTGCACAAGTATGTTAAAAACTTTATGGACAGATGTGGTAGTACTTCTAAACCTCTAGTTACACCAATTGCTTCTAGGAAAACTCTTTCCAACATGCTGTCTCATGCTTTAGTAGGCTTTGGTCACAGCTGAACTTATCTGGCTTAAGTCCTTGCTAAAAGAGAGAGGAGTTGCTTATGAACCTCAGTTCATTGATTTGTGCAACAATCTAAGCACTCAACACCTTACTAAAAACCTTGTGATGCATACACAAACAAAACATATTAAGGTTGATTTACATTTTGCTAGAGAGCAAGTGGCTCAACAATTAATTTATGTTCCTTATGTTCCATCTAAGGGGCAGGTTGCAGATGCTCTAACCACGTGCTTACCCTCTTCAAGATTTATCTTTCTTAAGTACAAACTTCTAGTCTTACCAAGACCTCAGTTTGAAAGAGGAGGAGGAGGAGGGGGATAGTAATGAATACAATAGTGTTGGCCGTTGTATGTTATAGTTTGCTAAGACATATACTGTTATATGTATAGTCTAGGAGCTGCATAGTAGTAGGTGGTTAGGCCTTAACCCCTAGAGGAACTACACGTGTAAAGGTTGTTAAAGTTTCTTATCTTCCCTCCTTTGTATGTACGTAGAGGGTATCCTATGTAACAATTAATTAATCAATTCAGTTTTTACAGATCAGTTTCTTGATCACTCTTATTCTCTTAGTTTTCTTAACTTTTTTGTATTTGGGACTATAGTGTGACTACTATGTCTCACTTAAGTCTCCAAACTTGTTTAGGGACCCTAAATATGATAAAACGGACTTATGTGTAATACCTAAAAAGTTTTGGACCGAAGTTTTAGGTTTTTTGTTTGGAAACCGTTGTGTGTAGTAGTCCAAAGTTTGGGACCTTAAAAGCTATATATATATGTGCATGATGAATAGTTAAAGACCGGACCTCCAAAACGTCCAAATCAGAAGATAACTTTTGCCTCTCCTCAGGATTGATGTCATCAAATCTGGACAGCAAAATGTCACTAGTAAATTTTTTACGAAAGATGAAAATAAAAATTTATAGCTTTCTGAGAAAGATACTTACTTCAGAGACCACTTCAAATGATGTAATTTATCTTCAATAAGAGCTCGTTCATTTCTCAAGGATCGTAGTTGCTGAAAGAAATCATGTTATCAAGTTAATAACGGCAGGTTGTTTTATTTGCGTGTACTGTGTAGTTCATTCAACTTTAAATAAGCTTTTGAACACCTTGCGGCTATCTCTTGATTTTAAAAGGAGTTCAACCTCCCTCTCAAGTTCTGGAACAACAAGCATTGTCCTCCACCCTGCTCAGTAAGACATGAAACAATGAGATCACTGCAACCAAATTGAAGAAAAATTGAAAAAGAAATGTATGAATAATTTTTAATTTATATTCAGAATGAATAAATAAATTATCTGAAAGCTGTGACAGAAACATGAGAAAAATGCAACAGCTAGAAAATAAGCATTTGTACCGAGAACTTTCTTGCTGCGTAAAATATCCCCATAGATATGATCCCCGACATAGAGAACCTAGAAAAAAGTAACAATATTTCAAAGTAGAATATTTACACATTGAAGCGCCATAAGTTTGAAAAGAAATCATGACGACTTTAGGAAAAAGTTTGTAATTCACCTGTGAACTTGACTCGATCTCAAGTAATTTATGAAGGTGACCAACATTTCCTCCCTGAAAAGAAGTGTGAAAAGCCATTACCACTCTCATAACAAGAATTAATGAAAAAGCATGTTTGTGTTAACAGTAATACTAATACATGAAAAGATAATTGTGTACAGCTGCATGAATTTACAAGTAATACTAATACATGAAAAGATAAGTGTCGTACAAGCCATACCTGGAAGACTTTACAAGTCTCTTTCTGCCCCTTGACTGATAATCTAGGAGAATTATCGCCAACCTTTTACATAAAAGGTAAAAATGTTTAGCAAAAGTGAAAGAAAAGAGCCAATATATCTAAAAGATGAAAATCGAGAATTAAAATTGTAAGAAACTAATTATAAAATATTGTGTTTCCTTATTTAATTTAGAAGTCGTGAATTTACAAGTCTCTCACTCTCTCTCTCAGTTTTTTTCTTTTCCACTCAACCTACTTTTATTTCTCAAAATGATATCAAAGTGGGTTCTTACCCAATTCAAAACCTAACGCTTTTTACCCTTTCCTCTCCCCTCCATTGCATCGTAAAAAATAAAATAAATAAAAAACTAATGGTTGTCGTCTAAGTCCAAGAGCTGCCACTACCAAAAGAGCCAAAAACACAGTCATTGTCTGCCGATCTAAATCTTCACAAATCATAGCCTGTTTGAGGATGGTACCCATGAGTCCAGCCTAACTCCTTAAACTCTCACTTAAATCTTTGTTGGTAGTTTTAGTGAGAGCATGTGAAGCTATTTTACTCATGTTTGTAAACTTAATCAAACTGTTAAAAGAAAAAATATATAATATATTTTTCTTCGTCATAGGTTTCCTCAATGTTGTTAGCTCTCATCTTTGCTCATGTCCCAACGATTTACTCGACAAGTGTTTTCCCGTATTTAGTTTCCAAGTTCTTCAACCATGTTCATTATCATAATACCTATTGTTTGTTTAGACAAGTTTTGCTTTCATATTCCATGTTTTACAATTGAGGCAATTTTGGTTTTGATTGGAAATTGTTTGATCACTTAGTTACTCAAGTTTTACTACCATTAAAAAAAAATATTTGTCTCTAAATTCTAAGTTCCTATTTCGTTTGGCTCTAAACCGCAAGAATTCCTTAATGTTTCTCTTTGTTAACTCTATATGTCTCAACAATGACTTTTGTCTCGACTCAAGAGTTATCAACTGTACCCTTTGACTACTGCTCTAGTTAATTATTTATTAGTGATTGACCTCAACAAGTAAACAATGGTGCAATTTTCGAGGCAAGTCTGAACAAGCTACTCATGTACTCATTGTTTTCAACTCCAATGGCAAGCAGTGCTACTCAATCATATGGGCAATTTATCTTATTATTATTTAGTGGTTTCATTTATGTTAATTTTATTGCTTTTTATAATTGGTCAAGCTGAACTTAGATATTATCTAAGTCTAGCTTAGGAAAATATAAAATATGATGTTTGCTTATTAGTTTATGCAATAAATTAGAATATTATTGTTTTTTTGTTTATCCATTAGTCATTAGGGTTTAGGTATTTTAACCTCTATATATATCATCGTACTAATTTCTCTATTATAAATTAAGGATAATAAGAATGAACTTTTAGTTTTCTTTTTCTCCTCTCAACCTATTTCAATTTCTCCCAAAAAAAAATTTGTAACGGACCTGAGGCATAGGAGAGCCGTTATCAGTATTGAGTAGCATCCCAGATTCACAATCAACCTCAAAGAGATTCGCACGACTATCTTCATGGAAGAAGCCTGGCTTTGCACTAATTAAACAATTATAAAATTACTTAGAAGAAAAATCAATAATGTAAATGCCAAATATCAGAATGCAGAAAAAGCACCTTATAGTCTTAACACTTGATACTAATTTCCATGAAATGAATTGATGTATTATTTAAAACCAAAAATGCATAAAAAGTAGGAGTAACATTAAAGTAAATAATAAATGAAATACAACATGATAGCAGTTAATGGAAGAGAAAGAAACAAAATAAGATGCACCAATTATATTACTGCAGTTATGAAGTAAAAGGAAAGAATATGACCTTCCAGTGATGACAACATCAAAATACTGAAGCCAATCAAAATTGCATTTTCTATTACCCCCCAGAGTCCGGGATTCACAGAGAAAATTCAGCACAACATTTGTATAGTCCCATAAACTGTAAGAAATTTAATACTATATAAGCATTGCCAATTCAAAACAATATCCTAACTAACGCAACATAATTGATACCTATTTGTCACCAAGAATGTAGAACGACCAGAATCTCTGAGCATTTTAAGCATGGGTACTATTGAGGAATCGTCATTGATATACCTATTAGGGATTAGCGACAAGATTGTCAGATCTTTTATTTCTGTTAATGTCTCACACATAGATATTTTAATCTCAGCCAAATGGTTTTTGGAGTTTTACCATTTGGCAAAAGACCCATAAAACATTTTTTGATCCTGATGTGCTTCACCAATTTAATCAAATATGTTTTTTATTAACTAATAGATTTAGTTATAATAGAAACAACACTCAAGGACACTCTTCAAAGTTCAATTATTGGACTTCGGAATATAAAATATAGGTTTATACCTTTTAGGATCTTTTGCAACCATTTGCTTTAAGGTTCCATCACGATGGCACAAATCAACCGCAGCTCGGACATCTTTGTACATACGGACATAACTGATTATGAAGAACTGGGTATCAAACATTCTTTTCACACTGTATTTATAACAATTTAAGATGACATGATTTCACTTCCAGAAACTCTAATCATATACATATAACTGAAGACGAAACACTGATCTATCAAATAATACTCCAAGAAATAGATCATTCTTTGTAAGTTGAACAGTGGAACATTTGGCTACACTTTACATTTTACTAATACTAGCAATGATGTCACTTAACTTTCAAGGACAAGTAACTCCTTCTAAAAGTTCAACAGAAAAGAAGAGATCATGTCAATTGTCAATCAAAGAATAGTTTCAAGGTAAATGAAAAAGAGAGAATCTAACATAGGAATGCAAAATAATCTAAAAAATATTGATACATTCTGAAAGGCAAGAAAATGTTATGTTTTTACTCAGCATTCACTGGAATTTTTCCCGGATTGTTGTCCTTAAAGTCAACCAGTTGAGCAAACAAGTAGGCTTCAGCTAGGGAGAAGAGTGTATCTATAAGAGCATAGTCAGGCTCATCAAAAGAATCCCGTACTAAAGTATTCCCATAGGTGCCAACTTTATCTTCCTTAGACAACTCTTTAAATCCATGGTAAGCAACTTTTACATACTTATGACGATCCATCTGTCAAACCATCAAATGGATAGGTCCAAATTCAATCAAAAAATATGAATTCATAAAAGCTTAATAGATAAATAAATGTATGCTTATTTACAGTAAATGACTGTGGCTAGCTAACCTTCAAGATATTGCCTCTTTTCTTATCAAGAACCAAGCCTCTGACCATGTACTTCCAATCAAATGTCCAGCCCAGTAACTGCAAAGTTTCATTGCGCTTAATCAGCCCACTGTAATATGATATTCTTCCTGAGATGAAGATAAGAAAGCAAACTAACCTCCCGAGGATACCCTAAGTCATAAACCAGTTTTCTGATAGTGCCTTCATATGCAAGAGACTCAAAAGTTTCAGGCTTGTACTGCGCCAAAGTGTAATCCATGTCAAATCCTACTGCAACGATGTTCTTCATGTTCAGTGATCTGTTGCAAAACACCTGCTTTTCTATATTTATCTTGTGTCCTCCTTCAGGTGATGACCATATACATGGTTTTTCATTGACATTACTGTGATTCACGAGTCCCAAAGAAGATGTTTGGTCCCCTAATACATTCCCATAATTCTTATCCATTAGGTAACTGGTATGCAATTTATTTGGTCCTGAAATATTTTGGAAATCCAGAAGAACATCAGTTCTAAATCCAAATAAGGATCAGCATCACCAATAAAAGAGATGAACTTAACAAACCAAATCAGTAAACAATATGATTCAGTTGTATCTACAGTGTATTGATTTCAAAACTACAGTATAAAAAACATAGGGATTAAATACTTCACAGAACAAGACCAGTGATGCATGATATTTTATTTCTTTGAACCAGCAAGCAGATTTCGGTTTTCAAACTAAAGGTGGATAAACAATTCCATATCCAGGGTTTCAATGATTCTTTTTCCAGCCCATTTTCAAAGACTCCCCTAAAACACTAGTCTTTTAATAAAAAATGAAAGAAAAGGCACAAAAGAAAGGCAAACCCATCCTTAAAATTAAAAAAAAAAAAAAAAAAATACACTTGGACCTCTTACCTGTGTTGTTACCCAAAATACCAGAAAGTGGACCAGATTAGTTCCAACTCTCCAAGGTAAGCTTCAAGAAACACCTAAAATTACCAACACCTCAATTAAACAAATATTTGGTACCAATATGATCATCTTAACAAAATCAAATCCTTAACGTGATATTCTATACTTCTACCATCTTTAGGTAAGATTTATCCCCATCACACGGACGTTTAGTATGTATTTTTTTTTTTTGTGTACTTTTCATTAAATTATTTTTTTAAATAACTAATTACACACTCACGAACCCATTTACATTCGACAATTCGAATTCATGTCCTCTTAATGGCCACTTGGAGCATATGCCATTGCACTACAATGCAATTGGTGATACTTCAAATTAATTTTAAAAGGGAACTTTTGAGAGCTTGATTGACCACAAATGGTCTTCAATTGCAATCGATCCAAATTCAATCTCATACGATTGGGAACTATCGAGTTTGAAATTTTAGGCTGGTGCTTAGGCAACCCCTTTGGCCATTGGCCAGCCCAACCCGAGCATCAAATAAGCGCTAGTTATGCTCAACTTTTGAGCCTCTATTTTTTGTATTGATGCTCAATCACCAACCACCCATACTTGCATTATTATTTCTTAAAACTCTTTTTTTGGCAAGGTATTTCTTTCCTTAATAAATAACTTGGGATTGGTTTAATAAGATATTTAGGCCCACCAACACACTAATTAGGTTTCTAACTGTTCATACATATATAAGAATGATTAACACTTTGTCTCACACAACTTACAAGCACACTAAAACTACACATTTTCCTCTTGCACGAAGGCAAGTCCAAGCATTAATGTTGTTCTTTGTTGCCCGAGCGCTATATCCAAATTATATAACGCATAGCCTAATATTTCCTCATCCCTCAATCTTTCTATCACCAAATAGCACCTCTCTCCACCAAAATCTGAAACCTTTTTTTCATTTTTCCACCACCCAAACACCCTTTTTCTCATTATTTTCATCATCTTTTCTCACTAAAATTACTTTCAATACACCTTAGAAGTGATTTGAGATAATGAAAAAACACAACTTTCTTTAAAAAATTTGGGCAGTTACTGGATTCTTGGATTCATACTCATGGAAAAAAGGTCACATATTGGTTGTCCACATGGTGCTCAGCTGGACAGCTCACGCATTTCCACCCATGGTGAGCTCAGAGCACATTCAGTACAATTTTTCACTCCCTAAGCAGAGGAGAGGCATACTTCTACTATCTCTCAGGAAGTTATCTGTACAAAAAGAAAAGTCGAACTTGAAGATTTTATTGAGATAGGATTGACTCATAAGTTAATTATATTTGGATGGACAATACTGGTAGACTTACCCCTTATATTAAGCACCAAATTAGTTTATGAATTCTATTCAAATATCAAGCTTAATGTTAGGGATCCTAGTCCTTGGTAATTCCAAGTTTTCACGGGACAATTTATGGATATCTCTACTGGTACAATAAATACATTTCTTGGGATTACACAACCAACTGTGAATTTTTATGATTTTTGTTGTCCAAAAGATGAAATAGCTCAATAACGTACTGGTGGAGCTAAATGTACCTGGGAAAGGGGAAACTTGAGTCAAAATAATTTGACTCCCATTTACAGGTTAGAAAATAAGGTAGTGAGTTCAAACATCTTACCTAGGAGACACATTAGATTATGGTGAGGAGACTGCCAAATTAATATATTGTTTTCCTATCGATGTGTGAACCTTGGTGTGATCATGAGAGACTATATTATTGCTAGCGCTTTTGAGCCTAACACTAGAGTCACATTACCTTATAGGTACATGATCAGTCAAGTGATATATGTAGCAAGGGTGGATAGACCTACTGCTAATAGTCTAATACTAATTTGAAAGCAACTGAATCCAATTGGGATTCCTTCGTCTTAGGCCCAAGGGGCTCAATAGGGCTAGATCTGAGGCATGTCCTTCTACTACTATTGAGGAGTTGCTTAGAGATGAGCCTTCCAACAATGATCACACTTTGGATGAAGTGTGGACCGAGATGTAAGCACTGAATGACCAACTTTGAAGAATAGAGACTCGTTGGAGGCTCGATTCACAGACATGGACACTAGGATGGGGACCATACATACCGATGTCATTCCTCTCACCTCAATGTAACAACTTCTTTCTTACTTGGGTGGTTCTTCTTACAAGCCTTCATTCGAGCTCTCAAAGTCATTGACTTTCTTATCATGTTATTTTTCTCTTATTTTTATTTTTTTTAATTAATACTATGTGCTTTATTTATCTACTTTTGATAAGCATGTTAATTTTGGTTATTTTTCATTATTGTTATTCAATGTGGTTGTAATTTGAAGGTTATGAATTCCCTAGCTAGCTTTCACTTTGTGTTTTTGCACTATTACCTCTGTTGGGTGTAATTTAGTACATGTCATATGGCAAATAAAGAATTATCCCAATCAACAAAAAGCATTATGGGTCAGCCCAAAAAACGCTGAATTATCATATAGTATGATCACTAGATAATCTCAATAAAGAGATAAATTTTTAACAATTATCCTTTAATTGTCTGAAAGAGATAATTATAAAGAGAGAATCAAAATGCTATAATAAGCCTATTTACATGAGTAAATGATACATATTATGTTACTTCTACTTCTTATATATATTTATTATTGTATACATTCACACAAGATCTGATATCTAAGATCTAATAACAGCCAAAAACACTCTCTTTCCTATTCATTACAGAATAAGGCCTACATCTCCTCTATCTTCTACAATCTCATTACTAACTTAAGTATCTGAGGGTCAAAGATTACTAATCCTCATGGTGATCCGAGATCCTAACGAGTTGTTTTATCTCTCAGATCTACGGAAAAAAATCCGTCTTAGTGCAAACAAAAATTGACATAAACAACTTTGTTAACTGGATATTTGACTATTGCTTGTTCTATTTCTCTTGAACACTTCTTTGAATTTTCTTTTGACAAAAGGGGGAGAACAATGTCCAAGTAATTAACTATAAAAATATGTAGGATTGCAACAAATTACAATCTGAATGGTCTATGTAATTTCATAAACATCACTTGAATTTTTAATCTATTAGTTTTGTTTTCGATTTTCTAACACGTTAACCAATACGCTAAGAAATATTCATTTTTATTTGGTTTTTGTTACATAGCAGTTCAATTCAAAACTTGAATGCATCAAACAACAAATCTACTTCAACCTTAGATTCCAATTCCACAATGGATCCTATGAAATCAATGTATTTATAAACTTTTAAGGGATTTGTAGTGAGTGAAAGGTTTCATCATACAAAAATGCTAACAGTGGAGATTAAGAGGACCACGAGTATTGGCAACATCGTTCACAAATACATGTTATGTATATAATTAGTTTCTAGGATTTGATGTGCTTCGGTTTACATGGTTTGTACATTGTTCGAGTTGCATAGAGTTATAGCCTCCCAAAGCTTGCCATTTTTAGCTAAGCCAACAAGCACACGATAAGTGTGTATTTTTATATGCTTGCTTTGACACTTAAATTAATTTTAAAAAGAGTTTTTGAGTGCTCAATTGATCCCAAAGGATCTTCAATCGGTCTCAAATGGTCTTCGATCGATGCAGGTTCGGTTGATCTAGATTTGGTCACATTTGATCAAGAACTCTCAGATTTTGAAATTTTAGGCAGGCAATGAAGAGGCCTAACCCATGCAGTCAGCGAGTGCTAGTTATGTTTGAATTTTGAGCCTCTATTTTTTGTATTAGCGATTGGGTGCCACCCACTAGACTCACATGATGATTTTACGCACTCTTTTTTCATGAGATATTTCATTCCAATTTGATTTCTTTCCTTAACATATTACCTGGGTTAAGTTTTAATAAGGTTTTCAAACCCCACAAACACACTAATTAGGTTTTTAATCGTAGAGGCATATATAAGGATGATTTATAACACTTTGCCTCTTTGCCACACAATCCACAAACACAAAACTGTATCTTTTTCACTTGCACAAATTTATGCAGTTTGTTTCGTGATTTTATGATCATATAGATTCTAGGTTCTCATTGGTTCATATGTTTGCATCTATTGCATATATGTCTCACGTGTGTGGTCAGGTTTAGATATGTTTTATGTTAAATAGTAGGAGCTATTGTGATATTGTGCAGAATTATATGTTCTAAAATTTGTAGTTACTTTAATTACTTGATATTTCTGTTGAAGCCACTAATTTAGGGTTATTTGTATAGATTTCGTTCTATAACAAATCTTGCACATATGTTATTTTGCTAACATTTTCAATAAAAAGTTAAGTGTTGGGTGCCTCATGGATTCAAGCTAATTGAAGTGTCAGTACGGATACACGTACCTTGGAGACTGTGAAGGACTCATGGATCGTTACTAAAGTACACTCAAACAATACCGCTATAAAAGTAGAGTAAGACTGGCTTTGTACACTCAAACAATATCAGTGTTAAGTGGTCCGTGTAAATGTGGTTTTCTATTAAATCATGTTAATTTGTTTCCACCTAAAAACATCAGAGTGTTAAATTTCATTTTCTGCATTTTCTTTTATATGCAATTGCGTTCCTGACTACTTTGCTTTGGTAATTGTTTGAATAAAAAAATGTTCATCCTCTAGTTTATTTATATCCGTAATTATAAACTTTCAGCTGAAACTGTATATCAAATGGATCCAAATAAAAAGTAAATGCAGCTACTGAAAGCACGACGTTGGAATTAAAGAAAATTAAAATGAAATAAAGGAATGGGAAAAATACATGGAACTATAAACCACTCAATAAATCAAATCCCAGCGATACATCGATTGAAATATAATCCCAAAAAAAGAATCACAACTTAGAACCAGAAAACTTGTAACGTCAATAAAACGAACCTGTTGAATGAATTGCTTTACTTTTTTGGGGAAGTTGATTGGATTTCCCGAGAATTCCTGAGGTAAAGCGAACAAGAGAAATGAAAGAAGTGGGAGAAAACTCTGTAAAGAGCAAAGAGATGCCAAAACTAACGGGCTTCTTGGGAATTCGCATTGTAGATTTAAATTGACATCTCCAGAGACGTGGCAAAAGAAGTGAATTTGGCAGTGGAATATAATTCGATACTAAAACAAAAATAATGGGATAATAAGAAGGTAATGGAATTACAGGTACGAACATCAAATTCAGAAAGGCTCTTTGTATAAGTGCTTTTTACATGGTATCAATATGATTTGGATTATTCGATTCCCGGTGTAAGTACCCATTCTCATAGAGCGGTATAATGGAATTGAATTCCAGTATTGAGGGTAAGAAGGGAGTGCAATTCGTTTTTTTTTTTTTTTTTCAGAAAGGATTTGATTTGCGTTAATTTTATTTGGTTTTTTCGTTTCACGAATTCTGGTGGGAGTGGTGGGAAATAAATTTGTGGGATTAAAGATGCTCAACCTTCTACCACGTGGATATAGATGTACGTTAGAATTTTTATTAAGGTATCATAATAATATTTTTATTTTTAAAAATTATAATATATTAAATTATGAAAGAATATTTAATTGCTCTATCGTTTATATTTTTTATTGCGCAAATAATAATTCTCTTTTTTTAATGTCGATCTAAAATTGGAAAAGAAAAATTTATGTAATAACAATAATTTTATTTTTAAAAATTCTAAAACATTAAATTATAAAATATAATATTTAATTGAATGTCATTTATATTTTCTACTCTCAAAATATCAATTTCATCTTTTAATGTCCAACTAAAATTGGAAAAGAAGTCTATGTTCCGACCTGAGTAATGACTTTAAAGCAATATTTCGTATTATTACTCTATTTAAATTATTAAAATAAAATAAAATTAAATTAAATAAATTAAATAAATTAAATAATTAAATCAATTATCATAGTAATATAATTATATACAACGTTACTTTAAAAGTCATGTTACGTGGCATTTGAAAGAGGTGGATTTTATGACATTGTATCAAACATACCCAAAAAAGTAAAATAATTTGCAAATACATTCATAATTTATAGTATCATTAATCTTATTTTTGTATTCTTTTTAAATCATATTCTCAATTACAATATATTTAAATTATTAGTACATATTTAGTCAATTTTAATAAATACATTTAACTTACCTCAATTCATTAAGATTATTATTAAATTTGAGTAAAAAATATATCAATAACATAAATATAGATATTTTATATTACCAATACCTTAAATATAAGTATTTTATGTGTCTTAGTTGATAATAGAGGTAAAAAAAAAGTAAAAATAAAAATAAAAATATAGATAGTCCATATATATATATAATAAATAGATTTTTATATCGAACTTTCATTTGTTATTTGTATACCATCGAATTTTTAACTCGTTATATATATACCATCTGTGATTTAATCTAATGGAAATTAACTTTTGAAATCGTAAAAAACCTTAAATACTCCTCACTTTCCCTCATACACACCTTCCTTCTCACATACTTGAACCAAGTAACTTCATTCTCAACTCCTACCTTCATTGGGCCTACAACTCCTCCAATTCTTCCATCTTTATAGCCTTCATCGCTTCTCTTGTTAAATTTGATGGTTGGATTTCATAGGCTATCAACCCAATTGGCACTAGCATGCCTGAGTCTCAAGCTTTAATTACTTTTAAGCAATCATATAGTTCGTGATGGTGAAAACATACAATGTCAACTCGTATTCATATATCATGCCATCGAAGCTTTCGTTTGAGGCTTGGGACACAAGTGTTGAGTACTCCAATGATGTAATTAAGATCTAGGTCTACTTCATTAACTCCATCAATATGGCACATAGAATTTACTGGGAAAATCACAAATGTGACATGTGGCACATAGAATTCACTGGGCAAATCAGAGTGTGATTCATGGCAAAGGAAACCGGTTTGAGTTAACGCATACTAAGTCAACACCAAGCGGCGTAACATGATTCCCGATAATGGATGGTGTGGCACACGGGTGGAACGCGAGGAGAAATCATGTGTTGACATATGGTAGTGTTATTTGATCGATCTCTAAAATTGGATTTAACGTTGTGCTGACACATGGCACACCGTTCATCCTCCTTACACGCGACAATCTATGATTCGTTGTCCCTGCTTACGTGGTGTTTACGTGGCTTTCCTAGTCAGCTCTTTTGCTTGTTTGGTAGCTCTTGATTGGCCCTGCGTTAAAATCCATAAAAATTTCAAAAATTATATTTTAATATTTTTGTCCACAAAAATACTATTTATTGAATAAAAAAGTAAATATTAAGTAAAAAGTGCGCTAATGACTCTACTTTTATAGAGTCATCACCGCTCTTAACATACTCGATGAATTTATTAGCAGTAAGATTTTTAATGTTGTTTTGGGTGAGAGTAGGAACTAAGAAAGCTTTAATGGATGAGGGTCGATATAGGTTGAGGGATTTGGGGGAGCACAAGATAAGGCGGGTGGAAAAGGAAGAATTTTGATGGGATTTGGGTGGAGGTGGTGGGTAAGGTGGTGGTTGGTGATGGGTGGTGACTGGCTAGGGGTAGTGGCTAGTAAAGGCATGGTCCGGTAAGGTAGTGGAGGCACGAGAATGAGTTTAGTTAGTTCATCAAGGGTGTAGGGAAGGTGTGAGAAAGAAGGCGAGAGGTATTTAGGGTTTTTCACAATCTCAAACGTTAACTCCCGTTAAATTTAACCATAGATAGTATATATGTAACAAGTTAAAAGTTTAATTGTATAAAAGTAACAAATGAAAATTTGATAATATATTTGTAACAACTTCTATAGTTCGATGGTATAAAATCTATTTATATAAATACATGTTCCTCATTCTTACCATTTTATGATCATGAAAAGAACTCATTAGGACTATGAACCATAGTTGTGACTATACACCTAGACTCTTCTAGCTCCCTTTCCAACTCACCCAGAGTAGCCACAATATTGCCCCTAATGTTGAATGCCTCACACAAAGCCTCCCTTGAGGGCCTCCTATAAAACCATGAAAATTCGTTAAAATAATTGAAGTGTCTAAAGAGAAATTTTTAACAATATTTTAAAGTGTAATGACATATAGGAAATTTTTGGGTTAAAAATTGAGTCAAAAGTGAAAAAAATTGAAAATTTTATATAGCTTATCAAGGCCTCGCCGAGCAACCAACAAGGTGCAATTTTGGCCTATAAATAGCCAGATTTTTTTCCATTTTTCTCACACCAATTTTCCCTCGTCTCTCTCTCTATATATATAATTTCTCTCTAAAATTGTTTGGGTTTTTAGTACATTTTGGAGCATTTTTCTAGGATAAAAAATATTTGAGAGTTTGGATCAAGTTTTTAAATAGGGGTTTCTATTCTAACTTTTTAATTCATGTATTATTTTTCATATAATTGTCGTGCATATTATGTTATGAATGAAAAGAAAAATCAGATGTCATACTTTTATAATAAATGTTATAAATTTTGTTAAAAAATAAAATACTCGTTATAAATATTTTTATATATATACATTAGGAATTTTCATATAAAAATGGGTATTAAATTTTGATATAAAACAAGTATTAATTTTTTATATGATAAACGCATAGCATCTGAGATTTTATACATGCATTATGAAAATAATTTTATTTGTGGAGAGTATGTCTGTATATGAGTCTTACAAAATATGGTACCTATTAACTATTGGTTGCAACAAACTATTTTCGATGGACTACAACCACACATTTGCATCATATGTATTCTCGGAGTTTTCTGTCTATGGTCCCTTAGATTGTTAATCACAGATGGACCTCAGAGTTAGACCCCATTGTGTCTCGTAGTTGACCAATACATGTGTCATATGTATTTTGGATTATAACTATACATGGGATTAAAGGTGGACCCAAATGCATCTTAGAGGCTAACCATGCATATGTCCATGTATGTTGGTGAGCAATACATATAGGTTACATATCATGCATATGAATTTATATTTGTATAACATATTTTATATTGTATGAGCATGCATTGGGATACCTAGAATGTACATTTTCTCGATCTTTGGAACCAAGGAAGTACAAGTATACTGGGATTTTGTAAATAAATCTCCCCACAATGTATACGATGACGATGATTATTTTCATTCATGAAATTTATTGTAAATAACATGCATCATGAATATTCATTTATTATGATATTATTTTAGAGTATATTTTTACTGAACTATTTGTAACTCACCCAATTTTGTTTTCCCTTCTAGATAGGTTTCGATTAAGCAGTTCACTTTTTAACATTGAAGTAGTAAAAGAAAACAACAAGTTTACTTTATTTATTTTTTCATTTTGTATAATGGATTTTGGAGACAATACTGAGACATGATATAAATAATTTATCCTTCAATATTTTAACTGTTATGTATTTGATGTTTTTTATAATTTAAATAGTTTTGTTAAATTTATCTTTTAAATAAAAATATCCTAAATTTAATATAAATTTAGTTAAAATAAAATCTTAAATTTTCTTTAAATATTATTTAAAATTATCCCTCTTTTCTATCTTACGTACCCATATATTGGGGTGTGATAGTTTGGTATTAAAGCATGATTTTGATCTCATGGGAGTACTATTCATTCATAAGTTTGAAATATTTTTGAGCTATTTTTGTCTCAACATGGCTCCAAGAATAAAGGTGTTCAAAAATCAACCCATATAGGATGTGAATTAAAATCCTGATGAATGCAATCTATTAGAAGCACTAACAAGGTGGTCGAGTTTATGAATCATAGAACAAAGAACATGACTATCGTACAATATGAGACTTGTTTCAATCAGCTATAAAGATTCATAGAAAATATGGCAGTATGAGAGTCGAACAAAGTTGTATGGTTTTTGATGAGTTAGTAAGATGATATTCACATACAACTAATATATTAAGGCATGCAAACCTATACTACAAAGGTTGCCACAACTTATAAAGTTGAGCAAGTCAATGCAAAGCAATTAAAGATGGCTACATCATCACAAAAGACTAAGGACAAAGAAAAGGAAAAAATAAATTATGCAAAAGAGGACGTGGAAATCAAGGTGTCTAAATTAAACCTAAGAATTTAATTATTGATGAGTGCTTAAAAAACACTAAAATTACCATGATTTAATGTACTTTAATTGATTAAATAGATTTATATTTGTATGATTTTATCATATTTTTATATAAATTTGTCTTTTCAGAATCACAAGTATTTTTTTATTGTTTTTTAGGTATTTTAGTTCAAAAATAACTTAAAGACTTGAAGAAAAAAAATACTAGAGGAAATACATCACAAATATATTAAGAAAATAAATGAGGAAAGGTCAAAAAGATGGAAAATTGGACAAAATGGGTCAAAAAGGTCAAAAGTGTCAAGAAACGCGCACAACACGCCCAATTACCACGTGCACCAGTGTGCGCACCATCCAAACCATGCCGAGTCCCGCGCACAGTATCATGCCCATCTGAGTTGTGCCGCGAGCGCTCCTGCACACTCCTCCCCGTGTTCCGCCAGTGCCAACCTGTCCAAACGCACCCAAATTGAAATTTTGAAATATCCCCCCCCCCTTTGGCCTTTTCCTCATCTATAAAAAGACCATCTTCCCCCATTCTAAACACACACAATTTTCTAAGCTCTTTCTCTCTCTAACTTTCTCTCTCTAAAAAGTTTTTTTTTAGTTTTTATTTTTAAAATTCTTATCTTTTTTAGAGGAACTAGTTATGTTTTTATAAATTTTTAGTTTTTGATTCAATAAGTAGATATATAAATATGTTTGGAGGTTTTTTCCAGTAATAGAATTAACATCAAATTATTGTAAGAATTCTTTTAAAGTATTATTTTAATAGATTCTTTACAATTATCATTTTATATTTTATTCTTATATGTTATATTTAATTTATCTTTGATTAAATTTAGCATGATTGGCTGTTTGTAAATATGATATAATTATAATGTTATTATGCTTGCAAAATATTAAATTAGTAAAACACTTTTATAAAATAAATTGATTTTTGTTTTTATTCAAGATTTTATATTAAGGAGGTTAGAGAGAAATACATTATTTTTCATTACAAACTTAAATCTAAAAATTAGATTTTAAGGTTTATTTAATCGATCTAATTTAGACTAGTGTTATTTTATTTGTTAGTACAATCGCCCGGTAGTTAGAGTGAAACTCTATTTCAAAAGTTTTTTATAAGAACTATTATTCGAAAATGTATTGACAATATATTTTAGTATTGGTTTTAAAACTTGAAAGTTAATACTTGAAAAATAAAATTTAATTATTTGACTCCACCTAAAACTGTGATTAGATGGTTTGATATTTTCTTAATAATAAAACTAAAATTTAATATTTAATTAATTAATAGGCTCCACTTAAGGATATTAGTTAGTTATTATTAAACAAAAGAATTTGGGCTCCGCCTAAGGACATTTTCATACCAAAAAGAGGAAATAAATAAATATTAATTTATATATTTAATAACCTAAATAATACGAGCAAACATAATTAACTTAATTATTATATTATTAAATACTCCACTGTTATAAATGATAAAATTTGTATTATTGTTTATTGAATTTATATCTATGTTTATATTTATTTTTATGTTATTAGATTAGAAAACAAACAAATCAAAATATCATGATACAATGTTTATGATTTAATTTTGTTTTTAAGATTTTGAATAATAAATTAAAAATCACGTATATTCATTTCGTAAATCGACCTTGGGATACTTATCATTTGCTATAAAATGTTTCGTGCACTTGTAAGAGTTTTACAAATAATAAAACCCAAAAAAAATTTCACAAGATCAGTATTTGTAATATCGATCTTGCGATCGATTTCATTTATCAATTATATAAGTACTAACTTTTAAGTTTTAAAATCATTATTGAAAATATGTTTTCAATACATTTTTGAATAATAGTTCTTATAAAAAACTTTTGAAATAGAGCTTCACTCTAACTATTCGGAGATTGTACCAACAAATAAAAGAACATTACTCTAAATCAAACTGAATAATTAAACCTTAAAATCTAATTTTTAAATTTAAGTTTGTAATGAAAAATAATATATTTCTCTTTGACATCCTTAATACAAAATCTTGAATAAAAATAAAATCAATTTACTTTATAAAGATGTTTTACCTATTTAATATTTCACAAGCATAACAACGTTATTATTATATCATATTTATAAACAGTTAGTCATGTTAAATTTAATCACAGACAAATTAAGCATAACATATAAGAATAAAACATAAAAAATAACTATAAAGAATTCATTTTAAAATTATATCTCAAAAGAATCTTTACAGAACTTTAATACTAATTCTGTTGCTGGAAAACTTCTAAATGAATTTACATTTACGTTTATTGAATCAAAAACTAAAACTCTATAAAAGCAAAGCACAACTAGTTATTCTCAAACTCTTTTACTCAATTAATGATGGTTTTTTAGAAATTTCACTCTCTAGAGCCTTGAATTTGTTGTTATTAAACATCTATGCACTGCTACAATAATGATTCATTATATTTTTTTATTTTCTTGCATGTTTTAAGAAAAATAAACACAAATTGACATTTGCACCTATTTGTAAAAATTGGGTAAAATATTTGCATGTTATTATAGAATTGGTGCAATTTTGCAAATTTTATTTTATTAGAGTCAAAATCTCATAATTTTTTAAATTAAAAAAAATTAAAAAATACTTTTGTTAAAAAAAATCTAATTATTAATATTGTATCCAATTTGAAACAAAATTATTGATCATTACTACTCAATTTGGTCCTTCCACACTTCTCATCCAATTTGGTTACTATACAAATTATAAGTAGAATACTATTAATATTATCTAAAATGAAATAATGATATGATTAAAGCAGCAAAGCTATTTAAAATGGTTCAATAAAGTTAAAAAATTTACAACTAAAAATTAGAAAAAAAATGTTATAACATCTCGAAAAAAGAGCGGCATTTTTTCATTGCTCGCGTCGAATACATTTTTGCTAAGAGAGAGATTGTTTTTCCACTCATATCGCCGAACTCCCTCGCTCATTCCACTCTCCCTACTTGTTTACTTTCTCATGCCCTATCTTCTATTATCATCTTCTTCATACTCTCACTACTTCTCAAACTCACTCATTCTTCTATACTGCTAGCTATTCGCGTAGGGTTTGCTAGAGTGTTTCTCGCATTGAGGTACTCCGTACTTCTATGCATTTTTCATCATTATTATAAATGGGATTTTAATTATCGTTTCTCTTAACTTGTTTTTGGGCAGATTTTACCCTCATTGCCTCTCAACCTCACTCACCCTTTTATGATGCTTGCTATTCGGGAAGGGACCGCTAGTGTTTCTATTATATAGCTCCTTAGTGAGCAAATTAGAAAAGTCCCACATTGATTAGGAATGGAGATGGGTGTTGGATTTGAGGCTATAAATAAAGCCCTCCTTCACCATTTTGTAAACATCCCAAAATTTGTAAATCTTCCTCTCTTTTGTAAGGGTAATTGATTAGCTCAATTTTGCCCAATTATGCCCAATTAGTTATAATTTTGGAGTTCATTCATTTGGAGATAGTGGAAGTGGTCAACGACGCCCGATGACCTAGGTAACATTTATACCGAACCTCGTTAAATTTATGGTGTTATTATTTTTTTGCTTTAATATTTTTGTTTCAATATCTGTTTTAGTTTATTTTAGCATTATATTTCCAATATCATTATTTTGTCGGGTTAGTTTGAGTTCTATTCATTTAAATCATAAGTGAATAGTTACTACTTAGAATAGAGAAAATATACCCAATTTTCCCAACAATTGGTATCAGAGCCGAAGGCTTTCTACCTAGGCATTTGTTTGTATTCTGTTTGTTTGCTATTGGAATATAGTTGCTAGTTGTTGTAATTTGAAGAAATGGCGGAAGAAAAATTTCTTTCAAACAAAGGCCAGTCATCTACGTCAAGCAAAACTATGGTGATGAATGCAAGGTTTGAGGTGGAGAAGTTTGATGGAACCGGTCATTTCGGCATGTGGCAAGGCGAAGTTCTAGATGCTCTGTTTCAACAAGGTCTAGACATCGCTATTGAACAAGAGAAACCAGATGGAGCAGATGAAATAGAGTGGAAAAATTTCAACCGATTGGCGTGTGGTACAATCCGTTCGTGCCTCTCAAGAGAACAAAAATACACGTTTATGAAGGAGACATCCGCAAGTAAGTTGTGGAAGGCGTTGGAGAACAAGTTCATGAAGAAGAGTGGACAAAATCGGCTCTATTTGAAGAAGAAGTTGTTCCGGTTTGAATACCTTCCAGGTACTACAATAAACGACCACATTACTGCTTTTAATCAATTAGTAGCAGATTTGTTAAATATGGATGAAACTTTTAAAGATGAAGATTTAGCCTTGATGTTGTTAGCCTCCCTTCCTGATGAGTTTGATCATCTTATTACGAGCTTACTCATTGGGAAGGATAAAGTATCTTTTGAGGAAGTTTGTACTGCTTTGTATAGTTATGAAATTAGAAAGAAAGATAAAAGAGAAAGTAGGAATGAAGCAGCAGAGGGATTGTCTGTAAGAGGACGTTCGCAAACACAACAGAAAGGAAGGAGAGGTAGATCTCTATCAAAAGGAAGACTTGGTAAAGATGAATGTGCCTTTTGTCATAAGAAAGGCTGAAAGAAATTCAAATTCAGATTTTGCATTGGTTGGTTCGTCAACAGCATCTCATCCTGGTGATTGGATTTTTGATTCAACATGTACTTTCCATATGTCTCCTAACAAGGAGTGGTTCTTTAACTTTGAAGAACTAGACGGTGGAGTTGTTTTCATGGGTAATGATTATCCATGCAAAGTTTTGGGAATCGGTACAATTTGTTTGAAGAATCAAGATGGCTCAACCAGGGTCTTGACAGATGTTCATTATGTTCCAGATATGAAGAAGAATCTCATTGCTGTGGGAGTCTTAGAATCAAAAGGCTTCATTGTGACCATACAAAATGGGGCAATAAAGGTTACTTCTGGAGCACTTGTGGCGATGAAAGGTGTTCGGAAGAATAACTTGTACTACTACCTTGGTAGTACGGTTATTGGGACAACATCAACAGTAGTTTCAGAGGAAGAAAGAGATTTAGAAACTACCAAGCTGTGGCATATGTGTTTGGGACATGTTGGTGAAAAAGCTTTGTAGATTCTAGTAAAGCAAGGCTTGTTAAAAGGTACGAGAACCGACAAGTTAGAATTCTGTGAGCATTGTGTATTGGGGAAGCAGAAAAGAGTAAGCTTTGACACTGCTCTCCATAATACAAAGAGCATTTTGGATTACATCCATACTGATGTATGGGGGCCAACAAGAACTCCATCCATGAGTGGCAAACATTATTATGTCACTTTCATTGATGATTTTTTCAGAAGAGTTTGGATGTATCTCATGAAGAAGAAGGATGAAGTGCTGGGAATTTTTCTCAAATGGAAGAAGATGATCGAGACTCAGACTGGTAAAAAGATCAAGAGTCTGAGGTCTGATAATGGCACTGAGTACACAAACGATCCATTTATGAAAGTTTGTGAAGAAGAAGGGATAGTGTGACACTTCACTATTCGAAAAACACCACAACAAAATGGAGTTGCAGAACGTATGAACCAGACTTTGCTGGAGAAGGTTCGATGTATGTTGTCAAATGCTGGTTTAGGCAAGCAGTATTGGGCTGAGGCTGTGACGTATGCATGTCATCTCGTCAACCGTCTACCATCGTCTGCTCTTGAAGGCAAAACGCTTATGGAGGTATGGTCTAGAAAACCTGCTAGAGATTACGATTTCTTACATGTGTTTGGTTCAATTGCATACTACCATGTAACAGAATCAAAGTTGGACCCAAGAGCCAAGAAAGCCATTTTTTGGGGATCCCTTCTGGTTCTAAGGGATATCGTCTATGGTGCCTTGAAACAAAAAAAATAATCTTTAGCAGAGATGTTACCTTTGATGAATCTGCCTTGTTGCAAAAGGTAACTAAGAAGATTGATGGCACTTTAGAGCAGGTGGAGCAAACTCCGAAATAGGTGGAGTTTGAAAGCAAAATTGTTAATCCAGTTAGTGAAGATAAGACAGAAGTTGATCCCCCATTGACAGATGATGAATCAGATGAAGAGATTTTAACCCAAGAACCTCCACAACAACAAGAAGAAACTACAGTTGATAGGCCACGACGACAAAATATCAAGGTACCTGCTCGATACAAGGATTTTGAAGACCTACCTGCTCAGTTTAAGAATACAGTGGCATGTGCACTTTCAGTTGTGCATGATGATGTTCCTTCCATATATAAAGAAGTAATCAGAAGCCCTGAAGTTGAAAGATGGAAGGAAGCCATGGATGAAGAACTTCTGTCCCTTCAGAAGAATAAAACATAGAAGTTGACACAACTACCTAAGGGCAAGAAGACAATTGGATGTAAATGGGTGTATGCAAAGAAAGATGCATTTCCTAACAAAGATGGTATTCGCTACAAGGCAAGGTTGGTGGCAAAGGGCTACGCCCAGAAGGAGGGAATCGATTATAATGAGGTATTTTTTCCAGTTGTAAAACATTCCTCCATTAGAATTTTGTTGGCCTTGGTAGCACAATTCGATTTGGAACTAGTTCAACTTGATGTGAAAACTGCGTTTCTACACGGTGACTTAGAAGAGGAAATCTATATGTCTCAGCTAGAAGGGTTTAATGTTGCTGGTAAAGAGAATTGGATTTGTAAGCTGAACAAATCATTGTATGGATTGAAGCAATCTCCAAGGCAGTGGTACAAACGATTTGATCAGTTTATGTTGCAGTAGAAGTACACCAGAAGCACACATGATCATTGTGTGTATTTTCGCAAGCTACAAAATAAGTCTTTCATCTACCTTCTATTGTACGTCGATGATATGTTGATTGCATCGAAGAGCCAAGTAGAAATTGAGAAGTTGAAGGCTCATCTAAGTCAGGAGTTCGAAATGAAAGATTTGGGAGAAGTCAAGAAGATTCTCGGTATGGAGATAAGCAGAGACAGGAAGAAGGGGAAGCTTAGTTTAACCCAAAGTCAATATTTGAAAAGGGTACTACAACGTTTTGGTATGAATGAACAGACAAAACCTGTAAGTACTCCGCTAGTTCCTCAATTCAAGCTTAGTGCTCAATTATCTCCTAAAAATGATGCCGAACGAGAATATATGGCAAAGGTACCATATGCAAATGCGGTTGGTAGCTTGATGTATGCAATGGTGTGTACAAGACCTGACATTTCACATGCGGTTGGTGTTGTAAGCAAGTACGTGCATGATCCTGGTAAAAGACATTGGTTGGATGTGAAATGGATTCTACGGTATATTATAAATACTGTAGATGTTGGTTTAGTATTTCAGCAGGATAATACCGTTGGTCAATGTGTAGTCGGATATTGTGATTCCGACTATGTAGGAGATTTAGATAAACGTCGGTCAACTACTGGTTATGTGTTTACTCTTGCTAGAGCACCAGTCAGTTGGAAGTCTACCTTGCAGTCCATAGTTGCTTTGTCTACTACAGAGGCAGAGTATATGGCAGTTACAGAGGCTGTGAAGGAAGCTATTTGGTTACGAGGTTTGCTTAAAGACTTGGGAGTTGGTCAAAAACATATTAAGGTGTTTTGTGATAGTCAGAGTGCTATTCATTTAGCAAAGAACCAAGTCTACCATGCACGTACAAAGCACATTGACGTTCATTATCATTTCGTGCGAGAGATTATTGAAGAAGGTGAAGTACTAGTTCAGAAAATTAGTACGACAGAGAATCTTGCAGATATGATGACCAAGGTGGTAACAACAATCAAGTTCAAACATTGTCTGGACTTGATTAACATCCTACAAATCTGAATTGGCACTGGCGTCGCTGATCTAGTAATTGAAGAAATCATTTAAAATCACTAAGTCGCTAAGGTGGAGATTTGTTATATAGCTCCTTAGTGAGCAAATTAGAAAAGTCACACATTGATTAGGAATGGAGATGGGTGTTGGATTTGAGGCTATAAATAAAGCCCTCCTTTACCATTTGTAAACATCCCAAAATTTGTAAATCTTCCTCTCTTTTGTAAGGGTAATTGATTAGCTCAATTTTTTCCAATTAGTTGTAATTTTGGAGTTCATCAATTTGGAGATAGTGGAAGTGGTCAACGACGCCCGAGAACCTAGGTAACATTTATACCGAACCTCGTTAAATTTCTGGTGTTATTATTTTTCTACTTTAATATTTCTGTTTCAATATCTGTTTTAGTTTAGTTTAGCATTATATTTCCAATAACATTATTTTGTCGGGTTAGTTTGAATTCTATTCATTTAAATCATAAGTGAATAATTACTACTTAGAATAAGAAAAATATACCTGATTTTTCCAACAGTTTTTCTCATATGAAGGTAGTTTTATGCATTTTTGATCATTATTTTGAATGAGTTTTTGATCATCGTTTCTCTTTTTTTTTGGGCAGATTTTGTTTGCGTTTGTATCTCTTCAAAAGTAAGTTATTTTCCACCAACATCGTCCACTCGAACAAGTGTCTCTATTTTTTAATGAATATAATCAGGTTTTTTTTCTTATATTTAAACATGAATGTTTGTTTTAGCTCTATTGTACTACACTTTGAAATTTATTAAGAGGTCTTTAATTTATTGATCTTGTTCTCTGAGGCTTTCCAGATCTTGTATTAAAATCAAACTCTAATCCGTATTCCTCTTAGATTGTTGATTGGATAAATTTGGACATGTGGCTTTATATTATTTTTTGTGGGAATAGTGTGAGATTTTGTGTTATAAAGAGTGTTGACTTTAAAAACTATTTGATTGTGAGGTAAAATGGAGCTGGTGGTTACACAACTAGAAGAGGAAAATGATGCTTTACATTGGTTGCGAGTTATTAAAGGTTGGTGCTTTTTTGAGTTTGGGGTTTTCCTTTTTGATCTGATTGCGTATCATGAGTACAAAAAAAGAGTTTTAGCTTTTTGAATGCTTATGATTGATGACATGATACTGTTATTTGTTGATATTGTCTTATTTGGGTATGATCAAGCATTTATGGAAAGAGATTTTGCGTAATGATGACCAGAGTGATCAACCTACTTACTGAGAATTGGAAATATCTTCTTGCAGGGCTTTTTTTAGGTTTGTTCTAAGCTACAGTCCTTTGTTGTTACTTGTCTAGCCTTTAGAGGTTTGAGTGTATTTGCATAAGGGAAAAAGTAATACACTTTAGTTGTGTAATTTTGTAATTAGAAAGTATTAGTAGCAGTTTTTCCCCTTCATATTGTGGTCATGTACTATTGTTCTTTTAGTTTTGCAGACAGCATTACAAAGATGTCATGAAAACATAAGTTTTCTGATAAATTTTTGTATTGTTTTTCTTATTTGAAACTTGTTATGAATATGGGTATCCTATGGTTTTATCGGCAGCAAACTGGAAATGGCATTGTAATCTTGCATCCCTTTTACCATCAGAATGTTTATGTTTTCAATTTTGCTTTTATGTTTTCTTACCTATTAGAACACTGCAAATTGCTTCGTAAAATTCATCTGAGGTTAAATGGATGCAATATCTTATTTTCTTTGTTTTGGGAATAATTTGTGGTCATGAGTTTCTTGATGGATTCATGTGATATATTTTTGTAAGATTTAGTAATTACCTATTTCTGTGTGATATACTTTGAACGGAGAACCCAAGAACAACTTTTTAGATTTCTAGCTTTCAAACGTAATTTTTGAGCTTTAATAATTTATTATTTTTAGTTAAATATACATTTTTTGTATGGTAAATCATGGATAATCCTTCACTATCACCAGCTAAACAAAACTTTGCACTAGAGTTTTGCTCATTGATTGTAGCTTGATCGCAGAAGGGTCCATACGCTAGGTCAAAAACAGAACAAGTAAATTTAGTAGTTTGATGTAAGGTCCAAAGAATGATAAGGTTAGAATTTTTGGGTTTTACAATAATAAATTTTCTCAACTGTGGTTCATGATCCATTCAAATAATTAGTTAGTTCTATTATTTTCAGTAGCATCTCTCAATACTTAAATTTTTTTTTTACAATCAGTACATTTAATAGTTTATTCCAACATTAGAATCTTTTTGTACTTTTTTTGTAAAATGAGAGTCCTGGACCATTTTGATAATGTGTCTGGAAATTACTACTGTTGTAGCGTATCATTTTCTACCAATATTTCAATTGTTAAATAATAAACTTCTCACATTTTTGTTTTAAACTACAATTGGGATACACTATTGAGCCACAACATCCCTATAGTCATGCATAGTAGTGAATTCATTTCTTTTACTTCGTCTTGTTGATGTTAACAGTCATACATTGTTGTGTAGTTAATAGATGATAAGGGGAGCTTAGTTCTATTGTTGAATAATAAAATTGAAATTAAATTGTTATTATTATTATTATTTTGAAGGTTTAAAAATAATACGGGTGATTTGGAAAAGCTTATATGCAATTTTTTGAATTTATGTACTCTCATTTATGATCCTTTGTTATTACAGATTACTATGGCATTTAAAATTCATTCATTGGTTTAGCTCTACATGTCGTTCATGTGAGCTTGTTTTCTTCTTTGATATTTCAACTAATTTTAAATATATTGTTACATTTTTTACGCATAATTGTATATTGTGACCTTTTTACATTTTAAAATGTGTTTACGTTATTAATATTATGGATCGTAGCCTATTTTATCATATTAATTATTATGACTTACAAACTTAGCTTTTCTAAAGTAATCTTGGCCTTAAAATTATTGGTATTATCATGTGCTTTATCTAAATGCTAAGTGTTTTATCTTTAGGTGACTTAGCTTTTGAGTATTTGAAGAATGAAATGGTTGGATTTGAAACATATATAGTACATGGATGGTGCTTTATTTGAAGTTTTTTCAATGTCAGTGCTGTTATCTATATTGACTTCTTGCAAAATAATGTAAAATTTGTTTAAATAGTTAAATTAATTATACTTCAGTAGTTAATTTTTTGTTGTAAATTTATAACTTTAATAATACTAATATTTAAATGGTTCGTTGGCAATATGAATGGATCAAAAGTTGGTTTATATTATTTTTATTATATATATTTGAATTAGAGACTTTGTCTACAAATTTGTAGATGAAAATGATTTTATAAACTAAATTTTTTATTAGAAAAAACTGTATTCATCGATAAACTTTATCAAGGAAAATGTTTTTTTTTATAATTTATTTAGTAGGTGAACATACAGTCTTTGATAAATATTTTGTTGGGAAAAAATATTTTTGGCAATCAACATTGACTTCGTTGAGAAAAATATTTCTACCACAAGGGTATTTGAATGATCGTCCTGTTAAAAACAATTTTTGAGGAAATATTTTTGGTCACAAAAGTAGTTTTTCTTTCGAAGTCATTTAAAACAATTTTTCTTGTAATTAGTTAAATTTTATTTTTAAGGAACTTGATTATTAAAAGCTTAATGATATAAAATTGTAATGCTGAGGATCAAGTTAATATATTTTTGGTTGGATTAGACAAAAGTTTGGATCATATTAATAGTTGAGTTTTGGTTACTTTTCCTATGCCAAGATTAGAAGAAGTTTATTCACAATTTTGTTGCGAAGTACAAAGACGATTGGGGGACTAAATAAGGTCTCACACCTTGTTGTCCAAAGGGACATGACTTTGTTCAAATCCCCCTATATTGACTACTTTTCGATATTGCAAATACTGTAACAATAATAGACACACATTGTTGATATTTGTTGGAAAAAATGTGGCTATCCATAGGGGTTCAAATTTAAGTAAGTTGAGAAAAAAATCTCATCAAGTTGCACTGACCAAAATCTTTCCATCTTTCTATTCTTAAGTTCTTGAATAACCACCAGAGGAGCTAATTCTGGTTACATATTCAATTTTTTTTCTTCTAATACTTGGCTTCTTGATTTAAGGTTATTTATTGTATGATTTGTGATCCTTTTATTCTTAATGCTATAAATCTACTTATGTTAAGTCTATTTAGGTTATCAATTAGATACCAATTCCAATTATAGGGGATAAAAATGTCTCATTATCACTCACATTTTTTATGCTATTTGTTTTGCTTGCATCAAATCGCTCTAATATTTTTTTTTCAATTAGTAAAATTATAAAACATTTTGATTATTTTATAACATTTTATTTCATTCATTGTGTGTTTTGGTATAATCATATGAAGATGAAGATTGGTAGTGGCAAAAAGAGAGGTCTTTACAACTTGGAGATAAGGATAGGCAATCCTAATTGTCATTTTCAAATGGATTGAGAGATTAGAAAAGATAAGATTATGTTATGGTACTTTTGTTTAGGATACTTAAAATGTTTTAATATTTTTGCTTCTAGCTTAAGATGTGAACAATGTATTAATGTAAAAAGTTATTGTGTTTTTTTCAAAATTAGTTCAAATAAAAATATTATTCCTTTTGCTCGGGTTTATACTTATGTGTGAGGTCCTTTCTTTACTATTGTAATTTTTGGTCAAAAATATTTTGTTTTCTTTATTGATGATTGTATTAGAGTTACCTAGATTTATTTGATGAAGTCCAAGAGTGATGTTATATATGTTATTTCTCACTTTTTTGATATGATAGTCACACAATTTCATACTAAGGATTAAGCTTTTTATTCTGATAATGATCATGAATTTGTGAATAAATCCCTTATTTATTTCTATAAAACTCATGGCTCTTTCACCAGATAACATGTACTTATATACTACAACAAAATAGCATAGAGGAATGTAAGACCACAATCTTTTTTATGTGGCACGTGACTTATGTTTTACTATGCATGTTTAGAAACCTTTTTGGGTCGAGGTTGTTATGATTGCTACTTATCTTATAAATTGAATGTCTACTCGTATTATTGACTATTAGACCACTTTAAGGATATTGTCCTTTTTTCACTCAATATTTCTTCATTGTATCTATGCCTTAAAGGTTTTGGTTGTTCATGCCCTACATAGGGACAAATTTGATCCATGTTTTTTAGAATATGTTTTTCTTTGTTACTTTAATGCATAGAAGGTAAATAAATATTTTCACCCACCTACCAGTAAATATTATGTTTGTATGGATGTTTTGTTTTATGAAAGGGAATTTTTTTTTTTTGAGAAATTTCTTTAATTGCTCTTTAAGGGAAGATTTATAGTAAGAAATAGGAGACATTATGGTTAGAAGAAAAGAAATTGTGGATATTTGGTAATGGATAGGATTATTCTACCATTAAATATAATGGCTCTTTAGAGTCTTTTCATCCTATAGGAGAACTTGAACCTAATAAAGAAAGATGATCTCATTTATTCCTACAATTATTTGGTAGGAGTAAAGATGTTTATGTTATACTCCCTTCTTTGGATGCTAATGCACCTCTTTTTTATGATACTATCATGCAATTGGATGAGTCTTCTAGAATTGATTTTGAACATGGTGAAAGATTATTATAGCTCCTTTGTCATTTAAAACTATAGGAAGATGTTATCCATAATTGTTTGTTGATTATTTGCTTGTTTAAACATAAATACTTTAGTTGTGCATATAACAAGCATTAATATTCTTATAGTTAGGGAAAAGTTATGAGAAAAAGAGAGTACATTTTGGGAAAAAAATATGATAAAAGATTTAAGAAGTATTTCCTAAAGAGATCTTATCAAAATTCATTATTTTTGAATTTTTTTTATTTATGGATTGATTAGACTAGATGGGGTGAATAGTTAATTAATTGAATCATGTCAAATTAAAATTTCTCAAATGATTTAACATGTAATTGTGTGTAATAAATATAAAGCGAAAATAAATAAAATTTAGCACATGATATATTATATGGAAATAACTTAGGCTAGATCAAAGATCTAAGAGATAAATCATTAGTTCATTGAGCCACCTAGTTATTTATTATGAAAATAAGGTTCAACTATAAGTTCATAACTTAAACTACCTTTCAAGATAATGTTTCATTGTTACTTTCTTTCATAGTTTACATAAAAAAGGTGTTTGGATCTAGACAAATGTTTCAATAAACATGAGTCACATGAGTAATTAAACTCGTTCAATAGTATCTAAAATGTTAGCACAATAACACAAGTACAAAGTGTTTTAGATTATATTAATAATGAATAATTCTAACTAGAAGATTCAAGAATATATTAGTTAATTTTAAATTATCTAACAATCCTAGAATAAGCATAAGTGTAATAAAGATATTTTTTTAAAGTTAAATAATCAAATCAAATAATTATGATATTATACATACAATAATTTGATAAAAGCATTAAAGAGCATAATAAAGAAGAAGTTATATGAACATAAATCAAAATATTATAAATTAAATAGGTTATTAATCAATCAAACATAATTACCAATGTTTGATAGATTAATTAAAGTAAAAAACCTAAACTAAAATTCTCTTATTTTTGCAAAACGTTTTGGGGGAGAAAGAGAGCACAAAAATAATTAGAAAATTATAATAAATGTAGCTAAAGAAGATGCATTAGGTTATTAAATAAAAAATATTGAAGCCTTAATGCTAAATTAAAGTCTAATTATAATTTAGTCTATTAAATAATTCATAGAAAAGTAAATAATAGAGATAATATGGTGATTGGAATATTTGGTATAAGTAAACAATTAGGTTAAAGTTAAAGTCCTTGCTACTTGATTGATCTTGACCAAGCTTGATGATCGAAACAATAAAGTCGATTAATTGAAAGCCTTTTTTATCGATACTCGATCAATCAAAGTAATGATTAATAAAAACCCAAGACCAGGTAAATCAAATACGGTTGATTCTCGATCGATTTAGTCCCTTGAACGATCAAACCCAACTTTGATCGATCTATCCTAATTTTGAAATCGATTTGAGAAGACATAGATCGTACATTATCAATACTCGATCGATCTACCTCTTTGATCGATTTAGTAATTATTTGATTGATCGAACAATACATATATTAAATGTTCTTATGTGTCTAATATGAAATATAACGTGTTTATAAACAAGTATATACTTGAAATATATAGATTTGAAGCTAAGTAGTTTCTTCGATTTTAATAATGATTTTGAAAATATGCATAAAAACTAAATTATATTTAAATGTTTTATTTACAAATATTATCAACACTCATAAACCTTATAAATTCTAACCAATAGGCTTGATCTAACCGTAGAGCCAACTCAAAACCCACTCATGACCCCAACCACTACACCAAAAATGACTTTAAAAGTCGGTTCGATGAACCGACTTTTAATGCGATAATTTAAAAATGTAAAGTCGATTCATGCATTGAATCGACTTTAAACGTAAAGTTTGAGGAGCTCTCTACACGTCGTGAGGGGATCTTTGTGATGGTATGATTCTGCCATATAGTTAGCTGAATCCTAAATTTCCAGTAGAGTTATAGTTACATCTAGAGCATATAATCATAATAATGTTTTTACTCCCCTTTTGTTTTCTTTTCAAGAAATCACTCTTTATGCATCTTTCATAAGTTTCTTCTCTAAGATTGATCTTTGATCAAGATGTCACTAATAGTGGATTAAAGAATCAGATATACCTAATATTACTTTTCATATGCAAAATGGGCATTTTGAATTTTACGTCCAACTATTTGTTCTAACTAATTTCCCTACTATTTTTATGAATTTAATGAACCTAGTATTTTGACCTTACTTAGATCAATTTATCATTGTGTTTATTGAAGATATATTGATTTATTCAAGAACCTATAAAAAATATGAACAATATCTTAGAATCTCCTTGCAAAATCCAAGTGAGCATCAATTATGCAAAGTTTGAAAAGTATGACTTATGGCTCACCAGAGTCAAATTCCTTAAACATGTCAAATCAGGAAGAGGAATCACGATGGATACTTCCAATATTGAAGTAGTTGTGAATTAGAATCAACCAAGAAATGTGATTGAAGCTCTATTTTTATGAATTTAATGAACATGGTATTTTGACCTTACTTAGATCAATTTATCCTTGTGTTTATTAAAGCTATATTGATTTATTCAAGAACCTATAAAGAATATGAACAATATCTTAGAATCTCCTTGCAAAATCCAAGTGAGCATTAATTGTATGCAAAGTTTGAAAAGTGTGATTTCTGGCTCATTGGAGTCAAATTCCTTAAACATGTCAAATCAGGAAGAGGAATTGTGATGGATACTTCCAATATTGAAGCAGTTGTGAATTAGAATCAACCAAAAAATGTGATTGAAGCTCAAGGTTTTCTTGGATTGGCTAGATACTACCAAAATTTTGTGCAAGACTTTTGAATGATTGATACACAATTGGAAAAGCTTACTTGAAAGGGAATCAAATTCTTTTAGGATGAAGCTTGTGAAGAGGCATTTCTATAATTAAAGACATGACTTACGAATGCACCAATCCTCACCATACTAAATAGTATGGAACCTTATGTTGTTTTCACGAATGCTTCACTTCAAGGACTTTGATACATCTTGATACAAAATGATCGGGTAGTTACCTATGGATCATGACAAATCAAGGTTCATACATGAAACTACCAACACATGTCTTGGAGCTAGCAACTATGGTTTTCACTTTGATGATATGGATGTTACCTCTATAGTGCCAAATTCCAAATCTTCTCAAACCATAAAAGTCTCAAATATCTTTTCACTAAAAAAAGTTTTAATTCGAGATAATGAAGATGGGTAGAGTATCTTTAGGATTATGACTTCACTTTGCAATATCATCCTTGTAAGGCTAATACAATGGTAGACACTTTAAGTCAAAAGTTAGGCTTTGTTGAGCAAATGATGTTGGACCCTTGGCAAAACACTTGAATTGTGAAAGGTTACAAGCTTAACCTATCTAATGATGGAAGATAAGTATTCTTGTATAACATCATGACTAGTCCTACATTCATGGAGAATTTTAAAGCAACCCAATTAAATGATACTAAAATTTGTGAATTATGGTGTAGGATGAATGAATGAGAGACGATAGAAAGATGGATTTATAATAATAGAACATTTTTTTTTCATGAAAAGATTGTGGTACTTACTAATGATTATTTAAGACAAGAGATCATGGGAGAATCATACATGCAAAACTTTACGGTACATCCCAGAAGCCCAAAAATGTATCGTGATTTAAAAAAAATCAATTGGTGGAAAGCAATAAAGAAAGATGTTACATAGTTCATGGCCAATTGCATGATATGTTAACAAGTGAAGGTAGAGCACAAGAAACCTATAGAATTACCAATACCAGAATTGAAATGAGATGATATAAAAATAGACTTTGTACAAGGATTATCGTGTACTTCTCAAGGTCATGATTCTATATGGGTAATTGTCGACCGTCTTACAAAGTATGTTAATTTCATTTTAGTCAAAACTCAATAATCGATGAACATTTTGAGTAAGTTTCACATTCAGAAGTTAGTACGATTGCATGGCCTCCCAAAGTTGATTGTATCATATTGAGATCCAAAGTTTATCGCAAGATTATGGAGATGTGTAAGCTTTGGGTACAATGTTGTTGTATAGCACGACTAATGATCCTAAAGCAGATGGACAATCCCAAAGGGTTATTCAAATGTTAAAAGACATGTTACGAGCTTATGTAATGAAATTCAAGGGAAACTAAGGCTAACATCTACCATTATTTGACTTTTCCTATAATAATAGCTATTATGCTAGCATTGGGATGACTCCTTATGAAACCTTGTATGGATAACCTTGTAGATCACTATTATGTTGGAAAAAATGCAAAGATTTTAGTACAATAAGAACTGATCTTATTGAAGAGAAAATTGAAAAGATGTGCATCATATAAGACAAACTTCGTGTAGCTTAAAGTCGATACAATATTTATGCTAATCATGGTGATGACCATTGGACTTCAAAATGGATGGGTATTTTTCTCTTAAGGTTCAACCCCAAAAGGTAGTAACTTGTTTCAAAATAAAAGGAAAGTTAACACCCTGCTATATCGGACCAATTCGAATTACAAAAAGGATTGGTGATGTAGCATATCAGTTGGAGTTGCCCCATGTTTCTATCTTACAAAAATGTCAATAGAATGAGAATGTTCTCTTGGATTGGGCAAAACTGCTGTTAAAAGAAGGTGCATCATATAAAGAACTGGTGGTGATAATTTATTTTCAAATCAGGAACTTGAGGAAAAGAGCAATATTGCTAGTGAAAGTTCAATAGAGACATCACAACATTGAAGATGCAACTTAGGAGTTAGAGTCGGAAGTTCGTATGAAATATCTTTACTTGTTTGAGGAATTATAAACTTTGAGGATGAAATTTTCTTTAAGAGGAGGATAAGAATGTAAAACCTCATAAAATTTAGTATAAATAGTAAAAGTATCCAAAAGAAATTCTAAAGAATGTTTTACAATATAGCAATGCATCGGGAAAGTTTTGTGCAAAAATCAAATTGAACGATAAAATTGGGAAATCTTTACCACCTCGCCAATACTATCTCACCACCTTCCCACCATCGCCTTGCCAAACCTCATCACCACCTTCCCACTACCTTGCCAAACTTCATCACCATCTTGCCACACCTTGCCACCATCTCGCCACCACCTATGGAAAGTGTAATGGTGAGCTCTCCAAAATTCCTATAAAAGGTGGTGAGTTCCATCCATTTTCATACAAATATTTTTTGCTCTTATCTCCTTCCCTCCAAAAGATTTCTTTGCCAAAAATATTCAAGTTTTTGGTACATTTTAGAGCACATTTTGAGGATAAATATCTAAGTGTTCAAGTCAAGGATTCAAGGTAGGGGTTTTTACTCTAACTTTTTAAATTCATGCCTTGTTTTCATAAATGAAATGTCATGCATCGTATGTTATGTATAAAATTGAAAAATTGGATGCTATGGTTTCATTAGCAACATTATAATATTATAAATATTTTATTGTGCATACATTGAAAACTTTTGTATATAAAATGAGCATGAAATGTTGATATGACATCCAAGAATTTTGTATATGCATCATAAGAATGGTTTTATACGTGGAGAGTATATTTGTATGTTGTCTTGTGGAGTATAGTACCCACGTGCTACTGGTTACAACAGACTACTTTTGACAAACTACAGTGCGCATAACATACACATGTATCCTTGGAGTTTTTGCATCTATAGTGTCTATATGTGATCTTAGATTATTGTGGTCATGTATTGTTGATCTTGGATTATTGCTCACACAAGGGCCTCATATCCCCCTATTATGTTTAGAGCTTGCCATCTACAATGGATTCGTTGACTACACATGAGCCTTAAAGTTGGATTCATCATTGTGTTGTGGAGTCAAGCTATCCGTAGACGAGGGCCCATATAATGTGATTTTATTGATATATGTGCCATATATATTGCTATCATACATGAGTAGAAGGTGGACCCAAATGCATCTTGGAGATAGATCACATATGTGTAGCTCACCCTATTTTTCTCTTACCTTTAGAATAGAGTTTGATAAAGTAATGTACGACTTGAAGACAAAGAAAAAGAAGAAAACTTCAAGTTCTTAATGTAATTCATTTTGTATCTTTGAATCTAAATATTTTTTAAAATACCTCTTGAGTTCCTTAAAAAAATAACTTAAAATTTATCCCTTATCTTAGTTACCTTTTTTTAGGGCATGATAGCTGATAATAGTGTAATGAAGAGGGAAATGAAGTCATGATTCCAAGAAGACTTCATGAAAAACATAAATCATAAACATAAATTCAATCCTTCAAATTGGGTCTTGTATCCCTAAGAATGATAGAGGTAGGAACTTTATATTTGAATCTAATCATGGAAGAATTTTCCTCTCTAATGGAAGAATGGAACTAAGAAACCTCAGGGTAATGATCCCTTCTAGCTTGAGCAAGTGTTGAACCTTTGGAGGGAAGAGTCATCAAGGGCTTAATGATCAACACAAATTGTGTGTAATGAATATGCAAGTATACATATTGCAATGAGTAATATAATGATAAGAAAAGATTATTTCTACCGATATTATGTTATTAGAAACTAATTTTTAAAACAAAAAAAATCAATTTTTTTTGTATTATGTTTTAAGAAAGCAAAATTCAAAGAACTAAAATTAAAATAATTAATTAAATCAGATTTGGAAGTTAAGAAGATTTATGAAAAAATATTTAGAAATATTTAATCCTTCAATTTTCTAAACATGTGAATCATTAAAACCATCCCAATATAATTATCAACTAATTACACGATTAGTTGAATCTAAGTTAACATATATTCTTCTCTCAAGTAAACTAAACACTATATAGTAATTAACCTAATTACACTCTCATGTCAATTAAATTGCATATTACTCATTAAGTTTATCAATTATGGATTACATACAAAAAAATCATACATGTTTGCCTAGAAACTATGCATGTTATTTAATCAAGACAAATAATTAAATAATTCTCTTAAATCTATTTAATTGCCTCCATAGATCAATTGTTG
Source organism: Hippophae gyantsensis (assembly GCA_030763125.1). Lineage (NCBI taxonomy): Eukaryota > Viridiplantae > Streptophyta > Magnoliopsida > Rosales > Elaeagnaceae > Hippophae > Hippophae gyantsensis. The sequence continues at coordinate 48,558,355 of CM061031.1, read as the reverse complement.
GTTAAACAATTAATAGTATAAAAATTAGATTAAATAATATAATCAAATTGAAATCATAATTAGGGTAAAAATTAGATTATCACATGTTAAAAATTAGGTTCATAAGACCTCTAGATTAATAAATTAGATAGGCATAACTTTATTCATAAAACTCATATTTTTCATAAAGAAAGACATAAAATTAATAAATAAAGGAGGAGAAGAAGAAATACAATTAATCTCTTGAATTGTAGCACCAATCTCCTTTTGAATCTCGACTAAAATTTTATCTCTTTTTGATTTTTTCTATATTTTTCTCTATTCTTAGCTCCAAAAATTGATAAAAAAATATGTTAATTTAAACTCTTTAGGGTTTATGAGGCAACTAGGGGGTTGAATTAAGCTCAGGTGGAATCCATACCATTAGATCAGCCTCAGATCAAGGATTGAGATGAAAAAAAGAGAAAATTAATAGCGTCAACTAATAGGAACGTGACATGTGGCACGAGGATTTAAAAGTGACTTAGTGTGCTATGTGTGGCATTGGTCAACGCGATTGATTTAGTGTCATCTGGCAGATTACGACTTGCTTAGTGCCTGAGTAAGAAGATTGGATGAATCAAGTGACGACATATGGCACACCTGTTGACCACACTGTCAAACTCGGAATGAATGTCGTTTTGACATGTGGTATAGTGTTGCATCATATGGTACACATGGCATCACACAATTGGCTCTCTTTGCTTGCATGGAATCCACATGGTTTGATTGGTCAGCTCCTATTGCTTACGTGATATCCACGTGGCATCTTCTTAATGGCCATGCATTAAAAAATCCAAAACAATTCCAAAAAATTCCTAAAAATTATATTTTGATACTTTTTCATTAGAAAGTTCATATTTTAGTATTTTTAACCCCAAAAATACCACTTATTGAATAAAATGAGAAAATATCAAGTAGAAAAGTGCACTAATGATTCTATTTTCATAAGTTCATCGCTCAACATGGATAGATTTACTAGAAGTTTTCTCACTTGAGCCCATAAAGCTTTTATGGGAAAGAGAAGGAGTACAATTACTCAACAAAATTGTGAAAATAGGTTTAAGTGATTAAATGAGCACTGGCGTAATAATTAGAGATTGATAGAAAAAAGATACATTGGTATTCCAAGTAAAATGCTAAGAAAAGCTAAGGTTGAGATTTGTAGATAGATTCTGAAAATGAGAGTGAGAAATGTGAACACTAAAGCCCTCTAAAGCCCTATTTATGAGTTGGATTTTTGTCTCTTGTCAAATGGATGCTCGGTGCTAGTTTCCATGCATATAAAATGAGTAATGACTCTTGAATGATAGCCAATCTCTGCATCTTCTTAACGACTGTAACATATAGACTATATAGGTACAATGCACTAAACTAGTAATATGTAGAAGCTATGAAGTATGGGGTAATATGTAGAAGGAAAAATCACCAACATCTTGCCACATCATTTAAGGTCTTGTGAGTACTCAAGACCTATAGAATGAAGCTTAATGTATATTAGGGGCTTCACAAAGGCTCATGGATACTAACAGAGGCTCATTATATCTCCATAGAGTTACCATATATCTTGTAACATTGAGCCAGATTCTTCAAGTGTCTTAATCATTACCCAGAATGAGCCTCAATTGGCTTAGACCAAGAGAGATGCTAATAGAGAGCTCTTAGTAGCTTCCACTAGTCACGTATTAATCAATAATATCTTCATCACATATCATATGAATTCTAAGCTTGCAAAGCAATCTCTATTACATTAGGGACCTCAAAGGACCAAAGGGATCAGTTTCTAGAGCCAATGGAAATCTCTATGATGTTTTTTTACATAAACATCATATCATTTGACCTGTCCCAAAAAAGGAGTATAAGCTTTCAACATCTGATGCAACATATTCTCTACAGTTCTATCATCTGGGGAAATTCTTCTCATCCCTAATTGGATAATTATATGAGATTCCTACTCCTTAGTTGATCCTAATCCTAACAACTAGCTTTTCTAGTTGACAAAGGATTAGGATTATCTTTAAACCCTTATGAAGTCATTTACATAAGTCCCTATAAAAGAACAATACAATCTCCAACTAAAGGCACAATTAATCTCTTAGGAAACTCTAAGAATAACTGTAATTCCATGTACAAATCATGAGCATTTAGAACCTCAAAAGAAACATACTCAGCCCTCTTTTCTCCACCATTAATCACCTAATTGACTTGAGTGTTAGAGTGCAATCGGAAGCACCACCCCTTGTTTGTGGCCTTCCTTTGGGTTCTAACATTTGGTACTCTTTTTCAAAACCTAAAAAACTTGAGCATAAACTTGCATCAACAACCATCATAATCCATTAGATTAAGTCATTTTGGTCGCTTAATTATATAGCTTAGAAATAACTTTTTTTATCTCGTCGCTTTTAAGAAAAGGGTTAAGGAAGGACAAAATAGATTTTTGAGCATTTTTTTCATTAAATTTATCACCTTGCTTGCACATGATTTCACTAATACGGATTAGAGTTGTTATTTTAATCATTATTCTGGTCATTCAACAATAATTCCAATATTTTAGTATATCATTATTTTTGTTGTCTACACTCACTTATAAGTTGTGCACACATAGGCTAAGACTTGCATGAAGATCAACTAATATTTTAAGGTGTATGGTACGATTTTGATTCATTCTTCACAATTCTCCCCTTGACTCAGTTAATATTAAAAAAAAGAATTCTTTTCATGCATATTGCATCAATTGTAAAACAAAAGTCGAAAATAAATAAAAACAAACAAATAACATATAAACAAATAAATATTTGAATAAAAAAATATAAAAGAATAAGAAACAAATTGTGCTTTAAAATTTTTTACACAAATTTTTTAAAGTCTACTTTCAAAATCTAAGCATAACTCATTTCAATTGTAAATATTTATGATTTATTATAATAATTATTTTGAAAATCAATGTATAGAAATGAACTAATAAGTTCGCGTATGTTTAAAGAAGAAAAAAGGTCAAAGTAATGCATCATATTGATCTCAGGAAATGAATCAAATGGAAGAATTTATAAAAAAATCACATATTATTTTCATACATCAATCAAGCTCATCAAATAAAATTCTCAAGTAATAATGCCTTTTAAGAGATGAAGAAAATGCGAATGACTTCTTGAAGAATTATTTCCTATATTTTTTTAAGTTAATTCTCACAACTTTGAAGGAGAATGGGTTATAGTATGTAGTTTATACTATTCATTTTTTGCTCTTTTATTTTTCTTTTATCTCTTTTTTTTAGAAATATTCCTTTTAAGAGAAAGAACCTATGTACAAATTGTACATATATTGTACGATAAAGTGAGTAGATAATTTGTAGTTTTTTATTTTATTGATTAAGTAATCTCATAAATATCTTTTTAGAAGTCATGTCTAAACGAAGAAAATGACATATACTTTCAATTTCTACTTAACTTATTCAAATTACATAATAAAAATAAACATATAATATTTTATTAGATGTGAAAATTCTAACATTCAATGCAAAGACCTATAGAGATCATCTAACAATTATAATTGATAAGAATAATATTTAAAGAGTAAAAAAATATTATCAATCAAAATGGAAAGATGATGGCTCAAAATATATTTCTACAAGGGTAGTCACCAGTATTTGACAAACTAACTAATTATCATATTACTCATATACTTTTTTTAAAATTAATCTAACAATATAAAGACTTAATCATTTTCCTAAAATTAACTTTAGAAGATATCATAATTTTTGTAAGAAAAAATTTAAAATAAAACCAAATAAAAATAATAAAATTTTGGATCATTTACAGCTCCTTATTCATGTCATCTGGAACTTGATCTTCAAGTTCTTGTTGTCATGATATTTTTGGTGCTTTAAAAATTGAAGTCATAACGAGGATACTCGGGTCTTGTTAAGTGACTTGTATCTATCCCGAGATGACTTAAGTTTAATCGATTCATTTCGTACATTAAGCAATTATATTCCACTTGATCATGATGCTTTTGATTTAGGAATGCTGCTTGTTGGGTATAATAAGCTTGTTGATATTCTTCCATATGGCTTATTCTTTCATCAAACTTGTGAAATTCTTCTTTCATATACATTCTTGATGGAGGAATGGCTCTCCTTTCTCTTTGAATGATGTTCATACCAAAAGTAAGCTCATCAAAGTAAGTCATGTTTAATAATTCATTGGGTTATATAAAAACCTCACCTTTTGAAGGGGGTATCCCTGCTTTCTTACACAAACATTTATTAGTTAGGGGAAAAATAAACCCATACGGTGACTATTTGTAGACAGTTTAATTTTTTGGTGAATTAATGCTCCAACATCCATAATCATCTTAGATGTAATTGCATACAACAAAATATCCCTCTCTTTATCAATATTTCCATAAGGTTTGGTGGGCATCAATCTAGACATACAAAGTATTGTCAAATTCTTGAAATTTTGTCCAAATATTTTGCTTCAAAACCATTATTTTTACCACTAGCAATAATCCATTCAACACCTTGTATAATCCACATTACTAAGATACTGCTCATCTTACCTTCTCCAATTTGCACCAAATAATGGTAAACATTCATCATTTGGTCTACATGAAACTAGTACATTTCTTACCAAAACTTTATCATCAATAGTATCGGGAAAATTCACATAGAATTTTCGAATTAGAGATTCAATAGCAACCTTTTGCTCCTTTACAAAATTTTTCCATCGTAGGACTGGAATTACATTAGTAATCCCCACAAGTCCATCCTTATATTTCATCCCTCTTTTTGGTATAAAACCTTTATTAACTTCCATTTCTTTTTCAAAGTGGACTTTAGGATCAAAACTAGAAAATTTTGAATCAAAATCTCTGGAAGTTGAAACCTCCATTCCCTTACTAGCCCTCTTAAGTACCATTTTTAAATTTTACAACAATATCTAAACAAGGGTTCTTAGAAAATTCAACAACATAGTATAATCCAAATAATTCCTAACCCTTGCTTTATCCCAAATAGGGTTTTGGACTCTTAATAAATATAAATACTCCACAAATTTTGGAAAATTTAAATTGAATATTTGAATTCAAAAAAAGTTATCAAGACTTACTTTTTTTGTTGAGGATTTGAAGAACATGAAGAATACCCCTTTTGTGAAGTTGAGTATAAAGAACTTAAAAAATTTGAAAATTTCTTCATAGAATGGTGGAAATTGGTTAGAAAATTTATTTTTAGAATGGGCTTGTGAAAAAATTGAAGAATGGTGGGCTATTTTAGGGATTATGTGTGTTTGGGGGGAGAGAAAATGAGAGAGAATTTGTGCTTTTTGCATAGGGAAAAAGATTTTAGGAAAATAAAAAATATACATGGTGACGACGCACAATGCTTTCATGCCGTGACACAAACCTTCTGATTATCCCCATTAGAAATTTAAAACCACAGTCTTTTTTTATGTCACGACATGCCCTAAACTACATTTCTCACTTGTTTTTTTGTTCCCTCCCTTTTATATTTTTATATATTTTTTATTTCTATTATAAAAAATCTATATTTGTTAATCAAACATAAATTAAAAATCACACAAAATAAATAAAATACAAAATGAAAGTAAATTAAAGAAATAATAAATAATAATGGGTTACCTCCTATCCAGAACTATTTTTATCATCTTTAGTAAGACATTGTTTAAGGGATTTCATCTTTTTTTTTTAACTCAATATCCCTTGTTATTGAGTTATTTTATTTTTTTGACCTTGTAGCTATTCTTTTCCTTGGTTTTACTAATGTTCAGTTAGCTATTTCACTTGTATTTCCATTTTCTTAATGCAAATTTCTACAAAGTCCAACATTTGATTAGTCCTTGGTTGGTTGTCTCTACCAACTTGAATGAATGAATCCAAGTTTTCCTTCAGATTTGGCATGTTGGGAGGATTTTTGGGCATTTGTTGGTGGAATTATTGACCCTATAGGTTTGAGCTTTGAGAAAATGGAGGCTTGTTCTGTCTTCAAGAGAAGTAGGGATGATTCCTCCATCCATGATTATAGGTATTAGCATTGGGGCCATACCTAGGTCTAAGTTGGTATCCTTTAGTAGATTTACCACATCAAGTCCAATTATAGATTCTATTCAAAAGGGGCAAGCATCAACACCATATTCGAAATTACTGCATACACCAAATTATTCTTTATTTGTTATGGCATGTGTAGTAAGAAGTGCAACTTATTTTTTCAGTTGAGCAAGCTACATTTGAACCTCTGTACCAGAATCTATTTCACGGACTCCAACTTTCCTCACTCTAGAACTCTTTTGTTGAGAATTATCATGCAACATTTCAAAGTGATTGAAGTCTCTAGGACTATTTTCTATCCCATCACTCCACTAGTAGCATTATCAATGGTGTATTAACATTGTTGTGTGAATCCCCCATAAAAAAAATTGGTTTGGTAGTTGCTGCGAGTAGTTGTGATGTGGCATTAAGTGAGAAAAAGTTTGAACCTATCATATGATTCATGGAAAGGTTCTCCCTCCATATGAGAGAAAGTGGAAATCTTACCTCTCAACTTTGATGTCTTTTGGTGGGAATAGAATTTTTCCATAAATTTGTTGTAGACTTTCTCCCAAGTCACCAATGAACTTGGAGGAAGTGACATTAGCCATGCCTTGGCCCTATTATTAAGGGTGTAGGGAAAACACCTTATTTTGAGTTAATCCTCGGTGAGTACATGAAGGGAATGCTTAGATTATAATTGACGACATTGAGTCTTCACTAGGTAGTTAATGAAAATAAGGTAGCATGGAAAAATGTCATAATTCATAATTCCTAGCACTCTCACTGAGGTGGATAGAGGCAGTTTTAGTGCCAAGTACTAGCCTTGTATACTCCTTTATTGTGATATATTCTTTTCAAATAATTTCTAAGTGTTATTTTACATGATATGTATTTAATTTAATGATCATTTATTAAATTATGCATGTCAACCTATAAAATAATATGAGATATTAGTAATGTTATTTCGCTCGTGAAATATTAAAGTAGATTAAATATTTTTTAAAATGAATTAAGTTTTATTTCTTCATCAAGACTAAAACAAAGTTTATAAATGAAAAATATATAATGAAGTATTTTTCATAATAAACAATAGAGTTAGATTTAGGATTCAAATTATCTAAATCTGATTTAGAGTAACGCTCTTAAATCTTTTGGTCTATATCAACTTTATAGTTAGATTGGGTTCTATTTCAAATATTTTTATAAGAATTATTATTGAATATATATTGAAGATATATCTTTTATAATAGTTTTAAAATCTGAAAGTTAGTTTCAGATACTTAAATAAAAAACCCAACTTTGACACCTTGAATGAAAGTGTAACTGACATGCCCGACCTTATGCAGTAATTTGATGGTTTATTAATTTCCTAGAAATAAATTAGAATTTAATAAATAATCAATTATTCATCATGGCCTTAGGATGTTAGTTGTTTTATTATTAAAAAGAGATTTTTGATCCATGCTTTAGGATATTTTCTTATTAAAAAGAGAAAGAATCAATAAACTTAATTTATATATTTAATTACCTACTTAATTTTCAACATGTATGATTAACTAATTAATATATTCCATGAATTATTCATTGCATGATAAATGTTTAATTTCTTGAATGTCCATTTATTCTATCTTTATTTTTATGTAAGTAGTTTAGATATTCAACCAAAACAATCATGACAAAATGTTTAGGTTTGTAATTTCATTTTTAAGAATTTATTGAATAATATAAAAACCATATGATTTATTTTAATATTGACATTGGAAGTATGATTATCATTTTATATTCGTAATTTGTACACTTGCGAGCTATTTTATAAATCATATAAAATTTGTACGCATCAATTTTGTGCAATCAAGTGCCATGGCATACAACTTTTCCAAGCCACGGTACACAACCTATACACGATTTTGCGCATGATTCACTACTTGGGAAAAATAACGTTTTCACGCTGTGGTCCATATCATACCTCCAACACATTTGATATTTCCCTTTTACCTTGCGCCACAGCTCACTATTAACTCATGCCACGACACACTTCATTCTACATCACTTGGAAACCTAATATTTATTGTATTTTATTTTTCCTATTTTAAAACATACATTATGCTTTACAAAGGTTTTCTTTTTAATCTTATATGTTGTAATGGATGCTTTAAGTATAATTCTTCAAGTTGAATCTTTTTAAATATAAAAATACCTTAAAAACGATAAAATATACCCGTGATTTCAAAAAGATATATATGCGTACAATTATAGTAAAATAAGACACTACAAATCTATATAATCACTTAATTTACATAAAATCATGATATGTTTAAAGTTTTTTAGCACTTATCAAACCTTTGAGAAGTTCGAGGCACAACTTGAACTTGTTGAGAGGATCCACTCCAGTTAACATATCTAAGGGATTATGAGCTATAGATATCTTGATGACTTGCACTTTCCCCCCAGTTATAATATGACAAATAAAAGTATAGTTTGGTATCTATATGCTTGGTCCTTTCATGAGGCATTGGATTCTTTGCTATGCACATAGCATTCTGGCTATCACCGTACATAAGTACTAGTTGCATTTGTAAACCAAGTTTCAAAGCCAATTATTGTAGCCATAGATCTTCCTTTATTGCATCTATAAGTGCAATATATTCATATGCTATGGTAGATAGAGCCATCACATGTTGAAGAGTAGCCTTTCAACTCACTACATTTCCTAAGACTTTAAAGGCATACTCAGTTTGTGACCTTTATCTATCATGGTCCCTAGCATAATCTACATCAATATACTATGAGTGCTTAAAAAGCACTAAAATTACCATGATTTAATGTAATTTAATTAATTAATTAGATTCATATTTGTATGATTTTATCATTTTTATATAAATATTATTTTTCAGAATCATAGGTATTTTTATTGTTTTTCAGGTATTTTTGTTCAAAAATAACTTAAAGTCATGAAGAAAAATAATGGAGGAAATACATCACAAATATATTGAGAAAAGAAATGAGAAAATGTCAAAAAGATGAAAAAAATTGGACAAAATATGTCAAAAGGCAAAAATTCCGCACTCAGTAGCCCATCCGTGCCAAGTCCAGTGTGCACCAGTGTGCGTAATTTCCCTTCACACTGAGTCCCACGTGCAGAAGCACACACAACAACACATCCATGCTGAATCCTGCGCACAACAGCCCATCTACACGGTGTTACGTGCATGCCAGCACACTCATCGCCAAGCCAGTCCCTTTTTTTCTTTTGGCAACATCACCATTTCTCTTCTCTATTTCCATTTTTTGTTTTGCTTCGTCCTCCAGCTGCCTATCTTTTTGGTATATATATATATTAACCCTTCCATTCCTACCCTTTTTTTCTAATTCATATATATATATATATATATGATGTTCCTATTTCTGTCCCCCCTTTTTTATATTTATATTTATGTTTTTGTTTATATAAATCTAAATTGAAATTTGATTTAGATAAATCTTCATTTAAATTTGAGAGTTTGTAGACAATATGCTTCTAAAATTTTGTATCTTCATTTTTTTTTCAAATCTGTAATAAAATTTAAATAATAATAATGAAGTCTAAAATCAATAAAAATAAATAAAATTAGATTAAAGTTAAAATTGGGAAGTAATAAATTATGTCAAATAAAATAAAAGACACCTATAAACAATATCAATTAGACCCCATAGAGAACTACCATCACTCACTAGACTATGATTTGAATTTAAATTTTTATCACTAATAACTTACTCTTTTTACATTTAAGATAGCAGGAAAAACAATCAAAAATTCAGAAATTTGTCAAGCAATAATTAAGCATTTACTTCAACATAAAGCTAAGTCTTTGAGTGTGTATTTGAAATAGTCAATTTAACTCCAAACCCCCAGCAAATGCAGATAAAAGTAGAACAACTGAAATCAAAAGAATTCTCTCAAAAATTAACTCTATAAGTCTAATTTTCAGAAATCCTCTCTACTAATGTAATCAAACACCAAAATAAGAGATCAAAAGGCCTTTAATTAGGATTGCAATGACAGGCCACAAGGTGAGGGATAAGAAAGAAATGGATATGGAAAATCAAAGCAAACTGAGAAAATACTTGGTAGAAAAAACAATAAAAAGAATATCCACAGGATTCATACCATAGCTCTTTCTCAACAATATGCGTATATTGATGACAAAATTGTTTCCATACTCAATAAGTGGAGTGCTCACTTTTTTACCTTTTTTTCACGTGTTTTCCTCGATACTCATAGTCTTTACTAATTTCAACCACTTTAACCCTTTTTTGATTCTTCCCTTTCACTTTATTTTTTTTCAAACTTTGATCAAATAGAGCAAACATAATGTGAATTATTTAACTTGAACAAACTTTCTTTTTAAATGAAAATTTTCACCAAAGTATTTTCTCAAAATTTAAGGTAAATTTATGATTTTTTGGGCTTAGAATGGGAATGGTTTATGTAGTTAAAATAAAAAAAGGCTTATGTAAAATAAGGCTCAAAGGGTTAACTATGGGAATACACCATGCAATAATAATTAGGATGATTGAGAAAGCTTTTTGGTTGTGACAAAAAATTACCTAGATAATTTCTCTAATATTTGGTATCAACTAGGATTTCACCTAAAGGATCTATCAACGGATTCTAGAGTAAAGCAAGATTGTACTTTACTAACCCAGTTAGTTCAACACCTTTTCTTCATAGGAAAGATGGAGTAGAGAAAAATTGACTATGTGCTCAATTATTTTCAAGCATAAAGATTTAAATCAAGGTACACATAAAAGTCTGCCTAACATAATAATAGATTTTGATATTTTTCTCTCAAAACAATCCTCAATCACAAATTTCAGAGTCATAGAAAATTCAATCATACTTAAATACATACTTGATACAAGAATCTAACAACTTAAGACTATAGAAGTCTAAACCCCAAAATTGAAACCAAACAATGTCCTCATTGTAATTTAAAAGTGAGACAGATTAAAGAAATAAAAGGAACTTTCCTGGTTTTTATGATGGGTCCACATTAGTTTGTAATTTTTAGCTCTTTATTCCTGCAAAATAAACCAGCATCAAAATCCAAATTATTCAAATAAATAGTAAAACATAAAATAAAATAAAAGAAAGTTTTATGGGATGCCTCCCATAAACACTTTCTTTATAGTATACAACCAAAATTTTCAATCATCATCAATTAGGATTTTGAAGAAGAGTAAATACACAATTCCTCTCTACTTGTTCTCCATAATAATGCTTCAATCTATGACCGAGAACTCTGAATATATGCCCTTCCTTGACCTTCAAGTCTATTGCTCCAAAAGTGGAAACTTTGTCAATTGTATAAGGACCTGTCCATCTTGATCGAAACTTACCTGGGAAGAGTTTTAGTCATGAATTGAAGAGCAAAACCTGCTATCCTGGAGCAAACTCACACCTAAGAATCTGTTTGGCATGCTACTTCTTTGTACATTCTTTATAGATCTTTGCATTTTCATACGCATTGTTTCGAAACTTATCTATCTTATTCAATTGAAGAAGTTGCTTTTCCCATACTACCCTCAAATTAAAATTAAACTTCTTTACAACCCAATAAGCTTTATGCTTCAACTCAAAAAGGAGATAAAGTTCTTTTCCAAACACTAATCGATAAGGAGACATCCTAATAGGTATTTTAAAAGCTGTATGGTATACCTATAAAGCATCATCAAGCTTCTTTGCCCAATTATTTCTATTGGTGTTGATCGTTTTCTCAAGGATATTCTTGATTTCTCAATTTGAAATTTTAGCTTGGCCATTATTTTGAGGATAGTAGACAAGTGCTATCTTGTGCTTCACACTATATTTAGAGAGAAGGCTTTCGAACAACTTGTTACAAAAATGGATCCCTTTATCATTAATAATAGCTCGTGGAGTGCTAAATCTTGTGAATATGTTCTTATATAGAAAATTGAGCACTACCTTTGCATCATTTGTTGTTGCAACAATTACCTTCACCCACTTTGACACATAATCAACTGGTAACAAGATATAAACAAAGCCAAAAGAGAGAGGAAATGGTCCCATAAAATAAACTTCCTAAACATCAAATAACTCAACCTCTAAGATATTTTTCAATGGTAGCTCCTAACATCTTGAAATATTTCCCATATGTTGGCACCAATCACAAGTTTTCATCAAAGTATAACTATCACGAAAAATAGAGAGCCAAAAGAAAACACTTTGAAGTTCCTTAGCTGCTATTTGTGTTACTCCAAAATGTGCTCCATATGATGAGGAATGACAATGATGGAGAATGACTTGCATCTCCTCTTCAGGCACAAATCTTCGGATGATTTGATCAAGGCATCTTTTGAAAAGTAAAGGCTCATCCTAAAAATAATTTTTCACATCATGCAAAAGCTTCTTACATTGATGGTAAGTAAGATATGGTGGTAATACCCTACAAGCTACTTTACAATATCAGCATACCAAGGAAGCTTGATCTCACATGCAAACAACTACTCATCAGGGTATGCTTTTTGGATCACTAAATCTAGTTTTACTTCCTCTTGCTCCAAATGAGATAGATGGTCAACAACTAAATTTTCACTTTCTTTCTTATCTCAAAATTCAAATCAAATTCTTAAAGAAGAAGGATCAAACGAATCAACCTAGGCTTAGCATCCTTCTTGCCAAACAAATAACAAAGTGCTGCATGATTAGTGAACACTATCACCTTTGTACCAATGAGGTAAGACCAAAATTTGTCACAAGAAATACCAAAGCAAGCATCTCTTTCTCAATTGTTGTATAATGCAATTGGGCTTCATTCAATGTTGGGCTTGTATAATATATGACCCTAAATAGTTTTTCTTGCTTTTGTCCTAACATTGCTTCAATTGCAAAGTCACTTGCATCACACATGATTTCAAAAGGTTGATTCCAATCTGGTGTAGTCATTGCTGATGCTAAAATTGGTTTCTCCTTGATTGTAATAAAGGCCTACAAACAAACATTATCAAAGTAAAATGCATAATGTTTTCAAGAAGATTACATAAAGGTTTAGAAATTTTAGAAAAATCCTTTATAAATCTTCTATAAAATAACGCATGTCCTAAAAAGCTTATGATTCCTTCCACATTCTTCGGAGGTGGTTGTTTTTCTGTGGTTGCAATTTTAGCTCGATCAACCTCAATTCCTTTAGGTGACACTCCATGGCCAAACATGATCCCTTCTTAAACCATGAAATTACACTTTTCCCAGTTTAGGACAAGATTTTTATCTTTACATCTTTGCAAAACAAGAGCTAAATTATGCAAACAATAATAAAAAGATATACAAAAATCAAAAAGTTGTCCATGAAAATTTTCATTATATCTTCCACCATATCAGAAAAAATAGCCATCATGCAACATTGGAATGTTGCTAGGGAAATGCATAATCCAAAGGGTATCCTCCTAAAAGTAAATGTTCTGTAGGGGCATGTGAATATAGTCCTCTCTTGATCTTTGGGAGTTATAGAAATCTGGTTATACCCTGAATAACCATCTAAGAAGCAATAATGGGGATATCTGACCAATCGATTAAAATTTTTATCAATGAATAAAAGTGGAAAATGATCCTTCCTTGTTTCTATGTTTAACTTGCAGTAATCCATACATACACGCCAAGCCGTGAATGTTCTAGTTGGAATAAACTCATTGTTTTCATTTTTCACCACCGTTATTCCACCCTTTTTTGGTACAACCTGCACTAGACTTACCCATGATCTATCTAAAATAGCATAAATAATTCTAGCATTGAAAAGCTTCAAAATTTCAACTCTCATAACTTCCTGCATTGCTGCATTTAATCTTCTTTGGGGCTCAATTGATGGTTTCTAAAGTTGCTTCATTAGAATCTTATGTATGAAAATGGATGGACTTATACCTTTTATATTTGAGATAGTCCATCCCAAGGCTGTTCTATGGTCCTTTAACACATGCATAAAATTTTCTCTTCTTCGAGTGTAAGTGATGCAACAATAATTATTGGAAATGTGTAACTATCACCCAAGAAAACATATTGAATATTATAGAATCGGTCTATAGAGTTGTAGTTTCTAGACTTTTTCTATAGAGATTACAGAATTTGTCTTTGCTACCATTAGCTCTTGCCTCCACTTCTTTGCTAAATGATGTAACCTGTTGCAATGTTTCCAAGGCAAATACATAGTGGAGAAATTCTTCACTAACAAAAGGTAAATCAGATTCATAAATAGTAGAGTTACTAAAATCATAAGCATGAGATGAAGTTGTGATAGATCGTTCTAGGTGATTGGCTGGCATATCCTTTTGGAAGGATTTTACTACACATTTCTCAATGACATCTACTTGAATGTAAGTGCTTGGATCTTCTGGAAATCCCATGGATTTATAGATGTTGAATGTAACCTTTTCCTTGTTCACTCTCAATGTTTAACTCACCTATTTGAACATCCACTAAAGCCCTTCCCATAGCCAAGAATGGTCGGCCAAGAATTAGTGGGACATCTTAGTCTTCATCCATATCTAACACCACTAAATTAATAGGAAAAATAAATTTATCCATCTTTACCAATAAATCTTCTATGATTCCACGTGGATATTTGATGGATCTGTCTACTAGTTGCAAAGAAATGGTTGTTTGTTTCATCTCTCCAAGTCCCAATTTCCCATAAATAGATAGTGGAATAAGATTAATGCTAGCACCAAGATCACTTAAAGCGTTATCAAAACATGAATTTCCAATAGTGCAAGGCAAAGTGAAACTCCTCGGATCTTTTAATTTTTGAGGTAATTTCTTTTGATGAATAACACTACATTCTTTAGATAGCTTCACTGTTTCGAACTCCTCCAACCTTCTCTTCTTGGACATGATGTCCTTTAGGAATTTGACATAATTGGGGATCTTTTCTAAGGCATCTACAAAGGGAGTATTTATGTGAATTTTCTTAAAGATATCCAAAAACTTAGAAAATTGATTATCTAATTTTTGGTTTGGAAAGCGTTGAGGATAAGGAAGTGGAATGGAGAGAATATGAGGATTTTCAGGAAATTAAATGATGGAGGCATGTTAGTCTCTCCTAGTGTATGATCAACAATCTCTTCTTATTCTACTTTATTATTGCTTTGGCCATTATTTGGAGTTGTAAGGGTGGACTTAGTTTCCTTTGATGCTGACCTTTCAATTTCTTTTCCACTCCTAAGTGTAATGGCCTTGCATTGTTCTTTTGGATTCACTTTTGTATTGCTAGGAAAAGTTACTCTTTCTTGAGCATTGATGGTCATGGCTAGTTGTTCAATTTTCACTTCAAGATTTTTCATAATGGCTCCTATATTGCTACAATAAGTCTCAATGTTATCCAACCATGAGTCACTCTTTTTAAACCTTACTTTGGTCTTCTCAGCAAAGGAAACCATGGTATTCTCAAGTGATATCTTTTTCTTTCCTTGTTGACTATTAAATCCAGGAAGAGGTTGTATCACATTCTTTGTGTTTCCATAAGAAAAATTCTCATGATTTTGAAGTCTTGGATGGTAGCAATTCTGTATAGAATTACCATGATAGTTGTAGTTTCGATTATTGATATATTGAACCTATTATTGAATTGCTTCATTCATCAGAACTATCATACTTGAATCTGCAACATATTTTTCACTTTGTGTTATTCTTTGGGTTATCAAGGCTAAAATTTGATGAGATAGAGAAACAACTTGAGCTGAAAAGGAAACAAACGACTCCAAATCATGAATCCTAGAAAATTTCTTAGCCATAGATCTTTCATTTGGCCATTGATAGTTTTTTGAGGCCATTTCTTCCAAAAGAGAAGTACCAACCTCATTTGCCTTTGACATCAAAGTCCCACCAGAAGTAGTATCAACTATGGTTCTAGTTTGCCCATTTAACCCATTATAGAACATTTGAACTTGTAACAAATATGGCAATCCATGTTGAGGGCAACACCAAATCATATCTTTATACATTTCCCATGCTTCATAGAGTGTCTCAAAATATTTTTGTCTAAATTGACCAATCTCACTCTAAAGTTGGGCTATTTTTACAAGTGAAAAGAATTTAGCAAGAAAATTTTCTACCATATCCTACTAACTAGTGATGCTTCTCGATTGTAGAGATTGTAGCTAACCTCTGACCTTGTCCCTCAATGAAAAAGAGACAATCTCAGTCTAATGGTGTCTTCAGTAACACCATTCATCATTATAGTATCATAAATCTCCAAGAACATTTCCAAATGAATATTGGGATCATCAAGTAGCGATCTATTAAATTGGGCTTGTTACACCACGTTGATCAATGTCGGTTTGAGCTCAAAATTATTGGAATTAATGATTTGGCATCTTACACATGAATAATTTCCATTCACAATTGGCCTTACATAATCCTTCAAGGTGCGTGGCTGTACATTCTATTCTCCTTCAGCCATGACTAGTACTTTCTTCTTTTTGTGATCTAAAAGTTCTTTCAATCTCCATTTCAAAAGGAATAATGTTTCAAGTTTTAGCACGATGCATCCAATGTTAAAAACACACCTAGAGAAAAATAATAAATAAATAAAAATATAAATGAAATAAATCTCTAGAAACGGTGCTAAAAACTTGATCGGTGCAAAACTAAAAGTACATAATATCGTAGTTTTATAATAAAGTGATAAGAAGAGTATCATCCTTAGGGATTAAGTACTTATTTTTAAAAAATACCAAAATTATACTAATCTCAATTTTATCTAGAAAAGTCATTAAGGTTGTTGTAATTAGAATTTAAAATAAAACCAGTTTAAAGAAAATGCGCAAAAGAAAAGAAAGATGTAGTTTTAAAATCAAATCAATAGGAAGAAAACTTCTAGGAAATCGATTTAACTTAATCCCTCATTATGCTTTACTCATCTAGCTAACCAAATTTAATTTTTTCTGTTTGTTAGCAATCTGCAAAAAACATCCAAAAGCCTCTTTCGATAGTCAATTAGAAATATTCTTGCTCATTAATTTACACAAGAGTATGTCATTTAATAATGCAAAAAAGTATTAAGACTAATGATTTTAATACTACACTGGTTAATACAAATATTTTGATCTTTATATTTACCTATATCAAAATATTCCAGATCTATCATAGAATTCCCTCTTTCGATAGTAAATTACAAGATTAAAATCATCTAATTAATGACAAGTTAATTAGAAGCAATAAATTCAGAATAAATCAGACAAACATAAAGAAAAATAATTCAAATCAACATAGAAAATCAAGTATACTTTGGAATTAGATTATATCTTTTTCCTAGAATAAAAAAAAATTAATCCATGATAAAAA
Organism: Hippophae gyantsensis; assembly: GCA_030763125.1. Lineage (NCBI taxonomy): Eukaryota > Viridiplantae > Streptophyta > Magnoliopsida > Rosales > Elaeagnaceae > Hippophae > Hippophae gyantsensis. The sequence continues at coordinate 48,540,957 of CM061031.1, read as the reverse complement.
TTAAATTTAACGTAAACGAATTCAATATAATTTTTCTTAGAAGAATTGAAAGGAAATTGAATCACAAAAATAATCTGCTTTTCTGTAAATCTGTTGCTTTGCTTCATTGTTTCCTCTTTCTTGCGTTTCTTTTCTTTTCTTTGATCTGCATAATCCTTTTTTTCCTCTGGTGGCAGCGTCGTTTCTCTTCTTTGTTTCCAGTTTTTATTCTTGTTTGTCCTATAGCCGCCTCTCTCTATGGTTTATATATATTAATCCTTTCGTTCATGTCCCTTTTTTCTTTATCTCATATATATACTTTTCCTATGCCCTTTTTGTATATTTATATTTATTATTTTGTTTTTATAAATTTAAATTTAAATTTGAGAGTTCTTTGATAATATGCTTCTAAAATTTTGGATGTTCATTTTCTTTAAATTTGTAATAAAATTTAAATAATAATAATGAAGTCTAAAATCAATAAAAATAAATAAAATTATATTAAAGTTAAAGTTGAGAAGTGATAACTTATGCAAGTTATCTATTCATATCTAGCAAAATAATTTGAGGTTATAAAATTATCAAACCTCTTGTACCATTTTTTAGGTGATTGCTTTAATCCATAGATGAATTTTTTGAGTAGGTACTAATAAGTGCTTGAAAAGCACTCATATTTCATGATTTATTGTGTTTAGTTGAAATAAATAGATTTGATCACAACATTTTTATATCATTATTTATGCAAATATATATGTTTGAATTCATGGCTATGTTTTGTTGTATTTTAGATGTTTTTAGCTTAAAAAAAAAATTTCAACATAAGAAGAAAAATACTTGGAGCACTTATTTTCACCTTAGGAGCTTAGAAGATTAAAACGTCTAAACCTTACATCAAGAACCAACTATTTTGTAAGGTTTACAAGATACAATTCAAGAAAACTGAAGCCTACCATGGTGAAGAAATTAGTGTGCACCACAGGATGAATTACTAGGCACATTGAGTTTTCGATGTTGCAGCGTGAAATATGTGGTGCCGAGACAAGATCATCTTAGGTTGAATTTTGATGGAAGCCTTATGTACATACTTTACCTATAAATAGCTACTTAAGGTTTAGGTTTCAATATAGCATATATTTTTCTTCCATCCTCAATTTATATTTCTTAGGTTTTAGTTCTTATTTAATCATAATTTAAATTAGATAAGAATAAATAAAAGGCAATATTAGGGAGTTTTTTTATATCAAGAGAGAACAAAAGATTATTGAAAATTGAAGACCACTTTGATGATCAAGATCACAACTATGGAGTGGGACACATCATCTATCCATTATTGGTATTGGGATATGCTTTGTATTTTTTTATTTTCACATTAATCTTTTTATATTTCTTGAATGAATGCTGATTTTAATCCACTGATCATGAAATTTATTTTAAGCATTCTGGTTGATTATTAAAATATTAATTTAGCTTTGTTACCATGTTTGTGTAGATTATTTAGGTGAACATTTTTAATATTAACTAAATTGAGATTATTCTTTATTCAATATTCGTTACAAAATTTATTTATGATTAATTTATTGACAATTTATTATTCATGATAGATTTAAAATATAAAATTAGGTTTCAGATACATCATATAGATCAAATTTGGACAGCTTGAATATGAGTTTAAATTGGTAACCCAATCGAAGACATTGAATTAATAGGTTTGCTATTTCCATAGACATTATGCATAATAATCTATCAATTAATGATCGCATTCGAAGGCATTAATTGATTTGATTACCAAAGAAAAATGATCCCAACCGAATGCATATTTTATACTAAAAAGGAAAAATCAATAATATGAATTTATACTTAACTAACCTAAATATTCTACATAAGAATGATTAACTAGCTTAATGTTCCCATTGATTTGAAATTATATATCTGCCTTGAATTTGTTTGAGTCAAATCTTTGTTTAGTTATTTTTAGTTTTTTAGTTATTAGTTTAGATATTTCAAAACTTAATCATTATGATAGAATGTTTAGGTTTTGTTTTCATATTCATTTATGTTTTTAAGGGATTTGAATAATTTTCTAAAACCATGTCATTCCTCTTAAGACCAACCTTTGGAGTATACTTATTGCTTATTTTAAGTGATTCATGCCTTTGTGAGCTATTTTATAAATATAAAATTTGTGCCTAAGGTACACTTGATTTTCCTTTCCTTTCTATATCTAGTTGTCACATTATAATCCTTTTCTCTAAATCACCATGGAGAAAAGTTGTTTTGACATCCATTTGTTCATGGTACATTTCATAATGAACAACAATAGCTAAAAGCAAACTAATTAAAAAGTACCTTACAAATGGACATAATATTTCATTGTAATCAACACCCTCCACTCGAGAATAGCCCTAAGCTATTAGTCTTGCTTTGTATTTAATAGGTTTAGCTTTCTCAATACCTTCTTTTAGTTTGAATAACCACTTACACCGTACTAATTTTACATCCAGTGATTTGGGAACCAATACCCATGTGTCATTTTTCATGAATGATTGATACTCTTCATCCATTGCATTTTTATACTTAATCGCATCCTTAGAAACTAAAGCCTCTTTATATGTTGTTGTTTCATTATAGTATGCCTCAATTTCACCTATCAAGGGATAGTAAATTATATCAACATCACCATATCTCACAGGTCTTAGTGTTTCTTTCCTTACTCTGTCTCTTTTCAATTGGTAATCACTTAAGGAGTTTTCATCTTAGATAAATGTCTCATTTAAATATTCCATAAGAGAATCTAATTCAAGATGACTTACTCATCATGAATATGTGTAGTTTCAGCTGAGGGTTGACTTGACATCAAATTGTCATTATGATTAGAAAATTCATCTTAATCAGTCATCTCCACCTCAATTTGATGACACATTCATATCAGATGCTTGTATTTTTTTGTTTAGATATTGTAAAATTATCATAGTTCCAACCTCATTAAAAATCACATCATTACTCAATTTGCATTGAATGTTAGGATTCTTACATCTGATAAAGTACCATACACTTATTTTATTGCTTAAATTGAATAAATTAAGTAGAAATTGAAAGAGTATTCCTATCTCATTCATGCATGACTTCCCAAAAAAAGATATACATGGGGTTCTCTAAAACCAATACAAAGAAAGCCAAAATTAGCCACTCAACAAAATCCTATAAAAATGTAAATGGGTCCACTTTCTTAAAAAAATAAGCTAGTATAAAAAAATGACTTATGTAAGGATTATAAGTGTTGTCTATTTTCGTGGACAAAATATTTTCATTTAAATTTATTTTTAAGCTTGCTATTAAGTCTATCAAGAAAAATAAAAAAAATATCAAAATTTCATATAGTCGTACTTCAGATATATCTGTTATAACTATAACACAGGATTGCATGCATACATTTAATAGCTTGTAAATCTAGAATTATTTTGACTGTTGAAATATTTTTGCTAAAATATAGAATAAGACATATGTTAAAATATTATATAAGATATATCATAAATTATAAGCTAAACTTTAGCTTAAAACATAGCATAAAATATATTTTAAAAGAACTATTCTTTAAATAGGAGTTTTCTTAATTAGTGAGTATTACTATTCCTATTTGTAATACAAAAGATATTTATTAATTACATAGGATTCTTCTAAATTAGTGAGTATTACTAATCTTTTATGTAATAGAAAATATATTTATCAATTATATAAGATTAAGGATTTTAATTTTTCCTATAAATAAAACCCATTGCTCATTGTTTTAATTAACCATACAAGAGCATTATTCTCTTCTTCTTAATCTCTATCTTGCTTTGCAAATATAAGATCATATTTCTTTAGGCTTCTTTATTTAGTTAATCTATCAAATATTGGTGGTTATGTTGGATTGATTAATAAGCCTAATTAGTTTATGATATTTTGATAATATGTTCTTCCTCTTTAGTTTTGTCCTTGAATTGTTAGATATAGTAATTGTATTTTTTATAACATAATTATTTGATTTGATTATTAATCTTTAAAAAAGATATTTTTATTGAACTTGTGCTTAATCTTTTTGGTCTAGGATTTTCTAGTTGTTTTATTTAAGTTACATATGTTTTGAATCATCTAGTTAGGATTATTCATTATTAAATCCATTCTAGAACACACTCGGAAACTTGTGTTTTTTGTGCTAACCCTTTCGTAGTTGATTCATAAATGTATTTGATTCGAAGGAATCTTATTAGAATGTTGGTCTGGAAACCGCTCATGCAAATATTGGAAATTGTGAAAACATAGCAGTGGCTCGTAAGTAGCATAAATTAGAGCAATATCCTAGGTAGGGTAACTTAAGACCGAGTTTGTACTTGAACACTTGTTTTTCATAGTGAAATTTAGGTAGTCTAGTGGATAGATGGTTTTCCTCTTTGGTCATAGTTGGGGGCCTAGGGTGTTTCCACCTAAAAATATCGTGTGCTATTCTTTTATTTCCACACTATATTATTACACGTGATTGCATACCTAGCTGCTTTCTTTATGTTATTAAATTATAAATTGATAAAAATTAAAAATAACATATTCACCCCCTTCTAGGTTAATCAAGTATGTATTTTATAAACTTTCAAATAGTATAAACTAAAATACTGTGACCCAAAAGTCCTTCAAAGTTGTAAGAAACAACTATTATAAAAGAAAGATATGAAATAAACCTTCTTGATGCCATTGAATTTTCATTCATCTCTAAGACATATACTTGATATTTTTATTTGATGATTTTAATTGATGGATGGAAATAGTATGTGATTTCTTTATAAATCTTTTCCTTTGATTTCTTTCATGAGAACAATGTTACACACTATTTTGAGCTTTTTCTTCTTTCAACATATGCGAACTCTTTAGTTCATTTCTTTACATAATCTCTATTGGTGTATAAATTTGATTGAGTGTATGAACTAATAGGATTAGTGTAATATTGAGAGTATGACTTGTAAGAATTAAATTCAAAGCGAATTTAGATACCTAACACTGAAATTGGGTAAATGAATATTGATATATTTGTAATACAGAATATGAATTTGTGATTTTCAACATGTTTTTACAATATAACTATGATTCTTTGAGATGTTAATTTAACTTAAGCTTTGGATTTTAATTATGAATTTAATTTAACTTAAGCTTTGGATTTTAATTATGAACTTGAAAGATACTAATAGCATGAGAACTTTTATATTTTGTTCTACTTTGTTATTTGTTATTTGTTATTTTTTGTTTTTACTTTGTTATTTGTTATTTATTTATTTATTTTAAATTTTTTATTAAGTTTGAAGTTTGTAGGTATCATCACTGACATCCTTCACAAGACTTAAATCTATCTATTAGTTTAGCTTAGGGGTTTAAAGGCTTGTTGCACATGCTAAATGCAACCGTGTTAATCTAAATAAGTTATTTAGGATAGTTTAATTAATTAATTTACTTTTTATTTTTAGTTTTTTGCTTTCCTTACTAAGAGACTGGTAAGAAGCTGATTGAGGGTTGTGATGAGTACTTGAAAAACACTCAATATTATGTGATTTATTTGCACTTTATGTCAAAAATAGATTTGTATTTGCATAATTTTATCATTATTTTAACAAATCCATATCTTCGTAATCATGGACATATTTTATTATTTTTTAGGTATATCTAGCTTCAAAATAATTCAAATTGAAAACAATTGAATAATTGTATCTAAAAACACTTAGTTGTGACCAAGAGGAATAAAAGAATAATATACGTAAACCTTACATATGTACCAACCAAATATAAGGGGTGAAATACAAAGAAATTTGGAGATAATCAAAACAATGTGGACCGTGGTGGTGGAATTTGTGTGCCGTAGCAAAAGCTTCTTGGATAATAATTTCATAAATACCAAAATCCATGCATTCTGCAACATGGATACAAGAGTACCATGGCACACGATTAAAGTTCCCACACAATTCGCTATTTTCACCCATTTTCTCAGCCACTCTTCACCTATAAATAAGTGCCTCACCTCTCTTACAAAACACACCAATTGGGTTTATATTTTATTAACCTAATTAATTCTACCAAACAAAGTCAATTAGTTAAATATACCATTATTTCTCCATTGATTAATTAATTGCATATTTGCCTATAACCTGTGTAAACCAATCTATCATTTGTCTTTTATTATTTAATGTTATTAGTTTAGACCTTTTTCAAATCCAAACTATTGTGACAAAATGTTTAAGTTTATTATTCATTTTTAAGAGTTTTGTTGAATTATTTAAAAACATGTAATTCTTTTTTAGACCGACATTGGAAATATACTTATTGCTTTTTATAAAGTAATTCGTTCATTTGCGAGCTATTTATCAAATAAAAAATTTGGGCATCAGTTAGTTTATCACCAAATAATAATCCTTTTTTTTTCAAATTTCACAAGTCTTTTTTCACTTATGTGCCCTAGTCAATTGTGACATAGCGTGGTTTTATCATCAAATATTGTTTTTACAACACTTTTATTTCCATGCTGAAAATGACCTTGCAATACATGTGGGCCATTTTTCCTTACAAATTTTAGAAGCAGCAGTGAACTCTTACACATACCTCACATATGTCTAGATTATTTTTGAGCCATCATATAATTTTAGTTTATCTTGCCAGTGCCCTTAACCTACATTCAAAATCATCCCTCAACAACACACGCCCACCATCAAGCTCTCTTAGTTAATTAAAGCATTGTTTCTTGGGGCATATATGGAAGTAACAACCAATATCCATTCCTTCTTTGATTTTGATGGTTGAAATTGACAATACATTTTGACTATCACTTGAATCACTAACCCATTAGGGATGGGCATGGGACGGGCAGGGACGGTTTTTGATATAACTGTCCCCGAACCGAATTATAAAACCTATAATCAAAACTGCCCGAAAACTGTTACGGTTCGGGGACGATTTTTTACCCGCGAGTAACGGTTCGGGACGGTTATGAAAAAAACCCCGAAAAAAACCAAAATATATATATAATTTAATTTATTAAATATATGTAATTAATTTTTTATTTATAATTTAATATATAATTTAATTAATTAAATATAATTAATTTCGGGTACAGGTGGGTACGGTTTTTGGTATAACCGTAACCGTTGTTTCATATTCGGTTTTTACCCGAAATCGTCCCCATCCCCAAAATTTACCGGTTAAAAACCGAACCGCCGGTTCGGATAACCACGGATAACTGAACCCGCAGTTTTATTTCCCATCCCTACTAACCACATCAAATTCACCATCACTAGTGTTATCCAATCCTCTCTAGAGAATTGGACAATCCTTTTTATAGTGTCCCTCTTGTTGACATGCCTAACATTTAACATCCTTTTTTCTTGATTTTGATTGAGACTTACCCTTGTTTAGAAACCATTCTCTTTTATTTGATCTGCCTCTGGTGATCAAAGATTCTCATTCCTACTATCTTTCCTATCTGATTTCCCCATTTCTTTCTATTCTTGCTCCAAATTAGAGTCTTTGGTTCTTAAGGAAGAAACAAAAACATCAAACTTGATACTCTTTCTATCATATTAAAGAGCATTCTCCAATTTCCTAAAAATTTCAGGGACTAAATTTAAAAGAAATATAGGTTGGTTTTCATATGATAGTTCTTAACCTGAATTTGCAATTTGATCATCATTTTCTTTAATTCATCAAAATTCTTGTGAAATCTGTGTTAAAATATGATAAAAAACTAATTAACAATTGAAAAGCTAAATAAAGTTTTAATGGTTTACAATAACGAAAACCTAGCTGCCCACATCTACCACTTCTATCATCGTGGTGAGGCTCAGAGAACAAATCAAAAATAGAAAAAAAATTCCTTGAAAAATAGGGATTATTCACAGTATTGCTAAGACTAAATCAAAAACTAAATGAAACCTAACTTTAAAATTCTCCCTTAAACTACATTGTAAAAGATATCAGTTTATACAAGTAACTGAAAACACCTTTATCAACTCATGCATCCTTGAAAAGGTATCAAGATTTAGTAGCTTGGTCATGATATCTATAACCTGCTCTTAACTAGGACAATGAATCAGTTCCACCACTCCTTACTTTGTGAGCTCATGAAGAAAGTGAAAACGCACATCAATGTGCTTGCTGCGACCGTGCATCATAGGATTCTTAGAAAGCTTAATTGCTAAATTATTGTCATAGTTCACTCTTGTTGGACCCTTCTAAGTATGTGTAATCACCTCTAAGATCCTTCTTGACCATACATCTTGACAAGCGTAATAGGTTCTTGTAATGAATTCTACCTAAGTAGTGGACAAAGTGACCATTGGTTACTTCTTAGAGAACCATGATATAACACCTGATCTTAACATGAATAATTAATGAGACATGCTCTTCCTATCATCAAGATCTTTAGCATAGTCACTATATGTGTAGGAAATTAGTTCCATATTTCCTACCTTCCTGTAGAATACTTCAAAATCCAAAGTTCCCTTTAAATATCTTAACACCCTTTTTGCAGCTGCCAAATGAATTTTAGTAAGTGATTTCATGTACCTACTAATGAGATTCCCCAGGAACATAACATCAGGTCGAGTAGCAGTCAAATACATAAGACTCCCTACAATTTGTTTATATAATGTGCTGTCCACCTTCACTCCTTGTTCATTCTTCATAAGTTTGAAGCTAGCAACAATTGGTTGTAAACCAAATTGTAGTCACCCATTTCAAAACTTTCCAGTACTCCTGATCATATTTTCTTTGACCAATAAAAATCCCTTTGGATCCTTGTACTACCTCAATACCTAGAAAATTCCTCATTTTGCCAAGATCTATCATCTCAAACTCATCCATCATAGATTTCTTAAATTTAACAAACATTAACTCATCATTTCCAATAAACTCAAGATTATCCACAAAAGGCAGATTATGAGAATTTTTCCTTCAAAAAATACCTTGGTGAATATAGTATGTTCATAAGGACACTTTTGGAAACCTTCATTCACGAATTAGCTTTCTATGCAACTATACTAGGCTCGAGGTGTCTGTTTAAGTCCATAAAAGGCTTTCTTAAGCTTGTACACATAGTGTTCTTCTCCCTTAGTAACATAGAATAACAGCTGCTCTATAAACACATCCTCACTTAGCTCACCATGTAAGAAAGCTGATTTCATATCCAATTGGTAGAGAGGCCACTTTTTTTGGGTAACAAGAGAGATTACCACTCGAATGGTGTGTAATTGAGCTACAGATGCAAAAACCTTAGCATAGTCCACCTCATGTTGCTGATTGTACCCCTTTGCAAGTAGCATGACCTTGTACTTTTCAACCTCTCCATTCTCATTTAACTTTGTTTTGTAGACCCACTTCACCCCAATCCTTTTTCCTTCTCTAGGCAGGTATATTAATTCTCAAGTATCATTTCTTTCAATATCTTTTATTTCTGACTCCATGGATTTCCTCCATTTAGCACTCTTTACTACATCAGTATACAACAGTGGATCACTATCTACAAACATAGCCAAATGAGCTACATCTTCCTCATAGGAAAGACCCTCTTCACTGATATAATTTCTCATCCATATTGATGGTTTTCTAGTTCCTCTTTCATTAGAGCCATTTGAGCTTTTTTTAGGAGTCATATGGAACATCATGTTACATTCCCTCTACTGAAGTTTTAAACCATTGTAGCTTAGGTGTCCATAATGATAATGCCAGAGTCGAGCTGGATCTTCTGTAAATATATTGAAGCATATTTTCTTTGTAGGTTGCATTTTCACAGGTCTAATTTGTCCTATCATAACAAACATTCTTTTTTGGAAATTTGAATGTCCATGATAAGTCCATTCTCAAGATGAAACAACTTACATGTTCCACGTTTGACGATAATGTCTATTCCCTTCTCCTATAATTGGCCAATGCTCAACAAATTGTTCTTAGGGTCTAGGATATAGAATACCCTAGTCACAACTTGTGTGAAACCATTTACCATCATTTGTATGCTCTATTTACCCATTAAAGCCATTTGAGAGCTGTTTCCCAATTTCACTAATTCCTTGAAGTTTTAATCAAGATTAGAGAACAAATCCTTCTTACAACACACATGATTGCTGAATCTTGAGTCAAGAAACCATGTTTCTTCATTGCTTGGTTTCTACATATCTATTTAGGCCATCAGTAAGAATTCTTCACTGGTTTATGCATAATTGGCCCTTGTCTATTTCTCCTTCTTTGGGCATTCGTACTAAAAATGTCCAAGATCATGATAGTCATAACATTCAACATAGGACTTATCGAAGGTTAATCTACCTCGTTCTCCTCTTCCCTATCCTATATAGCCTCCATGGCCCGTCTCTATTCTCTAGATTGATCATTATGAACAACCTTTAGTGCTTGCTCCTCTACAACATGTCCATTCATGTTGTGTTCATAGATAAGTAGGCTATTTTATAGCTCATCAATAGACATGATGTCTAAATCATATGATTCCTTAATGGTGCATTTATATCCCTTCTTCTTATCTATATCAATTGAACTATGTAGAGTTGCATTTTCTACAACTGTTACAATTCTACTATTAAAGAACTTATTTTTAGTTGGATCCCAAAGTCTATACCCTTTGATCTCACCTAGATACCCCAAGAAATGACACTTACTAGCTCTTGGCTTTATATTCCCTTCATTGATATGAGAAAAAGCTAAGTAGCTAAACACTATTAGGTTGCTATAATCTATAGGTTTTCTCACCCATATCTCTTCTGGTGTTTTGAAATTCAGTGATTGATGGTCATATTTTTATTAGGTGTTTTGTTGTTTGAATAGCCTCCCATCAAAATCTCTTAGAGAGCTTTGAGTTTGATAACATACATCTAACTTTATCTAATATAATTCTATTCATATGCTCCACTAGTCCATTTTATTGATATGTTTCCAAGTATTGTTTTGTGTCTTTGAATTCCACATTTCTCACATAGTTTATCAAACTTAGACTTGCAAATCTAGTATATTGTTTGTTCTAAAATTTTTAATCTTCCTACTTGTTTGATTTTCAACTAGTAATTTCCATGCCTTAAACTTTCAAAGGTTTCATCTTTGCTCTTAAATATGAAGATCCATACCTTTATAGAGAAATCATCCCTAATTCTAAGATAATACCTACTTCTACTATATGAGGCAATAAGTGAGTGTCTTCAAATATCTGCATGAAGGTAGTCTAGAATTCCCTTTATGGTATGCTTTCTTGTGCCAAATTTTACTCTAGTTTTCTTCCCAAAAATATAGTGTTCACCAATCCTTAAAGTAGCTATCCAATTTCATTAAAAAATATTAACGGCTCCTAAAGAGATGAGATTTCTTCTTAGTTGTGGCACATACCTGACCTCTATCAATGTCTTCTTTGTCCCATTCGACAATATTAGTCTCACATCCCTAATTCCTATAATCTTGCATTTGAAATTGTTTCTTGAAAGAACTCTTCCAACTTCAATCTCAATTAGTTTATAAAACCAACTCTTATTTGGACACATATGAAAGGTACACCTTGAGTTCATCACCCATCCATTTTTAAATTTTTTTGTGCTAACTACCAATACATCTAAACTATCATATTCTTCTATAGTCATCATAGTTACATGTATTGTATTACCAATCTCATCTGAATCGTAACTTTTGCCCTTCCTATTTGGACAGTCACATTTGAAATTCCTCTCCTTGTGACATATGAAACATCTGAGAGACTTCTTATTCTTGGATTTGGATCTTTATTGTTTTCTATTATTAGAGTTATTATTTCTTTTATCAGTTTTTCCTCTCACATAGAGCCTTTCACTCAACTTAGCCTCATTCTTCCACTTCTTGTGCTCAAGTTCCCAATACTTTAAAGATAAGATTACAAAGTCGAGAATTAAATCTTCCCTGCCATACTTGATGGCAATTTTCAACTGACTATAAGATTTAGGTAATTCATTTAGAAGGATGATTACTTAATATTCCTCATCTAATTCCTTATCAAGGTTTGCAAGTTGAGCATTGATCATCTTAAACTGATCAATACTGAAATCCAGGATCTTTTTTTGGTCCATCTTGAAATAAAATAATATTTCTTTCAAGAAAATCTTATTCAAAAGAGTCTTATGGTCTTATAGCTTTACAAACCTTGCCTAAATTTCTTTTGTAGTTTAGTGTTCCTGAACTTGCCATAGAATATTATCAACTAGATATAACTTGATACAACTCCATGCCTTTTCATCTTTGTCTTCTTCACTTCCTCTTTTACATCAACTACAAAATCTTCATCCAAGGTTATGTCTACTTCTTCTTGAATCAAGATATTCTTCATTTTTTTCCATAGTGAGAAGTCATTTGATCTATCAAATTTGTCAATTTTTTATTTCATTATTTCCATCTCTATAAGCTTCACAACCCTTACAGCCTAGATATCAACTTCCCTCTCAAATTACCCTAGATCTTGGCTTCAAGATACATCCAAGTATTCTGTATCTTCTTGGTAAAGAAGATGGATCTAATATTACAATTGTTGAGAATTAACTAAGAAACTATCTTGCATAAATAACACACAAATAATGCTTCTAGATCGAAGACATATACTCAAGCATGAGATTTCAAGAATTCACAAACAACACCAAGTTTTAAAGTGGTTCTCTTCTATGGTGTGTGAAGCTTAGATCCACTTCGAACCAACAAGTTCCAATCCACCTTTATAAGAACATCAATCATAAAACAATGGTAGCTTATTCCTCTTCTAGTACAAGGCATACAAGTCTATCTCCCTTGTTACAAGCACTATATACAAGAGCCTTTTTAGAAGCCACTTACATAAGCCACACAATCTCTATACAAGAAATTTTACAAGATTATTTTACATGTGATAAAATTGTACAATTCAAGGCAGCTAACTATGTATATATATTGGACATAATCTATCTCAATATATCCTCAAAACACTTTATCATATACCCCACTTGTAACCACTAGCACATGATAAATTTTTCTACAAGTCATGAACTCCCTTACATACCTATCATACTTTGTGTGTAAACCTTACAGAGCCATTATAACTAACTCACCCTATTTGATATCATTTTCATAAGGGTGATTTTAGGCATGTTTGTTATGTTGGTTTTTATTTTATTCTAAATTTATATATAGATTTTTATTTTATTTTATTCTAAATTTTCTCAAAAATATTAGAATATAATATAAAAAAACTACAAAATTGGGTTTACAACCCTTTTTTGATAAGTAAATAAATTTTGCGAGAAATTATCTCAAGTAAGTCAATTTATTTTTGTTGTTATAATTTTTAAAAAGTGTTAGGTTTGTAATTTTATCTTTTTTAATAGTACATTATAATTATAAAATAAATATAGAGCCATAGTACAAAGAAGATCAATGTCTAAATTATCAAATACATCAAAGTTTTAATTGAGAAGTCAAGATTGGTGAGTGGTTATGCTATATCATATATTAGAGAATAATGTTAAGCCTTCTTTATTTTCTTTATATTTTTCTTTGTTTAGTGCTTGGTTGAATAAATTTTCACAACGAATTTTTAAAAAACATGAAACCAAGATGTATATATGTAATTTTTGAAAGACAAAACCTAAAGTCTTTCTCATATGACCCTTTATTTATGGTAAAACCCATTTGTGCACTACATTCATTATGATCAGCATCATAGATAGGATTTAGAGCTCAAACAAAGAACAACAACCTCACTCAACTAGAGGTTTTTCATCTGCATCTTCCCTATCTTCTAAATCCTTGATTAGATCTTCCATAAAAAGTGAGCTCAAGATGAAACAACAACCTAAATAGGCTCTTTGATATAGACCAAACTAAAAAAAATGAAAATAATAATAATAGTTGAATCTTATAGAAAAGAAGGATCTAAATAACTAAAATCTAAAATATGAACATACTAAAAAGCTCACATGCATAACTATGAAAATATCTAAACACTTAGATGAATGGATGTTGATTCAAGTAAGTATATTTTATAAGCAAAGGTTTCACAACTTGTTGAAAAACTTACATTTTATTTTTGCTAAATCATGACTTTATGAAAGTAGAGTCATCAGGGCAATATTTTACTTAATATTTGCTCATTTTATTGAATAAGTAGTATTTTTATGGGTAAAAATATTAAAATATAAACTTTTTAGTGAAAAGGGGCAAAAATATAGTTTTTAGAATTTTTGGGATTTTTTTAGAATGTTTATGGATTTTTAACACAGTACTCACAAACAGCCACATGGATACCACTTAAGTAGGGGAGCTGATGAAGCAAGCCACATGGACGCCATGCAAACAAAGCAGACAAATCACATAAAGCCGCTTGTAAAGAGTGATATAGTGTTTTGATAGGTGTCATCATGTGCTCAAGCCATAATCAATGCTCACGCCACATGCAATCATGCGACTCGTCCACTACTTACAACTATGTGCCATGCCATCTATAATAACGAATCATAGATCATCGTATTTTTCTAACTCAATAAGTATTGACCGATACAAGTCCTCCCAGTCACGTGTAACGCTCTAATTTTCCCACTAACTTTTGTATGCCACGTCTTCTATTCACCAGAGTTGTTAATTTTGCTTGTTTTAATCTCAACCCCGGATCTGAAGCAAATATGATGGTATAGATTCCATCATAGCTATATTTAACCCCATAATTGTCCCATAAATCCAAATGAGCCAAAATTAACATAATTTTTGGAGCTAAGAAGAAAGGAAAATACAAAAAAAATTAAAAAGGAGATATAATTTTGGTAGAGATTCAAGAGGAGATTGGTAATACAATTCAAGAGATTGATTTTATTTCTTCTTTTACTCTTTTCATTATCAATGTTTTGTCTTTCTTTATGAAAAATATGAGCTTTATGGTTACAATTATGTTTAGTTAATTTATTAATCTAGGAATCTTATGAATCCAATTTTTACCATATGATGATCTAAATGTTTACCCCAATTATAATATAATATAATTTAATTTGATCTTATTTTTATGCTATTAATATAATTTCTCGTCATAGATATATGATTCTTAAGTATGTGATTCATAACTAATGAACTTAATGAGTAGAATGCAATTTAATTGATATGGGAGTATAATTAATTTAATTAGTATATGGTGTGTAGTTTACTTGAGAGAGAAATATATGATAGGTTAGATTTAATTAATCATATAATTAATTGATAATTATATTGAGATATTTCAATGATTCACATGTTTAGAAAATTGGAGAATTAAGTATTCATAAATATTTTCTCATAAATCTTCTTAGTTTCCGAAAATTAATTTAATTAATTATTGTTATTGATTTTTAATTATTTTAATTTTGTTTTCTTAAAATATAAAAGTACAAAAAAATTGATTTTTACTTTTTAGTTTTAAAAATTAGTTTTTAATAACATAATCTCACTAGCAATGATGTTTTCTTATTATTATATTACTTGTTGTGATACGTATACTTACGTATAAATTGCACACAATTCGTATGTCGGTAAAATTTTTGGTGTCGTTGCCACGGATTAGAAACAATAGAAATTAATTTTTTATTTTAATTATTTTTATTTATTTATTTTTCATAATTTTAATTTATTTAGTTATTTATTTATTTTAGTTAATTTCCTATAGTTATTTTCTTTTATTTAATCTTTTAACTTTTATTTATTTTTACTTTAGACATCTCCTTTAGTGTTATTAAAAACATAGTTGAGTCTATTGTACGAGCAAAGTTTGTAAGAGAGAAATTTTACGTTTAGATCTTGAAATCGAGCATACTTTGAGGTTAATAAGAAAACAACAAATTGTCACCCATGTTGAAGAAATGGTTAATCAAATAGAAATAAAAAATAATGAGCTAAATTTGAACAACCATATACCTTTAATGAATGATAGGGATAGATCTATGAATGAATATGTAAGACATATGTTGGAAGGGTTGAATCCAAGTATCACAAGGCCAAACATTCAAGCTAATCAGCTTGAACTAAAGTCATTGTTGTTTCAAATGCTACAAACACTTGGACAATTTAGCGGATTACCAACAAAAGATCCTCATCTACATCTCATATTGTTTATTGAAGTTGTAAATTTATTTAAATTCAGTGGTGTGATTGAGGAGGTATTTAGGCTTAAATTATTCTCTTACTCTTTGTAAGAGCGTGCTCGAGCTTGGCTAAACTCTTTACCACCTGATTCCATTATAACTTGGAATGATTTGGCGGAGAAATCGTTGATAAAATATTTCCCACTAATAAAGAATGGAAGACTTAGGAATGACATTACCTCCTATCAACAATGTGAAGGGGAATCTTTATACGAAGCATGGGAAATATTCAAAGAATTACTAAGGAAGTGTCATCACCATGGTATCCCTCATTGGATCCAAATGAAGACTTTCTATAGTGGTCTTAATGATTAAAAAAGAATCATTGTTTATGCATATGCTAATGGAGCTTTGCTAGCCAAATCATACAACTAAGCTTATGATTTACTTAAGCAAATGGCTAGCAATAATTATCAATGGCCAATGGACAAAATGAAAGCCACAAGAAGAGTGGCTCGAGTGCATAAGGTAAATGATATTATGACACTTATAGCTCAAGTGTCATCTTTGGTGAATCTTTTGAAGGCTCAAAACTCGCGAGCAAGTGTAAACAAAGTTCAAGATTTAGGGGTGTCTTGTGTATTTTATTGGGAGATTATTTTTTTGATAATTATCCAAATATCACTGAATTAGCATTCTATGTGGGTAATATGAATCGAAACAAAAATCCTTACTTAAATACATATAACCCAGGATGGAGATAACATCCAAATTTCTCTTGGAGTAATAACAACAATAAAGATGGTAATCAATTCAATCGTTAATCATTTCTATCACCTAGATTTCAACAACCACAACAATCACAAGTCCTAGGGAAGAAGCCATCTATTGAGAACAATAAAAATGTGTTAATAGGGATGATAAAAGATTTCATGCAATTAGTAAATACAAAAGTGTCCACTCAAGAGGCTTCAATTCAGAATTTAGAGAACCAAATGGGGCAACTTACCTAGGATTTAAGCCAAAGGCCATAAGGTAACCTTCAAAATGATACAATTGTAAACCCAAGAGGAGAAGGTAAGGAGAACTGCAATGACATAGCCTTAAGGAATGGAAGAAATCTAGAAGAGAAAGATGAGACTAAAAAGGATAAGAAGGAACCATAAACTAACAAGGATGATGAGGAATTAGTAGATAAAGAGAGTAATGGAATGAAAATAATTCAGCCAAAGAAAAAAGCAAAATGATCTCTATACACCCACTATTCCTTTCTCTCAAACATTGTAAAAGAAAAACTCATATATGCAATTTTCAAAATTCTTGGAAGTCTTCAAGAAGTTGCACATAAACATATTGATGAGTGCTCAAAAAGCACTAAAATTACCATGATTTTATGCACATTAATTGATTAAAAATATATATATTTATATGATTTTATTATATATTTACATAAATTTATCTTTTCGGAATCCCGAGTATTTTTATTGTTTTTCAGGTATTTTCGCTTAAAAATGTAACTTAAAGACTCAAAAAGGAATACTGCAGGGAATACATCACAAATATATTCATAAAATATATGAGGAAAAGTCAACAAATATGAAAAAATTGGAAAAATGGGTCAAAAATGTCAAAAAGGAGAAAATCACGCACGTAGCCGCCCAACCGCGCCGGCCAACGCGCGTAGCGTGCCCAGTCGCGCCGAATAGCCGCGCACAGCAAGCCCATTCCACGCGCACCCACTCCCATCAACGCTCAGTCCCACGTGCCGTACTTTCCTGTCCATGCGTGCCCCTGCTCTCGTTTGCGCGTACCTGCGTCCAGTCTGCGCAATCCGCTGCGCAACTGCGCGCACTGCTGCACCCATTTGCCCCATTTGCGTGTGTTGTTGCGCCCACATCAGCATGGCATCATCATTCACTACTCCGTGTTTTCTCAAATTTTCATAATTTTTTCACCCACTTTTTCTTCTTCTCCTCACCTATAAATACCCTTATTCTCTTCACTTCAAAACACACCTAAAAACACATCTTCTTCTTTCTTTCTTTCTCTCTTTTCATAGTTTTTAGTTTTTCTTAGATTTTAGTTTTTCTTAGTTTTTAGTTTTTCCTTAGTTAGTTTCTCTTAGTTTTAGAGTTCTTCTCTTTTTGAGAAGAACTAATTATGTTTTTGTAATTTATTTTCTTTTCGATTCAATAAATGGGAGTGCAAATTCCGTTTGGAGGTTTTCCAGCAATGGGAATAACATCAAAGTACTGTAAGGATTTTATTTTCTTTACAGTTATTTTTTATGCTTTATTCTTACATGTTATATTTAATTTGTCTGTGATTAAATGTAACTTTGTTGGCTATTTGTAAACATGATATAATAATAACGTTGTTATGCTTGCGAAATATTAAATAGGTAAAAATCTCTAAAATGAATTGATTTTGTTTTTATTCAAGATTTTATAAGAGAAATATATTATTTTTCATTACAAACTTAAATCTAAAAAATTAGATTTTAAGGTTTAGTTATCCGGTCTGATTTAGAGTAGTGCTCTTTTATTTGTTGGTACAATCACCCGGTAGTTAGAGTGAAGCTCTTTTTCAAAAGTTTTTATAAGAATTATTATCTGAAAATGTATTGATAACATGTTTTTAGTAGTGGTTTTAAAACTTGAAAGTTAGTACTCGGATAACTAAACTCCTAGGTTTAATTTAGACACCTTGAATAAAGTTTAAACTGTCTAACCCCACCAAATGTGGCATTTAAATGGTTCATTTTCAATCTCTTAGAAAAAAGGAATTAATTTAATTAACCAAATTAGTTATCAACCCCACCCATAGGTGTTAATTGATTTGTTTAGTTAACAAAGAATATCTAACCCTACCAAAGGTGGTATTCATATAAAAAAGAGAGAATCAATAAATATCAATTCGTATCTTTAATAACTTAAATAATATGAGAAAGCATAATTAACTTAATTATTATATCCATAAATACTCCACCATTATAAATGATAAAATTTGCATAAATGTTTATTGAATCTATGTTTATTTTTATGTAAGTAGATTAAAAACATAAAACCCCAAAATATCGTGACAGGATGTTTAGGATTTAATTTTGTTTTTAAAAGTTTGAATAATAAATTAAAAACAACATATATTCCTTCCTTAGATCGACCTTGGGAGTATACTTATCATTTTCTATGAAATGATTCGTGCGCTTGCGAGAGTTTTATAAATATAAAACCAAAGTATCGGTAGGATTGGCGATGCCGGTTCTGTCCATCACATATCATTTGTAGATGCACTTGAAAAAACTCCTTATGCAAAATATCTAAAGAACATCCTATCTAAGAAAAAGAGGCTTGAAGATAACAAAATAATAACCTTAACTGGTTGTAGTTCCATCCTTGCAAGAAAACTACCCAAAAAAACTAAAAGATCGAGGTAGTTTTGACTTCCCTTGCACTATTAGGAACATCAACTTTAAGAAAGCATTTGTGACTTGTGTTCCAACATTAACCTTATGCAATTATCAATATTGAAGAGATTGGGGGTTCATAAAGATAAATCCACTTCAGTAATATAACAAAGGTAAATAGATCAATTAAGCAAATGATGTTTTACTTAATATTTACTTTTTTTATTCAATAAATAGTATTTTTGGGGTTAAAAAATATTAAAATATAAACATTTTAGTGAAAATGATTGAAAATATAATTTTTAGAATTTTTTTGGGATTTTTATGAATTTTTAACGTAGGATTTTTATGAGGATAATTTAAAAGAATCTGTGGAGTCACCCACACTTAAGACTTTTAACACATGATGATATGAATAAGGACATTAACTTACCAAAAAATAACTCAACCTGTTTTAACTTTGAAATATAGAATCAAAGGTTGATATTGTAAACTATGTAAACTTTTTAAAGGACACGCCTCTCATGTGTGTATCAAATGTGATTATGGAGAGTTTTGAGTAAAAAGAAAAGAGGCGTTTGAAGCGTCAAGCAAGGTCTAGCATAAAGCAAACTTGGACGGCAGTCCTAATCGAAGGCCCACTAAGGTTAGACCTCACAACTTTACCTTACCATCCCCAATCAAGTGGGTAGGCAAAAGAGTCCAATAGAGAGGTGAAAAAGATGCTGAAAATACATAAATTGGATGAGTTAAGGTGGAATACTTGTAAGAATGCCAAAAAGTACAAAAAAAGAATAAAAATATGGCATGATAAAAGAAATGAGCACCATATTTTTAAACCAGAACATAAAGTATTATTAAATAAATCATGACTCAAACTATTTTTGGGTAAACTCAAGAGTAAATGGACACAAAGGAAGTTAAATGTGACGCTGGTTGGGAGGCAACCCAATGTTATTTTACTTATATTTTTATTGTTTTTTTTTGTAGGTAAATAAATATGGAGAACAATGGCCAACAAGATTGAGCATTTTGAAAACATATGTGGTGTGCCAAGATTAATGGAGTTTTCTTTCTTTTTACCTTTTCATATTTATATATGCATATTGGGGACACTGTAAAATTTAACTTTGGGGGAGGGAACTTTATTCTCTATTTTAGTATTTAGTGTGCATTTTAAATTTTTATGGAATGTTTTTATTTTTAGGATGTTTTTAATCATGATTTAGGTAGAAATTGATAAATATATGGAAACTAAATGAATGCATGCTTGGTATGAAACATATGAAATCATTGACAAAAATTGGCTATCATGAGTAGGATAAGGAATATAACATGCTCGTTAAGATACTTACATTAATCATGTGATATGCTTGCTAGTTTTGATTGAATTGATTTAAATTTTTATGCACATGTTCGTGATTGATTTTGGTGTTCTTATTGAGAGAAAATTTATAGTGAGTTGAAAAACTTAAGTAGTATTTTCTGGGATTCAATAATTAGTAGCTTTTGGGTTAAAAATAATAAAATATAATCTTTTTAGTGAAAAGAGGTGAAAATATAAGTTTTGAAATTTTTTGGGAGTTTTTATGAATTTTTAACGCATGACCAATCAAAAGCTTCCACGTGGATGTCACACAAGTATGGGAGATGAGGGAGCAAGCCATGCAAATGGACTAGGCAAATCATACAATGCTGCATGTATAGAGTGATGCAACACTTTGACATGTGTCAGCACCAAATTACATCTAAGTTTTCTGCACAGTCAATGCTCACACCACGTGTCATTATGCTACTCGTCCACTCCTTCCAACTGTGTGTCATGCCATCCGCAACAAAGAATCATAGATCTTTGATTGGCTATGACTTAGCAAATCATAGATTCTTGGTTTTCATGTGTGTCACATGCATTTGTGTAATGTCTTGAAATAAGCTCACGGTTGAAACCATCCATTGAGCAAACACCCAAATTAGACCTTAAACCTTTACCATCTCATCTTCATTATACATTTATGGGTGAAAATGAGACATTTCCAGTCATAATCTCTACTAATATAAGTATAGAGCAAGTGGAAGCACTACTAAAGGTGCTAAGGAAATTTAAAAGAGCTATAGGTTACTCTATTGCCCACATCAAAGGCATTATCCCATCTATATGCATGCACAAAATCTTGCTAGAGGACAGGGCTAAACCTACCAGGGATGCACAACATCGCTTAAATCCCATTATGAAAGAAGTGGTGAAAAAGGAAATTGTCAAGTGATTAGACATGAGCATTATTTACCCAATATCAGATAGTGAATGGGTAAGTCCATTCTAATGTGTACCAAAGAAAGGAGGAATCAATGTGGTGGAAAATGAGTCCAATGAGTTAATACCTACTAGGACTATCATGGGACAGAGAATATGTATGGATTTTCGTAAAGTAAGTAAAGCTACTAGGAAGGATCATTTTCCTCTCCCTTTCATGGATCAAATGCTTGATCGATTAGTTGGAAATTTTTTATTTTTCCTTCTAAATAGATACTCTACTATAACCAAATTGTTGTGGCACTTGAAAACCAAGAAAATACCACCTTCACATGTCCTTATGCAGTGCACCTATTTTCAACATTGTATGATGGCTATTTTCTCAAACATGGTGGAAAAGCATCTAGAAATCTTCATGGATTATTTTTCAGTCTTTGGAAAATCATTTGATTAATGTCTACACTACCTTTCCATAGTGCTACAAATGTGTGAAGAAAAAAATTTGGTTTTAAATTGGGAGAAATATCATTTCATGTTAAATGAAGGTATAATCTTGGGCCATAAAATCTCAGCTAATGGTATTGAGGTGGATAAATCTAAGATAGACATGATTGAAAAATACCACCACTTACCCTAATTATAATTATAATTTAATTATATTATTTAATCTGATTTTTATACTATTAGTGTTAAGTGAGATTGCCACTCTAAAAGAACATCAATCACAACAAATGTCAGCCATGACATCATTCTATAACCAGGGCATGCCATATTGGCCAAGCATGCAACCATCCATACCAGACATGCCACAATCCATGCCAAGCATACCACCATCCATGACAGGCAGGCCACCATCCATGCCAGGCATGCCACCCATGCAATCTCATTGCGCTCAAATTACATCCAGTATAGGATATAGCCATCATATTGGTCCTCACTATATGCCAGGAATGCATATGCAATAAAGTAGTGGTTCATTTTCTCCAATGCAATCTGCACATTCTAACCATCAATCAAACCACGATGAACGTTTTGGTGAGAATGTACATCCAATAGCTACCCCACATGGGAGTCCTCTTCTATTTGATGAATCATATGTGGTAAGATTTTAATTTCTTGTGTATATAATCTATTATTTTTAAATTCTTATTATATGTTTTATTTTTTATATATAACACTTAAATTTTTTACAGAATATGAAATGTTTGTTGAAACATCTTTCGTCAATGGACTTTGTTGCTATTGGAACGGTACAACAATTGAGCGATGATCGGATGATTCATAATCAATATTTGCCTAATCATTGGCGAATAGTAATTGATCAATCATTGTTTCATGATTGTCCACTACCTGTGCCTTCTGATGCTACCACAGTCCAAGAAGCGATTGGACAGTATGTGGCTTGGTCGTCGAATCAAGTTGTTCTAAATTTTGACGTGGTACTATTTTTTAACTTAAAAGATAACACTTGTTTACTACTATTATTTTATTATATCTTATATTGTTACTAAAATACATATATAATACTTTTTAGTCTATTATACCATAACTCTTAAATGCGGCACATTTAAGAGATACGAAGCAAGTATCTCGTGCTAAATCTATGTCTAGTGGCCAATCATCACGTACCAAGTCATTCAAGAAGAAGCCTTGGAAAAAGTATAGTCATAATTATGCTTTAAAATTTAGCAGAAATCTTGGCACTTTGATGACTATTGTTAGAAGGGCATCTAGCATAAATGATGGATGGACTGTGCCACTTCTTATAGAAATTTCTGGTGTAGACCTTGACCAAACTTATATATCGATCGAGTGCATATTGCAACTATTTGAATATCAAATGATCGATTTAAGTATAATTCAAGTGTGGACAAGGTGAGTCCTCAATCTATTTATTTTTCTTTCATTTATGTAGAACATATATAATTATATTTATATTATATAATTACATATATATATATATATATATATCTATCTATTATATAGGGCGTGCTATTATCGACTTCAACATAATCACTCATCACATTTAGCAATGTTCTATGATTCTTCATATGTCAATCAATATCAAGAGAAGGATGTTAGCATCAGAGCTAAACAATTATGTGATAGGGCATTAACGCTTAACAGAAATCAAAAGTTGATAATCCCTTGGCCATTAAGGTTTGAACAAGGCCAAGATCATTGGATGTTGGTAATCATTGATCTGTTCAATAATCATGCTTGGTACTGTGACTCAGCTTCCATAGAACTGAGTAAAGATACAAAAGTAGTTGTTGAAATGTAAGAGTTATAACTACATATTAGTTTCTTCTATTATTTTTTGTAATATTTAATAAAAACTAACCATTTTAAACCTTGATAGGGCATGGAAGTTGTGGAACAAGTTTAAGGGCATTGCCCTTAAAAAATCTTATAAGCTTATATGGACAAAAGTTATGGTATGTACAAGCCAATATTAATAATTTTATTAATTTTACAATTGAATAATAAAGATGTTCGAATATGAAAAATCATGTACACTTGTTTTTTGTATGTTCCACAACAAAATAATGGAGTCATGTGTGGTTATTATGTCCTGAAGTTTATGAGCGAAATCATCACAAATATCAAAATTCCAATTGATGATGTGGTAATATCTTTTACCCATATACATAAAAGTTTTTAACATATTTGAGTTATTTTTTGTAAATAAATGAAATTACATTCTTATTTTGATTTTAAATACATGTAGTTCTTTGGTTGGAACAAGACGGGCTACGACCAACAAATTTTTGATGATTTACGAGAGGAATGGGCAGAACACATGGTTCAAATTATATCATCACAAGAAGAATCAAGAGAAGATTATGATGATCTTGAATAGCATATGACAACATAATAGTAAAATTTTTAATGATTTAATTTCTCTATCTATTCCTGTGTCTGAAGTCACTTGTTTGATGGATGATTATATGCTCATGTATTTAGGGGAATGCATTGTTTTATGGACCTATTTTTGGCCCAAACTACATCTCATCTCTCTTTCCTACTTTCCTTATGAACTCATATTAGCACTTTATTAATCATTTGTTTATAAATATGAAGTTATCTGGAATCTCTGCTAGTATTTTTAATGCTATAATAAGCTCTAAATATGAAATCAGGTGTACGTAACTCTGATTTGTTTCTTGGTTTGTATGAGTTTTGGTGCCCATGAATGTGTTCCATATGTTTAAGGGCACCAAAACTCACACGAGCCAAGTAAGAAATCAGAGTTACACTTGATTTCATATTTAGAGTTCATTATAGCATTAAAAAGTACTAGCAGAGATTCCAGATAACTTCATATTTATAGACAAATGATTAATAAAGTGCTAATATGAGTTCGTCGAAGGGTTATATCACTCGGATGTTACTCTGGTAATCTCTTTTTGATGGTAATATTTATAATGATTTAATTTCTTCATTCGTATGTCTCTGAAGTTTAGACTGCTTGTTTAATGGATGTTTACGTGCTCATGTATGTAAGGGAATATGAATTGTTATATGAATCAACTGTTTTTGTCTAATTTTCTTGTCATAATGCTGGTGATTCTAAGCCAACCAAGATTCTAAGCCAACCAAGCTTACTCGCATCCAATTACACTTTGACGACATTATTTTATTTGTAATTTAAGTTAACTATATGTATTGTATATACATTATTTGTTTTTGTAATAAATTTAATTATCAAGTAAATTATATTTAAAATTTTAATTATTTGTATTATTATTTATATTTTAGTTTTTTATGCTATATATATTGAATAATACGAAAAATGAGAATAAAAATAAATAAATTCATAAATTGTACGTGTAAAGTCGGTTCACGCGATGAACCAACGTTACATTTTAAGTCACTCAATTTAAAGTCGGTTCAGCGAACCGACTTTAATGCCTATTTTTGTAGTAGTGTGTAGAGGCAATCAAATAGATTAGAGATAATTATTTAATTGTTTGTCTTGATTAAATAACATGCATAGTTTCTAGGCAGATATGCATTATTATTATGTATGTGATCCATAATTGATGAACTTAATGAGTAGTATGCAATTTAATTGGCATGAAAGTATGATTAAATTAATTACTCTATGGTGTATAGTTTACTTGAGAGAGGAATACATGCTAAGTTAGATTCAATTGATTATGTAATTAATTGATAATTATATTGGGGTGATTTTAGTGATTGACATGTTTAGAAAATTGGAGGATTAAGTATACCAAAATATTTTCTCAAATATCTTCTTAGTTACAAAATATGATTTAATTAATTATTGCTATTTACTTTTAATTTTTTTAATTTTTCTTCCTTAAAATATAAAAGCACAAAAAAAATTGATTTTTATTTTTTTAGTTTTAAAAATTAGTTTATAATAAAATAATCTCCTTGAGAACGATATTTTCTTATCATTATATTACTTGTTGGTGATATGTATACTTGCATATTCGTTGCACAAAAAAATTGTGTGACGATCATAAACTCAAACATATATATATATATATATACAACCGAATGGAACTTGGAGCCAACGAGTTCAATCGAACAATGTAATGATTCTAAGGGAAGGATCAAGCTTGAAAGGAATGGATGGGCATAGGATTAATAGTGAACGGATACCCCTGCTTATATATATATATATACACACTGATAGGGTTGAAACCCATGACCTTGCAGTACCTATAACAGAAAATACTATTTCACATTTGCACTACAAAACAATTAGTCAAACTCAAATATTATTTACAACTATACCCTTTGTTACCTCCAACCCCTACATCAAGTACAATTTGATATAAAAAATATATATATTTCAATTTTGATTTATATAGTGATTTACACAATATAACGTATAGTTGGCTATTGTCAACTATCTTGTAACACAAAGATATTTGCTCCAAATTGACCCTAAAATAACATTGGTTGGAGTCCTTGATAATATACAATGGTAAAGATATATAGTCACTTCTAAATCTAATATTTGCCTTATTTTATGCTAAAATTATGAAAATACTTAATTTTTATTTAATTATTTTAATATAGGTGGAACAATAGCAAACAGGGTGAAAACGAGTCAAAAAAAGAAAAAGAAATCCAGGCAGAGCACTCATCTACTAAAAACAAAGAAGGTTAGGCCATAACAAGCACTAAATATGGCTACGAAGTGCATACAAATGTTAGAGAATCAAAGGAGACATAATCGCGGTGCGTAAGAACCCGACCTCGTAGAAATGGGGGCAAGATCTGGCTGATAAATCTTATCTCCTAATTTTAACCTCAAACCTTGGATCTTTTAAGAGATGATCCATTGGCCTATGTTAGATTGTTTCTCCTATTAATTAACCCTAATAAGACACAAATCAAACATAATTACAAATAAAAAAAACATACAGAAGCTACTAAGAAGAGAGAAAAAAAGTTCAAGAGAAGATTAAAAAAGACATAATTTTGTGGGAAGATTAGTGCTACAAATCAATAGATTGATTGTATCTCCTCTTCTTCTCCTTTCTTTATCAATTTTTATGTCTTTATTTATAAAAATATGAGCTTTGTGAACTTAATTATGTCTAGCTAATTTATTAAATAGGGGTCTTATGAACCTAATTTCTACATGTTATGATCTAATATTTTACCCCAATTGAGATTTCAATTCTACTATATTATTTAACCTAATTTTTGTGCTATTATTTATCTGGTCAACAATTGAGCAATTAAATAGATTTGAAAGAATTATTTAATTGTTTATCTTGATTAAATAACATACATAGTTTCTATGCAGGGATGTATTAGTTTTATGTGTGTGATCTATAATTTATGAACTTACTAAGTAGTATGCAATCTAATTGGCTTGAGATTATGATTAAATTAATTATTATATGGTGTCTTGTTTACTTTAGACATAAATGCATGCTAGGTTAAATTTAATTGATCATGTAATTGGTTTGTAATTATTTTAGAGAAAGTTTAGTGATTAACATGCTTAAAAATTGAAAGATTGAAGATTCCTAGATCCTTTTCTTTTATAGTTTTGTAATTAATAAGTTTTGATTTGAGTAATTAATTGTCATTTATTTTTTTGTTTTTATAACTTGCTATTGTCCAAATAATATTTGTAATAGACACATTGATACTTAGTTATAAGTTACACAACTTCCTATAAGATTGATATCTGTAATTATATATATTATTTTATTTGCATGAGTCGTATACTTATGGTTAACGTGTCAGCCTCATCTAATATAAAAAGAATGTTGTTGAGACTCAATATCTTATAGAGAAAGATTAGAGAGATACTATTGCAAAGGGCTGAATGTATGGATCCTCATGAGGGGTCCATCTATTTATAGCACATTTATGGATACAAGTATCAGTTATACAATGTGTACATGTAACTACATGTTAGAAGGGCATAATTAGCCTAAAGTATAATAATTTAGAGATTCAGGTCGAGTTTACTTGTGCTGCTTAAGAGATCGTGCTATACTCGAGCTTGTGCTACCGTTGGGCTCGGTCTTACTCAGGACTCAAGTTACCATTGGGATCAGTCTTGCTCAAGGCTCGAGTTATCATTGGGCTCGGTCTGTACCATGGGTGGAATGTCTAAGGTAATTCATCTTCTATCTTGGGCTGAACTTAGCTTGAGTAGTTTATAAGGTCCAGTCTTTAGGTCGGTCCAGATGTCGAAACATCAAGTCCCCTACTCTTTCAACTCAGGCTTCGGTCTGAGGTGGAAGAGTGAATACCGTGCACAAGATGTGAATTGTTCGACTTCCACAATAAATACATGTCAGTTGATTAGAGAGAGAAATCTAATGCGCTTAAGAAAAGAGGACCCTAGCTAGTGTGACTGCTCTTATTGATAGAAAATTGTATTGGGAAAGTTTTTATATGAAGCGATCTGAAAGCATGTTTCTTATGGTTATGGAAGGTATCGAAGATCTGGAACGGGGGTTGATTTCCATGATGAAAATGCACCCCAAACCTATGACTTATGTTTGTGATAAAGTTGTCGAGATTCAAGTCGAGCTATTATCCTTGGTTGAAGATACCGGTGATCCAGATACTGGTTGTGTGTCCAAGCACTTAAAGAGTTTTTAAATTTCTGTGTATAGTTTTTAATTTTTAAATAAAGGACAATATGAGCGGGATGTAATGATTATTTTTTTAATAATGAACAATCTGAGAAGCATGTGTTTATGTATAATGATTATTTGGTATATTATAATTTTAAGTTATTTAGCACAATCTAGGTAATTGACCCTTGGTTTTGATTTATAGGAAAAAGTCTAATTTGGTTCCTGATCGAGGTGCTCTTTATTATATATATTTTTATTGTTAAAATGTTGAATTGGTTTCTGACTGGGGTGGCCAACTCGACCTTTTCAATTGTTAAAGAGCTCTACTTGATTTATTAATCTAGATGAGTAGCGCCTGATGCCCATTTTAAAGGAGAGAGCTTGAGTAAATGGTCAGTTGCTGAAGCCTTTTATTTCATAGATACATGTGCGTCATTGTTACATAAAAAAAGAGATAGGTTGGTTAATACATATGTTTTTAGAAATAGTATATTTTAAGTGTCTGGCATTCCATTTTGTGCCTTCCTCCATGCCTTTGATACCTTTCAATACGTAGGCCCTTCCTGGTGTTATCTCAATTATTTGATAAGGTCCTTCCCAATTGGCACCCATTTTATCAACCATCCATTCCCTTTTGTTAGGGAAAACCTTCCTGAGAACCCAATCACCCTTGGAAAATGTTTTGAAGCATAGGGTTTTGTTGTAGTATTCTGATATTGTTCTTTTTTTTCTATCACCCTTCTTAAAGCTTTGTCCCTTTTTTCCTCTGCTAAGGTGAGTTCAGTTGCTCTTCTCACCTCGCTTTGTTCTTCTATTAGGATTGATCTGGGGTAGGGATTGTGAATTTGGTTGGTATGACTGCCTAGGTTTCATATTCTAGGGAGAAAGGGGTCTCATTGGTGCTCCCGTGGGGGTTTGTTCTAATAGCCCATAACACTCCTGGTAACTCCTCTACCCATTTCCCTTTGGCTATTTCCCACTTTTCTTCAACAGGTTGATGATTAATTTTTTGGAGGACTCTACTTGGCCATTGGCCTGAGGGTAGTAGGGTGTTTAATGGCCTATCTTAATATTGTATTTGGAGGACTCTGCCGCCCATTATCTGTAACGAGTTCTTTGTTGAGGCTGAATCGACATACTATGGATCTCTACATGAACCTGATTACCTCCTCCTCTTGTATTCTTGTTAGGGCTTCGAATTTGATCCATTTTGAAAAGTAATCAGTGGCAATAAGGAGAAACTTTTTTCTAGCCCATGCCTATGGGAAAAGGTCCTACTATATCAAGTCCTCATTTGTAGAAAGGATAAAGGCTTACTACTCCCACCATAGTATTAAGGGGTGTGTGGGTTGAGGGGCCAAATCTTTGACATTTGTCACATATATAAGCATATTTAACGCAATTGGTCAGCATAGTAGGCTAATAATATTCTTGTCTTATAATTTACTGGGATAATCTTCTACCACCAGAATGTGAGCCGTAATCTCCCTTGTATGCTTCATACATTATTCTTTCAGCTTCTTTTGTTGCTATGCAAAGAAGTCCGGGGTCGAGTGGGGTTTTGCAGTACAATTTTCCTACCTTAATCATGTATCAGCCTACTTTGGCTTCAATTTGCTTTGCGACTGTGCGATCTTTGGGTAGGTCCCCTTTATCCAAGAAATTATAGATCAGAGTGAACCATATGGTAGAGGGAGTGTCTACGCATTCGATCCTTCTTTCAACCTCTTCTAGAGACGCTTCTGCCATCATTGTTACCGATACTACTTGATCTTGCTTGGTTTCCCTTATTGACGCCAAGGTTTCTAAGGCATCGACGTGATTTTTCTCGTTTCGTGCTATCTATTCGATTTTGACCTCAGAGAATTTGGAGCACTCTCATTTTATTCTCTCCAATTACTTCTTCATTTTCCATCCCTTGCTTCAAATGTTCCCAGAAACTGATTGACCACGAGCTTGGAGTCACTATGTAGGGTAATTTTATCCACCCTTAACTTTTTCGCGGTCATGACTTCGAATATGGTAGCTTCATACTCTATGATGTTATTGGTTGCCTAAAAATCAATCCTGACCACATATTCAAAGTAGTTGTCGTCCTCATCCATTATAACCACCCCTAGTCTTCCGCCATTGAAATTGTATGCTCTATCCATAAATACCTGCCAGGTCTGTGCATTCATTTGGTCTACTATGCATACCTCCGTAGTCTCTATTTTGTTAATGACCTCAGGACCATTAGTGAACTCAGCCACAAATTCGGCCATAACCTACCCTTTGATGGTTGTTCTAGCCATGTATTTGATGTCATACTCTCCCAGTTTTATGGCTATCTGGGCCAGTCTTCCTGTAACCTCTGGTTTTTTCAGTACATTTTTGAGAGGGTGTGAGGTGAGTACTATAATTATGTGTGAGCCAAAGTAATGCTTGAGCATTCGTGCAGTAATCTTGAGAGCAAAGGCAAGTTTATCTATGGTGGGATATTTGCTTTGGGCCTCTGTTAAAATTTGGCTAACATAGTAGATGGGGTGTTGAATTTTGTTCCTTTCTGTTATCAGCACGACACTGTATGTTTGGGGTGTGACAACCAAATATAGATAAAGAATCTCTCCTGGTAGTGAGCTGACTAGGACAAGGGGTTTACTAAGGTATTTTTTGATTTCTTCAAAGTTCGTACTGCAATCCTTGTTCTAAAAGGTAGTCTTGTTCTTTCTCAGCATCTTGAAGAAGGGCATACACTTATCTGTGCATTTAGCAATGAATTTGCTCAATGCCCCTATCCTTCCATTTAGTTGTTGTA
The DNA here is from genome assembly GCA_030763125.1 of Hippophae gyantsensis. Classification (NCBI taxonomy): domain Eukaryota; kingdom Viridiplantae; phylum Streptophyta; class Magnoliopsida; order Rosales; family Elaeagnaceae; genus Hippophae; species Hippophae gyantsensis. The sequence goes on along the minus strand of CM061031.1, from coordinate 48,509,339 downwards.
TACCCTTGAGACTATTGGGTGGTTTCATGTTCACCAGAGCTTGTATGTTTTCAGGATTGGCCTCTATTCCTCTTGCTGATACAAGGTACCCCAAGAAATTTCCTACAACCACACTAAAAATGCATTTGTTGGGGTAAAGTTTCATACCATCTGTATCACCTCGAATATCTCCTGTAGGTCTCTGATATGGTTCAAAGGTTGATCTGACTTAACCACCATGTCATCAATATATGCTTCCAAGTTCTTGCCCAACTACCTTTCGAACATTTTGTTCACGAGGCATTGATATTTTGCGTCCACGTTTTTCAATCCGAATGGCATTCTCATGTAGCAGAATGTTCCTTCTTCTGTTATGAAAGAAGTTTTCTCCTCATCTTCATGGTGCATTTTGATTTAATGATACCCAGAATATGTGTCTAAGAAACTCAACAACCCAAACCCAGAAGAGGCGTCTACCAGCTGATCAATGTTTGGGAGGGGGAATCATTCTTTGGGGCACACCTCGTTTAGATCAAGGAAGGCTACGCATATGCAAGATGCTCCATACACCTTTTTTACTAGTACTACATTTGAGAGCCATGAGAGATACTTGACTTGCCTAATTACCCCCACCTCTTTGAGGGCAGCTACATGATGTTTGATTGCCTCATTTTTCTCTCTAGGGAACTTTCTTTTCTGCTGTTGAATATGTCTAGGTTCTACATCGACGTTTAGTCGATGGGTTATAACTCATGAATCAATTCCTAATATATCTGTAGGGGTCCATGTAAAGATGTATAAATTGGCTTTTATAAATAATGAGAGTTGCTCCTCGAGCTATGTTGTTAAGTCATCACTAGTTTTCACCAGATGGCCCTTTCCCTCCTCATCTATTGGGAAGCCTTTTACCTTACTTAGAAAATTTACCTCGTTATGCTTTTATTCCTTGGTCTCTTTAGAGGGAGGCCTCTCAGTGACTGCTATTTGGGGGTAGTTCCCTTCATTGTGGCATTATAACAATGCCTAACATTCTCTTGATCTCTTCTCACCTCTTCCGGACCTTTAAGCATAGGGAATTTGATTACTTGGTGGAAAGTGGATGGGACTGCTTTCATGTTGTGTATCCAGGGTCTTCCGAGGATGGCATTGTAATGTGCCAGGGCATCGATGGTGACAAAATTGGTCATTATTATTACCCTTTTTTACCATGATGGGTAGGATCACCGTTCCTTTTGCATAGGTGGTGTTATCGTTGAATACTACGAGAGGAAGCTATGTTTTGATGATTTTCGTGTCTCTTAGACCGAGAGCCATGGCAGTAGTTATGAAAAAGGAGGTCTATTGAACTCTTAGTGTCAATCATTACTTGGTAGACGTCACAAGATCCAATCCTCAGGGTTATCACCAGAGGGTCCTCATGATGGGATGTAGTCTCATCCCTCTCCATAAAAGTTATTTTCATAGGGGGTCTTGCTTTATCCAAAGCATATATGTGGGGTGCGTTGTGCAGCTCCCTTGCAAATATTTTATGAGCATTGTTAGAGACCCCACTGACTTCTGGCCCTCTATGTATGGTGTGGATGGTTTTAATGTTTTTCCCACCACGAGGTTCTTTGCCAATGCTTAATGAGTATTTTGGTCGAAACATCCTTCGCTCTCCTTGTTAGCCTCTCCTACCTTCATTCGGTGTGACGAGGTCCTTGAAATGTCCTCTAGCCAATAATGCCTCCAATTCTCTTTTCAAGTTTCTACCATCTCTTGTCTCATGGCGTATATCTTTGTGAAAGGTGCACCATTTGGACACATCTTTCTCTAGAGTTTGCATCCTAGGTGGCCACTTAGTCTCGGGCTCCCTCTCCATTCTTTATACAATCTGGGTTAAATCGACTTTTAAAGGAGGACCCTTGAAGGGAGATAATGCTCTTTCCCACGTTTCCCTATTTTTTGGCAAGGTTTAATTTACCGCCCAGTTTTTGTTTATCGACCATTGTCTGGCTTGTCTATTTCCTGCAAAAAATAATTTATTTTTGTAACTTTGGTATGTTTGGTCTGGGCTCATCCTTTTTTTTCTTTGTTTGGGGTCGTGATCAACTCTTCACCCGTTCGATGGTCCTTGGCTAGGCTAAGCTCCCTTTCTAAGTTGACGAACTTTCTAGCCTCCCCATAAGCTTCCTCCAAGGTATGTGGTACCATTTTAGTTAATTCCATGAATAGGTCATAAATTTTTAGTAGGCCTCGCCTGAAGGCCTCTATAGCAATAGAATTAGAACAGTCAGTGATTTCTATTTTCTCTTTTCTGAATCGCTTCATGTACTCCTCAATGGGTTCTTTTTCCCCTTGTATAATTGAAAATAGGTGATGAGATTCTTTCCTCAAGGGTTTGTTGCAGGCGTAGTTGGTAATGAACAATTTGGAAAACTATGGGAAAAAGGATATGGACCTAGGAGGTAGGTTATTGAACCATTTTTGTGCACTATCACAAAAGGTGGTGGCGAACAGCTTGCATATCATCGCATCTCTCTTTGCTTGGGTGACACTCATGGGTTCCATGGTTTTCAAATGTTGAATGTGCGTTACTGGATCTTTTGTCCCAAAATAGTCAGGGAATTTGATAGCATTAAACTTGGGTAGAGGTTTATCATTTTTGATTGCATCTGAGAAGGGGGAGATGTACAATTGTTCGCAATCTCTGTCCACTGATAGGAGTCAAATTATTGCATTTTTGTTATGATTTAAAGGTTGATATTTGTGTGAAAATTGCGTTTTATTTTATTATTTAATCCACAAATGTCATTTCACGGGTATTTCGTGTTTAAAGTGCAATTGCAGGTAAAATCTTAATTATGGAGAAGTTTGGGACAAATTTCAATGACCCGGATTGAGTGCAAATAAAAAGAAAACAAAATTTCAAAATTTGGAAGTTCGCCGCCGGCGAGCACCTTACTAAGAAAATGTTGAAAATCATGCAGGGAGCACGGATTTTGGCAAAGCAATCTCGCCGCCGGCCAAATAAATCTCGCCGCCGACCAAGTACATCTCGCCGCCGGCCAAATACATATCGCCACCGGCCAAGTGCATCTCGCTGCCGGCCACAATAATCCCGCCGCCGGCGAGATTTAGCGGAACCGAAATCGTAAGTTTTCCAGAAATCTTGCCGCGGCGAGAATAACTTCGCCGGCGAAGTTTCGTTGAAAACACATTTTTATTCTGTTTTGTTCCAAAATTGCCCTCCAAAACCCTAGATCTATATATACATTATGATGGAGAAGGAGGGGACGGCAGAAAGCAGAGTTCAAAGGCATTTTTGGAGAAGAGAAGGAAATTTTGGAGAAACTTGAAGGATCTTCACCATTGTTGCTACCAAGCCTTCATCTTCTAGAGTTTTTTCATCTCTTTTCCTTAGTTTTTATTTTCTGCAGTTTATTCATATTTGTTATTCATGGATTCAATTGAAATAATGGTTGTTTTTATTTCCGTTATGAACTAATTCGTTTTTGCTAAGGCTATGATGTAGTTAGATCAAGGAAATCTGATTTCTTTTGTTATGGTTATATGAATTCATTGTTTTCAAGTCGAGTATTTATTTCCATGCTTAATGCTTTTAAATTTCTGATCAAGATTTAGATGATTTGTTGCATTATATTGAGACCGAGAGGAGATGTGTAATGAATGCTTCTTGTGATAAATACCGTATGTTGAATGCGAGTTTGACACCTAATGCATGATGTATGTGGTTATTCCAGAAATTCCATAAATCGTAATGTGCTTATTTGTGATTAAATCTTCATAGAAATATAGTCGGTTTTCATAGATAAGTAATTCTAATATAACTTGAGAAAGAGTATTAGATAAGTTTGGGTTTTTCAACCATCACTTTTAGCTTTGATTCTCATATAACATGACTTGAAATCGGATTGAATTGATTTAGCGAAATCAAATGCCTTAGCGTTTTTAATCATTAGTGAACAACATTTAATTTTGTTATTTGCGTTTAGTTTTATGTTAATTTTCTTTTTAAACAATTTCAACAATTCAGTTTTCAAATAAAATTAGGGTTAGTCAATTTCGGTACTTAGTAACGCCATTCCTTGTGGGTTCGATATCCGTACTTTTGTACACTTTATTACTTGAACGATTCGTACACTTGCGAAAATAAGCATCAAGTTTTTGGCGCCGTTGCCGGGGAATGGTTTGATTTTATTAATATCGATACTACCTAATCTTAGTTTTAATTTGAAGTTAATTTGCTTTATCTTTCTTTCATTTTTTTTATTTTGCTGTTTTATTTTATTTATCATAAAAAAAAAGTAACTTTGTGTTGTTTTTGTGTTAGTTGATTTTCTGGTTGTAGGATTTTTGTATGAGACGTACAAGAAGCCTTAACCTTCTTCCATTTGATCCAGAGATTGATAGAGCATATAGGCGTCTAAACCGAGAGAGAAGACGTTCAACTTCAGCTCCTAATAGACAATTAGCCATGGATCCACCATTTGTTGAGGGAGGTGGAAATCGTAGAGCTTTGAGGGATTATGCTGCGCCTAATGTTCTTTGGAACTATTTCTGTATAAGGAGGCCAGCTATTCAAGCCAATAACTTTGAGATAAAATCATCCTTTATCCAAATGGTTCAATCAAATCGGTGGGGAATGTCAAAGGATGATCCGAATGCACATATTGCTTACTTTACTGGTGTGTGATCTTTACAAGATAAATGGTGTGTCCGAAGATCTTTGTAAGATTGAGGGTTTTTCCTTTTTCACTTCGCGATAAAGCCAAGGAGTTGGCTAAACTCATTACCACCGGATCAATTACAACATGGAATGAATTGATTGAAATTCTTGTCCAAGTTCTTTCCTCCCGCTAACACGGAAAAATTGAGGAATGAAATCACATCTTTTACACGATGACCAAGAATCATTGTATGAATCTTGGGAAAGATTCAAAGAAATGTTGAGGAAGTGCCCACATCATGGTATACCAATTTGGCTACAAGTCTCTACATTTTATAATGGGTTGGTTTCAAACTATCGTGCAATGATTGATCTTTGCATCCGGAGGATTTTTGATGGGAAAAACAGGAGGATGCTCAGTTGTTAGAGGTTATGGCGTAAAAACAACAATCAGTGGCATTCAGGCGGGTAATTGCAAAAAGACCAGCAGTAGTGCATGAAATTGATTCGAATGCTTTGTCTACTCGATTCTTTGTTCTTTCAAGAAAGATGGATTCTTTGTCCTCCAAATTTGAATCCAAACCAACTGCACAATGTGATTTATGTGGTGGAAATCATGCTAGCATCGAGTGCCAAGTTGGAAATCCATTTGCTTCACCAAATGTTGAGCAAGCAAATTATGTTTCAAATTTCCAAAAACCTCAACATAACCCGTACTCGAACACCTACAATCCAGGTTGGAGAAATCATCCAAATTTGTCATGGGGAAATAACCAAGGGGGATTCAAACCGTCATCATCTTCCTACCAACCCGGGAGAAAAACAAACAAATTTGGAAGAAATTTTGGGAAAGTTCATTGAGGAGACAAGAGCAAATTTCAGAAATCAAGAGGCAATCAACAGGGACATCCAAAACCAACTGGGGCAGCTTTCAAAGCAGATTGCAGAAAGGTCTCAAGGATCACTACCTAGTGACACAATAAATCCCACAGAGCATGCAAAGGCTATCACATTGAGAAGTGGAAAATAACTTGAGAATCAGAAGAAATCGGAGAAAAAGATGGAAGAATCTAAAGAAAAGCCATCAAGATCCCAAGATACTCAACCTTCCCCATATGCAAAATATGAGCCTCCTATCCCATATCCTCAAAGATTGAATAAGAAAAAGCTTGATAATCAATTTGATAAATTTCTGGATATTTTTAAGAAATTGCATATTAACATTCCTTTTGTAGAGATGTTGGAACAAATGCCCAAATATGCAAAATTCATGAAGGAAATCCTATCAAAGAAGAGGAGGCTAGGAGATAATGAAATTGTCATGCTAAATGAGGAGTGCAGTGCAGTTCTTCAAAGAAAACTGCCACGTAAATTGAAAGACCCGGGGAGTTTTACTATACCTTGTACTATAGGAAGTTGCAATTTTGATAAAGTCCTATGTGATTTAGGAGCAAGCATTAATTTGATGCCACTTTCTCGTTTCGAAACTAGGTCCGGAGAAGTGAAGCCCACTTCAATATCTTTACAATTAGTGATCGATCGGTGAAATATCCTCTGGGGTAATTGAGGATGTTTTAATTAAAGTCGGCAAGTTTATTTTGCCTGCAGATTTCGTGGTGCTTGACATGGAGGAAGATAGAGAGATAGCGTTGATATTGCGCAGACCGTTCCTTGCAACTGGAAGAACATTGATTGATGTTCAGCAAGGAAAGCTAATTCTATGGGTGCAAGATCAACAAGTAACTTTTGATGTTTTTGAAGAAATAAAATCTCCAAGTGATGTACATTCTTGTTTTCAAATTAACACTCTTGACGGGTTAATCTCGGAAACTTATGAGGAGATAACTCCATTGCTACCACTAGAAAAGCCTTGTGAAATCTGCAACAATTGAGGAGGAAGATGAGGGGACGAGACAATGTTACGGATTACTTGGCAGCACCTAATGAATATTTATGCAGTGATGGAACATTTAAGGAGTTGGGAACAAATGAAACTCCAACCTCAGTGGTAAAGAATGGAGCCAACAAGATTGAGCTAAACCCAATGCCATCCCATCTAAAAAAAAAAAAAATTCTTACGTTCACCACCGACGAGGGCAGTTTCACCGCCGGCGGAAAGGAGATCTCTCTTCCCTTTCTTACATTGAGGACAATGTAAGGTTTTGGTTGGGGGTGCGGTAAACGGTAAATCTTTTCTCCCCTTCATTTTTAGTAGTTTTGTTTGTGTGTTTAGTTGTGTTTAATTTTGATTTTCCATTTATTTTTCTGCATTTTGATTTAATTTTTTTTTATTTCTTTATTGTCTTATTTTATTATTATTATTATTTTTATTTTATTTGCATTTTACTTGTTTTAATTTGCACGTTGATGATAATAATGTGATTGTGATAACAAGTAGCTGTTAGAAGACATTAAATTTTGCTTTGGTTTAAAGAGAATTTCAAATGTTGATTTTACCTAGTTGGCGACTCTTTTGGTATGTGGTATGATTTGGTTGATTAGTCTAAATGCTTAGAGAAGTCTTATGTGTGAATTTTGCATGGACATTTTTGTGATTTTAACAAACTCTAGAACTCATTTGAAAACCTCTTGAGGCGAAATAATTTGGAATTGCACTATGTAGGATATGATGTAGGCCATTTTTGGATTGATTGTGCCATTTTAAGCCTACCTTGTTATCTTTATATCACTAGTTACCTCTTTGAGCCTATTTAAATGTATTGTTAGCCTTACTTTTCTTTCTTTTTGCCTTCTATAACCTACCTTTTATTGAGCCAAATATATATATATATATATATATATATATATATAATTCCTACCTTATTTGTTAAGAGCACTTAATTTTGAACACAAACTTTGCAAGAGCAATTGGAGAAATCTTCCACATATATTGGAAGAAATTGGTTGGGGTTATGTCCTTTCAAGAACAATTAGAGTAAGGGTGATGAAAAAAAAAATTCATATATATTGGAAGAAAATAGTTGGCTTTTCAAAGACCAATTGAGTAAAAAAAAAGAAAAAAAAAAGAAAAAAAAAAGAGAAAAGAAAAGAGAAAAGAAAAAAAAAGAAAAAAAGAAGAAGAAGAAAGCCTTCACATTCTAGTAAATAAAAGAGTGTTAGTGATGGATGTACTAAGGTGAAAGATTGAGGAAGAACTTTGTTTATCTGTGGAAAAATGGGTTATGATCGGAAGAAACAATTTGGGTTAAATGGTGTTATTCTTTTACTTAATTGGTTGTGTTTAATCTAATAAGTGCCCTTATTTGTATTTTGACACTTCCCGTTCTTTCTTAACCAAATACCTAAGCCTAACATTACAAGCCTCATAAAGTCCTATTGATCCAAAGTGGTGTATTTTCCTTCATTAGTGGAGAGAGGTTTGAAAAGTGAGCCTATGGAGTTCGAGATTTCACCTTTTTGTTTGTGGATGTTATGCATAATATTATCCAGGCAGTATGGCTATTGGTTTGTGGTTTGATGTATGTTTAAGAGTCAATAATAAAAGTGGAATTAGCATTTGAGATTTCTTAAAGCTTAGGTGACATTTAATTATTCTATATGTTGGGTGTTATTTACAATTTTTGAGACATTTGTGCAAATTATTTGTTATGTGATTTTATTGTTTTAAGTTAGGATATTTATAGGTAAGATGTTTGTGGGTGTCATCACTGGAAGCCCTCACGAGACTACAACTCATCCTACTAGGGCCGCTAGGGTTTAAAGGCTTATTACATACGCTTAATGTAATGTTGTAAATAGAATAAATTTCCTTTGAATTTTTCTTTTAATGTCTCCTTTGAAATTATTCATAAATCGCTTTTCTTGCTAGAGACTAGCAAGAAGCTGGTTGGGGGTTGTTGATAAGAGTCAAATTATTGCATTTTTGTTATGATTTAAAGGTTGATATTTGTGTGAAAATTGCGTTTTATTTTATTATTTAATCCACAAATGTCATTTCATGGGTATTTCGTGTTTAAAGTGCAATTGCAGGTAAAATCATAATTATGGAGAAGTTTGGGACAAATTTCAATGACCGGGATTGAGTGCAAATAAAAAGAAAACAAAATTTCAAAATTTGGAAGTTAGCATGACATATTCCACTTGTGGCGAAAACCTTCTTGAAAAAATGTTGAAAATCATGCGGGGAGCACGGATTTTGGCAAAGCAATCTCGCCACGGCCAAATACATATCGCCGCTTGGCCAAGTGCATCTCGCCGCATGGCCACAATAATCCCGCCGGCGAGATTTAGCGGAACCGAAATCGTAAGTTTTCCGGAAATCTTGCCGCGGCGAGAATAACCATTTGTGCGAGTTTGCTCGAAAACACATTTTTATGCTGTTTTGTTCCAAAATTGCCCTCCAAAACCCTAGATCTATATATACATTATGATGGAGAAGGAGGGGACGGTAGAAAGCAGAGTTCAAAGGCATTTTTGGAGAAGAGAAGGAAATTTTGGAGAAACTTGAAGGATCTTCACCATTGTTGCTACCAAGCCTTCATCTTCTAGAGTTTTTTCATCTCTTCTCCTTAGTTTTTATTTTCTGCAGTTTATTCATATTTGTTATTCATGGATTCAATTGAAATAATGGTTGTTCTTATTTCCGTTATGAACTAATTCGTTTTTGCTAAGGCTATGATGTAGTTAGATCAAGAAAATCTGATTTCTTTTGTTATGGTTATATGAATTCATTGTTTTCAAGTCGAGTATTTATTTCCATGCTTAATGCTTTTAAATTTCTGATCAAGATTTAGATGATTTGTTGCATTATATTGAGACCGAGAGGAGATGTGTAATGAATGCTTCTTGTGATAAATACCGTATGTTGAATGCGAGTTTGACACCTAATGCATGATGTATGTGATTATTCCAGAAATTCCATAAATCGTAATGTGCTTATTTGTGATTAAATCTTCATAGAAATATAGTCGGTTTTCATAGATAAGTAATTCTAATATAACTTGAGAAAGAGTATTAGATAAGTTTGGGTTTTTCAACCATCACTTTTAGCTTTGATTCTCATATAACATGACTTGAAATCGGATTGAATTGATTTAGCGAAATCAAATGCCTTAGCATTTTTAATCATTAGTGAACAACATTTAATTTTGTTATTTGCGTTTAGTTTTATGTTAATTTTCTTTTTAAACAATTTCAACAATTCAGTTTTCAAATAAAATTAGGGTTAGTCAATTTCGGTACTTAGTAACGCCATTCCTTGTGGGTTCGATATCCGTACTTTTGTACACTTTATTACTTGAACGATTCGTACACTTGCGAAAATAAGCATCATCCACCTCATAGGGGCTTTTCCCTTGTCTTGTTTCTCACTTGTTACTTTCAAGGCCTCCTGTTGCCTCTTCTTGTTCTTCTCTAAGGCTTGCAGCTGTGTCTCCCAACTTATTTTTTCTTGGAGTCATTGTTCCTCATTGGGACGAGCCAAGTTGGAGAGGGGATTTCTTTCCACCTCGTGCTCGGTAAATCGGAGCTCGGACTGACCGTGTCCCGTTGCCTCTCCATTGGTAGGTTCAACGGTATGATTTTCTGGGATCCATCCCTCTACCTGAGATCGTAGAGCTCTATTTTCTCCTTGGGTTTCATCAAGCTCTTTCCTTAGTAGGAGCAGCTGACGAGATAACTCTTGATATGGGGCATTGTCTTCTACCCTGGCCCCATTGGTGGGTGATGGTGTATTTCCCTGAGTAGCCACTATTTTGGGATTAGTCAAATTTGATCATCTTTCTAACCGAGTTATAGCCATGATTTTTCGTATTGCGAGTAGTGCACGATGGACCTTCCTAATTTATCTCTAGGAGCGAGGTGAGTCCCTATAGAAGATGGGGTCAAAAACTTGTAATTGACCTCAGAATTTGAGCCCCACGGTGGGTACCAAAATGTTGAGACTCAATATATTGTAGCGAGATATTAGAGAGATACTATTAAAAGGGCTGAATGTATGGATCCTCATGAGGGGTCCATATATTTATAGCACATTTATGGATATAGGTGTCAGTTATACAATGTGTACACGTAATTACGTGTCACGAGGGCATAATTTGCCTAAAGTACAATAAGTCAGAGATCCAGGTCGAGTTTACTAGTGCTGTACTGATGAGTGCTCAAAAAGCACTAAAATAACTATGATTTTATGCACATTAATTGATTAATATATATATATATTTATATGTTTTATCATATATTTATATATATTTGTCTTTTTCGGAATCACGGGTATTTTTATTGTTTTTCAGGTATTTTGGCTTAAAAACGTAACTTAAAGACTCAAAGAGGAATACTGGAAGCAATACATCACAAATATATTAATAAATAAATGGGGAAAGGTCAATAAATATGGAAAAATTGGATAAAATGGGTCAAAAAGGTCAAAAATGTCAAAAAGGAGAAAATCACGCCGCCGCGCGCAGCACGCCGCTGTCCAACGCAAGACACGCCACGTCCGCGCATCGCGTCGGCCCGATCCGGTTCAGCGTGCGCCGTGCGCATCTCACCTGCTCCCGCGCACGCTCGTGCGCCGCCATCGCCGCGCGACCACTGCGCCCAGTGCCCTCCGCGCGCCGACGCCCATTTCGCCCCATTTTTCACGTGCGGCCGCCCATGACGTCATGCCGACGTCATCAATGACCTCGCATTTGCACTCTGGCGTTTTCACATTTTTTTAACATTTTTTCACTCATTTTTTCTCTCCATCCTCACCTATAAATACCCCCATTCCCTTCACTTCAAGACACACCTAAAAACACATTCTCTTCTCTCTTTCTTTCTCTCTTTTCTTAGATTTTTTAGTTTTTCTTAGTTTTTAGCTTTTCTTAGTTAATTTCTCTTAGTTTTAGAGTTCTTCCCTTTTTGGGAAGAACTAGTTATGTTTTTGTAATTTATTAGCTTTTTATTCAATAAATGGGAGTACAAATTCGCTTGGAGGTTTTCTAGCAACGGGAATAGCATCAAGTTCTGTAAGGATTTTATTTTCTTTCTGATTATTTTTTATGCTTTATTCGTACATGTTATATTTAATTTGTCTCTGTGATTAAATTTAACTCACGTGTTTATAAACATGATGTAATAATAACGTTGTTATGCTTGCGAAATATTAAATAGGTAAAAATCTCTAAAATGAATTGATTTTATTTTTATTCAAGATTTTATATTAAGAATGTTAGAGAGAAATATATTATTTTTCATTACAAACTTAAATCTGAAAATTAGATTTTAAGGTTTAGTTATCCGGTCTGATTTAGAGTAGTGCTCTTTTATTTGTTGGTACAATCGCCAGGTAGTTAGAGTGAAGCTCTATTTCAAAAGTTTTTATAAGAATTATTATATGAAGATGTATTGACAACATGTTTTCGGTAGTGGTTTTAAAACTTGAAAGTTAGTACTCGGATAACTAAATTCTTAGGTTTAATTTGGACACCTTGAATAAAGTTTAAATCATGTCTAACCCCACCAAAGGTGGCATTTAAATGATTCATTTTCAATATCTTAGAAAAAGAAATTAATTTAATTAACCAAATTAGTTATCAACCCCACCCATAGGTGTTAATTGATTTGTTTAGTTAACAAAGAATATCTAACCCCACCAAATGTGGTATTCATAAAAAAAAAAGAATCAATAAATATCAATTTATATCTTTAATAACCTAAATAATATGAGCAAGCATAATTAACTTAATTATTATATCCATAAATACTCCACCATTATAAATGATAAAATTTGCATAAATGTTTATTGAATCTATGTTTATTTTTATGTAAGTAGATTAAAAACACAAAACCCCAAAATATCGTGACAGGATGTTTAGGATTTAATTTCGTTTTTAAAAGTTTGAATAATAAATTAAAAACCACATACATTCCTTCCTTAGATCGACCTTGGGAGTATACTTATCATTTTCTACGAAATGATTCGTGCACTTGCGAGAGTTTTATAAATAGATAAAACCAAAGTAACGGGCAGGATCGGCGATGTCGGTTCTACCCCGATCAAGTTTTTGGCGTCGTTGCCGGGGAAGGAATAGCGTTTTTAAATTATTTATCAAAATTTTAAAAACTTTTTGTGTTGTAAATAATTGTGATTTTTTTTATTAAAAAAATAAAAAAAATAAAAATTTTTGTTGTTTGTGAAAAATAAAAAAAAATTAAATTAAAATTTTAAATTTTGAAATAAAAAAAAAGTAAATAAATTTTAAATTAAATAAAATAAATAAAAAATAATAAAAAATAATAAATAAAAAATAAAAATAAATAAAAAATAAAAAAAACAATAAAAAACAATAAAAAAATAAAAAATAAAAAAACAATAAAAAAATTTAAAAAATTTAAAAAATTAAAAAAATTAAAAAAATTAAAAAAATTTATTTTATTTAAAAATAATTTTTTTGAAAAAAAATCAAAAACTTTATTTTCAATTTTTTTTATTTATTTTTTTTTTCTTTTATGTTTTTTTTCTTTTATTTTTTTTTCTTTTATCTTTTTCAATTATTATTTTTAATTATTTTTTATTTTATTTTATTTTTGGCTTAATTTTTAATTTTTCTCTTTTATTTTATTTTATTTTTTCTTTTACTTTTTCAATTTATTTTATTTTTGGTTTTTTTTTTTAATTTTGTTTTTTTTAACTATTTTTTTATCTTAATTTTCGTTTAAGTTAATTTACTTAGGTTTTAGTAACTTAATTTACTAACTTATATTAATTTAATTTACTAACTTAATTAACTTGGATTTTCATTAACTTAATTAACTTACTTTTTATTAACTTAATTAACTTAAATTTTAACCTAACTTAATTTTAATAGCGTGAAAAGTAAAGATATAAAGGGAGTTATTTGTCTAGGAGACTAGTTTCTGCAAGGCTTTGTGCTACTAGTCTTTCCTGGGAACGTTGCTCTGTCTAGGAGGATGGTTTTTAAGGAGCCATTGTCCCACCATTCTTTCCTGGGAGCACTCTTGATTAATACTAATTATGTTATTTTAACTTAGATATTATACTTAAAACAAAAAAAAACAAAAAACAAAAAATCTGAAACTGTCTCCAAAATTTTAAAGTTTTAATTACAATCTCAAGAGTTAGTTTCTTTGTTTGATCTAGGTACAATTGTGTTTTGATGCCTTAATTATTTGATTTGCACCTAGATGTGGGTTATCTAAAACCATCAAGCATGCCCCTAGTTTTTAGTACAGAAAAAATTTAAAAATCAATAGGGCATGTTTGAAACAGTATAGGTAGACAATCTTGTCTTACTTGTAGGTTTGATTGACTCAATGATGAGGGGACATTGAGTTTACTTAAAATGCAATCCCCAAGTTACGTCTTGCTAAGACGTTAAACTAAGCGCTGGATGGGAGGCAACCCATCATTTTAGGTAATTTTATTTTATTTGTTTAATTTCTATTTTTTATTTTAGTTTAATTACGTGTGAATAATTTTAAAATTGTTAAAACTAAAAATATTTGTTGAGTTGTTAGAAGTTCACAGCAATTTGTCTGTATACACTTTAATGATGAATATGATGAATGCACCTGCATTTCTCCATTACTACTTACACATTCTCAACAAATAGGTAATCTTTCTTCTCTTTTCTCTTTATCTTTAATTTACAGTTGTTACATTGAGGACAATGTAAGTTCTAGGTTGGGGGTGGTGAAAAGTTACCATGCTTAATTAGAAAAGAAGAAAAAAAAGATTTAACAATTTAAAAATTCAAAAAAAAAAAAATAATTTTTTTTTTTTTTTTTTATGTTCACACTTTCTTTTTTTGTTTTTGGTTTTATTTTTTTTTTGTGTGATTTAGTAATTTTGGAATTAAAAAAAAAAAAAAAGTTCTCCCAAAAATTTATCATTTCTTTAAATCAAATTTAAGTAAATAGTTAAGTCTTTTGTACTGTTAGATTAATTTTTGAAAACATATCATGAAATATTATGTAATTATTTTTGATAATTTGTTAATTTTTGTCATAACTAGTATTTCTTGATAAGATGTAGAAATTATATTAAACCCAAAATCGGTGTTTATGAATTTGTTTTAGTGGAGACTACCTTTGTGAGATATAATTTGAGCCTAATTTCCCTTATTGAGAGTGAAATATATATTTTTTCAACTCCAAACACATTTCTTATTTCTTCAAATTCTTAGATGATCTCTATAGGCATTAATATTGAATGTATGAATTTTTTCTCATCTTAATAGAGTATCGTATATTTTTTTTTATTATTTTTGCTTAGATTAAATGATTTGAGTAGAAATTGATAGTATATGCTTTTATCTCATTCGTGCATGACTGTTACAAAAAAAAGAGAGACATATCTGGGGCTACCTAAACCAAGATCAAACAAAAAAGCCACAAAATTAACCACTCACCAAAATCCTAAAAAAAAAAATGTACAATCTGTACATGGGTTGACTCTCTAAAAAAAATGATATATATTGAAAAGTATCTTCAGAAAAAAAATAGAGAGATAAAGAATATATAGTATAATCTACATACTATGACCCATATTACCCAAAAAAAAATGTACAATCTGTACATGGGTTGACTCTCTAAAAAATGATATATATTGAAAAATATCTTCAAAAAAATATAGAGAGAAAGAATATATAGTATAATCTACATACTATGACCCACATTGCTTAGAAAGTTGTGAGTAAAGGCTAATTACAAAAGAAAGATATAGGAAGTAATTCCCTAAAAAGTCATTGCACTTTCTTCATTTGTAAAGGCATATATCTTGAAATTTTTTCTTAATGAGTTTGATTTATGCATGAAAATAATTTTTATATATGATATCTTTATAATTTATACATTTGATTCCTTCCATGAGATCAACGTCAAAATAACACTTTGAGCCTTTCTTCTTTATACATATGCGAACATATTAGTTCATTTCTATACATCAACTCTTTCGCATATAAATTAGTATGAGTGTTTGAACCCATAGGATTCAGTGTTTTGAGAGTATTGACTTGTGAGGAATAGAATCGAAGCGAATTGATTTATGACACTGAAATTGGGTGAAATTAAATTGGTACATTTTTGCAATGAAATATGAAAATGAGTATCAACTACTCATTCTAATAACATAATGATTGTTTAAACAGATTAAAATAACTTATGCTTGAGATTTTAATTATGATCTTAAAGTAAACTAAAAAGTATGAGTCATTTTTGTAATATGTTGTTTTCTTTTATTCTTAAACGTTAATTTTTGATTTTGTTGTAATTTTAGTTTTTAAGTTGATTGTTGTTATTATTTCTTTTAATTTTTACATTTAGTTCAATGTTTGTGGGTATCATTCTTGAAAACCCTCACGAGACTCAAACTTGTCCACTAGGGCAACCTAGGGGTTTAAAGACTTGTTGCATAGGCTAAATGCAACCGTGTCAATCTAAGTGATTTAGGATAGTTTAATTTTTTAGTTTTTATCGCTTCTCTTGCTAAGGGACTAGCAAGAAGCCAGTTGAGGTTGTGATGAGTGCTCAAAAAGCCCAAAATAACTATGATTTTATGCACATTAATTGATTAATATATATATATATTTATATGTTTTATCATATATTTATATATATTTGTCTTTTTCGGAATCACGGGTATTTTTATTGTTTTTCAGTTATTTTGGCTTCAAAACGTAACTTAAAGACTCAAAGAGGAATACTGGAAGCAATACATCACAAATATATTAATAAATAAATGGGGAAAGGTCAATAAATATGGAAAAGTTGGATAAAATGGGTCAAAAGGTCAAAAATGTCAAAAAGGAGAAAATCGCGCCTGCCATTGCCCGCCGAGCCCGTGCGTATGGCGCCAGTCCCCATTCCGCGCCGCGCCCATCTCACCTCCGCGCGCACCGACGCCCGTTTCGCCCCATTTTTCACGTCGGCCCCATGACGTCATCTTTGACGTCATCAATGACCTCAGCATTTGCACTACGCGTTTTCACATTTTTTTAACATTTTTTCACTCATTTTTTCTCTCCATCCTCACCTATAAATACCCCCATTCCCTTCACTTCAAGACACACCTAAAAACACATTCTCTTCTCTCTTTCTTTCTCTCTTTTCTTAGATTTTTTAGTTTTTCTTAGTTTTTAGCTTTTCTTAGTTAATTTCTCTTAGTTTTAGAGTTCTTCCCTTTTTGGGAAGAACTAGTTATGTTTTTGTAATTTATTAGCTTTTTTATTCAATAAATGGGAGTACAAATTCCGCTTGGAGGTTTTCTAGCAACGGGAATAGCATCGAAGTTCTGTAAGGATTTTATTTTCTTTACAGTTATTTTTTATGCTTTATTCGTACATGTTATATTTAATTTGTCTGTGATTAAATTTAACTCTGCTGGCTGTTTATAAACATGATGTAATAATAACGTTGTTATGCTTGCGAAATATTAAATAGGTAAAAATCTCTAAAATGAATTGATTTTATTTTTATTCAAGATTTTATATTAAGAATGTTAGAGAGAAATATATTATTTTTCATTACAAACTTAAATCTGAAAATTAGATTTTAAGGTTTAGTTATCCGGTCTGATTTAGAGTAGTGCTCTTTTATTTGTTGGTACAATCGCGCGGTAGTTAGAGTGAAGCTCTATTTCAAAAGTTTTTATAAGAATTATTATCTGAAAATGTATTGACAACATGTTTTCAGTAGTGGTTTTAAAACTTGAAAGTTAGTACTCGGATAACTAAATTCTTAGGTTTAATTTGGACACCTTGAATAAAGTTTAAATTGTCTAACCCCAGCAAAGGTGGCATTTAAATGGTTCATTTTCAATCTCTTAGAAAAAGAAATTAATTTAATTAACCAAATTAGTTGTCAACCCCACCCATAGGTGTTAATTGATTTGTTTAGTTAACAAAGAATATCTAACCCCACCAAAGGTGGTATTCATATAAAAAAGAGAGAATCAATAAATATCAATTCATATCTTTAATAACCTAAATAATATGAGCAAGCATAATTAACTTAATTATTATATCCATAAATACTCCACCATTATAAATGATAAAATTTGCATAAATGTTTATTGAATCTATGTTTATTTTTATGTAAGTAGATTAAAAACACAAAACCCCAAAATATCGTGACAGGATGTTTAGGATTTAATTTAGTTTTTAAAAGTTTGAATAATAAATTAAAAACCACATACATTCCTTCCTTAGATCGACATGAGTGTATACTTATCATTTTCTACGAAATGATTCGTGCACTTGCGAGAGTTTTATAAATAGATAAAACCAAAGTAACGGGCAGGATCGGCGATGTCGGTTCTGCCCCGATCAAGTTTTTGGCGCCGTTGCCGGGGAAGGAATAGCGTTTTTAAATTATTTATCAAAATTTTAAAAACTTTTTGTGTTGTAAATAATTGTGATTTTTTTATTAAAAAAATAAAAAAATAAAAATTTTTGTTGTTTGTGAAAAATAAAAAAAAAATTAAAATTTTAAATTTTGAAATAAAAAAAAAGTAAATAAATTTTAAATAAAATAAAAAAAATAAAAAAAAAAAAAAAAAAATAAAAAAAAAATAAAAATAAATAAAAAATAAAAAAAACAATAAAAAACAATAAAAAAATAAAAAATAAAAAAACAATAAAAAAATTTAAAAAATTTAAAAAATTAAAAAAATTAAAAAAAAATTAAAAAATTTATTTTATTTAAAAATAATTTTTTGAAAAAAAAAATCAAAAACTTTATTTTCAATTTTTTTTATTTATTTTTTTTCTTTTATGTTTTTTTCTTTTATTTTTTTCTTTATCTTTTTCAATTATTATTTTTAATTATTTTTTATTTTATTTTATTTATGTCTTAATTTTTTATTTTTCTCTTTTTATTTTATTTTATTTTTTCTTTTACTTTTTCAATTTATTTTATTTTTGGTTTTTTTTTTTAATTTTGTTTTTTTTAACTATTTTTTTATCTTAATTTTCGTTTAAGTTAATTTACTTAGGTTTTAGTAACTTAATTTACTAACTTATATTAATTTAATTTACTAACTTAATTAACTTGGATTTTCATTAACTTAATTAACTTTTTTTTATTAACTTAATTAACTTAAATTTTAACCTAACTTAATTTTAATAGCATGAAAAGTAAAGATATAAGGGAGTTCTGTCTAGGAGACTAGTTTCTGGAAGCCTTTGTGCTACTAGTCTTTCCTGGGAACGTTGCTCTGTCTAGGAGGATGGTTTTTAAGGAGCCATTGTCCCACCATTCTTTCCTGGGAGCACTCTTGATTAATACTAATTATGTTATTTTAACTTAGATATTATACTTAAAACAAAAAAAAACAAAAAACAAAAAATCTGAAACTGTCTCCAAAATTTTAAAGTTTTAATTACAATCTCAAGAGTTAGTTTCTTTGTTTGATCTAGGTACAATTGTGTTTTGATGCCTTAATTATTTGATTTGCACCTAGATGTGGGTTATCTAAAACCATCAAGCATGCCCCTAGTTTTTAGTACAGAAAAAATTTAAAAATCAATAGGGCATGTTTGAAACTTGATATAGGTAGACAATCTTGTCTTACTTGTAGGTTTGATTGACACAATGATGAGGGGACATTGAGTTTACTTAAGATGCACTCCCCAAGTTACGTCTTTCTGAGACGTTAAACTAAGCGCTCGATGGGAGGCAACCCATCATTTTAGGTAATTTTATTTTATTTGTTTAATTTCTATTTTTTATTTTAGTTTAATTACGTGTGAATAATTTTAAAATTGTTAAAACTAAAAATATTTGTTGAGTTGTTAGAAGTTCACAGCAATTTGTCTGTATACACTTTAATGATGAATATGATGAATGCACCTGCATTTCTCCATTACTACTTACACATTCTCAACAAATAGGTAATCTTTCTTCTCTTTTCTCTTTATCTTTAATTTACAGTTGTTACATTGAGGACAATGTAAGTTCTAGGTTGGGGGTGGTGAAAAGTTACCATGCTTAATTAGAAAAGAAAAAAAAAGATTTAACAATTTAAAAATTCAAAAAAAAAAAAATTATTAATTTTTTCTTTTTTATGTTCACATCTTCATTTTTTGTGTTTGGTTTTATTTTTGTTTTGTGTGATTTAGTAATTTTGGAATTAAAAAAAAAAAAAAGTTCTCCCAAAAATTTATCATTTCTTTAAATCAAATTTAAGTAAATAGTTAAGTCTTTTGTACTGTTAGATTAATTTTTGAAAACATATCATGAAATATTATGTAATTATTTTTGATAATTTGTTAATTTTTGTCATAACTAGTATTTCTTGATAAGATGTAGAAATTATATTAAACCCAAAATCGGTGTTTATGAATTTGTTTTAGTGGAGACTACCTTTGTGAGATATAATTTGAGCCTAATTTCCCTTATTGAGAGTGAAATATATATTTTTTCTACTCCAAACACATTTCTTATTTCTTCAAATTCTTAGATGATCTCTATAGGCATTAATATTGAATGTATGAATTTTTTCTCATCTTAATAGAGTATCGTATATTTTTTATTATTATTTTTGCTTAGATTAAATGATTTGAGTAGAAATTGATAGTATATGCTTTTATCTCATTCGTGCATGACTGTTACAAAAAAAAGAGAGACATATCTGGGGCTACCTAAACCAAGATCAAACAAAAAAGCCACAAAATTAACCACTCACCAAAATCCTAAAAAAAAAAAATGTACAATCTGTACATGGGTTGACTCTCTAAAAAAAAATGATATATATTGAAAAGTATCTTCAGAAAAAAAATAGAGAGATAAAGAATATATAGTATAATCTACATACTATGACCCATATTACCCAAAAAAAAATGTACAATCTGTACATGGGTTGACTCTCTAAAAAATGATATATATTGAAAAATATCTTCAAAAAAATATAGAGAGAAAGAATATATAGTATAATCTACATACTATGACCCACATTGCTTAGAAAGTTGTGAGTAAAGGCTAATTACAAAAGAAAGATATAGGAAGTAATTCCCTAAAAAGTCATTGCACTTTCTTCATTTGTAAAAGGCATATATCTTGAAATTTTTTCTTAATGAGTTTGATTTATGCATGAAAATAATTTTTATATATGATATCTTTATAATTTATACATTTGATTCCTTCCATGAGATCAACGTCAAAATAACACTTTGAGCCTTTCTTCTTTATACATATGCGAACATATTAGTTCATTTCTATACATCAACTCTTTCGCATATAAATTAGTATGAGTGTTTGAACCCATAGGATTCAGTGTTTTGAGAGTATTGACTTGTGAGGAATAGAATCGGCAATTCGGATTTATGACACTGAAATTGGGTGAAATTAAATTGATACATTTTTGATATGAAATATGAAAATGATTTCCGACTAATTATTATAATAAATCATGATTGTTTAAAAAGATTAAAATAACTTATGCTTGAGATTTTAATTATGATCTTAAAGGAGATTAAAAAGTATGAGACATTTTTGTAATATGTTGTTTTCTTTTATTCTTAAACGTTAATTTTTGATTTTGTTGTAATTTTAGTTTTTAAGTTGATTGTTGTTATTATTTCTTTTAATTTTTACATTTAGTTCAATGTTTGTGGGTATCATTACTGAAAACCCTCACGAGACTCAAACTTGTCCACTAGGGCAACCTAGGGGTTTAAAGACTTGTTGCATAGGCTAAATGCAACCGTGTCAATCTACGGAAGTGATTTAGGATAGTTTAATTTTTTAGTTTTTATCGCTTCTCTTGCTAAGGGACTAGCAAGAAGCTGGTTGGGGGTTGTGATGAGTGCTCAAAAAGCACTAAAATAACTATGATTTTATGCACATTAATTGATTAATATATATATATATTTATATGTTTTATCATATATTTATATATATTTGTCTTTTTCGGAATCACGGGTATTTTTATTGTTTTTCAGGTATTTTGGCTTAAAAACGTAACTTAAAGACTCAAAGAGGAATACTGGAAGCAATACATCACAAATATATTAATAAATAAATGGGGAAAGGTCAATAAATATGGAAAAATTGGATAAAATGGGTCAAAAAGTCAAAAATGTCAAAAGGAGAAAATCGCGCCCATGCGCATCCATGCGCGCGAGCCACGCCAATCGTGCCTGGCAGCGCGCCGCATCATCTCACTGACGCCCATTTCGCCCCATTTTTCACGTGTAGCCCCAGCGTCATCGCGTCATCAATGACCTCGGCATTTGCACTCGCGTTTTCACATTTTTTAACATTTTTTCACTCATTTTTCTCTCCATCCTCACCTATAAATACCCCCCATTCCCTTCACTTCAAGACACACCTAAAAACACATTCTCTTCTCTCTTTCTTTCTCTCTTTTCTTAGATTTTTTAGTTTTTCTTAGTTTTTAGCTTTTCTTAGTTAATTTCTCTTAGTTTTAGAGTTCTTCCTTTTTGGGAAGAACTAGTTATGTTTTGTAATTTATTAGCTTTTTATTCAATAAATGGGAGTACAAATTCCGCTTGGAGGTTTTTCTAGCAACGGAATAGCATCGAAGTTACGTAAGGATTTTATTTTCTTTCTGATTATTTTTTATGCTTTATTCGTACATGTTATATTTAATTTGTCTGTGATTAAATTTAACTCTGTATTTATAAACATGATGTAATAATAACGTTGTTATGCTTTGAAATATTAAATAGGTAAAAATCTCTAAAATGAATTGATTTTATTTTTATTCAAGATTTTATATTAAGAATGTTAGAGAGAAATATATTATTTTTCATTACAAACTTAAATCTGAAAATTAGATTTTAAGGTTTAGTTATCGATCTGATTTAGAGTAGTGCTCTTTTATTTGATGGTACAATCGCCCGGTAGTTAGAGTGAAGCTCTATTTCAAAAGTTTTTATAAGAATTATTATCTGAAAATGTATTGACAGCATGTTTTCAGTAGTGGTTTTAAAACTTGAAAGTTAGTACTCGGATAACTAAATTCTTAGGTTTAATTTGGACACCTTGAATAAACTGTCTAACCCCACCAAAGGTGGCATTTAAATGGTTCATTTTCAATCTCTTAGAAAAAGGAATTAATTTAATTAACCAAATTAGTTATCAACCCCACCCATAGGTGTTAATTGATTTGTTTAGTTAACAAAGAATATCTAACCCCACCAAAGGTGGTATTCATATAAAAAAGAGAGAATCAATAAATATCAATTCATATCTTTAATAACCTAAATAATATGAGCAAGCATAATTAACTTAATTATTATATCCATAAATACTCCACCATTATAAATGATAAAATTTGCATAAATGTTTATTGAATCTATGTTTATTTTTATGTAAGTAGATTAAAAACACAAAACCCCAAAATATCGTGACAGGATGTTTAGGATTTAATTTCGTTTTTAAAAGTTTGAATAATAAATTAAAAACCACATACATTCCTTCCTTAGATCGACCTTGGGAGTATACTTATCATTTTCTACGAAATGATTCGTGCACTTGCGAGAGTTTTATAAATAGATAAAACCAAAGTAACGGGCAGGATCGGCGATGTCGGTTCTGCCCCGATCATGTACTCGTAGTGTACTTGAGCTTGTGCTGTCATTGGGCCCGGTCTTACTCAGGGCTTGAGCTGCCGTTGGGCTCGATCTTACTCAAGACTAGAGCTGCCGTTGGGCTCAGTCTTGCTTAGGGCTCCAGCTGTCCTTAGGCTCAGTCTGTACCATGGGTGGGATGTCTAAGGTACTTCATCTTTCATCTTGGGCTGGACTTGAGTTGAATAATTTATATGATTCGGTCTTTGGGTCGATCCATATGTCCAAAGAGATATGTTAACTTGTGTAATGTTTATTAAAAAGTAAGTGATTTTATAATTATTTTTTTATCTCAATTTTACATTAAATACATGTGAGTGTTGATGCATATCCGTATAATTGTTTTTTTTTTTTGGAAATAATTACATTTATCACTATCAATTAGGTATTTGACTACATTATTTATAATGATATTTACACGTTAGTTATGGCATATATCAGTTAAAAACAAACACACCTCTTTTTTATTACTGGTAGTCTTACTGCCTCGTGATGCTAGAAATTGGACACATTGTCACTGTGGAAGTGTGGATGGTAACTAAACATCAGTAATCAAACGATTAGTTCAAACCACCAATTATAGCATTTCAAGTAGAGTTCCACTATGAAACATGGGTACATGACCCTTTGTTTTTACTAAAACTCACATACTAAAGTCAATTCTTGGTTTTGGATAACTGACAAAGAAAGGCATAATACTCCCAATATTACAAAGTTCATACCTTGTATTTACCATATTGAAGAATAAGACTTCATCACAAGGACGGTATTAGAATACAAAACTTCAAAAAATAGGATCTTAACATTGCAATTGAAAACGTAGATAAGAACATGGTTTTAATTAGTACTATGTATATGTTCATAAAGGTTCAGGAATGTAACTGTCACCAAATCAAGAAAAAAAAAAGATAAAGAAAATTAAGTGTGAGATCAGGAAAAATTCGCAGAAACGTTGGAAGTAAAGTTTATTATATATAAAATTCACAGAGCTGGAAATTTCAGCAAAGGAATTAGCTTACATGAACATATAGATTAAGTTGGCCACAAAAAAACATTAAACAAAAAAGACAAAGATAAAATATCAATTGCCTTGTAATGCAATGTTACATGCTCATTGTGGGCATTGAGAAGACGTAGGTTCTGTGTGTGAGCTGTTATTAAAAATAAAATTGAAAAGACAACAACTTGTGAGAGATAAAGAACAAGTATGTCAGAGTTTTGTAGTTTAAAATCTCTTTATTTCCTCATCTTAGATCTTATCTGACAACAATTTAAAGATCTGCCGAAAAACTCCAAACTCTTTTCTTATCCATTGTTCCCTTTGATTACTCTGATCTCAGACACAAACTCTGCCATTTTAAATGTGCAGCTAATTTTACAGCTAAGTTTTGTTCCTGATATATGATACATATGCAAGCATTTTTATTTTCAACCCAGATTCAAGGTACATAAAACCATCAAGCTTTTCATATTCTCTGAATTCAGTTTTAAACTATTGTCTGTTTGGTCCCAAGTGACATTTCTAAATTCTAAGTTATCATACCCCATACTCCTTTGTTTTAATCTCCACTAAATTGTTCATATTTAATCTCACCAAATTGGGTATTTGGTAATAAGTAGAAATTTGAGCTTAGATTGGTTATAAGGCATGCTTGTGATCTGGATCTAACGAAACCTTGAGGTCAGGGTCATTTGTTTGATGAACTGTAACAAATATTCTCATATAGTGTAAAAGGTGTTTGATTTAGATCCCCAAAAAAAATAAAAATATGGTGAAGTCTTGTTGGATACCATCTGCAGAAGGAGATGAACATGTTCAACACAGTGGCAATTCGAAGGGTCGACTTGATGGTTTGTTGTGGTATAAGGATTTTGGGCAACATGCTTATGGAGGATTCTCAATGGCTGCAATTCAAGCCAATGTAATGATTGAGGATCAAATCCAACTTGTATCTGGTCCTCTGGCTTCAACAAGTTCAGGTCCTCACGGGACTTTTGTTGGTGTATATGATGGACATGGTGGGACAGAAGCTTCAAAATATGTCAATGAAAATCTTCTCTCCAATCTTAAGAGTAAGCTCTCTCCAATCCCAATTTAATAAAAATCTTTGAGAAAGTTTTGGCCTTTTAATGTACTACGTCCCATCAAAACTACGCAATTAAGCATGCTTGAACGGTAGTATTAAGATAACAAACCTCCAAAGAAGTATTTAAGTTGCATCCGATTTAAACGAAAACAGGACCCCAAAAAAAGTGTAACATGAACACAGTAAAGATTACATTGAATCTGTGAAATAAAATCTTCTAACCTAGAGCCAAAAGTAATCGGTTTCATGAGTAATTTATTTGGTGGGTGGCCGTGCAATGGGAGCACTTAGGTCCACTGGTTATTTTTTTGACAAGCTTAATCCACTTGTTATAAACATGTGATAACACAGAGACAATTAAAGCAATGCATTGAAGTACAATAGCTATATTTTAAGATGTTTTTTATCTCCATTTGAAAAGAAGTTTTAAAATGAATAATTACTAAAGTATTTTTATAAAATATAATAATATAAAAAATGAAGAATAACATAAAAATTGACTATTTGTCTGCATGTTGTTGTTACATTTTCAGCACTAAATTCTTCAACTGCAATAGCCAATAGAATGTGATCATGAATCAAATTTTATGCTATTAAATATATACAACCATTGAGACTTCTTCATTACTTGTGAAACAGGACTTGTAAATGAGCACCAAGGAGTGTCAGAACATGTAATCAATAAGGCTTTCTTGGCCACAGATGAAAATTTTCTATCAGTAGTTAAGAAACTGTGGCTTAGAACACCACAGATCGCTTCTACAGGTACATGTTCTTTGGTTGGAGTGATATGCAATGGGCTTCTATACATTGCGAATGCCGGAGATTCACGGGCAGTTTTAGGGAGAACAGAAAGAGCAACTCATGAAGTTAGAGCTATCCAATTATCTACAGAACACAATGCAAGTATTGAATCAGTAAGAGAGGAAATCCAGACTATGCACCCATATGATCCACAAATTGTGGTGCTCAAACACAAGGTTTGGCGCGTCAAGGGCCTTATACAGGTAATTTTCTAGTTTATATATATTCCTTTCAAGGTAAATACTTACCCAAATATCATAACTTTAACATATTTAACACAAAAATACATGAATTTTTTTTATTAACTTAGATATTTAGACTTTAAACCTGATAACACATTAGTCTTAAATTGAGATTTTGTTAACTCAAAATCACCATAACTCACTCAAATAATGATTCACCAAAAGATTGAACCAATGATGAGAAGAATAGAAAGGTAAAAACATCAAGAATAAAAAAAACACAAGATTTAAGGGGTTCGATCCCAAAATTATACGACCTAGTCCACTAAGGAAGGGAAATATATTTTTTCTATGAATAATCAATTTGTATAAGGAAGACTCAAGAAGGATTATAAGAGATAAAACCTAACAGACTCAAAAAATAAACAATCCCTAACACCACGTTCTTGAATCACTCACACACACACATAGATACAAAGATAAACAAAAAGTCAAAGAGAAGAGGAGGTGAAGACAGCTAAATGGCACTAAAAGAGAAGAAAATGAATTGAGACTCGTTAAAAAACCCTAACCGTAGATATATATATATATACACATACACATCAAGGGTGAAATGATTGTTTTTCCCCTCAGCCTTTAATCAAATTCATTATATAATAGACCTGCAAAAAATACTTACAAAAAATAACCCAATACACATTACATAGCCAAGAGTCCAATACATAAAATAATACAATAAATTATGTATTAAACAGATTTAACCTATGTATATTTGTATGCATGCTACACATTTAATCAATAAATATCATTTCTTTTAATTATATCTCCACAATACTCCAAATACCATAATAGCATAAAATTAACAATCTCCACCTTGACACTATATGCATGCAGTGGATACATATGTTAACCCTTTTCAATGTAATGCCTAAACATGAGATAATCTAATCAAATCTGAGCAATGCTTGAATTTAATTAGGTATTAGTTTAGTGAGCATGTCAAATGGATTGTCCTCTGTGGAGACTTTATTTAGTTTAATCAAACCTTGTGCAGCTATGTCTCTAATGAAATGCATTTTAACATCAACATGTTTTAATTTATAATGAAACATGACATGTTTTGATGAATGAATGGATAATTGATTATCATAATAAATTGTGTGAACCATCACATTAAACAATACCCATCTTCCTTGTAAAACCTCCCAACCATAAGTTTTTTTTCACTACCTTAGTATAGGAAATAAATTTAACTTTAGTGGTTGATAATGCAACAATAGACTATAAGTTAGCCTTCCTAAATACAACATTGCCAAAGATAATGTAAATGTGAGATTAATCTTCTTGTGTCTTTATCTCCTGCAAAATAAGTGTTAGTATATTCATGCACAATAGAGATATCACAAGCATTCCTTTTAAACATTAAACCGGTATTCACAATATCTTTTAAAAATCTCATGATCTACTTAATAACCAATAAATGAGCCTTACTAGGGTTAAACATATATATATTCAACACACTATCTGAATATACTTTATCAATCCTAGTGTAGACCACACCACTAAATCATGATAATTTTAGTGCTTTTTAAGCACTCATCACATACATAAATGATCCTCTAACATTAGAATAGGAAATTTTATTCATGCACTTCTTATCTTCAATAATTTTAAGGCAATCGTTTATAAATCATTTGAAATGAGCACCTATAGGAATACTTATATAGGCTTGGCATGAAACATTGAAAATGTTTTTCACACTTTTCAACTTAAGACTATTGTGATATAAAAAGACCACAACTAATTTCACTTATATCCTTACCAAGAACTCTTTCAGTAGAACTTAAATCTTTCATTTCAAAATCATTACAAAGTTTAGATTTTAACATATCAATTCAAATTTACTATTACAAGCTATAATAACAAAGACATAGAACTTGAAACATTTTTAAGTTAAAATAAACACAATTTCCATTATCACATCTTTTAAATCCATTTCTAATCATAAAATTATCAAATCATTTATACCATTGCTTAGGAGCTTTTTTTCGGTCCATACAAAGATTTCTTAAGTAAACAAACAAGGTTTTCATATCCATTTTTAATAAATTCTTCAGATTATTTCATGTATATTTTCTTGTCTAAGTCATGATGTAAAATAATAAGTTTTTCAACATCCCCTTGTTCATGTAACAAATTAAATTGAACAACTAAAGACAACAATATTCTAATAGAGGTGAACTTAACAATTGGAGAAAATATTTCATAAAAATCAAAGTCTTTCTTTTCTATAAATCCTTGTGTTACCAACCTAGCTTTAAACCTAGTAGGTTTAACACCTTTTACACCTTACTTTCTTTTAAACAACAATCTAAAATCTAGTACTTTTGAATCCTTTAACCTTTCTACAATAACCAAGTCCTATTCTTATTCAAAGAAATATTTTTCATGCATGACATTCATCCGATTAGAAACATAAGAAAAATTATAGCATCATCAAATGTTTTAGGTTTAGAGTCATCAATATCAGATGCAATAGATAAGACATAGATTATCAAACCAAAATTATCTAGTTTTAGATGAAGACAAAGAGCAAAATCTTTTAAGGGTTGTAATGAATCTTTTGGTCCTATCTTTAGCCAAAAGATAATCAGTCAATTTAAAGGAACTTCCTGGAGGAATTAAATGTTCCTTAGTAATTCCATCATCATCACTATGTCTTATCAATTATAATATCATGTGATTGAGGTATTGTGGTACCTCCACCTCACTCTCAAAATTATTTTTCTAAATAAAGTAGGCTTAGTATTCAAATCACACTAAATGATATCATTAAAGATAACACTCCTAATAGTTATGCATTTTTGAAGTGAAGGTCATCAAAGCCTATAACCTTTAAAACTTAAAGGATAACCAATAAATCCACACTTTAAAGACC
The DNA here is from genome assembly GCA_030763125.1 of Hippophae gyantsensis. Classification (NCBI taxonomy): domain Eukaryota; kingdom Viridiplantae; phylum Streptophyta; class Magnoliopsida; order Rosales; family Elaeagnaceae; genus Hippophae; species Hippophae gyantsensis. The sequence goes on along the minus strand of CM061031.1, from coordinate 48,480,123 downwards.
TATCCTGCAACTTACCTTTATTAATGTGATCATGCAATGCACCCAAAAGTCATAAATTTATTATAGTCAACAAGCTTTCTAGTTCATAGCTCCTAAAATGCTTTTAAATCTATGGAAATTGAGGGACATCTATTGATTTTGTTAGTAGTTGTGCTACTAATCTATACCCAAAAGTGCTTAGGCATACCAGACAGGGATAGCATATAACTAACTTTCTGTAAAATAGTTATATTCATTCTCTTAGCTAGTCTATTTTGTTGAGAAGTGTTTACTAAAATCTTATGTCTCCCAATCCCTTAATCCTTACAAGATATGTCAAAAAGTTCATTAACAAACTCTAGACCATTATCAATCCTAAGCATTTTGACCTTACTACCCTTTTGGTTCTCAATTAGGGCTTTCCATTGTTTAAAGATATCAAAGGCCTCATTGTGTGTTCTTATGGTGAAAGTCCATGCTCTCATAGTATAGTCAAGTGCATATGTGGTAGTATACTGACCTTTAGAGAAGCTAACCCTAGTTTGTTTCCCAAATACATAATTCAAAAAATTTTAAGTTTTCTAAATGTTACTGCCTAGAACACCTTCTTTGCCTAACTCACATAAATCTTTCGCACTCACATATTTCGACCTTCTATACCATAACAAAGCAATATCTAAGTATTGAGATACCCAAGTCTTACCCTTAAGATCTTGAGTAGCACCTTGCAACAAATACAAAACACTTATCGTGACTGCCTTTATGGCTAGTAAAGAACCTTTTAAGACCCTTATGACTCCATTATCTATCTTAACAGTTTAACCAATGACATGTAAGTACATAGTGATATCAAATTTCTCTCAACTTCAAGGAAAAACCACACATCAATAAGGACTCTCACAATTCCATCTATAAGAGATAATTTAACAGAGCCTATACTCTTAATTTGATCTAAAAGTATTTTAATACCATCAAGTTCTTTTATATCAGTAAACTAGTGCCTAAAGGGTGTTATGTGAAAAAAATTGCTTGAATTTATGACTTAATTTGTCTCTGATCTGTTGGAGCTTAAAACAAGCACTATAGAACTCTCATAACCCTTAAAAACTAGGTTTGAATCACTACCAATACTATGCGCTTGTTACCCAAACTTTTTACTCTTCCTAAGTGGACGTTCATTCCTATAGTAACCCTCTTTCTTACAGAAGTAGCACCTAACATGTTTCTTTGACCTTGAGTTAGACATATTCTTAGGCTGTACCCCTACAACTATTCTTTACTTTTCTCTTCCTTACCTCAAACATAAAGCACATCACTTAAGTTACCTTTATCTACCTTTATTTCCAAGTCCTGAGACCTAAGGTTAGAAATAACAAGATTAAGAGTTAAATTATCTTTACCATATATTATACTAGATTTCACATCTTTGTATTTATCAAATGAAAAATTTAAGAGAATAATAGCTTGATTTTCATCTTCAAATTTATTTTCCATATCATCTAAATCAATTGTTAATATTTTAAAATCATCAAAGTTCTATTCAAGATCCCTTCAAGAACCATTTTAAAAGAATAAAAATTATGCTTAAGGTGAACTTTACCATATAGAATATTTTTAAGATAAAGAGAGTCAAGTTTAAAGTATACATTTTCAATGATAGTTTCCTTATAAACTTCAATGAACTTTATTAATAAGGTTCAATAGTATGAAAGAATGTCATTTTATCAATCTTTTTCTTATCAATCGTAATGGCCTTTTTAGGAAAGTTAACAATCTATAGCAACATGCACCTCTTCTTGAACTAAAAGGGATTTCATATTATGTTTGCATGAAACATAGTCACATTTTCCATCAAACAATGTTATTTTATGATGTGTATTCATGGTAAAATTAAAATAAGATATGAAAAATAAAATAGAGGGAAAAGGTTGAGAAAACCCCTTGTTTAGGTTGAGGAAATCAACAAGTCAAGTTCTTTAAAGGGACTCAGGAAATCCAAGAAATCCTAGGTCTTTGAACCACACAAGAAACTTAACCTATAAACTAAATATGAGGAGCTTGCAAGTTCAGAATGCTTCACTAATAAGTCAAATAGAATACAACATATATACCTCCTTCTCATACCACTTTATTACGATTTTGCTCACTCAAAATCAACAAAACTTGCATAAATAATGATCCAGGAAAAATTGAATCAATGTTAACAAGAAAAAAATGTAAAAAAAAAGATACCAAAATAATACAAGATTTAAGTGGTTTGACTCCTAAACTACATAGCTTAATCCACTAGGAAAGGAAAAAATGCATCCATTATAAATCATTAGTTTGTACAAAGAATTAATCAAAAATGATTATAAGAGGTAAAACCTAACACACTCAAAGCATAAACAAACCCCAACACCTCATTTTTGAATAACTCACAAACATACACATATACAAAGAGAAAAAAAGAGCCAGAGAGAAGAATAGATAAAAAGGGACAAAAAGAACTGAGAAGAGAATAAAATTAATCGAGACATGCCAAAAAAAACCCTAGCCATATGTATGTGTATATATATTCAACGACGAAATGAATTTTTTTTCCCTCAGCCTTAATCAAATCCAATTATTAATGGGCCTGCAAAAAATACTTATAAAAGTAGCACCATCCACATTAAACAACCCCAAGTATCCAATACATAAAATAATACAAATAATTATTTATTAAACACATTTAACTAATGTATGTATTAATGCTACACATTTAATCCATCAATGTCATTTTCTTTTTACATATATCTCACAGTACTCCAAGTATCATAGTGGCATAATTGAATGCCAAATGACTGATCTTTTTGGTTGATCACATTTGTTAACCCATCATGGAAGCAATTTTCACTTAATAGATGAAAGGTCATACTATATTAGAACAATTTAATCAACTATATATTTAGCATTTTAAATCTCTATTTTGGATTTATGTGTTATAGTATTTAAAATTTGGGTACTTTGGTGTTAAGAAAAAATGCCAATGTAAAATTAATCAAAGTTTTCTCATCTCCAAATGTGTTTAGCCTTCCTTTTAATATATTATATACATTTGTTGAATTTTTTTTGTGTAATTGTGCCTATTCTTCTTGTAGGTCACAAGATCCATCGGTGATGCATATCTAAAGCGAGCAGAATTCAATAGAGAGCCTCTATTATCAAAGTTTAGATTGCCTGAAACTTTCTTCAAGCCAATCCTTAGTTCAGAACCATCAATTACAGTACATAAATTGCACCGCGAAGACAAGTTTGTTATTTTCGCTTCTGATGGCTTGTGGGAACATCTTAACAACCAAGAGGCAGTCAACATTGTGAATAGTTCCCCACAAAATGTAAGATTTTTTACTCGTCAATAGTCTTATTATGACTTATATGAATACTAATTTTATACACCGATTAAATGTAGGGGGTTGCAACTAGACTTGTTAAAGCAGCGCTAAAAAAAGTAGCTAAGAAAAGAGAAATGAGATACTCAGACTTGAAAAAGATAGAGGCAGGTGTTAGAAGACATTTTCATGATGATATTACTGTTATAGTTGTATTTATAGACCCTAATTTGATCAATGGTCGCTCACTCCATTATGCTCCTGTTTCAATCAAAGGAGGATGAGGACTTGCACCTAACAACTTCTAGAGAAATATTAATTTCTTTATTGCCACCTTGAATCTCACACATGAAAACAAAAGGTTGAATACTAGATTCATTTGTATATTCTAAGTTAAATTACTTCACTAGCTCTAAATTTTGAATAACTTTACGTATATATCTTTAAACTTTTAATATGTATGATTTATTACTCAAATTTTTATAACTTTTACATTAATTCCAGATAATTTTAAAACATATAATTTAGTCATTACGCTTTAAAAATATTACACATAAGTCACAATTTAACTACTAAATACATATTTGTAATTCAAAATTATGGGACATATGTGTGAATTTTAAAAAATTTAAGACGAAATCATACGATTTAAAATTTTAGAAATATATGTGTGAAGTTTTAAAATTTTATTGATTAAATTATACATTTTAAAATTTTAGACACTATATACTAAAAGTTTGAGAATAATATGATATTATTTATCATACATTTTAAAGTAGACTAACTTGACTCGCTTGCTTTTGTAACATGTAATGTAGATTGTGAGTTGTGATTCATGACATCAATCGAACAAATCCTCATCATTGTTTTCTCTTACTAGAGTTAGCTCGCATCAATTGTAACAAATTGCGTAATTTTTATGAATTAGGTCACAAAATCGCACGAGCAAAAAAGTCTCATAATCGCTTCTTATATCAAGATGTACATGGATTCCGTAAAGTATAAAAATTAAAATAAATATTTTAATCATGTAATTGAATTAGGTGAATTAAGTCTCGTCATTTAACGAAAATTGACAAATTGATAAAATTAACATAACAGTATTGAAAAAACATTATACATAATGAAAAATATTTGTTAATACATCCCTAATTAATTAAAGTTAAATTATTAATTTCAAACTACAACAATTTAATAAATTTGGAAAAAGAGAAAGAAAGAGTTATAGGTAATGAAAAAGTTTTGAATATATTTTTCCATGGTACAAAGAAAAACAATTTGATTTGAAAATTGCATAATGTTAGGATATTATGGCTTTTTTGACCACTAAAATAAATAAAACACATTCAATACTAATAAAGAAAAAGATCATGCATCTCTTATGTGTATTTTTCTTTCTTATTTAAATGAAAAACAATAATTTACATTTATTTACCTCTTTTTAAAAAACTTGAGTATCAATCAATTCCAATAAAAAAATAACAAATAATTCGGCCCTCGACCATTGTCTACATGTTGCACATTATTCTTGACACACATTTATTACTGTAGTGTATCTAAAACTCGTGTCTTCTTGACTTGAATTTATACCTTTTCATTGCCCTATTTTCAAGAATCAAAGAAGTTGATTTTATTATCAACCCTCAACCTTGTTTCTAAAATGCTGCATATAATTGTATCGAAAGAAAAAATGTTCAATCCAAACAGATTGAGAACCTCCACAACTCTCAAATGAGCATCTTATTCAAAATTTAAACCAACTTTTCAAAACTACTCAAGTGAAAGTGGGGGAATGCATCTTATTAGTACTCATATTAAATTTTTGGTACCAAATTTTTTAGTGATACCTTAAAATACTCAAATTATTTAAAAGATACTTATTTGGTCTCAAAAAAATATATATATATGCACAAAACGTTTAAGGGTATTTTAGTCTTTTTTAAAATTTTAATAGGATAAACTAACAAATATATTATTGAACTATCACGAAAGTTACAAACATACCATATAATTATATTGAGTGACAAAAATGGTACTCAATTATAATTAGTTGTACAAATGTACCATTACGTTATTTTTCAGTGGTTATGTTATATTTTTGATGATAGATTGATATAACAAATAAAGAATTAGATGATAAATTTATACTTAAAAAGTTTAGTGGTAGATTTTTAATAATAAAAAAAAATTCGGTAGTAGATTTGTCACAACAATGATAAATTTATACCTCTAATAATACTCGAGTATTATTTCTTCTCACTTGACAAAGTTGATAGTATGTTTGTAACTTTTACGATAGCTTGATGATATATTTGTTAGTTTATTTTTTTTAATATTTTTTTACTCTTTTTCTCATTCTTTATCTTTGAGTTTAGTGTTTAGGTGTATGGTTTAGAATTTATGGTTGAGAGTTTAGGATTCGATATTTAAGATTTAGAGTTTAGTAGTCAATATTTAGGATTTATATGTTATAATTTTTTTTAGAGAAAATGTTAGAATCTAAGATTTGAGGTTTTTTAAGAATTTTATACAAATTATGAAGGTATGAGAAAGAGAGGAAAAAGAATGAAATGAAAGAGAAATCAAGAGAAGAAACAGGAAAAAGAAAAGAAGAAAAGATGAAAGAAAGTAATAAAAATTAAAATAACTAAATTATCCTTCTTTTAATGTGCATTAAACTCTTTTGACCAAATATACCGTATATTTTAAAGAATAAGGGTACATTTAAGGTACCACTAAAGAATTTTAGTTATAGCATAATAATAATAATAATAATAATAATAATATGGGTATTAAAAAGATATCGGCCCTGAAAGTGGTCTGCTTATGTGTAGTGGTGGTTCACACCTTAATGGCTCTCATTTTTTTTATTTTTTGTTGGCATGATAGATTTTTACTTTTTTCCGCATATTTTTAAATTGTTTGTAAATTTAAGTATGTTTTTTTATAAAATATTTATGCAAGTCCAACAGTATATTAGTTAAAGTTTAATAGTTGCCTGTTATCTATTACTTAACCTTATTTATCTATTATTTGGATTATTTTAAGATTTTAGCAATTAGTATATATTCATCTAATTTTTTATTTTATTCTTATAAATATAATCTAATATTATATTTATTTCTCGTACCAAAAATGAATTGAGTAATTGTTATTAGTTTTATCTCTTTCACTTTCCATTTGTCTGATGTTTCCAACCTTTCTTCAATTCTCTTTCCTATTTCTCTATCTGTTCCACAATAATTTGGTACCATATTTTATTTTATCAAATAAAATCATATCATATCCTTATCTAAAAAAAATGAAATTTTTTATCTGTAAAAAATAAAAAAGAAAATGCCTAAACAGGAACACCCTTACCCACCAAGCCCTACCTCATAGTTGACATTGATTGTCACCATCCCCGACAATAACCCCACCTCCAAAATCATGACTCCACCTTCGTTGACCCCTACCCATAGCACACCCATCACAAGTTGCTAGACCATTACGACATTCAAAGAATACAAAGTGTCCAACATGCCACGCTAATAATGACAATGAGTGATTGAAAAACTCTAATATTACTTTATTTATTTACACTTTAATTTAAAAACAAGATTTAAATTTATATAATTTTATCATTATTTTAACAAATTTATATTTTCAAAATTATTAGTATATTTTTTCAAAAACTTCTAGCTTCAAATTGATTAAAATGATAAATACTTGAAAAATTATATTTAAAAGGACTAATTTTGAACTTAGAAGAATGAAAGAATAAAACACCTAAAGTTTACATGTAAACCTAATAAGTTGTAAGGGACAAAACAATAATGAATTTAAGAAACACAGTTTAACCGCAGCGAGACCTTCTCGAATCTTAAATTAATACGTACCAAAATAGACACTGATCGTAACGTGAGTAGAAGTGAGTCACAATGTGTGGTGATAATTCCCTCACGATCCACATTTTTCTTCCTTTTCATCAACGTTCTCATCTATAAATAGAGTTTTGTCGTCCCTTATAAAGATATACCAACTGGTTAGAATCAATTTTTCATCTAGTTTTTGTTAGTAGTTTTTCTTTCAAGTTTATCTCTAGTTTTTTAGAGTTACATATTTTATTTTAATGTTTAGTTTATACACAATTTTGATTAAGTTATTACAAATAAGAGACAATAAAAATGAGTTATTCTTGATCAGGTCTTCATCAAATGATATGAAATTATTACTAAAATCTAGGGAATATTGTGAAGTTTAATACCTATTTTATAAAACAAGACACATCCATTCATCTATCTGTTAGACATATATATAATTTGTACTCTTATTTCTTTTTAGAAAACAATGATGTATTTCTTGAATTTGTTATAAATAATTTATTGATCATTTATTATTTTTAACATATCTAACTAATTGTGATAATGAGATTTTAATTATGTTGATATGTTTATGTAGATTATTCAGGTAAATATTTTTAATAATAATTAAACACAAATTACTTTTTATTTCAAGCTTTTTTAAAAAATTATTATTAAAAAATATATTAATGATATATTTTTTATAATAGATTTAAAATATGAAAATTAAGATTCAGATACATCAATCTAGATCTAACTTAGAATTATTTTCTATTTCAAGATTTTTATAAGATTTATTATTAAAAAATATATTGATGATATATTTTTCATAATAGATATAAAATATGATAATTAGGTCTAAGATAAATGAATCTAAAATATACTTTTGACTACTTGAATAAATGTTTAAATTGTTGGCCTGAAGGTGAAAAGTTAAATGGTTTGTTAATTTCTTAAAAAATAAGTATAATTCAATTTAATTAACTGATGATCCAATCGAGGGCGTTAAGTGATTTAATTAATAATAAATATTGACCTTATTGAAGTTGTTATTTACATCTATAAGAAATAATCAATAATGAAGATTTATATTTTATTAACATAATTAATTATACCAAACATAATCAACTAGTTAAATATCTCATTAATTATCAATTGATTTATTAATTGTACGTCTATCTATAACTTGTATAAGTTAATCTATCATTTATTCTTGTATTAAGTTAATCTATCATTTATTCTTGTATTATTTTATGTTATTAGTTTAGACTTTTCAAGCCCAAATAATTGTGATAGAATGTTTAGATTTATTTTTCATTTTTAAGAGTTTTGTTAAATTATTTAAACTCATTTATGTCCTCTTAGACCTACTTTGAAAGTATACTCTTTGCTTACTATAAATGAGTTGTGCACTTGTATGCTATTTTAAAATAAAAAATTTGTAAATCTATTTTTTGACAAAGATGTTGGGGAGGAATAGTGTTTTAAACTTTTATTATCAAAAATCTCAAAACTTTTTGTTTGTAAATATTCATGATTTATTTTTTTATTAAAACAAAAAAAAATTTGAAACCAAAAAAAAATTTAAAAATTAATCTCATTTATCAATTGATTTTATTTAAAAAAAATTCTTAATTGACTTTACATATTAATTATTAACTTTCCCTTTTAATATTATTGTTAAAATTTTAACTTAATTTAATTTTCTTTTGTTTTATTTATTTATTTAATTATTAACCCAATTCTTATATTTTATTTTATTAATTTTACTTTACTTTATTGTAATTTCTTTTTGTTAATTATTTTGTTTAGTATTTATGTGTAGTAATATGTATTTCTTTTATGATATACCTTATTAACTTATTGTAACTATGTATTTAACTTATATTATTATATAATAGATTTTTTACATAATAGATTGTTTGTATCATAAATATTGTATATTTATTTTATCTTTTTTTGACAGATGAATTTAATTTGTTGTTTTTCTAGTTAATGCAAGTTAAGATATCTTTAGGGTATCATTTTTCACCTTACATGGATAATATTAATAGATCTAAAGAACTATTAAGAGGACTAGATAATGAGATCCAAGAGCCTTTAATTGAGAAAACTCTAAACAAACATAGACCGTCCTTTTGAACCTTTATAGATGGGCAAAATCCACAACCTAGGGAGACAAGAATGAAGGAGTATGTAAGGCTAGTCATTGGAACTGTTACTGCCTCAATCCAAAAGCATGGGACTGAAAGGAAATATTAATTGAGAAAAATTTATTTTTTCATGCTACTTTCTTTCCACATACTCACTAATGATGACTCTCGGTGTTTCATTAGGGATTTCTATGCAACATTCCAAACCTTCCCTTTCAATGTACTTGCCGAGGATCAGCTAAGATTGAGGTTTTTATCCTGCGCCCTTAAGATTAGGGCCAAGGCTTGGCTAATATCACTCTTTCCAAGTTCCCTGATGACCTAGGAAGATGTATTACAACAAATTTATAAGAAAATTCTATTCCTATCAGAAAACATCAGATTTGAGAGCTAATATAGCTACTTTTTCTTAGATGGAGGAGAACCTTTCTATGAGATAGGGGATATGTTCAAGATATTTCTCACTCAATGTCTTCATCATAACTACCCATTACGACTGCAAAATCAATTTTTCTACAATGGATTGACACAAACAATGTCAGTTCATCATCTACAATGCTAAGGGAGGAGCTATAGGTAAGAAAACTGTCTAGAGGCTTGCAATCTCTTTGAGATGTTGGATGCTAATTCCCAATAAAAAAGCTTAAGAGTGAGAAGGGTTAGAGTTTATGAAATAGACTCTAGAACATAAGTATTGATACAACCTGAACAAATGACCAAGAACATTTCTCACTACACAATCCACTCCTAACAAAGAACAATGTAGGGTGGTGCGTATTATACTGGGACATGGTGTGGATACCTATCCCTACCAAAACAAAAGCTATTATAGGATCATAATAGATTAATGTAATGAAATGGTACCAACCAAGAAGCATATATGACCCCGATGCAAACACCTATACTCGAGGGTGGAGAAATCATCCTAATTTCTCCTTGAGGCAAAAAAAGCTTTCATTTTCCTGGAAATCCAACCCATAAACCCAACAATACCACCAAAAAGTTCCCCAAAATCCTCCCAATAGATCATCCTTGAAGGATAACTTGAATGCTTTTATTCAACTAAGCAAGGAAAACCAATCCAAAAAAAATCAAAGATACCTTGGATATATCCATGAAGTGGGTGGAGATACATGTAGAACAACTAGTTGAATACTAGCAGAAGCAAGGAAAAGAATAGTTGCCTCATCATAGCAACAATTGAACTTAATGATATAGGGAAATTTAGTTTATTAAAAAAATGAAAATCCCCCAAGTAACGTCTTATTGAAGAAGATAAATATACTTTTAGATGAGAGGTAACCCATTATTCTATTTTTGTTTGCTTTAAATTTGATTTGATTTCATAGTTATAGTTGTTTTTATTTTGATTATAATTAATAGCTATTTTTAAATGCTTATTGGTTGTAGTTATAACTATAAATTATTTTTTTTGTTTTTATGTTATTTTGTTATAATTAAATTATTACTTAAATTTAATTTATTTAAGTATTAGTTAGTTATAATAATATATAAAACCAAAAAAACCTTCTCATCGTGGCATGGAATTTTTAAGGTCGTGGCAGAGTACTCTCAAATTGAAAAATTGGGTGTGAAAATTTAGTTTCGTGCCATCACATGAATTTAATTGCCATCACATTTTTCCTTGAAGTTTAAAAGCTCACACCACAGTATGAATAAACCTACATTGTGTCCTACATGTAATTTTTACACAAAAATACCCAACCAATGCAATCCAAATCCCATCTTCTCTCATTTTCTTCATGCAAACCCTAAAATTGTCTCTCCCTAAACACCCAATACCCCCAAAAATCTCATCTTTTTCCTTTAATCTTTCAAATTTCTTCACAAAAATCATATACTCGTTTATTTTCTTTACATTCCATTGAAAAACTTTTGGAAAATTTCCATAAAAAAATCTTCAAATCTTCATCTTCTTCATAGGGGTGTTCTTCAAGGTTTTATCTTTATCAAACAACACAATGAGTGACTAAAGATTTTAGAATAAGTCTTCAATTAATTTTTTTAATTTTGTAGATTATTTCTAGAAATGTTTATATTAAAAAGAGTACCAAACCCTAATTGGATAATGTGAGGGTGAAGAAAAATTTTGGATTAATTTTAGCATTGTGTTATTCAATTTCTATAATATCTATGAACCTTTAAATTTTTTTAAGATTTAATTGATATATAATGGCACCAAAAAGAAGTAGGAATGAAATAGGAAAAGATGTAGAAACCCTTATAAAATATAATAAGGCCAAACTTTTAAGTGCAGACGCCAAACTTAGATTTCATAAGGCCGTTGAGATAAATAAAAATTTATTATAGAATGGGGTTTCAATTCTATGCAAAGATAAAATTGTCAATTTGAGGGAATAACTAATATAATAGTAGCTTTAGGATGGAAATGGTTCGTAAAGGAGTCAGAAGTCATTACTAAATCTATTGCAGGAGAATCTTATGCTAATGTTCCTAAGGTTGTAAATAATCGGGTAAAAGTCTAAGATGTACTTGTCTCGTTTGGCCTATATGATATAAGCGCTCATTATGATTTGATTGATATGGACCAAGGTGAGTATGAAAACTATTTAAGTAAGATCGACATAAATTATATGCGATGAATATGTAAGTGTATGTGTAGTAACAAATAATATAATGATAAGAAAAAATTGTTCCCACGATAATTATGTTAATAGAAAGTAATTTTTAAAACTAAAAGGTAAAGATCAATTTTTTGTATTTTTATGTTTTAAGAAAGTAAAATTAAAAAAAACTTAAAATAAATTGAAGTAATTACTTAAATCAGAATTAATAGCTAAAAAGATATATGAGAAAATATCTAGGAATACTTAATCCCCCAATTTTATAAACATGTGAATCACTAAAATCATTCCAACATAACCTAATCACACTCTCATGTCAATTAAATTTCATACTACTCATTAAGCTCATCAATTATGGATCACATGCATTAGAATTATACATTTATGCCTAAAAACTATGCATGTTATTTTATCAATACAAATAATTAAATAATTATTTCAAATCTATTTAATTGCCTCTATAGATTAATTGTTGGCCAAACTATTCATATCATAAAAAATAGATTAAATAATATAATTAAATTGAAAGCATAATTGGGGTAAAATATTATATCATCATATAGTGAAAATTGGATTCATAAGATGCCTACATTAATAAATTAGCTTGTCATAATTTTGTCCATAAAACTTATATTTTTCATAAAGAAAGACATAAAAATTGATAAAAAGGAAGGAGTAGAAGAATAAATACAACCAATCTATTGAATTGTAGCCCCAATTTCCCTTTTGAATCTCTACCAAAATTGCATCTCTTCTTGAATATTTTTTGTATTTTTATCTCTTCTTTGCTCCAAAAATTGATAAACAAATATGTTAATTTTAGCTCATTAGCGTTGGGAAAATTAGGGGTTAAATTAGACTCAAGTAGAATATGGATTGTTGGATCATATTTAGATCAAAGGTTGCGATGAAAAAAGGGATAATTAATAGCATTAGCCATTAAGAATGCGACATATGGAACATGAGATTTACTAGCCAAATCAGTGCACAACTCGTGGCACGATGGACTAGTTGTGGTCAATGTACGTTGTATTTGTAACATGTCGCATAATGTGATTCATGGATATGGATTTTGTGGAACAATGGTGGAATGGATGGACAAATCACGCGATGAAACCCCTGTTGACCACACGACACCCCTATTGACCACATGACAAAACTCAAAACGAATGCCTTGTCAACACGTGGCATGGCCTACATCACCCAGTACAAAAAGGGTGCTTCAATTAGCCCTCTTTGCTTGCACGACATTCATGTGATGACGTCTGGTCAGTTCCCTTACTTGTGTGGCATCCACGTGGCATCTTCTAATTAGTTGTGCATTAAAAAAATTATAAATCTTAGAAAATTCTCAAAAAATATATTTTCATCCGGTGTCCCTAGAAAACTCATTTTTTAATATTTTCAATCCCAAAAGTACTAATTATTGAATATAATAAGCAAATATTAAGTAGAAAGGTGCACTAATGACTCTACTTTCATAGAGTCATCACTCTCTCAAACTTAACTCTTTGCATGTCCTCAAGTAAAGCCAAGTCTACCTAGATAAAATGACATGGGTAGTATATTCATAATATACATTTATTAATGCAAGGATATTTAGTGAAAAGTATCCCGCCAAAAGTAGTACAATTCTATGACAATGAGGTTCACATATTTATCAATCAACACCCCCATCAAGATAAGGATATGCAAGGTTTTTGATGGATTGATTTGTGTGTGTTGCATATTATATCATCCATTGTATTCATGAAATCAACCTATATGAGCCTGCCAATCAATTCAATCTTAGAATAAGTCCAATAAGTTTATTTTTTACATCCCTCTCCACTAATATAAATATACACCTAGCTAAAGATCAATAAGGGGCTTTTCATGCTTGTAATGTAAGACTTAGGTAGGGGTCCATAAATGAAGACATTTAGGCTCTTTCCATATCTTAACTTTCTTTTTATTCTTCATGCACATTTTAATTATAATTGAGTTTTTACTTGATATTTTCTCACATCCTATCTTATCAATCGTTTCATATTCTTTTTTTTCACATCTTTGTTTTTGTAACTTCACAACACCTATAAACTTATTTTTAATTTAATTTTCTTTTTCTTTATTATGATAGTTGTGTTGTAAGTTTTTATTTCTTTTTTTTTTGTTTTTATAGGGTGTATTACATTTCACCTTACTCTACAGTATAACACATGATTGCATTTTTTTATACAATATAAAGGTGCATAGATCAAGATAATGCTTATTGGTTAGGCATAAAATGTGGCTTAAATGCATGAAAGGTTCTTTGTTAGGCTTAAATAAGTGACAAAAGATATTAACAATAGTTAGCTTGAAAGGCTCAATCGATCCAAATAAGACCTAAATCATTTCTTATACTAAATAATATTTAGAATTTTGCCTCAAAGGATGATCAGATAAATTCTGAAACATGGTAGATTTCATCAACTCGCATAACTCACTATAAATTATCTCTCAATAAGAACACCAAAAATCAATCATGAACATGTACATAAAAATTTGAATCAATCTAATCAAAACTAGTAAGCATATCACATGATTAATGTAAGTATCTTAATGAGCATGTTACATTCTTTATCCTAGTCTTGAATACCAATTTGTATCATTGAGTTCTGATGAGACAAAACTGGCATCGGGTTAGCAATACTGATCTTGTTGATACTTTGATTTTAGATTTGTAAAACTCTTACAAGTGCATGAATCATTTTATAAAAAATGACAAATATACTCCCAAGGTCGATCTAAGGAAGGAATATATGTGGTTTTTAAATTATTATTCAAACTTTTAAAAGGAAATTTAATCCTAAACATCTTATCATGATATTTTTATTTTGTGTGTTTCCTAATCTAATAACATCAAAAAATAAACATAAATATGGATTCAATAAAAAATTATGCAAATTTTTATCATTTATAAAAGTCGAGTATTTATAGATATAATAATTAAGTTAATTATGCTTGCTCATATTATTTATTAAACATATGAAATGATATTAATTGATTCTTTTTTTATATATAAATACCACCTTTGGTGGGGTTAGATATTCTTTGTTAATTAAAAAAATCAATTATTCATTAGGTAGCCAATAGAATGAAGGAAGCATGGGAAAATGAATGTTCTTCAAGTCATAATTCCGAGCAGCCTCACCCAACTGGATAAAGGTAGTTGTCATGCCAATTATTAGTCATACAAACTCTTTCATGGTGGTTTCCCTAACAAGTGGATTTTCTCCTACTTCTATTGGTTTCGGTAGAGGATTATGACTTGGTTTTGTGTTTGGCTCAAAAATAGGTTGATGGTTAGAATCCAACCTTGTAGACAACTGTTTAAATTTATGAATATTATCTATGTATGGTGTAAGAGGGTTTACTAAGGATCTCCTACCATGCATAGACTAGTGAAAGCATAAATTTAAAACACTTATCAATTAAAAAGGAAAAGAATAATAATTATACATAAATTTAGAGAAAATATACATAGTATTTATTACAAAAATAATAAACAAACAAGTTAAGATAATATTTAATTTAAATAACATAATCAGTAGTAACCAAGAGTGCTCCCAGGAAAAAAATATGAGAAAAATCCTCCCTAAAAACCAACCTCTTAGACATAACAATATTCCCAAGAAAGATTATTGGCACAAATACTTCCTAGAATTAGTCTTATAGACATAAATCTCTTAAATATTTACTTTTCATGCTATTACTTAGTTAATTTTTTTAAAATTAAAATTAAAATTTAAAGCTAAAAATTAATTAAAATTTATTAAAAAAAATTATTTTTTAATTATTTTTTAATTTTTTTTAAATTTCTTTAGAAAAGAAAATAATTAAATAAAATAAAGTTTAAATTTTTTTTACTAAAAAAAATCACAATTATTTACAAAACAG
Source organism: Hippophae gyantsensis (assembly GCA_030763125.1). NCBI lineage: Eukaryota > Viridiplantae > Streptophyta > Magnoliopsida > Rosales > Elaeagnaceae > Hippophae > Hippophae gyantsensis. Next base: position 48,464,269 of record CM061031.1, on the reverse strand, counting down.
AAAAATTTTAAATTTTTTTAAATAATTTAAAAACGCTATTCCTTCCCCGTCAACGGTATGAAAATATTGATTAGACAAAACCAGCATCGAGTTTGCAATACTAATCTTGCAGATACTTTGATTTTATATTTTTAAAACTCTCGCAAGTGTACGAATCATTTTATAGAAAATGACAAGTATACTCTCAAGGTCGATCTAAGGAAGGAATATGTGGTTTTTAATTTATTATTCAAACTTTTAAAAATGAAATTAAATCCTAAACATCCTATCACGATATTTTCATTTTTTGTGTTTCCTAATCTAATAACATAAAAAAATAAATATAGATATGAATTCAATAAACAATTATGTAAATTTTTATCATTCATAATAGTGAAATATTTATGGATATAATAATTAAGTTAATTATGCTTGTTCATATTATTTAGGTTATTAAAGATATAAATTGATATTTATTGAATCTTTCTTTTTTATATAAATACTATATTTAGTAGGGTTAGATATTTTTTGTTAATTAAACAAATCAATTAACACTTATGGGTGGGTGTATAATTAATTCGATTTATTAAATTAATTCTGTTTTTCTAAGAGATTGAAACTGAACCATATAAATGACACATTTGGTGAGGTTAGATATTTTAAATTTTATTCAAGGTGTCCAAATGAAACATAAGAATTTAATTATTCGAGTACTAACTTTCAAGTTTTATAACCATTACTGAAAATATGTTGTCAATACATTTCGAATAATAGTTTTTATAAAAACTTTTGAAATAGAACTTCACTCTAACTACTGTGCAATTGTACCAAAAAATAAAAAGAGCACTACTCTATATCAGATTAGATAAATAAACCTTAAAATCTAATTTTCAGATTTAAGTTTGTAATGAAAAATAATATATTTTCCTCTAACATAATTAATATAAAATCATGAATAAAAAAATCAATTTATTTTATATAAATATTTTAATTATTTAATATTTTGCAACCATAACAACATTATTATTATATCATATTTATAAATAGCCAGCAATGTTAAATTTGAATACGTAAGTATATGTATTGCAATAAGTAATATAATGATAAGAAAAGATCGTTCCTATGAAGATTATGTTATCATAAACTAATTTTTGAAACTAAAATATAAAGATCATTTTTTTATGATTTTATGTTTTTAGAAAGAAAATTAAAAGAACTAAAAATAAATAGAAGTAATTAGTTAACTTAGAATTGGAAACTAAGAAGATATATGAAAAAATATCTTGAAATACTTAATCCCTCAATTTTTTAAACATGTAAATCACTAAAATCTTTTAATATAATTACCAATCAATTACATTTTCAATTGAATATAACTTAACATATATTTCTCTTTTAAGTAAACTACACACCATATAGTAATTAACCTAATCAGACTTTCATGTCAATTAAATTGCATACTACTCCTTAAGTTCATTAATTATGGATCACATATATAAGAATCATACATCTCTGTTAAGAAATTATGTATGTTATTTAATCAATAAAAATAATTAAATAATTCTCTCAAATCTATCTAAATGCATCTATAGATTAATTTTTGGCCAAACAATTAATATCATAATAATTATATTAAATAATATAATTAAATTAAAATCATAATTAGGGTAAAATATTATATCATCCTATGTAAAAAATTGAGTTCATAAAACCCCTAAAATAATAAATTATCTAAACATAATTTTGTTCATAAAGTTTATATTTTTCATAACGAAAGATATAAAAATTAATAAGGAAATGTGAAGAAAAATAAATACAATCAATCTCTTGAATTATAGCATCAATTCCCTCTTCAATCTCCACCAAAATTATATATTCTCTTGAATTTATTTGTATTTTTATCTATTCTGGTTCCAAAAACTAATAAAAAATATATTAATTTTAGCTCATTAGCGTTTTTTGGGCAATTAGAGGGTTAAATTAGATTCAAGTAGAATCTGGATCGTCAGATTATCTTCAGATCAAGGGCTGAGATGAAAAAAGGGAAAATTAACAACATTGGCCATTAGGAATTTGACATATAGCACAGGAGATTTACTGGATGAATCAAAACGTGACGTGTGGCTTAGTGGACTTTTTGTGGTTAACACACATTGAGTCAATACCACGTATCATGTTGTGATTCATGGATACAGATTGCATGGTGCCTCGATGATAAGAATGGATGAATCACGTGATGACACATGGCATGTATATTGATCACATGGTGAAACTCAAAACACATTCTATACCCACACATGGTATGGTCTACATCACTTGGTACGTGTGGTGTACTTCGATTGGCTCTCTTCACTTGCGTGGTATCCATGTGACGAAGTCTGGTCAACCTCCCTATTTGTATAGCATTCACATAGAGTCTTCTAATTAGTCTTGCATTAAAAAATCCATAAAAGTTTCAAATAATTTTAGAAAATTTTCAAAAAATATATTTTCACCCTTTTTCCCAAAAACATTCACTTTTTAATATTTTCAACCCCAAAAGTACTAATTATTGAATAAAATGAGAAAATCTTAAACAAAAAAGTGCACTAATAACTCTACTTTCATAGAGTCGTTAGGATTATATTGAAATAATATAAAGCCTAGCAGTAGAGGAGGTTGAGTGGGGTTATTCCACTGAAAAATCAAAGAGCTTTGAAGCTAAATATTTGGGTAAGGTTTCCCACATCTGGAAAAAAAAATTGCTCCAAACTTATGCCCACCATTTATTATAGTATATAGACAAAGAGTAGGTTGTATTACTTCGTGCTATAACATCCATAATGATTATAGACATTAGAGTTATAATTCATCAGCTAATAAAATTATCTGCCAATAACCACTATTTGAGTTACTTCTTCCCCTAGCTTTTTACTACTTTATGTGCTAAAGCAGAGATGTATTATCCAAAAGGTGAGGTGTTACCTCAACTTATGCCCACCATTTATTATAGTACTATAGACAAATAATGGGTTGTATTACTTCGTGCTATAACATCCATAATGACTATAGACATTGGAGTTATAATTCATCAGCTAATAAAATTATCTCCCAATAACCACTATATGAGTTACTTCTTCCCCTAACTTTTTACTACTTTATGTGCTAAAGCAGAGATGTATTATCCAAAAGGTGAGGTGTTATTTCAACTTAGTGCATCACTAAATCTAGCATACTATAATGAACTCATCTTCAGTACTGCTAGAACCCAAATGGACAAAAGGGTAGCTTCTTCATTAAAAATTTCAATAAAGGATTAAATGCATCACTTAAGCAAAAAATTTAGCCACAAGGAAAAATATGTCCAACCTTACACTACCTAGCATGTTGAGTTTATAAATCGATAGCATTGTGATTAGGGTAAATATAACCATTCTCTTTTTGAAATACAACGGTTAATTGTCAACCATCTTAGAGATGATTCAAGTCATCTTAGAGGACCTGAGTATCAAAAGTTTGATTTCATTTTTAGATCACATGAACAATCACATGGTGAAGAATAAGGATCGTATGAAGTGGAAAATTGAGCTCCAAGCAAGCGCTAGAGTTTTATTAGTTTTAATTATTTTTATGTATTTTGTTTCAATTATAAATTCTAGTTTAATTTGTTTTGGGAATTCGATATTGTTTTATGTATTTTTCATTTTATATAATTTGTTTAATTTTAGTTATTTTATTACTATTTGTGTAAGCATGGTTATTTCATTAAGAATTGTTAAAATTTATAACTGTTTGTTGAGATGTGATGTATATGAGAACTACACAGCGTTCTGTCTGTGTGACTAAAATATTTGAAATGATGGATGCATCTAACTTTCTACATCATAACTTGATCACATAAAGCAAACAGGTAACTTTTCTCTACTTTATATTTATCTTCAATTTACATTGAGGACAATATGGATTCTAAGTTGGGGGTGAAGAAAAAGTAACATAAATTTAGATTATTTTAAACTTTTTGAAAAAAACAAATGTTTACATTTATTTTAGTTTATTTATTGGTTTAGGGATAGTTAGGTTTAACTTTAAATTATTTGCAAAATTATCATGCTTTTAATTGATTTTAAACAAATCATTGATCTTTGCACTGTTGGATTAGTATCTTAAACATGTCATGGAATAATATGATAATTATTTTTTTATCATAATTTGTGTTTTATGATAGAATGTTCACATTGAGATAAACCCAAAATTCGTATTCATAAATCAAATAGTGGAAACAATCTTGTGAGAATATTTTGAGCCTATAATCTTTTCATTCTAAGGCATAATAATTTTTTCTACTCCTTTAAATACACATCTTATTGATTCAAATTGTTAGATGATCTTTATAAGTTTTGCATTGAATACTAGGATTTTTAACATCTAACAAAGTGTCATGTACTTAACTTAAGTAGAAATTGAAAGGGAATGCCTTTCTTATTGATGAATGATTTCCAAAAAAGAGATATACCTGGGGTTCCCTAAAGCCAATACAAAAAGAGCCAAATTAACCATTCATCAAATCATGCAATTATGTACATAAGTCAACTCTGTAAAAAAAATCAATAGTATAACTAAATACTATGACCCAATAGATCCTCAAGTTGTGAGAGTGGCTATTATAAAAAAAGATACTAAATAAATCCCTTTAAAGTCATTGCATTTTCATTTATCTCTAAAGGTATATACTTGATATTCTTACTTAATGATTTTGATTGATGCATGAAAATAGTATTTGATTTCATTATCAATGTTATGCATTATTTTGAGTCTTTTCTTTTTTAAAACTTCTTTATACATGCATGAACCTATTAGTTCATTTCTTTACATATCTTTTATTTTCATATAGATTTGATTGAGTGCTTAAACCCATAAGATCAGTATAATATTGAGAGTATAACTCCTGAGGATTAGAGTCGAAGTGAATTCAGATTCTTAACACTAAAATTGGATGAGTCAATATTGATACATTTTTATATGGAATATGAATTTGCAATTTTCAACTAATTTTTTCAATAAAATGTGAATCTTCGGAATGTTAATTTAACTTATGTTTTGGATTTTAGTTAAGAACTTAAAAGAGGCTCAAGCATGAAATGTTGTACTATCTTAAGTTTTTATTTTGTTATATTTTTGTATGTTTATTTTTGTTCTTAACATTCTTTTAGTTTTTTAATATTTGTGGGTATCATCATTGGAATCCCTCACAAGACTTAAACTCGTCCACTAGAGTAACCTAGGGGTTCAACGGCTTGTTGCACACACTAAATGTAACTGTGTTAATCTACGTAAATGATTTAGCATAATTTACTTTATTTATTTTAGTTTTTATTTTTAGTTTTTATTTTTAGTTTTTTGCTTTCCTTACGAAGAGACTACTAAGAAGTTGGTTAGGGGTTGTGATAAGTGCTTCAAAAGTACTAATATTACATTATTTATTTATAATTTAATGTTAAAAATAAATTTAAATTTGCATAATTTTGTCATTATTTTAACAAATCTATGTTTTTGAAATCACGGATATGATTGTTATTTTTTAGGTGTTTTTTATTTTAAATTGATTAAAATGATAAACATTTGAAGAATTATACCTGAAAGCACTCACTTTCAACTCAGAAGAATAAAAGAATAAAATATGTAAAGCTTACATCTAAATCTAACCAGTTATAAGTGGTGAAACAAAAAGGAATTGAAGAGAAGTAGTTTAACACGAGCTGTGGTGAAGAAATAAGTTATGTTGAAGCGCAACCTTCTTATATCGTGATTTAACACGAAAATAATAGATGGGTCATGGCAAGGATTGAAGTGGGCCGCAATGAGTGGTGACAATTCCCTCACTATCCACAATTTTCTCCCATTTCTTTAGCTTTCCTTACCTATAAATAGAGTTTTCTCTTCTCTTGTGAAGATATACCACCTTATTAAAATCAGTTTTTCCAACTAGTTTTTGTTTAGTAGTTTTTCTTTCAAGTTTATCTCTAATTTTTGAGAGTTACATATTTTTATTTTAATGTTTAGTTTATACACAATTTAGATTAAGTTATTACAAATAAGAGGTAGTAAAATAGAGTTATTTCAGATCAAGCGATACAAAATATTTACTGAAATCTAGAAAATATTGTAAAGTTTAATACCGCTTCTATGAAGCGAGACACATTTTTCCATCTTTTTGTTAGTTATAAATCCAATTTTTATTCTTATTTATTTTCAATAAACAATGCTATATTTCTTGAATATGTTATAAATAATTTACTAATCATTTATTGTTTTTAACATGCTTTGTTGATTGTGATGGTTAAATTTTAGTTATGTTGATACGTTACTGAAGATTATTTAGGTAAATATTTTTAATAATAATTAAGCACATATTATTTTTTATTTCAAGATTGTTACAAAATTTATTATTGAAAAATATATTGGCAATATATTTTTTGAAATATATTTCAAATATGAAAATTAGGTTTCAGATAAATTAATCTAGATGTAATTTAGAACTATATTTTATTTTAAGATTTTTACAAGATTTATTATTAAAAAAATATTGAAAACATATTTTTAATAATAGATTTAAAATATGAAAGTAAGATTTAGATGCATGAATCTAAAATATAATTTAGGCAACATGAACATAAGTTTAAATTGTTGGCCCAATTGAATGTGATAAATTAAATGATTTGTTAAATTCCTAAAAAATATGCATAGTTAAATTAAATTAATTTATGATCCGACCGAAGGCTTTAAGTGATTTAATTAATAATGAATACTAACCCGAATGAAGTTGCTATTTACAGATATAAGAAAGAATAAATAATCATAATTTATATTTCATTAGTCTAATGAATTCTACCAAATATAATTAACTTTTTAAATATTCCATTAATTTTTCATTGATTTATTAATTTCATTTCTGCGTGTAATTTGTATGAGATAATCTATCTTTTATCCTTATATTATTTTATATTATTAGTTTAGACTTTTTAAACCCAAACAGTTGTGAAAAAAATCTTTATATTTATTTTTTTATTTTTAAGAGTTTTGTTTAATTATTTAAACCCATTTAGTTCCTTTTTCGACCGACCTTGGAAGTATACTTTTTGTGAGCTACCTTAAAATAAAAAATCTGTGCATCACTCGACATTTTCCATATACATCGTCAGAACGTGGGAAACCAAAGGCTACTAATTAGCCATGACCAAGTGTCCCAATTACTCGTGTTCACCAAAATCAGATCTCATTTGTCGCCACATTTTTTGCCAAACCTTTCATGTCCAACCCATTTTTCACCGTTTCCTTTACCAAAAATCATCTCTACCAAAATACTCCCTTCGTCATTGGCTACTCGATGACACCCCTTCCACCACCATATGCTACTATCAATGTTGATAAACATGATAATGTTTAGAGACTTGGGATTTATGAATTTCCTAATCACTCCACATTGAAAATCAAATATTGTTGCATGTATTCTCTATCCAATCGACTGGTAACATGCTCTTATATACTTAAGAATCTTTATCAAGCATTCTTTTGGATTATATGTAAACGATCATATTGTTATACTATTTCATTCACACATCAATTATGATCGCATGTAACATGTCACACATTCATTAATTATATTGTCATACTATTTCAACTCATGTGACAATAATCAAAGCATTAAGATCAAAATTATTATATCAATTAATAATAGAGAAATTCTTCCGACTAGCTAAAATCAATCACATGATTTTGCGGTTAAATTCATCAAAAATCTCATACAAGAATTTAGCCACTCATAGCTCTAAAACTTATTATTAAAATATATGTGTGGATAAAAGTTACATGATTGATGAAGAAAAGATGTCCATCCAACTTTGATGAAGAATTCAACTCCTTCTTTAATATCCTTTGTTAGCTATTCAATTGCCTCCTTACTTTGCTTTACTTGATCTCTCTTTTTTCCTTTAAGATCCTTTCTTATTAGTTGTTAAATGTGTCTTGTTTATGGCCTCTTAATGGTGGTTAAATATACTGAAATTTGTCCTAATTAGATTAGGAATGTTATTGGCTTTAATCCAATGATTGAGATTGAAAGTTGGACTTCAAATCAAGGTTGATGTGTCAAAATCTACTCCACTTGAACAATTAAGACGCTAGCTTGATTGATCTAATTATATCATCATTTCAACATGAGAGCAGAAGCTAATATATCCCATAAATTTTTCACATAGTATAAATGTTATTTAACTAATGTTTGTTGAATTTATCATTATTTTTATGTCATTAATTAAGATCTTCAAACCCAAACTTTGTGACATAATGTTTAGATTTTTTTTTCATTTTTAAGAATTTATTGAATTATTTAAAAACCATATGATTCCTCTTTAGACCGACCTTGAAAATATATTTATCATTTTTTATAAGTAATTTGTACACTTCCGAGCTATTTTATAAATCATATGTAATTTGTACATCTAATTTTAGTACATTAAGTTTTTGGCATCATTGCCAAGTATATAAGTAATAACACTAAAAACTATATAACGTTTACAAACACCACTTATCCTCAAGTAAAGACAAAGCTAATCTCTAATAATATAAATAGTAAATACTAACACGAAAGGGGTAGTGTATTCATAAACACGTCTCTTCCAATAGATGCATTTTTGACAAGAATTTATTCCCCTCAAAGATTGTGCATTTTTATGATTAAGAAGTTCACATTCCATTGAAATAAGGATATGCATGATTTTTAACAAAATAATTCATATATGTGTGTGACTTACAAGTGATGTCATCCAATGCACTCATGAAATAAACTTATGTAAGCATGAAATAGATTAAAACCTTAGAGTAAGTTTCATATGTCTACTTTTCACATCTATCCCTACTACATTTATCTAGAGATCAAAAGGACTTTGCATGCTTGTAATATGGGACTTAGGTGTAGATAGATAAACAATTACTTTTAAGTTCAATTCCACACCTTACTTTTCATCCTTATTCAATTGAGATTTTCTTTAATAACTTAGTGCATTTTTTTCAACTCAATACCCCCAAACTTATTTTAAAGTTTATTCTTTCTTTTTTTCAATTTTTATTGGGGATTATGGTGTTGAGAGTTTATCTTATCATTTACTTACTCACTTTAAAGCCTAAACTATTTCTCAAACTAAATATTATTTATGATTTTCTCTCAAAGATTAATCAGATAGATTCTAAAACATGTAAGATTCTTATCATATAACATTACTCACACTAAGTTATTTCCTACTAAGTACGTCAAGCAAACAATCACATACTAATGTAATTATTTCAATAGTTGTATGCTAGATTCCTTATCATAATCAAGACAACTAATAAAATAAAAGAGAAAGCTGAATTTATCCATGTTGACTAAACATCATCTTATCACCCCTTTAGATCTGTTTAATGAAAGGTAAGTCATAAAGAGTGTGCAAAATTTTGTTTTAATTACTTCTCCAAGTCCCAATTTTCTGAATATGGATAGTGGCATAAGGGTGATACTTGCTCCCAAATCACATAAAGATTTTCCAAATTGATATTCCCCAATAGTGCATGAAAGGTGAAAAGTATTGGGGTCTTTCAACTTGGGTAATATTTTTTGATCTATTATAGTACAACAACCCTCCGTTTAAAATAAGAATGTGTTTGTTTCGAGGCATCCAATAGTGGGATTAATATGCAACTTCTTGAAAATATCAAAGAATTTGGAGAATTATTTATCTAGTTTTTGTTTATGGAGTCTTTGTGGAAAAGGAAAGGGTAAGATATATATTATCTTTCCATGATGGTTTCTTTCATTGTGCTTCACAACTATATCTTTATTTTCTTATTTTTCTTTTTTATTCTCACATCCTACTACTACTCCATTTTTTGTTACAATACCCTTACATTGCTCTCTATAGTCTTTCTTAGGATTTAATTCGGTGTTGCTAGGAAGAATACCTTGGTTCCTTGTTTGTAATGCTTGTGTAAGCTATCCATTTATACCTCAAAATTTCTTATACTAGCAATGTTGTTGACTTCTTTAGTGATCAAACAATCCATTTTATTAGTCATTGTATCCATTCTTGGCACCATATTAGATAACATGCTTTCCATTAAACCCACAAATTTGTCTAGTCTTGACTTTTTCAATGTTGTTGGTTGTTGTTGTAACTAATTGAAGCTCAGTGGATTAAAAGATGATCTATTATTGGGTGTTCCACTTTGGTAGTTATTATTACCCTAAGAGAAATTATGATGGTTCATCCGACCTAGATTATAAGTATTTGAATAAGGATTTCTTAGGTATTTTTGATTATTGATATAATTAACAACTTCATAATTCCTTTCAAAAGTATTATTAGCATGACGTTCACCACAGTGCTCACAAACTAGAAAAGGGCTTTGCACTATATTCATCCCTACATGTGCAACATAAAGCATTTTTGATAGCCTTAATAACAATGCATTATTTTATGCTTGTACAATTGTAAAGGCATGCACATCTACAATTCCAAGAGCCCTTTTGTGTTTAATATTTTTATTGGCCATTGATGGAGACCATTCCATTTAATTATACAAATGCTTCATTTTTACCCTTTCCCATTAATCCATTTAATGATACAAATACTTCATTTTCACCCTTTCCCATTAAAGCACCGTCAGCTAATGCATTAAGTATAGTTTTAGGTTGCCTTAGTAATCCAGCATAAAATGTTTGGATTTTTAATCATGAAGGAATACCATGGTATGGACATTTTTTGAATAGCTCTTTTAAACGTTCATATGCATCATAGTAAGGTTCTCTATCAAATTGTTGTAAAAAAGTGATATCATTCTTAAACTTTGTTGTCAAAGGTGGAAAACATTTAGCCAAGTCATCCTAAATGGTGATGAAAAAAATTTAATCATCATTATCACACCTCTAAAAATAGGTACATGAAATAAGAAATGGGTACATTTTTAAGTTCATGTTTAAATTTTTCTTTAATAATCATGAAAAATTCAATTTAGAAACCATTTAGAATAAATTTTATAAACAATTTGGGTTCCTTTCAAAGATTTTTCTATTTAAAATAAAAAATTCATTATAAAGTCATAAATTTAAATCCAAAACATTTATAAAGTCAATTTAAAATTTATCAAAATAATCTCACTATGATTATCTCGAACAACACAACTGAGTAGAAATAACATTTTAAGTCAAACCATGTAACGTCAAAATCCTCCGTTCATGATCATCTTATCTTCATCGTGATTATCTCGAATAACACAACTGAGTAGAAAGGAAAGAATGAGAGTAAGGTACATGTAGTTCAATAGGAATCTACTCTACCATACATTTCCAACAAATAATCATGCATGATGTTTATTAATAAAATTTCATAAACAATAATATTATTATTATAGTAAGTGGGGAGATTTTTATCACGAATCCTGGGTATTCCTATACCTACTTGCTTTCAAAAAAATCTGAGGAAAAGTATAATATAGGTATTTGAATACATGCTAATATGAAAAACATAATGTATAAATCCAATGCATGATATGCGACCCCATATGTATTAATCATCCAAATACATACGCATATGTACAATCCAACTCCGAGATGCATGTAGGCCTACCTCCAACCCCATGTACGACCACGATACATATGGCACATGTATTCGTCAAATCATGTCGTATAGGACCTCGTCTAAGGGTCCAAAACACATGTGCCCAAGTGCAAACCGTAGTAACAAATCCGAGACCAAATAGACGGCAAGCTTCAAACACAATGGGGGTCCAACTATGAAGCCCATGTGCAAGCACCGTGGTAATCCATATCCACAAAAATCCACCACTGTAACAATTCACAATTGTAACAATCCATGATCAATAATCACGACCAAAAAGTCCAATCACAAGGCATCATAGACAAAAAAGCTCTCATGATACATATAACGTAAATGTGTACCTATAGTCTATCAAAATTTGCCTGTTACAGCCAGTAGCCCATGGGTACCATACTCTGCAAGATAGCATACAAACAACTCTCCACAAAATAAATCATTTCCCATGATGCATGCATCAAAATTCTTGAATGTCATATCACATTTTCAATATTTATTTATAACAACATTTGATACTCATTTATTTATACAAAATATTTTCAATGTATGATAATAAAATATTTATAACGGATATCTCATTTTAAACAACATTTCTAACATTAATTATAAGATAATGACATCTATTTTTTTTACTTTTATCTATAATGAATGATGTATGACAATTCATTTATAAAAACAATACATAGATTTAAAAAGTTAGTAAGAATCCTTACCTGCAAGTTATACTAATGTCGAGCTTCCGAACTCAAACTCTTTGATATTTATTCCTGAATCGCCCTCCAATATGTGCTAAAAGATCCGTACAACTAAGGGGGAGAAGGTTTTAGAATGGGAGAAAAGAGGGAAGAAAAATATGAAGAAAATTGGATGGTTTGACCCTTTTTTATAACCAAGACTGGCAACAAGGTGACAACAATAGGTTGATGAGGTGGTAGTGACGAGGTGGTAACAAGGTACGTAGAGATTTATCAATTTTTTATGTTCGATTTGATTTTTCACTCAAAAATTTCTTAATATGCCCTTACACTTCATATATTATCCAATATTCTTCTTAAGGTACTTTAAGTACTTATAATAATTTTACAGGATTTTACAATCTCTTTGCCTTGTCCTTAAGTAAAAAGGGGAACAAAAACTTCATTCATCTTAAATATATCACATAACTCAAAGAATGCAATTTAGTGAGAGTTATGATGCTCATTGTCTAACCTTCCAAATTGATTATATTCTACCATTTGTGTCTGAATGTCTTCACTCAATTTTTTGCATTGATAGAAAGCCTAGTTATGGATGATTAAACTCCATCCATTTGTCGTACTACAAAGTCCTAAAGCTATTTAGAGATAATTATGTGCCATTAAATTTTGAAATTTGCAATATCCCTAAGTCAAGCTGGTGTAATCCTTCTCTTCTTAACCTGTGAAGAGTTCTTTATATCTTAAGATCAAAAGTTTCAAGATTTGTACATGTCACCTTGTGCATACAACAAAACTAAAACAAAACAAAAAAAATGCATAAGCTAGTACTCTTATACTAATACAGATATTAAATATAAAAATATTACAATCTCTGACAATGATCTCAAAAACTTAATAACAATTCCACAAGTATATGAGTCATCTGATTCATAAAATCTATTAAGCATAAATATCATCCCACAGAAAACGATTTTATCTTTTTATAACTAAGTACCAAAATACAACAAATATTATCTAAGAAAGTAACAAAGAAAAATTATATAAACTAATAATTAAACCTCAAATTAATTCAAAGACATAATGATCAAGTAAATAATGTTAGACTTGGGATCTATGAATTCCCTTACCACCCTACATGCAATATCAAATATTGTTGAATTTTTTCTCTATCCAAGTGATTAACTACATGCTCTTATATACCTAGGAACCTTTATCAAGTATTTTTTTGAATTATATGCAAACAATCCCATTCTCATGTTATTTCATTCACACATCAATTATGATTACATATAACATGTCATTCATTCATCAATCATATTATTGTACTATTTTAATTCATGTCATAATAATTCTATGAGTAATTCAAAAATCTATTTTGTCAAGTTAGGACATGAATCTCAAATCATATATTTATTGACCAAACAATCAAAATATTAATATCAAAATTATTATATTAATTAATAATAATAAAAATCATTCAACTAAGTTCACCAAAAATCTCAAATAAAAACCTTGTCACTCACAACTATAAAAATTATAATTAAAATATATAAACATATAAAAGTTACACGAATGATGAAAAGATGTTGATCAAACTTTAACGAAGAATCAAACTCCTTTAATCTCTCTTGCTAACTATATTCAATTGATTCCTTACTTTGCTTTACTTGAACTCTCCTTGTTCCTTTTAAGATAATTTTTTGTTAATTGTTAAATTGTTTTGTTTAAGTGTTTTAATAGGTTAAAATTAATCCTAATTAAGTTAGGATTTGTTTTGTTCTGATAGTTTATATTGAAAGTTGGACTTCAAATCAAAACTAATATGTCCAAATTTGCTCCGTTCGATCGATTGATACCCTAGCTTAATCTATCATTTATTCGTTCAACTTGAGAGAACTTCGAAGCTCAATGATCTACTTATACTTAATCAACCGATACTCTTGTCGATCAATCTAATTCCACGTTTCTCATACCGAGGCATATGACATATGTCATGTTTCTTTCGATCGATCAATGACTCGATCTATCAACCTAATGACCCTAAATTTATCTCAAAACTAGATAATCATAACTATATCCCAAAACCCTAACAAAAATCATAGTTCTCATAATGCATAATAATATATCATGTTCAAGAGCGGACAGCGCAGCAGTGAATGAATCATCTCTTTACAACATTAAAGCACTGAAAAGAAACCAAAAACTCAAGACATCAACAATGAACACAAGTCCATCAGTCTAGCTAAAAAATTTCACGGTACACTGAAAATATAAATGACTTCCATTCATTATAGTCATCCAGTCTTTCCACCCATTACATTACATGCTTAAAAGATACAAGAATCCCTATATGTTGACATCCTTATATTTTGGTAATAAGGATAGTTCCATATACAAAATAAACAAATAAGTGAATAACAATATAACACAAAAAATAACCTGGTGAGGCCTCTAAAAATAAGCAACAACCTCCAAAGAGTTAACTTGTGTCCAGCAAGATCAAAAATTCTAAATTCACATACAAGAAATATAAGTTTCAAAACACCAGTTCACAGAAGGCATCTCTGTCAGAATTTGGTACCCATTTTAAACATGCTTCTCATGGCAGTGTGGGACACAGCGTTTAGCAAGATATGACTCCACATTTTTCAGATTCTATTTTTGTAAAGGAATTAACAGAAGCTGCGATACAGTTCAAATAAATGACATAGACTAATCCAAAATAGTTGCATAATTTATTTCGTAGTGCAATCATTGAAATTAATATTAGGAAGAATTCCAAAAAAAATTCAAGCATCAACCTTACCTGCACAGCTATATAGTCCACAACGAATCACTATGCCATAAATGGCATGTCATCATTAAGAAAAGAGCATAGGCATAATTTCCTTTTACCTTTTTCTCCCTTTCATCCATTTTCTATGATCATCATTAAGACAACTAGGATCATCTAAAACCATCATTGAATAGGTTAAAAATCTGAAATATACTACAATTAAGTCAACCAAACAAGAAGTTTCCAGAATAAACTTTTGATCCTTTTCAAATATTAAAAATATAATATTTTCATCGTCATGAACTCCTTGTGAAAAGTTACCGCATATTTTATCACGCACAGCCCATAAATAAGATGATAAACAACTTAACACCAAGGTTCTACAGTGCATGATGAACATGCTTCCAAAAGGACTTCGAGAGATATGCCCATGATTTTCAACATGCATATTGCAAAAATAAGGTAGTTTGTCAAATAAAATAAAAAACATTAACTGCAGATATACTTCAAAACTAAACTTTTTCATAGCTTTAAAATTCTAAATCTCCGATATTTTTAATAGGTGATAGGATAAGCTAACAATAGGTAGGTAGTTGCTGATCATCCCAGGCCTCACCAGGTAAAAATTACATAAGCTAAAATTCAACATCAGAGAAAGCTCCACCACAGATGTCTTGTTCAAAATCCTGTAATCAAAGGTAATCAAATATGTCTATGATTGGAATGATGCTAGACAAGGGGATGTAAAAAGAAGTAGACATGAGTACGAAAATCCAGGAGGGAATCACAAAGTTAGAACCCTATATCTGTCATAAAGAGGAAAACAAATGCCAAAAAAGAAGAAATTAGAACCGCAAAACCAAAATACAAACCATAAGTCATCTTACCAGTAAGCAAGTAGATTTGTATAACTTATTTTAAGCTCCTCCTCCAGCTTTGCTAACGATGGTGGCTTCCTGATTTACAACAAGAGAAACAAAAAATGGTGAAAGTAGAAAAATAATAAAAGTTCAGAAATATTAAAAACAACCATTTAAATATACCGGCTCATCTCCCTTGCCATTCACTTCAGATATAGAACTTGTTAGTGTGCTTGCAAACCTGGGATGATAAATAAACAACTTTTATTAATACTTCTCAAATAAATGCATCACCTCTTGAATTGTAGTAAATAAGTAACAGTTTAACACCTGGCAGCTCTTGCGTTCCGTTTTGCTTCTTCCAATGGATCTGTAATGGAAGCTGGTGCAAATCTAGCAAGTCGGGCTTTCTTCTTTGCCTCCTCTTCAGAAGGTAGTGATGAGCTGGTAAGTCCAAACCTGAAGAGATACAGAGTTAATTAATTGTAACATATGTGCAACCAAAATTTAAATTTCTTGAAAGAATAATTTGACAAAAATACCTCTCTGCCCTAGCCTTTCTCTTCAGCTCTTCAGCTCCCTTTCCTGATTCAGATCCATATACAGCAGGCCCAGTTCGAAACCTGTATGAGTCAACAATACTAAAACATTCTTCACCAAAATCAAAAAAGTACCAAGTAAAAAAAAATTAAATTAAATAAATAAATAAAACAATGCACTGAGCAGTCAAGAAACACTCCCTCAAAGAAAGTTGATAGGAAAAGTCAAAGTCACACACTCAACAAGTTAAAAACTCTCCATGAAACATATTTTCAAGTTCAACCTTACAAATTAGAACTCAATAAGAATTATTTTGCAGCCCACACATGTGTCACAGTCAGACATGATGATATTCTTATAAACCTACAACAAGATAGCACACAGGACTACCACATAAGCTGCAATCTTATCAGTTAACAATAAATACACACACACACACACACATGAAATCCGCATAAGAAAGTGTACTATCATGCAAAATGAATGAACTCAATCTACCCAAAACCCGAAAGGAAGATAAGTTCTGAGAATATATTGAGATATGCGATATTCTATATTTCTAGGGTTTAGACCTTTCATCTTAATATTCCATCAATTCTAGGCTCCCGAACAGAAAATATCGGGAAAACAAAGAAAAGAATCCTAGAAACCATAATTCCTAAAATTCACAGGAACTATTAAATACCTTTCGGCACGAGAGTTTCGCTTCTCTTCTTCGGTGAGCTGCACAGAAATGCCGAAACGCTCAGCTCGGCGAATCTTTTTCTCAATATCAGAAGCCGGAGCAGAAGACTTTGCTGGAACCGAGCCGACAACAACATCGGTGGTCTTGGAGTCTTCGTTGTCTATTTTCGGTTCGCTTGTAGCGGAATCAACAGTGAGATAAGGAGGATCGGAAAAATTATCACAGTTCGGGCATTCAGGTCGATCCGGTTTGGCGGATGGAGGTACAGTGGAGTTTAGGGTTTCTTTGGCGGCTTCTTGTGAGGGATTGGTGTCGTTGGGTTTCGGGATCTCAGTAGCCATTGTAATAGAAAAATGAGATTTTTGCTGATACTCGAAAGTGAGTGAGAACAACGGGAAGAATGGGGAGAGAGGGTAAGTACAGATTCAGAGAGACAAGAGCTTAGAGGAATGATATTTCAGAGGCGAAAGATAGTATGGTCCAAGTTTCAGAGAAATGAGAAGAATCTAGTGGGTTATGCTCATACATTTGAGGAGACTTGTGCCTATTGCAATATAGTAATTTTATGGGTTTTAAGTTTCTATAATTTTAACTAAAGTATTATAAAGTTTCATCATTATTAAATAAAACATAAAAGTTCTGTTACTTAAAAAAAAAATGTTACACAAATTTTTGTTAGTAATCAGATGACAACAGAACATTTATGAAATTCCAAAAAAAAAAAAAATAACCCCAAGCAATAAAAATGAGATATTTTTCCTTGTTCATTAGAAAATAACATTAAAATGTTTAACGTTTTGTAATTATTAACTAGATGGTATTTTCTTTTCTTTTCCCATGTTTTCTCTGTAACCAAACATAAAATAGAACTGGATTTTTCTTGTATGTTGTTGTTGTGACCGACAATGATAAGACAAAGGTCAAGGCAATGATTAGATAGAGTAACTATGGAAGACCCACCAACCCGACCCATTCCACCAAGAACCAAGACCTTTAAATTACTAGTCTTTTCTAACTCTGGAGTGTTGGGTTGTTTTTCCAGCGTAGCCATTGTAATTGTAGTCTTCAATTGAATCGAATCTTTCGCCATGTTCTCTGACTTTCTTCCGACTTTCAGTCAGTTAACGAAAAAGAAATTAAAAAATCTTTACAAATTAGAGTGAAGCTAAAGACAGTGGACAAAGAAGACAAAGAAATTATTTATTTTTTTACTACTTTTTTTTTGAATTCCATAAATACCCTCGTTAAATAGTAATGTGATTGTAATGTGATTAAGATCTTTGTTTTTTTTTTTTTTTAAGTAATAGAATTTTTAATCATAACAACAAAATTTTTCTACTCCTTTGATATAAGCTGCTATCAAAAACTTTGATAATCCTATCTAATAATTTAAATGTAATTTAATATATCATAATTATAATTAATATGATATTTTTTTATTAAATAAATTAGATAAATTCTATTATACTTTCTATTAATACTACACCACTTTACTTATAATGTATTATAAATAAAAAATTCTAAACATCCCTACACATATTTACCATACCAAAACGTGTTATTAATGCCACTTACATGTCCACCAAGCTTAAATTTTTAGTTAAACCCAACTCACTCCAAGAAAAACGAAAATGCTATTTATCACAAGCATCTTAGTGGTAATGATAATAAATGAGAATGTATAAAAGTATTCCTTATAAATTTATAGTAAATAGAATTTTCTACTGTGATACGGTTGTTTATGCCTAAGATTTATTTGCTTACAAAGGTTTAAATAAAGGTCCAAATTTTATATAAAGACTTCGATGATTAGATATTTTGTAGATATAATTACAACTAAGTAAATATTTTAAACATATTTACAACTAACACATATACTGTAAGCATAAAATGTAATTAATGGTATTAAATAAAATATATATATTTGAATTCATATTATCAAATTAATACATTAATAATTCACACATTTAACTAAAAGTAAAACATTTGTCTAAATAAAAGAAAAAGAAAAAAACTAATTTATAAAAAGACAATTTCATTTTTATAAAAATATTTATTATGTTATATCTTATGTTAGATATTGTATTTTTTATAAAAATATTTATTATTTTATATCTTACGTTAGATATTGTATTCTAATGTATATACACATATTCTATCACTACTTTTGTAACATAATTAGTTACTACACTAAAATAGTTATGCATTGGCTTCTATACCACACTAGTTAGAATAAAATCATGTAAATTCTATAAATATAGTATTCAGCTAATACAAGAAGGTATCTAAGAGCATTATTTATTTCATCTTTATCTCTTATATGGTATATATTAGAACAATCCTACCTTGAGATCTTAAGAGATTCATCAATGACAACCAATTCTCTATTTTCTTTTGCACGCAACACTAATAACAATAACAAAAATTCAATTCCACCATTTCCTTCTTTGTTTTATTCATTTTTTTGTTTTTTTACACCTCCTTTTAATCTTAGCTTTTCAATTAAGCCTAATAACACAAATTATTTGATCTAGAAAGATCAAATGCTTTAAATCATGATTGTTTATGGCCTTGAGGATATCATCAATCCTCTCTTTGTGCCTCCATCATAGTTTATTGTTGGATCATCATTAATCAATTCTGAGTTCACTCAATTGAATGATTGATTAATCTAGTGAAGTTTTGGTTTTATGGTTTAGTTTCTCCAACAATGCATATGCACTTACCTGATGGAGCTTCAACTGCTCAACAATGGCAAGCATTGGAACAAACCTTCTCAACCAACTCTCAAGTTGGAATTATGATTTTAAGGCTTAAGATGCAAGCTTTGAAGAAGAATGATCTCAATGTTAAAGCTTACATATTGAGGATGTGACATCTAGAGATCTTATTCTCTATGGTTTAGATGGACTGGATCGAGATTGTAATTCTTTTGTTTCATCTATATCTTTATTGATGAGATTAGACAAAGTATAATTTAGTGATTTTCCAGAGTGAATTGATGTCTTATAATAGAAGATTCGTGATACAAAGATCTCATGGTGATGTTCTTCATGCTTTGGAGGAAATGGACCTAGAGTGTAGTGTTAGATCTATGGAAAGCCTAGTCATCCAACCAAAAAAAGCCTTTAGTTGAGATATCTTCTTTTCAAAAGGTTACCAATAGTTTGCTGATAGACTCATGAGCTACACGTCACTTAACAAATATTATAAACAACCTTATTAAATACCTTATACTAGGGAAGAAAATGTGGTTGTAAGTAATGATTCCTCATTTAGTATTAGAGATAATGGTTCAAAATCTATTACTTCTCTCTATCAAAAATGAATACTGTAAATGAGTTAGTTGTGATCTAACTATAAATTTAGTAAAAAATATAGCATTGGATTGGTCTATAACAAATATTGAAAGTTGGCTGGCCGACAAAGAAATAAAGCAATATTAGGGATAGGATGGATATGATAGTAGATGTTAAAGATAATTGCTATGGTGGTATGACATATTTTTGTATTAAAATGAACAAAAACAAATGTGAGAATTCATAAAATAATAAATATTTTCATAAAGATAAAATTATCCTTTTATAAATTACATTTTTTTTCATAATTGGACCATTAATATACTATTTTAATAATATGAGTCTAAATATATCTATTATTTAATAAGAATATTATTAAAATACTAAACCCATTCTTATTGAAAAGTCTTTTTCACCTTTTGAGACCTATTATAGTAAATAAGCCCAAAAAATCATAGAAAATAAGCCCAAAAACTAAGAATCTCACATTCCACAATTTCATGATTTGTATCTCCCATAGATTTTGACTTTGACATCTACTGAGAGAGAACTTTGAGCTTCCATACCAAAACTCATTGGAAGCTAAGCAAAATCACCAAAATATTCATGAAAAAAGGAAAACAGAGAGAAGGCCACTTACCCTAATTTCATTTCTTCCTCTCCCATAGGCTTTGACTTTGACTTTATTAGGTCCCAATTAGAGAAGAAAAATAGAGTTAAAAAGGATGTTGTTTTGATTATATTTCTCTAGCCTCTCTTTCCATTCATCTTGTTTTTTAAATACATTCAAAAGGTAGCTTAATCAGTAGACACATGTATGACAACTTAGCAAATACATGGGCACAAAAACAATTTACACTTGTCATGACATACATAATACAAAATACAACTGTTATTACACTTAGAAAACACATAAGTAACCAAAAACATAAGCAACTATTAATAGTGGCAATAAACGTAGGCAATGGACACATACAACTTGTAGTTGGTGGCCGCATAATGGATACATGGTGGTTGGTGGCTGCATCATGCATGCTTATGTTGTAGAGAAGTACTTAGGATTATTTTTAGGTATCCTTGAAGTAGGCCTTAGTGTAACATTACCATCCTCTTTAGAATGAACCTTGTCCTCTAGGTTTAATAACCGTTCCTTTATTTGTTGAGAATCCTCCTAGGTGGCTTCTTCTTTGGGAAAGTTTTTCAATTTAATAAGGTTTTCTTCTACGAACTTGGATCCTTTCTTTACCTATCGTGAGTCTAAAATTTCCTCTAGCTTGATGATTAGCTTTCCATCGTTAGAAATTGGTGGCAAGTTAGACTTGGAAGCTTGATCTTTACCGATATATTTCTTAAGCATGGACACATGGAAAAATAGATGTATGCAAGAGATGGAGGGTAATTTTAGTTTGTAAGCAACATGACTAATTCATTCCTCAACTTTATAGGGTCTATAATAGCAATGTGCAGCTTTTTGGTATGGTCTTTTAAAAATTGAATGTTGACGGTAAGGATGTAATTTGAGAAAGACAAGATCACCAATGTTGAATTTAGTTTCCCTTCGTCTCGTGTCTACCTATTGCTTCATTCAATTATATGCAGTACACAAATTTTCCTTAAGTTGTTTAAGTGTTGCATCTATAGAAACCAATTGTTGATCTACCTCATTAATAGAACAGGTACCTTCATTATAGTGTGGAATTGTAGGAGAAAGTCATCCATAGAGAGTCTCAAAAGGTGTCATACTAATGGAAGCATGGTATGTGGTGTTATACAATAATTTAGCCTATGGAAGAAAGTAGGACCATTTACGAGGCTATTGATGAACAAAGCAACGAAGGTATTGTTCTACACATCTATTCACAACTTCTAATTAGCCATCTATTTGAGGATGATTTACTGAGCTCATTTTTAATTTAGTTCCATAAAGGTTGAAGAACTCTTGTCAAAAGTGGCTGATAAAAATTGGGTCACGATCGTTGATAATAGATCATGGCATGCCGTGAAGTTTCACTATTCCTTTAACAAACCTTTCTATAATCATCTTGGTTGTGTATGGGTGGGACAATGCTATGAAATGTGCAGATTTACTAAGTCTGTTCACTACAACTAAGATAGCATTTTTACTATTAAAAAAGGGAGACCATCAATAAAATCCATTGTTATATCATCCCAAATTTGACAAGGAATAGGAAATGGTTGAAGAAGTCCTACAGGTGATAAAGTTTCTGTTTTGACTCGTTGGAAATCTTGTTAGAAAGCTACATAATTTTTTATAATATTATACATTAAAGACCAATAGAATTGTTGAGCCATTCGTTTATAAGTTCTATACACACCTGAGTGTCTTCCTAATTTAGAATTGTGAAACTCCTGCAACAATTGATGAATGACTGGTGATTTAGGGGCAAGTGATACTTTATAAGTAAGGAACTCAGAAATGTAGAAGATCATGTCATTTTTCCATAAGTAAGGAGCTTATGGTTTGTCATGTGCTTGTTTGTTTGCCCGATTTGTATATGATTTCATAGTCATACCCTAACAATTTAGAGACCCTTTTTTCTATTGCTCTAGTATAGTGATGCCCTATTCCAGCAAGTATTTTAGGCTTCTTTGGTTGGTTTGAATATAGAACTTGTGATCTACCAAACAAGGTCACCAAGTTTGCATGGTCTATACAATGGTCAGAATCTCCTCAGTATAGGTGGACCATGATTGTTTTGAGGGGCCCAATGACCTACTTATGAATGCAATGGGCCTTCCTTGTTGGGAAAGAACTACCCCTATACCATCTCATGAAGCATCACTTTCAATGAAAAATGGTTCTTTAAAATTTGGTATGGCAAGTGTTGGTGTAGTAGTCATGGCCTATTTAAGTTTCTGAAAGACATCGTTAACTTCATTTGACCATCCAAAGTTCCCCTTTTGAAGAGATTGTTTAGAGGAAAAGCTATAATGCCATAGTCACAAACAAACTTCCTGTAATATCCTGTAAGACCTAACAAACCATGTAACTCAAAAATGTTAGCTGGCTTAGGCCAGTCAAGCATTATTCTAACTTTGCCTTGATCCACCTGTACACCATGTGGTGTGATAATATGACCAAGATATTCTAACTCCTATTGCCCAAATATATATTTTCTCAATTTGAGAAATAAATTATGCTACCTGAATACTTCAAAGGTTGTTTTGACATGATTAAGATGTGTTTTTCAATTAAGGCTATGCACCAATATGTCATCGAAGAAAACTAAGACAAATTTTCTAAGATAGGAATGAAATATGGAATTTATAATAGCTTGAAATGTAGAAAGGGAATTGCAGAGGCCATATGGCATAACCAATTATTCATAATGGCCATTATGGGTACGAAATGCAATTTTATGCACATGTGGAGGGTGTACTCGTATTTGGTGGAAACCTGCTTTCAAATCGAGTTTTGTGAAATAAGAAGCTCCATGAAGTTCATCAAGCATGTCATCAATAGTTGGAATGGGAAATCTATTTTTGATGGTTACTTTATCGAGCGCCCTATAATCATAACAAAATCGCCATGTTCCATCTTTTTTTAACCAATAATATAGGAAAAGAAAAAGAACTAGTGTTAGATTGTATAAACCTTATTTTAGCATTTCATGAACTTGTTTTTCAATCTCAGCTTTTTGAAAATAAGCATACCTTATGATCTAACATTAACGGGCTCAGTTCCTTCTTTCAATTTGATGTGATGGTCTACCTTTCGGATGGGAGGTAATTGCTTAGGTTCTTCGAATATGTCTCCATAATCCTACAGTAATTGTTGAATGTTGTGTTGGTATTGTTGTAGAGATGAGTTTGTGAAGGATTGAAGGCATATAGCAAAGGATACATCTCCATGTCTCATATCTTTAGAAACTAATTTTACTGATGCGTACCTTATTGCATTATTTTCAATTCCTTGAAGCTTATGACTTTGGTTTTTCCATATGAACTCCATAATTGATTGTTTCTAGTTGCATGAAACTGTTCCCAACAGTTCCAACCATTAAACTCCTAATACCACATTTAAGCCATTTAATGGTAAGGCATATAATGTGATGATAAATGTAATACCTTGGATTAAGATCAAAATATTCTCAAATCTCCCCGTGTATGTCAATGAGCCTCCATTTGGTATAGTTATGTTAAATGGTTCTATAGGTTGCACTAGAAGTAGAGGGATGTTAGTTGTTCTTTCACTAATGAAATTATGGGTGGAACCACAATCAATTAGGATAATCAATTCATGGTTACAAATCATTTCCTTAACTCTCATGGTTCGATTGGAAGACCATCCCCCAAGAGCATGAAGGGATATCTCTGGCTCATCATTTTAAAAATCATCACTACATCCTTCTAACATTAGTAGTTGAGAACTTTTACATTTATGACCTGGTTTAAATTTTTTATCACAATTGAAACAAAGCCCTTGAGTCCTTTTTTATTGCATTTCATCCCATGATAATCGTTTTACCAAGTGGTTGGTTTAAAAGTTGTTACTGTTGCATGTTCAATTAAGATTCAAGCATGGGGTTTATTGAATTTGTGTTGTCAGCTTAGTTGATCGTCTTGTATTCAAGCTAAGTTAATAACTTTTTTCAATGTCCTAGGTTAAAATATGTGAATTTCATCTGCTATGTCTGCTTTAAGTCCTCCTATAAATGATCATATTACTATATTTTGTGTCCAACCCTGCACTCAATTGCCTAATCTTTCAAACTCCTTTTGGTAGTTACTTAAGGAGGCAACTTGTCTGATCTTTGACAGAGCTTCATCAGAGTTTTCATAGTCTATAAGCCCAAAGCATTCCCATAGTTCCTCTACAAATACTTCACATGTACCCTTCCTGCTTTCTTCTTTATAAGCACGATATAGTCATTGCCACCATTGTTTTGCCTCACCTTCAAGATGAAAGGAATTTAGTGAAACATTTTGTACTTCTATTGTGCTTCAATATTTAAAGAATTGCTCTACTCTAGTAAGCCATTCGGTAGGATCATTTTCTGAGTAACGAGGAAACTCCAATTTGGCTAACTTAGAGATAAATAGTGGCCTTTCCCCTTCATAGTTTCCTCGGGTGTCATCTCTTGGATCACGATTTCTACCAGGGGAAGATTGGCTTCCATAGTGATCGCCTGTAGTTTTTAAAGAAGAGTCTTGTTCATGCATCAAGACATCTTAGAGTTTGATGGTGATTTCCTTAAGCTGATGTAGCTTATCATTGATTCTCACTTCCAATCATGTGAAATTGTCTTGCAGGCCTTCAAGATCAACTTCCAGATTGTTGGTTCTCTCTCGGTTTGTCGCCATTTATTCCAGTTTTGATGCCAAATGTTAGTTCCCAATTAGAGAAGAACAATAGAGTTAAGAAGGATGTTGTTTTGGTTATATTTCTCTATCCTCTTTTTCCATTCATCTTGCTTTTTAAATACATTCAAAAGGTAGCTTAAGCAGCAGACACATGTATGACAACTTAGCAAACACATGGACACAACAATTTTACACTTGTCATGACATACATAATACAAAAGACAATTGTTATTATATTTGGCAAACACATAAGCAACAGCTGATAGTGGCAATAAACGTAGGCAATGGATGCATACTGCATGCATGTTTATGTTGTAGAGAAGTACTTATGATTCTTTTTAAGTATCCTTGAAGTATGCCTTAGTGTAACAAACTTACCCAAAGCCAGTTGTCAAATTCTAATTTTTTGCAAATTGTCAAGCTTCATTTTCACCATTCATTAATCCAATAAATTTCTTTGATGGTCTCTTTCCGATTCGTCCTTCTTGGCAAGTTTATCATTCTCTTTTATAATTTGTAAGATAATCATTTTATTGTTTTTCAAATTTTGTATTTCAAAATAATTTAATGCTGTGTTTTGGAGATAGGTTTAATAATTATTGCAAATCAAAGAAAATATTTCTTTGTTTGATTTAGATTAAAGTTGCATTTGGATAATAGGCCTATCGTTTTCTATATTCTATTTGGTTAGGAAAGGGTATTTGCGTTCAAAGGTCTATACAAGAGTTGTATCATGAAGGTTTTGATTAATGGATTTGTAATTGTACTATGTTGTATCATGAAGGTTTTGATCAATGATTTTATTTTTATTCTTTGTGCTTAGATTTGCATACTGTGAGTGGTACTATGGTATTAGCTAATTTAGCTATATGAAATGATGCTTTATGTACCCTTGAATCATTCAAAAATGTTATTATCAACTTTTCAAAACATTTGAAGTTTTTTTCCTTCTCTGGATTTGCTGAATGCTTGGAATAAAAGTACGTGATTTAAAAAAAAAAATTTGAAGCAATGTTGTTAGAAAATTAATAGACGACATAGTTGTTATTTATCCAAAAGTACATGTTTAGTATTTTTATCATTATAATGGGATGATTTCTTATTTATATTTAGATTAGAATAGTTTTATACTTACTTTTAATAATTAAATATGAGTTCTTATTAAATAATACTTAATATTAATGATTAAGGGGACTCATTTTTAACAGTGGCCAAAGGCCTCGCACTATTGAGCCGCACGGTAGCCGCATTTTATATGCTGGGAAATCCTACTTTTTTGAGTTTTAGAAAGTGTAAATTGAATTATTCATGTCTTATCTGACTTATATCTTAATTGGTCGGTATGAGTTTCGGAAAACTATATGTAATCTTAATTATACCCTATATTGAGCTTCTTGTTATTTGTTTGTTGAAATGAATAGACCGTACGAAGTTATAGAGAGTAGCAAAATATAGAATTGACAGGATAAGAAAACTATCTTGGACTTTTTTACTAAGTGCCCTCCTAAGGGAGGGTGACATCTGATTAAAAGGTCAAACATAGATTTTAACTAATTTGAGTTGGTATTACGGGTTTTATATAGAAACTTTCTTTCTTTTAAAACAAATAAAAGAGCTCAATTACTTGGGTTTAGCTTTTGAGTGCCTCTATATCCATCTATTTCTACTTAATGCCTCTCCGTTTATCACTTCTATTTTTGAAATATATATTTTTTTTAAAATACATGTCAGTTACATTTTGCAAATTTGTCCGAGGTTTAATTTCCATATAAATTTGACTTTTGATACTACAAATTCTAAGAACTATTATTGGGTAAAATTTCTCATATCCAATTTACTTGTATCTTACGAGGAGATGGGATGCTTGGCGGGTGGTCGTGGGAGTCTCAAAATTTGACTAATTAGAGTCAAGTTTGTATGCTGTGTGGATAATAGTATACGGACAACTAGTTTATGGTATTGACTATAATGCTATATTATGCTTCAAATTCTGAGATTGAAAGTGCTTAATGTTCCTAAGGTTATATTATTGCTAGCCTTGATTTGTGGTGGTTTTTATTAGTTTTGAGAAAGACTACAACTTGGTAAACTACCAACGTAAGGAGTCCAAAACTCTGGGAGACTCACCCGCAACTCTCACAAAGCAGAAATAAAGCAGTAAAGAAAATACAATAGAGATCTAAATAAAACAAACAGTCCAATTAATTTAATCTAAGAAAGAATGAAAACCTAAGTAAAAATAAGATAAGATAATATATAGTAAAATAAACATCGTGTGATAAGAACGATAGAATTCTCATAAACATCAATATAACGAGATAAACCCAAATAGAGCCATGTCTATGGGATAAAATCCACGAGTTTCTTATGACAATCACAAACAATTCACCAAGTATAAAAATAATTTACTCCATAGAAATATACCTCTAATACATTTATTAGTCAGGATACCTTCCCTTATTGCTCTTATATGCTCCAGGCTGAATCCGGTTCTCCTCTTGAACCTTACAACTACCAACGTTCAATATGTGTGAATCCTAAGGTTAGGAATATCCAAGCACTAGAACCAAAAAATAGTCCAAGCCTTAGTGTTGATTTACTTATTAATTAACCACACCTCAATAATGTAGTATTTGTTAAAAATTCTCACAAATCATTAATATCAAAATCATTGTCAAGGTATTAGCAATTCGAAATTAGAAAAAAAATTTACTTTTAAAAATCACTAGTTTCAAAATCATCAAAGTTTTTCCATGTTTTTCTAATTACTCAAACAATTAAAAGAGGTGATACTTATTGAAAAATTCAAGTAGTCCGAGTAGTTCATTTACCATATCATCGTCCATGGTGGTGATGGTAATAGCCATTACCCGAGGAGGGTAACAACTGTTACACACTCGTCGGCTAGGGTGGCAAGGGGGAGTCGAGGTAGTGGTAAGACCCTTGACGAGCACACAAAACATTTTGTTTTTTGTTTCAAAAGTTTACCAAGTAATTTTTCATAAATATCCACAAAAAACTTAAAGAAAACATGAAAAATAACCTAGCATGCATACAAAAGAACCAACCCCCATGGTGTGTGTAAAATATGCAAACAAACACAGTGTAACCAACTAACTAACTGCATGCAATACTGACCATCAATTTCTGACCTTACATAGAAGATAACAAAATGCTAAGTAAATAAAACAGACTCTATGTTTTGCTTTATGGAAACCCTAACAAAGGCTCAAGAACTTACATGGCTTATGATATCCTTCTTTAGATTTTCGTGGCAAAACACTGCATAACTAAACAAATTCTTATCTTAACATGAGATAATCATTTAAGATGGCCTAAGAAGTTTGTTCCCATGAACAAACAATGATGCACAATCCAAACACTCCCAAAAATACCCATGCCAAGTGAATCCTTCTTGTTATGCTTCAACCATTTCCATGAATCAACACATTCATGCTGTATGTTTCAACTCCACCTAAATCTATAATCTATCACACAAAACAATACATACACATGAATGCATCATGTAGATCTACATGTAGTCTAACCAGAAGAACTATTGAGTTACCCTTAGATAGGTACACACTGATGGGCTAAACACAAATAAACATGCAAACAGATGGATACTTGTTCACACAAACCCCATAACTTTATGCTATACTCTTCCTATGTGTATGTAAGTTAGGTAACAAAAATGTAGTGTACCCTACACTCAAAAATAATGAGTTATGCTAACAAATTTGTCCCCTTTCTTAAAACAAAGGTTAAAGGATTACCTATATATGATGGAGATAAGGTATACAATCATGCAATAATTCTAACACTCATGCAATCAACAGAGAAGATTAAAGCAATAACAAAATGACAACATGTAACACAACAACCACAAACAATAAAACAAAGTACTAAAAAAACAAACACAAATTTTTTATTAAAATATTTTTGTAATGTAGTTTACATTTTTTTATTAAAGGAAAATGAAAAAAGTACAATAGAAAAGAAAAATAACAATTAAATTTTCACTCTTCTCCACCTTCTCTATCATCATTAGAAGCTATGCTATGAGAAGATCCACCAAGGTCTCTACTGTTTGGGGGATATTAGGGTATTTTTGGGCAAGAAAGGTTTCAAAAAATTGGTCAAAAAAACCTGAAGGCTCAAGACCACCAAAGTTTCAAAAGAGGTGAATTAAGGAGCTAGTGGAAAATTGAGGAAAGGTAACATAAGAGATACCATCAATAGGTTTGATAGAGGGTGAGAACCATAGGAGTAAGGAACTGTGTAGACAGATTATGAGCCTACTAAGAAGTAAAAAAACTCCCTAAACATGGATTCTATGTTATTAGTAAAGGATGAAACTTCCTAACATAATAGGGTATCTTAGAAAGAAAAGACTCAGAAGAAGAATCATGACAAATAGGAGAAAAAGGAAAAGAAGCAGACTGATAGTCATTCTGAGAGAAAGTAGAAAAGGGAGTAAAGCATCTAGAGATATAAGTATGCTCAGAAGAAAAGTGACAAGAACGCATAATGCCTATGCCTCTAGAAATGTCAACAATATCAAAGAATAAATGAGCACCCCGACCACAGAGTTTTCAAAGAAGGATGGAGATTGGAAAGAAGATGAGTAGCAAAAGATTACAAGCAAAAATGTTTGAAAACTCTTAAGGAAGATCCAAAGAGATGATATTTTCAAACTCAAAAGGGACAAGAAAGGAAAGGTTTTGTATATTCAGAAGAGACAAAATTCTAAGAAAATCATCTAGAGAAAAAGTAACATCACACCCTTTAAATTGAAAGGTGGTAGAGAAACTAGTTCAATGATAAGGAGTGATAGTAGAGAAAAAATCATGAACAAAGGTGAGATTATACCTATATTAAATGGAACACAAAGTAAGCCAGGAAAAGTATACAAACATTTCTTAGTTGAGTGGAAACTCATCTATCTACATATAAGGCTCATAGAGGATCATAGCCAAACAGTTAGAGGGACCAACAATGTTGAGATTTTGTTCTTGATTTTCATTAGTTTTTTAGGCTCCTCTAGTTCTCCTTGGTGTCACTAAAAAGTTAAAAAGACTAAGAAAAAGTAGGTAAGTTTTTAGAGGGTAAGAAAGTGTTTAAAAGGTAGGAATGTTTTTATGAATTATGTGGTTTGAAGAATTGAGGGGAGAGGGGTTTAAAAGGAGAAAAACGTGAGCTCGCATCACCTTGCTGCCACCTCACATGGTTTCTCAACGAGTCCATGGTGAAGGTAAAATGAACCCTCAGTGTACACAACAACGAAGGGTGGAACTGCTTGAGAAGAAAGAGAAAGAGAAAAAGAGAGAAAAGAAACAACTTGCTCAAAAGAAAAGGATCACGAGAAAAGTGTGATCAAACTACATCCCTCTATTTAGTAAATAATATATGAGGCACAATGATGAGACAAAACTGGCATCGGGTTTGCAATAACAAATTTTGTATTTTAATTGATTAAATTGATTTATATTTGTATGATTTTATCATATTTTTATATAAATTTTTCTTTTTCGGAATAACAGGTATTTTTATTGTTTTTTAGGTATTTTTGTTCAAAAATAATTTAAAGACTCAAAGAAAAATACTGGAGGCAATACATCATAAATATGTTGAGAAAAAAAGAGAAAAATTCAAAAAAAGAAAAATTGGAAAAAATGGGTCAAAACGGTCAAAAAGGACAGAACTGCCCAACCGCGTGCATTTCCAACCTACCGCGCGTAACTACCAAGTCTCGTGTGCAGCCATGCATATGCCACGCCGAGATCCACGCCCTTGTCTACATGCAAAAATTGAGTCCCACAGGCACCCATCCTACAACAAATCTTGCCCTTCCGTGCTCACAAATTCTTCTACATACGTGACAATCTGTCCAAATACACCCCGATAACTGTACGTTTTATAGTTATTTTGTCCAATTTATTAATTATAATTGCTATGTTCTTAATGTTTTTAATTAATTATAAGTTCTAAAATTAATATTTACTGTTATTTTTTAAGGAATATATTTTTAAAGAAAATTAAAGAATTTTTAGTGAAAAAAAGACTTAATTGCAAATAATAAAAGTTTAAAATTTAATTTGAATTAAAAGAGGAGCTTAATTGTAATTAACAAAACTTTTGTTTTTCTGCGTAGAAAGGACCACCACGCGCATCATTATCAACGCGCCACACGTATCGTTAGATCAGAAAATCAATGTTGGGGATCATACGAGTGAGAGGCACACGCTACACAGGCAATTGTACACGTTTCCAGTTTTGGCACACTACTCGGCGCGCAGAGTGGGGTCCACCTGTCTGCGCAGTCCAATGTGTAGAATGGGGCCCACCTGTCTGCATAGATGATTCCTTCAGACACGTCTCTCTCACCTACCCTTTGATCAACCCACGAATGGCTCATATCGTGCGTAAGTCCCACCCTCCACGTGAGTGGAGGCTAGCTGTTGCGCACAAACCAACATGTATGTATCTCGTGTGACGCGATCCACCAAAGCCACGTGCACCCTCTCACC
Organism: Hippophae gyantsensis; assembly: GCA_030763125.1. Classification (NCBI taxonomy): domain Eukaryota; kingdom Viridiplantae; phylum Streptophyta; class Magnoliopsida; order Rosales; family Elaeagnaceae; genus Hippophae; species Hippophae gyantsensis. Next base: position 48,431,953 of record CM061031.1, on the reverse strand, counting down.
CCACCTAATAAGGAGCTTCCACGTGTCTTGTTGTTTTTTTAGCGAATCATATGTTTCCACGTGTCACACATATTGTGAAATAAAAAAAACGTAGAAACTTCCCTCACTAGCTTATTTTTTTTCATGCTTGTCCCCCTACATGCGTGTAAAAAATAATATTTTGAGTTGTAATTATTTGTCCCCCACTATACGCGTGTTCTAAAGAATGTTGGGAGGGGTATATTTTGGAGACGCGAAAGGAAGAACGAGAGTTTTTTCTTAGTTTTCAGTTCAGTTCTTTTTTTTTAGTTCTGTGTTTTTAAGTTTTCTCTATGGTTGGAAAAGATAGATAGAACATGCAGAAGATATATTTTTGACTTTGTTGTTATTTTGTTAGGGAAAAATACAGAGAAAGGAGGCAGCAAAAAAGAAGAAAAGGGAAGGAATTTTATTTTTCATTGAGGAATCGTGAAAGAGTTTCTTCTAATCTTTTTCTTTTAATTTTATTTCTTTGAAATGTATAAATATTATCGTATTGTAATATCTATTTTTGCTATGAACTAATTTATTTGTTCTAGGGTTGTAGTGTAGCTTAAATTATGAAACTTGAATTAATTATTTTTGAATGATTTATGGGACGTTTTTAAGTTGTTTATTTTATCTGTGCTCAATACTTTTAATTATTGGAAGATTAATTAATTGATCTGTGGCACTTAAATAAACTTGGAAAAGACATTTTTGTGTGTTGCTCATGGATATTATAACACATATATATAAGGGATAGGAATATACCTTTATTGTACGTGCCTATGGTTGGTGGGATTCATTCGAGCATTAGAAGACCATCAATTCAAGCCACCAATTTTGAAATTAAGCATGCAATTATTCATATGATTCAAAAGTCAATTTAGTTTGGAGGTTTTCCCCATGATGACCCAAACTCCCATATAGCAATTTTTTTAGAGATTTGTGACACTTTTAGGCATAATGGAGTCACTGATGATGCTATCGGGTTGAGACTTTTTCCTTTTTCACTTAGGGATAAGGCAAAGAGTTGGTTGAGTTCACTACCATATGATTCATCACTACTTGGGATGATTTGGCTAAAATATTCTTAGCCAAATATTTTCTGCCAGCAAAGACTGCAAGGATGAGGAATGAAATCGCCACCTTTGTGCAGTTCAACTCAGAATCATTATATGAAGCTTGGGAGAGGTATAAGGAGATACTTCGAAGATGCCCTCACCATGGTTTACCAAAGTGGCTTCAAGTTCAAACATTTTATAATAGTTTGATGGGTCCAACTAGAAACATGATTGACGCTACAGCAGGTGGTACTCTTATGGAAAAATCAATTGATGAAGCCTACAACTTATTAGAGGAAATGGCTTCCAAATGCTATGAGTGGCCATCAGAGAGGATGATGCCTAAGAGAGCGGCTGGAATTCACGAGATTGATGCTATGTCCGCTTTAACTGCTCAAGTATCCGCGTTGGTAAAGAAGATGGATACTTTGGGTGTCCATTTTATTCAGAGTCCTTTTGTTGCATGTGAAATTTGCAATAGAAACCATGCTAGTGAGAGATGTTCTCACAACTTTGAATCTGTCAGTTTTGTTTCCAACTAAAATAGGAATCAAAACAACCCTTATGCTAATACTTACAATCTAGGGTGGAAGAATCACCCTAATTTTTCTTGGAGTAATAATCAAGGCCAATCATCTTCGATAAAGCCTACATATCCTCTGGGTTTTCATAACCAAAATCCACCACACGAGAAAAAACCATCACTAGAAGATATGTTTGCTCAATACATGGCCAAGAATGAGACTATTCTTCAGAATCAAGTAGCATCTATCAGAAATCTTGAAGTTCAATTGGGTCAACTTGCTACTGCTATCAATAATCACCCTCAAGGAGCTTTTGTTGTCTCTTTTAGAGAACATAAAACGTGCAAGCATACACGGTCACAAGTAATAAGATTTGTAAGTAAAGATCATTCCCACAGAGATTTGTTACTACAGTTTGTTGAGTACTAAAATTATTTATCTCTGATTTTATCCAAAACAATCGTTGATTTAGAAAAAGTAATAAGAAAATAAAAGAAATCTAGGATTGCAATTTTTCACCAAACTAATCCACTCAAATCATGTTATTTTCTTTTGATTTATATTTTTTAGTACATTTAATTTGTCAACCGAAAACTTCTATTTTTATTCATACATCTCTTTCGAGCTCCGTATAAACACACCTCGTTAAATTAATTCACTATATCTCTATGAGAATTAAATTCACCAAGATTCATTACGTTCTAAGTTTTCAAATGGCCACACATATAATTAGGGTATATTCCTATCATTCATCATACATGTCATTCTATTTACGAGCAATATACACACAAATGCCTCTTCCAAGTTTATTTATGTGTCACAGATCGTTTTGATAAGATTCGTAAATAATCAAAAAGCATTAAGCACAAAATAGAATGAACAAATTGAATGTCTTATAAATCTATCAAAAATAATTAAAATAAAAGCTTCATAAATTTAGATCAAATGCAACCCTAGAAAAATTAAATTACTTCATAACTTAAAAATAAAAATTACATCACATACAGAAAAATTAGAAGAAGAAAGGAAATTAAAACATCTCAATACGAAAATATTTGGCACACGCAGAACACAACAGAAGCCAAAAATGGTTTCTGCGTGTTCCACAGCCAACCCACAAACACCACAAAAATTACAAACTCTAAACTCTAAAAAAAAAACTCTTAACTCTATCATCTTATCTCCTATTTATAGCTAAAAAATACATCCAAAATAATACATTTTTTTAAACACGCGTAAAATATTTGTATCGAAAATAAAAATACAACGCGTGGGGGACAAACCGTTACAACAAAAATATTATTTTAAAGTGAGTGGCAGACAACGCTGCGCGCTTGATTTTGTTTTCAATACACGCTGCCACATGTCGCGATCTGATTCACTGAAACAAATAGTGGGACACGTGGCAGCGTGTAATTGGCGAGAGAAAAACGGGTGCATGGAACTACGCCGCACGAAAGCACGGCACGCGGGAACATGTGGTAGACAACGGCGCGCCTGGAAACGTGCGCCGTTTCTATGCGTTATGGTTTACTAAATGCATGACACGTGTCGTCATGTGATTTGTTGGAATATTTAGGAAACAAGTGGCTTCTTATTATTTTGTAAAAACCGAGGGTGCACGCTGCTTGGATAACCCGCGTCGCACACGATTTTTAGACAAACGGTTCGGTGCGCGACAGCTTGGTTCCACACGCTTCAATCTGGACCGTTCAGCCGATCCAACGGTCAACGATGCACCTCGGGGGAAATTCTGCGCAGCTGACATGTGGGTCCCACTCTACATGCCAGCCTGCGTGGCAGGTGGGCCCCACTTGGTGCCGAGCTGCATGCAAGAAATATACCAGGCATGCCCTTTTGTCTCGTCTGGAATGCACTCTCCAAATCTGGACGGTTGATTGAATGATCGAACGGTGGATGATGGGCGTCATGATTGGTGCGAGTGGCATTCTCCTCCTGCGTAAAAATTTCAATTTCCTTAATTGCATTTTGACCCACAAATTTAATTCAAATTACATTTTAATCTTTCTTTAATTGCAATCAAGCCCAATTTTAATTTAAATTATATTTTTGACATTTATAAATTGCAATTAAGCACTCATTTATTTGAAATTAGATTTTTGGACAAAAATTTGCAATTAAGTACATTTTCGATACAAATTATTTAAATTTTTTAAAAATGTATTTCTTAACATATAAAAGGTGAATATTAATTTATTTAACTAAAATTAACCAAAAATGTAAAGAACATAGCAATTATAATTAATAAAGTAGATAAAAATAACTATATAAAATACAGTTATCAACACCCCCAAACTTAAGTTTTTGCTAGTCCTCGAGCAAAAGGAAGGAAATAAAACAAAGATAATTGCATTTAAAATAGTGATTTTCAAAATATTTCTTTTGTCTTTCGAAATAACATAACTCAAAGAAATAAAAGAATTTTATCTAAGCATCAAAATCAATTTAAAAGTATATTACATTTTCACAATGAATTTTAGTGTGTGTGTGAAGTCTTTTCATATTTCATCACATGCAATCCGGATCAGTTTATACAAATATAAAATCAAACAATTTTTAATGAAATCACAAATCTCATAAGTTTATTTTTCATTTCTCTCTCCACTAATATAGACAAACACAAAACACCAAATCAATAGGACTTTATTAAACTTGTAATGTATGGCTTAGGTAAAGGTAGGATAAAGGATAATATTTAGCTTAAAACTTTTCCCAAGCATAACATTTTAGGATTACAAAAGATAACTTCTATCATCACAATAATTACTTCCCAATTTGGGATTTATCATCACATACAATACTCTCTTTTTTTTTCCTTTTTTTTCTATTTCTTTTTTTTTTCTTTTTTTTTTCTTTTTCAGTATCCTCTTTTTTTTTCCTGATATATCTTTAAATATTTACTAACAATTGTCACATGTTAGTGAGATAAGAGAAATAGATATATCTACGCATATATATATATATATATATATATATATATATATATATATATTTTAAGGTAGGCTTTTGAAATGAGAAAAATATATATATAAACTTTGAAGCTCAAAAGGGGTATACTATGGATAATGCATGTGAAGGTAGATAGAAAGGCTCAAACGATCCAAAGATGGCCTAAATCATTTTCTTAGTTAAATGTTATTTATAATTTCGCCTCGAGAGAAAATCAAACAAATTCTAAGAACTGTGACACCACAAAAATCAATCGAATTCCATACTCACATAAACCTTCTCTAAATTATCATAGCAACTCAAAAATCAAGACTAGTGCTCATGAATATTTATTCTTGTAAAAACGAAACATACGTAAAAATTATTCATCACTTAGACAATATTCAAATTTTTCAAAGAGCTATGCATCATTTAAATCCAAGAAATAAAAATAAATCACTATTCATAGCAAAATATCTTCAATCAACCAAACAAACAAAAAACAAATTTCACAAGCAATAACATCCAGAAAGTATTTCAATTAGGTTCAATCCGCTTTAACTGCTCAAGTATCCGCGTTGGTAAAGAAGATGGATACTTTGGGTGTCCATTTTATTCAGATTCCTTTTGTTGCATGTGAAATTTGCAATAGAAATCATGCTAGTGAGAGATGTCCTCACAACTCTGAATCTGTCAGTTTTGTTTCCAACTAAAATAGGAATCAAAACAACCCTTATGCTAATACTTACAATCTAGGGTGGAAGAATCACCCTAATTTTTCTTGGAGTAATAATCAAGGCCAATCATCTTCGATAAAGCCTACATATCCTCTGGGTTTTCATAACCAAAATCCACCACACGAGAAAAAACCATCACTGGAAGATATGTTTGCTCAATACATGGCCAAGAATGAGACTATTCTTCAGAATCAAGTAGCATCTATCAGAAATCTTGAAGTTCAATTGGGTCAACTTGCTACTGCTATCAATAATCACCCTCAAGGAGTTTTACCTAGTGATACTGAAACCAATCCAAAGAGGGAAGGAAAGGAGCATTGTAAGACAGTTACACTTAGAAGTGGAAAAGAGTTGGAAGAAATACAAAATCCCATTTCTCCACCAACTCCTATTGTTGAAGCTATTGGCCCAGAAAAACAAGAGAGAACTGAAGAGAGAGTCGAATAGAATGAAGCAACAAAAAAGCCCATGATAAATAGATCACTATCATTCTCAGGAGACCATTTTTAGTAACAGGTAGGACTTTGATTGATGTTCAAAAAGGGGAGCTCACCATGAGAGCTCAAGACCAAGAGGTAACTTTCAATGTTTTTAAGGCTATGAAATTTCCAGGTGAATCTGATGATTGTTTTAGAGTTGACGTGGTGAATAAGTTAGTTGAAAGTAGCTTCACGGAAAGCTTAACTATTGATTCTTTGGAAGTTGCACTTTTGAATGCTAATGTTATTGATAACCTTGAATCTCTTGAGTATCTTAAGTTACTTATAGCATCTCTACCACTCTTTAGTTCTCAAATTAAAGTAGATGCATCACAAGTTGTGACACCATTTAAATCTACTCATCTGAAGCCATCTGTGGAAAACAACAATTATTAGAACTTAAGCCATTACCTAACCATCTACGGTATGCTTATTTGGATGAAATGTCTACTCTGCCTATGATTATTTCATCCTCTCTAGATGAAGATCAAGAAAAGAAGTTGTTAAGAGTGTTGAGAAATTACAAGATAGTGTTGGGGTGGTCTATAGCTGATATTAAAGGGATCAACCCTTCATTATGCATGCACAAGATCTTCTTTGAGGAAGATTACAAGCCTACTATTGAGCCTCAACGTCATTTGAATCCAATCATAAAGGATGTAGTGAAAGACAAGATCATTAAGTGGTTAGATACAGGTATTATCTATCCCATTTTAGATAGCTCTTGGGTTAGCCCAATTCATTATGTGCCAAAGAAAGGAGGAATTATAGTGGAGGCTAATAGCAATAATGAGCTTATTCCGACAAGAAAAGTGACAGGTTGGCGAGTCTGCATGGATTATTGAAAGCTCAACAAGGCTACCCGTAAGGATAATTTCCCTCTTTCATTTATTGATCAGATGCTTGATAGATTGGTATGACATTAGTTCTATTGTTTCATGGATGAATATTCTGGATACAACCAAATTGCTATCGCTCCTGAGGATCAAGAGAAGACCATTTTGACTTATCCATATGGAACTTTTGCTTTTCGAAGAATGCCTTTTGGACTTTGCAATGCCCTAGCTACTTTTCAAAGGTGTATGATGGCTATCTTTTCAGACATGGTGGAAAATTTTATTGAGGTATTTATGGATGACTTCTCAGTGTTTGGTGATTCATTTGATATGTGCCTACATAATCTTTCTTTGGTCCTACAAAGATATGAAGTGACAAACTTGGTGTTAAATTGGGAAAAGTGCCATTTCATGGTGCAAGAAGGTGTTGTTCTCAACCATCTAATTTCTTCGAAAGGAATTGAAGTGGATAGAGGAAAGATTAAGACTATTGAGAAGCTATTGCCTCCAACATCTTTCAAAGGAATTAGAAGTTTTCTTGGTTATACGGGAATCTTCAGGCGGTTCATCAAGGATTTTTCCAAGATCGCTAAACCTTTTTGCAATCTTTTGGAGAAAGATACAAAACTCATGTTTGATGAAAATTGTCTAGAAACGTTTCGAGCATTGAAAGAGAAGCTGATCACTGCTCTCATCATTATTGCACCAGATTGGAATCTACCTTTTGAGCTCATATGTGATGCTAGTGACTTTGCAGTGGAGTTGGTTTGGGACAACGAAAGGAAAGAGTTTTCCATGCCATTTACTATGCCAGCAAAACTTTGACCAATGCTCAACTTAATTATGCTACCATAGAAAAAGAATTACTTGCTGTTGTATATGCTTTTGAAAAATTTCGATCCTATCTAATTGGTACTAAGGTGATAGTTTACACTGATCATTCTGCCATAAAATATCTTATTGCTAAGAGAGTGCAAAACCGAGATTGCTTAGATGGATACTCCTACTGCAAGAATTTGATTTGGAGATAAAGGATAAGAAGGGAACTGAGAATCAAGTGGCAAATCATCTTTTTAGATTGGAGAATAATGATGGTGTCATGGAAAAGACTATCATTGGCGAGACTTTTCTAGATGAGCAACTATTTTCCTTTGATCATAGAAGTGTGCCATGGTACACAGACTATGTTAATTATATTGTAAGCAATGTGCTTCCACCCGATTTATCTTTCCAATAGAAGAAGAAATTCTTACACGATGTCAAGTATTATTTATGGGATGGGCCTTTCTTGGTTAAGTAGTGTGCAGATCAAATTATTAGAAGGTGTGTTCCAAAGGAAGAAATTGAAGACATACTTAGGCATTGTCATTCTTTAGCCTATGAGGGTCATTTTGGAGGAGAAAGAACAGTGGCTAAGGTTCTTCAATCCAGTTTTTACAGGCCAAATCTGTTTAAAGATGCATATTTCTTTGTTTCATGCTGTGACAGGTGCCAAAGAATTGGTAACATTTCCAAGAAACATGAGATTCCTCTAAACAACATTATTGAGGTGAAAATATTTGACGTTTGGGGTATTCATTTCATGGGACCTTTTATCTCTTCCTACAAAAACCTCTACATTCTTGTTGCTGTGGATTATGTTTCTAAGTAGGTAGAAGTAGTTTCCTTGCCTACAAATGACTCCAAGGTGGTGTTGAATTTCTTAAAGAAAAACATTTTTACTCGTTTTGGCACCCCAAGGGCAATCATCAGCGATGGGGGAACTCATTTCTGCAACAAATATTTTGAAGCCCTCCTTGCCAAATATGGGGTCACTCATAAGATCGCAACTGCTTACCATCCTCAAACAAGTGAACAAGTTGAGATATCAAATAAAGAGGTGAAGAGGATTATGGAGAAGACAGTAAATCCTTCTAAAAAGGATTGGTCTAAGTGATTGGAGGATGCACTTTGGGCATACCGGACAGCATACAAGAACCCATTGGGATGTCCCCATATCGGTTAGTTTTTGGGAAAGCTTGTCATCTCCCAGTTGAATTAGAGCACCATGCGTATTGGGCAATCAAGAATTTTAATTTTGACTTGAGAGCCATAGGCAAAAAGCGTCTTCTACAACTCAATGAGATGGATGAGATTCGTCTACAAGCATATGAAAATGCTAAGATTTATAAGGAAAAGACGAAGAGATGGCATGACAACAAGATCTTGCATCGACACTTTGAACCAAGGCCTTTCATTATTACCAAAGTTCACCCATATGGAGATGTTGAGATTAAAGGTGAAGAATCACAAAATAATTTCCAAGTGAACGGGCAAAGACTCAAACATTATTGGGGAGGTGACATTGATCGTCAAAAATCCACCGTTTTGTTATCTGACCCGACCTGAAGCAAAGAAATAAGAAGTCAAGCTAATGACTTTAAATCAAGCACTTCTTGGGAGGTAACCCATGTGATTTAGTTTTTATTTATTTTACTTAATTGAACACATATTAGTTTGAATATTTCTCTATTTCTCTATTTCTCTATTTTGTTTGATAGGTGCAAATTGGATGAAGTAAGCTATTAGGGGATTTCAATCTCACAAGCCAACTCACCAATCAGGGAAGTTTCTTTTAACCATCTCCTTTGTTCTTTAATTTTCACACATTCAGGGCAATGTGCATATTAAGTTTAAGGGTGGAGAGATTAAACTTATTTGAAATATTGCTTGATATTGTTGCTTGTGTAGCTTTGTTTGTTTGGTTGATCGAAACATGAGAATATATTGTGCTTTTCATGGTGATTTATTTTTTTAATTTCTTTGGTTGAAGTAATGCATAACTCTTTGAAAAATTTGAATGTTGTCTAAGTTTGTGTGTAATTTTTAAGTAAGTTTCATTTTTACAAGAATATCTATTTATGAGCACTAGTTTTGATCTTTGAGTTGTTATGCTAATTTAGAGACGGTTTATGTGAATATGCAATTCGATTGATGTTCTTTGGTTCACAGTTTTTGGAATTTGTTTGATTTTCTCTTGTGGCGAAATCCTAGACAACACTTAACTAAGGAAACGATTTAGGCCATCTTTGGATCGTTTGAGCCTTTCTATCCAACTTTACATGTTTTCTCCACAGTTTACCCCTTTTGAGCTTTTATGTTTATTGATATATTTTTGTATTCTGCATCAAAGCCTATTCAAAGCTATATATAGATATATATCGATATTCCTTATCTCACTAAAATGTGACTATTGTTAGTAATTTCTTAAAGATATAAAAAAAGGAAAAAAATAATATAAAAAAAGAGAAAAGAAAAAAAAGTGATTTTTGCATGTGAAGTTAAATCCCAAATTGGGAAGTATTCATTGAGATGTTAGAAGGTATCTTGTTTCAATCCTAAAATGATTTGTTTAGGAAAAATTTGAGCCAAATATTATCTTTTATCTTACCTTTACCTAAGCCATACATTACAGGCTTAATAAAGTCCTATTGATTTTTGGTTTTGTGTTGCATAAACTCATCCGGATTTCATGTGATGAAATATGAAAAGGCTTCACACACACAAGAAAAGTCAATGTGAAAATGTAACATATTGTTAAATTAACTTCAATGCTTAGATAAAATTCTTGTATTTCTTTGAGTTATGTTATTTAAATGACCAAAGAAAAATGTTTTGAAAATCACTATTTTAAGTGCATGTATCCTAGTTTTATTTATTTCCTTTTGCTAGAGGACTAGTAAAATCTTAAGTTTGGGGGTGTGATAATTGTACGTTTTATAGTTATTTTGTCAAATTTATTAATTATAATTTCTTTGTCCTTAATGTTTTTAATTAATTTTAACTTTTTAAATTAATACTTACTGTTATTTTTTAAGGAATATAGTTTTAAAGAAAATTAAAGAATTTTTAGTGAAAAAAAGACATAATTGCAATTAATAAAGTTGAAAATATAATTTGAATTAGAAAAAGGGCTTAATTACAAATAACAAAAAATTAAAATTTAATTTGAATTAAAAGAGGGACTTAATTTCAATTAACAAAACTTTTGTTTTTCTACGTAGAAAGGACCACCACACGCATCATTATCAACATGCCACACGCACCGTTAGATCAGAAAATCAACGGTGGGGATCAAGCGAGTGAGAGGCACGCGTTACATAGGCGATTGTACACATTTCCAAGTTTGGCACACTGTTCGGCAGTAGAATTGGGCCCACCTGTCTACGTAGATGATTCCTTCAGACGTGTCTCCCTCACCTACCATTTGAACAACCCACGAATGGCTCATATCGTGCGTGAGTCCCACCCTCCACGCGAATGGAGGCTAGCTGTTGCGCACAGACCAGGGCACATGTATCTCGTGTGATGCGATCCACCAAAGCCGTGTGCACCCTCTCACCCCACCTAATACGGAGCTGCCACATGTCTTGTTGTTTTTTAGCGAATCATATGTCGCCATGTGTCACACATATTGTGAAATAAAAAAAACACAGAAACTTCCCTCGCTAGCTTATCTTTTTTCATGCTTGTCACCCTACACGCGTGTAAAAAATAATATTTTGAGTTGTAATTATTTGTCCCCCACTATACGCGTGTTCTAAAGAATGTTGGGAGGGGCATATTTTGGAGATGCAAAGGGAAGAATGAGAGTTTTTTCTTAGTTTTCAGTTCAGTTCTTTTTTTTAGTTCTGTGTTTTTAAGTTTTCTCTACGTGTTGGAAAAGATAGATAGAACACACAGAAGATATATTTTTGACTTTGTTGTTATTTTGTTAGGGAAAAATACAGAGAAAAGAGACAACAAAGAAGAAGAAAAGGGAAGGAATTTTATTTTTCATTGAGGAATCGTGAAAGAGTTTCTTCTAATCTTTTTCTTTTAACTTTATTTCTCTGAAATGTATAAATATTATCGTATTGTAATATCTATTTTTGTTATGAACTAATTTTTTTTTCTAGGGTTGTAGTGTAGCTTAAATCATGAAACTTGAATTAATTATTTTTGAATGATTTATGGGACGTTTTTAAGTTGTTTATTTTATCTGTGCTCAATACTTTTAATTGTTGGAAGATTAATTAATTGATCTATGACACTTAAATAAACTTGGAAAAGATATTTTTGTGTGTTGCTCATAGATAGAATAACATATATATATAAGGGATAGAAATATACCTTTATTGTAGATGTAGCTATTTGAGAACTTAAAACTTAATGAATCTTGGTGAATATAATTCTCATAGGAATATAGTGAATTATTTTAGCGAGATGTGTCTATATACAGCTCGGAAGAGATATATGGATAAATTAGGAGTTCTTGGTTGACAAATTATATGCGAGAACATAAATCAAGAGAAAATAATATGATTCAAGTGGATTAATTTGCTGAAACTTCAATCCTAGAATTTTCTTATAAATTGTTATAAAAATTATTTAGTCAAACTGCATCGAACTATCGACTATTTGAATAAAATCAGATTGAAATAATTTTAGTACTTAGCGAACACTATTAACAAATCTCCGTGGGAACGATATCTTACTTAAATCACTTATTACTTGTGACCGTGTATACTTGCACGTTCATGTTCTCTTAAAGAGACAACACACCCAAAACCATTTTTCCACTTTTTTTTTATCCTTTTTCTCACCTATAAAAGAACCATTTCCCCCATTATAAAAATCATTCCAAAAATCACACATTTCTCTTTCTCTCTCTAGAAAGCTTTCTTAGTTTTTTTAGTTTTAAAGTTCTTGTTTTTTTTAGAAGAACTAGTTATGCTTTTATAAATTTATAGTTTTTGATTCAATAAACATAAATTCAAATCCGTGTGGAGGTTTTCTAGAAACGAAACTAACATTAAAGTTATGTAAGGATTCTTGTGAGATATAATTTTAAAATGAATTTTTTACAATTATTTTTATGTTTTTTTTCTTATATGTTATATTTAATTTGTCTGTAATTAAATTTAATATGGTTGATTATATGTAAATATGATATTGTTATGTTTGCAAAATATTAAATAGGTAAAACATTTGTATAAAATAAATTGATTTTATTTTTATTCAAGATTTTATATTAAGGATGTTAGAGAGAAATATATTATTTTTCATTACAAACTTAAATTTAAAAATTAGATTTTAAGGTTTAATTATCCGATCTGATTTAGAGTAGTGCCCTTTTATTTGTTGATACAATCGCTATGTAGTTAGAGTGAAGCTCTATTTTAAAGGTTTTTATAAGAACTATTATTTGAAAATATATTCATAATATATTTTCAATAATGGTTTTAAAACTTGATAATTAGTACTCAAATAATTAAATTCTTAGGTTTAATTTGAACACCTTGAATAAAGTTTAAAATGTTTAATCCTACCAAATGTGACATTTAAATAGTTCATTTTCAATTTCTTAGAAAAAAAGAATTAGTTTAATTAACCAAATTAATTATTGACTCCACCCATAGGTGTTAATTGATTTGTTTAATTAATAAATAATATCTAATCCCACCAAAGTTGGTATTTATATAAAAAAAAAGAATCAATAAATATGAGTAAACATAATTAAATTAATTATTGTATCCATAAATACTCCATTATTATGAATGATAAAAATTTGCATAATTGTTTATTGAATTCATATCTATATTTATTTTTTATGTTATTAGATTGTGAAACACAAAAAAAAAATTCAAAAATATCGTAACAAAATGTTTAGGATTTAATTTCTTTTTTAAGAGTTTCAATGATAAATTAAAAACCACATATATTCCTTCCTTAGATCAACCTTGGAGTATACTTATCATTTTTTATAAAATAATTCGTGCATTTGCAAGAATTTTACAAATATAAAACCAAAATATCTGTAAAATCGATATTGCTAACCCGATGCCAATTTTTTTTATCACTGTGGCACATAAAAACCTTCACCGTGGTACGCATATTTCTATGCTTCTAGAAACCCTTTTGTATATCCCTTCATTACATTGGTTTTGGAACATATATGAGGCTTACATATGTTATTCTTTTATGCTTCATACTTGCAATGGAGTGCTTCTAGGTATTATTCTTCAAGTGTTTAGTAGTTGAATCAATTTGATGCTATAAATACCTAAAAAAAACAACAAAACATACATGCGATTCTGAAAAGATATATTTGCTTAAATGAATATAAAATTATTCAAATACAAATCTATTTTTACATTTAAAATCTATAAAGTCATGTTATATTTAATGTGTTTAAGCACTCATTATAACCTCTAACAATCCACTCCTAGTCTCTAGCAAGGAAAGCAAAAAACTAAAACAAAAACTAAATAAAATTAAACTATCTTAAATCAAAATTGTTGATTGATATGGTTGCATTTAGAAAGTACAACAAGCCTTTATATCCTTAGGTTTCCCCAATGGACTAGTTTAAGTCTCGCAAGGGCTTCCAGAGATGATACTTATAAACATCAAACTAAAATGTAAAAATTTAAAAATAAATAACAAAACTAAAATTTTAACAAAGTAAAAATATGAAGTAAAAGATAACAAAATAAAATCGCAAAACTTTCTCATGCTTTTATTCTCGTTTAAGTTCATAATTATAATTCAAAATATAAGTTAATTTAATATCCTAAACATTCATAATTTATTGTAATAATTACTTGGAAATCATAATCATATCTACATAAAAAATGCATCAATATTAATTTCCCAATTTTAGTGTTTGAAATTTGAATTCGTTTCAACTCTAAACCTCACAAGTCATACTCTCAATAACACTGATCCTATGGGTTGAAGCACTCATTCAAAGTTACATGTGAATAGAGTTTATGTAAAGAAATGAAGTAATTGGTTTGCATATGTTTAAAGGATGAAAGTCTCAAAGTATTACCTAACATCGATCTCATAAAAGAGTTTATATAGAAATCACATTATTTTCTTACATTGATCAAAATCTTCAAATAAAATTTTCATGTTATATGCCTTTTAGAGATGAAAGAAATGCAATGACTTCTAGGGGATTTATTTCCTATTTTCTTTTATATTTATCCAATTTTCACAAATTAACTTTTGGGTCATATTATTTAGTTTATACTATTTTTTTTTCTTTTTTTTAGAGAGAGGACCCAATGTACAATTTGTACATATTTTGTATGGTTCGGTAAGTGACTAATTTTTGGCTTTTTTTTGTAATGACTTATATATATATATATATATATATCTTTTTTTAGAAGTTATGCATGAATGAAGAAGGGTTTATGCTTTTAATTTCTACTTGAATCATTCAATTTAAGCAATAAAAATAAATATATGATGTTTTATCAAGTGTAAAAATTTTAGTATTCAATACAAAACCTACACAGATCATCTAACAATTTAAATCAATAAGAACAGTGTTTAAAAGAGTAGAAAAAATATTATAACACATAATGGGAAGATAAATGCTAAAAATATTCTCACAAGATAACCTTCACTCTTTGATTCCTAAACATCAATTTTGGTTTTATTGCAATTTCAACACTTCATCATGAAATGTAATTTATGACAAAAATTAATTAATTATCACATTACTCCATAATATGTTCAAGAAATTAATCTAACACTGAAAGGACTTAATCATTTATTTTAAATTAACTAAAAGACATAATAATTATTACAAGAAAAATTAAAAAAATAAAATCTAAAATTTATAAACCAATAAAAACAAATAAAATAAATGAGAAAATAAACAAGTAAAAATTAAAGAAAGTAAACAATGTTTAGTAAAATATTTAAATATTGCTCAAATTTACGTAGATGTAACTTTTCTCATTCTTAACCTAGAACTTATATTACCTTCATTGTAACTATTGTAAATTAAAGATAAATAGTAAAAAAGAGAAAAGTTACCTATTCGGTGAATATGCTCAAGTATTGATGTGAAAATGTAAATACATCTAATTAATTTTTCTCAAATATCCATAAAACAACTTAAACAAACATACAAAAAATAAACTAGCATGCATACTAACGAATCAATTGCCATGGTATGTGTAAAACATGAAAACAAACATAGTGTAGCCAACTACTTGTGTATAATACTAACAATAATTAACTGACTTTACATAAATGATGATAGAATACAAAATAAACAAAACAGATGCCATGTTTTACTCATGGGAACGCAAACAAAGACTCAAGGACTTACGGAGTTACAAGTTTAAATATGTAATGGAACTTTATTATGCTAATGTAGATGTGATTTCTCCCCAGATTTGTTTAGCGAGTTATTTTAGTTCAATCATTTTGGTTTTGATTTTTGACAACTTATAAGAATTTTAACTAGCCAAATTCAAAACTAAGTTATTCTTCTTCATGTTGGACCAAAGGCAAATCAGCTTGCTGTGCAGGATTGGTTTTTGGGCATTTTTGCATTTCGTCTTTGCCTTCTATGTCTTCCTTTATAGTCTTCTTTCATTTGTTTTTAGCTTGAAAGCACACTGAATTTTATTTTATTACTAGTAGTTTTCTTTCAAAGTTATCATATGTTACAGGTGCTGATAGTTGGTTCAATCCAAGTATATCTTCTGTTTGACAGAAGTTCCCATAGGCTAATTTTGGTAAAACCATCAACCTGATTTATATTTATCTTAGTTGGAGTATGGGATTTGGGGTCGTAGTATAATCCTGATATTTGAATTTATGGATAGTCTGCCACTTGAATAATTGTTCTTAAAATTAAAATGGAAAATGCAAATTTAAGATTGAAGGTTGTTGTTATGTTTTCTATAATATATTTCTATTTTGATTGGTACGTTCTTCGTTTGGGTACCCTAGCTAGCTTTTGGTGTTACCCCCTTCTCTTTAACGAGAACAAGAAGGTTAGGGGAGTTTCATTGACATTAATCAATTTATATTAATTGAGTCAATTCATATATCTTTCATGTAGGTAGTATTCTTACCCTTTTTAAATAATTGAAATATTCATATTCTGATGTTTATGGTAATTTTGTGGTAGAAATCCTTAAGTATTAAATTACTGTCTGATATATCTTCTTAATAATTGAGGATATATTTATGGTTGCTGACCAAACAAGATTGGCACCGTGGTCGTACTAGATGCATAAAGTTATTTTTGCTTCCTTGCTGCCCTAAACAATAATGTTAAGAATGAAATTATGTACATCATTGGGATTGATATTTTATGGATTTCATTGATATATATATATAGCATGTATTGAAAATAAATTTAGACAACTCAGTGATCAAGGTCTAAAAGGATTAGTTAAATATGCAAACACAACTTAATGCAACCTATCTTTTGTGGGAGTATCTGGTCTTTGCAATTAGTGAGCTAATTTTTCATTTGTTGATTCAAGAAATAAGGCCATGTAATCTCATTGAAGCAATATCTATATATATATATATATTTTGTTTTCTCTTACATATGAAGATATTCAATTAGTTTCTATTTGATATTTTGCACTCTTTTTTTAGTTTTTATATTTGTCTTAAGTAGATTCAACATTTTGTTCAAAAATTTTATGGAAATTGTTAGTTATTTTGTATCTTTTTTAACAAATATTTCTGATCGAATATTTTCTTCCATATTTTGACTTAATATAAACCACAATCTGCATTCACATACAAGTGCCCACCCCCCTAATTTCACCACATGTACCCTGCTTTTTATCAAGGGTTTTTATGTGCATGTGTTAATATACACACATCTTAAGAAATTTTTTGAGAAGATATCTTAATGATTATATTACCTTTTTAATAAATACCTTAATGTAATTACATGCTTATCAATTATTTTGTTTCATATTTTGACTTCATATTGACCATAATCTATTATATAACCTTTTTCACCACATATCAATATAAGTCACACACTAATTTCACCACATGTACGTTATTATTTATCTAGGGTTTTTACGTGCATGTGTAGTTATTACACATATCTTAATTTTGTTAATCAATTTTTATGATTATCATGATTTTTTGTAAAGTGTTCGACTTATATATCGACCATTATTTGTTATATAGCATTGCACCAACATAACTTAGCAAGTCCACCCACTAAATTAACGTCTCTAGTTCGCTATTTCACATGTTAATATTTTGTATTTACTGTTTTAGCTTTAATGAGAGACAAATTATTAGTCTAATCATATGTTAGTTTATATTTTTATAATTTTGTTAGCCTACAGATTATGGCAGTAAAAAAGAATGAATGTATTCCATGTGTTATAATTTTATTAGGAAGATTTCGAACATGTCTCTAGATTTGAAGAGATTTAAATAGTAAATTTGAAAGTAGATACCTTTGGGGTGAGACAAGACTTTGAGAAATCATAATTTGGTTTACTATTGAGAATGCACATAATTGAGTTTATAAGAATTTTGGTTCATCATCTATTAATAGTGTAAGAATCGAAAGTTAATTATATTAAATTTAATTGTACTTGTTTATTTTTTTAACTCTTTTAATGTAACGAATTTGATGATAAATTTCTTTACAACTTATGATTTTAGGTGTGCTATGTCAAAAAGAAAAGAAAATGGTACATCATGTTACAAGTTAAGTGTGGTTGCTAAGAGAGGAGTGGTTCAAGAATTCGCATACGATGGAGGTGAGAAAGTAGGACATGTTAAAAAGAAAGGCAAGAAAAATATGGTTGATGAATGTCACACGTCTTTATCTATCATAATGTCTATTGATAAGGTATAATTATTTATTATATAATTTATTAATAACAAATCAAAGTATATTCTCATGAAGAGTTATGTATTGTTTTATTTAACGTAGTGCTATAGTCTATTAAAAATTATAGAAATTCAATTAATATGATCTTGTCTTGGTCAAATTTATTATAACTGATGAATGAAATGAGTTAATATCCAATATAATGTATAATTCTTAAGTATTAAGTCCTTAAGTATGCTAATACTAAAACGAGACAGTGTCTAATGCCTTTGGTTACATGTTAATATAAATATTCTATGTAATTATATCTGAAAATTCATTAGGTATTTCTATGACATCTTCTTATATTATATTTCTAGTGAGCATGACGCATTTTCTCAAATATGTGTTTTATTAGAAAAAAAATTCAATTCTTTGTAACTTGACTAACAGATGGTTTACAATAGTTTGTTCATGGTCTTTATTTTTCCTTGATATATAATTTCTTACCACATTAGACATAAATATTTATTTTTATTTTTTCCATTACATTTCTTAACACATATGCATATGCTTATCTATTTTTATGTTTCAACTGATAGAAGAATTGTTGAGTGTTAATAAAGATGTAAAAGAAAAGATAGGTCATGTTGGCAAGTGAGTTAAATATGTTGAATAAGATCAACAAACACTACCCTATTGAATATGATAGTCAACTAGAAACAAGCACTCAAGTTAGGCCTAATTGGAGTAATGATATGAATGATAAAGTTAAACTAAACCATTCCTATAAAGTTCAAATTGACTGTGACACATAACCAAATATTGATGAAGGAGTCGGTGTGGGTATGAAACATTAAAATGAACACGAGTTAGACTATAAAAATTAAGTTGTTGTAGAGGTTGAGGCTACTATTCAACTTGAGGATAAAAATGGTGATTGTAAAGAAATATATAGGTTTGGGAAAGGTAATGGAATGGTTGAAAATGCTGATTCGATTATGGAAGTTGAGGGTACAAATTTTAAATCCAAAGAATTATTTGATGTAGCAAAGGATAAAGAAATTCATATAGATATCATATAATTTAAATTAAAAAACAAGAAGTTGGCAACATAGGGGTTTGAAATAGAAAATTATAGTGAGATTCAACCATAGATTATTCCTCAAAATGATCTAGACTCATGCATGATTGTATCTTGTTGACCAAAAACCAACAAATACCATATGCAAAAAAACAGAGCTATTGGTCCACATTTGAGGTCCTTACATGAGACATACAAGAAAAACCAAAGAAAAGCAAGTCATGTATAACAATGATAATATTTTTGTGACTTGAATGGATTCCCCCAAGAAGAGTTTAATGCCTTCATGATTTATGACTTGGACAAATATATTTCTTTCATAACATGGGTGGAAAAGGAATGAGACAACATAGTATAAGTATTTTCACATTTATAAATATGTATATGCTATATATATCTTTTCATTGATTTAAATTTTAAGATTTTTATTAATTAGAAACTTTTCACATTGTCATTATGCATAACATCAATGTTGGTTGTCCAAGTAAAGGCACATCAAATAGAGTATGGTTCCACCGTCTCTTTAGGCTTGAAACTAACTTGTTTAACATAGTAAGTATTAGTTTTTTTAACTAAATTAATTTATAGATATATTAGTTTCAATACTAACATTTTAAATGAATATATACTTCCCCAATATTGATTGCTGGCTATGATGTGGAAGACATTTTATATTTTCTCTCAAAAGTTTCATCTCCAAGGATGGTCAACAATGGACTACTACTTAATTGTGAGTGGCCCTATCAATGCAAAATTTACTTCATGAACCTCAAATGCTTAGGAGTAATATTTTTAGAATTGTTTACAACTGTTTAATTTAAGTACATATGCATGCATGTATGATATTTTAGCACTGTTTAATTTATTTAGACAATATTGTGTGTTAATGTCATTATACCACAAACTAAAATCTCTAATGTATACTTGTATGCTTATTGACTTTTTTTCTTGAATAATTTAACTTTATATCGACTTAATCTATTTTATATACATATGTAATATTTTATAACTATTTAATTGAAGTTAAATCAACAATGGACAACTAAGTCTTTATAAGTGACCCTATCAATGTAAATTTTACTTCATGAACCTCATATGCTTAGGAGTAATATTTCAACATTGTTTATGTCTGTTTAATTGAAGTACATATGCATGCATATATGATATTTCAGCATTGCTTATTTTATTTAGACAATACTATTTGTTAATGTCATATTACTACTATATGAACTCTATAGTGTATACTTGTATGCTTATCAACTTTTTCTTCCATAATTTGATTTTATGTCTACTCGATCTATTTCATATGCATATGTGGTATTTTAAGATTGTTAAAGGCGAAGTTAAATTTATTTTAAGGGAAAATCATGACAATGGAGTTTTGACAAGATTGTTTATGACTGCTTAATTTATTTTGACAAGATTGTTTCTTAATATCATAATCTCTAATGTATACTTGTATATGTATCTTAATGTCATTATAAACTATTTATGTAGCCATGTCTAATGGGCCATATGGATCAATGGATTAAGGTAAAAGCAGTTTCTAAATTTGGAAGGCTATGGTATAAGTTGAACAATATATATAGGATTGTCTATTTAAATGACCATTGGATTGCATTAGAATATGACCTTGGTGATCAACAAATACATGTCTATGTCTTGCTTCTAATGCATATTCGGGATGCCCTATTAAATAAATTTATGTAAGGCATAAATGAGATGTTCCCAATTTTATTGGGAAATGTGGAGTTTATAAGACTAATCGATATGTCAAAAATTTTAAATTGATAAAACCTTGAAAGATGTTTCGTACAAAAAGGAGAAATTATCATTGCAACAATTATCGTGGGTCTAGCTTACGAATCTCTTGTTTTCTTATCATGACATTTTGTTTTTCATTGGAAACCAGATACTTTCACAAGTTAACCTCACTTATCTATTTTGTAGTGGAAATTGTGATATATATGCTCTATAGATTGTTGAATTTTGCACTACGGATAATTCACTCTCTAATATTAAACAAAAAGACATCAATCATATTGGAAAAAAAGATGTGTTACGAGTTGTTTCATACAATAGACGATGAATTGCTTATATAGTCTATTTCCTTAACAACCTTTAGAATTTTTTAGGTTCTTTTTGGGGTAATTCCTTGCATACTTGTTAGTGGTAAATGTATAGATAATGAGACTTTTGATTTTAGTTTTACCTTTTTTTTTGTAAATTTTAATTTTTACTTCATAATTGAATGGTTTACTTGTGCAGGTTAATATGATGTGTACAAGGAATTTTCTTAATTGTATATCTAATATATATTAATTGTGAAGAATTGTATATATGAGTCATTTGATGGCTTGAGGAATTGGCCGAAGATCACAAGATAGTATAATAAGTTTACGAATGTAAACTTTTTCAATATAAATTATCTATGTTATGCAAAACTGATATTATGTTATGTGTTAAATGTGTGTTATTTTGTTGTACCAACTAATACATAATGACAGGAGAAAAAGACAAACTTGATATTCTAGGCACACAAAACAAAGTAACTTCAATTATTTTATATTAATATTAAGATGGAATGTATATCTTAATTAAAATATCTAATAATTATCAATTTTCACATAATAATTATATGTTTTGAATTTCACTTAAGTGATGACAAAATACTTTATTATATTGGGTAATAGGTAATCATTAACATCACAGTTCAAGTTCCATTTTGAGTAAATGAAGTTAATATCATCCTCTTTAAATTAATTACAAATTCAGACATTGAAACATCCATGTCTAAATTTGCAAATTATAGAGAATAAATTTTAGAAAAGAAAGAGTTGAGAAAACTCCAACTAAGTAGCCTATTGTCTCTTCTTTTCCTTGCCAAGCTTAGTCTTGACTGCACTTCCTTCGTGTTGTTTGTCTCTTCTTCGAAGTATAGTTTTCAGAGCAGTCAACCTATTATACTCTCCATCTCACATTCAGCTTATTTAATTTCTCTTCTATTTATAGCTTGTTTTTATGTTTAAACAAAGTGAGATGGCATTCTTGTACTAGCTTCCAAATATACCCTTTAGAAATGAGAGCTTAACTGTCCAATTTTGTCCTTAAAATGACCCATTTCTAGTTGTTAATTGCTTTCATACTTTTATTATTATGCTACTCAAATTTTGGGTGAGTTTGCTACAGTAAAGCTATAACAAACTGTCAACCATTTCAGTTTTTGTTCCCTTTATTCCCTTTATTTCCCGCAAAATAAAAGTGTAATTTCTATGAATAAATTTTAAAATATTAATTATTTTAATAAAATACAAATAAAATTCATATTTAAGGCACATTTAATTTAAAGAAGGCACTTAAAATCAATTTAAACATAGATTTTCTCAACTAAATAAATAAGTTGTTAAGATAATGAAACTAATATTAACTCTAATAAATTAGAGTTATCATAACGTTACAAAAAAATAAGAGTGTTTATAAAATATGCATTGATTTCACCGATCTTAACAAAATGATAACAAATGATGACTTCCCATTACCTAGAATAGACTAGCAAGTGGATGCTACTACTAGCTATGTGTTCCTTAGCTTTACAATGAATTCTAAGGATATAATTAGATTCAAATGCACCTAGATGATAGTGCAAAAGCATCTTTCATTGCAAAATAAGGTACATACTATTATAATGTAATTCCCTTAGGATTGAAGAATGCAAGCAACATATGCTATAGATTTGTGAACAAGAATTTCAAGGAGCTCTTGGAATATTCATGGAAGCACACACAAACGACATGCTTATCCAATAAAAATAGGCCTACACACATGTGAACGATATAAGAATCCTTTTTAGCATCTTAAGAAAGGATTGAATGAAGCTCATTCCCAAAAAGTATGCATTTATGGTCAAATCAGATAGGTTCCTAGGCTACCTAGTAACAGAAAGAGAAAATGTAGCTAACCAAGATAAGATCAGAGCATTAGTAAATGCTTCTCCAAAAACCAAGAAAGAGGTTAAGTGACTCACAGGAAGGATATTGGCTCTCACTAGATTCATCTCTAGATGAACAGATAAATGCAAACCTTTCTTCAAATTATTGAATAGAGTCGTAAATTTTGAAAGGAATGAATCATGTAAACAAGTTTTCCAACAATTGAAAACATATATAACGGATCCTCTAGTTCTGGTCCAACCAGATCAAGTAGAAGAACTGTTCTTATGTCTTAGAATATGCAATAAGTGCATGCCAAAGATGACAACAGAGCTTATAAGCTAGTATACTACATTAGCAAGATCTTTCTTGGCTAAACTCTGGTTCCAATACTAGCAAATTTGGCTGTAGCTCTAATAACTATAGTAGAGAAGCTCCATCCATTCTTCGAGGCTCATAGTATCACATTATTGATCTCCTACCCTATAAGGATGCTGCTTCATAAGCCGGATGCTTTCAGAAGAATGGTGAAGTATGCATTATTAAGAAACTACGATATCAAATGTCACACTCAAACAACAATCAAAGCCCAAATTTTGGTAGATTCCTTGACGGATGATAGTTCCTATAGCTCCTACCCTAGCATGATCACTGTTAGAAACTAGGGTACAACCTAACTAAGATACTAAGCTATGGACCCTCATAATAGATGGCTTTTCATGTGCAAAGAGAAGTGGAGTAGGAATTTTGCTATGAACAATAGATAACAACTTGTTATAGCAATATTTGAAATTTGGATTTCACACAACAAATAATGAAGATGAATATGAAACTCTAGTGGCTAGTCTCAAGCTAGTTAAAAGCCTGGAAGCTACAAAAATAACCATCAAAAGGACTCCCATCTAGTGGGAAATCAAGTTAAAGGCATTTACATTGCTAAAGACCCCAACATAAATAAATATCAGCAACATATATTTGAAATACACTCTACACTAGAATATTTCTAGATTAATTAGCTTTCCTAGGAAACAAACACATATGCAGATTCTCTAGCCACCGTAGCTTTTGTAATATATACTAGTTATAAGAGAACCATTTTGGTAGAATATCTCCCTCAATCCAGCTTGTTTGAGATTGAGCCTTCCATGGAAGCTCTAAGTATAGTCGAGCAAGACTTATGGACAACTCCAATTAGAAACTATATCCTCTACAAGACTTTCCCAGAAAATAACAATGAAGCTCAAAAGCTAAGACATTGATTAGCCTTTTACACAGTGATAATTGGTAAATTATAAAACATATCCTATATAAGGGCTCTCCTTAAGTGCTTTACACCTAAAGAAGCCAAGTTGATTGTGGGGGTAGGTCCTTAGCCCCAAAAGTTATATTCACATGATACTATTGGCCAAAACTGTACCAAGAAACTGAAGCATATGCAAGAAGCTGCCAACGGTGATAACAGTTTGCACCAATCCTCAACCAACCAACCAAGGACCTCACCACATTAGTGAGCCCTTGGCCTTTCATACAATGGTTTAGCAAAGTAGTAGGACCTTTCCCTATAATAAGATCCCAAATAAAAATATTCTTGGTTGCCACTTATTACTTCTCCAAATGGGTTGAAGCTATAACTTATAGCAAAATCAAGCATGATGACCTAACTAGGTTCCTATAAATAGAAATAATTTGCAAATATGGAGTCCCTCAAGTAATAATCACTAACAATGGAACCAACCTATCTGGGAACAAAGTCAAAAAGATCTAGGAAGAATAGAATAATCTATTTCAAAACTTAGCTCTCAGACACCCCAAGGTAACAAATAAGCATAAGCTACCAAGAAGTCCTTACTTGATGTACTAAAGAAGAAGCTTTCTTCAACAAAAATAACCTAGGTAGAGAAGCTCCCTTAGGTCTATGGTGCATAAGGTATTATCA
Source organism: Hippophae gyantsensis (assembly GCA_030763125.1). NCBI lineage: Eukaryota > Viridiplantae > Streptophyta > Magnoliopsida > Rosales > Elaeagnaceae > Hippophae > Hippophae gyantsensis. The sequence continues at coordinate 48,406,783 of CM061031.1, read as the reverse complement.
AAATTCAGCTTCCTAGCTTAAGAACTCAAGCTCTATGCTCGTGGGAGCTCAATAATGGGTCTCTAAACTTACATATGGACCTCCTAGAAGAAAGACAAGATATTGGTCTATTGCATTTAATAGAACATCAACACCGAGTTTCTTGATACTATAACTCCAAAATAAATCACAAGAGTTTCAGAATAGGAGACTGGGTTTTATGCCAAGTATTCCAAAATACAATGGACAAATCAACTAGAAAATTACCTCCAAAATGGGAGAGAATATACAAATGAAAAATATTGCATTTCTCTGTTAATTATCAAATATAATTCATATCTTTCTATTCTATTTCTGTACAAGAGTCTTAGTTTATGTATACAAAGGAAAACGAAAACTAAACCTAACCCTAGCTGCTGCACATCCATGTTTTACGGCTCCACTAATATTATTGTCTGTCATTCCTTGCTCCACTAAACATTGGTGTCTGCCACTGTTGCAGCATGCACCACAACACACACCAATACTCCAACTCAAGTTGGTGCATATATGTCTCTTATGTCCAACTTATCAAGTGAGTTGTAGAAGTTCTTTGCAGACACAGATTTTGTGAGTATATCAGCCAATTGATCTTCTAATTTAACAAATGGAAGCTAATAATCTTTTCTTCAAGATTATGTTTGATGAAGTTCCGATCCACTTCAATGTACTTCGTGCAACCATGTTGAACTGGATTGTGGGAGATGGCAATAACTGCTTTGTTATCACAAAATAAGTTCATTTCAGAGTTAGGAGCAACACCAATCTCAGTTAGAAGTTTTTTCAACCAAAGGAGCTCACATATTCCCTTGACCATTCCTCAAAAAATTCAGCTTCAGTACTAGATAAGGCAACTACCTTTTGCTTCTTGCTTCTCCATGTAACAAGATTGCCCCCCACAAAAGTAAAATACCCAGTAGTATATTTTCTATCCTTCATATTCCCTGCCCAGTCTGAATCTGTATATCCAATGACTTCCAATTGACCATTCTTTGAAAACATAAGTCCTTTCCCAGGGGAGGATTTTAAATAACGGAGTATTCACATGTCGACATCCATATGGTCTTCACTTGGCCAGTGCATAAACTGACTCACGACAATCACAACATAAGCAATATCAGTTCGAGTATGAGATAAATATATGAGTTTACCTACTAACTGTTGATATCTCTATTTATCTGCTGTTACTTGGTCCACATATTCTCCAAGTTTATGATTTTGGACCATCGGAATATCGACAAGTTTACAATCTAGTAATCCTGCCTCTGCCAGTAGGTCTAGAGTATATTTCCTTTGGGAAAGACATATACCTTGTTTTGATCTTGTTACCTCAATGCCTAAGAAGTATTTGAGCCCTCCCAAGTCCTTCATTTCAAACTCATTTGACAGTTGTTCTTGAAGCCTAGAGATTTCTTCTTTATCATCCCCTATAATGATCATGTCATCTACATAGACTATAAGAGCTGTTATTTTTTCCAATCGATGTTTTAGGAAAAGAGTGTGGTCAGAGTTTCTTTGTTGAAACCCATATTTCCTCATTGCTGGACTCAATCTGAAAAACCATGCTCGAGGTGATTGTTTTAGTCCATACAATGCTCGTTGTAATCTACATGCAGTTTCTTTTCCTGATATAACAATATATCTTGATGGGATATCCATGTAAATCTCTTCTTCAAGGTCACCATGAAGGAAGACATTCTTCACGTCAAGTTGGTGCAATGGCCAATCTAAATTTGCTGCAAGAGATAACAAAACTCTAGCAGTTTTTAGTTTAGCCACACGTGAGAAGGTTTCCTGATAGTCTATACCATGTTTCTGTGTATACCCTTTCGCTACTAGTCTCGCCTTCTATCGATCAACTGACCTATCTCCTCTATACTTAATGGAGAAGATCCACTTGCATCCTACCATCTTCCTCCCTTGAGGTAACTCGCTTAACACCCATGTGTTATTCTTCTACAATGCCTTAAATTCTTCTTTTATAGCTTGAGCCCAGTTTGGATCAGATAGGGCTTCTTTAATGCTACTTGGAATTTGACTTGAGGAGAGTGTTTGTGCAAATGACCTTATTGGTTATGGTAACCCTTGAGTAGATACATAATTGGCTATTGGATACTTGGATTGTCGTTCTTCTCTATCTGGAGAGTATTGATTCAGAGGTTTTCCTCGATTGTGTCTGAAAGGTAAAACATAACCAACAAGTGTATCTATAGCATTAGTTTGTAAAGGTGTTATAGGATAACTTACCTCAGGAGTATTCTCAATAGGAGGATCATTGGGTACTAGAGAGTGGAGGGGTGCATCAACCACTGCATCTTTTGGAGATTCAGTCACTAGTTCAGATTCAGTTCTTAGAAGTTTAAGTCCAGGTCTAGGTACTGGCTCATCCATATTGTTGGCATTATCTGAGTATATCGGATTGTTACTAATGTCTAATACTTCAACATCAAGCCAATTCCGTTCTTCACCATAACTCTCCCCCTGAAGAGGGTAACTGGATACTGATGATGGGAAAAACCATTCAGATTCTAGGAAAGTGACATCCGTGGTAATGTAGGTTCTTTTAGTAATAGGATCGTAGCATTGGTATCCCTTTTTTTATATGCCATACCCCAAGAATACACATCGGACAACACATGGATCCAACTTAGTTCGTTGATTTTTATGGAGGTAGACAAAAGCAACACATCCAAAAATTTGGGGTGGTAGCATCAAAATAGTAGGCAAGGGAACATGATCAGATAGCACCTTTAATGGAGTCTAAAATTGTAAGGTTTTTGTGGGCATACAATTCAGTAGATACACAGTTGTAGTAACAGCATCACTCCAATATCTACTAGGCATATGTGCACCAATTAGTAAGGCTCGAGTAGTTTCTAAAATATGCCTATTCTTCCTCTCTGTAGTCCCATTCTGTTGTGGGGTTTGTGAACATGAGGTTTCATGGAGAATACCATGGTTGTCTAAGTATGTTCGAAATTGTTGATTAACATACTCCCCTCCATTATTAGACCTAAGAATCTTAATTTTTTCAGAAAATTGTGTCTGAACCATGGTGTGAAACAAGTAAAACGTAGAAAATACTTCATCTTTATGTTTGAGAAGGTAAAGCCATGTCATTCGTGTACAATCATCAACAAAAATTACAAACCAATGATGACCCGATGACGTAGTGACCGGGGAAGGTCCCCAAACATCAGAATGTACTAAAGCAAAAAGGAGTCATACTTTTATGCATGCTCATAGGATAAGACACCCTATGACTTTTTGCTAAGATACAAGTATCACATTTAAAATCCGAGTGTGTGATATTTGAAAATAAACTAGGGAGTAGGTGCTTTAAATACCCAAATGATGGATGCCCAAATCGACGATGACATAGCCAAATCTATCGTTCCTTGTTACTAGCGGTGTGTTGCATGTGATTGGCTCTTCTTGAACTGAGGTCATCCACATAATATAACCCTCCTCTCTTAGTACCACGCCCAATGATCTCCTTGGTGAGAATATCCTATAGAAGACAAAAAGTAGAATACATCAATACTACACAGTTAAGATCTGAAGTGACCTGACTTACAGACATTAGTCCGTTTGAAAGAGAGGGTACAAGTAAAGTATTAGATAATGATAATGAAGGATATAAAGTCATCGTGATTCCTAGACAAGGAGCCTATGAGCTAGAAGATGTTAAAGGAAGGAAATTACAAAGAGGTTAGAACGTTGACAACATAAGAAAATACTATTATTTCATTAAGTTTTATATACTATACTTCTTTATAATAAGGCACCTTGAGTATCTAGCTTAGATATTAATGTATCTATTATTTATTTATCGAAGAATAAGTCTTAAAAACAATGTCTAAGAAAACAAATAAGGAACTATATTTTAGTGGCAGAAACACGGTGGACTATATAGTGGAATACAAGCAAGCTTTCAAATTGAAGCTCTACGCGTGTTGTCTCTTTAAGGTAACATGAAAACGTGCAAGTATACACAATCACAAGTAATAAAATTGATAAGTAAAATTATCGTTCCCATGGAGATTTGTCACTACAGTTTGTCAAGTACTAAAATTATTTCACTCTGATTTTATCTAAACAATTGAAAATTGATGAAAGTTTAACAAATTAAGATTTTAATAACAATAAATAAGAAAATTCTAGGATTACAGTTTCACCAAATTAGTCCACTCGAATCATAGTATTTTCTCTTGATTTATATTTTTGAATTTAATTTGTCAACAGAGAACTACTAATGTTATCCATATGTCTCTTCCGATAACAAATAGACACATCTTGCTAAAATAATTTACTATATTTCTATGAGAATTAAATTCACCAAGATTCATTACGTTCAAAGTTCTCAAATATCTGCATATACAATAAAGAATGTTCCTCTCCTTTCATCATACATGTTATCCTAAACCCGAGCAATATACACAAAAATGCCTCTTCCAAGTTTATTTAGGTGTCATGGATCAATTGACAAATTTTTCAATAATCAAAAGCATTAAGTACAAATAGAATAAACAACTTAAAAACATTAAATCTTTCAAAAATAATTTATTCAAGCTTCATAAATTTAGCTAAAACACAACCCTAGAAAAATTAAATTACTTCATAAGAAAAATTAAAATTACAAAACGAAAATACTAAATCATTTAAGGAATATTAGCTGAAGAACAACACAAAGAAAATTTAAAATGTTTCATCTACGTAGAAACACAACAAAAGCCAAAAATGGCTTCTGCGTGTTCCATAGTCTACCCGTCCAACTAACCCCCCTCTTTCTGGCAATAAAAGCCCTATTTGTAGCTAAAAAATAATATCAAGAAATATTAAGCGTGGGAGACATTTTTCTTTAAACACGTAGACACACTTATGAAAATGGGGATATCAAAATTATTATTTTAACAGACGCGTGGGAGACATAAAAATAGCTAGAAAGTGCGCCAGTTCTACATTTTTGTTTCAATTCATGCATGCCATGTGTCAACATCTGATTGGCTACAAGAAATAACAAGACACTTGGCAGTCTTTCATATGCTGTGAAGATAGGGCGCACGAGGACCGCGTCGCATGGGAGAAGTGCTTTTGCAGACACGTGGGGGACGCATAAGCTGCTAGAAACGTGCGCTGCTTCTATGTTTTTATTTTGCAAAATTTATGCCACATGTCTGCATCTGACTTACTCGAGGAATAATCAAGACACATGGCATCTTTGTATTTGGTGGAATGTCAAGGCGCACGAAGTTTCTCTGGATCGCGTCTCATGGGAGCATTATTGGCATAGACACATGGGTCCCACCTTGCATGCCATCCTGCATGGCAAGTGGACCCTACTAAGCACTCCATGCAGCGTGCAATCCAGGAAACTAGGTACAATCGCGTATGTCACGTCTAGCTTACACGCGCCTGATCCTAACCGTTGATTGGATGATCTAACGATGTGTGGTGCGCATGGATAATAACTACGCGTGGTCTTCTTTCCTGCGTAGAAAAACAAAGTTTATATAATTGCATTTTAGCCCTTAAATTTAATTCAAATTAACTTTTAAACTTTTGTTAATTACAATTGAGCCCCTCTCTAATTTAAATTAACTTTTAAACTTTTGTTAATTGCAATTAAGCCCTATTTTAATTCAAATCATATTTTAGACTTTTGTTAATTGCAATTAAGCACTCCTTTAATTTAAATTATATTTTCAGTCTTTATTATTTACAATTAAGTCCTTTTTCGATTCACATTCTTTAATTTTCTTCAAAATATATTCCTTAAAAAATAAATAGTAAATATTAATTTAATTAATTAAAATTAACTAAAAATATCAAGAATATAGCAATTATAATTAATAAAATGGACAAAATAACTTTATAATATACAATTATCAACGCTCTTCTTAAAACTCTCCATTTACAGTTCCTTTTGGCAATTCCCAAGAGCAAGATGTTGACACAACACTTCTATGCCTTCTTTAGCATAGTTGGAGAGGTTAGATGCAAAACGTGGATACCATATTGCATCTAGTGGTCTAGGAATGAAGTCAAGCTTCAATATTTGTAACAAAGGTGACAATATCCTCCAAAATAATGAACCCTACTTATGAACTAAATGTCTACCTAAGGAAGTAAGATTACATGTGTAAAGGGATATAGAATGAGATAATCCACTAATTCTTAGACATATATAGAAAATAGCTTTATCAAAGTTATCTTGAAGATCGCTCATAAGCTCCTTCCCTTAGAGCATATGTACAAAGAAGCTAACACTTAGGAATTACACTTAGACTGAAAGACTCTTTATCTTCCTTTACTCTATCTAAGGGACTAGTTTCCTCAAGCTATGATAGGTTCAACATGAAGTTGATCCTTCAAGGAGGTTCTGGGACTAGTACTTAGCCTATAGGGATCACTTTAAAGAATTAACTTCAGCTTTCATTAAAGAAGCTCTTGGACATAATCCTTAGCTTCAAAAAGACTAATGACCAGCTATCTTGAGCTACGATAGGTTCAATTCAAAACTAATTTTTCAAAGAGGTTCCAAGTTTAACTCTTATCCTCCATGGATCACTTCAAAGCACTACCTTAAGCTTTCATTAAAGAAGTTGTTGGACATATTCCTTATCTTTGAAATATTTAAAGGACCAGCTCTCTTGAGCTACGATAGGTTTAATATGAAACTGGTCCTCAAAAGTAGCTCCATGATTACCTCTTAGCTTGCTTGGATCTGATACAAATATTTTATATTTATAAAATTCATAAGTGCAAAAATTACTTATAATAAGAGACAAATATACTCCTAAGGTTGGATTTTCAAGGAATTACGATGGTTTGAAAAAGTTTAAATTATTTTCTAATGGAGTTAAGAAAAATAGTTCTTGAACACTCTAACAATTGTTGGCTAGCTAAACAGAAATGTTAATTCTAAATTAAATTTACATCTAAGGAAAGAAAATTGTTGTCATTAGCTTCTCCGAATCCTTGGATCTTCTTTGCAATAAGGTCAGTATCTCTATATAGTGATGGAATGGCTTTAAAAATTGGATCTAAAAGCTACAATAAACTAGCAACTTCCTATTGTAAAAAATAAGAATATATTAACCTAAAGAGAATGTATGTTTATTTATAAGAAGTGGCACTAAACAAAAATCGACATCAGAAAATGACATCATGCGTCTTGGCACAAGTTTTTCCCCACAATGGAAAAAAATTGAACAACACTTGCATAATTCAACCCGAGAGGGCCGCATCGTGGTATACATTATTTCTCGCCACGACACATAAAGTTCAACATTCCTTGTAATTTTTCCCAACAAGTATCCACTATAACACACTAATTCTTCATTGTGGATGCATTATTTGTATTGAGTTTTCCTTGTGCCCCGTACACATTGGTTGGTTCTTAATGTAAGGCTTACATGCCTTACTCTTTTTTTCTCTTAGGGTGCTAGCTAAGTGCTCTAAGCGTTGTGTCTTTGTGTGTTGACATTTTGTCTCTTTTGAAGCTAAATATACATGAAATATAAGAAATCATATCCTTGATTTCGAATAGATAGATGATGAGTGCTTAAAAAGTACTAATATTATCATGATTTAATGTACTTTAATTGATTAAATATATTTATATTTGTATGATCTTATCATATTTTTATATAAATTTGTCTTTTCGGAATTACATGTATTTTTTTTTTATTTTTTAGGTATTTTAGTTCAAAATAACTTAAAGACTTGAAGAAAAAAATACTAGAGGCAATACATTACAAATATATTGAGAAAATAAATTAGGAAAAGTCAAAAAGATGGAAAAATTGGACAATGGGTCAAAAATGTCAAAAAATTCAAAATTGTGCGCGCAGTCGCGTCGAGAAATGTACAACGCTCGCAATCGTGCCAAGAGACGCGCACAATACCGATCATATGCCTACCCATCTACACCGATCCGAAGGTGCCAGGACACGCCTGTATTATGTCGTGCGCGTGCCTGTACACTCCTCATCTTGTCTCGTGGCACTAACCGCTTGTCTTCCAAGATTTTCGCACCCATACGCACGCCAAACTATCCAAACGCATCGAAATTCAAATTTTGAAATATTTTTCCCCCTTTTTGGCCTCTCTTTCCCCATTCCAAAACACACAATTTTTTGAGCACTTTCTCTCTCTATCTTTCTCTCTCTAAAAGTTTTCATTTTTTAGTTTTTATTTTTAAAGTTTTCTTTTTCAGAGAAACTAGTTATGTTTTTATAAATTTTTTTAGTTTTTGATTTAATAAGCAGATGTACAAATCTGTTTGGAAGTTTTCCAGTAAAATAATTAACATCAAACTATTGTAAGGATTCTTTTAAAGTATTATTTTAATAGATTATTTGCAATTATCATTTTATTTTTTATTTTTATATGTTATATTTAATTTATCTGTGATTAAATTTAACATTGCTAGTTGTTTGTAAATATGATATAATTATAACGTTGTTATGCTTGCGAAATATTAAATAGGTAAAACATTTCCATAAAATAAATTGTTTTTGTTTTTATTCAAGATTTTATATTAAGGATGTTAGAGAGAAATATATTATTTTTCTTTACAAACTTAAATCTGAAAATTAGATTTTAAGGTTTAATTATCCAGTTTGATTTAGAATAGTGTTCTTTTATTTGTTGGTACAATCGCTCGGTAGTTAGAGTGAAACTCATACCTAAGAATCTATTTGTCATGCCACTTCTTTTTCCATTCTTTATAGATCTTTTCATTTTCATAAACATTGTTTCGGAACTCATCCATCTCATTCAATTGAAGAAGTCGCTTTTCCCCTGCTGCCTTCAAATCAAAATTAAACTTTTGTACAAACTAATAAGCTTTATGCTCCAATTCAATAGAGAGATGACATGATTTTCCAAACACTAATTGATAATGAGACATCCCAATAGGTGTTTTAAAAGCTACATGGTATGTCCACAAAGCATCATCAAGCTTTTTTGCCCAATCCTTTCTATTGGTGTCGATCATCACTAATAATAGCTCGTGAAGTGCCAAATCTTATGAATATGTTCTTATGTAGAAATTTGAGCACTACCTTTGCATCATTTTTTGTTATCGCAATTGGCTCCACCCACTTTGACACATAATCAACTGCTAAAAAGATATAAGTAAAGCCAAAAGAGGGAGGAAAAGGACCCATAAAATTAATTCCTCAAACATCAAATAAATTCAACCTCTAAGATATTTTTTGATGGTAGTTCTTGACCCCTTGAAATATTTCCCATACATTGGCACCAACCACAAGTCTTCACCAAAGTATAACTATCATGAAAAATAGAGGACCATAAGAAGTCACTTTGAAATACCTTAGCTGCTATTTTGGTTACTATAAAATGTCCTCCATATAATGAGGAATGGAAATTATGGAGAATGGCTTACATCTTCTCTTTAGGAATACATCTTCGAAAGATTTGATCAGGGCATCTTTTGAAAAAAAAGGCTCATCCCAAAAATAATATTTCACATTTGGAAAAAAACTTCATGCATTGGTGGTAAGTAAGATTTGGTGGCAATACCTTACAAGCTTGGTAGTTTATAATATCAACATACCATGAAGCTTGATCTCATATGCAAACAACTGCTAATTAGGGAATGCTTTTGAGATTACTAAATATGGTTTTACTTCCTCTTTCTCTAACCAAGAGTGATAGTCAACAACTGAATTTTCACTTGCTTTCTTATCTCGAACTTCCAAATCAAATTCTTGAAGAATAAGGATCCAACGACTAAGTCTAGGCTTAGCATCCTTCTTGAAAAAATCATAACAAAGTGTTGCATGATTAGTGAACACTATCACCTTTGTAACAATAAGGTAAGACCAAAAATTTTCATAAGTAAATACCACACGAGCAACTCCTTTCCAGTTGTATAATTCAATTGGGCTTCATTCAATGTCTGGCTTGCTAGTATATGGCCCTAAACAATTTGTCTTGTTTTTTTCCTAAAAATGCTCCAATTTCAAAGTCACTTGCATCACATATAACATTAAAAAGTTGACTTTAATCAGGTACTATCATTACAAGTGCTGAAATTAGTTTCTCCTTGCTTTGCATTAAAGACCTACAAACAAACATTATCAAAGTCAAATGCAGAAATTTTTTCAAGAAGATTACCTAAAGGTTTAGAGAGTTTAGAAAAATCCTTTATAAATCTTCTATAAGATCTCGTATTTCCCAAAAAGCTTATGGTTCCTTTCACATTCTTTTAAGGTGGTAGTTTTTCTAAGGTTGTAATTTTAGCTCAATCAACTTATATTCCTTTATATGACACTCTATGGCCAAGCACGATCCCTTCTTGAACCATGATATTACACTTCTACCAGTATAGGACAAGATTTTTATCTTCACATCTCTGCAAAACAAGAGCTAAATTATGCAAACAATGATCAAAAGATGTACCAAAAAATGAAAAGTTATCCATGAAAATTTCCATTATATCTTCCACCATATCTAAAAGGATAGCCATCATGCAACGTTGAAATGTTGTTGGGGCATTGCACAATCCAAAGGGTATTCTACTAAAAGCAAATTTTCCTTAGGGGTATGAGAATGTAGTTTTTTTATCTTTGGGGGCTATGGAAAACTAGTTATATCCCGAATAACCATCTAAGAAGAAAAAATAGCGATATCTGGCCTATCGATCTAACATTTGATTAATGAATGGAAGTGGAAAATGATCCTTCCTTGTTCCTTTGTTCAACTTGTGGTATTCCATAAATATACACTAATCCATGACTATTCTTGTAGGAATAAGCACATTGTTGTCATTTTTCACCACCATCATTCTACCTTTTTTTGGTACAACCTGCATTGGACTTACCTATGAACTGTTTGAAATAGAAAAAATAATTCCAATATTGAAGAGCTTCAAAATTTATGTTCTCACAACTTCCTTCATTGCTGGATTTAATCTTCTTTAGGGCTTAAGGGATGCTTTGTAAAGTTCCTCCATTAGAATCTTGTGCTTGCAAATGGACAAACTTATATTTTTTTATGTTAGAGATAGTCCATCCTAATGCTGTTCTATGCTTGCTTAACACATGTAGTAACTTTTCCTTTTCTTTGGGTGTAAGTGATGCTACAACAATCACTGGAAAGGTGTAACTATCACCCAAGGTGAAGTGGTGATACATTGTTCTAAGTGATCGACTAGCATATCTTCTTGAAATGATTCTACTTTATATTGTTCAATGATATCTACCCGAAATCAAGTGCTTGGATCTTTTAGAAATCTCATGGCATCATAGACGTTGACTGTAACCTCTTCCTTGTTCACTATCAATGTTAACTCACCCTTTTGAACATCTATTAAAACCCTTCCCATAGAAAAGAATGGTTGGATAAGAATTAGTGGGACATCTTAGCCCTTATCCATATCTAACACCACAAAATTAGCAAGAAAAATAAATTTATCCTTCTTTACCAATACATCTTCTATGATTCCATGTGAATACTTGATGGATTGGTATGCTAGTTGCAAAGAAATTGTTGTTTGTTTCATCTCCCCAAGTCCCAATTTCCTATGGAAAGTTAGTGGTATAAGATTAATGCTAGCATCAAGATCACATAAAAATTTATCAAAATATAAATTTCCAATAGTCCAAGGCAATGTGAAACTCCTTGGATATTTTAATTTTTGAGGTAATTTCTTTTGAAGAATGGCACTACCTTCTTCAGAAAGCTTCACTGTTTCGAACTCTTCCAACCTTCTCTTCTTAGACATGATGTCCTTCTGGAATTTGGCATATTTTTTAATTTGTTCTAAGGCATTTTCAAAAGGAAAATTTATGTGAATTTTCTTTAAAATATCCAAAAACTTAGAAAATTGCTTACCTAAGTTTTGCTTTTAAAAGTATTGAGTATAAGGAAGTGAAGTAGAGAAAATAAGAGGATTGTTAGGAAATTAAACTGAGGGTGGAATGCCAATCTCTCTTCTTCTACTTTATTAATACTTAGGCCATTGTTTCAAGTTGTAGGGGTGGACTCGGTTCCTTTTGATGGTGACCTCTCAATTTTTCTTTCACTCCAAAGTGTAATGGCCTTGCATTGTTCCTTTGGATTCACTTCTATATTGCAAAGAAAAGTTCCTCTTTGATGGGCATTGATGGTTATGGCTAGTTGCCCGATTTTCACTTCAAAATTTTTCATAGTGGCTCCTATATTGCTACAATGAGTCTCAATATTATCCATCCATGAATCACTCTTTTTAAACCTTGCGTTGGTCTTCTCAACAAAGGAAACCATGGCATCCTCAAGTGACTTCTTCTTCTCACTCCATTGACTATCAAACCCTGGAAGAGGTTGCAACACATTCTTTGTGTTTCCATAAGGAAAATTCTCATGATTTGGAAGCCATGGATGGTAGTAATTTGGCATAGGATTACCACTATAATTATAGTTCTGATGGTTGATGTATTGAACCTGTTCTTGACTTGCTTCATACATCGGAACTAGCATACTTGAATCTGTAACATTTTTTGCACTTTGTGGTATTCTTTGGTTGTCAAGGCTGAAATTTGATGAGATAGAGAAGCAACTTAAGCTGAAAAGGCAATAAATGGCTCCGATTCATGAATTTTGGTAACTTTCTTAACCATAGATCTTTCAGTTGGCCATTGATAGTTGTTTGAGGCCATTTTTTAAAAAAGAGAAGTAGCACCCTCAGATGTCTTTGACATCAAATTTCCATCAGAAGCAACATCAACTATGGTCATAGTTTGCTGATTGGTGCAAAACTACAAGTGCATAGTATCATAGTTTTATAATAAAGTGATAAGAAAAGTATCATTCTTAGGGATTGGTAACTTATTTTTGACAAATATCAAAGTTATGATAACCTCAATTTTATTTAGAGAATTCACTAAAGTTGTTGTATTTGAAAATTAAAATAAAATAAATTTAAAGAAAATGCACAAAAGAAAATAAAGCATGGAGGTTAAATATATTGCGTTTTTATCTAATTGTTTTAGGTCAAATATTGCCTCATAACATATCTTTGAAATGAACATAAAATATCCGGGTTTTGGTGCTTCATTGTTCAATTAATAGACCTCAATATTTTAAAAATAGCTTAAAAATTTTTGTAACTCAATTAAAGCATGAAAAATAGCATTTTTTGGGGAAAAAATCAGGAGCAGTTTGTCGTGCCTAGATATCAAAAGTTACATGGAATAAAAAAATCGTCCAAAACAGACCTCCGAGCACAAAAGTTATGACCGTTCAAAGTTTTCTTATAATGTCACCCAATTTTTGTTCTACAATACCATCACATTTCCACTCAGACTCGTAATTTCATCTCATAGCTCTTGAAAATTACTATAAGAAAATAGTAAATCACACAATATGTTCTAGATAGCTTCTTGCTTCACACATCCATTTGAAACAAAAGTAATAACTATCAATAGCAACCAAAATAGAGCATTTGAATATTAGATTTGAAATCAAAATTCAAAAAAAGAAAAAAGTTCAAACAAATATAACCTTTTGTGTAGGATGATGAAGAACAACGAACAGCGACAAGAGCGAACAACGAACAAGGACAGACTATAGGCAAACACCGAACAATAAGTAGCGATTGGTGAGTAGCGACGAAAGAGTAGCGATGATAGAGCAAATACTGGCGAGCAGCGATTGGTGAGCAACGACTGGCGAGCATCGATTGGTGAGCAGCGATTGGTGAGAACGATTGAAACCAGCAATGGAGGTAGAGAGAGAGATGGAGGTAGCTGAAAAAAAAGGTTTTGTCTTAAGAGATGGCTGGATAAGTTAGGTTAGATACTTAGGTTTATTAATTATTATATATATATTTTAAATAATATATCAAATATATCGGATCGGATCAGATTATATAGATTTGAATTTTTCTAATCCAAATCCTAGTCTGAATCCGAGCAAATTGATAAAATATAATCCGAATCCGATTCGACTTCAGATCGAAACCACTTAATTTTTTCGAATTTTATCTGATTGTTTGGATTTTTTAGATTGATCGAATATTTTACTCACCCCTATATATACCAATTTCCCGCTCTCTTCTTACTTATATATCTACATCTATTTTTTTCATTTTTCTTCCCTCTCCTCTCTTTTATTTATATATATATATCCACTTCTTATATTATATTATATTATATATATCCCTATCCTGGCAAGCTTTAGTTTCTTTTCTTTTTAATCTATATATATATTAATTTAAATTGGAGAGTCCTTAGTTAATATGCTTTTAAAATTTTTAGATCTTTATTATATTCAAATCTTAAATAAAATTTAAATAATAATAATGAAGTCTAAAATCAATAAAAATAAATAAAATTAGACTAAAGTTTAAGTTGAGAAGTGATAAATTAGGTCAAATTATGCAAGTCATCAAACACCCACAAACTTAAAACTTTGTTTTTCCTCAAACAAAAAGAAAATAAAATAAAAGACAAATGTAGGCACTGTCAACAAAATCCAATAGAGAACTACCATCACTCACCAAGATATGATTTGAATTTAGATTTCATCACTAATGACTTACTCTTTTTACATCGAAGATAAGAAGAAAATTAATCAAAATTCAGCAATTTGTCAAGTAAGAGTTAATCATTTACTTCAACCTAAAGCTAAGTCCTTGAGTGTGTGTGTGAAATAGTCACTTTAACTCCAAACCACCAGCAAATTCAGATAAAAGTAGAACAATTGAAATTAGAAGAATTCTCTCAAAAAATAACTCCAAAAGTCCAATTTTCAAAAATCTTCTCCACAAATGTAATGAAATACCCAAATCAGAGATCAAAAGATGTTTAATTAAGGTTGTAATGATAGGCCACAGGGTAAGGGCTAAGAAATAAATGAATATGAAAAATCAAAACAAATTGGAAAAATACTCGGTAGAAAGAAACAATAAAAAGAATATCCACATTATTCACATCATAACTCTTTCTCGATAATATGTTCATATTGATGACAATATTTTTGTCATATTCAATAAGTAGAGTGTTTTTTTTTAAAGATATGGTTGTCATGATACTCATAGTCTTTACTAATTTCAAGCACTTTAACCCTTTTTCAATTCTTGCCTTTTACTTTCTTTCTTTCTTTCTTTTTCTCTCTTTTTTTATCAAATATAGCAAACATAATATGAATTATTTAATTTGAACTAAATTTATCTTTAAATGCAAATTTCCACCAAATTATTTTTCTCAAAATTTAAGGTAAGTTCATGGCTTTTCAGGCTTAGAGTGGGAATGGTTTATGTAGTTAAAAGAACAAATAAGGCTTATGTAAAATAAGACTCAAGGGGGTTGACTATAGGAATACACCATGCAATGATGGCGTGATAATTTGGACGGTTGGGAAAGCTTTTGGGTTATGAATAAAAATTTCCTAGATCATTTCTCTAATATTTGGTATCAATTAGGATTTTGCCTCAAGGATCCATAAGCAGATTCTATAGCAAAGAAAAATTAAACTTTTCCTAACCCAGTTAATTCAACTCTTTCTCTTCATAGGCAAAATAGAGTAGAAATGTTTTTTACTATGTGCTCAATTATTTTCAAGAACAAAAATTTAAATCAAAGTACCTATAAAACTTTGACTAACATAATAGCAGATTTTGAAAAAAATTCTCAAACTCATCCTTAATCACAAATTTCATAGTCATAGCAAATTCAATCATACTCAAATACATGCTTGATAAGGGAATTCAACAACTCAAGACTATTGGAGTTGACACCTCCAAACTTAAACTAAACAATGTCCTTATTGTAATTTAAAAGTGAGACAAATGGAGGAAACAAAAGAAAATTCCCTGGTCTACCTCCCATAAGCGTTTGTTTTATAGTCTACTGCTATACTTTTCAATCTTCATCAATGAGGATTTCGAAAAGGAATAAATGCACAATTCCTCTCCACTTATTCTCCATAATAGTGCTTCAATTTCTGACCGTTAATTCTGAATATATTTCCTACCTTGTCCTTCAAGTCTATTGCTCCAAAATTGGAAACTTTGTCAATTGTATAAGGATCTATCCATCTTGATCTTAACTTGCTCGAGAAGAGTTTTAGTCATGAATAGAAAAGAAAAACCTGTTATCCTAGAGCAAACTCACGCATAAGAATCTGTTTTTCATGCCACTTCTTTGTCCGTTCTTTGTAGATATTTGCATTTTTCTAAGCAACGTTCCAAAACTCATCCATCTTATTCAATTGAAGAAGTCGCTTTTTCCCTGCTGCCTTCAAATCAAAATTAAACTTATTTATAGCCCAATAAGCTTTATGCTCCAACCCAACAGGAAGATGACATGCTTTTTCAAACACTAATCGATAAGGAGACATCCCGATAGGTGTTTTAACAACTGTACGGTGTGCCCACAAAGCATTATCAAGCTTCTTTGCCCAATCCTTTCTATTGGAACTACTACAAAAATGGGCTTTAAGTTGGTTCAACATTGAGTGACTTAAAATGTAAAGTCGGTTGACCGTGTGAACCGACTTTACATTTTATGATTGTTTTTTTTATTTTTATTCTCATTTTTCACTCCACCCTATATTCAATATATATAGCATAAAAAAACCAAAATATAAATAATAATACAAATAATTAAAAATTTAAATATGATTAATTACTTGATAAATAAATTTATTACAAAAATAAATAATGTATATACAATACATATATATATAGTTAAATTACAAATAAAATAATGTCATCAAAGTGTAATTGGATTGTGCGAGCAAGCTTGGTTGGCTTAGAATCACCAACATTGTGACAAGGAAATTGGACAAAAAACATCGTGTTCATATAACAATTCATTCCCCTATATACATGAGCACGTAAACATCCATCAAATAAGCAGTCTAAGTTTTAGAGACATACGAATGGAGAAATTAAATCATTATAAATATTACCATAAAAAAGAGATTAGAGATTACCACAGTGACATCCGAGTGATATAACCCTTCGAACTCATATTAGCACTTTGTTAATCATTTATCTATAAATATGAAGTTATTTGGAATCTTTGCTGGTATTTTTAATGTTATAATGAGCTCTAAATATGAAATCAAGTGTAACTCATATTTTGTTACTTGGCTTGTGTGAGTTTTGGTGCCCTTAAATGTATGGAACAATTTTGTAATACGTTCATGGGCACCAAACTCATACAAGCCAAGTAACAAAATATGAATTACACTTGATTTCATATTTAAAGCTCTTTATAGCATTAAAAATACCAACAAAGATTCCAGATAACTTCATATTTATAGACAAATGATTAATAAAGTGCTAATATAATGTTGTCATAAGGAAAGTAGGCAAGAGAGATGAGATGGAAGTTTGGGCCAAAAAAAGGTCCATGAAACAATGCATTCCCCTAAATACATGAACACATAACCATCCATCAAACAAAACATCTATCAAACAAGGGACTTCAGACACAGGAATAGAGAAATTAAATCATTAAAAAAGTTACCGTTATGTTATCATATGCTATTCAAGACATCATAATCTTCTCCTGATTCTTCTTGTGATGATATAATTTGAAACATATGTTCTGCCTATTCCTCTCGTAAATCATCAAAAAATTGCTAGTCGTATCTTGTCTTGTTACAACCAAAGAACTATATGTATTTAAAATCAAAATAAGAATGTAATTTCATATATTTACAAAAAATAACTCAAATATATTAAAACAAATTCTGTATATAGGTAAAAGATATTACCACATAATCAATTGGAATTTTGATATTTGTGATGATTTCGCTCATAAACTTCATGACATAATAACCATACATGACTCCATTATTTTGTTGTGGAACCTACAAAAAACAAGTGTACATGATTTTCCATATTCGAACATCTTTATTATTCAATTGTAAAATTAATAAAAATTATTAATAGTTGCTTGTACATACCATAACTTTTATCCATATAAGCTTATGAGATTCTTTAAGGGCAATGCCTCTAAACTTGTCCCACAACTTCCATGCCCTATCAATGTTTAAAATGGTTAGTTTTTATTAAATATTACAAAAATAATAGAAGAAACCAATAGCTAGCTATAACTCTTACATTTTAACAACTGCTTTTGTATCTTTACTCAGTTCTATGGAAGCTGAGTCACAGTACCAAGCATGATTATTGAACAGATCAATGATTACCAACATCCAATGATCTTGGCCTTGTTCAAACCTTAGTGGCCAAGGGATTATCAAATTTTGATTTCTGTTAAGCGTTAATGCCCTATCATATAATTGTTTATCTCTAATGCTAACATCCTTCTCTTGATATTGATTGACATATGAAGAATCATAGAACATTGCTAAATGTGATGATTGATTATGTTGAAGTTGATAATAACAAGCCCTATATAAAAAAGGATTTCAATAAGTAATTAGATAATATAAATATAATTATATATGTTCTTCATAAATGAAAGAAAATGAAATAGATTGAGAACTCACCTTGTCCACACTTGAATTATACTTAAATCGATCATTTGATATTCAAATAGTTGCAATATGCACTCGATCTATATATAAGTTTGGCCGAGGTCTACACCAGAAATTTCTATAGGAAGTGGCACAGTCCATTCATCATTTATGCTAGATGCCCTCCCAATAATAGCCATCAAAGTGCCAAGATTTTTGCTGAAGTTTAAAGCATAATCATAACTATACTTTTTCTAAGGCTTCTTCTTGAATGACTTGGTGCGTGATGATTAGCCACTAGATATAGATTTAGCACGAGATACTTGCTTCGTCTCTATTAAATGTGCTACATTTAAGAGTTCTGGTATAATAGACTAAAAAAAGTATTATGTATGTTAGTAACAATAAAAGATATAATAAAATAATAGTAGTAAATAAGTGTTATCTTTTAAGTTAAAAAATAGTACCATGTCAAAATTTAGAACAACTTGAATCAAATGACGACCACATCTTGTCCAGCACTCTTTGGGTACGTGGTAGCATCGAAGGAAAACCAGTAGTGGACAATCATGAAGCAATGATTGATCAATTACTATTTGCCAATGATTAGGAAAATATTGATTATGAATCATCCAATCATCGCTCAATTGATGTACCGTTCTAATAGCAACAAAGTCCGTTGATGAAGGATGTTTCAACAAACATTTCATATTCTGTAAAACAAATTTAAATGTTATATATAAAAGATAAAACATAAAATAAGAAATAAAAATAATAGATTATATACACCAAAAATTAAAATCTTACCACATATGATTCATCAAATAGAAGAGGACTCCCATGTGGGGTAGCTATTGGATGTACATTCTTACCAAAACGTTCATCGTGGTTTAATTGATGGTAAGAATGCGCAGATTGCATTGGAGAAAATGAACCACTACTTGATTGTATATGCATTCCTGGCATATAGGGAAGACCAATAGGATGACTATATCCCATACTGGATATAGTTTGAGCGCCATGAGATTGCATGGGTGGCATGTCTGGCATGGATATTCAACATAAAATTAGAGAATGAAGAAAATAACATCGCACCATAACATGAAGTTTTAGGCCTTGCGCCCATTGGTATCTAAACGTTTGGTCTAGAAAAATCACTAAGACTACTAACCTTACGTGCTCCACACCAGTTTTCTCTCATTTTCTCTCCTTCTTCCTCACCAAAAAGGAGGACTAATAGGATGCCTATATCCCATGGTGCATATAGGTTGGGTGCCATGAGTTTGCATGGGTAGCATGCCTGGCATGGATGGTTGCATGCTTGGCCAATATGGCATACCCTTGTTGTAGAATGATGTCATGCCTGACATGTGTTGTGATTGATATTCTTTTATAGTGGCAATCTCACTTAACATTGAGGCCTTAAAGGAGTTGAGTTCTTCTTCAATTTTAGTGTACTTTTCCTTACTAACCGTCTGAGGTTTTTGTTTTGGAATGTTAAAATACTCTATATAACCATCATATTGGCTACCTCCCCTAACACGACCAGGATAGTCATGTCCGAATGCATGATATAGAGTATCCTCCTAGGCTCTTCGATTATTTCACCCCTGGATATTTGTTCTTGAACAACTCTCTACAAATAATAAAGCACACAAACATATCATGCATTATTACATCAATTATTAAAAATCATTAAGACTTTGTATCAACCAAAATTACTAACTAACTTATTTAGTTGTTCTTATCCTCGCTTAGACATCGATCTTGACTTTTTCGTTTTGAAAGTCTTTGTTTCTATGTACAATTCAATTAGGGTAACAGGTCTACCCAATTCAGCTTCTTACATTAATTATGAAAAATTTATTAACCATGACATGAAATTAAATTGAGGAAAATAAATATAAAAATATTTATAAATTAACACAAATTAATAATACCATTCTATATCTAACTTCAGGATTTGAAGACCTCCCAGTACGGTTAGGAAGAATGTTATGCATTTGTATATTCTGATGTTCTTCCCTAATAATTTGAAATTCATCCGAACGTCTATAATCCATGAAATCTTTCCAAACTTGAGGTGTAATCCAGAGGTGTCCTTCAGGGATTTTGTAGAACTCTACCTCATTAAGTGGTTTTAAATATGGAAACACATAATTTCTTGCCAATCTGGAAGTCTTGTATTCCTTCCACGCCTTATTTGCAATCTTATAACACTTGCTCTTCCAATTGTCATCGACTTTGTAATGATTCTGTAAAAACACACTACAAAAAAGATATAATATATGTAATTGATTGTAAAATATAAGAGACTTACACAAATGGTTATCCATATTTTGAACTTTTCTGCATCGTCAACCTGAGACCAATCATTTATATTGATTGGTATACTGGACTTCATAAGTTGACCAATTGAGGATTTCAATTGTTGGCCATTTTCCCATAATGGATTACTAGTAGCATCAAATAGAACAGGTATTTTATCATTTGGGTTAAGTGGAGCATCAGGTATATTTGCCCAACTCCTTCTTTTCAAATACCCCAATGGATCATTTGGATCTACAAGCTTTGTTACCCGAGGATCCATGAAATATCTACAAACAATGAAGAAATATAAATTAATTGAGAATTTTAGGAAAATACACACACACACATATATATAATAGTTATTACAACAATATAGAATATACGTTATGTTTAATTAGGTTGTTGATCCTATACATACATTCCTTCACAATCACTTCGAGCCCATGATAAAGAATCATCGTCATCAACTAGATCATCACATACATTAGGAAATTTACTTAAGAAATTACTAATATTGCTTAATGTATCAAGCATAGGGTCGTCATCTTCTAAAGCATCACAATGGTAAAACTCTTTTTGTAGAGGCGTTAACAGAACATACCATCTTGTGTCAATTTGATCGCTCACGTAAAATACTTGTTTTACATGAAGTGCTAACATGAAAGGATCATCAGTGTGACTTATCTTGGATAAATTTACAAGGGTAAATCCAAAATCATCTATTTTATATCTGACATCTTCGACCCAATCACACAGGAAAACTGTTTCATGGAAGACCTCATAATCCAATTCCCAAAATAATTCGGTGTGCTTTTTCCCATCGAGTGCGATCAATAAACAATTTCTTACTTCCACCAAGCATAGGGTTACCTACTTGGATCATGTGGCATTCTAAGAACAACTTGTGCGTAGGATTCCCAATTTTAGTACAACCACTAAAGTATTCAAAACAAAACTCAATGGTCTCTTCAGCAATGTAGCATTCCACCATGCATCCTTCAAGTTGATTTCTATTATTTACATATCCTTTAAGGACTTGCATATATCTCTCAAAAGGATACATCCACCTTAAGTAAGTAGGACCACACAATTGAACCTCTCAAACTAAATGAATGCACAAGTGAATCATTATATCGAAGAAAGAAGGAGGAGAATATTTTTTCAATTAGACACAAAGTCTCTACAACATTTTTCTGTAAAGAATTTAACTCGCCAATTGATATAGATTTCTTGCATATTGTATTGAAGAATGAACAAAGTCGAATTATTAATAATCGAACATGTTTTGGAAGAATTGATCTAATAGCAACTGGTAATAACTATTGCATTAAGATATGACAATCATGTGATTTCAATCCATAAAGTTTCTTATTGGTGATAGACACAAAATTTCTTAAGTTGGATGAGTAACCATCAGGAACTTTCACACCCTCCAAACATTTACAAAACACATCCTTCTCTTTTGTTGACATTGTATATGATGCTGGTGGCAAGTATGTTCGATTCTTATCATTTTCCACCCTTGGTGTCAATTCAGGTTGTATTCCTAGTTTCTTTCAATCCAGTCTTGCTTTAATTCCATCCTTTGTTTTTCCAGGTATATTAAGTAAAGTACCAATCAAGCTCTCACATACATTTTTCTCAATGTGCATGACATCTAAGATGTGACGAATGTGTAGGTCTTTCCAATAAGGTAATTCCCAAAATATTGATTTTTTATTCCAACAACCATGGTAAATCGGTTCAAACTCTTTTTCATTTTCACCCATTTCATTAGTTTACCTCTTTCGTTTCCCTACCTTAGTTAGTTTTTTTTCATCTTTCCATATCGTTTGAATGTCATACCATTCAATTTCCTTAATATCTCAACACCTCGCTAAGGTCGGGTTACATGATCATGATCTTCTTCACCATCGAACGATTTATTTTGGTATCTAAACTTGTGTCTAGATGGAAAAAATATTCTATGTCTTCTATAAGACATCTTTCATCCGTGAACAAGATAAGTTGTAGAAGTTCCATAACTACATATAGAGCATCCCTTGTAACCTTTTGTTACATGTCCTGATAAGTTTCCATAGGCAGGAAATCATTAATTGTCCATAAAAGGACCCCTTTCAAGTTAAAGTATTCTTCTTTATGTGCATCGTAAACATTTACATCATCATTCCACAACGTCTTTAAATCATCTATCAAAGGCTGCAAATATACATCAATATCAACACCGGGTTGCTTCGGTCTTGATATCAATAATGTTAACATCATGAATTTTATTTTCATACACAACCAGGAAGGAAGGTTATATGTTACAATAATTACTAGCCAATAGCTATATCTACTACTAAGGGAACTATGTGGATTAATTCCATCAGTAGCAATGGAAAGACGAAGATTGCGCGAATCAGATGAAAATTAAGGAGATAAATTATCTATTACTTTAGAATCACAAGGATGACGTAGCACCCCATCATCAGATCGATTATCTGAATGCCAAGTCAACATCTTTGATATCTCTTTACTTTTGAACAACCTTTGAAAGCGAGGAATTAGAGGAAAGTACCAAAAAACCTTTGCAAGCATGCCTTTATTATGTGTTGTCTCATTTGTATAATGCTTCCATCTCGATTCTTTACACATCAGACAATCATCTAATGTCTCATATTCTTTTCTATAAAGAATACAATAATTTGGACAAGCATGAATCTTATGATATTCCATGCCAAATTGAGTAAGAGATTTATTCACTTCATACATTGTAGATGGAAATTCAACACCCTCAAGAAACATATTGACTAGTAGATTTAGTAATTCTGTGAATCCCTTGTCAGAAAAACCATGTTTTGCCTTCATATTCTACAAATGAACCAATCCCAAAATTTTAGTATATTTTTTGCATTTTGGATACAACCGTTTTTCGGCATCTTCTAGAAGTTTTTTAAAGATTTCGGGATCATCCTCACGTAGTTCATCTTCAACACCATGAAACATATTTTCTGTCTGTACATTATGATAAAATGTATGTAATCCATTCACATTCTTATTTATCTCTTCCCCATGAGTATTATCAATATTTTCTCCATGATAATACCAACATTTATAGCTCAAAAGAATACCACTACGGATAAGGTGATACTTAACCTCGTCAAATTCATGAAATTGCTAATTTTTACATTTAACACATGGGCATCGAATCATACTACTTCCAGTATTACTTTTTCTACAAGCAAATTCCATGAAACTTTCAACTCCAGAAATGTAGTCTTGCTCAAATCTACACTTTAACATCCAAGATTTTTCCATTTTCTATTAATGACATTAATTAAGCATATTAATTAATAATGTATCCAATGAATATATTTCAAGTATTATTATATATAAATTTCCTAATTATTAGAATATATACCAAAACATACATAATACAAAACATTTATCATTTTAATCATTTTACAAATGTATTATTTTTACTTAATAAAATATAATTATTTATATGTAAATAAATTTATCCATGTACGGTAAATATTATAGCCCCTCAAACCCACAACATGTAGATATTATTTCCACAGAAAATAACCCAAACAAATAATAACAAGCATAATACAAAACATACATAAATCAAAAAATTATATAAAAAATAAAGCAAACTAAATAATAAGTAAAAAAAATTAATAGAAATACTTACAAGAATTTTATGAAGTGACTAAATGAAGGAAATGAAGAAGAAATGGGTGTTTTGTAAGTGAAAATAAGTGAGAAAATGGGTATAAAAATTTGAGTATTTCGCTAAAAAAATAGTGGATCTGAAAGATAATGAGAAGAGGAATATAACCCACAAAATGACGTTGAAAATGGTGGTCGGAGGTGGCCGAAAATTGAGAAAGAGTATGGGTGAGAGCTTGGTTTTCGGAGAAGGGGGAAGAGAAATGAATTTTTTTAACTTCTGCAGTGAAGAAGAGAGTAGAACGGTAATATTATGTGGCTAGCGTGGATTGATGGGGCAAACCGATGCTACAAACGTGGCTAGTGTAGGTTGACGTGGGGAACCAACGCTAGCCACGTGGGTACCATTGGTTCGCCCCGTCAACCGATGCTAGCCACGCAATTTAAAATTGATTTTTTTTATCAATTAATATTATTTTATTTAAACTCTTATATATATATATATATATGTGTACTATAGAAAAAGAAAAAATAATAATTTTAAAATAATATCCAAAACAAATACACAAAATTAAATAAAGATATACTATACGTACATATATAAATTTAAATATCCAAACAAATACACAAAATTATATAATTTTAAAAATCAATTGTCTAAAAAAAAGAAAAAATTATACTATATATATATATATCCAACTTAAATTTTAAAGAGTTAAATAAAATAATAATTAACCTAAAAAATATTTCAATTGTAAACTGCATGCATTTTTTAATTTAAAAAATACACGTAGGATGTAGCATCGGTTGACGTGGCGAACCGACACTATCCATGCGTGTAGTGTTGGTTCGCCCCATCAACCGATACTATCCATGTAGGACATAGCGTCAGTTGATGTGGCGAACCGATGCTACACGCGTGGATAATGTCAGTTCGTCATGTCAACCGACGCTATGTCCTATGTGGATAGCATCGGTTCTACACCGAATCGACTCTAAATTCATTAAAAGTTGGCTTTTTCCAAAAACTGACTTTACATAGCGACTTAAATACCCATTTTTGTAATATTGTGGTGTTGACCGTCTTCTTAAGGATATTCTTGATTTCTCGATTTGAAATCTCAACTTGGCCATTAATTTGAGGATGATAGGGAAGTGATGTCTTGTGTTTCACACCATATTTAGAGAGAAGGTTGTCGAACAACTTGTTGCAAAAATGGGTCCCTTCATCACTAATAATAGCTCGTGTAGTGCCGAATCTTTTGAATATGTTCTTATATAGAAATTTGAGCACTACCTTTGCATTATTTGTTATTGTAGAAAATGTTTCCACCCACTTTGACACATAATCAACCGGTAACAAGATATAAAAAAATCCAAAAGATGGAGGAAAAGGATCCATAAAATCAATTCCCCAAACATCAAATAACTCAACCTCTAAGATATTTTTCAATGGTAGCTCCTAACGCCTTGAAATATTTCCCATACATTGGCATCGATCACAAGTCTTCACCAAAGTATAACAATCATGAAATATAGAGGGCCAAAAGAAACCACTTTGAAGCACCTTAGCTATTGTTTGTGTTACTCTAAAATGTCCTCCATATGATGAGGAATGGAAATGATGGAGAATGGCTTACATCTCTACTTCAGGCACACATCTTCGAATGATTTGATCTGGGCATCTTTTGAAAAGCAAAGGTTCATCCCAAAAATAATATTTCACATCATGCAAAAACTTCTTACGTTGGTGGTAAGTAAGACCTAGTGGCAATACCCTAATAGCTAAGTAGTTTACAATATTAGCATACCAAGGAAGCTTGATCTCACATGCAAGAAACTGCTCATCAGGGAATGCTTCTTGAATCTTGAAATTTGGTTTCACTTTCTCTTGCTTCAACTGATATAGATGGTCAGAAACTAAATTTTCACTTCCTTTCTTATCTCGAACTTCCAAATCAAATTCTTAAAGAAGAAGAATCCAACGAATTAGTCTAGGCTTAACATCCTTCTTGCTAAACAAATAACGAAGTGTTGCATGATTAGTGAACACTATCACCTTTCTACCAATGAGGTAAGACCAAAATTTGTCACAAGCAAACACCACAGTGAGCATCTCCTTCTCAGTTATTGTATAATTCAATTAGGCTTCAGTCATTATCTAACTTGCATAGTATATGGCCCTAAACAGTTTGTCTGACTTTTGTCCTAATACTGGTCCAATTGCAAAGTCACTTGCATCACACAAAAGGTTGACTCTAATCAGGTACAATCATTACTGGCACTAAAATTAGTTTCTCCTTGATTGCATTAAAGGGTTGCAAACAAACATCATCAAAGTCAAATGCATAATTTTTTTCAAGTAGATTACATAAAGGTGTAGAGAGTTTAGAAAAATCCTTTATAAATCTTCTATAAAATCCTACATGTCCCAAAAAACTTCTGATTCCCTTCAAATTCTTTGGAGGTGGTAGTTTTTCTATGGTTGCAATTTTAGCTCGATCAACTTCAATTCCTTTAGATGACACTCTATGTCTAAGCATAATCCCTTCTTTAATCATGAAATTACACTTCTCCAAGTTTAGGACAAGATTTTTTATCTTCACATCTCTGCAAAACAAGAGCTAAATTATGAAAACAATGATCAAAAGATGTACCAAAAACTGAAAAGTCATCCATGAAAATTTCCACTATATCTTCCACCATATGAGAAAAAATAGCCATTATGCAACGTTGAAATGTTGTTGGGGCACTACACAATCCAAAAGGCATCCTTCTAAAAGAAAATGTTTTGTAGGGGCATGTGAATGTAGTTTTCTCCTAATCTTCAGGGGCTATGTCAATCTAGTTATACCCCGAATAACCATCTAACAAGCAATAATAGGGATATCCAACCAATTGATCTAACATTTAATCAATGAATGGAAGTGGAAAATGATCCTTCCTTGTTGCTTTGTTCAACTTGTTGTAATCTATACATACACACCAACTTATGGCTATTCTTGTAGGCATAGGCTCATTGTTGTCATTTTTCACTACCGTCATTCCACCTTTTTTTGGTATAACATATACTGGACTTACCCATGAGCTGTCTGAAATAGCATAAATAATTCCAGTATTGAAGAGCTTTAAAATTTTAGCTTTCACAACTTCCTTCATTGTTGGATTTAATATTCTTTGGGGCTCAATTGATGGTTTGTAAGGTTCCTTCATTAGAATCTTGTGCATGTAAATAGATGGACTTATACCTTTTATGTTAGAGATAGTACATCCCAAGGCTGTTCTATGCTCCCTTAACACACGTAGTAACTTTTCCTCTTCTTTGGGTGTAAGTGATTCCATAACAATCATTGGAAAGGTGTAATTATCACCCAAGAATGCATATCGAAGATAATCAGGCAATTGCTTCAACTGTAGAGTTGTAATTTGCTGCAATGTTTCTGTAGAGATTACATAATCCGTCTTTGTTACCATTGGCTCTAGCCTCTCCACTTCTATGCTACATGATGTAATCTGTTGCAATGTTTCCAAGGCAAATACATAGCGGAGAAATTCTTCACTAAAAAAGGTAAATCATGTTCACAAACAATAGTGTTGTTGAAATCATAAGCATGAAATGAAGTGGTGATACATCGTTCTAGGTGATCAACTGGCATATCTTCTTGAAAGGCTATTACTACACATTGCTCAATGACATCTACCCGAAAGCAAGTTCTTGGATCTGTTGGAAATCTTATAGCATCGTAGATGTTGAATGTAACCTCTTCCTTGTTCACTCTCAACGTTAACTCACCCTTTTGAACATACATTAAAGCCCTTCCCATAGCCAAGAATGGTCAGCCAAGAATTAGTGGGACATCTTGGTCTTCATCCATATCTAATACCACAAAATCAGAAGGAAAATTAAATTTATCCACCTTTACCAATTCATCTTCTATGATTCCATGTGGATACTTGATAAATCGGTCTGCCAGTTGCAAATAAATTGTTGTTTGTTTCATCTCTCCAAGTCCTAATTTCCTATAAAAAAGAAAGTGGCATAAGATTAATGCTAGTACCAAGATCACATAAAACTTTCTCAAAAAATGAATTTCCAATAATGTAAGGCAAAGTGAAACTCCCTGGATCTATTAATTTTTGAGGAAATTTCTTTTGAAGAATGGCACTATGTTCTTCAGAAAGCTTCACTACTTCGAACTCCTCCAACCTTCTCTTCTTGGAAATGATGTACTTCAGAAATTTGGAATAATTTGGCATCTATTCCAAAGCATCTACAAAAGAATATTTATGTGAATTTTCTTAAAGATATCCAAAAACTTAGAAAATTGCTTATCTAATTTTTGTTTTTGAAAGCATTGAGGATAAGGAAGTGGAGTAGAAACAATAGGAGGATTGTTGGGAAATGAAATTGATGGAGGCATGTCAGCCTCTCTTAGTGTATCATCAAAAATATCTTCTTCTTCTACTTTATGATTGCCTTGGCCATTGTTTGGAGTTGTAGGGGTGGACTCAGTTTCCTTTGATGGTGACCTCTCAATTTCTTTTTCACTCCTAAGTGTAATGGCCTTGCATTGTTCCTTTGGATTCACTTCTATATTGCTAGTAAAAGTTCCTCTTTGTTGAGCATTAATGGTTGTGGCTAGTTTCCCAATTTTCACTTCAAGATTTTTCATAGTGTCTCCCATATTGTTAAATTGCGTCTCATTGTTATCCATCTGTGAATCATTCTTTTTAAACCTTGCTTTGGTCTCCTCAATAGAGGAAATCATGGCATCCTTTGGTGACATCTTCTTCTTGCTTGGTGGACTATCAAACCCTAGAGAAGGTTG
The DNA here is from genome assembly GCA_030763125.1 of Hippophae gyantsensis. Classification (NCBI taxonomy): domain Eukaryota; kingdom Viridiplantae; phylum Streptophyta; class Magnoliopsida; order Rosales; family Elaeagnaceae; genus Hippophae; species Hippophae gyantsensis. The sequence continues at coordinate 48,377,522 of CM061031.1, read as the reverse complement.
CAGCACATTCTTTGTGTTTCCATATGACAAATTTTCATGATTTCGAAGCCCTTGATGGTAGTAATTTGGCATAGGATCACCACGATAATTGTAGTTCTGATTGTTGATGTATTAAACCTGCTGTTGACTCTATTCATTCATCGGAACATTCATACTTGAAGTTACAACATATTCTACACTTTGTGGTATTATTTGGGTTGTTAAGGTAGAAATATGATGGGATAGAGAAGCTACTTGAGCTGAAAGAGCAGCAAACAGCTCCAATTCATGAATACCGGGAAATTTCTTAGCCATAGATCTTTTAGTTGGCCATTGATAGTTGTTTGAGGCCATTTCTTTCAATAGAAAAGTAGCACCTTTAGGTGTCTTTCACATTAAAGTTCCACCAGAAGCAGCATCAACTATGGTTCTAATTTGCCTATTTAACCCATTATAGAACATCTGAATTTGCATCCAATTTGGCAATTCATGTTGAGGAAATGCCAAATCATATCTTTATATCTTTCACATGCTTCATAGAGTGTCTCAAAATCATTTTGTATGAATTGACCAATCTCACTTTTGAGTTGGGCTGTTTTTACAAGTTACCATGTCCTGCCAACTAGTGATGCTTCCCGGTTGTAAAGATTGTAGCCAACCTCTAGCCTTGTCCCTCAATGAAAAAGAAAACAATCTCAGTCTTCTAATAGTGTCTTCAGTAACACCCTTCATCTTTACAGTGTCACAAATATTCAAAAACATAGCCAAATGAATATTGAGATCATCAAGTGGTAATCTGTTAAATTATACTTGTTGCACCATGCTTATCAGCACAGGTTTGAGCTCAAAATTATTGACATTAATGGTTTGACGTCTTACACTTGAGTAGTTGTCATTCACAATTGGCCTTATATAATCTATCAAGGTGTGTGGCTGTGCATTATGTTCTCCTTCAGCCATGGCTAGTACCTTCTTATTTCTTCATGATCTAAAGGCCCTTTCAATCTTCGGATCAAAAGGAATAATATTTCCAGTTCTAACCCGACGCATCCAACGTCAAAAACACACCTAGAGAAAAAATAAAAAATAAAATAATAAAATAAAATATAATTCTAAATTAAAACTAAGATTACTTTGTGTCGATATTGAAAAAAATAAGAAAAAATAAATTCTCAGCAACAACGTCAAAAACTTGTTTTTCATAGTATCGTAGTTTTATAATAAAATGATAAGAAGAGTATCGTCCTCAAGGATTGGTAACTTATTTTTGACAAATATCAAAATTATGATAACCTCAATTTTTTTAGAGAAATCACTAAAGTTGTTGTACTTGAAAATTAAAAGAAAATAAATTTAAAGAAAATAAAGAAATTGTTCGAAAATCAAATCATTGGGAAGAAAACTTCTAGGAAATAAATTTCACCTAATTCCTTACTATGTTTTACTCATCGAACTAATTGAATTTAATTCTCTCGGTTTGTTAGTGATCTCCAAAAATATCCAAAAACCTCTTTCGATAGTCAATTGAAAATAATCTTGTTCATTAATTTACAGAAGAGTATACGATTTAATAAATCAAGAAAACATTAAGACTAATGATTTTTAAAACTACACAAATTCAAACAAGTCTTTCGATCTCTATATTTACCTATGTCGAAATAATCCAGATCTATCCTATAATTCTCTATTTCCATAGTAAATCACAAGACTAAAATCATCTAATTAATGAACAGTTAATTAGAAGTATTAAACTCAAAATAAATCAGACAAATATGAAAAGAAACAATTCAAATTAACATAAAATATTAAACATAATTTAAAATTAAATTATATTTTTTTAAATAAAGAAAAATTAATTCATATCAAAAATTAAATTTAATATAAATGAATAGAGAAATTGAAAGAAAATTGACTCGCAATAGAATCCGCTTTCGCTTTAATTTTCTCGAATTTATCTTTCTCCGTTCGTTTCTGTGCAGTTTTTCTCTCCTTCTGTTGTCGGCCGCTTGATTTTTTTTTTGTTTGGTCTCCCCCCTCTCTCTTTCTGCGTTTCTTTTATTTTCTACTGGTGCCGCCTTTATATATATCAATATCTCCCCTCTACGCACCTCTATATTCTTATATATAGAGGTGCGTAGAGGGGAGATATTGATATATATTAATTTAAATTAATCGATATATATTAATTTAAATCTGATTTAAATAAATCTTACTTTAAATTTAAGATTCTTTAGATAATATATTTTTTAAAAATTTTAGATTTTTATTATCTTTAAATTTATAATAAAATTTAAATAATATTAATGAAGTCTAAAATAAATAAAAATAAATAAAATTAGACTAAATTTTAAGTTAAGAAGTAATAAATTATGTCAAATTATGCAAATCATTATTTATCCATTTAACTCATTATAGAACATTTTAACTTGCTACCAATCTGACAATCAATATTGAGGGTAACGCTGAATCATATCTTTATACCTTTCACATAATTCATAGAATATCTCAAAATCATTTTGTCTAAATTGACCAATCTCACTCTTGAGTTGGGCTATTTTTACAAGTGGAAAGAACTTAGCAAGAAACTTTTCTGCCATGTTTTCCCAACTAGTGATGCTTCCTAGTTATAGAGATTGTAGCCAACCTCTTGCCTTGTTCTTCTATGAAAAAGGAAAAAATCTCAGTTTAATGGTTTCTTCCGTAACACCATTTATTTTTATAGTGTCATAAATCCTCAAAAACATCGCCAAATGAATATTGGGATCATTAAGTAGAAATCCACTGAATTGGGCTTATTGTACTAGGTTGATCAACGTTGGTTTGAGCTCAAAATTATTGGCATTAATGGTCTGGCATCATACACCTAAACAATTCACATTCATAATTGGCCTTACATAATCCTTCAAGGTGCTTGGCTGTGCATTCTATTCTCCCTTAACCATGACTAGTACTTTCTTATTTCTTCGTGATCTAAAGGTTCTTTCAATCTCCGAATCAAAAGGAATAAGGTTTTGAGTTTTAGCACGACGCATCTAACATCAAAAACACACCTGGAGAAAAATAAAAAAATATAAATATAAATAAAATAAAATATAATTCTAAATTAAAATCAAGATTACTTTGTATCGATATTGACAAAGATAAGAAAAAATTAAACCAGGGCAATGAGGCCAAAAACTTAATCGATTCAAAACTACAAGTGCATAGTATCGTAATTTTATAGTAAAGTGATAAGAAGAGTATCGTCCTTAGTGATCGATAACTTACTTTTGACAAATACCAAAATTATGCTAATCTCAATTTTATCTAGAGAAGTCACTAAAGTTGTTGTAATTAGAATTTAAAATAAAATCAATTTAAAGAAAATATGCAGAAGAAAAGAAAGATATTATTCCAAAATCAAATCAATGAGAAGAAAACTTCTAATAAATCGGTTTCACCTAATCCCTCACTATGTTTTACTCATCGAGCTAATTGAATCTAATTCCCTCGATTTGTTAGAAATCTCCAAAAAAACATCCAAAAACCTTTTTCGATAGTAAATTAGAAACATTCTTGTTCATCAATTGATCCAAGAGTATGCAATTTAATAAAGCAAAAAACCATTAAGACCAATGATTTTAATACTACACAAGTTCATACAAGTCTTTCGATCTCTATATTTACCTATGTCGAAATAATCCATATCTATCCTATAATTCTCTCTTTCAATAGTAAATCAAAATATTAAAATCATCTACTTAATGGCCAATTAATTAGAAGTGGTAAACTCAGAACAAATCAGACAAACATGTATAGAAATAATTCAAATTAACATAGATAATCTAGCATAGTTTGGAATTAAATTAGACCTTTTTCCTAGAATAAAGAAAATTAGTTCATGTGAAAAATTAAATTTAACATAAACGAATTCACCATAATTTTTTAGAAAGGTATTGAAAGAAAAATGGTTCACAAAATGAATATGCTTTTGTGTTTGTTTGTTGTGCTCCAATCTACAATAAAATATAAATAATAATAATGAAGTCTAAAATCAATAAAAATTAAATAAAATTAGACTAAATTTAAATTTAAAAAATAATAAATTATGCCAAATTATGCAAGTCATTATGTATACTTATAGAACTTTAGTATCATTTATGTTTCTAGAAAACCTCTAAACATAATTGCCAATACTGTTAATTGAATGGAAATGAAAACTACTACATAAACTATGTTCAACTCTCAACTTGAGAAAAGAAATTTAAAACTATAAATGAAAAAAAAGTAGAGAGAAACTAAGAAATCAACTAAAGAATGTATTGAGTGATCGAGGGATAATTTATAATGAAGGAGATGGCCCCTTTATATAGATGTAGAAAAGGGGAGAAAATGGATCTTGATTAAGAAATCATCGCCTATCATGGCACACATTTTTCCACCATCGTGGTTTGCATTGAATCTGGATGTGTTTCAATTATGATGCATTGAATCTAGATGAGTCGAATATAGATGCATTGAATTTGGATGCATCAAATTTGGACATATTTCTTCTATGTTTATTTATTTCACCCCTATACAAGCTTGGTTAGTACATATGTAAGGCTTACATATGTTATCGTTTTATTCTTCTAGGTTGTAATCGAGTTCTTCAATATATAATTCTTCAAGGGTTTTTAGTTGAATTAATTTGAAGCTATAAATACTTGAAAAATACAAATCATACTCGTGATTCTAAAAAGATAGAGTTGTTAAAATGATGATAGAATTATACAAATATAAATCTATTTTAACGTTAAAAATGCATAAAATAATGTTATATTTAGTGCTTTTCGAGCACTCGTCAACATTACCACATAGATACAATATCTATGATTGTTTACCTCATTAAATCGAGAGTTATATATGCTATGTTGTTGTGCTAGTATAATTTTAGTTTGAATTGTGTATGTTACAACATACTATCATTTAAAATCTAATTAGAACACTCTTATATTCCTTATCTACTTTCCAATCATGATATAATATATGTTATTGAATGTTATCTACTTACTCAATATTATATTATCACTACTTCTGTTAGGTATTCTATTTTAAGCTTTTATCTTTTTTGCTGCTTGTGGAAAGATTCCTTTAGAAGTCTATATCTCCTCACCCTAATTGTGTTTTGTGTTGTGGACTCTTTCAATTGGTATTAGAATAGGTACACCATTGGGCTTAACCATTCTGGTGTTAATACTATCCCCTATCTCTATGAGTTTAATTCTATTAAGTCTCTTGTAATGGATAATATGGAAGGTTTTGGTTAGTAGACAACCTTAATTTAGTGGTTTTTGCTACTTTTATTGTGGATTTTAGACATTTTCCTACTTGAGATCTACAAATAATGATGTTTGTTCCTTAATTGGGGATGGTTGGATATGCTCTATGCACATGTATAAGACTGGTGTTATTGAACATAAACCAATACCAGTCAATATCTAGAACAAAAATATAAGCTTCATCTCAATAATTTAAACTATCAAGGGTTTACATCTTTTTATCAGCTTAGTTACTAAAACAAATTGTCTTCATATTGCCAATTTTATGGCTGTCAAGGAAGCATAGGATTTCCTAAAAAAAAGATATGATAGGTGCATTCTTCAAATGAGTGTTTTATCTTCAGAAAAGACAATGGTTGCCACTCTTGAATGCTTTGCTCTTATGGCTTTTCACTCTTAGAATACCCTATCTAGTTCATATTATTGGACTGATACTGGTGATAATGAACAATTTTCTCAATAAGAATCATATGACTAGCTTGTGTATGATAATATCAAGTTGATAAAGGTTATGTTTAAGATCCACAATAATGTTGGTCAAAAAGATAAGGAGCACTTGGGTCTTTCTAATCAATTTCTCATCTCACCTTGGATGGTGATAAAGTTGTGAACTATTTGAAGTTAAATTTGGACAATCACATTAATTATCTTTAGATTCTCCTCTATGAGAATGGTAAATGTCTTGCTCGTATAAGTGAGCTTCAAAATTTGAATTTGGATAGAGAATCTGATGCTTTCAGGGATCAATAAACTGCTGAGTCATCTTCATGTAATTCATATGTCATCTACAAACTTAAGAAATACTTTTTCACATTGGAAGAGGAAATGCCTATTCTAAAGTCCCTATTGGAAGATTGTGATGTTAAACTGACTAAACTTCATGCTCGGGTTGAGACTGCTACTACTAAAGTCATTCTTATTGAATCCTATAAAAACATGAAATGGTTGAGACTCTCTATCTTCAATAGTATGACTTCGAGAGGAAAATAATTTATTAAATTTGGTAATAAGTAGACCTTTGGAAACACATGTTTTGACTAGTTATTAAAATTCAAAGATATTCATCCCTTTTCCTCTGCTCCAGCTACTGTTCAAAAACTTTCTCCTACTATTAAGATTTTGAATGATGATACCATTGTTGATACATTGATTACTTAGAGCTTGTATCTCTCCCCTACTCTTTCCAGCTCAGGTTATTTCTCCACCTCTAACTATCAAAAAGATTCTCCAAGTTATAACGGGGATATGTTGTGTCATTGTTGTCTCTTTTAGGAGAACATAAAACGTGCAAGTATACACGGTCACAAGTAATAAAATTTGATAAGTAGGTTATTGTTTCCACGGATATTTTTCACTATAGTTTGTTGAGTACTAAAATTATTTCACTCTGATTTTATTCAAAACAATCAAAAAGTTGGAACAAGTTTAAGAAAAGAGTTTTATAACAAAATAAAAGAAATCTAGGATTGCAATTTTTCACCAAATTAATCCACTCGAGTCATATTACTTTCTCTTGATTTATATTTTTATAGTACATATAATTTGTCAACCGAAAACTTCTAATTTTATCCATACATCTCTTCCGAGATTCATTATATTCCTATGAGAATTAAATTCACCAAGATTCATTACGTTCTAAGTTCTCAAATGGCCACACATACAATTAAGGTATAATCCAATCCTTCATATATACATGTTATTCTATCCATGAGCAATATACACAAAAAATGGCTCTTCCAAGTTTATTTAAGTGCCATAGATCATTAGATAAATTTTCCAATAATCAAAAGCATTAAGCACAAATAGAATAAACAAATCAAACATCTTATAAATCTTTCAAAAAATAATTAAATCCAAGCTTCATAAATTTAGATAAAACGTAACCCTAGAAAAATTAAATTACTTCATAAATTAAAATTAAAATTACAACAGTTAACAAAGAAAATTAAAACTTCTCTTCTCCTAAATATTTGACACATGCAAAACACAATAGAAGCCAAAAATGGCTTCTGCGTGTACCATTGTCCAAACCCCAAACTCTCCAAAAATTCTAAAACTCCAAACTCACTTTTTCTAGCAATAAATTTCCTATTTATAGCTAAAAAAATAAATCATAAAAAAATATTTTATTACAACCACGCGTGAATAGTGGGGGACAACGAAAATAATTTTAAAGATGCGTGAAGAATATTTCTCATGAAAAAAAATGGAGAGCGTGCACCGTTACTGATTTCTTTTTAATTCAAAACATATGCCACGTGTCAACGTATGATTGGATGCAACAAATAGTGGGACATGTGGCAGCCTTTAATTGGTGGGATGAATAGGAGCACGAGGAATTGTCGTGCGGGATAAGCGGTGCCGAGACAAATGGGGGACAACTCCTGGAAACGCGTGCGTGATTCTACATTTTTGCGTTCACCGAAACGTGCCACGTATTAGCACATGCTTGGCTGAAGTGAAAGGTGGGACACGTGGTAGACTCTAAATGGCTGGAGGGAACGATTGCATATGGTTCCACCGCATGGGATCAACGAACGCGAGACACGTGGGTCCCACCTTGCACGCCGGCCTACGCGGCAGGTGGGCCCCACACGGTGCATCGAGCGGCGTGATCCAGAAAACCTACGTCCATTCGCTTCGGGTTTGAAAGACACGTGCTCATCCTTACCGTTGCTTTTCTGATCTAATGGTTCACGTGGCGCGTGCACAATAGATGCGCGTGGACTTCTCCCCTACGTAGGAAAAATAAACTTTTCTTAATTGCATTTTAGCCTTCCAATTGAATTCAAATTAAATTTTAAACTTTGTTTAATTACAATTAAACCCGATTTTAATTCAAATCATATTTTAGACTTTTATTAATTGCAATTAAACCCGATTTTAATTCAAATCATATTTTAGACTTTTATTAATTGCAATTAAACACTCTTTCATTTTAAATTATATTTTTAGACATAAATTTGTAAATAAGTACGTTTTCGATTCAAATTCTTTAATTTTCTTAAAAATATATTCTTTAACAACTAAACAGTAAATATTAATTTATTCAACTAAAATTAATTAAAAATGCAAAGAAACTAGCAATTATAATTAATAAAATAGATGAAAATAACTATATAAAATACAGTTATCAGTCATGCATCGAAAAAATGGGTACGTGAGGTAGAAAGAGGATATATTTTTAAAGTATAATTAATAAAAATTCAATTTAATTTGGGATATTCTTATTTAAAACATAATTTAACAAAATTATTTAAATCACAAAACATAAATACATACATTAGAAATAGAATTCATTTTTTTGCATCATGTCTAAGCATTTACTCCAAACAAAGGATACAAAATGAAATATAAATTTATAACATGAAGTTCTCTTCTTTTTCCTCATCTCTAAGTTATGCACCATTTTGTTCAATCCTATAATGGAGGTAAGGGAAAAATGTAGTAAGCTATACATAGCTCAGTAGAAGTCTACTCTACTATATGTTTCCAATAAATAATTATTCATGATGCATGTTGTTTATTAATAAAATTTCATGAATGGTATTCATTATCAATATATAGAATGGGGAGATTTTTATCACAAACTCTTGGGTAAACCTATACCTCCTTGCTATAAGGGAAACTTAGCGAAAGTACAATACACGTATCTTAATGCATGCTCATCCATATAAAATATACTATAATTTAAAGCCAATGCATGAAATGCAATCCCATATGTATTGGTCATCCAAATACACAAGCACATGTGTGATCCAACTCAACTTTGCATATGGGTCAACCTCCAACCCTGAGGCCCATATGTAGTCAACAAATCCACAGTAGATGACAAACACAATGAGAGGGGTTAACTCCGAGGTAGGGGTTCTCAACAAATCCACAGTCACATATATCAACCATAATAATTTGATCACATATAGATACCATAGACAGATAAATCTACAAAGATACATATGATGTAATGGATACCAGTAGTCTATCAAAAATAGTCTATTTTAACCAGTAGCCCATAAGTACCATTCTCTACAAGACAATGTACATGTGTATTCCCCATATATAAAACATTCTCATAATGCATGTATAAAATTTTTGGATGCCATATAACATTTTCAATTCTTGTTTTATGTCAACCTTTTATACTCATTTATTTATACAAACTTTTTCAATGTATGCAAAGTAAAACATTTATGGAAAGTATGTATTTTTAAACAAGATTTTAAACATGATTTATAAAATCATGCCATTCAATTTTCCACTTTTATTTCATAACATATGATGCATTAAATTTCATTAAACAAACCAATGTATGTATTTAAAAGATTAGAGTGAGAACCCCTACCTTGAATCCTTATCTTGAATACTTATATATTCATCCTTAAAACACCCTCCAAATTGTGCCAAAAGATCCAAAAAAACTTAGGAAGAAGATGTACTAGAGTGTGGTAGAAAGTAATTAAGGAAGGAAAATATATTAAAAAGTTGGTAGTTTGGCCTCCATTTTATAGTCAATGAAGGGAGCTCGCCAGGTAGATTTCCAGTAGTGCTGGTGAGGTGGCAATGAGGAGGTGAAGGTTGTACCCAATTTTTCCCGTTTGATTTAATTTTTCATATAAAACTTTCTCATTACATCCCTACATTCTAAAACATTTTTTATAACTTCTTTATGGGTACTATAATTATTTATACTAAAATTACATGATTTTACATGCTTTACTCCCTTAAAAAAACTTTATCCTTGAAATTTATAATTCTTCGAACAAGTAGGGATACTTCAAATGAAATTTTGACTCTAACTCCTATCCATGATTTCTTTATTGAAATTTTACTAACGATACTACTCTTATCCTTAAGTTCCTGATTTGAAAATTGATTATCACCACTGATTCTTCTTCATATGATCTGTCTTCTTGTAATAGTAGTTCTATCCAATACATAGTAGCATTCTAATTCTGTTGATATTTTTGTAATACCAACATGTGAAAAACATAGGGAACTTATGGAAATGTTAAGGGAACTCTAGTTGATATACTACGTCACCAACTCTCTTGATAATTCTTTTATTCTGAAGTGAGTCACTCCCTTTTGATGTTGGACCTTGAGGAAAAACATAGTCATCTACTACAAAGTTTAGTGGTCATAATCCATGATCAACATAACTCTTATATCAACTTTGAGCTATTCAAAGTTTGTCTTGTATGAACCGGATCTTTTTTGTTGTTTCTTTAATAAGATTAGTTCTCATTGTACTAGAATCTTCACATTATACCCAACTAAATAGAGATCTATATGGTTATCCATACAAAGCTTTATAAGGAGCCATTCCAATGCCGATATGATAACTATCATAGGTGAACTCAACCAATGGTAGTTGGTTGCTTTAGTTTCCCTTGAAATCTATATTATTGGATCGTAACATGTTTTCTAACATCTAAATAACCCTTTTGAATTGTCCATCCATTTTAGGATGATAAGCCGTGCTATGCAGTAACTTAATTTATATCCAAAGCCTCTTGTACACATCTCTATAACCGTTCAATAATCTTTAGATCTCAATTTTTTCATGATTGACTTTGGAAGGCCATGCAATTATACTATCTGCTAGATGTACAACTTACTTAAAGTGTTCAAAGAGTATCAAGTTTTGACTAGAATGAAATGAGTAGCCTTCATAAGATGATTGATGATTATCCATATGGAATCATAACCTTGAGAAGTTTGTGGTAATCCTTGTACAAAATTCATGGTTATTATGTCATCCCATTTCCATCCTAGTATAAGGAGTGGTTGAAGTAGCCCCACAGGTTTCTTATGTTCTACCTTCCCTTGTTAACATATCATGCAGTTTTCCACAAATTAAGTGACATCATTCTTCATTCCAATCCATCAATAGGTTGTTTTTAAATCATAATACATTTTTGTGCTCCCAAGATGTATCGTAAATTTGACCTGTGTGCTTCTCAAATAATCATCGACATATACCACAATCTTTCCATGGAAAGGAAATGTTCCTTTATTGTATGTCCATCCTTCCACCATCTCTACTTCATTCATTCTACATCTTACTTCACAAATTCAGGATCATTTTATTGGGCTGCTTTGATGTTCACCAATAAGGTAGGACTAGTTATGAGGTTGTATAGAAATACTTGTATTCTGTAGTAAAAAATATTGACCTAGTTACCTTCCATAGTTTGGGTGTTTTGCTAGGGATCTAATATCATTTGTGCAACAAATCTTGACTTACATTTTAAATCATCCACCATAGTATTATCCTTGCCAAGATGATATTGTATAGTGAATTCATAGTCTTGAAGATACTCTACCCATCTTCTTTGTCTCAAGTTGAGACCTTATTGAGTAAAAAGATATTTCGAGTCTTGTGGTCTTAGAAGATTTGGAATTTAGCATCATAAAGGTAGCATCCCCACATCTTCAAAGCAAAGATCACTACTACTAGATCTAAGTCATAAGTTGGGTAGTTTCTCTCTTGAACCTTGAGTTGTTATGATTATTGGGAAACTATTCGATTATTTTGCATTAAGAGATACCTAATGTCTTGTAATGAAGCATCTGTAAAAATCTTGTAAGGTTCTATACTGTCTGGCAAAGTAAGGATTGGTGCTGTTATAAGTCATATTTTAAATTCTTGGAATGGCCTTTCACAAGCTTCATCCCACAAGAATATGAATCCCTTTCGAGTAAGTCTTGATAGTGGTGTAAAATATTTGAGAAGTCTTGCATAAAACGTTGATAGTATCTAGACATTCCAAGGAAACTGGATACTTTAGTCACATTCCTTGGTTGTTTCCAATTTAATATGACATTTATCTTTGAAGAATCCATGGTAATTCTTCTTCTTGATATAACATGTCCAAGGAATTTAACTTCAGTAAGCCAAAAGTCACACTTTTCATACTTTGCATAAAATTGATGTTCTTTTAGAGTTTGTAAGGTAATTCTGAGATGTTGTTAATGCTCTTCATGGGTCCTTGAATAAATCAATATATATTCAATAAACATAACGATAAATGGATCTAGGTAATGGCAAAATACCAAGTTCATTATATCCATAAAAGTAGTAGGAGCATTTGTCAATCCAAATGGTATTACAAAAAATTCAAAATGCCCATATCGTATACAAAAAATAGTTTTAGATATATCTGATTCTGGACCCTCAGTTGTTGATGTCCTGATTTGAGGACAATTTTTGAGAAGAAACTTACTCCTCTGAGGTTCTCATATAATTCATCAATCCAAGATAATAGGTACTTGTTCTTTATGGTTACCTTGTTCAATTGACAATAATCAATGCTAAGTCTAAAACTTCCATCCTTCTTGACAAAAAGAGAAGGTGCTCCTTAGGGTGATGAACTCGGTTGGATGAATCATTTGCCAACAACTTATCTAACTGATCCTTTAGTTCTTGTTTTTTGTTAGATGATGTACGATAAAGAGTGATGGATATTGGTGTAGAAATTTCTTAAGCTGGAGAGAATCCAGGTAATTATTCTAAAAACACATCCCAATATTCATTTACCACTAGAATCCATGCTAAGCCTTTTCTATTGTCTATATTTACTTCTAGAGAATTTAGAAGAGCCATGTTTTCAAAGTTCTTCCTTCCACCTAGGCAGCATTTAAGGAAAACGTTGGAAGGGTTTACTAATTTTTTGTAATAAAATTGGACTTTTATGCCTTTAAGAGTTTGTACGATAGCTTTCTTTTTAAAGCAGTTTATAATGACTTGATACTTGATTAGCTAATATATTCCTAAAATAACATTGAAATAACTCATATGGAGTATAATGAGATCAGCTAGGAGATACTTGAAAACGCTCAGATAGGAGCATTCAAAGTAAAAGGAGTTTTAATGGCTTTATATTAATGTTTTAAGATTTGAGTACAAGGCAATGAAATGAATGAATGAGTTGCACTCGTATCAAAAATATTCAAACCAAAAAGTAATATAGCATAATTGTACCTTCCACAACATCATTGATTTTGAATTCTCCTTGTTTGCCAGCTATCGCAAAGGCTTGACCTTACATTCTTTGTTTTTGAGTGGCAACTCATTTACCTATATCCTTTTCCCAAGTAGATGGTTGACATTGAAAATATGGTGTTGTATAAGAAGGTAGTTGGAAAGATTTCCTAGGAGGCTCGTAAGATCTTGAGGACTATTTTTAGAATGATTTTCTTGGTTGTTGAAAATTTTGTTAAGGTTGTCGACCAATTTGTTGAGTTGACCCTTGAGATTCCTCCTAGTATTTGAAGCTCTAAATGTAAAACTTGACTACAATCCTCCTTTATAGTATCTAGTGGTGAGTTGGGGACAATTGCACTTGAGGTGTCCTGATTAATTATAGTTTTGATAGGTATAAGGGAGATACCGAAGACTTCTACATGAGTTACTGTATGACGATCCTTTGTGTTGTCTCCTTTGCTAAAATTTCTTCTTCTCTTTTCCTTTTTCCTTGGTCTTTTGAGATGATGTGCTACCTTTAACCGTTCTATATTTACTTGCTCAACTTTGTAAGCTATGGTGACTATTATAGGGTAGGATTGTACGCGTTGATACATTAATTACATACGTATGTCATCTTCTAGACCCATCAAAACATTTGTACCTTGTACGAATCTCCTACTGCCATATGTTTTACAAATTGTTGATTAAAATGATTCTTATATTGTGGGATGATCATGTCTTCTTGCTTAAGATTCATAAATTCGACCACCTTGTTTGCTTTTGTAGTTTGATTGAAGAATCTTTAATAAAACAACTCCTCAAATTTTTCCCATGCGACTGTCTCTAAATATCTTCCTTTGCTAATAAAGTCTCACCAGTACTTAGCTTTTCCAATTAGTTTATATGCAGTTAAACTAGCTTTAAAATGCATAAGAATATCTAAATATCTATCTTCTTCTTAATTTCCCAAACCCATCCTTTATTGATGTCAGGGTTGGGAGTAGAATTATAGAGTAATGGCCTTGTTTTCTTGAATTCTTTGAGGTAATAAGCTCTATCTCTTTCCTTAGGTTCTCCACCCCGAGTAAAAAATCTTTGCATTTCATGCAATAAACTACAATTTTCATCTACGTTCTATATGAGTTGCTCTCTAGCTTCCCTTGTGGGTTGGTTTATAGTTATCTTTCTTTTTTGAGGCATGTCGAGACAAAAATTAGTTCAAAATTAATTTTTTTTAAATATTATGAATGAATATTATTCTTGAGAGATCAAAACCATGCTATGATAAGTCATGCACAGAAAAAATGGGTATGCGAGATAGAATGGGGTAAATTTCTAAAGTATGTATAAAAGAAATTCAAGAAATTTATTTGACAAAGTTCAACTTCATTTGGGATATTCCTATTTAAAACATAATTTTACAAAATTATTTAAATTAAAAATCATAAATATATACATTAGAAATAGAATTCATTTTTTCACATCACGTATTTAGTCTAAATAAAGGTTACAAACTGAATATAAATTTATAACCTAACGTTCTCTTCTTTTTCCTCGTCCCTTGGTTGTTTACCACTTTGTTAAATCCTATTCTAGATGTAATGAGAAAATGAGGTGAGCTATGTGTAGTTTAGTAGGAGTCTACTCTAATTTATGTTTCCAATCAATAATCATTCATGATGCATATTTTTTATAAATAAATTTTCATGATCGGTAATCATTATCAATATACGGAGTTGGTAGATTTTTATCACAAACTCTTGGGTATACCTGTACCTCCTCTCTTTAGGGGAAACCAAGGAAAAGTAAAATAAATTTATCACAATGCATGCTTATCCAATATAAAATATGCTATAGTATAAGACCAATGCATGAAATGCAACGCTATATGTATTGGTCATCCAAATACTTGATCACATGCACTATCCAATTCTAAGACACATATGGGTCCATCCCCAACCCCATATAGGATCATAATACATTATGCACATGTATTTATCAAATCACATCATATAGGCCTTCGTCTATAATTAGGTTGACTCCAAACAAAATAGGGGGTCTAACTTTGAGGCCTATGTGTAGTCAATGAATCTATAATAGACCACAAACACAAAAAGGGTTCTAACTCCTAGGCCATGTATGACCATAATAATACATTATCACATATATCAACTATAATAATTCAATCATATATGGACATCATAGATGGATAAATCTTTGAAGATACATGTGATGTGATGTAAATCTATAGTCTGTCGAAAATAGTTTGCTGCAACTAGGGCCTATGGGTACCATTCTTTATAAGACAACATATAGTTGTACTCCCCATATATAAAACATTATCATGTTCGTTTAAAATTATTTGCTAGATTTATCCATTGATCTACTTATATCTCACAACTGGTGCTTGACCTGGTGTTGGTGCCTGGTGCTTGGTGCTGGTGTTGGGTGCTTGGTACTGGTGTCGGGTGCTTGGTGCTAATGCTGATGCTTGGTGCTTGGTGTTGGTGCTGGTGCTAGTGTTAGTGCTAGTGTTGGTGCCTGGTACTAGCACCAGTTGTTGGTGTTTAAAATGTTTTTTTTTAATTTTTTAGACATTGTTTTTTGTCAAGGTGTGCTAGTGATATTTCTAATGGTCACTTGAATCCTACTATCACTTTTACTTTTACTTTTTTTTTGCAAATTTCCTCTCAAACAGGTATACAATATTTAGTCTTTTTTTTGAAATCATTATCTCATTCCTATTAATGTTTGTTATTTCTGGTGTGGCTTAATCTAATTGGTTTCATGTATGGCAGTGCAACAATAATGGTTATATATATATATATATATATATATATTTTCTTTTATAAAATATCTCAGAACACTTGGCCTAGTTTTAATTATTTCCATAAATTGTCTAAGTTAATCATTGAATACCAATTACTAATGTCACCTTTAATTTTCTTTGTTTAGATTACTAATACATGTTCAAATATTAAACTTCTAGATCATGGCTTCTTTGGAAGAAAAGTGTTACAAGGATTTCAGAATTGAGAACTTTCATTCTGTTAAGGCTGTCATCTGTATCTACCGAAAGTTGTTGATTTCCTATAAAGAGTAAATGTGAGTAATTTAGTTTATGACAAATTATATTGTTGCCTAGGATATTTTAGTATGTAAGTACACGGAGCATATTTTAGTTTGTAAGTACACGGGGCATATTTTAGTATGATTATTGATAATGTAATGGAAAAGAACTTTGCACGTTGGTGACTTGGTGCTTTATATGATTTTGAAATATGTTAAAGAGTTGAGCTATATATCCAATATGACCATGCTATATATAGAATCGTTCCTATGGAACTTATCCTCATTTAGAATTAGAAAGTATTCATAATTAAGGCTTAAGAATTGGCTCTACCATTGAATTAAACTTTTAATTCATGTATCCTATATTATAGAAGCACACCAATTGAACCTCCTCATTTGTAATGAAGTAGTTCCTACTAGACCTCCTATGTCTAACCATTGTTGGAACCTCTATTGCTTGAATATCGATCAATGAATTATTATTACTATTTTTATCTAAAGGAGACCGATCAATGACTTATTTGGTTGCTGACTTGCTATAAATAATGAGACTTGCACTGTTGTGGTATGTTTATGTTCACTAATGATAACTTTGTTTTTGGGGGGTTATATAGGATATATAGTTTCTTCGCTAGCTTCTTGCTAGGATAGGGTATTACCATTGGTACTGGGTTGGCTTCCTACCCCATTGACATAGTATGTAGACAGATGATGATGACATCTGGGAAAGTTGCTGAATATAATAGGTCTATAGATGCATTCAAGAAAATCATCAAGAAGGAGGGAGCATTATCACTTTTCAAGGGTGCTAGTGCAAACATTCTGAGGGCTATTGCTGGGGCTGGTGTACTTGTTAGCTATGACAAGCTGTAGCTTGTTCTCTTTGGCAAAGAAATATGTTTCAGATGGTGGGGGCTAATGAGTAACAAGTGGGTTGATGATAAAATAGTTCGACATTGTAATAGTAAGGCTGTTATTCATAGTCATTGTAAATATTAGAATTAGTTAGTTAAGTTTTATTATGTTTTAGTGTATAAACTTTTAAATATAATTACATTTTTAATTTTAATATAATATGATTTTTAATATTATAATTTATATTAATTTTTAATATTATAATTAATAATTATATTTTTATTTAAATTTATGGTTATAGGTTATGTCTATAGATCATATGGTACGTCTATGGTCTCGGTTTTTTATATAATCGAGATCATAACATATGTATATGATCTCTCTCAGTTAGGTCTCGGTTTTTATAGTTGTGACCATAGATCTATGATCATGGTTAAAAACCGAGACTATATGTATGTATTATAATAGTGAATATTTTAATTAATTTTTTATTTTGTGTTTTTCTTAAAATAAATAATCATCCAATCTAGTATTGATTTTTCAATGCAATTCACGTCTATAGAGATACATGTAGGAATACGATGATGTGGAGCTTTCTGCCGTTGGAATGGATATGGCCTTTCGAATCTCCTGTGTTGGTAAGGTCTACTGTTGGCTATTTAAAAGGTAATACACATCTAAGAAAAAGAATAATCTAAACAAGAAATTTCTTATGCACTGCAACAAAAAAAATGTTTTCGGTAAAAAAACTTTGTTTTTCGACAAAAATATTTGCCTTTGTAAGCGCTATTTGGCGACAAAAATTTTAGCAAAAGATTTTAATAAATAGTACACTGACTTTTTATCACATATAATAATTCCTCCATAAATTTAATGTTTGATGTACAAAGTTTTGTAGGAAATCATGGGAGCATACTTTTCCTTCAAAAATTTGTGAAAAACATTTTCCAAAAAATAATTTTAGTTGTAGCATATTTTATTTTTAGAGAACAAATTATAGGTGAAAATTTATGAGTAATTTTACCGACAAAATTTGTCAAGGATTAAACTTATTCAAGTTTTTGACATTTTTAATTGCCCGACAATACTACAAACTACTTAATTTGAGTGGCTTATTTTATGTGGGTTTTATTAAAAACTCGTGCAAAATTGTGTATGCATTGGACGATGAAACCCACACAAATTTGAAAATTAAAAAATAAAAATATTTTTTTGCTAATGAAATTTAGTAACAAAATTTAAATACCACAATTTTATAATATTATTTTTAAATTAATGTTTTGTATAAAACCCACTCATTTTATCTCTTCTTTGTCTGTATGTCCTCTTATTCTCTCTCTATCCTATTTTTCTATCTCATCTCATTATATTTGTGTACATTTAATATATTTATATAAGAATTAGTATATTTAAAGTTATTTGAATTTACAAATTACGAGATAGAAAAGTTATTTGTATTTTGGAACAAAAAGAAAAAAAAGTGTACTTTTTAAATTTTTAATGTTATTTATAGAAGTTATAAATAAAGGATTTTTTTAATAAAAATTTAATTTTATTCTTAAAAAAAATATAATTTTAAACAAATTAAAATACATTGACACTATATAAAAATTACACAACTAAACATACGTAACTTAAAAGAAATGCAACTTAAGTATTCATATTGAAGAAGCTATAGGTCAACTATGACCCTAAACCCAAAAGAAAGCAAAGAGGAAAAAATTAATAAAGGCCTAAAAATAAAAATTCCCTTTCATTTTTCTCGCCAATCACTAAGCTTCTTTGAACTAGTGCCTACAAGCGGCTAATTTTGTTGTGCTTCCTTCCCTCCCGACCATGGTACCCACCATAGTAGCCACTGTTGGCATCAACACCATTAGTTGCCTCAAATATGACAGGTTTCTTTTCTTTGTCCTTCTTGTTATCTCTCTTATCCCAGCTTATTTTTTGTAGTTGTTCGGTCGTCTACTCAACCAAACTATTGCCCATACATAACTAACATCCAATTTTTGACACAAATAGTTCTATTTTTGATAAATTGATCAATTATTTCTAACTAGAAACAACTCATATCAAAACTCGTAGTTTTATATCAAACTACATAATAAAAAGACTAAAAAACTACCTTTTTAACTTCAATAAAATGATTATACACATTTTAAGATATCGATTCTTTTTAAATGAGCTAAAATTATTTATTTTGTATTAACTAGAGAAATATAGGTTTCTTAGATTTTTTTGAGATTTTAGGAAATTTTTATAGATTTTTTATGATTTTTATTTAACAGGTAAATGTACTTAGAAATAACCATGGATGTACTTATTCAAAATGGATGTACTTAATAGACTCATGGATGCATATTGCACAAAGAATAACAAAATGGTATCGTTTTTCAAACCTAGGATAGCACCCCACCAACCCCAAATGATGCATCATTTTTTATATCCCCTTTTCCCTTTTACAACATGTTATATTGACGTAATATACTCCCCTCAATAGCTAGAGTATATTGTTGAACTCTTAATATCATTATGTGACATGCATCTTTTATATATCCGATCAACTTAAATTTGGTATCCTTTTACACATGATTTAAATTTCGCATTTGTGAATTTCTCTAGGATGATATAACCAAAGAATAAAAGATTATGATATGCTTTTATTAATTTATAATACATGATAGTGGTGAAAAATCATCATGCAATCTTTCTTTTATCGAAATCTTCATCATAATATTTATATTTTTTTTTTGTCTTTACTAATCTTTAGTTTTTAGATTTAAATTTTAGTTTATAAACCAAAACCTCCTTTTTAATAAATAGGAGTTAGTTTTTAAAATCTTCTTCAGAAAGACCCTTACTTGTTATATACTAATTTACAACATCTAAACAATTGAAAATAAGTTTAAAACTAACTATTCTTCTAAACCCAACAATTTTTGGCATCGTATCGCCAATAATTATCGTTACATTAGCACTTGTTTACTTTTATTTATTTTAAGCATTTATATTTTAAATAATAAAAAGGAATAAAAATAAAAATAAAATAAAATAATTGAAAAATTATAAAACAATTATTAAAAAAATTTCTTTATTTTGATTTTGATTTTGGCTTATTTATATTTATGTTTTATTTTTATTTTTACTTAACTTATTTCTAATATATATTTGCTTTTCAAAGTCATAATGAATGAACCAACGTTACAATCTAAGATCAAATTCACTATTTCTTAAGCAATCAATTCATATAGCTCTACCAAGTTCAAGCTACTCATCTGACAATTTAAATCATTCTATCCACGTAGAAATGATTGTGAATAATCTCAATCAAACTCTTAGGGAGATGGAAACACCGACTTTAGATCAACAACCATTATGCATTCAATATGATAACAACGTTAATGCTCTTAAATTGAAATCTAGCATGATTCATCTCTTGCCTATTTTTTGATGTATAATTGGTAGGATCCAAACAAGCATCTAAAAGAATTTCATGTGGTCTATCCTAGCATGAAACCAAATGACACTACTAAAGAACAAGTAAAACTTAAAGCATTCAAATTCTCTTTAGCATATAGCATTAAAGAGTGGCTTTACAACTTACTATTTGGGACTATAAATAGTTGGAATAAGATGAAGTAGCTCTTCTTGGAGAAATATTTTTCAACTTCTAAGGCCACTCTAATTAGAAAAGAAATTTGTGGTGAATAATAGTACAATGGGGAGAATTTATATGAGTATTGGGAAAAATTCAAGAAAGTATGTGCAAGTTTCCCTCATTATCAAATAAGTGGGCAGCTCTTAATTCAATTCTTCTATGAAGGATTGATAACTATAGCTAGAAGTATGATAAATACAGCAAGTGGTGGAGCTTTGGTTAACAAAACTCTTGAAACTACAAAAAATTTGATTGCAACTATGGCTGCAAATGCTCAATAGTTTGGCACCTAATGTAACCCACCTTCAAAGGTCAATGAAGTAGGAGTTCCTAATAATATTGAATAACAACTGAGCACCCTCACTTCAACTATGCAATAATTAGCAATCAGACAAGTTTAAGCTTGTAGAATTTCCACTAATCTTGGACACCAAACAAAAATGTGTCCTACTATTCAATATCCTAATGTTGAACAAGAAAATGTTATGGGAGGATACCAAGGACAAAAAGGCAAAAAATATGGTCCATAGTCTAACACACAAAATCTTGGTTGGAGAGAGCATCCTAACTATAACTATTCTGGAGGCAATCAAACAGGTTCCCTTGTTAATCCACCAGGTTTTCCTTTTCCAAGAGGCCAATAACTTTATCAAGTGAAACCACAAAATCCTCCTCCTTCTTAAGGTAAATCTTTATAGGATTTGATAAATATTATAGTATCCAACACTACTCCTTTCTAACAAGATATTATCAAGTTTCAATAAGAATCACTTAGATTTCAACAAAACATAAAATCTACTCTTGAGAACCTTAAAAATGGATTCAATTAGTTAGCTACTATCGTTGGTAAACTAGAAGCACAAGGATCTAATAAGCTCCCTCCTTAACAAATGTTTAGTCCTAATGAAAATGAAAATGGTATATCATTAAGAAGTAATAAACATCTTAAAGAAGCTTGATGAGTGTTTAAAAAGCACTAAAATTACCACGATTTAATGTTTTTTAATTGATTAAATAGCTCTATATTTATATGATTTTATCTTATTTTTATATAAATTTTTCTTTTTGGAATCATAGGTATTTTTATTGTTTTTCAGGTATTTTCATTTAAAAATAATTTAACGACTCGAAGAAAAATACTAGAGATAATACATCACAAATATGTTGAGAAAAAATGAAAAAGTTAAAAAATTAAATGAAAAACAATCAGACAAAATGGATCAAAAATCCCCAATCCATTGGCACCCGTGCTTTCCATGCTAAGGCTGGCATGCCAGTGCCCATCCCACCAAAAATCTTGCACATCTATGCCAAATGAACACAATCAAGTTCCCGACAATGGTGCCGAAAACTTGATGAGACAAGACTAGCATCGGGTTACCAATACCAATCTTGCGGATATTTTGATTTTATATTTGAAAACCTCTCACAAGTCCACAAATCATTTCATAGAAAAAGAAAAGTATACTCTTAAGGGTTGACCTAAGAATATAATATATGTGGTTTTTAATTTATTATTTAAACTTTTAAAAGGAAATTAAATCCTAAACATCTTATTACGATATTTTGAGTTTTATATTTTCTAATCTAATAACAAAAAAATAAACATAGATACGATTTAATAAACAATTATGCAAATTTTCATCATTCATAACAGTGGTGTATTTATAGATATAATAATTAAGTTAATTATGCTTACTCATATCATTTAGGTTATATGAATATCACCTTTGGAGGGATTAGATATTCTTTATTAATTAAAAAAGTCAATTAACACCTATGGATGGGGTCAGTAATTAATTTGGTTAATTAAATTAATTCCTTTTTTTCTAAGAGATTGAAAATGAACCATTTTAATACCACCTTTGGTAGGGTTAAATATTTTAAACTTTATTCAAGGTGTCTAAATTAAATCTAATAATTTAATTATCTGAGTACTAACTTTCAAGTTTTAACGCCATTATTGAAATATTTTGTCAATATATTTTCGAATAAAAGTTCTTATATACCATTTTGAAATAGAGCTTCACTCTAACAACCAAACGATTATGCTAACAAATAAAATAACACTACTCTAATCAGATTGGAGAATTAAACCTTAAAATCTAATTTTTGGATTTAAGTTTGTAATGAAAAATAATATATTTCTCTCTAACATCCTTAACTTAAAATATTGAATAAAAACAAAATGAATTTCTTTTATAGAGATGTTTTACCTATTTAATATTCTGCAAGCATAACAACGCTATAATTATATCATATTTACCAATAACTAGTCATGTTAAATTTAATCACACATAAATTAAACATAAACATAAAGAATAACTATGGAGAATTCATTTTAAAATTATACCTCAAAAGAATCCTTACAGAACTTTGATGCTAATTTTGTTGCTAGAAAAGCTCCAAACGGATTTGCATTTCCATTTATTGAATCAAAAACTATAAATATATAAAAGCATAACTAGTTCTTCTCAAAAGAGAGAAGAACTTAAAAACTAAAAAAACTAAGAAAAGAAAGATTTCTAGAGAGAGAAATAGAGAGAAATTTGTGATTTTTTGAGATTTAAGGGATGATTTTTACAATGGGGGAGAGATTCCTTTTATAGATGAGGAAAAGGCCAAAAAAAGTCAAAAAAATATCTTTGAAATTGATTTTGGAAGCATTTGGACAGGCTAGCATGCATGTAGGGATGAGATTTATGCCAAACGGGCGTTGGCGTGCATGGGAGTCGGTGTGGCATGTGCTGGCATGCACGAAAATCGGCACGAGCGTGTGTTGTATGTGTGCTAGCTTTACATAGGTGTGTGATAGCTTTGCGTAGGCGTGTGCTTGTTGTGTGTAGGCATAGGCTCAACATTTTTTCCATTTTTTTTACTTTTCTTCATTTTTTTTACTTTTCTTCATTTTTTTTCAACATATTTGTGATGTATTGCCTCTAGTATTTTTCTTCGAGTCTTTTAGTTATTTTTGAACGAAAATACTTGAAAAAAAATAAAAATAACAGTGATTCTAAAAAGACTAATTTATAGAAAAATAATACAAATATAAATCTATTTAATCTATTTAAGTACATAAAATCATGATAATTTTATTGCTTTTTAAGGATTCATCACAACCTCTAACCAATTTCTTGCTAGTCCCTTAGCAAAAGAAGTGGTAAAAACTAAAATAAAAACAATAAATTAAACTAACTTAAAGCACTTCTGTGGATTGACACAGTTGCATTTAGCATATGCAACCAGCCGTTAAACCCCTAGGTGTCCTTAGTGGACGAGTTTAAGTTTCATGAGAGTTTTCAATAATGATACCCACAAACATTAACAAAAAAATGAAAACAAAATAAAACAAATAAAATAAGAAGTTAACTAAAATTTAAAATAAAGTAAAATGACTAAAATAAAATAAAGAAATGAAATAATATATATATATATATATATATATATATATATATATATCATGCTATAATCTCTTTTAAATTTCATAATTAAAATCTCAAGAATATATTATTTCAACTTCCTAAACATTCATGATTTATAATAATAATTAGTTGAAAATCATTTTCATATTTCATATAAAAATGTATTAATTTAAATTCACCCAAACTTGGTGTCAAGAATCCGAATTCACTTTGACTTTATTCCTCACAAGTCAATACTCTCAAAAACATTGAATCATATGGGTTCAAATACCCATACTAATTTATATGCGAAAGAGTTAATGTATAGAAATGAACTAATATGTTTGCATATGTATAAAGAAGAAAGACTCAAAGTGTTACTTTAACGTTGATCTCATGAAAGGTTATACATTACTTTCATGCAGGAATCAAAGTCATCAAATAAAAATATCAAGTAATATACCTTTTAGAAAATATAGGAAAATGCAATGACTTCTTAAGGAATTACTTCCTATATTTTTTTGTATTAAACCATTTCTCACAACTGTTTAGGCTTCTGGGTCATAGTATATAGATTATACTATTCATTTTCCTCTCTTTCTTTTTCTTATATTTGTTTTATGAGAGAATCCATTTTTTTAGAGAGTAGACTCATGTACATATTGTACAAATTTTTATATGGTAAGGTGAGGTTAATATTTGATTTTTCTATTTGTATTTGCATAAGTAACCTTAGATATATCTTTTTTTAAATAGAAGTCATGCATGAATGAAGAAAGACATATACTATCAATTTTTACTTAAATAATTTAATCTAAGCAAATGAAAAATAAATATATAACACTTCATTAAGATGTAAAAATCCAAATATTCAATACTAAGTCCTATAGAGATCATCTAATAATGCTAAAAAAAATAAGAAAAGTGTTTAGAGTAGAAAAAATAATATTTATCACTCAGGATAAAGAGTAATGGCTTAAAATATTTCTCACAAAAGTAGTCTCCACTATTTGATTCTTAAACAATGATTTTGGGTTTAATAAAATTTTCACACCTTATCAAGAAATACTAGTTATGACAAAAACTAACTAATTACCATATACTCTATGATATGTTTTCAAAAATTAATCTAATAGTGCAAAAGACTTAACTATTTACTTAAATTTGATTTAAATAAATGATAAATTTTTGAGAGAAATGTTTTTAAAAATAATCTTAAAATTCTAAAAATTACTAAACCACACAAAGAAAAAAAAATCAAACACAACAAAAATGAAAATATGAAAATAAATATTTTTGAAATTAAGCATGGTAACTTTTTAACACCTCGACCTAAAACTTACATTTTCCTCAATGTAACAATTGTAAGTAGATAAAGAGAAAATAGGAGAAAAATTACCTATTTCTTAAGAATGTGCAAGTAGTGATGGAGAAATGTAAGTCCATCCATCATGGTCATCATTAAAATTCATAGAGATAGTTGTTGTGAACTTCTAATATCTCAACAAGTATTTGTAGTTTTAACAATTATAAAATTATTCGCATGCAATTAAACTAAAATAAATTAAATAAATAAAACAAATAAAAGAAAATTACCTAAAATGATGGGTTGCCTCCCATCCAACGCATAGTTTATTGTCTTTGCAAGATGTAACTTGGGGGATTTCATTTTAAGTAAAATCGATGTCCCCACATCATTGAGTCAATCAAACCTACAGGTATGACAATGTTGTCTACCTATAATTTTTAAGTCATGCCCTATAAATTTTATTTACTTAAAACTAGGGACATGGTTGTGAGGTTTAGATAACCCACTTCTAGGTACAAGTTAAATAACTAAGGCATCAAAACATATTTGTACCTAGATCTAACAAAAAAACTACCTTCTTTTATCACATATTGTAATTAAACACTTTGAAATTTTGGAGATAACTTTAGAATTTTATTTTTTAAAAAACTAATCTAACACTAAGTATTAAAATTAATACTAAACAAAAATAAAAATTAAGTAAAAGAAAATTAAACAAATAAAATAAAAAATAATAGTAAAGTAAAATAAAAATAAAGTTAGTAAAATAAAGAAAAGAATAAAAAATAATTATACAGATTTTACAATATATATATAATACAAACAACTTTTATACAAAATTTGATACATATAATTATACACATAGATAAGATTCAATAAATAATTATGTAAATTTTTATCATTCATAATAGTGGAGTATTTGTGGATATAATAATTAATTTAATTATGCTTGCTTATATTATTTAGGTTATTATTGATATAAAGTGATATTTTTTTAAATGACACCTTTGGTGGAGTTAGACAATTTAAACTTTATTCAAGGTGTCCAAATTAAACTTAAAAATTTAATTATCTGAGTACTAACTTTCAAGTTTTAAAACCATTACTGAAAATATGTTTTCAATACATTGGGGAAAATGTTCAATTTAAGTTTAGGGGAGGGAACTTTATTCTCTAATTTAGCATTTAGTACGTATTTTCAATTTTTAGGATGTTTATAATCATGATTTGAGTAGAAATTGATAAATTTATGGAAACTATATGCATGCATGCTTGATATGAAACGTATGAACTCAATGATTAAAATTTCTTGTCATGACAAAGATAAGGAATGTAACATGGTCGTTAAGGTATTTACATTAATCATGTGATATGCTCGCTAGTTTTGATTGATTGATTCAATTGTTTTTTGCACATATACATGATTAATTTTTATTGAGAGAAAAATTGTGGTGTGTTATACAAGTTGATGAGATATACCATGTTTTGAAATCGATTTTATCATCCCTTTAGGATGCCACAAAATCCTCCCAACAAACCAACCTTGGAGGATAGCTTGAATACTTTCATTCAACTAACGAAGGATAACCAATCCAAAAATAATCAAAGGTTGGAAGCATTTATGAAAAAGGTGAAGATACAAGTAGAGCAGTTGGCTAAACACTTGTAGAAGCAAGAAAAAGAGCATTTGTCAAGTTAGAATAGAAAATGAACTCAGTGATGTGTGGACATTGATTTTATTAAAAATGGAAGTCCCTAAGCAACGTCTTGCTAAGACAATAAACAAAGTTTGGATCGTCAATAACCCATTAATATTTTTGTTTTGTTTATTTATTTATTTATTAATATTATAGTTATAATTTTTTTAATTTTTTTATTATAATTATTTAATATTTAGATTTTTTAGTACTTAGTATTAGATTAGTTATAGTATTAATTTATAATTTATTAAAAAATTAAATTTGAGCCATAACATTGGACATTTAGGATAAAATTAGAGAATGAAGAAAATAACATCGCACTATAACATGAAGTTTAAGGCCTCGTGGCCCATTGGTATCTAAATGTTTGGTTTGGAAAAATCAATTTTCGTATTGTGGCATGAAATAACCTGCATCACAGTTTGTGTTCAAAGTTTTCACCAAGACCACTAGCCCTATGTGCTCCACACCAGTTTTTTTTTTCATTTACTCTCCTTCTTCCTCATGAAAACCTTATTTTTTCTCCTTCCAAACACTCAATATCCCCCCCTAAATCATGCATTTTTTCAAAAATTCCTTCCCTATTTCTTTATACTCATCTCATTTGTAAGTGTTTTTAGCCATTTCTTGAAAGATTTCTTTAAATCTTCCACAAGTGCTTCAAGAGTTCATATTCTAAAAGGGATATTCATCAATTTTCATCTTCTTCAACAATGGGGTATACAATGAGTTCTTAAAAAACACTAAAATTATAATGATTAAATATACTTTAATTGATTAAGTAGATTTATATTTGTATGATTTTATAATTTTTTTATATAATTTTTTTTTCGAAATCACGAGTATATTTATTATTTTTCAGGTTTTTTCATTCAAAAATAATTTAAAGACTCGAAGAAAATTACTAGAGGTAATACATAACAAATATGTTGAGAAAAAAATGTGAATTAGTAAAAAAATGAAAAAAAAATTGGATAAAATGGGTCAAATTAATCAAAAAGGTAACCAATGTTGAGTTTCACGCATGGGACAACGTGCTAGAACTGTCCCACGCATAGCCACTTGCATGCCTAGCTTGTCCCACATGCAAATCTAACCCATATGTGCCCAGCTACGTGTGCCAGCTCCCCTTCACGCATGCCAGTTTGCCCAAACGCATCCAAGACTATTTTCAAGATATTTTTTCCACTTTTTAAGCCTTTTCCTCACCTATAAAATAACCATCTCCCCCATTGTAAAAATCATGCCAAAAAATCTCAAATTTTCTCTCTCTAGCTTTCTATCTCTAGAATATTTTCTTAGTTTTAAAGTTCTCTTTTTGAGAACAACTAGTTATGCTTTTGTAGATTTCCAATTTTATTCAATAAATAGAAATGCAAATCCATTTGGAGGTTTTTCAAAAACATAATTAGCATCAAAGTTATTAAGGATTATTTTGAGATATAATTTTAAAATGAATTCTTTACAGTTATTTTTATGTTTTATTCTTATATGTTATATTTAATTTCTCTGTGAATAAATTTAACATGGTTGGTTATTTATAAATATGATATAATTATAACATTGCTATGATTGCAAAATATTAAATAGGTGAAACATTTCTATAAAATACATTGGTTTTTTTATTCAAGATTTAATATTAAGGATGTTAGAGAGACATATTATTTTCTATTACAAACTTAAATCTAAAAATTACATTTTAAGGTTTAATTATCGTGTCTGATTTAGAGTAGTGCCCTTTTATTTGTTGGTACAATCACCCGATAATTAGAGTGAAACTCTATTTCAAAAGTTTTTATAAGAACTACTATTCAAAAATATATTGACAACATATTTTCAATAATGATTTTAAAAATTGAAAGTTAGTACTCGAATAATTAAATTCTTAGGTTTAATTTGGACACCTTGAATAAAGTTTAAAATGTCTAAGCCCACCAAAAGTAGCATTTAAATAGTTCATTTTCAATCTTTTAGAGAAAGAAATTAATTTAATTAACTAAATTAATTATCGACCCCACCTATAGGTGTTAATTGATTTGTTTAATTAACAAAGAATGTCTAACCCCACCGAAGGTTGTATTTATATAAAAAAGAGAGAATCAATAAATATCAATTTATATCTTTAATAGCTTAAACATATAAGCAAACATAATTAACTTAATTATTATATCTATAAATACTCAACTGTTAATTTTGCATAATTATTTATTGAATCCATATCTATGTTTATTTTTTTATGTTATTAGATTAGGAAACATAAAAAAATGAAAATATCGTGACAGGATGCTTAAGATTTAATTTCATTTTTAAAAGATTGAAAAATAAATTAAAAACCACATATATTCATTTTTATGAACTTGATTTAATGGCTCCCAAAAGAAACATAGGTGATATTGGAAAGGAAAAGGATATCCCCGTAGAATATAATAGAGCCAAATTTGCTAGTGTAGTAACTAAACTTAGGTTTCAAAAGATGGTAGAAAGGGGAATGGAATTTCAGCTTAGACATGATAGTCATTTTGAAAGGATTATGGACGTAATAGTGGCACTTAGATAGAGAAGGTTTGTTAAGAGTCCAAAAGCCACTTCTGAGTCTATCGTTCGAGAATTCTATGCAAATGACCCCAATGCTGTTGAAAATAAGGTAAAAGTTTGGGATGTACAAGTCCCATTTGGCTTATTAGATATCAATTTTTATTATGGTTTAATGGATGTGGATGAAGGTGAGGACGAAAGTTATTTAAATAGTGTGGACTATATACAGGTAATAGAAACCCTAGCCATGGATAGGGCTGAATATGAATATTCAAATGGGAAACACAAAGGTTTCCCATATTTGTTAATATTTTGTCTGTTCAAGACTCATGCCCACCATACACTATAGTTCTTGGAGAAAGAATGGGATATATTACACTTTACAATAGCATCCATAAAGACCATGGATGTTGGAGTAATAATTAATCAATGGATAAGATTATCTACAAACCATCACCATACGAGTTATTTCTTCCCCTAGCTCTTTACAACTTTGTGTGCTAAAGCGGAGGTTAATTATCCAAAGGGTGAGGTTTTAATACAACCAATTGAATTATTGACTCCATCATACATGAGTGAAGTCATCTCAAGTACGAAAGGCACCCAAAGTGACAAAGGGTAACCTTTCTTCAAAATCTTCCATAAAAGATGAAGTTCATCAATTAAGAGAAAAAGTGACTTAAATAAAGAATTATGTCTAAGAATACATTACCCAACATGTTGAGTTTATAAATGGGAAACATCAATTTCATGGTTAATCAACATAACATCCCACAGTGATGTAAAGATTAACTCCCTCTCATTTCGAAATTGATAATAGTCAATTATGAGCACATGAAAATACAGGATGTAATTTCATTTTTAGACCACCTAAGCCTACACATGATTATGAAGAAAGACCAAATGATAAATAGGACTAAGCACCAACTTTATTCTAGATGTATTTATTTTCATGTATTTTAATTTATGAACTTTTAATGTAGTTGTTTTTGGGTTTTTTTTTTATGTTTTAGATTTATTGTATTTTAAAAATATAAACCCATGTTTATTTTACTTAGAACTGTTAACTTTATAACTATTTATTAAAGATGTGATTTATAAAAAGTACATAGCATTTAGTCTATGTGATAAAACTGTGTTAGATGATGAATGCATCGTGACTTACCACATCACTATTTGATCATATTGAGAAAAGATAAAATTGGTAACTTTTCTTTTTCTTTTCCTTAACTTACACTTGATACATAAGGACATTTTAGATTCTAGTTGATGAGCAGAACCAGCATCGGGTCAGCAATACCGATCCTACAAATACTTTGATTTTATATTTGTAAAACTCTCGAAAGTGCACGAATCATTTTACAGAAAAATATAAGTATACTCCCAAGTTTGATCTAAGCAAGGAATATATGTAATTTTTAATTTATAGCTCAAACTCTTAAAAATGAAATTAATTCCTAAATATCCTTTCACAATATTTTAGTTTTTGTATTTCCTAATCTAATAACATAAAAATAAACAAGCATGGATTCAATAAATATTTATGAATTTTTTTATCATTTATAACAATGAAATATTTATGGATATAATAATTAAATTAATTATGCTTACTCATATTATTTAGTTTATTAAATATATAAATTGGTATTTATTGATTCACTTTTTTTTATATAGTTACTACCTTTGGTGGGATTAGATATTCGTTATTAAATACAAAACATCAATTTACACCTATAGGTGGGGTCAAGAATTAATTTAGTTTTTAAAATTAATTCTTTTTTTTGTAAGAGATTGAAAATAAACCATTTAAATGACACTTTTGGTGAGGTTCGACATTTTAAACTCTATTTAAGGTGTTCAAATTAAACCTAAAAATTTAATTATCTGAGTACTAACTTTCAAGTTTAGAAATAATTACTAAAATTATATTTTCAATACATTTTCGAATAATAGTTCTAATAAAAACTTTTGAAATAGTGCTTCATTCTAATTACCGGGCTAGATTGCAAATAAATAAAAGAACACTACTTTAAATTAGACAGGGTAATTAAACCTTAAAATTTAATTTTTAGATTTAAGTTTGTAATGAAAAATAATATATTTCTCTCTAACATCCTTAATATAAAATCTTGAATACAAACAAAATCAATTTATTTTCTAAAAATATTTTACCTATTTAATATTTCGCAAGCATAATAATGTTGTTATTATATCATTTTTATAAACAACCAACTATGTTAAATTTAATCACACACAAATTA
This sequence comes from Hippophae gyantsensis, assembly GCA_030763125.1. Lineage (NCBI taxonomy): Eukaryota > Viridiplantae > Streptophyta > Magnoliopsida > Rosales > Elaeagnaceae > Hippophae > Hippophae gyantsensis. Next base: position 48,345,483 of record CM061031.1, on the reverse strand, counting down.
AATATAACATATAAGAATAAAACATAAAAATAATTGTAAAGAATTCATTTTATAATTATACCTCAAAAGAATCTATACAGCACTTTGATGCTAATTTTGTTTTTGTAAAACCACCAAACGGATTTGCACCGTTTATTGAATAAAAAACTATAAATATACAAAAGCATAGCTAGTTTTTATGAAAGAGAGAACTTTAAAGCTAAAAAACAAAAACTAAGAAAACTTTCTAGAGAGAGAAAGCTAGAGAGAAAGCATTGATAAAATTGTGTCTTAAGGTCTATTTTTTAATGGGGGAGAGGGGCTTTTTGTAGGTGAGGAAAAGGTTAAAAAAGTGAGAAAATATCTTTAAAAATGATGATAAACACGTATGGGACAAGCTGGCATAAATAGGTAGGATTCGCGGCTAAAAATGCGCAGGAATCACGGTATGAATGGGTGCTGACGTAGATGTTGATGCACGTAGGATTTAAGCATGATGTGCACATAGATGCTTGCTGGATTGCGGCATGAATGGATGCAGCTACGTGCAAACTTTGGCGTGAAATGGGCATTTCTACACGCGTGACTTCGGTATGAAATGGACTTGGCTACGCGTACAACTTTGGTATGAAATGGACTTGGCTACGCACATGATAATCATGATGTGCACGTGGTTTGGAAGTTTTGTCCATTTTCCATTTTTCCAATTATTTTTACTTTTTTTTTATTTTTTTCCTCATCATATTTGTGATGTATTGCCTTTAGTATTATTTTTCAAGTCTTTAAATTATTTTTGAAGCAAAAATACCTGAAAAAACTATCAAAATGCCCGTGATTCTGAAAAGAAAAATTTACATAAAAATATGATAAAATCATATAAATATAAATATTTTTAATCAATTAAAGTACATTAAATCATGATAATTTTAGTGTTTTTTAAGCACTCATCACAACTCCCAATTAGCTTCTTGATAGTATCTTAGCAAGAGAAGAGGTAAACACTAAGAAAAAATCTAAAAATTAGATTATCGTAAATAATTTCTGTGAATTGACATGGTGGCATTTAACGTATGCAACAAGCCTTTAAACTGTAGGTTGCCCTAGTGGACAAGTTTGTGTCTCGTGAGGGTTTTCAGTAATGATACCCACAAACAATAAACTTAATAAAACAAAATAAAAACAAATAAAATAAAAAAGACTAAATGAAATACAAAAATATATCATGCTTATAATCTCTTTTAAATTTCATAATTAAAATATTAAGCATACATTATTTCAACTTCCTACACATTCATGATTTATTATAATAATTAGTTGAAAATTATTTTCATATTGTAATCAAATATTTTATTTTTACTTCACCAAATTTTAGTGTTAGGAATCAAAATTCGATTCGACTCTACTCCTCATAAGTCAATACTCTCAATTCAATGAATCCTATAGGTTCAAGCACTTATACTAAGGCGTATACGAATAGAATTTATGTTTAGAAATGAACTGAAATGTCTGTATACTTATAAAAGAAGAAAAGCTCAAAATAGTGTATAACTTTGATCTCATGAAAGGAATCGAATGCATAAATTATAAAGATATGATACATATTATTTTCATGCATCAATTAAACTCATTAAGTAAAAATTTCAATATATATTTCTTATAGAAATGAAGAAAGTGCAATGTCTTTTTAGGAATTTACTTCTTATAACTTTATTTTGTAATTAGCCTTTTCTCACAACTTTGTAGGCTATGTGAGTTATAGTGTATAGATTATACTATTTATTATTTATCTCTCTACATCTTTTTTTATGATATTTTTCAACATTGTTTTAATTTTTTGTTTTTTTAAAAGAGTAGACCTATGTACAAATTGTACATTTTTGTAGGATTTTGGTGAGTGGTTAATTTTGTGGCTTTTCTTTTTTATTTTTGTTTAGGTAACCTAGATATGTCTCTTTTTGGTATAAGTCATATATGAATGAGATAAAGAAATATACTATCAATTTCTACTTAAATCATTTAATCTAAGAAAGTAAAAAAATAAATATATGTCACTCTATTAAGATGAGAAAATTCATACATTCAATGCTAATACCTATAGAGATCATCTAAAATTTTGAAGAAATAGAATAAGTGTTTTGCATAGAAAGAATATGTTTCACTCAAAATAAAGGAAATTATGGCTCAAATAATATCTCACAAGGGTAGTCTCCACTATTTGATTCCTACACATAGATTTTGGGTTCGTTTCATTCTAAAATTTTATCATAAAATACCGGTTATGATGCAAACTTACTAATTATCATATTACTTCATGATATGTTTTTGAAAATTAATCTAATAATACAAAAAGACCTAATCATTACTTAAACTTAATTTTTAAGATATGATTATTTGTTTGACAAAAACTTGAACACTACTCTAATTTTCCTAAATACAAAAATAAAGAAAATAATACAAACATATATAAAAGAAAACAAATGAATTAAAGGAAAACAATTAATATGAAAATACACAACTTAATAAAAAAATAAGGGTGCATTGTTTATAAAAAAAAATTAAATTTTGTCTAATTTGTGTAGCTTTTAAATCCTACCATCCCTAACCTAAAATTTACATTATCCTCTATGTAACAAATACAAATTGTAGAAAGAAAAGGGATAGAAAATTTACCAAATTTCTTTATGTATTAAGGAGTTTGATGTAGAATGCTAGTTGTATCCAACATCAGTTTTGAATAATATAAACAGGTACTCTAACATATCTTAACAAGAAATTATTTTATGTAATAAAGTAAACAAAGAGTTCATAAAAAGAAAACAAATTAATAAAACAAACTAAATTGCTTAAAATAAAATAAGCTTTCAATGCTGGGTTGCCTCCCATCCAATGCTTAGTTCAATGTCTTAGCAAGACGCATCATTATGGTGCTAAGGATTACTCAACCAAATGCAATCCATTTCGACAATGTTGTGTGGTCCTTCTAAATAAGGCTTCATACGATACCCATTGACTTGGAATTTTGTTTGTGTCTTTGAATCCAATAGTTCTACTACTCCATATGAAAATACTTGGACTATTTTGAATGGTCCATCCTATCTTGATCTCAGTTTTCCTGGAACAATCTCATACGAGAGTTAAATAAAAGAATTTTCATTCCAAGGTGAAGAGTCTAAGGAACTATCCTCTTGCATGATAGTGCTTAGTATGTTTTTTGTTTGATTTGGTAATTGTATAGGCTTTGGTCCTAATTTCTTCCAACTCATTAAGATAGAGTAACTGTTTTTCTCTCACTTTATCTAAATCCAAGTTTAACTCTTTAATTGCCCAGTAAGCCTTATGTTTGAGTTCAACGAGAAGGTGGCATGCTTTCCCAAAGATTAACTGGTAAGGGCTCATTCCAATGGGTGTTTTGTAAATTGTATGGTATGCCCATAAGGCATCATTCAAGCTAAATGCTCAATCCTTCCTTGAAGGATGCACAATGTGTTCCAATATTCCCTTGATTTTCCTATTACTTATTTCCATTAAATCAGAAGTTTAAGGATGATATGGAGTAGCTACTCTATGTGTGATGTTGTACTTTTTTCAGTACTCCATCAAAGATTTTGTTACAAAAATGGATACCTCCATCACTTATTATAGTTCTAGGAATTCTGAATCTGCTGAATATTGAATCCTTCAAGAATTTCACAACAATATTAGCATCATTGATTTCAGTCGGGATAGCTTCTACCCACTTGGATACATATTCCACAGTAACCAAAATATATTGAAAACCATTGGATGGGGAAAAAGGACCTATAAAGCCATTCCCTCATACATCAAAGAGTTCAACAACTAAATTAGATGTCAAAGCCATTTAATCTCTTTTGCTTATGTTGCTTATTCTTTGAAATCTATCACATTGTGCACAAAACATATGAGCATCTTTAAAAAGAGTGGGCCAAAATAATCTAGACTATAATGCATTACAGGCTATCTTTTCACCACCAAACTTGCCCCCAAAATGAAGTTCATGACAAAAAGTTAGAATGCTCTTATGTTCTTCTTCAAGTACACATCTCTAAATGACTTGATCTTGACAAATACTGTATAAATAAGGCTCATCCCAAAAATATCCCATAATAGTTTTAAAGAACCTTTTCTTGTCCTGATATGAAGTGTTAGGTCGCAAAACACCAATGGAAAGATAGTTTACAATATCAGCATGCAATGGGTTTAGACCTATTAAAAATAATTATTCATTAGGAAAGGTTTCAACTATATCTTCATTACTCTTACCTATAAGAGAATTGAAGTCAGAAATCAACCTAGACAAATGGCCAACTACTAAGTTTTCACTACCTTTCTTATCCTTGATTTCTAGGTCAAATTTTTGTAAGAATATGACCTATATGATTAATCTTGGCTTGGCATTCAGTTAAATAAATAGGTATCTTAAAACAGTATGATTAGAATGCACAATCACTTTAGATCCTGCTAAATAAGACCTGAATTTTTCTAAAGAAAAAACTATAGCTAAGAATTCCTTTTTAGTGGTGGTATAATTCATTTGGTCATCATTGAGTGTTTTACTAGCATAGTAGATGACATGCAAACACTTATCCACTCTTTGTCCCAAGACTGCTTTGATAGCATAATCAGAAGCATCACACATTATTTCAAAGGGTAAAGACCAATTTGATGCAATAAAAAAGGGCCAGATATTAGTTTCTCTTTCAAGGTATTGAAGGAAATAAGGTAGTCATCATTGAAATCAAAATAAACATCTTTTGATAAGAGGTATTATAACTTTGTCTACCTATACTAGCACATCCTCAACTATTCCCTTTGGATACTTAAGAGATCTATCTATAAGTTGAAGGGACATAGTTATGGGTTTTTAATCTCCTAAATCGAGTTGAAAGAATATAGAGTAGGGTATCAAGTTTATACTAGCACCTAAATCAAGCATTCCTTTAGCAACCTTCCTATCCCCCATAGTTATGTTTATGATAAAAATTCCAAGGTCTTTCAACTTAGGGAAAGTTTGTGCTAAAGTATAACACTAGAAGTTTGTAATACTACTACTAGCTTATTCAGTTTATACCTCATTTTCTTAGTGTTCACCTCTTTCAAAAGCTTAGCTTAGGAGGGCACATTCATGATCACTTTTAATAATGTTAAATAGATTTTTATTTTAGAAAGCATAATAAAAAGATCATAGAATTGCATATGTTGTTTGGATTCTTTCAACTGGTATGGAAAAGGTACTTGTAGTTGGTGTGCTTCTGTTATCTTTTGAATATTAGGGATGCAGATGACTCCCCAATGAGTTTTGCAGAAGGCTTATCAAGTTTAACACTTGTCTCTCCTTTCTGCGAGACTAAAATATCACCTTCTTTTGTTACCTGAACTACAAGGTAGATCTTTAGAGATTTCAGGTAAGTTAGTATTGACTACCTTACCACTTAGAATAGTTCTTATATCCTTCTCTTTTTTAGGTTGACTCGGCAACTTTCCTCATTCTTTCCTTTGCATTTGTTCAACTAGTTGTCCAACTTTAGATTCAATCCTTTTAACCAATGCCTCCATGGTGTTCAACCTTTGATTATTCATCTATTGGTTGTCATAACTAACTTGAATAAAATCATTCAAGCTATCCTCTAAGATTGGCTTAAAAGATTGATTTGGTGGGAAATGGTGGTTTTATTTTGCCTTAGTATTTGACATTGGGTGTAGGCTTGGTAATTTTTTGTGTCCAATATTGGTTAGGGTAATTATAGGTGTTTGTATAATACCTTTGAAAAGAATTGAATTCCTCCATGGAATCCATACTAGAATCACAAGTATATAAATAATTACGAGCATCATGCCCAATTGAAAAACCCACTTCACACACCTCTTGATTTGGAATTTGGTGGGTAGTAAGAAGTTGCACTTGCTTAGTCAATTCAGCAAGTTGTAAGGTCATTTCATTATCGGAGCCAACTTCATTGACTTATTCTCTCCTTCTAGTACTTCTTTGTTGGGAATTAAAACCCAATAGCTCATAGAGATTATAGGTTTCCTCTACGTTCTTTTCTCCTATAGCACCTCCAGTAGCATTATCAACCATGTATTGACTCTACAGTGTCAATCCATCATAAAAGAATTGGTTCTATAGCTATAATGGAAAGGTATGATAAGGACATTGAATGAAAATAAGTTTGAATCTTTCCCAAGCTTCATGAAAGGACTCTTCATCCATTTGAGAAAACGTTGTTATCTTCATCCTTAGATCATTAGTCTTTTAATGGGAATAAAACCTACACTAACTTTTAATAAACTACCTCCCAAGTTGTTAGAGAAATCGATTGTAGAGTAATGAACCAAGCTTTATCCATGAGGGTGTAAGGAAAACACCTCATCTTAAGCTGGTCTTCATTAATTCTCTACAGTGGAAAGGTTTGGATAATAGCATAGAATTCCTAATGAAATGCAAAGGATCTTCATTGGGGACACTATAAATGGAAGGCAACAAAGAATAATGGTTGCCAAAAGTTACATTGCCAATGATTGGCATTTCATAATCGTTCATCATTTTTGGCCTATCTCCTGCATCTCCCATGGCTATTTGTAGTTGAAATTGATCCTCCTCCTCTTGCATATCAGCGTTTAACTCCTAAAAAATAGTATAACTCTCTAAGAAATATTTCTCACTTGACACAATTTATAAGCTTAAAGAAGAAAGACACATGGAAACTAAATTTTTTTAGAGTGAAAATCTAAGTTAATTAAATTTTTTTTAAATGCTAAATTTAAAGAATGGACACAATTTTTGAAACAAATGAGTTTCTATTATTTCATTTGAATTTTATTACATATATTCTTAAAATAAAAACAAAACAAAATAAACTAAAAGAAAGGATATACAATAATGGGTGACCTCCTACTTAGGACTAAAATTTATCGTCTTCTAGTAAGACATTGCTTGGAGATTGCAGAATGACAAATTAAATTTCACCCCTCCATTGAATTTATTTGATCCAGTTTGACCATTTAGTTAATCTTTGCTTTGTTTTTGCAAATGCTCAGCTAATTGTTCCACTTGGACTTCCACCTTTTTTATATAAGCTTCCATAGAGTCCAACCGTTAATAGGTTTTAGGCTAGTTATCTCTATAGACTTGAATAAAAGAATTCAAGTTGTCATCCAGGTTTGGTTTACTAGGAATGCTTCTTGGAATGGGCTGGTGGGATTGTTGGCCTTACTAATTTGAGCTCTGGGAAAAAGGAGGGTTGTTTTTCCTCTAGGAAAAGTTAGGATGATTTCTCCACCCAAGATTGTAGGTATTTGAATTAGGGTCGAATCTTGGTCTCTATTGATATGCTTCTAAAACATTAACCTGTTCAAGTCTAGTTGGTACTTCTCCTTGATATGGATAGGCTTTAGTACCATGTCCTATATAGGTTGCTACACAAACCATAATGTTCATTGTTGGTGTTTGTTTGTGTAGTGAGAAGGGCAACTTACTTGGTCAATTGAACAAGTTATTGTTGAACTTCATTGCTGGAATTGATTTCATGAACTCCAAATTTTATCACTCATGAGTTTTTTTTAGGAATTAGCTCCTAACATCTCAATAAGGTTGTACGTCTCTAAGGTTGTCTTCTCTCCCATTGCTTCTTCGGTAAGGTTGTCGATAATGAACTGGCATTATTGCGTAAGTCCATCATAGAATAATTGGTTCTACAACTGTGGGGAAAACTATGATGCAGGCATTAAGTGAGGAACAATTTGAACCTATCCCAAGCTTCAAGGAATGGTTCTCCTTCCATATTAGAGAAATTAGCAATCTTTTCTCTCAACTCTGATGTTTTTTGGTGGGAATAGAATTTTCACGTGAATTTCTTGTAAATTTCCTCGTATATCATTAGAGAACCCAAGGGAGTGACAATAACCAAGATTTTGCATTGTCCTTTAAGGTGTAAGGGAAACATCTCATTCTATACTAATCCTCGTTTACAATACCCAGGGGGAAGGTTTAGACTATGGCATAGAAGTCCCTAATGAAGGAAAAAGAATCTTCATTAGGAAGCCCATAGAATAAGGAAGCATAGAAAAATGTATATTTGTCAATTCATAACTCCGAGCAGCCTTACCCAACTGGATAGCAGTAGTTACCGTGCCAATTACTGCTAGTGAAAATTCCTTCATAGTGGTTCCCCTAACATATGGGTTTTCTCCCATTTATTTTGGTTATGGTAAAGGATTAAGGCTTGGTTATGTGTTTGCCTCAAAAATAGGTTAATGGTTAAAATCTAGCCTTGTGGACACTTGTTTAAATTTATGAATATTGTGTATGTATGGTGTAAGAGGGTTTCCTAAGGATCTTCTACCATACATAGACTATTGAAAGCGTTAATTTAAAACACCTTTTAAGAAAAAGAATAATAAAATAACCATACAAAAATTTAGAGAAAATATACATAGTATTTAATACAAAAAACTAAACAAACAAGTTAAGTTAATCCCTAAGTTAAGTAACATAATCAGTATTAACCAAAAGTGATCCTAAGAAAGAATGGTGGGGCAAAGCCTCTTTAAAAACAATCCTCTTAGACACAACAATGTTCCCAAGAAAGACTAGTGGTATAAAGGCTTTCAAGAACCAGTCTCCTAGATAGAACTCCCTTATATCTTTACTTTTTATGATATTACACAGTTATTTTTTTTATATTTTTATTTTATGAACTTAATATTCAAATCTAATATATTTTTAGATTTTTTTAATAAATTAAAGTAAATTTGTTTATTAAAATTAAAATTTTATTTGATTTTTTCGTTTTTCTAACCAAAAACAATCACAATTATTTAAAATATAGAACGTTTTTAAAATTTTGATAAATAATTTAAAAAATGCTATTCCTTCCCCAACAACAACACAAAAACTTGATGAGTAGAACCGACATTGGGTTAGGATTATCGATCTTATAAATATTTTGGTTTTTTATTTATAAAACTCTCGCAAGTGCACAAATCATTTTATAGAAAATGATAAGTATACTCTCAAGGTCGATCTAAAGAGGGATTCATATGTGGTTTTTAATTTATTACTAAAACTCTTAAAAATGAAATTAAATCCTAAACATCATGTTACAATAATTTGGTTTTTGTGTTTCCTAATCTAATAACATAAAAATAAACTTAGTTATGGATTCAATAAACATTTATGAAAATTTTTATAATTTATAACAATGGAGTATTTATGGATATAATAATTAAGTTAATTAACTTGCTCATATTATTTAGGTTATTAAAGATATAAATTGATATTTATTGATTCACTCTTTTTTATATAAATACCACCTTTGGTGGGGTTAGTTATTCTTTGTTAATTAAACAAATAAATTAACACCTATGGGTGGGGTCAATAATTAATTTGGTTAATTAAATTAATTCCTTTTTTATAAGAGATTGAAAATGAACCATTTAAGTAACACCTTTGGTAGGGTTAAACATTTTAAACTTTATTGAAGATGTCCAAATTAAACCTAAGAATTTAACTATCTGAGTATTAACTTTTAAGTTTTAAAACCATTACTGAAAAAATTTTATCAATATATTTTCGAATAATAGTTCTTATAAAAGTTTTTGAAATAGAGCTTTACACTAACTACCGGGTTAGATTGAAAACAAATAAAATAGCACTACTATAAATTAGATCGGATAATTAAATCTTAAAATCTAGTTTTCATATTTAAGTTTGTAATGAAAAATAATATGTTTCTCTTTAACATCCTTAATACAAAATCTTGAATATAAACAAAAATTAATTTATTTTATAAAAATGTTTTGCCTATTTAATATTTTACAAGAATAACAACGTTATTATTATACCATTTTTTACAAACAACTAGCCATGTTAAATTTAATCCCAGACATATTAAATATAACATATAAGAATAAAACATAAAAATAACAATAAATAATTCATTTTAAAATTATACCTCAGAAGAATCCGTACAACACTTTGATGCTAATTCTGTTTCTAGAAAACCTCCAAACGGATTTGCATTTCCATTTATTGAGAAAATTGTGTCTTATGTTTTTTACAATGGGGGAGAAAGGATTTTTATAGGTGAGGAAAAGGCTAAAAAAGTTGGAAAATATCTTAAAAAATGATGATAGATGTGTATTGGATAGGCTGGCATGCGTGTGGGGCATTGACACGCATGATTGCGTAGAATTTGCGACGTGAATGGGTGTTGACGTAGGTGCTGATGCGTGTATGATTTTGGCATGTTGCGTGCGTAGATGCACATTGGAGCATTAGGTGAATGGACATAGGTGTGTGCTTACTTCAGCGTGAAATAGGCATTATTGCATAGGGGATAAGCATGATGCGCTTGCGGCTGGGCAGTTTCGTTCATTTGTCCATTTTCACATTTTTTTAATTTTCCTCATTTTTTTCTCAATATATTTGTGATGTATTTCCGCCAGTATTATTCTTTGAGTCTTTAAATAATTTTTGAAGCGAAAATACCTAAACAAATAATAAATATACCCGTGATTCTGAAAAGATATTTATATAAAAATATGATAAAATCATATAAATAGAAATATTTTTAATCAATTAAAGTACATTAAATCATGGTAATTTTAGTGTTTTTTAAGCACTCATCACTAGGTAGAGGTGGAATAGAAATTACATGTGAAATTACACATTTTTAATTTTTTATTATTAAACATATGTTCGCATTTATTTAGTTTATTTAGTTTTTTAGGGATATAGGTTCACTTTTTAAATGTTTTGCAAAATTATCATGCTTTTAGTTAGTTTAAAGTGAAGGATTGAGTCTTTCCACTGTTTGTTTAATATCTTAAAAATATGTTCATGGATTATTGTAAGATTCATTTTTTTTATTCATAGTTTGTGCTTCCTTTTGAGATATTGAGATTTAGATAAACACAAAATTGATGTTTGTGAATCAAATAGTAATGACTACCTTGTGAGAATATTTTGAGTCTATATCGTTCTATTATGAAGGATAATATTTTTCTACTCATTTAAACACTTTTTCCTATTAATTCAAATTATTAGATGATCTCTATAGGGTTTGCATTGAATGTTAGGATTTTAAACATCTGATGTGAATATACTTATTTGCATTGTTTATATTAAATGATTTGAGTAAAATTTAAAGAGCTATATATGCGGTTGTTGAAGCTAACACAAAAAGAGCCAAAAATTAGTCATTCACCAAATACACATATGCACATGGGTCTACTCTCTAAAAAGAGGAAAGAAAGAAATAAAAAAAGAGAGAGCATATATATATAAGAGAAAAATAAATGGTATAACTAAATACTATGACCTTAAAGTTATTCAAGTAGGGAGATGGTTATTACAAAAGAAAATAGGAAATAAATTCCTTTGAAGTCAATGCATTTTTATCCATCTTAAGGAATATACTTGAAATATTCACTTGATGACTTTAATTGATGCATAAGAATAGTAATGTGATTTCTTCATAAACCCTAGTATTTAATTTGTTTCATGACATCAATGTTATACAACTTTTGAGCCTTTTTTGTTTAATCATATGCAAACCCTTTAGCTCATATCCTTACATAACTTATATTCATATATATTTATTGAGTTCTTGAACCATAGGATTAGTATTATATTGAGAGTATATCTTATAAGGATTAGAATCAAAACCAATTCAAATTCCTAACAATAAGATTGGTGAGTCAAAGTTGATATGTTTTTGTAGTTGAACACATGAATTTGTGATGAGTACTAATTTGAACAATAAACTTTAGATCTTTAGGATATTGATTCAACTCATGCTTGAGATTTGATTATGAGCTTAAAAGAAACTAAAGCATGAGAACTTATGTTATTTTAATTTTAGTTTTAGTTTTGTCCATTTGTTGTTTGTTTTTGTTTTTATTATTTATTTTTAGTTTTAATTTTGCATAATAGGTTGTTGGTAGGTATCATCACTAAAAGCCCTTACGAGACTTAAACTTTTCCACTAGAGAAACCTATGAGTTTAAAGGCTTATTGCATAAGCTAAATGCAACTGCGTGAATCTATGAAAAATATTTATGTTAGTTTAATTTAGTTTATCTATTTTTGTTTTTAATTTTTATTGCTATCATTATAGGCTAGCAAAAAACTTTTTGGGGGTTGTGATGAATGATTGAAAAATATTCATATTTCGTGATTTTATTGGTCTTAAATGTGATAAATAGATTTGAATACACATGTTTAAATCATTATTTAAGGAAATCTATATGTTCAAAATTACAAATATTTTCTATTTTATTTAAGGTGTTTTTAGTTTCAAATGTATAAATTGATCAGCACGTGAATCACAACACCTGAAGCATTCAAATTGCATCCTAGATGCTTTGAAGAGTAAGGCATATAAGCCTTAGATGGAAAACCAACGAGTAAATGAGAGGGCAAGACAAAAATTCAAGTATTTTATGCCACAACAAAAATTTGGTGTGCCACAACACATTCATCTATGCATAATTCACTAGGCACATTACACTTTCTATGCTGCAGCGTGGACTAAGTGGTGCCATAAATTGGCCTATTTGTGATGACTTGGGCGAAGTGTTACATATCTTGCGACCTAGTGGTGGAAATTCTGGGATGCAACGTGCTTGTTTTAATTTGGCCTACATCCCTTAGTGTTGGCCTCAACCTATAAGTTAAAACTTAAGCTTTAAGCTTTTTGGGTATCACATATTATAGTTTATATGTAGAATTACAAATCCGTTAGAGGTATTCTTGTTTTATTCTTATAGTTTTACAATTTTTACAAATAAGTTAGTTTCATAAACAATTAGAGGCAGATCTTTTGGAGATTTTCTAGATCAAGAAAAATATAGAAAATATATTTATATTTAAGAATACATTGAGGATAAATTTTGCAATTACAGAGCAAAACACACCCGTCTATATTTAATCGATATTGTAGATCTTATTTGTATTTATTAATTTTATATATAGATTAATCTTCTTATATTTTCTAAATGTTATTTTTAATCTACTAATCATTTATTAAATCTAAGCATGCTTGGCTCATTTTAACTGTGAATTTAGTTTTATTCCCAAGTTTGAAAATATTTATTAAGTGAACATTTTTATAAAATAAATTAATGTTATTCCTTTATTCAAGATTTTTACAAAATTTATTATTGATTGATTTATTGACGATATATTTTTTGTAATAGATTTGAAATATTTATTGATTTATTAACGATATATCTTTTAGTATTTTTATGTGCTAATTTTTATTTCTTATTTCTTATTTATTTTTTATTTTTATTTATTTATTTACTAACTTTAAATTTATATTTTATTATTTATACTTTATTTTATTTTTATTTCTTTTACAGTATATTTGTGTACTGACTTTTATTTCTTGTATAATTTATTTTCTTATCTTTTATTAACTTGTTGTAGTTAGTTATTTATTGCTTGTATCTATATATTGTATATTTATTATTATTTATTTTTTTCTTTTTTATTTGTTATTTTTACACATCAAGTGCCTGTACACACTCTCTCCCTGAGTGCAAGGATTTATCCTCTAAACAAGATCTGACCCCTTTTGGCTGTTTGACCTACTAAATCTATCTCTATTATGATTCCAACAGTCATCTGTTTCCATCGTGATTCGATTACTCTCTTATGAATAGAAAACAACATCCCATAAAATATAGATAGTGTCATAATTAACATAATTAGTATTAGAATTACTTAAAAAATTAAGATAAAAATTAGAAAAAAATTCATATTTGGTGCAATATTGTAAGATCATTAAAGGAAGATTGAAAAATAAGTGAAGATTGATATTTTTGTTTCTTTTGGCTCCAATAATTTATCCAAATCAAATTCTTTTCTTTTTCATTTTCTTCTTTACAATGAAATATTTAGTTTTTATTATGGATTTGATAAATTTTATATCTAGCAAAATGTTGAATGTGATTGTAAGCAATTTTATTATTTTCTTCGAAAAAAATCTTATTTTACTAATTTTAATTAACTTACTAACAAACAAGTAATTAGGAGTAGCTATTGTTATCAAGTATGATAACCTTTGTTCATATATTGTTTATCACTTGTATATGATCACATGTACTTATATGTTCTTAATCATATAACCGTTACAATGTGCCAAATCCTTTGCTAGCAACCTCACCAACCACGTTAGCAGGCACATTAAAATTTGATTTTGTTTCAAAAGTCTACTAAGCAATTTTTTATAAATACTTATGAACTGGCAAAAAAATTAACACAAAACCACAACCTAATATGCAAACAACATGAGCACGACCCACATTATGTGTGTAATCATGCTAACATACAAAGTGCTTTAACTATGTAAGTGTGTGCAATACTGAGTTATTAGTAACGAACTTTACATAAAAGAAGACAAAATACTAAGTAAAAACATAGACTATGTATTTTATACATACGAATGACAAGAAATATACAAATAAATTCAGGACTTTCAATAATCATTTATGAAAAATAATTAAATTGGGTTAGTAACTCTTACTTTTAAAAAGAAATAGGTGTTTTTTAAGGATAGAAGACGATGAATTAATACACACCATTTATGAGTTATTAAAATTATAGATTCAATGTGATAGAAGGTGTATGAATAACCAAAATCATAAATTGAGATTATATACTTTCAAGTTGAGGCAATTTAAATTGTTTGTGATAATGATAATGAATATCATTTTGGACCACTATATGAATGTATTTGTATCACAAGTCTCAAGTGCAAGTTTGTATTATAAAATCTCCCAACTTCAACTTTATAATGAATGGGTGCATAAAAGGTATGTTATATTGGTACAAATTTATATTGAATATATATGGCTATAAATCATGTTAAAAAGCTTATATTTTTAGGATCATAAATATGAAATAAGTTAGGATGAGTTAAAAGTTATCAAATCAAAATATTTTATATTACTATGACCATAACCAAGTCATGAAGAATAATATTGAAATTTAAAAGATTATGGCCATTAGTAGGAAACTGTATAATGGCATGAAATTTCTTGCAATGCATCTATTTTTTCAAAACTAGAAATTTATAAAACTTACACAATGATAGAGTATTATAAATGATTAATATATTATCTAAAGATTATAATCGCATGCATTAGCTACAAAATACTCGAGCAATTATTAATGTCCCAGTATAACAATAATAAGATATATATAGCACCAAAAATACATAATTTGACTAATCATGGTAGGTGTATTAGTGCCAGAGTGGGAGTTAATACTCCAATAAATTATATCAAAATATTAAAGAAAATAATAGATTTTTAAAGAGTCCAAGTTACCTGATAATAAAATGATATCATTTTTACCACAGGAGAATAAAAATAATATATTGTACGACATCCCCTCTTTGAAATTTTCTCTGGATCATGTAAGATATAAAAGTAACCTAAATATAAGTAATTAAATGTCAACAAAGAAATGAATTGAAAAAATATAAATAGCATTTTCAGGCACATATTATAATCTCTTATGCACATATTGAATTTTATATAGTAAAAACTTTTGAGATGTTGACTTAAATTTGTTAGAATGACTAGTATTCAAAATGCTTAAAAATATAAAATGTGTGAAATACACATTAATTCTATAGGAGAAGTATATGAGACTGTAAGATATAAATAATAATAATTTTTCACACATATATATGATCACTTTATATTATAATTGAGAATCATGAAAAATTAATTTACACATAGTTACTGACATGAGTCAAGCATTCGATGCTTATTAACACATATAAAATATATGCAAAATCACATGACATACATATTAAAGCAATGAGAAATTTTCCCATGATATATGATAGATATTTCATGCAATATCATTTGTGTTTATTAAATTCTTTACCAGTTAATTCATTGCTATCATATAGCAATATGTTATTGTAATTACATATGAATTTGTTTATATTTTAAAGATGCATAAATATTTATCTCAAATAAGTGAAATAATACCTTTAAATTTTTTGTGCTTAGCTTTATATATGGGAGAAGCATTGAAATGTTTTATGAATAACATATTAATTTATATCTGATTCCTATTTGATTACTTAATATAATGAATTATTGCTCTTGATACAATAGTAAAGTATAGTTAAAAAACAAAATATATGACTAATGTTTATTGTAAGTTGATATATTTTGTATTGATGGATAAAGAGCTTATTTTATTAATTTTTATTGAACAATTAACTTAATTTATTCTTCTAGAAAATATATTAGGCAGTTAGTTGTATTTAATATTACTTTGCATTTGTTATTATTATTATAACATTTTGTTTATGAAAAGTATTAAAGTTATATCACGTAAGAAAATAGCTTATTATTACAAGTGGTTGGATTAAACAAGTACACTTCAATATTATATTATGAAAATTAATAGAAGTGATATTATGAAAGGAGAGAGTGACATTTGGGCATTTACTAAATAAATTTTAATATATTTCAGCATGATGATGTTGAATTATAATCAAAATGTCAGCCTAATATATTATTTATTTTGAAGTCATCACTTTCATTTTTACAATTCAAAGGTTAACATAGAGGAGCTAAAATGCGAATTCATGTATATTTAACATGAGATAGATTTTTTCATCAACTTGGAGATTAAAAGTAAAGAACCTTTACTTTAACAATTGAGAGAACAACATATTAATATTGAAGGTGATAATTCATTGATATCTTATAATAGATGCTTGTCATTATTGATGAGTACTTAAAAAATATTAAATATTATGTATTTTATTTGTACTTTAATGTCAAAAATAAAATTATTTTAAAGAATCTATGTTTTTGAAATCGTGGATATGTTTTTTCATTTTTCAGTTATTTTCTAGTTTCAAAATGATTAAAATTAAAAACATGTGAAGAAATTACTTATGTAAACCTTACATATGTAGCAACGAAGTTTGTTAGGGGTAAATTTGAAAGAAATTTGGAGACAAACAGATCAACACAAACCATGATGGTGGAATTTGTGTGCCATTATAAAAGCTTCTCCTATTATAATTTCACACGTACCAGAATCAATGCATTCCACACATGGATAAAAGTGGGCTACGGAAACCGTTGACATCTCTCTCATGATCCATTTTTTTCCTCCCAGTTTTTCAACACTCTCTACCTTTAAATACCACCCTTCAACCCCTTTGTAAAATATGCCAATTGAGCTAGAGCATCAATTTTATCATAGCTTTAGCTTTCATTTTTTTAAGTTTCTCTCATGTTTTTGAGAGTTACAACATTTACTTTATGTTTAGTTTATAAATAGTTTAAATTAGGTTATAAAAAATAGAGGTAGTAATAAGGTGTTATTTCATATCAGGTGATAAAAATTGTTACTGAAACCTAGGAGATATTGTGAAGGTTAATAACTCTTCTGTGTATAAATCTAATCGGTATTCTTATTTATTTTTTCTAAACAATATTATATTTCTTGAATTTATTATAAATAATTTACTAATCACTCCTTATTTTAAATATGCATGAAAGATTGTTATAATAAGATTTTAGTTATGTTGATATGTTAAGGTAAGTTATTTAGGGAATATTTTTAATAATAATTAAACATAGATTATTTTCTATTCAAGATTTTTATAAAGTTTATTATCAAAAAATGTATTATTGAAATATTTTTCATAATAAAATTAAAATAATAAAATAAGATTTTAGATAAATGAATCTAGATCTAATTTAGAATTATATTTTATCTCAAAGAGTTTTACATGATTTATTATCGAGAAATATTCTTAGAACATATCTTTTGCAATTGATTTAAAATCTGAAAGTTAGGTTTCAAATACATCAATCTAAAAACTAAAACTACTTTACATAGCTTGAATAGAAGCTTAATTTGTTAATTTCTTAAAAAAATAAGCATAATTTAATTTAATTAAATTATAGAACCAATCGAAAGATTTAATTGATTCAATTAATAATGAATATTAGACTTGACTGATTGTACTATTTATACATATAAGAAAGAATTAATAAATTTATGTTTATAATTTTTTAACCTAATTAATTCTACCAAATATAGTCAACTTGCTTAATGTCTCATTAATTTTCCATTAATTAATTGCATGTTTGCCTGTAATTTGTGTAAGCCAATCATTCCTTTATCTTTTTGTTATTTTATGTTATTAGTTTAAACCTTTTCAAACCCAAACAATTATGATAGAAGTTTTAGGTTTATTTTTTTAAGAGTTTTGTTCAATTATTTAAAATCACATAATTTCTCGTTACATCGATCTTGGAAATATACTTATTATTTTTTTAAAAAGTGACTCATGCACTTGTAAGCTATTATAAACATACAAAATTTGTGCATCAAGTTTTTTATACCATTATCCGTGAAGAATAGTGTTTTAAAATTTTTATTATCAAAAATCTTAAAAAAATTGTTTTGTAAATATTCATGATTTTTTTAAAAAATATAAATTAAAAATTTTTTGAAAATAAAAAAATTAATATCTCATTTATTATTTGACTTAGATATTTATTTAATTAATTAATGATTTAATTTCTATTCTTTGAACTTAAAATTAAAATAGATATATTCTTTAACTAAAAATTAAGATTTTTCTATCATTAATTTATAATTAAAATTATTTTTCAACCATCTAAATTAATACAATTTAATGAAATTAAAATAAACTATTATTCATTTTGCAAAATTAAGCACAGAGGATTCTAAAATGTTTTATTTAATCATAAATCAAGACGTGACCCATAATGAATTTATGACTAAAGATATGAAAATTATGAATAAGAAATAAATCTAAAACTTTTATTTATTTAAACCACATAATTATTCTTCCAATAATTAGAAAAATAGAGACTAAAATTCTATATACAAATTTAGCCAAACATAATTAAATTAACAAATTTTGTTAATTTAACTACAAAAGGTATCAGAATACAAAAAGTGATAAAAGATATATAAATTTATCCATTCTTGATAAAAAAAAGATTTCAGATCTCTAAATGAGTTGTCACTATCTTTTTCAAATTCTTGGATCATATTTACAATTGGAGGATTTTTCCTTTCTATCTATACACGAGGGTGGAACTTTTTAACTAAATTCTACACCTAAACAAGTGGCCACTCCTAAAATTATTAAATGAAAAGCTAGGAATTATAAAAATAGGAAGGTTTTATTTATAGTAAGATGTGTGTACATAAGGCTTCAAGATGTTTTAATGAAGGCATGTCGTGGAATTTTGTAGAGCTCTACTTCATCAAGCGGTTCCAAATATAGAAAAACATAATTTCTTGCCAATCTAGAAGTTTTGTATTCCTTCCACGCCTTATTTGCAATCTTATAACACTTGATCTTCCAAGTGTCATCGACTTTATAACGATTATGTAAAAACATACTACAAAAGATTAGATATAATACAAAAAAGATATAACATATGTAATTAGTTATAAAATATAAGAAACTTACACAAATGGTTTTCCATATTTTCAACTTTTCAACTTCGTCATCCTGAGTCCAATCATTTATATTGATTGGTATACTTGACTTCACAAGTCTACCAATATAGGATTTCAATTGTTGGCCATTTTCTCCTATTGGATTACCAGTAGCATCAAATAGAATGGGTACTCTATCATCTGGGTTAAGTGGAGCATCAGGTATATTCGCACAACCCCTTCTTTTCAAATGCCCTAATAGATCATCTGGATCTACAAGCTCTGGTACCCTAAGATCCATGAAATATCTACAAACAATGATGAAATATAAATTAATTGACAATTTGAAGTCCATACATACATATAAACATCCAAGAGTTATTAGAACAATATAGAATATACATTATGTTTAATTAGGTTGTTGATCGATCATATACCTATATTCCTTCACAATCACTTCAAGTCTATGATGAAGAATCATCGTCATCAACTAGATCATCACATACATTAGGCAATTTGTTTGAGAAATGACTAATATTGGATAATGTATCAAGCATAGGCTCATTATCTTATAAAGCATCACTATGGTAGAACTCTTTTTGTGGAGGCGTTAATACAACAGACCATCTTGTGTAAATTTGATCGCTAATGTAAAATACTTGTTTTGTATGAAGTGCTAGTGTGAAATAATCATTAGTGTGACTTATCTTGGATAAATTTACAAGGGTAAATCCAAAATCATCTATTTTATATCCAACATTGATAACATCTTCGACATAATCACACAAGAATACTGTTTCATTGAAAACCTCGTAATCGAGTTCCCAAATCTATTAGAAAGTACAAGATTATCATTTTTTGAACTAATAAATTGCATAGTTTGTGTAACCATCTTCACACTATTATTCTGATTTACTCGAACTTTGTCCCTTGCTTGAGTCGTAAACCTCGATCCATTAATTGTGAAACTAGAAAATGAGTTCACATCAAATTTTGGACCATGTGCAAGCCATTTTAAACTTTCTGTTATTTTATGATTGGGTTTGTGGAGTTCAACTCGAATCTATGCATACAAAAGCATTAAATGTGTTTAAAGGAAAGTTTTAAAACATTGCATAGAAGTACTAATGAATTCTTGTAGGTGACACTTACATGGTTGCGAAACCAATTAATAAGCTCTTGCTTATGTTCATTATACAACCATTAATAGTTATTAAAGATATATCAAGTAGATATCATCATTAATAGTTAAATAAAAAATAATTTTGCATAAATGGAAAGGTTAAACATCGCTTACTCTATGTACAGTTGTGCCTCATTATTATTTACCAAAATGATTCGCTGTGCTTTTTCCCATCAAGTGCGATCAATAAATAATTTCTTACTTCCACCAAGCATAGGATTACCTACTTGGATCATGTGACGTTCTAAGAGCAACTTGTGCGTAGGATATCCAATTTTATTGCAACCACTAAAGTATTCATAACAAAACTCAATGGCCTCTTCAGCAATATAACTTTCCACCATGCATCCTTCAGGTCGATTTCTATTATTTACATATCCTTTAAGGACTTGCATATATCTCTCAAAAGGATACATCTACCTTAAGTAAGTAGGACCACATAATTGAACCTTTCAAACTAAATGAACACACAAGTGAATCATTATATTGAAGAAAGAAGGAGGAAAATATTTTTCAATTAGACAAAAAGTCTCTACAACATCTTTCTGTAAAGTGTTTAACTTGCAATTGATATAGATTTCTTGCATATTGTATTGAATAATGAACAAAGATGAATTATTGATAATCAAACATGTTTTGTAAGAATTTCATATGACGGTTATGTAATTTCAATCCATAAAGTTTCTTATCGATGATAGACATAAAATTTCTTAAGTTGGACGAGTAACCAGCAGGAACTTTCACACCCACCAAACATTTACAAAACACATCCTTCTCTTTTGTTAACATTGTATATGATTTTGGTGGTAAGTATGTTCGATTCTGATCATTTTCCACCCTTGGTGTCAATTCAGGTCGTATGCTTAGTTTCTTTAAATCCAGTCTTGCTTTAATTCCATCCTTCATTTTTCCAGGTATATTATGTAATGTACCAATCAAGCTCTTACATACATTTTTTCTCAATGTGCATGACATCTAAGATGTGACGAATGTATAGGTATTTCCAATAAGGAAATTCCCAAAATATTGATTTTTTATTCCAATAACCATGGTCTACTAATTTAGTAATATTTTCATTTTAACCCCTTTTATTAGTTGACCTCTATTGTTTCCTTACCTTAGTGAGTATTCTTTTTTTCATCTTTCCATATCGTTTGAATGTCATACCATTCAATTGCCTTAATATCTCAACACCTCACAAAGGTGGGGGTGCATGATCATGATCTACTTCACAATCGAACGGTTTCTTTTGGTATCTAAACTTGTGTCAAGATGGCAAAAATATTCTATGTCTTCTATAAGACATATTTCTTCTATGAACAAGATAAGTTGAAAAAGTGCCATCACTACATATAGGGCATCCCTTGTAACCTTTTGTTGCATGTCCTAATAAGTTCCCAAAGGTAGAAAAATCATTAATTATCCATAAAAGGACCCCTTCAAGTTAAAGTGTTCTTCTTTATATGCATCATAAATATTTACACCATCATTCCACAACATATTTAAATCATCTATCAGAGGCTACAAATATACATCAATATTAACACGGGGTTGTTTCGGTCCTGAGATCAATAATGTTAACATCATGAATTTTCTTTTCATACACAACTAGGGAGGAAGGTTGTATGTTACCATAATTACTGGCCAACAACTATATCTACTACTAAGGGAACTATATGGATTAATTCTATCAGCAGCAATGGCAAGATGAAGATTGCGTGGATCAGATGCGAATTGAGGGGATAAATTATCTACTACTTTCCAATTTCGAGAATCACAAGGATGACGTAGCACCCCATCATCAGATCGATTATCTGAATGCCAAGTCAACATCTTTGATGTATCTTTACTTTTGAACAACCTCTGAAAGCGAAGAATCGAAGGAAAGTACCAAAGAACCTTTACGGGCACACCTTTCTTAGGTGTTGTCTCATTTGTAGCATGCTTTCATCTCGATTCTTTACACATTGGACAATCATCTAATGTCTCATATTCTTTTTTATAAAGAATGCAATCATTTGGACAAGCATAAATCTTATGATATTCCATGCCAAATCAACTAAGAGATTTCTTCACTTCATACATTGAAGATGGCAATTCAATACCCTCAGGAAACATATCTATTAGTAGTTTTAGTAATTTTGTGAATCCCTTGTTAGGAAAACCATGTTTTGCCTTCACATTGTACAAATGAACCAATCCCGACATTTTAGTGTATTTCTTGCATTTTGGATACAACGGTTTTTTGGCATCTTCTAGAAGTTTTTTAAAGATTTCAGGATCATCCTCATGTTGTTCATCTTCGACACCATGAAACATATTTTCTATCTGTATATTATGATAAGATGTATTTAATCCATTCACATTCTTATTTATCTCTTTCCCATGAGTATTATCAATATTTTCTCCATGATAATACCAACATTTATAACTCAAAAGAATACCACTACAGATTAGGTGATACTTAACCTTGTCAACTTCATGAAATCGCTCATTTTTACATTTAACACATGGACATCGAATCATACTAATTTCATTATTACTATTTCTACAAGCAAATTCCAAGAAACTTTTAAATCTAGAAATGTAGTCTAGTTCAATTCTACACTTTGACATCCAAAATTTGTCTATTTTCTATTAATGACATTAAGCATATTAAATATGTATCCAATCAATATATTTCAGGTATTATTATATATGAATTCCCTAATTATTAGAATATATACCAAAACATACATAATACAAAAAATTATCATTTTAATCATTTTAAAATTGTATTACTTTTACTAAATAAAATATAATAATTTATATGTAACTAAATATTCTAGTCCATTAAACCCACAACATCCAGATATTATTTAATTTCCCCTAACTCACCTAGAAAATCAGCTAAACAATTAATAACATGCATAATATAAAACATACATAATACAAAAATTTATACAAAAAATAACGCAAAGTGAATAATAAGTGTGTAGGATTAATAGAAATACTTAGAAGAGTAAATGAAGTGACAAAATGAAGGAAATGAAGAAAACAAATGGTGTTATGTAAGTCAGAAAATGGGTATTAAAAATTTGAGTATTTCGCTCAAAAGATCTGGAAGATAATTTGGAGAGGAAGAAAACCCACTAAACGACATTGGAAATGGTGGTCGTAGGTGGCTGGAAAATGCAAAAGACTGGAGAAGGTGAAGCTTGATTTTGAGTTTTTAGGTGCTGCAAATTAAAAATGATGTTTCTGATGGAGAAGAAAGAAGAGAAAAGGAAAAATCCACGTGGATAGCGTCAGCTGACGTGTTGAACCGATGCTACATGAGGACATAGCGTCGGTTCTACGTGTCAAACGACGCTATGTAAAATTACTTGTTAATTTTTTATTTTAATAGTTTTTAAAATTGAAATTACACAATACAATTTATTTTATTTTTTTTGGTCAATTATTATTTAAGATTTTAACTATAGATCTTTTATATTTTTTGAAAACTTTGTTATATTGTGTTTTTCATGCAATCCAAATTCGATAACTACGTATGAAAAACATGTACATAAAAGTATCCAAAAAAATACACAAAATTCTATAAATTATATAATTTTAAAAACCAATTGACTAAAAAAAAGAAGAAAAAAATTATACTATATATCCAAATTTAATTTTAAATAGTTCAAATAAAATAATAATTAACCAAAAAAATTAAAAAAAATTGTATTGTGTAATTTTAATTTTAAAAACTGTTAAAATAAAAACATTAACGAGTAATTTTATGTAGCGTCAGTTGACACGTAGAACCGATATTATGCCCTCGTGTTGTGTCGGTTCAACACGTCAAAAGACGCTACATATAGTGTCATTTTTTCACCGAATCGACTTTAAATTGATTATAAATCATTTTTCTCCAAAAACAGATTTTACATATCGACTTAAATGCCACATTTTGTAGTAGTGATAATTTCATCTTCTTCAACAATGGGTTATATGATGAGTGCTTAAAAAACACTAAATTTACAATGATTAAATGTACTTTCATTGATTAAATAGATTTATATTTATATTATTTTATAATATTTTATATAAATTTATCTTTACAGAATTATGTGTATTTTTATTGTTTTTTAGGTATTTTCATTCAAAAATAAGTTAAAGATCGAAGAAAATTACTGGAGGTAATACATGACAAATATGTTGAGAAAAATGAGAAAAAGTAAAAAAAATGGAAAAATTGGACAAAATGGATCAAAATAGTCAAAAAGGTCAAAAATGTCGAGTCCACCACGCACCATGCTGAGTCCAGCCTACCCACTATGCCAAGCCGCTCGCATCTGTTGATTCCTGTGCATGTCGGCGTTGTCTGACCTATAACCACTTGCATGCCTAGCTTATCCCACACGTAAATCTAACCCATGTGTGCCCAACCATGTGTGCCAGCTCCCATACACGCATGCCAGCCTGCCCAAATGCATCCAAGACCATTTTCAAGATATTTTCCCACTTTTTTAGGCTTTTGCTCACCTATAAAATAACCCTCTCCCCCATTGTAAAAATCATGCCAAAAAATCTCAACTCTTCTCTCTCTAGAAAGTTTTCTTAGTTTTTTTTAGTTTTAAAGTTCTTATCTTTTTGACAAAAACTAGTTATGCTTCTGTAGATTTTCAGTTTCATTCAATAAACAAAAATGTAAATCCATTTGGAGGTTTTTTATAAACAAAATTAACATCAAATTTATTAAGAATTCTTATGAGATATTATTTTAAAATGAATTCCTTACAATTATTTTTATGTTTTATTCTTATATGTTATATTTAATTTCTCTATGAATAAATTTAACATGGTTGGTTCTTTATAAATATGATATAATAATAAAGTTGCTATACTTACGAAATATTAAATAGGTGAAACATTTCTATAAAATAAATTGATTTTGTTTTTATTTAAGATTTTATATTAAGGATGTCAGAGATAAATATTATTTTCTATTACAAACTTAGATCTAAAAATTAAATTTTAAGGTTTAATTATCTGGTCTGATTTAGAATAGTGCCATTTTATTTGTTGGTACAATCACCCGATAATTAGAATGAAGCTCTATTTCAAATTATTTTCTAAGAACTACTATTCGAAAATGTATTGACAAAACGTTTTTAGTAATGATTTTAAAAATTGAAAATTAGTACTCAGATAATTAAATTCTTAAGCTTAATTTAGACACCTTAAATAAAGTTTAAAATGTCTAAGCCCACCAAATGTGGCCTTTAAATGGTCCATTTTCAATCTCTTAGAAAATTAATTTAACTAACTAAACTAATTATCGATCTCACACATAGGTGTTAGTTGATTTGTTTAATTAACAACAAATATCTAACCCCACCAAAGGTTGTATTTATATAAAAAAAGAGAATCAATAAATATCAATTTATATCTTTAATAACCTAAATAATATAAGCAAGCATAATTAACTTAATTATTATAAAATTTTGCATAATTGTTTATTGAATCCATATCTATGTTTATTTTTTTTTATGTTATTAGATTAGGAAACAAAACAAAAATAAAATATCGTGATACGATGTTTAGGATGTAAATGTTATTTCAAAAGTTTGAAAAATAAATTAAAAACCACATATATTCATTTCGTAGATTAACCTTGTGAGTATACTTGTCATTTTCTATAAAATTATTCGTGCACTTACGAGAGTTTTACAAATATAAAACCAAAGTATCTACCAAATCAGTATTGCTAACGCGATGTCAATTTTTTTCATCATTATACAAATCACAAGTAAATGACCAAAAATGAAGGCTCAAATAATATCTCACAAGTGTAGTCTCCACTATTTGATACCTACACACCGATTTTGGGTTTGTTTCATTTCAACATTTTATCATAAAATATAAGTTATGACCCAAACTTACTAATTATCATATTACTTCATGATGTGTTTTTGAAAATTAATCTAATAATACAAAACGATATAATCATTACTTAAACTTAATTTCTAAGACATGATTATTTTTGTTAGAAAAACTTGAACACTACTCGAATTTACCTAAACACACAAATATAGAAAATAATACACACACACACACACACACACACACACACACACACACATATATATATATATATATAAAATAAAACAAATGAATTAAAGGAAAACAATTAATATGAAAATACACAACTTAATAAACAAAATAAGGGCACATTATTTATAAAAAATTTAAATTTTTCCTAATTTGTGTAGCTATTAAATCCTACCATCCCAACCTAAAATTTACATTGTCCTCAATGTAACAAATACAATTTTTAAAAAGAGAAGGGATAGAAAAGTTATCAAATTGCTTTATGTATTAAGGATTTTGATGTAGAACGCTAGTTGTATCCAACATCGGATTTGAATCATACAAATAGGTACTCTAACATATCTTAACAAAAAATTATTTTATGCAATAAAATAAACAAAGTGCTCATAATAGAAAAAAAAAACTAAATTATGCAATAAAATAAACAAATTGCTCATAAAAGAAAACAAATTAACAAAACAAACTAAATTGCTTAAAATAAAATAACCTTTCAATGCTGGGTTGCCTCCCATCCAACACTTAGTTTAATGTCTTAGTAAGACGCATCATTATGGTGCTAAGGATTACTCAACCAAATGCAATCCATTTCGGCAATGTTGTGTGGTCCTTCTAAATCAGGCTTCACATGATGCCCATTGACTTGGAATGTTGTTTGTGTCTTCGAATCCAATAGTTCTACTACTTCATGTGCAAATACTCGCACTATTTTGAATGGTCCATCCTATCTTGATTTTAGCTTTCCTGGAAAGAATCTTAGATGAGAGTTAAATAAAATAACTTTCATTCTAGGGTGAAGAGTCTAAGGAACTAGCTTCTTTTAATGATAGTGCTTAGTACACTCTTTGTTTAATTTGGCATTCTCATAGGCTTCGGTCCTAATTTCTTCCAACTCATTAAGATGGAGTAACCATTTTTCTCCTACTTTATATAAATCCGGTTTAACTCTTTACTTGCCCAGTAAGCCTTGTGTTTGAGTTCAATGGCAAAGTGACATACTTTCCCAAAGATTAACCAGTAAGGGCTCATTCCAAAGGGTGTGTTGTAAGTTATGCACTATGCCCATAAGGCATCATTCAACTTAAATGCCTAGTCCTTCCTTGAAGGACGCATAGTGTGTTACAATATTCCCTTGATTTTCCTATTACTTACTTCCACTAAATCAAAAATTTGAGGATGATATGGAGTAGCTACTCTATATGTGATGTTGTACTTTTTTCAGTACTCCATTAAAGATTTTGTTACAAAAATGACTACCTTTATCACTTATTATAGCTCTAGGTATTTCGAACCTGCTAAATATTGAATCCTTTAAGAATTTTACAACAACATTAGCATTAATGGTTTTAGTGGGGATATCTTGTACCCATTTGGATACATAATCCACAACAACCAAAATATATTGAAAACCATTGGATGGGGGGAAAAGACAAATAAAGTCAATCCCTCATACATCGAAGAGTTCAAAAACTAAATTAGATGTGAAAGACATTTCATATCTTTTGCTTATGTTGCCTATTCTTTGACATCTATCACATTGTGTACAAAACATATGAGCATCTTTAAAAAGAGTGGGCCAAAAGAATCCAAACTGTAATACATTATGGGCTGTCTTTTCACCACCAAAATTACCCCCCATAATGAAGTTCATGAAAAAAAGTCAAAATGCTCTTATGTTCTTCTTTAGGTACAAATCTCCAGATGACTTGATCTTAACCAATCTTGTATAAATAAGGATCATCCCAAAAATAGCCCTTAATAGTTTTAAAGAACCTTTTCTTGTCATGATATAAAGTGTTAAGTTGCAAAACACCATTGGAAAGATAGTTTACAATATCAATATACCATAGGTTTGGACCTATTGAAAAAAACTGTTCACTAGGAAAATTTTCAACTATATCTTCATTACTCTCACTTATAAGAGAATTGAAGTCAGAAATCAACATAGACAAATGGCCAACTACTAAGTTTTTACCACCCATGATTAATCTTGGATTGGCATTCAATTTACTTAATAGGTATCTTAAAACAATATGATTAGAATGCACAATCACTTTAGATCCTACTAAATAAGACCTAAATTTTTCTACAAAAACAAATATAGCAAATAATTACTTTTCAGTGGTGATATAATTCATTTGGGCATCATTTAGTGTTTTACTAGCATAGTAGATGACATGTAATAATAAGGGCACACATTATTTCAAAGGGTAAAGACCAATTTGTTATAATAATAATAGGAGCAGATGTTAGTTTCTCTTTCAATGTATTAAAGGCAATAAGGCAGTCATCGTTGAAATCAAAATAAACATCTTTTGATAGCAGGTTATATAAGGGATGACTTATTTTAGAAAAATCTTTAATAAATCATTTGTAAAATCATTCATGTCCTAAGAAGCTTCTTATCCCCTTAATAGATGTAGGGGGAGGTAGTTTGGAAATCAGTTCAACTTTTTCCTTATCAACTTCAATACCTTTATTTGAAGTTATATGTCCTAACAGTATCCCTTGTTGAACCATAAAATGATTTTTCTCCCAAGTAAGGATTAGATTGCATTCAATGCATCTTTCTAAATCCAAAGTAAATTCATGTAAGCAATCATAAAATGAGTTTCCAAAGAAGGAGAAATCATCCATGAAAATCTCAATGAATTTTTCCACCATGTTCGAGAAGATAGACATCATGTATCTCTAGAATAGGGTGGGGGCATTGCATAACCTAAGTGGAATTCTTCGAAAAGAAAATTTCCCAAAAGGACATGTAAATGTGGTTTCCCTTATCTTTTGGTGCTATAGGTACTTGATAATATAGGAAAATCCATCTAGAAAATAGTAAAATTCGTGTCCAATTAATCTTTCCAACATTTGAGCAATGAATGGAAGAGGAAATGATCATTTTTAGTATCTAAATTCGATTTTATGAAACCTATACACATCCTGCATCCAATGATTATTCTTGTGGGCACTAATTCACTTTTTTTCATTTTTAACAATTGTTATCCTAGATCTTAGATACCACATACATTGGACTAACCAACTTACTATCGATAATAGGGTAGATAATTCGTTCATCTCAAAATTTAAGAGTTTCTTTCTTAACTATCTCTTACATGTTTAGGTTTAGTCTTATTTGGGCCTCTTGTATGGGTTTATCACCATCTTCCAAGTGGATCTTATGCATACACAATGTAGGACTAATGCAATTGTATTCCGGAAGCTACATTGCTAGTGGTTGGCGTTGCATAGTCCTTCATCATTTTCCACCTATCTTCAGCATCTCTCATGGTTATTTGTAGTTGAAATTGATGCTCCTCCTTTTACGTATTAGCGTTTATCTCCTAAATAATAGTAGAACTCTCTATAAAATATTTCTCACTTAACAAAATGTATAGGCTTAAAGAAGAAAGACACAGGGAACTTAAATTTTATTTAGATTGAAAATCTAAGTTAATTAATTTTTTTAAATGCTAAATTTAAAGAATGGACACAATTTTTGAAACACATGAATTTCTATTATTTCATTTGAATTTTATTACACACATTCTTAAAATGAAAACAAAACAAAGTAAACAAAAAGAAAGGATATACAATAATGGGTGACCTCCCACTTAGGACTAAAATTTATCATCTTCTAGTAAGACATTGCTGGAAGATTACAGAATGACAAACTAAATGTCACCTCTTCATTGAATTTATTTGATCCAGTTTGACCATTCAATTAATCTTTGCTTTGTTTTTGTAAATGCTCAGCTAATTGTTCCACTTGTACTTCCACTATTTTTATATAAGCTTCCACAGAGTCCAACAATTGATTGGTTATCTCTGTAGACTTGAATAAAAGAATTCAAGTTGCCCTCCAGGGTTGGTTTATTGGGAATGCTTCTTAGAATGAGTTGGTGGAATTTTTGGGTTGGCTGATTTTAGCTCAGGGAAAAAGGAGGGTTGTTTTACCTCTAGGAGAAGTTGGGAAGATTTCTCTACCCACGATTGTAGGCATTTGAATTAGGGTCAAATCTTTGTCTCTATTGATATGCTCCTAAAATATTAACCTATTCAGGTCTAGTTGGTGCTTCTCCTTGATATGGATAGGCTTCAGTACCATGTTCTATATAGGTTGCTACACAAACTATAATGTTCATTGTTGGTTATTTTTGCATAGTGAGAAGGGCAATTTGCTTGGTCAATTGAACAAGTTGTTGAACTTCATTGCTGGAATCGATTTCATGAACTCCAGCTTTTCTCACTCGTGAGCTTTTATGTTAAAAATTAGCACCCAACATCTCAATAAGGTTATACATCTCTAAGGCTATCTTTTCTCCCATTTCTCCTCCGACAAGGTTGTCGACAATGAATTGGCATTGTTGCATAAGTCCATTGTAAATAAATTGGTTCTACAACTTTAGGGGTAAAATGTGATGCAGGCATTGAGTGAGGAACATTCTGAACCTATCCCAAGCTTCATGGAATGGTTCTTCTTCTATATGAGAGAAATTAACAATCTTTGCTCTCAACAACAACCAAGCCTATGCCTTGTCCTTCAAGGTGTAGGGGAAACATATCATTCTAAGATAATCATCGTTTAGAATAATGAGGGGGAAGGTTTGGACTATGGAATAAAAATCTCTAATGAAGGAAGGAGAATTTTCATTAGGCAGCCCATAGAATGAAGGAAGTATAGAAAAATGAATATTTTCAGTTCATAATTCCGAGAAGCCTTACCCAATTAGATAGCGGTAGTTTTCGTGCCAATTACTGCCAATAAAAACTCTTTCATGGTGGTTTCCCTAACATGTGGGCTTTCTCCCATTTATTTTGGCTATGGTATAGGATTAAGGCTTGGTTCTGTGTTTGGCTCAAAAATAGGCTGATGGTTAGAATCCACCCTTGTGGAGTTGTTTAAATTTATGAATGTTATGTATGTATGGTGTAAGAGCATTTCCTAAGGATCTCGTAACATACATAAGCTATTGAAAGCATAAATTTAAAACACCTATAAAAAAAGAATAATAATATAACCATACAAAAATTTAGAGGAAATATACATAGTATTTAATATAAAAATACTAAACAAATAAGTTAAGTTAATCCCTAAGTTAAGTAGTAACATAACCAGTATTAGCCAAGAGTGCTCTCAAAAAAGAATGGTAGGGCCAAGCCTCTTTAAGAACAATCCTCCTATACATAACAACGTTCCCATGAAAGACTAGTGCCATAGAGGCTTCCAAGAACTAGTCTCCTAGACATAACTTCCTTAGATACTATACAATTATTTTTATTTTATGAACTTAATATTCAAATCTAGTATATTATTAGATTTTTTTAATAAATTAAAGTAAAGTTTTTTATTAAAATTAAAATTAAAATTTTATTTGATTTTTTTTGTTTTTTTAACCAAAAAAAATCACAATTATTTAAAACATAGAATTTTTTTAAAATTTTGTTAAATAATTCAAAAAATGATATTCCTTCCCCCGCAATATTGCAAAAAACTTAATGAGCAAAACCAACATCGAGTTAGAAATACCGATCCTACAAATAATTTGGTTTTATATTTGTAAACTCTCGCAAGTGCACAAATCATTTTATAGAAAATGATAACTATACTCTCAAGGTTGATCTTAGGAAGGAATTGATATGATTTTTAATTTATTACCCAAACTCTTAAAAACAAAATTAAATCCTAAACATCCTGTCACGATATTTTGGTTTTTGTGTTTCCTAATCTAATAACATAAAAATAAACATAGTCGAATAATTAAACCTTAAAATCTAATTTTTAGATTTAAGTTTGTAATAAAAAATAATATGTTTCTCTCTAACATCCTTAATATAAAATCTTAAATAAAAAAAAATCAATTTATTTTATAAAAATGGTTTATCTATTTAATATTTTGCAAGCATAACAACATTAGTATTATATCATTTTTATAAATAACCAACCATGTTAAATTTAATCACAGACAAATTAAATATAACATATAAGAATAAAACATAAAAATAACTGTAAAGAATTCATTTTAAAGATTATAATGATCAAAAGAATCTGTATAACACTTTGATGCTAATTTTGTTTCTAGAAAAAATCCAAATAGATTTGCATTTCCATTTATTGAATCAAAAACTATAAATCTACAAAAGCATAGCTAGTTCTTCTCAAAAAGAGAATAACTTTAAAACTAAAAAGAACTAAAACTAAAAAAAAAATTAGAGAGAGAAAGAGTTGAGAAAATTATGTGTTGTGTTTTTTACAATAGGGGAGAGGGGATTTTTATAGGTGAGGAAAAGGCTAAAAAATTGGAAAAGTATCTTAAAAAATGATGACAGGCATGTATTGGACAAGGTGGCATGCGTGTGGGGTATTGACATGCACAATTGTGTGGGATTCGCGACGTGAATAGGTGTTGACCCAAGTGCTAACGCTCGTAGGATTTTGACATGTTACGAGAGTAAATGCACACTGGATCGTGACGTGACTGGACATGGGTGCGTGCTTTCTTCAAAGTGAAATGGGCACTACTGCACATGTGACTTCGACGTGAAATGGGTGCTCCTGAGGGTAGGATAAGCATGATGCATGCACGGTTGGACAGTTTTGTCCATTTTTTTTCATTTTCCTCATTTTGTTTTCTCAACATATTTGTGATGTATTGACTCCAATATTATTCTTTGAGTCTTTAAATTATTTTTGAAGCAAAAATACCTAAAACGATAATAAAAACACTTGTGATTCTGAAAAGATATTTATATAAAAATATGATAAATCATATAAATATAAATATTTTTAATCAATTAAAGTATATTAAATCATGATAAATTTAGTGCTTTTTAAGCACTCATCACTAGGTAGAGGTGGAATAGGAATTACATGTGAAATTACACATTTTTAAATGTTTTTATTAAACATGTGCTCACATTTATTTAATTTATTTAGTTTTTTAGGGATATAGGCTCATTTTTTAAATTTTTTGCAAAATTATCATGCCTTTAGTTAGTTTAAAATGAAGGATTGAGTCTTTGCATTGTTTGATTGATATCTTAAAATATGTTCATGGATTATTGTAAGATTCATTTTCTTTATTCATAGTTTGTGCTTCCTGCTGAGATATTATGATTTAGATAAACCCAAAATTGATGTTTTTCAATCAAATAGTAATGACTACCTTGTGAGAATATTTTGAGTCGATATCATTCTATTATGAAGGATAATATTTCTCTACTCATTTAAATACTGTTCTTATTAATTCAAATTATTAGATGATCTCTATAGGGTTTGCATTGATTGTTAGGATTTTAAACATCTGATGTGGAATATACTTATTTGCATTGTTTATATTAAATAATTTGAGTAAAATTTAAAGTGTATGCCTATTTCATTCATGTTTGTCTTTCAAAAAGAGC
Source organism: Hippophae gyantsensis (assembly GCA_030763125.1). Classification (NCBI taxonomy): domain Eukaryota; kingdom Viridiplantae; phylum Streptophyta; class Magnoliopsida; order Rosales; family Elaeagnaceae; genus Hippophae; species Hippophae gyantsensis. The sequence continues at coordinate 48,311,356 of CM061031.1, read as the reverse complement.
TATATATGCAGTTGTTGAAGCTAACACAAAAACAGCCAAAAATGATTCATTAACAAAATACACATATGTACATGGGTCTACTCTCTAAAAAAGGAAAAAAAGAAATAAAAAGAGAGAGAGCATATACATATATATCTAAGAGAAAAATAAATGGTATAACTAAATACTATGACCTGAAAGTTATTCAAGTGAGGAGATGGTTATTACAAAAGAAAATTAGAAATAAATCCCCTTGAAGTCAATGCATTTTTATCCATCTTAAGGAATATATTTGAAATATTCACTTGATGACTTTAATTGATGCACCAAAATAGTAATGTGATTTCTTCATAAACCCTAGCACTTTGATTTGTTTCATGAGATCAGTGTTGTACACCTTTTGAGCCTTTTTTGTTTAATCATATGCAACCTTTTAGCTCATATCCTTACATAACCTCTATTCATATATATATTTTTTGAGTGCTTGAACCATAGGATTAGTATGATATTGAGAGTATATCTTATAAGGATTAGAATCAAAACAAATTCATATTCATAATAATAAGATTGGTGGGTCAAAGTTGATATGTTTTTGTAGTTGAACATGAATTTGTGATGAGTACTAATTTGAACAATAAACTTTAAATCTTTAGGATATTGATTCAACTTATGCTTGAGATTTTATCATGAGCTTAAAAGAAACTAAAGCATGAGAACTTATGTTATTTTAATTTTTACTTTGTTATTTTAATTTTAGTTTTTGTTTTGTTCATTTGTTGTTTGTTGTTTGTTTTTATTTTTTATTTTTTTTGAATTTTAATTCTGCATAGTAGGTTATTGGTGGGTATCATCACTAAAAGCCCTTATGAGAGTTAAACTTGTCCACCAGAGAAACCTATGAGTTTAAAGGCTTGTTGCATAAGCTAAATGTAACTTCGTCAATTTACGAAAAATATTGATGGGATAAAGAGCTTATTTTATTAATTTTAATTAAACAATTAACTTAATTTATTTTTCTAGAAAATATATTAGTCAATTGGTTGTATTTAATATTACTTTGCATTTGTTATTATTAATATTATAACATTTTGTATATGCAAAGTATTAGTATTATCATGTAAGAAAATAGCTTATTATTACAAGTGCTTTGATTAAACAAGTATGCTTCAATATTATATTATGAAATTTAATATATGTGATATAATGAAAGGAGAGAGTGACATTTGGGCACTTACTAAATAAATTTTCGTATATTTCAGCATGATGATGTTGAATTATAATCAAAATGTTAGCCTAATATATTATTTATTTTGAAGTTATCACTTTCATTTTGACAATTGAAAGGTTGACAACAAGGAGCTAAAATGAAAATTCATGTATATTTAACATGAGAGTGAATTCATGTATATTTAACACGAGATAGCTTTTGTTATCAACTTTGAGATTAACTATGAGTGAAGAACCTTTACTTTAACAATTGAGAGAACGACATGTTAATATTGAAGGTGATAATTCATTGATATCTTATAATAGATGCTTATCAGTATTGATTATTTCTTGAAAAGCACTAAATATTATGTATTTTATTTGTACTTTAATGTCAAAAATAAATTTTTTTTTGGAAATCTATGTTTTTGAAATCGTGGATATGTTTATTCATTTTTCAATTATTTCTAGTTTCAAAATGATAAAAATTAAAAACATGTGAATAAATTACTTATGTAAACCTTACATATGTACCAACAAAGTTTGTTAGGGGTAAAATTAAAAGAAATTTGGAGACAAATTGATCAACGTAAACCATGATGGTGGAATTTGTGTGCCATAATACAAGATTCTTTTATTACAATTTCAGACATACTAGAATCAATGTATGCCACAATATGGATAAAAGTGGGCCACGGAACCCGTTGACATCTCTCTCATGATCCACTTTTTCCTCCCTTTTTTTCAACACTCTCCACCTATAAATACCACCCTTCAACCCCTATGTAAAATATTCCAATTGAGCTAAAAAGCATCAATTTTATGATAAATTTAACTTTCATTTTTTTTAAGTTTCTCTCAAGTTTTTGAGAGTTAGAACATTTATTTTATGTTTAGTTTATAAATAGTTTAAATTAGGTTATCAAAAAATAGAGGTAGTAATAGGGTGTTATTTCATTTCAGGTGATAAAAATCATCACTGAAATCTAGGGGATATTGTGAAGGTTAATACCTCTTCGGTGGAGCACGACATACCAATCCATTTATCATTTGCGTATATATCAAATCGGTATTCTTATTTTAAACATGCATAGTAGACTTGACTGAATGTTCTATTTATACATATAAGAAAGAATTAATAAATCAATGTTTATAATTTTTTAACCTAATTAATTATACCAAATATAGTTAATTAGTTAAATATCATATTAATTCTTCATTGATTAATTAATTGCATGTTTTTTTGTAATTTGCGTAAACCAAACATTCCTTTATCTTTTGTTATTTTATGTTATTAGTTTAAACCTTTTCAAACCCAAACAATTATGACAGAATTTTTAGGTTTATTTTTTTAAGAGTTTCATTCAATTATTTAAAATCACATAATTTCTCTTTAGATCGACTGTGGAAGTATACTTATTATTTTTTAAAAAGTGACGTATTCACTTGCAAGCTATTACAAACATACAAAATTTTTGAATCAAGTTTTTGACACCGTCATCGGGGAGAAATATCGTTTTAAATTTTTATTGTAAAAAATCTTAAAACATTTTGCTTTGTAAATATTCATGATTTTTTTAAAAACAATAATTTAAAAAAAATTGAAAAAAAAATTAATATCTCATTTATTATTTGATTTATTTAAAAAAAACTTAAATATTCTAACTATATTTTTCAAGTTGATTTAGATATTAATTTATTTAATTAATAACTTAATTTCTATTCTTCGAACATAAAATTAAAATAGATATATTCTTTAACTATAAATTATGATGTTTTCATCATTAATTTATAATTAAAATTATTTTTCAACCATCTAAATTAATACAAGTTAATGAAATTAAAATAAACTATTATTCATTTTGCAAAGTTAAGCAAGGAGGATTCTAAAATGTTTTCATTAATCATAAATCAAAGACTTGGCCCATCTTGAATTTATGACTAAAGATATGAAAATTATGAATAAAAAATAAATCTAAAACTTTTATTTATTTAAACCACATAATTGTTCTTCCAATAATTGGAAACAGAGACTAAAATTCTATATACAAATTTAGCCAAACATAGTTAAATTACCAAATTCAATTTAACTACAAAAGGTATTATAATACAAAAAGTGATAAAAGATATATAAATTTACCCATTCTTGATAAAAAAAAGATTCCAGATCCCTAAATAAGTTGTCACTATCTTCTTCAAATTCTTGGATCATCTTTATAATTGGAGGATTTTTCCTCTCAATCTATACATAAGGGTGGAACTTTTGAACTAAACTCTACACTTAAACAAGTGGCCACTCCTAAAATTATTAAATGGAAAGCTAGGAATTATAAAAACAGGAAGGTTTTATTTATATTAATACGTGTGTACATAAGGCATCGAGATCTTTTAATGAAGGCATGTTGTGGTACACTTTTTCCATTGCCATAGTATGAAGTTCATTCAAGTTCACTCATTTCGATTCGATAGGTCATGTCACGGCACACATTATTTCCCACTACTCACATGATGTTCTGCATGACCATTATGTTTTCCCTAGAGTTGGTCTCCATCACACACATTTTCGTCTCCATCACACACATGTAAAGCTTGCATGCCCTACTCTTTATAGCTCTTAAGGTGCTATTTGAGTGCTCCACTTTGTATGTTAACATTTTTATCTCTTTTGAAGCTAAAAACACATGAAATAAAACACAACATACCTATGATTCCCAAAAGATAGGTTGGCATAAATAACCATAAAAACATACTATAATCAAAACAATCTATATTAATTAAGCATATCAAAATCACAAAATATGAGTACTTTTCAAGCACTTATCAGTACCTCCAGCCATTTCCTTGCTAACATCTTTAAAGGAAAGCGATATAAAAACTTAAAATAAAAATAAATTAATCAAACTGAACTAACATAAATCATTTTCATAGATTTACACGATTGTATTTAGCATATGCAAAAAGCCTTTAAACCTCTATGTTCCCCTAGTGGATGAGTTTAAGTCCAGTGAGAGCTTTCTATGATGATTTCCATAAGCATTCCAATAAGTAAAATTAAAAAAAATAACAAATAGATAAATAAAAATAAAAAGTAAAACAAAAAATAACATAATAAAATAACAAATAGAGCTTTCTCATGCCTTTATTTTATTTTCAATTCATAATCAAAATCTCAAGTACAAGTTAATTCAATGTTCCAATGGTTCACAAATTATTATTAAAATTAGGAAATATCAAAAATTCATATTCCATTACAAAAACATATCAATTTTAACTCACCTAATCATAGGGTTAGGAATCCGTATTCACTTTGACGTTAATTCTCACAAGATATTCTCTCAATTTCACACTCATCCTATGAATTCAAGCACTCAATAAGATATATGTGAGCATAAGTTATGTAAAGAATAAAACAAATAGATTCACATATGATAAACAAGAAAAGGCTCCAAACTATTTAACACTAATCTCAATAAAGAATTCGAATGTTGGGATTTATAAAGATATCACATTAGAAATCTCATACATCAATCAAAATAATCAAGCAAAAAATTTTAGTATGTGTCTTAGATTAATGAAAATGCATTGACTTGAAAGGGATTATTTCCTATTTTTGCAATAACTACCTCACAACTTTGAAGAACTTAAAGTCATAGTATGTAACTATAATATTCTTTTTCTTTTCTTTTTTAATAAAGAGTGGACCCATATGTGTGTGTGTGTGTACGTATATTAGTAAGTGACTATTTTGCCTTATTTTGTTAGCTTTAGGGAATCCCATATATATATATATATATATATATATATATATATATATATATATATATATATATATATATATATATATATATATATATATATATCTTTATTTTAGAAGTCAAGCATAAATGAATATAAGCACATACATTAATTTCTACTCAAATAATTTAATCTAAGCAATCAAAATAAGATGATGTGTTAAAAATTATAACATTAAATACAAAACTTATAGAGATCATCTAACAATTACAAATAATAAGAAAAATGTTTAATGGAGTAGAAAAATATTATCACTTAGAATAAAATGCTTAACAGCTCAAAATATTCTCACAAGATAGTATCTGCTATTTGATTCCTAAACACCAATTTTGGGTTTATCTAAATCTCAATATCCAAGCATGAAACTCAAACTTTAAATAAAAAACTAATTCTAACAATATTCCATTAACATGTTAAAGATACCAATCAAATAGTGTAGAAACTCAATCGTTCAATTTAAATTACCTAAAAGCATGATAATTTTTAAAAAAAAAAAATTAAAATGAATCTAAATGTCTCTAAGTTCAAGGATTTCCTATATGTGGAAGGAATCAAAGCCAACCTTATTAGTATTAGCCAAATTTGTGATAACAAGTACATTATTAAGTTTACTCAAATGGATTGCACTATGTAAAATGAGTTGAACAAAACTCTGGTCAAAAGTATAATATCATAGCATAATTGCTACTATGTGGAACCCCTTCATAAGTTATGTGTAAAAAGTTAAGTCTTAGTACTAAAGAACTACGACATCAATTACTAAGTCATGTCAATTATAAATAGCTAAAGAAAATTTCAAACCTTAAGGTTATTCAAGGTATTTACTGTATATCTTATATTCTTGAGCACATATATGGTCCTTGTTAGTTAGGAAAGCAAAGCAAAAGCCATCACAAGAAGAATCAACACATGTCTACCATGAGACCTCTCTAACTTCTCCATATGGATCTAATGGGTCTTGCTCAAATAGTAAGGATTGGTAAGAGAAAGTATATTCTAGTTAGTATTGATGATTTCTCTAGATAAACCTATAGTCAATTTCTAATAGAAAAATTCTGAAGCCTTCGATAAGTTGAAATCCTTGTGTATCAAGCTATATAACAAGAAATTTGAATCCATTTGAAAAATCATAAAAATTAGATGTGACCATGGAATATAATTCGAGAACACTAAATTTAGTACTTTTCGTGATGAAATAAGAATTCAGTAAGAGTTTTCTGCTCTCAAGACCCTTCAACAAAATGTCTTTATTGAAAGGAAAAATAGAGCTATCCAAGAGATGGCAAGTCATACTAGCAAGTAAAAACTTAGCAAAACACTTTTAGACTAAAGTTATTAACACTACTTGCTATATACTAAATCGTTGCTTCCTGAGGCCTGGCACCTATAAGTCTTTCCCTGAACACATGCATGGAAAAAGACCAAATGTTTAGCAGCTTCACATTTTTAAAAGTACATGTTATAATCTTATGAATAGATAAAATCTTGATAAATTTGAGGCTAAGAGTGACCTTGGAATTTTCATTGGATACTCCATAATTGTTGAGCTTACAAAGCCTACAACCTGAGAACTTTCATTGTAATAGAATGGATCAATGTTGTGATATATGACTTCAGAGCAACCATAATTGTTGAATCTGATGATAATGAGATTTTTGGAGTTTAGGACATTCCTAAAAATGTTGTAGATAATGTTGAGATACCTTTCACTACTATTTCTGTATATTCCTTTAGAAACACTGAAGAAGAGAAAATATGACGAACAAGAAGATTCTTCCCTTCCTAAATTAATGGGCTAAGAATTCCCATTCTATAGATGATATTTTCCATAATGTGGAAGGTGGAGTTAAGAAAAGACGTTAGCTATAGGAAACCCCTAAACTATATGTATTTCACTTACATCATCCTTCCTAAAAATGTTAACAAATCCCTACAAGACATACAAGATAAGCGTTGAAAATCACTAAATATAACATGATTTTATACACTTTAAATATCAAAATAGATTTTTATTTATAAAATCTATATTTCTGGAATCACATATATGCTTTGTTGTTTTTTTAAGTATTTTTAGCTTCAAAATGATTCAACTAATCAACATTCAAAGAATGGTACCTGAAATCATTACATTAAAACATAAAATATTAACATATATAGGCTTTACATTTGTTCCAAACCAATGAAAACGGTGTAATTCAAATAGGGCTTTAAGGAGTTTAGAGAGATGCATGCAACACTGTGGTATTTTGTGTGTTATGGCCTCAGAATAATGTATCTAGCAATTCAACACATACATGGTATCTCATGTAGTGGCATAGAATCAATGTACGCCAAGACACATGACCATCTAATCCACTTTTTCCTTTCTTTTGTAGTAGTTTTTAAAGGTATATGAAACACTCATCCTTCATTTTAAAAATCATCCATTTCATACCATAGCTCTCTTTAGAGCTAAATTCTTATTTTCTATCTAGTTTTTCTTTTCTTTTCATAATTTTAAAGTTCTTTCCACAATTTGAGAATTGAATATAATTTATGTAGTAGTTTTTGTTTTGATTGAGTAAATAGTGTTAGTAATTCTATTTGGAAGTTTTCCAAAAATAGAAACTATACTAAAGTCTGTAAGAATACACGTTAGGTATAAATTAAATGTATTATATTCTGATTAACTTTATATATTGTTTTGAATGTTATGTGTTGTCTCTTTTAAAGAACATAAAAACGTGCAAGTATACACGGTTACAAGTAATAAGATTTGTAAGTAAAGATCGTTCCCACGGAGATTTGTTACTATAGTTTGTTGAGTACTAAAATTGTTTCTCTCTGATTTTATCCAAAACAATCGTTGATTAAGAAAAAAGTAATAAGAAAATAAAAGAAATCTAGGATTGCAATTTTTCACCAAACTAATCCACTCAAATTATGTTATTTTCTATTGATTTATATTTTTTAGTACATTTAATTTGTCAACCGAAAACTTCTATTTTTATTCATACATCTCTTCCGAGCTCCGTATAAACACACCTCATTAAATTAATTCACTATATCTCTATGAGAATTAAATTTAATAAGATTCATTAAGTTCTAAGTTTTCAAATGGCCACACATACAATTAGGGTATATTTCTATCCTTCATCATACATGTCATTCTATCTACGAGCAATATACACACAAATGCCTCTTCCAAGTTTATTTATGTGCCACGGATCGTTTTGATAAGATTCGTAAATAATCAAAAAGCATTAAGCACAAAATAGAACGAACAAATCGAACGTCTTATAAATCTATCAAAAATAATTAAACTCAAAGCTTCATAAATTTAGATCAAATGCAACCCTAGAAAAATTAAATTACTTCATAAATTAAAAATAAAAATTACAACAACTACAGAAAAATTATAAGAAGAAGAAAGAAAAATTAAAACATCTAATATGAAAATATTTGGCACACGCATAACACAACAAAAGCCAAAAATGGCTTCTACGTGTTCCACAGCCAACCAACAAACACCACAAAAATTACAAACTCTAAACTCTCCAAAAAACTCTTTTACTTTATCATCTTATCTCCTATTTATAGCTAAAAAAATACATCTAAAATATTACATTTTTTTATTTTATTATTTTTTTATAAACGCGAGGAGATAGAGAATTGTGGCAAAAATAATAAAATATTACGCATGGGGAAAAGCAGTATCGAAAACGCATTCAAAATCTGAGTGGAGAGAGCTACGCGTTTCTGTTTTTATTTTCAATCCACGCTGCCATGTGTCGCGATATGATTCGCTGAAACAAATAGTGGGACACGTGGCAGCACCTCATTTGTTGAAGGGAATGGGCGCACGCAGAACTTGTCGCATGGGATTGGGGCGCGTGAAACGTGGGGCAACGGCTGGAACGCGTGCAAGATTCTGCGCTTCTGCGTTCACCGAAATGTGCCATGCGTCTGCTGATGATTCGTTAAAGGGGAAAGTGGCACGTGGAAGACGTTAATTGGATGGTGTGAACGATTGTACGTGGTTCAGCCACACGTGAACACAACCTTGGGCAGACGCTTAACTGACACGTGGCTCCCACCCTGCACGTCGGCCTGCGCGACAGGTGAGCCCCACTGGCACGCCGAGCCGCGCGATAGAAGAACTCTGCACCCACTCTCCTTGGTTGGGTATGAATAACACGCGCGCATCCTAACTGTTACTTCTTTGATCGGACGGTCCACGTTGCGTGCTTGGACTAGGGCGCGTGGCTTCTTCTCACCTGCGTAGAAATTAACTTTTATTAATTGCATTTTCACCCACAAATATATTTCAAATTACATTTTAAACTTTGCTTAATTACAATATAGCCCTTTTTCTAATTTAAATTAAATTTTAAACTTTTAATAATTGAAATTAAGCACGATTTTAATTTAAATTATATTTTCAACTTTTATTAATTCCAATTAAGTACTCTTTTATTTGAAATTATATTTTTGGACACAAATTTGCAATTAAGTACGTTTTCGATACAATTTATTTAATTTTCTTAAAATATATAAAAAACAATAAATACTAATTTATTAAACTAAAATTAACTAAAAATAGAAATAACATAGCAATTATAATTAATAAAATAGGTAAAAATAACTATATAAAATACAGTTATCAGTATGTTTAATTTATTGATTATTTATTAAATCAAACATGTCTAGCTAAAAATACTATAGGATATTAGTAATGTTGTTATACTTGTGAAATATTAAAGTAGGTAAAACATTTTTATAAAATGAATCAAGTTTTATTTCTTCATCGAGATTTAAACAAAGTTTTTCAAAGAAAGGTATATCAATGTAGTATTTTTCATAATAAACACAAAAGTTAGATTTAGGATTTAATTATTTGAATTTGATTTAGAATCAACTCTTCGATTTTAGATTTGATTTTTCGGATCTTTAGAGAACACTATTTCAAATATTTTTATAAGAATTATTATTAGAAAATATATTCATTACATATTTTTCATATTAGTTTTAAAATATAAAAGTTCACTTCTAAATACTTAAATCATAAGCCAAACTTTGACACTCCTTGAAGAGAGTTCAAATTGTCGGGCTGATCGAAGGAGAAAATTAAATTTCTTATTAATTTCTTAATTTAATTAAATTCTAAATAGTTGGTCTAACCAAAGATGACAATTTAAAGTTTAATTAATAAAGAATCTCATACTTGTCATATGATATTTTCTTATTAAAAATAGAGAATCAATAATCTTAATTTATATCTTTAATAACCCAATTATTATTGAACAAGTATGATTAACTAACTAATTTATCCCAAAAATTCTCCATTGAGTTTAAATTTTTATTTTCCTAATGTTTATTGAATTTATTTTTAATTTTATGTCATTAGGTTAGATATTTTAAAACCCAAAATTTGTGACAGAATATTCATGTTTAACTTTTTTTAAGAATTTATTGAATTATTTAAAAACCATGTGATTCCTTTATAGATAACCTTTGAAGTATTGATGACTCTATGAAAACAGAGTCATTAGTGCACTTTTTGCCTAATATTTTCTTTTTTTATTCAATAAGTAGTATTTTTAGGGTTAAAATTATTAAAATATGAAATTTCTAGTGAAAAGGTGTGAAAATATAATTTTCCCAAAATTTTCTAAAGTTTTTTGGGATCTTTTAATGCAAAATCAATCAGAAGACGCCACGTGCATGCTATGCAAGCAAAGAGAGCCAATCACATAATGTCGCTTGTACCAAGTGATGCAAGCCATGCCATGTGTCAGCACATCATTCATTCCTAGTTTCACAACATGGTAAATGAATGTGCCACACATCGTCATATGATTCTTCTATACCTTCCACTAACACATCACACAATTCGTATTCATGAATCACATCATGCCATGTGGTGCTAACTCAACTACATTGACCATAATCATTCCACACATGCCATGCATCACACATTGATTGGCCCAACAAATTCCCCATGTTATGCGTCATATTTCTATTGGACATCGTTGTTAACTTTTCTTTTTTTCATCTCAACTTTTTATCTAAAGTTGAACTGATAGTCTAGATTCCACATTATTTTAATTTAACCCCCCTAATTTCCTCATAAACCTCTAATGAGCCAAAAATTTCATATTATTTATCAATTTTTGGAGCCAAGAAAAGAGAAAAATACAGAAAAATTTAAAAGAGATACAATTTTGGTGGAGAATCAAGAAGAGGTTAGTGCTACGATTCAAGAGGATGTTAGTGCTACAATTCAAAAGATTGATTTTATTTCTTCTTCTTCTCCTTTCTTTATGAAAAATATGAACATTATGAACAAAATTATATATAGCTAATTTATTAATCTAGAGGTTTTATGAACTCAATTTTTCACATGTGATGATCTAATATTTTATTCAAATTATAATTAAAATTTAAGTATATTATTTAATTTGATTTTATGCTATTAATTGTTTGGCTATAAATTAATTTATATAGCTAATTAAATAAATATTTGATAGAACTATTTAATTATTTATCTTGATTAAATAACATGCATAGTTTCTAGGTAAATATGTATGATTCTTATATATGTGATCCATAATTGATGAACTTAATGAGTAGTATGTAATTTAGTTGAAATGAGAGTATGATTCGGTTAATTACTATTTAGTATGTAATTTGCTTGATAGGTTAGTTACTATTTAGTATGTAATTTATATGTTAGGTTAGATTCAATTGATCATATAATTGATTGATAATTATATTAGGGGGATTTTAGTGATTTACATGTTTAGAAAATTGAAAGATTAAGTATTCCTTTATATTTTTTCCTATATATTCTTAGCTGTCAATTATAAGTTAATTAATTACTACTATTTATTTTTACTTCCTTTAATTTTGCTTTCTTAAAACATAAAAACACAAAAAATATTAATTTTTATTTTTAAGTTTTAAAATTAGGTTCTAGCAACATAAACTCTATAGAAATGATTTTTTATTATCATTATATTACTTGTTATGATATATATACTTGCATATTCATTGCACACAATTCGTGTTCGATCAAGTTTTTGATACTGTTGTCATAGATTATAAATATTATAAATTAATTTTTATTTTATTTATTTTAATTTTAATTTTAATTTATTTATTCATTTAGTTATTTAGTTATTTATTTATTTGTTTTATTTTTTATCATAATTTTAATTTATTTATTTAGTTATTTATTTTTAATTTTGACATCTCTTTTAGTGCAATTAAAAAAAATTGAGTCTTATTGCGTGAGCAAAGTTCGTAAGGGAGAAATTTTGCCTTTAGATACCAAAATAGAGTATACTTTGAGAATAATAAGAAAACAACAAGTTGTCACCCAAGTGAAAGAAATGACTAATCCATTAGAAATAAACAATGATGAGCTAAATTTGAACAACCGGATACCTTTGATGGATGATAAGTAAAAAACTATGAATGAATTTGTATTACCTATGCTGAAAGGGCCAAATCCAAGTATTACAAAGCCAAACATTCAAGATAATCAATTTGAACTAAAGTTAGTGATGTTTCTAATGCTACAAACAGTTGGACAATTCAGCGGATTATCAACAGAGAATCCTTATTTACATCTCATATTATTTATTAAAGTTGGATATGCAATCAAATTCAGTGGTGTGAATGAGGAGGAGTTTAGGCTTAGATTGTTCCCTCGCTCTTTATGACACTATACTTGAGCTTGGCTAAATTATTTGCCACCTGATTCCATTACAAGTTAGACTAATTCGGTGGAGAAACTTTTGAAGAAATATTTCCCACCAACAAAGAATGCCAAGGTCAAGAATGAAATTACATCTTAACAACAATATGAAGGACAATCTTAATATGAAGCATGACAAAGATTTAAATAATTTCTAAGGAAGTGTCCTCACCATGTTATCCCTCATTGGATCCAAATGGAGAGTTCTACAATGGTCTCAATGCTCAAACAAGAACCATTGCTGATGCATCCATTAATGGAGCTATGTTAGCAAAATCATACAATCAAACTTATGATTTATTTGAGAAAATGGATAACAATAATTATTAATGCCCAATGGATAGAATGGAAGCCACTATAAGAGTAGCTAGAATGCGTGAGGTAAATGATATTGCGGTAATTATAGCTCAAGTGTGATCTTTGTTGCAGCTTTTGAACGCTCAAAACTCAGTACTGATTATAAATTAGGTCCAAGATTCAAGGGTATCCTGTGTCTATTGTGGTGGAGCTTATTTTTTTTCATAATTTTCCAAATAATATTGAATTAGCATGCTATGTATGTAATTTCAACTGAAACACTAATACATACATGAACATATATAACCCAGGATGGAGACAATATCAAATTTCTCTTGAAATAATAACAACAATTAAGGTTGTAATAAATTCAACTGTCAATCATTTCCACCACTTGGTTTTCAACAACTACAACAATCACAAGCCTAAGAGAAGAATCCACCTACTCAGGATAATACAAATGCTTTAATGAGGATGATGGAAGATTTCATCTAGATAGTAAATACAAAAGTGTCCACTCAAGAGGCTTCAATTCCAAATTTAGATAACCAAATGGGGAAACTTGCTCAGGCCATAAGTCGAAGGCCTCAAGTTAACACTCCAAGTGACACAATTATAAACCCAAGAAGAACATGTAAGGAGCATTTCAATTCCATAGCCTTGAGTAGTGGTAAAATTTTACAGAAGGAACATGAGATTCAAAGGGATGAGGAGGAACATGAGACTCAAAATGAAGAGGAGAAATAATAAATCAACAAGGATGAAGAGGAACAAGTGGATAATGAAACATATCATTTACAGATGCACTTGAACAAATGCCTTCTTATGCCAAATTTCTAAAGGACATCTTGTCTAAGAAAAGGAGGCTTAGAGATAATGAAACAATAACCTTGACTGAAGGTTATAGAGTCATCATTGCTAGAAAACTACCCCAAAAACTAAAATATCTAGGTAGTTTTGAAATCCTTTGCACTATTGGAAACGTCCATTTTGAGAAATCATATTATGACTTAGGTTCAAGTATAAACCTTATGTCATTATCGATCTTCAAGATATTAGGGGTTGGTAAAGCCAAACCCACTTCAGTAACATTACAAATGGAAGATAGATCAATTAAGCAACCCCGTGGTGTGGCAAAACATGTGCTAGTAAAAGTAGACAAGTTCATCTTTTCAGAAGATTTCATTATACTAGACATGGAAGAGGACCATAACCTTCCTATCATACTTGGTCGTCTATTCTTAACAACTGGAAGAGCACTCATTGATGTAAAACAAAAGGTGTGCTTATAATAAAATTACATGATGAACAAGTCACATTTAAAGTTTTTAAAGCATCTAAACCTTCTGATATTGATAGTGTTAATAAATGCTTTAGGATAAATGTTACTGATTGTAATGATAACTTAAAATAATCAGTTGATTCACCCACACTTAAGACAATTCCACATGATGATGTGAACAAAGAAGTAAACTCACCAAGAAATAACCCAATTATTTTTAATCTTGAAAGTATAGAATCTATGATTGATATTGTTGATTGTGTGAACTACTTGGAGGCTGCACCTCCTATGTTTATACCTAATGTGGTCAACTCTACCCTACCATTCCCAATCAAGTGTGCAAGTGGAAGAGCCCAATACAGAGGTGAAAAAGTTGTTGGAAATACATAAATTTGATGAGCTATAGTTGACTACTTATAAGAATGCCAAAAAGGTACAAAAAGAAAACAAAAATACGGCATGATAAAAGAATTAAGCATAGTGTTTTTAAACCAAAACTTAAAGTATTATTGAACAAATCAAGACTCAAACTATTTTTGGGAAAAATCAACAGTAAATGGACAAAATGGGATGTAACTTAGGACTTGATATGAACTTTAGTTAATGACATTAAGCCTGACACTGGTTGGGACATAACCCAACATTATTTTACTTATATTTTTATTATTTTTATTTTGTAGGTGAATAAATGTGGAGAGCAATAGTGCAACAAGATTGAGTTCTAAAAACAAATGTGGTCTGCCAAGACTAAGGAAGTTTTCTTTCCTTTTACTTTTTCATATTAATATGTGCACAACGGGGAAAATGTTCAATTTAAGTTTGGGGGAGGGAACTTCATTCTCTAATTTAGCATTTAGTACGTATTTTCAATTTTTTAGGATGTTTATAATCATGATTTTGGTGGAAATTGATAAATTTATGGAAACTATATGTATGCATGCTTAATATGAAACGTATGAACTCATTGATAAAATTTTGTTGTCATGACAAGGATAAGGAATGTAACATGGTTGTTACGGTACTTATATTAATCATATGACATGCTCGCTAGTTTTGATTGATTGATTCAATTTGTTTTTGCACATATTCATGATTAATTTTTATTGAGAGAAAATTTGTGGCGAGTTATACAAGTTGATGAGATCTACCATGTTTTAAAATCTATTTTATCATCCCTTTATGAAACTTAGGCCCTAGGAATCAAATGCCACAAAATATAACTCTTATTGTTTAAATCCTTGATGTTTAGGGTATTAATTTCATGGGACCTATCCATCTTCTTATGGTTATATATATTTTACTTGCTATGTATTATGTATCTAAATGGGAGGAAGTTAAAGCCACTAGAACTAAGGACTCTAATGTTGTTTGATTGCCACACAAATTATTTGGTAATGAATACGTAAGTATACATATCACAACAAGTAATACAATGATAAGAAATATCGTTCCCACATATATTATTTTATTAGAAACTAATTTAAAAAATAAAAAAAATCAATTTATTTTTGTGTTTTTACATTTTATGTAAAATTAAGATAACTTAAAATAAATAGTAATAATTAATTAAATTAGATTTGGTAACTAAGAAAATATCTAGGAATATTTAATCCTCCAATTTTCTAAACAATCGAATCACTAAACCCCCCCCCCCCCCAATATAATTATCAATTAATTACATGATCAATTAAATCTAATATAGCATGTATTTCTCTTTCAAGTAAACTATACACCACATAGTTATTAATTTAATCACACTCTCATGCCAATTAAATTGCATACTCATTAAGTTCATCAATTAGTCACATACATAAGAATCATACATCTCTGCCTAGAAACTATGCATGTTATTTAATAAAGACAAAAAATTAAATAATTCTCTCAAATATATTTAATTGTCTTTATAGATAAATTGTTGGCCAAACAATTAATAGCATAAAAATAAGATTAAATAATATAATTAAATTAAATCATAATTGGGTTAAAATATTAGATCATCACATGCTAAAAATTGGGTTAATAAAATCTCTAGATTAATAAATTAACTACACATAGTTGTGTTCACAAAGCGAATATTCGTAAAGAAAGATAAAAATTGATAAAGAAAAGAGTAGAAAAAGAAATACAATCAATCTATTGAATTGCAGTGTTAATCTCCTCTTGAATCTCCACCAAAATTGTCCCCTCTTGAATTTTTTGTATTTGTCTCTCTTTTTAGCTCCAAAACATGACCAAAATTATGCTAATGATGACCCCTTAGGGTTTATGGGGTGATTAGGGGCTTAAATATAGCTTATATGTGATTTGGACTGTCAAATCAACTTCAGATCAAAAGTTGAGATCAAAATAAGCAAAAATGATAGCGCCAGCCAATCACAGTATGACATATGGTACATGGAATTCATTGGGTGAATCAGAGCACGACGTATGGTAGGGAAGACTTATCAGAGTCAACACTTACTGAGTTAGTGCCGCATGGAGCAACATGATTCACATAAACAGATGGCGTGTTGCACAAGTGGAACACAGAGAGCACTCACATGGTGACACGTGGTTATACTGTTTGATCGCTCTCCAAAGTCAGACCGTGTTGACACGTGGCTTGTAGTTTATCCTCCTCACACGTGACAATCTATGATTCATTGTCCCTACTTACGTGGCATCCACATGGCTTGCCTATTTAGCTCCTCTGCTTGCATGGAAGGCCACGTAGCAATTTTTGATTGGCCCTACATTAAAAATTCATAAAAAATCCTTAAAAATTTCAAAAATCCCAAAAAATTTCAAAAATTATATTTTCACCCCGTTTCACTAAAAAATTTGTATTTTAATATTTTTGGCCCAAAAAATACTATATTTTGAATAAAACAAGTAAATATTAAGTAAAAATATTCCCTAAGACTCTACTTTTATAGAGTCATCACTCCCCCAAACTTAACTCTTTGTCTATCCTCAAGTAAAGCCAAGTATAACTAAATAGAATAAATGGGTAGTATATTCATAAATATACTTCTATTAGTACATGCATATTTCACGAAAACTATCCTTTTCAAAAGTCGTACAATTCTATGATAATAAGATTCACATATTCATCAATCAACATTCCATCAATATAAGGATATGCAAGGTTTTTGACAAATTTATTCGTGTGTGTGTGTTGCACATGATATCATTCGAGGCACTCAAGGAATCAACAAATATGAACATGATAATCACTTCAATATTAGAACAAGTCTCATAAGTCTATTTTTCACATCCCTCTCCACTAATATAAATATGCACTTAGCTCAAGATCAATAAGGACTTTACATGGTTATAATGTAAGGTCTAGGTGAGGGGTTGATAAATGAAGACACTTAGGCTCTTTCCACACCTTAACCTTTTTTCATCATACACTTTTTAACTATAATTGAGCTTTTACTTGATATTTTGGTGCACCATTTTTTGTCATTCTTTTCATATTTTTCTACTCCGTATCTTTTTTTTTTGTAACATCACAACACCTCTAAACTTACTTTCAATTCTATTTTATTTTTCTTTAAAAGGATAATTGTGTTGTCATTTTTGCTCCTTTTTTTTCTCTTTTTTATAGGGTGCATTACATTTCACCTTACTCTATAGCATAACACACGATTGCATTTTTTCATACAAGCTAAAGGTGCAAGGATAAAGGTAATGTATTAGTTAGGCATAAAATGTGGCTTAAAGATATGAATGGTTTTTTGTTAGGCTTAAATGGGTGACTAAAGATATTAACAATGGTTAGCTTGAAAGGCTCAATCAATCCAAATAAGGCCTAAATAATTTCTCTTGCTATATACTATTTAGGATTTTGCCTCAAGAGATGATTAAATAGATTCTAAAACTTGGTAGATCTCATCAACTCATATAACTCACTACAAATTTTCTCTCAATCATGAACATGTGCATAAGAATTTTAATCGATCCAATCAAAACTAGGTCAAGAATCTCGTAAAGGTACGAAAAAATGCAAGTAATTGTTCATCAATACCAACACCTAAATAGAACCAAGAACTACTACTCATGTCTTAGCATGTATTTAAAAAACCAACCTTAGGGTGTGTTTAATAACATGCTTTCAATCACATTGTACCTAACTATATGCGTGTGTGCATTAGTAATCCGCAATAACTAACTTTACATAGAGGAAGAAAGAACACTAAGTAAAATAAATAGATTCTGTGTTTTGCACACTAGAAACCAACATATAAACACAAATTATAATAACACTTACAGATTTCATGCACCATACTTTGAGCAACAACAAGACAATTAGGCTACGCTAATGCTATTGGTGGATTTGAAAGTGAGAGGCCTACATTTGATCCATTTTCTAACATGTACAATGTAGGATAGTGGGATCATCAATACCCAAACTATTCTTATAGAAATCCAATAGCTAACTACAACATCACACCTAACTTTCCATTCATAATACAACAACCTTCTTCAACTGCTCAAGGTAAGTCACTAGAAGATTTAGTAAATACCATAATTGTTAGCACTCAAATATTTTATCACAACATCCAAATTTTCATAAAAAACACAAAAAATTCATACAAAGAAACTTAAACTTCAATAAAAAAACCATGAAACTCAAATTGGCCAACTATTCAAAGCTATGAAAAGACTAAAAGCACGTGTAATTGTTAAGCTCCCCTCTCAAATAGATGTGAACTCTAGGGAGATCATAAATTCCATTATTGTGGATAATGGTGAGAAACTAGAAGAGCCCTAAAGAATCCCTACAAATGATAAATCAGAAGAAAGGGCTAGAGAGGAAGAACATGCCATCACCCCCAAAGAATCGAATATGGAACCAAAGTTAGCATCTGAACCATCCATATTTATTGATGCCCCTACTTTATCTTTTTCCAACAAGTTCAATAATTCAACAAAATAAAATCATGAAATAGAAAATTTGGGGACAAACCCTAATGTGCAAATACACACACCCTTGATGGAAGATATGAGGAAACTTGGTATGAAGAGTACCTTAAGGAACCATTTCTTACCAAGTACAAGCTTAAGGATGACAAATAGATAGGTGTGGAAAAAATGTATATAGTATGCTTCAAAGGAGATTACCACCAAGGAGTAAGGATGTAAATAATGGACTGCTAGCTTGTAAGTTTGACATTACATACTTCAAAATCTTTGATGAGGATGGATGATAAAAGCTATAGCATTGAGTTGATGCGTTAAACCAAGCACTTTGTGGGAGGAAACCTATCAAGATTTATTTTATATTCCATTTTTACTTATTTTTACATTACATATTTGCATGTTTTAGGATTAATATGCTCTAGGTAGCATAAAGTTTTTCATTTTTAGTATTTATTTGTTGCATTTCTTAGGATAATTGTATTAATAGACAGACACTCTTTTTTTTGTTGCATCTATGGTGAAATTATCTAAATAATGTTAGGTTAAAAAGAATAATGAATATTGACAGAATCATGACCTTGTTCCTAAGTGACAAAAACTTTATGATAATTTTGCTCAAAATTTACATGTACAAAAGCTCAACTGATGATAGAAGAATTTATATGCATGAATATGAAATCCTTGGAACTTTACTATGATTGTAATGAATAAAAATAGGTTGCTACAATTTTATTTAAGTTTTCTCACATGACTAGTAAATGTATTTCTTGAAAATCGATTAACTTAATAGGATTACCATCTTTGGCTAAATTGTCATACCTTTAAAGTTTTTTTCCTTTAAAAGGCCATCATTCTAGAGAACCACTTTGGCTCTAAATGAGCCACTTTTTTGTACCCATTTCTTACCTTTTAAACCAAACACATTGGTCATGCCTTATAGTTCAAAAATAAGGGGAGTTGTACAAAAAAAGAATGGATTCTGTAAAAATGATATAGTAAGCTTTAAGAGTGTCAATTGTGCTATCTTGATTAAATTCTTGATGAGTGCTTCAAAAGTACTAATATTTTATTATTTTATTGCACTTAAATGTGATAAATAGATTTGAGTATGCATATTTATATCATTATTTAATCAAATCTATATGCTTCGATTCACAGGTATTTTTATTACATTTCAGGTATTTTTAGCTTTAAATGTATAAATTGATGAAGACATGAAAAGTAATACTTGAAACACTCAAGTGGCATCCTAGAAGCTTAAAAGAATAAGGAATGTAAGCCTTACATGGAGAACCAACTAGCATGTAGGGGGTGCAAGACAAGAATTCAAGTAAAGCATTTCGTGCTACAGTAAAGATTTAGTTGTCGTGGTCCACTCCTTTCTACATAATTCACTGGACACGTTACACTTTCTATGTTACGTTGTGGATTAAGTGGTGCCACAAAGTGACCTATTTAGGATGACTTAGGCAAAATGTTACGTATCTCAAGACACGATGGTAGAATGTTTGTGATGCAACATGCCTAGTTTAATTTGGCCTGAAGCCCTCAACATCAGCCTAAGCCTATAAATAAAAATTTATTCTTCACGCACTCAGGGTATCACATAATATAGTTTATATGTACAATTACAAAACCATTGGAGTTATTCTTGTTTTAATCTTAGATTTTTATAGCTCTTACAAATAGGTCAGATTCATATTTAATAAGGGACATATTTGTTAGAGGTTTTCCAAATCAAGGAAAGTATAAAAGATATTTGTATATTTAAGAATACATTGAGGATCAAGATCACAATTATGGAGCAGGATATACCCGTCTATCTTTAATTGATATTATAGATCTTATTTGTATTTATTAATTTTTTATACAAATTAATCTTCTTGCATTTTCTTAAAGCTATTATTAATCTACTGATCATTTATAACATGTGAGTATGTCTAGCTAATTTTAATGATGAAAATTTAGTTTTGTTGCTATGTTTGTGAAGATTAATTTAGGTGAACACTTTTATGAAATAAATTAAAGTTATTTCTTTATTCAAAATATTTATAAAATTTATTAATAATTAATATATTAATGCCAATTTTTTTATATATATCTATGTGTGTAGGTTTCAAAAATGTCATCTAGATCTAATTTTGACACCTTGAATAAAATTTTAAATTAATTGCTCCACCAAAAGCAGTAATTGAAATAGTTCATTATTTTCTTAGAAATAAAACATAATCTATCACTTGATGATCCTCACCTAAGAATATTAATTTATTTGATTAATAAAAAATTTGATCCCTACTTAATGATATTTTCATACATAAAATGGAAAATGGATAACCTAGATTTATATATTTATTAACCTAATTAATTCTAAATAAACATGGTTTGTTAGTTAAGTATTCTCTGAAATTCTCTACTAAATATTAATTGCATATCTTTTTTGATTTGTTTTAATCGAACCTATCTTTGTCTTCTATTAATTTTAATTATGTATTATTATATTAGAATTTTCAAAACCAAATATTTTGACAAAAATATTTAGGTTTAATTTTCATGATTGTTTTTAAGAAATTTGATGAATTATTTAGAATCACATAGCTCCTCTTTAGAATGAACTAGGGAGTATACTTATTACTTATTATAAGTTATTCTTATACTTAAGAGCTTTTTATAAAATACAAAATTTTATTACCATGTTTTTCTACATCAAATTTTTAGTGTTAGAGAGAAATAAAATTTCAAATCTTTATCATGAAAATTCTTTTAAAAAAATTGCAAATATACGTGATCTTTTTATTAATATTTTTGGGTTGCTAAATTTAAAAATTAAAAAAATTAAAAAATATTTAAACTTAAAGAATTAAAAAAATTTGAACTTTTTAAAAATAATTATAAATTTTAGAAATATTTTATTTTATTTTATTTTTAATTTTATTTTAACTTCTTTTCTTTTAGTTAAATTGATTTTGGTTATTTATTTACTAAATAACTTAATTTATTTTTCTTTTAATATTTTTGTGTAATAATTTTTATTTTTATTTATTTATTTACTAACTTTATTCTATTTTTTATTTTCTTTTATTATTAATATTTTATATTTTATTTCTTTTTGTTATTTATTTTTGTATACTAACTTTTATTACTTGTATAATTTCTTTTCTTTTCTTTTTTTAATTTTTTTAATTTTTTGTATTTGGTTATTTATTTTTATCATCTATTTATTTGCTTGTATCTATATATTATATTTTTATTATTTATTTATTTGTTTCCTTTTTAGGAGATCCTTAAGGAATTCACTTGAACTTTTAGGAGATCTTTAAGGAATTCACTTGAACCTTTTACAAAAAGACATAAACAAATCAACAGAAATACTAAAATCCATAAACCTTTTATTAGGGCTACCTTAGAGCCACTTCTTGACCCTAAATAGAACTAGTAGAAATAGGGGATAATCCTACACCTAAGGAAATAGCTATGAGGGAGTATGCAATGCCATTCATTAGCACTACTATTACTTTTATTCAGTTGGGTAAGGCAGCATAGAATTATGAATTGAAATAAATTCATTATTTTATGCTACCTTCTTTCCATGGACTTCCTAATAAAGACTCTGTCTTTCATTATAGAAATTTACTCTAAAGTCTATACGTTTTATCTCAATAGACTCAATGAGAATCAACTTAGATTAAGATGTTTCCTCTACACTTTCAAAGATAAGGCTAAGGGTTGGTTACTATCTCTCCCTCTAGGTTCCCTATTAACTTGGGAGGAGGTCTATAATAAATTTATGGGAAAATTTTATTCCCATAAAAATACTTTTGATGTGAAAGCAAAGATTGATACTTTATCTCAAATGAAAGGAGAACCAGTCCATGAGGCTTGGGAAAGGTTCAAATTTTTTCTCACTCAATGCCTTCACCATAGTTACCCATTGTAGCTACAAAACCAATTTTTCTATAATGGTTTGACACAACAATGCCCATTCATTGTTGATAATGTTGTAGGTGGTGCCATGGGGGAGAAATACACCTTAGAGACTAACAAACTCTTTGAAATGGTGGTGCTAATTCCCACCAAAAGAGCACTGGAGTGGGAAGAGTCAAAGTCCATGAAATTGACTCTACTACTGAAGTATCTATACAATTTACACAACTGACCAAGCATTTTGTGCTTATTAACACATAAGGTACTCCAAATAATAACAATGTGGAGTGTGTAGTACCTTAGGGCATGGTGTTAATACATGTCCCTATCAAAGAAAAGCTATTTATGACCTAAACAGGTGAATGTAATGGAAGGGTACCAACCTAGACCTCGGTATAACTCTAATGCACACACTTATGACCAAAGGGTAGGGAAATCATCCTAATTTCTCCTGATCCAGAACTCTAACCAATAAGGCCAGAAATACCACCCCTATCAAGAGCCACAAAATCCTCCCAAAAAAACCAATATGGGAAGATAACTTGAATACTTTCATACAACTATGTAAGGACAACCAATCCAAAAATAATCAAAGGTTGGACTTGTTGGAAGCATCTATGAAAAAGGCGAAGATACAAGTAGAGCAATTGGTTGAACACTTATAGAAGCAAGCAAGAGAGCAGTTGTCAAGTTAGAATGGAAAATGAACTCAATGATGTGGGGACATTGATTTTATTAAAAATGGAAGTCCCCAAGCAACGTCTTGTTAAGACATAAACAAAGTTTTGGATGGTCGATAACCCATTAATTTTTTTGTTTCATTTATTTATTATTTTTAAAGTTATAATTGTTTTTATTATTTTTTTTGTTATTTTTATTTTATTATAATTATTTAATATTTAGATTTTTTTAGTACTTAGTATTAGATTAGTTATAGTATTAATTTATAATTTATTAAAAATTAAGTCTGAGCCACAACATTGGAAATTTAGGATAAAATTAGAGTATGAAGAGAATAACATCACACCATAATATGAATTTTTAGGCCCTCGCGATCCATCGGTATCTAAACCTTTGGTCTAGAAAAATCAATTTTCGTACTGTGGCATGAAATAACTTGCATCATAGTTTGTGTTCAAATTTTTCACTAAGATCGCCAATGATACGTGCTCTACACTAGTTTTCTCTCATTTTCTCTCCTTCTTCCTCACCAAAACCTTATTTTTTCTCCCTCCAAACACTCAATATCCCCCCTCCAAATCATAACTTTTTCCTAAAATTCCTTCCCTATTTTTTTTATACACTTCTCATTCCTAAGTGTTTTTTAGCATTTCTTGAAAGATTTCTTCAAATCTTCCACAATTTTTTCAAGAGTTCATCTTCTTCAACAATGGGTTATATGATGAGTGCTTAAAAAACACTAAAACTACAATGATTAAATGTACTTTAATTGATTAAATAGATTTATATTTGTATGATTTTATAATATTTTTATATAAATTTGTCTTTTCGGAATCATGGGTATTTTTATTGTTTTTCAAGTATTTTCATTCAAAAATAATTTAAAGACTCGAAGAAAATTATTAGAGATAATAAATGACAAATATATTGAGAAAAAATGAGAAAAAGTAAAAAAACAATGAAAAATAATCAAAAAGGTCAAAAATGTCGAGTCCCATGCGCACCATGCCAAGTTTAACCCTCCCGCCGTGCAAAGCCGTGTGCATCTGCTAATTCCCACATGTGCCGGCATTGTCCCACTTGCATGCCTAGCTTGTCCCACATGCAAATCTAACTCATTTGTGCCCAACCGTGCACGCCAGGGCCCCCACACCCATTCCAGCCTACCGAAATGCATCCAAGACCATTTTGAAGATATGTTTTTCGAATTTTTTAGTCTTTTCCTCAACTATAAAATAACCCTTTCCCCCATTGTAAAAATCATGCTAAAAAATCTCAACTCTTTTCTCTCTCTAGAAAGCTTTCTTAGTTTTTTTTAGTTTTAAAGTTCTCTTTTTGAGAAGAACTAGTTATGCTTCTGTAGATTTCTAGTTTTATTCAATAAATAGAAATGGAAATCCATTTGGAGGTTTTTCAAAAACGAAATTAGCATCAAAGTTACTAAGGATTCTTTTGAGATATAATTTTAAAATGAATTCTTTACAATTATTTTTATGTTTTATTCTTATATGTTATATTTAATTTTTCTATGAATAAATTTAACATGGTTGGTTATTTATAATTATTATATAATAATAACGTTGCTATGTTTGCAAAATATTAAATAGGTGAAACATTTCTATAAAATAAATTGATTTATATTAAGGATGTTAGAGAGAAATATTATTTTCCATTACAAACTTAAATTTAAAAATTAGATTTTAAGGTTTAATTATCTAGTCTGATTTAGAGTAATGCCCTTTTATTTTTGGGTACAATCACCGGTAATTAGAGTTAAGCTCTATTTCAAAATGTTTTATAAGAACTACTATTCGAAAATGTATTGACAATATATTTTTAATAATGATTTTAAAAATTAAAAGTTAGTACTCAGATAATTAAATTTTTAGGTTTAATTTGGATACCTAAAATAAAATTTGAAATGTCTAATCCCACCAAATGTGGCATTTAAATGGTTCATTTTCAATCTCTTAGAAAAAGGAATTAATTTAATTAATTATGAACCACATCCATAGGTATTAATTGATTTGTTTAATTAACAAAGAATATCTAACCCTACCAAATGTTGTATTTATATAAAAAAAGAGATAATCAATAAATATCAATTTATATCTTTAATAACCTAAATAATATGAGCAAGCATAATTAACTTAATTATTATATCTATAAATATTCAACAGTTATGAATGATAAAATTTTGCATAGTTGTTTATTGAAGTTATATCTATGTTTATTTTTTATGTTATTAGATTAGGAAACACAAAAAAAAATGAAAATATCGTGATAAGATGTTTAAGATTTAATTTCGTTTTTAAAAGTTTGAAAAATAAATTAAAAACCACATATATTCATTCTGAAAATCGACCTTGTAGTATACTTGTCATTTTCTATAAAATAATTCGTACACTTGTGAGAGTTTTACAAATATAAAACCAAAGTATCTACTAAATTGGTATTGCTAACGCGATGTCGGTTTTGTTCATCATTATACAAATCACACGTAAATGACCAAAAATTACTAGACTAATTCTTGCATTATTTTTGTAATTTTTTATGAATTATTTTTGAGATTTTGGATTAAAGAGAACTAAACCCTAAATTGGTCTAAGATAGGTTGAATAAAAATTTTTGGATTAATTTCTAGAGTTTTGTTACTTAAATTTCTGAATTTTTTGTAGAAACCCTAATTTTATGAACTTGATTTAATGGCTCCGAAAAGAAACATAGGTAATATTGGAAAGGAAAAGGATATCCCCATAGAATATAACAAAGCTAAATTTTCTAGTGTAGCAACTAAAATTAGGTTTCATAAGATAATAGATAGGGGAATGGAATTTCAGCTTAGACATGATAGTCATTTTGAAAGGATTATAGATGTAATAGTTGCACTTGGATAGAGAAGGTTTGTTAAGAGACCAAAAGCCACTTTTGAGTTTGTCATTCGAGAATTCTATGCAAATGACCCCAAAGCTATTGAAAATAAGGTAAAAGTTTGGTATGTACAAGTCCCATTTGGCTTATTATATATCAATTTTTATTATGGTTTAATGGATGTGGATGTAGGTGAAGATGAAAGTTATTTAAGTAGTGTGGACTATATATAGGTAATAGAAACCCTAACCATAGATGGGGCTGAATATGAATATTCAAATGGGAAACACAAAGGTTTCAAAGCCAAGTATTTAACAAAGGTTTCCCATATTTGGTAATATTTTGTCTATTCAAGACTCATGCCTATCGTACACTAGAATTTTATGGAGAAAGAGTGGGCTATATTACCCTTTATAATAGCATCCATTAAGACCATGGATGTTGGAGTAATAATTAATTAACAGATAAGATTATCTACAAACCATCACCATATGAGTTATATATTCCCCCAACTATTTACAACTTTGTGTGCTAAAACGGGGGTGAACTATCCAAAGGGTGAGGTTTTAATACAACCAATTGAATTACTGGCTCCAACATACAAGAGTGAAGTCATCTCAAGTATGAAAGGCACCCAAAGTGAAAAAAGGGTAGCCTTTCTTCAAAATCTTCCATAAAAGATGAAATTCATCAATTAAGAGAAAGGTGACTTGTATAAAGAATAATTTCTAAGAATACATTACCCAGCATGTTGAATTTACAAATAGGTAACAACAATTTCAAGGTTAATCAACACAACATCTCATATTGATGAAAAGATTAACTCCCTCTCATTTCGAAATTGATAATAGTCAATTGAGAGCACATGAAAATCTATGATGCAATTTCATTTTTAGACCACTTAAGGCCACACATGATTATGAAGAAAGACCATATGAAAAATAGGATTAAGCTCCAACTTTATTCTAGATATAAACTCATGTTTATTTTACTTGAACTATCAAATTTATAACTATTTATTAAATATGTGAATTATAAAAAGTACATAGTATTTAGTCTACGTGATAAAACTGTGTTAGATGATGAATGCATCGTGACTTACCATGTCACTATTTGATCACATTCAGCAAAGAAAAATTGGTAATTTTTTTTCTTTTCCTTAACTTACATTTGATACATTAAGGACATTTTAGATTCTAGGTGATGAGCAGAACCAGCATCGTGTCAGCAATATCGATCCTGCAAATACTTTGGTTTTATATTTGTAAAACTCCCGAAAGTGCACGATTCATTTTATAGAAAATGATAAGTATACTTCTATGGTTGATCTAAGGAAGGAATATATGTGATTTTTAATTTATTACTAAAACTCTTAAAAACAAAATTAATTCTTAAACATCCTGTCACAATATTTTGGTTTTTCTGTTTCCTAATTTAATAACATAAAAATAAACAAGATATGGATTCAATAAACATTTATGAACATTTTTATCATTTATAAAAGTAGAGTATTTATGGATATAATAATTAAGTTAATTATGCTTGTTCATATTATTTAGGTTATGAAAGATTTAAATTGGTATTTATTGATTCCCTATTTCTTTATATAAATACCACCTTTGGTGGGATTAGATATTCTTGGTTAATTAAAAAAATCAATTTACACCTATGGATGAGGTCGATAATTAATTAAATTTTTTAAATTAATTTCTTTTTTCTAAGAGATTGAAAATAAACCATTTAAATGACACCTTTGGTGGGGTTAGATATTTTTAACTTTATTCAAGGTGTCCAAATTAAACCTAAGAATTTAACTATCCGAGTACTAACTTTCAAGTTTTAAAACCATTACTCAAAATATGTTATCAATACATTTTCAAATAATAGTTCTTAGAAAATATTTTGAATTAGAGCTTCACTCTAATTACTGGGCTAGATTGCAAACAAATAAAAGAGCACTACTTTAAATTAGAATAATTAAACCTTAAAATATAATTTTCATATTTAAGTTTGTAACGAAAAATAATATATTTCCCTCTAACATCCTTAATATAAAATCTTGAATACAAAAAATCAATTTATTTTCTAAAAATGTTTTACCTATTTCATATTTCGCAAGCATAACAACATTATTATTATATCATTTTTATAAATAGCCAGCTATGTTAAATTTAATCACAAACAAATTAAATTATAACATAAAAGAATAAAACATAAAAATAACTATAAAGAATTTATTTTATAATTATACCTCAAAAGAATCTGTACATCACTTTGATTAATGAACCATGACCAAGCTTTATCCTTGAGGGTGTAAGGAAAACACCTCAACCTAAGCTGGTTTTCATTAATTCCCTACAATGGAAAGGTTTGGATAATAGCATAGAATTCTCTAATGATATGCAAAGGGTCTTTATTAGGGACACCGTAAGGAAGGTAACAAAGAATAATGAATCTTTTTTAATTCATAATTCCTTGTAACCTCTTGCAATTGTATGCCGGAAGTTACATTACTAATGATTGGCGTTGCATAGTCCTTCATCATTTTTTGCCTATCTCTAGTATCTCTCATGGCTATTTATAGTTGAAATTGATCATCTTCCTCTTGCGTATCACCGTTTAGCTCCTAAAAAATAGTATAACTCTCTATGAAATTTCTCACTTGACAAAATGTATAGGCTTAAAGAAGAAAGACGCAAGGAACCTAAATATTTTTTAGAGTGAAAATCTAAGTTAATTAATTGTTTTTAAAATGCTAAATTTAATGAATGGACACAATTTTTGAAACAAACAAATTTCTATTATTTCATTTGAATTTTATTACACATATTCTTAAAAAAATAAACTAAGAGAAATGATATATAATAATGGGTGACCTCCTACTTAGGACTAAAATTTATCGTCTTCTAGTTAGACATTGCTTGGAGATTGTAGAATGACAAACTACATGTCAACTCTTCATTGAATTTATTTGATCCAGTTTGACCATTCAGTTAATATTTGCTTTGTTTTTGCAATGCTTAGCTAACTGATCCACTTGGACTTCCACCTTTTTGATATAAACTTCCATAGAGTCCAACTGTTGATGGGTTTTATACTGGTTATCTGTATAGATTTGAATAAAATAATTCAAGTTCTCCTTCAGGGTTGGTTTATTGGGAATGCTTCTTGGAATGCACGGGTGGAATTACTTGGCTGGTTGATTTGAGCTCTGGGCAAAAAGAGGGCTGTTTTGCCTCCAGGAGAAGTTAGGATGATTTCTCCACCCAATATTATAGGTATTTGAATTAGGGTTGAATCTTGGTCTCTGTTGATATGCTTCCAAAACATTAACCTATTCAAGTCCAACTAGTGCCTCTCCTTGATATGGATAGGCTTCAGTACCATGTCCTATGTTGCTATGCAAACCACAATGTTCATTATTAGTGTTTGTTTGCGTAGTGAGAAGGGCAACTTACTTGGTTAATTGAACAAGTTCTTATTGAACTTCATTGTGGCTGTATTCTTTCCCATTTCTCCTCCGATAGGGTTGTCGACAATGAACTGGCATTGTTGCGTAAGTCCATAGTAAAAGAATTGGTTCTTCAACTATAGGGGAAAACTATGATACTGGCATTGAAGGAAGAACATTTTGAACCTATCCCAAGCTTTATAGAATGGTTCTTCTTCCATATGAGAGAAATTAGCAATCTTTGCTCTCAACTCTAATATTTTTTTGTGGGAATAGATTTTTCCAGTGAATTTTTTGTAAATGTCCTCCTATGTCATCAGAGAACCTGGGGGGAGTGACAACAACCAAGATTTTTCCTTGTCCTCCAAGGTGTAAGGGAAACATATCATTCTAATTTGATCCTCGTTTAGAATAGCGAGGGGAAAGGTTTAGACTATGGCATATAAATCCCTAATAAAGGAAAGAGAATCTTCATTTGGCAGCCCATAGAATGAAGGAAGCATAGAAAAATGAATACTTTTTAGTTCATAATTCTAAGCACTCTTACCCAACTGGATAGGGGTATTTCTTGTGCTAATTACTGCCAATGCAAACTCCTTCATGGTGGTTTCCCTAACATGTTGGTTTTATCCCATTTCTTTTGGTTTTGGTAGAGGATTAAGGCTAGGTTATGTGTTTGGCTCAAAAATAGGCTGATGGTTAGAATCCAGCCTTATGGATAGTTGTTTAAATTAATGAATATTATGTATGTATGGTGTAAGAGGGTTTTCTATTGATCTCCTACCATGCATAAACTATTGAAAGCATAAATTTAAAACACCTATCAAGAAAAAAGAATAATAAAATAATCATACAAAAATTTAGAGAAAATATACATAGTATTTAATACAAAAATACGAAACAAACAAGTTAAGTAACATAATCAGTATTAACCAAGAGTGCTCCCAGGAAAGAATGGTGAGACAACCTCTTTAAAAATAATCCTCCTAGACAGAACAACGTTCCCAGGAAAGACTAGTTGTATAAAGGCTTCCAAGAACTAGTCTCCTAGATAGAACTTCCTTGGTTCTTTACTTTTCATGATATTACACAATTATTATTTTTATATTTTTATTTTATGAAGTTAATATTCAAAACTAATATATTTTTAGATTTTTTTAATAAATTAAAGTAAATGTTTTTATTAAAATTAAAATTTTATTTGATTTTTTTCTTTTTTTTTAAACATAAAAAATCAAAATTATTTAAAACACATAAAGTTTTTAAAATTTTGATAAATAATTTAAAAAATGATATTCCTTCCCTGGCAACGACGCAAAAAACTCGATGAGTAGAACCGACATCGGGTTAGCAATACTGATCCTACAAATACTTTGCTTTTATATTTGTAAAACTCTTGCAAGTGCATGAATCATTTTATAGAAAATGATAAGTATATTCTCACGGTCGATCTAAGGAATGAATATATGTGGTTTTTAATTTATTACTCAAACTCTTAAAAACAAAATTAAATCTTAAACATCTTGTCATGATATTTTCGTTTTTGTTTTTCCTAATCTAATAACATAAAAATAAACATAGTTAAGGATTCAAAAAACATATATACAAATTTTTATCATTTATAATAATGGAGTATTTATGGATATAATAATTAAGTTAATTATGTTTCCTCATAATATTTAGGTTATTAAAGATATAAATAGATATAAAAACATTTAAAATAGAGTTTCACTCTAACTATCGAGCTAATTAAACCTTAAAATCTAATTTTCACATTTAAGTTTGTAATGAAAAATAATATGTTCCTCTCTAACATCCTTAATATAAAATCTTCAATAAAAACAAAATTAATTTATTTTATAAAAATGTTTTACCTATTTAATATTTCGCAAGCATAACAACGTTAGTATTATATCATTTTTATAAAAAACCAACCATGTTAAATTTAATCACAGAAAAATTAAATATAACATATAAGAATAAAAACATAAAAATAACTATAAAAAAATCATTTTAAAATTATACCTCAAAACAATCTGTACAACACTTTGATGCTAATTCTATTTCTAGAAAACCTCCAAACGGATTTGCATTTCCATTTATTGAATAAAAAACTATAAATCTACAAAAGCATAGCTAGTTCTTCTCAAAAAGAGAATAACTTTAAAACTAAAAAAACTAAAACTAAGAAAACTTTCTAAAGAGAAAAAGATAAAGAGAGAAATAGTTGAGAAAAATTATGTCTTGTGTTTTTTACAATAGGGGATAGGGGATTTTTATA
This sequence comes from Hippophae gyantsensis, assembly GCA_030763125.1. Taxonomy (NCBI): domain Eukaryota; kingdom Viridiplantae; phylum Streptophyta; class Magnoliopsida; order Rosales; family Elaeagnaceae; genus Hippophae; species Hippophae gyantsensis. The sequence continues at coordinate 48,278,943 of CM061031.1, read as the reverse complement.
GGTGAGAAAAGGGCTAAAAAAGTGAAAAATATCTTAAAAATGATGATAGACACGTATTGGGCAAGCTGGCATGTGTGTGGGGTGCTGACATGCACGATTGTGCGGGATTCACGACGTGAATAGGTGTTAACGTAGGCGCTAATGCACGCAAGATTTTTACATGTTGTGCGCGTTGGATCGTGATGTGAATGGACACGGGTGCGTGCTTACTTCAGCGTGAAATAGGCACTACTAAGCACACGACTTTAGTGTGAAATGGGCACGACTACGCGTGGGATAAGCATGATGTGCACACTGTTGGGCAATTTAGTCCATTTTTCTATTTTTCTATTTTTTTTTTATTTTTCTCATTTTTTTCTTAACATATTTGTGATGTATTGCCTTTGAGTCTTTAAATTATTTTTGAAGTGAAAATACCTTGAAAAATAATAAAAAAAACCTCTGATTTTGAAAAGATATTTATATAAAAATATGATAAAATCATATAAATATAAATCTTTTTAATCAATTAAAATACATTAAATCATGATAATTTTAGTGTTTTTTAAGTATTCATCACTAGGTAGAGGTGGAATAGAAATTACATGTGAAATTACACATTTTTAAAATATTTTATTAAACATGTGCTCGCATTTATTTAATTTATTTAGTTTTTTAGGGATATAGGTTCAGTTTTTAAATTTGTTTCAAAATTATCATATTTTTAGTTAGTTTAAAGTCAAGGATTGAGTCTTTCCATTATTTGTTTTATATCTTAAAATATGTTTATGGATTATTGTAAGATTCATTTTTTATTCATAGTTTGTGCTTCTTGTTGAGATATTGAGATTTAGATAAACCCAAAATTGATGTTTATGAATCAAATAGTAATGACTACCTTGTGAAAATATTTTGAGTCTATATCGTTCTATTATGAAGGATAATATTTTTCTACTCATTTAAACACTTTTCTTATTAATTCAAATTATTAGATGATCTCTATAGGGTTTGCACTGAATGTTAGGATTTTAAACATCTGATGTAGAATATACTTATTTTCATTGTTTATATTAAATGATTTGAATAAAATTTAAAGTGTATGCCTATTTCCTTTATGCTTGGCTTTCAAAAAGAGCTATATATGCGGTAGCTAAAGCTAACAAAAAAAGAGCCAAAAATTAGTCATTCACTAAATACACATATTTACATAAGTCTACTCTCTAAAAAAAGGAAAAAAAGAAATAAAAAAGAGAGATAGAGCATATATATATATGAGAAAAATAAACGGTATAACTAAATAATATGACCTTAAAATTATTCAAGTAGGGAGATGGTTATTACAAAAGAAAAGAGGAAATAAGTTCCCTCGAAGTCAATGCCTTTTCATCCATCTTAAAGAATATACTTGAAATATTTGCTTAATGACTTTAATTGATGCACGAGAGAAGTAATGTGATTTCTTCATAAACCCTAGCATTTGATTTGTTTCATAAGATAAATGTTATACACCTTTTGAGCCTTTTTTGTTTAATCATATGCAAACCTTTTAGCTCATATCCTTACATAACCTTTATTCATATATATATTTATTGAGTTCTTGAACTATAGGATTAGTATGATATTGAGAGTATATCTTATAAGGATTAGAATCAAAACACATTCGGATTCCTGACAATAAGATTGGTGAGTCAAAGCTGATATGTTTTTGTAGTTGAACATGAATTTGTGATGAGTACTGATTTGAACAATAAACTTTAAATCTTTAGGATATTGATTCAACTTATGCTTGAGATTTTATTACGAGCTTAAAATAAACTAAAGCATGAGAACTTATGTTATTTTAATTTTTACTTTGTTATTTTAATTTTTGTTTTTGTTTTGTCCATTTTTTGTTTGTTTTTATTTTTATTATTTATTTTTAGTTTTAATTTTGCATAGTAGGTTGTTGGTAGGTATCATCACTAAAAGCTCTTACAAGATTTAAACTTGTCCACTAGAGAAACCTATGTGTTTAAAGGCTTGTTGTATAAGTTAAATGCAACTGCGTCAATCTATGAAAAATATTTATGTTAGTTTAATTTAGTTTATTTATTTTTGTTTTTAATTGTTATCGCTATTGTTAGTAGAGGCTAGTAAGAAGCTTGTTAGAGGTTGTGATGAATACTTGAAAAATATTAATATTTCGTGATTTTATTGGTCTTAAATGTGATAAATAGATTTGAATACACATATTTAAATCATTATTTAAGGAAATCTATATGTTTAGAATTACATATATTTTCTACTTTATTTAAGGTGGTTTTAGTTTCAAATGTATAAATTGATTAGCATATGAATCACAACACCTGAAGCACTCAAATTGCATCCTAGAAGCTTTGAAGAGTAAGGCATATAGTCCTTAGATGGAGAACCAACCAGTATGTGAGAGGTGCAAGACAAAAATTCAAGTATTTTATGCCACAATGAAGATTTGGTGTACCACGACACACTCCTCAATGCATAATTTACTAGGCACGTTGCACTTTCTATAATGAAGCATGGACTAAGTGATGCCATAGATTGGCCTATTTGTGATGACTTGGGTGAAGTGTTACATATCTTGTGACCCAGTGGTGGAAAATTTGGGATGCAACATGCCCATTTTAATTTGGCCTACATCCCTTAGTGCTAACCTCAACCTATAAATAAAAACTTAAGTTTTAAGATTTTAGGGTATTACATGATATAGTTTATATGTAGAATTACAAATCCGTTAGAGTTGTTATTGTTTTATTCTTATATTTTTACAATTTTTACAAATAAGTTAGATTCATAAACAATTAGAGGGGATCTTTTGGAGATTTTCTAGATCAAGGAAAATATAGAAAATATATGTATATTCAAGAATACATTGAGGATCAAGTTCACAATTACAGAGCAAAACACACCCATCTATATTTAATATGTATTATAGATCTTATTTGTTTTTATTAATTTTATATATGGATTAATCTTTTTATATTTTCTAAATGTTATTTTTAATCTACTGGTCATTTATTAAATCTAAGAATTTTTAGCTCATTTTAACTATGTGAATTTATTTTTCTTCCCTTGTTTGAAAATATTTATTTAAGTGTATAGTTTTATAAAATAAATTGACGTTATTCTTTTATTCAAAAATTTTACAAAATTTATTATTGATTAATTTATTGACGACATATTTTTTTAATAGATTTGAAATATGAAATTTAGGTTTCAGAAATGTCATCAAGATCTAATTTTGACACTTGAAAAAAAGTTTAAATTAAGTACTCTGCTTATCGGATTAATTTAAATGGTTTGGTATTCTTATAAATAAAATATAATTTGATATATCAGTTGATGATTCTTTCCTAAAGTTATTAATTGATTTGATTAACCAAGAATCTGATAAATGCCTATGGTGTTTTCATACATAAAAGGAAAAATCAATAACTTGAATTTATATCTTTATTAACTTAATTATTTTTAAATAAACATAATTAACTAACTAATTATTCCCAAAAATTGTTCACTGATATTTGCATTGATTTGCTTGGATTGAACCAATCTTTATCTTTTATTTATTTTAATTATATGTTATTATATTAGAATTTTCAAAACCAAATATTAGGACAAAATGTTTAAGTTTGATTTTCGTATTTGTTTTTAAAAAATTTGACGAATTATTTAAATCATGTAGTTTCTTTTTAGATCGACTTTAGGAATATACTTATCATTTATTATAAATGATTTGTGCACTTATGAACTTTTTATAAAATAAAAAATTTGACTATCAAATTTTTATAAATCAAGTTTTTGGCGTTGTTGTTAAAGAGAAATTGCGTTTTAAATTTTTATTATCAAAATTCTTTAAACAATTATAAATATTTGGGATTTTTCTTTTTATAAATTTTTATGAATATCATAAGTTGTTTAATTTAAAGATAAAAAAATCTTGAAAATTTTAAAACAATTAAAATTTTAAAAAATATTTTAGGTTATTTTTATTTTTATTTTAACTTCTTTTTCTCTTAATTAACTTGTTTTAGTTATTTATTAACTATCTAACTTAATTTCCTTTTCTTTTAGTATTTTTATGTGCTAATTTTTATTTCTTATTTCTTATTTATTTTTATTTTATTTAATTATTTACTAACTTTAAATTTATATTTTATTTTATTTTATTATTTAGACTTTATTTTCTTTTTATTTCTTTTTTAGTATTTTTGTGTACTGATTTTTATTTCTTGTATAATTTATTTTCTTATCTTTTATTAACTTGTTGTAGCTGGTTATTTATTGCTTGTATCTATATATTGCATATTGTATATTGTATATTTTTTTATTTTTTTATTTTTTATTTGTTATTTTTACACATCAAGTGCTTGTACACACTCCCTCCGTGAGTGCAAGGATTTATCCACTGAACAAGATCTCACCCCTTTTGGCTGTTTGACCTACTAAATCTATCTCTATTATGATTCCAACAGTCATATATTTCCATCATGATTCGATTGTTATCTTATAAATAGAAAACAACGTCCCATAAAATATGGATAGTGTCATAATTAACATAAATAACTATTAAAATTACTTAAAAATATGAAGAAAAATAAGAACGTGTAAACACTAAATATTGATAACATATTTTCTATTTAAGATTTTTATTAAATTTATTATTAAAAAAATATATTAATGATATATTTTTATAATAAAATTAAAATAATAAAATAAGATTTTAAATAAATGAATCTAAATCTAAATCTAATTTAGAATTATATTTTATTTCAAAAAATTTTACAAGATTTATTATTGAAAAATATCCTTAAAACATATCTTTTATAATTGATTTAAAATCTAAAAGTTAGGTTTCAGAAACATTAATCTAAAAACTACTTTACATAGCTTGAATAGAAGCTTAATTTATTAAACCCAATCAAAGGCAACAAGTGAAATGGTTTGATAATTCTTAGAAAATAAGCATAATTAAATCAAATTATAGAACCAATTGAAATATTTAATTGAATCAATTAATAATGAATAGTAAACTTGATTGTACTATTTATACATATAAGAAATAATTAATAAATCTATTTTTATAATTTTTTAACCCAATTAATTCTACCAAATATAATCAACTAGCTAAATATCTTATTAATTCTTCATTGATTAATTAATTGCATGTTTATTTGTAATTTGTGTAAACCAATCATTCCTTTATCTTTTGTTATTTTATGTTATTAGTTTAAACCTTTTCAAACCGAAAGAATTATGACAGAATTTATAGGTTTATATTTTTAAGAGTTTCATTCAATTATTTAAAATCATACAATTCTTCTTTAAATCAATCTTGAAAGCATACTTATTATTTTTTAAGAAGTGATTGATGCACTTACAAGCTATTATAAACATAGAAAATTTATACATTAAGTTTTTCACACCGTTGTTGGGAAAGAATAGTGTTTTAAATTTTTATTGTCAAAAATATTTAAAAAGTTTGCTTTGTAAATATTCATGATTTTTAAAAAAAAAAATTTTGAAAATAAAAAAAATTAATATCTCATTTATTATTTGATTTATTTAAAAAAACTTCAATATTCTAACTCTATTTTTCAAGTTGACTTGGATATTAATTTATTTAATTAACAACTTAATTTCTATTCTTTGAACTTAAAATTAAAATAGATATATTCTTTAACTATAAATTAAGATTTTTTCATGATTAATTTATAATTAAAATTACTTTTCAACTATCTAAATTAATACAAGTTAATGAAATTAAAATAAATTATTATTCATTTTGCAAAATTAAGCATAGAGGATTCTAATTTTTTTAATCATAAATCAAGACTTGACCCATCATGAATTTATGACTAAAGATATGAAAATTATGAATAATAAATAAATCTAAAAAATTTATTTATTTAAACCACGTAATTTTTCTTCCAATAATTGTAAACAGAGACTAAAATTCTATATACAAATTTAGCCAAACATAGTTAAATTAACAAAAGTCAATTTAACTACAAAAGGTATCACAATACAAAAGGTGATGAAAGATATATAAATTTACCCATTCTTGATAAAAAAAAGATTCCAAATCCCTAAATGAGTTGTCATTATCTTCTTCAAATTCTTGGATCATCTTTACAATCGAAATATTTTCCTCTCTATCTATACATAAGGGTGGAACTTTTGAACTAAATTCTACACCTAATCAAGTGGCCACTTCTAAAATAATTAAATGAAAAGCTAGGAATTATAGAAACAAGAAGGTTTTATTTATAGTAAGATGTGTGTACATAAGGCATCGAGATGTTTTAATGAAGGCATGTTGTGGTACACATTTTCCATTGCCACAGTATGAAGTTCATTCAAGTTCACTCATTTCGATTCGATAGGTCATGTCACGACACACATTATCTCCCACTACTCACATGATGTTCTGCATGACCAGTATGTTTTCCTGAGAGTTGGTCTCCATCACACACATTTTCATTACCGCGCCACACATGCTTTTGTTTAATTTTTCCTTGTATCCCTTATATATTAGTTTTTTTTCATGTAAAGCTTGCATGTCCTACTCTTTATAGCTCTTAGGGTGCTATTTGAGTGCTCCACTTCGTATGTTAACATTTTTATCTCTTTTGAAGCTAAAAATACATGAAATAAAACAAAATATACATGTGATTCCGAAAAGATAGATTGGCATAAATAACCATAAAAACATACAATAATCAAACCTATCTTTATTAATTAAGCATATCAAAATCACAAAATATGAGTATTTTTCAAGCACTTATCAGTACCTTTAATCATTTCCTTGCTAGCATCTATCAAGGAAAGCGATATAAAAACTTAATATAAAAATAAATAAATTAAACTAAACTAACATATATCATTTTTCGTAGATTCATACGATTGTATTTAGCATATGCAACAAGCCTTTAAACTTCTATGTTCCTCTAATGGATGAGTTTAAATCTAGTGAGAGCTTTTTGTGATGATATCCACAAGCATTCCAATAAGTAAAATTAAAAAAATAACAAATAGGAAAATAAAAAGTAAAAGTAAAAGTAAAACCAAAAATAACATAATAAAAATTAAAATAAAAAAGTTTCTCATGCTTTTAATTTATTTTCAATTCATAATCAAAATCTCAAGTACAAGTTAATTCAATGTTCCAAAGGTTCACAAATTATTGTTCAAATTAGGAAATATCTCAAATTCATATTCCATTACAAAAACATATCAATTTTAACTCACCTAATCATAGGGTTAGGAATCCAAATTCACTTTGATGCTAATTCTCACAAGATATACTCTCGGACAGGTCACACAATTTGTATTCACGAATCACATAATGCCATGTGGTGTTGACTCAGTTGCATTGACCATAATCATTCCACTCATGCCATGCATCACGCGTTGGTTGGCCCAATAAATTCTCATGCTATGCGTTATGTTTCTATTGGACATCATTGTTAATTTTTTTTTTCATCTCAACTTTTGATCTAAAGTTGAGCCAAAAATTACATATTATTTATCAGTTTTTGGAGCCAAGAAAAGAAAAAAATTCAAAAGAGGATACAATTTTGGTAGAGAATCAATAGGAGGTTGGTGCTACAATTCAAAAGATTGATTTTATTTCTTCTTCTTCTCCTTTCTTTATAAATTTTTACATATTTCTTTATGAAAAATAGAAGCGTTATGAACAAAATTATGTCTAGCTAATTTATTAATCTAGAGGTCTTATGAACTCAATTTTTCACATTTGATGATCTAATATTTTATTCCAATTATAATTTTAATATAATTATATTGTTTATTTTGATTTTATGTTATTAATTGTTTGACTAACAATTAATTCATAGAGGCAATTAAATAAATATTTAACATAATTATTTAATTATTTATCTTGATTACATAACATGCATAGTTTCTAGGTAGAGATGTATGATTCTTATGAATTTGATCCATAATTGATGAACTTAATGAGTAGTTGATGAACAAAACCGACATCGCCGATCCTGCCAATACTTTGGTTTTATATTTATAAAACTCTCGCAAGTGCACGAATTATTTCATAGAAAATGATAAGTATACTCCCAAGGTCGATCTAAGGAAGGAATATATGTAATTTATTATTCAAACTTTTAAAAACGAAATTAAATCTTAAACATCCTATCACGATATTTGGGGGTTTGTGATTTTAATCCAATAACATAAAAATAAACATAGATATAGATTCAATAAACATTTATGTAAATTTTATCATTCACAATAGTGGAGTATTTATGGATATAATAACTAAGTTAATTATGCTTGCTCATATTATTTAGGTAATTAAAGATATAAATTGATATTTATTGATTCTCTTTTTTTTTTATATGAATACCACCTTTGGTGGGGTTAGATATTCTTTATTTATTAAAACAAATCAATTAATACCTATGAGTGGGGTCGATAACTAATTTTATTAATTAAATTAATTCCTTTTTCTAAGAGATTGAAAATGAACCATTTAAATGCCACCTTTGGTGGGGTTAGACAGTTTAAACTTTATTCAAGGTTTCCAAATTAAACCTAAGAATTTTATTATCCAACTACTAACTTTCAAGTTTTAAAACTACTATTGAAAACATGTTGTCAATACATTTTCATATAATAATTTTTATAAAAACTTTTGAAATAGAGCTTCACTCTAACTACCGGACGATTGTACCAAAAAATAAAAGAGCACTACTCTAAATTAGACCGGATAACTAAATCTTAAAATCTAATTTTCAGATTTAAGTTTGTAATGAAAAATAATATATTTCTCTCTAACATTCTTAATATAAAATCTTGAATAAAAATAAAATCAATTCATTTTATAGATTTTTACTTATTTAATATTTCGCAAGCATAACAATATTATTATTATATCATGTTTACAAACAGCCAGCAAAGTTAAATTTAATCATAGACAAATTAAATATAACAAATAATAATAAAACATAAAAAAATAATTGTAAAGAAAATAAAATCCTTACAGTACTTTGATGATATTCCTCTTGCTGGAAAACCTCCAAATAGAATTTGCATTTCCATTTATTGAATCAAAAATAAATAAATTACAAAAACATAATTAGTTCTTCTCAAAAAGAGAAGAACCCTAAAACTAAGAAAAACTAAAAACTAAGAAATGGAGAGAAGGAAAGAGAGAAGATGTTTTTGAGGTGTATTTGATGTGGAGAGAATGAGGGTATTTATAGGTGAGGAGAGAAAGAAAAAGTGGGTGGAAATGATTAAAAATGGAGGAAATGCATAGTAGATGATGATGACATCATCGATGACCTCATGGTAGGTGGGGCGCGGCGGCACATGCGGAATGGGACAGAGGCATGTGCGGACTAGGTGCAGATGGGCACGCAACTTCGGCATGGTTTGGGCAATGCGTGCACATTGCTCGGTGCGGTTGGGCGTTGCGACGTGCGATGCACGCGGTTAGGCATTGTGGCGCACACAGCTCGGTGTTGGTTGACAGATGCACGCGCGATTTCCTCCCTTTGACATTTTTGACCTATTTTGTACAATTTTTTCATCTTTCTGGACTTTTCCTCATTTAATTTATGAATATATTTGTGATATATTACCTCTAGTATTTTTTTTTGAGTCTTTAAGTTACTTTTTAAGCAAAAATACCTGAAAAATAATAAAAATACTCATGATTCCAAAAAGACAGATTTATATAAATATATGATAAAATCATATAAATATATATATTTTTAATCAATTAATGTGCATAAAATCATGGTAATTTTCGTACTTTTTGAGCACTCATCAGTAGTGTGTAGTTTAATTGACATGAAAGTATGATTAGGTTAATTACTATTTAGTATGTAATTTACTTGATAAAGGAATAAATGTTAGGTTAGATTCAATTGATCATATAATTAATTAATAATTATATTAGGAGGATTTTAGTGATTCACATTTTTAGAAAATTGAAAGATTAAGTATTCCTAAATATTTTCTCCTATATCTTCTTAGCTATCAATTATGAGTAATTAATTACTACTATTTATTTTTAGTTCCTTTAATTTTTCTTTCTTAAAATATAAAAACACAAAAAAAATTATTTTTATTTTTTAGTTTTAAAATTAATTTCTAACAACATAAACTCCATAGGAACGATCTTTTCTTATCAATATATTATTTGTTGTGATATGTATACTTGCATATTCATTGTACACAATTCGTGTTCGATCAGGTTTTTATACCGTTGTTATAGATTATAAATATTAGAAATTAATTTTTTATTTTATTTATTTTTCTTTATTTTAATTTTAATTTATTTATTCATTTAGTTATTTAGTTATTTATTTTTATTTAGTTATTTATTTTTATTAAGTTATTTATTTAGTTATTTAGTTATTTATTTATTTAGTTAAAAACACATTTGAGTCTATTGTGTGCGGAAATTTTGTAAGGGAGAAATTTTGTCTTTAGATACTAAAATCGAGCGTACTTTGAGAATAATTAGAAAATAACAAGTTGTCACCAAAGTGAAAGAAATGGATAATCCATTAGAAATAAACAATAATAAGCTAAATTTGAACAACCAGATAACTTTTATGAATGATAAGAAAAAAAGCTATGAATGAATTATCATTACCTATGTTGAAAGGGCTAAATCCAAGTGTTAGAAAGCCAAACATTCAAGATAATCAATTTGAACTAAAGCCAGTGATGTTTCAAATGCTATAGATGGTTGGAAAATTCAGCGGATTATCAATAGAGAATCCTTATTTACATCTCATATTGTTTATTAAAGTTGGATATTCAATCAAATTCAATGGTGCGAATGAGGAGGCGTTTAGGCTTAGATTGTTCCCTTACTATTTATGACACTATGCTTGATCTTGGCTAAATTATTTGTCACCTGATTCCATTACAACTTAGACTGATTCGGTGGAGAAATTTTTGATGAAATATTTCCCACTAACAAAGAATGCCAAGCTCAAGAATGACATCTTACCAATAATATAAAGGATCCAAATGGAGACTTCTACAATGGTCTCAATGCTCAAACAAGAACCATTGTTGATGCATCCACTAATGGAGCTCTATTAGCCAAATCTTACGATCAAGCTTATGATTTACTTGAGAAAATGGCTAGCAATAATTATTAATGGCCAATGGATAGAATGGTAGCCACTATGAGAGTAGCTAGAGTGAATGAGGTAAATGATATTGCAGCATTTACAACTCAAATGTCATCTTTGTTGCATCCTTTGAAGGCTAAAACTCACTAGTGAGTATAAATTAGGTCCAAGATTCAAGGATGTCATGTGTCTATTGTGTTGGAGCTTATTTGTTTCATAATTTTCCAAATAATATTGAATTAGCATGCTATGTATGTAATTTCAACTGAAACACTAATACATACATGAACATATATAACCTAAGATGGAGACAACATCAAATTTCTCTTGGAATAATAACAACAATTAAGGTGGTAATCAATTCAACTGTCAATTATTTCCACCACTTGGTTTTCAACAACTACAACAATCACAAGCCCAAGAGAAGAATCCACTTATTGAGGAAAATACAAATGCTTTAATGAAGATGATAAAAGATTTCATCTAGTTAATAAATACAAAAGTTTCCACTCAAGAGGCTTCAATTCCAAAATTAGATAACCAAATGGGGAAACTTGCCCAGGCCATAAGTCAAAGGCCTCAAATTAAACTTCGAAGTGACACAATTATAAACCCAAGAAGATAAGGTAAGAAGCATTTCAATTTCATAGCCTTGAGTAGTGGTAAAACTTTAGAGGAGGAACATAAGATTCAAAGGGATGAGGAGGAACATGAGACTCAAAAGGTCGAGGAGAAATAAAAAATTAACAAGGATGAAGAGGAACAAGTGGATAAATAGAACATTGAAAAAGAATAATTCAGCCAAAATGAAGCACCCTCTACAAACTCACTATTCTTTTCCCTCAAAGACTACAAAATCAAGAGTTAGATACGCAATTTTCAAATTTTATGATGTCTTCAAGAAGCTTCACATAAACATATCATTTATAGATGCACTTGAATAGATGTCTTCTTATGCCAAATTTCTAAAGGACATCTTGTCTAAGAATGCCAAAAAAGTACAAAAAGAAAACAAAAATATGGCATGATAAAAGAATTGAGCATCGTGTTTTTAAACCTAAACATAAAATATTATTGAACAAATCAAGACTCAAACTATTTTTGGGAAAAATCAATAGTAAATGGACACAATGGGATGTACCTTAAGACTTGATATGAACTTTAGTCAAGGATGTTAAATGTGACATTGGTTGGGAGGCAATCAAACATTATTTTACTTATATTTTATTGTTTTTATTTTGTCGGTGAATAAATGTGGAGAGTAATAGTGCAACAAGATTGACCATTTTTAATAACAAATGTGGTGTGCCAAGACTAAGCAAGTTTTTTTTCCTTTTACTTTTTCATTTTAATATGTACACAATGGGGAAAATGTTCAATTTAAGTTTGGGGGAGGGAACTTCATTCTCTAATTTAACATTTAGTACATATTTTCAATTTTTAGGATGTTTATAATCATGATTTGGGTAGAAATTGATAAATTTGTGGAAACTATATGTATGCATGCTTGATATGAAACGTATGAACTTAATAATAAAAATTTGTTGTCATGACAAGGATAAGAAATGTAATATGCTCGTTAAGGTATTTACATTAATCATGTGATATGCTCGCTAGTTTTGATTGATCGATTCAAATTATTTTGCACATATTCATGATTAATTTTTATTAAGAGAAAATTTGTGGTGAGTTATACAAGTGGATGAGATATACCAGGATTTAAAATCTATTTTATCATCCCTTTAGGAAAAATTCTAAATAGTAATTAGAAAGAGAGATGATCATTATTTGGATCGGTTGAGCCATTTAAGCTAAACATTATTAATATATGTAGTCACCCATTTGAACCAAATTAATAACCTTTCATATCTTTAAGCCACATTTTATACCTAACCAATAAACATTACCTTTACCCTTACACTTTTAGCTTCTATGAAAAGATATTAAAATGCAATCATGTGTTATACTTTATAGTAAGATGAAATGTAATGCACTCTATGATTTTAATTATTACTGTCAATTCAGAGTTATTTAATTATTGCTATTTATTTTAGTACTTTGAATTTTGCTATCTTAAAATATAAAAACACAAAATATATTAATTTTTATTTTTTAGTTTTAAAATTAGTTTCTAATAATATAATTTCCGTGTGAACGATTTTTTCTTATCATTATATTACTTGTTATAATATGTATATTTACATATTTATTACACACAATTCGTGTTCGATGAAGTATACTTATCATTTTCTATAAGTAATCTGGGCACTAATGAGCTATTTAAAAGACACAAAAATTTTAAAACAAGTTTTGGCACATCAAGTTTTTGGTGCCGTCATATAAGAGGAATGTCTTTTTTAAAAATTTTATTATCAAATTATTAAAAACTTTTTGTGTTGTATTTGTGTTGTAAATAATGTGATTTTTATTTAAAATTTTAAAAACATGTAGGTTATTAATTAGTTTAAGATATTTTAAATTTCTTTAATAAAAATAAAAAATTATTTTTAAACTTTATTTTATATTATTTTTAATTTAAAAAATAAAAAATATAATAATAATAATAATATTTTAAAATCTTAAAACATTAAAATATTTTAAAAATCTAAGATTTTATTTATTAAAAGAATAAAAAAATATAAAGTTTTTAAATTTTAAATAAAACTTAAAAGAATTCTTTTTAAAAAATAATTTTATTTTATTTTTCTTTGTATTTATTTGAAACAATTATTTTTCTTTTATTTTAATTTTTAATTTTTAATTATTATATTTATTTAATAATTATTTTATTATTCTTTTATTTTGTGTACTAAATTATTGCTTATACAATATAGTTTGCTAACTTGTGTATCATTATATTGTATTAAGTATTATGCATTTAATATTTTTGTGTACAAACATATAATATTTCATATACGTGTCTATCTATTTTATCTTTTATTTTTTATTTTTTATACTCGACATATGATTTTAGTTTCAATTTTTATAAGTTTATGAGAGGTAGGAGGTCCTTAAGATACCCTCTCATACTTGACAAAAATAATACAAATAGACCTAATATATTATCAAGAAGGCTAGACTTTGAGGTCCCAAAACTTTTAGTTGAACAAATCTTTGACCTAGACCTTGACCATCCATTTAAACTAACAAATATGGAGAGAGAAAATTCACCACTTAGGGAAACTGTTATGAAGGAGTATGCAAGGCTAGTACTAATTTATTGTAGAAAAGTTCTTGAGTGAGCAATTTCAGAGTCCATGAAATATACTCTGGTACTAAAGTACAAATGTAACTTGCACAACTGACAAGGCAAGTTGTGCTTCTTACCATACATGCCACTTGTGTAGTAATTTTTGATACAGTGCTAATACATGTGCCTATTAAAGAGAAACAAATGCTAGATCTGAGTAGGTCAATGTATTAGGGGTTACAACCAAGACTGAGATATGATCCTAATGCTAATACCTACAATCCAAGGGGGAGGAATCATCCAATTTTCTCCTAGAGGCAAAACAATCCTCCATTCACCAAGAGCTCAAATCAATATGACCAACAATTCCACCAATAGCCAAGAGCTCAAATCAATATGACCAACAATTCCACCAATAGTTGCTTGGGAATCCTCCCAATAAATCAAATTTTGGACTTCATGGAGGCTTTTATCAAGAAAGTGGAAGTACAAGTGGAGTAGCTAAATGAGCCCTTGTAGGAGCAAGGCAAAGAATAATTGTCGGGTCAGAAAATAATAGAACTCAATAATGTGGGAATATTGAGCTTACAAAATAATGAAATCTCTGGTGTAACATCTCACTAAAGATGGTAAATATAATTCAAGATGGGGTAATCTATTATTTTATTATTTTTCTAATTTAATTTAATTCATAGATAAAAAAATATTTTATTATTTCATTTTTTTTATTTTAGGTATAGATTTTTGTTTTTATTTTGTTATTATTTTAATTTTAAAATAATATTAAATAATAATAAAGGAGGAAAACTTGTAAAACTTGAAAGTGAAGTAAAGTTATGCATGCCACGGTATACATAAAACCTTATTGTGATAGGAGTGTTTTTTTAAAAACTAGTGGAAGAGGAAAAGGGTTATGCTGCGACACCAAAAAAATATCGCCATAGCACGCATTAATTATTTTGTATAATTTCCAACCCTATGCAAAAGCACCCACTTTTCTTGCAAATTTTCTCACTTTCTTCACAAACCCTAACATTTTCTCTCCTCTCAAACACCTAAAACCCCTAAAAAATTACATTTTTCTTCCATAATCTTTCAAAACCATTCATAAAAATCACTTTCTTAACCATTTCCTACCCATTCCCTCAATAAATTTTGAAAAATCATCAACCATATCAAGAAATCTTCATCATCTTCAAGAAAGGTGTTCTTCATTTTTCTCATTCACAACAACATAAGTATTCATAAAGTTTTAGAATTTAAGTCTTAAAATTAAATACTCTAAATTTTGTGGATTATTTTTTGAATTATTAAGAGTTTGAAACCCTAATTTGGACTAAGAGGGATAAGGAAAATATTTTGGTATAAATCATTTTGTGTTACTTCTATCTGGATCATTTAAGAACATTTGGAAATTAGATATTTTTGAAATTTTGGGATAGCACCAAAAAGAGGTAGGCATAGTAAAGGAAAAGATGTTTCAACTTCTATGGAATATGATAGGACTAAAATTTCAAGTTATGAGGACAAATTATTTTTTGAAAAAGCCATAGAAGTAAATAAAGGTTTATACTTGAAACATAGATAGATTTTAATTTGGGGCCTAATGCCCAATTTGGAGAATTTTTTAGGTTATAGTATCATTAGGATGGACAAATTTTGTTAAGGAACCTTATGTTGCTTTAGAATCACTTATTCGAAAATTCTATGCTAATGTTCCTAACGCTTTTGATAATGTAGTTAAGATACAGGATGTACTAGTCCTGTTTAGGCTAATGATACAAATGCTTCTTATTATTTAGTAAATATTGGGCAGGGTGAGTATGAAATATATTTAAGTAATGTCAATTATGATATAGTACTTGAAGCTAAGTAATTTGGATAAGGCTGCCCACATTTGGCATTACCTTATATGTTCAAGATTAATTCCCACCAAACATTACAATTTTGTTGATAGAGAGAGCGCAATTTTACTATATACTATTACATCCAAGATGTCTATATATGTAGGAAATATAATTCACCATAGGATCAAACTGTCTACAAACAATCATCAATTGAGTTAATTTTTCCCCCAATTAGTAACTGCTTTATGTAAAAACGCAGGGGTAACTTACTCAAAAGGTGAAGTTATAATTCAACCTAGTAAATTATTAAATATGGCCTATTTTAATGAAATCACCTTTAGTACCAACATAGCTTTAAGGGAAAGAAAGGCCATTTCTTCATCAAAGCTTACCGTAAAAGATGAAATTCATAATTTTGGTGAAAGAATGAGCTACATGGATGAATAACAATAAGCCTACACTATCCAACAAGCTTCATTTCTGAATTGATAGCATCATGATCAGGTGGATCATAACCAACTGATGTATGAAATGAACCAATTATAACTCAACCTGAAGAATAAGATTTAGATGACATGAAGGACTTGGCTTCAAATTTGTTCCTGAGTTTTATTTTATTTTATTTTATTTTGAGAACTTTAGTTTACTTATTTTTGAATATTATGTTTGATTTTGTTTTATGTTAATTATTGTTTTTTCCTGTCATGTGAAAATTGTTTAGAACTACTAACTTTATAACTAATTGTTGAAATTTGTGAAAAATACATAGTTTTTCTGCATAAATTTAAATGTTTGGAATTATGGATGCACTTACAATTCCTCGTCAATACTTAAGCAGGCTCCGCAATTGGATAACTTTCCTAGAGTTGGTTCAGCAAATGGATAATTTTTCTATTTTTTACTCTTTCTCCTTAATTTGCAATTATTATATTGAGGGCAATGTAAGTAACTGGTTGGGGGAAAAGTTACATCTTTATAAAATTGAGTTAATTAAACATATTTTCACATTTTTGCATGTTTTTATATTTTATTTTTGTGTGCTTTTATTTATTTTTATTGTTTTAGGAATTTTAGGTTAATTTTTAAAGTATTCTTCCAAAATTATCATGACTTTTATTTAATTTTAAGTAAATGATTAAATCTTTACACTGTTAGATTAATTTCTTGAAGATATCATAGGGTAGTGTGATAATTAGTTAGTTTTTATCATAATTTGCATTTCATGATAAAATGTTGAAATTGTAATAAACTCAAAACTGATATTTAGGAATAAAATAGTGGACACTACCTTGTAAAAAGATTTTGATCTATTATCTTTCTATTCAAAGTGATAATATTTTTTCTACTCTTTTAAACACTCTTCTTATCAATTTCAAATTGTTAGATGATCTATATAGGTTTTGTATTGAATGTTAGGATTTTTACATCTAATAAAGTGTCATATATTTATTTTTATTGCTTAAATTGAATGAATTAAGTAGAAATTGAAAGTATATGCCCTTCCTCATTCATGCATGACTTTCAAAAAAATATACATATATGGGGTTACCTAAGCTAATACAAAGTAAAAGCCAAAAATTAGCAACACATCATATCATAAAAAATATGTACAAATTATACATGTGTCCTCTTTATAAAATATATATATATGAAAAAAGGGAGAAAGAAAAAGAAAAGAGAGAAAAATCAAATAATATGACCCAAATATCCTACCAAGTTGTGAGGAATGGCTAAATACAAAAGAAAGATAGGAAATAAATCTCCAATAATTCATTGCATTTTCCTCATCTCTAAGGCATATAACTTGAAATTTTTATTTATTGATTTTATTTTATGCATGAAAATTATATTTGATTTCTTCATAAATCCTTTCATGAGATCATTATTATGTACTATTTTGAGCCTTTTATTCTTTAAGCATATGTGAACCTATTAGTTCATCTTTTTAAATAAATTTTATATGCATAAACCTTTGAATCAGTGCTTAAACCAATAGAGTCAATATTATTGAGAGCATACCTTGTGAGGTTAGAGTTAAAGCGAATTCGGATTCTATGCACTAAAACTTGAAAAATTAATGGACGCTAAATATTCAAACTATGAAAATACAAATCCATGCACTAAAATTTGACAAACAATAAATATTTAAATTATTAAAATGACTTAAACTATGGATTTTAGTTGTGAATTTAAAAGAGTTTAGAAGCATGAGAAGTTTTACTATTCTTTTTACTTTATTCTTTTTCATTTTTTATTTTTTTTTGTTTAAAATTTAGTTTATTATTTATTTATGTGCTATTTGTATGTTTTTATTAATTATTTTTTTATTTTTACATTTTAAGTTTGATGTTTATGGGTAGCCTTTCTGAAAACACTCACAAGACCTAAGTTTGTCCACTATGACAACCTAGAGATTTAAAGGCTTGTTATATACGTTAAATACAACTGTGTTAATCTACCAAAATAATTTAAGATGGTTTAATTTTATTTAGTTTTTTGTTTTTGGTTTTTCACTTTTCTTGCTAGAACTTAGCAAGAATATGGTTGGGAGTAGTGATGAGTGCTTAAAAGCACTAAATATAATGTGACTTTATGCACTTTAAATGTCAAACTAGATTTGTATTTGCATAGTTTCATCATATTTTAAAACATCTATCTTTTCAGAATTATGAGTATTTTTTATTACTTTGCAAGTATTTTTAACTTCAAAATGATTCAACTAATCAACACTCAAAGAATAGTACTCAAAAGCACTTTATTGCAACATTGATGCATAAAATATTAACATATGTAAGGTTTACATATGTTCCAAACCAATGAAAGGGGTGTAATTCAAAGAGGGCTTCCAAAAGTTTAGTGAGAAGTGTGTCACGGCATGGTATTTTATGTGTCGCAGTGCGGGAGTAGTGGATCGAGTAATTTAAAATATGAAAGTTGTCTCATGTCGTAGTGTAGAATCAATGTATGCCATGGTTCCCAACCATCTAAGGCAGGAATCAGATTCTTTTGTTAATAATAAATCAATTAATATCCTAAGGCCAGGATTACCAACCGATTAATTATTAAATTTTGATTTATTTACAAGGAATTAACAAACTATCTAATTACAGCTTAAGGAAGAGCATGCAATTAGAATTTTCAATCAAATTGAATAAGTTAGGTTTATGATTTAAGTATTTGAAAACTAACTTTTAAATTTTAAATTTATTATGAAAAATATGTCATAAATATATTTCTAATAGTAAATCTTAAAAAAAAATG
Source organism: Hippophae gyantsensis (assembly GCA_030763125.1). Classification (NCBI taxonomy): domain Eukaryota; kingdom Viridiplantae; phylum Streptophyta; class Magnoliopsida; order Rosales; family Elaeagnaceae; genus Hippophae; species Hippophae gyantsensis. The sequence continues at coordinate 48,259,516 of CM061031.1, read as the reverse complement.
AAATAGAGTTCTCTAAATCAAATCCAAAATATGTTATTTAACATCTAAGAGTTAATTCTAAATAAGATCTAGATAATCAAATCCTAAATCTAACTCTCATGTTTATTATGAAAAATACTAAGCTATCTACTTTTCTTTAACAAAATTTTGTTTAAATCTTGAGAGAGAAATAAAACTTAATTTATTTTATAAAAATATTTTACCAACTTTAATATTTCACAAGCATAATAACATTACTAATATCTCATACTATTTATAGCCAGACATTCATAGTTTAATAAACGATCAATAAATTAAACATAGTATTTAAAACAACACATAAAGATAATCTCAAAAGAATACATTTAAATTATACCTCAATTGTATTCTTATAGAATCTTAGTATCGTTCCTATTCTAGAAATCCTCCAAATAAAATTACCAATACTATTTATTGATTGAAACTAAAGTTACTACATAAACTAAACTTGTTCAACTCTCAATTTGAGAGAAGGACTTTGAAACTATTAAAAGAAAAGAAAAGCTTGAAAGGAAATAAGAATTCTTCCAAGAAAGAAGCTATGAGATATGTTACAATGAAGAATTGGGCTCTAGGTGTTGAAAAGAAGAAAATGGTGGATTAGAAGGTGGGTACTGTGGTACATTTCTTTTCCATACTGTGGTATGAAATAATTCTGAAATGCATGAATGTCACTTCGTTAGCCTTGTGCTACAACACATAAATTATCCACATTGTGGTATGTATTCCTCTTAACAATTAGAACCCCTATTTTCTTGTATGCCATTTTCAATGGTTTAGAACATATGTAAGTTTTACATATGTTATCTTTTAAGCTTCAATGTTGTAATGGAGTGGTTTCAGGAACTATTTTTTGAGTGTTGATCAATTAAATTATTTTGAAGCTAAAATACCTAGAAAAAAAAACATACCTGTAACTCTGAAAAGATAGACTTGTTTAAAAAGATAATATAACTATGGAAATATAGATATATTTTATCATTTAAATTACATAAAATCATGATATATTAAATAATTTTAAGCACTCATCAGTTACCATATAGATACGGTCTCTGTGTGAGTTTACTTTGTTATATCGTGTGTTATGTATACTCTATTATTGTGTTGGTATAATCTGAGTTTGAAATGTTTATGTTACAACATACAATTGTTTAAACTCTTATTAGAACACTTTTAAATTTCTTATCTGTTTTTTAGTCATCACATAATATTTGTTATTGAAGTTTTTTCTACATATTCAATATTATATTATCACTACTTCTACTGAGTGTTTTGTTTTAAGTTTTTATCCTTTTTGTTTCTTATAAGAATGAGCTATTTAGGCATCTATATCTCTTTACCCTGGTTGTGCAATATATCGTGGACTCTTTCACTTGTCAACACATGAATAACAACACTTGGAACACTTATTTCGCACCATAAGAGCTTGAAAAACTAAGGCATGTAAGTTTTACATCAAAAATCAACAAGTTTGTAAGGTATACAAGGAAAATTTCAAGAAAAACTTTCCATGCCACAATGCACATCTCTCCAGTTAAATTATGGGAACATGATAAGTTTTTGTGCCATAACGGGAAAAAGTGCATGTCGTAGAGTGCATGAAGTGAAATTTTGATTCTGACCTCTATACATTACATTTTCTTATAAATAGGAAGTTAAGTTTCATTATGTTCTCATATTTTATTTATTGTAACAATAACCATAGTTGTAGATTTTAGATCCATTTTCCAATGCAGTTCCACCTCTATACATTACATTTTCTTAATCATGCATAAATGAATAAGAGATTAATTTAATTTTATTTATCAATTTTAAGCCCGACCAAGAAAGTTATTAATTAAATGAGATTATATTCGATGGTTAAAAAATCTTTAAGATGAACCAAATCTTGTTTTATAATTAAAGAATATATTTATTTTAGGTTTACTAATTAATTAATTTCAAGCTCTAGCAAGGAAGTATTAATTAATTAAGGACCTTGATTTATATATTATTATTATATTGTCAAAGATCCGACCTAGGAAGTCATTGATTAGTAAGAATTTTGTAGACTTACTATGACAGTGAGAGTTTGCTTATTTAAAAAAGGGAGAAATTAGTAAATATAACTTATTATTTGAATCATTTAATTTTTCTTTCTATAAATGGTTATGCTTGCTGAAATCTCATATTCATCAATTATGCTAAGTTTGATTTTACTTGCTTTTTTTAGATATAAAGTAACTTAGAATTTACAATTTTGCTCCACAACCCATCAATTATTAGTGTGATTAAGAAATATTTTTCTTAACTAATTTAGGAAATAATTTAAATTTTATTAAACCACCGTAATTCCTTAAGAGATTGACCTTAGGAATATACTTATCACTTGTTATAAACGATTTGTGCACTTATGAGCTTTATAATTATAAATTTTTGCATCAATACCCTAATGTAAGTTTATAGATTTCATGTTTAATTTTGTTAATAATTTGTATTAAATACTAAAAATTTAGCTAACATAAATTGATTTTAATAGTGTACTAGTTTTGAGTCAAATTTATTGGTTTTTTGTCATGAAGTTATCATATACAATTTATCAACACCTATTATGGAATAACATGTAAGCTTTCAAAGTTTTATTTATTTATTTTGATTTTAACAATATTTAGCAAATTAAATGAACTATTAAATATTGATTCTTTCTCATTTATAATAGATAAAAGTAGACATTTCGTACAAGAGCACCTTTTTGGATAAACTATGAGAGACATAGTCAAAATACATGTTACCCTTCATGGTTAATGATGAAGATGAATATGATAAGGATTTAGTATATATAATTTTTTATTGTGTTAATTAACTATGTATATATATATATATGATTAATTAATTTTATATTTATAACATTTTGTAACTTATCTTTAAACTTCTTAAAGAAATGTAACCAAGTTTTTAAAATTCCTATGTACTATACAAATCTGCATTGTGTGATGTCGAATTGATAAATTTGTATGCATACAAATAGGATATAAAATGAAAATTAGGTAGTTTTGGGAATAGGTACTAAAATATCCATTTTTGGTGTAGTGTCCTAAATTATGGTAAATGTAGAACTCAGAGTCATAAGTCTATCTTCAAACTAATAGTCATTTTTAGCTATCCATATCACCTAAATGATTGAAATAATCTCTGCTTTCTATAAATTACTAGGCAATGACTCATAATTAGTTTCCATAATACATCTATGAAATGAAAACTCAAAAAAAGGTTAGGGATAGTTTCCTCCCCTAAGCCACAAAAGAAGCATCAAGAATGGAAGGAATATCCCATATTCTTTGACTAGAAATCAGATAGAAGTTTGTTCTAATTAACATGCAAGAGTAAAATGGACCGTGAGGGCGGTATCCAAAGTGCCCAATTTCCCTACATCAACTTCCAAGTTCCTTGACCACACGTAAAGAATCATAGGCCTCTTTGGTAATGATTTTGGCATGTCCAAATTTTGGTGTTTGTGCCTATTCCAACAAATATCAAGCAAATCTTTGAGGAAATATCAAGATAGCAGTCCTCAAATTACCATCAACTTGTAAATAATCCTCTAATAACCAATGCATTAACATATTTACTGAGGTTGTTTATTCTTTCAATTAGAGGAATGTCCAGCCAATTATCAATCCAAAATTGCACTGAATAATTCCTACCAATAAACCATATAGATTCCTTCAAAAGCATCAAATAATGAGGTTGTAAATTGGAGCAGATAAAGAGCGAACATAATAATTTTGTAAAGCTTCCTTTATCCTAGTATCGTATATGCAAGTAATGTAGTGTGCTAGAGTCCCCTATGATAACCCACTAGGAAAACTTTATTAACATGGCCTCATTTAAGAAGCCAAGGTCCTGCAAGTTGAAACCTTTTTTTTCTTTTAGAGGGTGATTTTAATTGTTCTAAGTAACTTGAACCATTTAAGTTTATTTGCCTTCCCTTACAAAAAGAAATTTGGTTGACCTTTGTTAAACTCTATAAGAATAACTTAGGCTATATATATATATAAGGAATAAAGGAGCATACTCTGAATGATTGAAGAAATCAAATATTTATGCCTTGCCAACGAAAGGGTGATCATTTTCCACACCTCTATCTTTACATGGATTTTACTTGCTAATCCTTGAAATTGACACTATATTGAGGCCCTTTGAAATAATATGACACCTAAGTAGGATAAAGAGGTGCCCCAGTACATATCCCAAATGTTTTTTAAAGTGAGAAAATATCGCTCTAAGGTACACTAAAAATTCCATATGTAAAAACAATTGCACCGAGGTCAATTGTTCTTCTGATCCAAATAGGAAACCAGGACCAAGATAAGGGGTGGAAATTCCAACCCCTTAAATCTTTTTATGAACACTATTCCAACTCGACCAAGCAGGCCTCAAAATGTGAATTAAGAAAATATTTCAGTAGAAGTGCAAAACAACATACTTATTTCAACATAGAAAAAACAACCAGTAAATAAAAAAGAACAATATACGATAAACACTAGTGATGTAGGGAAAAGAACAATATGCAGTAAACACTACTGATGTAGGGCCTTATAGGCTCCTGTTGATAACAGTATTTTATATAATTATTTTTACCTATTTTATTAATTATAATTGCTATGTTCTTTACATTTTTGGTTAATTTTAGTTAAATAAATTAATATTCACCTTTTATATGTTAAGAAATACATTTTTAAGAAAATTAAATAATTTGTATCGAAAATGTACTTAATTGCAAGTTTTTGTCCAAAAATCTAATTTCAAATAAATGAGTACTTAATTGCAATTTATAAAAGTCAAAAATACAATTTAAATTAAAATTGGGCTTGATTGCAATTAAAGAAAGATTAAAATGTAATTTGAATTAAATTTGTGGGTCAAAATGAAATTAATAAAAATTGAATTTTCTACGCAGGAGAAGAATGTCACTCGCACCACTCAACGCGCCCATCACCCACCGTTCCATCATCCAATCAACGGTCCAGCTTTGGCGAGTGCATTCCAGACGAGACAAAAGCACGTGCCCGGTATATTTCTTGTACGTGGCTCGGCGTGCCAGAGGGGCCCACCTGCCACGCAGGTCGGCGTGCAGAGTGGGACCCACATGTCAGCTGCGCAGATTTCCCCCGAGGTGTATCGCTGACCGTTGGATCGGCTGAACGGTCCAGATTGAAGCGCGTGGAACCAAGCTGTCGCGCACCGAACCGCTTGTCTAAAAATCATGTGCGACGTGGTTCATCCAAGCGACGTGCACCCTCATGTTTTACAGGATAAGAAGAAGCCACGTGTCTACTTTATCGATAAGCCAATAATATTATGACACGTGGCATGTTAAATGAATGCAAACGCGCAGGATCACGCCCACGTTGCAGCGTTGTCTCCCGTGCGACAATCCTTCACGCGCCTGTTTCCCACAGCCAATGAAATGCTGCCACGTGTCCGCATTAAATCCTTGCAGCGAATCAGACGCTAACACGTGGCATGAACTTTGAATTTAAAAATCAAAACGGCGCCTCTCTGTCTACGCGTGATTTTAATTAATGTTTTAAATATCGAAAATCGATACGCGTGATTTTTATTTTTGATACACATATTTTACGCGTGTTTAAAAAATGTATTATTTTTGATGTATTTTTTTACCTATAAATAGGATATAAGATGATAGAGTTAAAGAGTTTTTTTTTAGTTTTAGTTTTCGAAAGTTTAGTTTTTTGAAGTTTTTTGGGAGAGTTTAGAGTTTGTAATTTTTGTGGTGTTTCTGTGTTAGCTGTGGAACACGCAGAAGCCATTTTTGGCTTTTGTTGTGTTCTGCGTGTGCCAAATATTTTCGTATTGAGATGTTTTAATTTCCTTTCTTCTTCATCTAATTTTTCTGTATGTGTTGTAATTTAATTTCTAATTTATGAAGTAATTTAATTTTTCTAGGGTTGCATTTGATCTAAATTTATGAAGCTTTTATTTTAATTATTTTTGATAGATTTATAAGACGTTTGATTTGTTCGTTCTATTTTGTGCTTAATGCTTTTTGATTATTTACGAAACTTATCAAAACGATCTGTGGCACATAAATAAACTTGGAAGAGGCATTTGTGTGTATATTGCTCGTAAATAGAATGACATGTATGATGAAGGATAGGAATATACCCTAATTGTATGTGTGACCATTTGAAAACTTAGAACTTAATGAATCTTATTAAATTTAATTCTCATAGAGATATAGTGAATTAATTTAACGAGGTGTGTTTATACGGAGCTCGGAAGAGATGTATGAATAAAAATAGAAGTTTTCGGTTGACAAATTAAATGTACTAAAAAATATAAATCAAAAGAAAATAACATGATTTGAGTGGATTAGTTTGGTGAAAAATTGCAATCCTAGATTTCTTTTATTTTCTTATTACCTTTTTTTTAAATCAACGATTGTTTTGGATAAAATCAGAGAGAAACAATTTTAGTACTCAACAAACTGTAGTAACAAATCTCCGTGGGAACGATACTTTACTTATCAAATTTTATTACTTGTGACCGTGTATACTTGCAAGTTTTATGTTCTCTTTTAGAGACAACAAGTTTTTGGCACCGTTGTCGGGGATTTGTTTACTATTTTCATTGTTGATATTAATACCAATCAATCTGATTTTAATTAAAAAAAAAATTTCTTGTTTTATTTTGTTGCGTGTTTAATTTATTTTACAATTTTCTCGTGGGTTGAGATTTTGTTTTACACACAAATCTTAAAACAAAATCTCAACTCACAAAAAGAAAAAAAATATTTGCTTATTGTTGGTTAAGTTTATTTTACAATTTTCTCGTGTGTTGAGATTTTGTTTGACACACAAATCTTAACACACAAGAAGAAAAACAAAAAAAAATAATTTTATTTTCTTATTGTTGGTTGTTTACTTTATGTAATTTTTTTTATTTTTCAATTTTCTTGTGGGTTGAGATTTTGTTAGACACACAAATCTTAACTCACAAAAAGAAAAAAAAATAAAAAAAAATTTTTGTTTATATTTTCTTAATTTATTTTTCAATTTTCTCGTAAGTTGAGATTTTGTTACACACAATTCTTAACTTACAAAAGAAAAACAAATTGAGAAGTCAAGCTGAAGACTATAAATCAAGCGCTTCTTGGGAGGCAACCCATGTGTTTTATTTTATTTATTTATTTATTTATTTTTGCATGTATTAGTTTTTATATTTTGTTATGTTGTTTTATTTTATTTTTTTTCGTAGGTGCAAATTGGAGGTAATGAAGCTATTTTGGCTTAACCAATCAAACAAACCAGGAAGTTTCTTTAAACCCATCTCATATGTTCTTTAACTTTCACACATTGAGGACAATGTGTATATTAAGTTTGGGGGTGGTAGATATATTGATCGTAATTGAAATACTTTCTGGATGTTCTTGCTTGTGAAATTTTTTTTTGTTTGGTTGATTGAAGATATTTTGCTTTGAATAGTGATTTATTTTTATTTCTTCGATTTAAAGGATGCATAATTCTTTGAAAATTTTGAATATTGTCTAAGTGATGAATAATTTTTACGTATGTTTCATTTTTACAAGAATAAATATTCATGAGCACTAGTCTTGATTTTTGAGTTACTATGATAATTTAGAGAAGGTTTATGTGAGTATGGAATTCGATTGACTTTTGTGGTGTCATAGTTTTTAGAATTTGTTTGATTTTCTCTCGAGGCGAAATTATAGATAACATTTAACTAAGAAAATGATTTAGGCCATCTTTGGATCGTTTGAGCCTTTCTATCTACCTTCACATGCATTATCCATAGTATACCCCTTTTGAGCTTCAAAGTTTATATATATATTTTTCTCATTTCAAAAGCCTATCCAAAAAAATATATATGTGTAGATATATCTATTTTTCTTATCTCACTAACATTTGACAATTGTTAGTAAATATTTAAAGATATATCGGAGAAAAAAGGGATACTGAAAAAAAAAAGAAAAAAAAAGAGATTCTGAAAAGAAAAGAAAAGAAAAGAAAAAAATATAGAATCTGAAAAAAAAATGGTTATTGTATGTGATGATAAATCCCAAATTGGGAAGTAATTATTGTGATGATAGAATTATCTTTTTCAATCCTAAAATGTTATGCTTTGGAAAAGTTTTAAGCTAAATATTATCCTTTATCCTACCTTTACCTAAGCCATACATTACAAGCTTAATAAAGTCATATTGATTTGGTGTTTTGTGTTTGTCTACATTAGTGGAGAGAGAAATGAAAAATAAACTTATGAGATTTGTGATTTCATGAAAATTTGTTTGATTTTATATTTGTATATATTAATCCGGATTGCATGTGATGAAATATGAAAAGACTTCACACACACACACTAAAATTCAGTGTGAAAATGTAATATACTTTTAAATTTATTTTGATGCTTAGATAAAATTCTTTTGTTTCTTTGAGTTGTGTAATTTCGAAAGACAAAAGAAATATTTTGAAAATCACAATATTTCAAATGCAGTTATCTTTGTTTTATTTCCTTCCTTTTGCTCGAGGACTAGCAAAAACTTAAGTTTGGGGATGTTGATAACTGTATTTTATATAGTTATTTTTACCTATTTTATTAATTATAATTGCTATGTTTTTTACATTTTTGGTTAATTTTAGTTAAATAAATTAATATTCACCTTTTATATGTTAAGAAATACATTTTTAAGAAAATTAAATAATTTGTATCGAAAATGTACTTAATTGCAAGTTTTTGTCCAAAAATCTAATTTCAAATAAATGAGTGCTTAATTGCAATTTATAAAAGTCAAAAATACAATTTAAATTAAAATTGGGCTTGATTGCAATTAAAGAAAGATTAAAATGTAATTTGAATTAAATTTGTGGGTCAAAATGAAATTAATAAAAATTGAATTTTCTGCGCAAGAGAAGAATGTCACTCGCACCACTCAACGCGCCCATCACCCACCGTTCGATCATCCAATCAACGGTCCAGATTTTGCGAGTGCATTCCAGACGAGACAAAAGCGCATGCCCGGTATATTTCTTGTACGCGGCTCGACGTGCCAAACGGGCCCACCTGCCGCGCAGGCCGGCGTGCAGAGTGGGATCCACATGTCGGCTGCGCAGATTTCCCCCGAGGCATATCGCTGACCGTTGGATCGGCTGAACGGTCCAGATTGAAGCGCGTGGAACCAAGCTGTCGCGCACCGAACCGCTTGTCTAAAAATCGTGTGCGACGCGGATCATCTAAGCGGCATGCACCCTCGTGTTTTACAGAATAAGAAGAAGCCAATAATATTATGACACGTGGCATGTAAAATGAGCGCGAACATGCAGGATCATGCCCGCGTTGCAGCGTTGTCTCCCGTGCGACAATCCTTCACGCGCCCGTTTCCCGCAGCCAATGAAATGCTGCCACGTGTCCGCATTAAATCCTTGCAGCGAATCAGACGTTGACACGTGGCATGCACTTTGAATTTAAAAATCAAAACGGCGCCTCTCTGTCTACGCGTGATTTTAATTAACGTTTTAAATATCGAAAATCGATACGCGTGATTTTTATTTTTGATATACATATTTTACGCGTGCTTAAAAAATGTATTATTTTTGATGTATTTTTTTACCTATAAATAGGAGATAAGATGATAGAGTTAAAGAGTTTTTTTTTAGTTTTAGTTTTTTTTAGTTTTAGTTTTCGAAAGTTTTAGTTTTTTGAAGTTTTTTGGGAGAGTTTAGAGTTTGTAATTTTTGTGGTGTTTGTGTGTTGGCTGTGGAACATGCAGAAGCCATTTTTGGCTTTTGTTGTGTTCTGCGTGTGCCAAATATTTTCGTATTGAGATGTTTTAATTTCCTTTCTTCTTCATCTAATTTTTCTGTATGTGTTGTAATTTAATTTCTAATTTATGAAGTAATTTAATTTTTCTAGGGTTACATTTGATCTAAATTTATGAACCTTTGATTTTAATTATTTTTTATAGATTTATAAGACGTTCGATTTGTTCGTTCTATTTTGTGCTTAATGCTTTTTGATGATTTACGATTCTTATCAAAACAATCTGTGGCACATAAATAAACTTGAAAGAGGCATTTGTGTGTATATTGCTCGTAAATAGAATGACATGTATGATAAAGGATAGGAATATACCCTAATTGTATGTGTGGCCATTTGAAAACTTAGAACTTAATGAATCTTATTAAATTTAATTCTCATAGAGATATAGTGAATTAATTTAACGAGGTGTGTTTATACAGAGCTCGGAAGAGATGTATGAATAAAAATAGAAGTTTTTGGTTGATAAATTAAATGTACTAAAAAATATAAATCAAAAGAAAATAACATGATTTGAGTAGATTAGTTTGGTGAAAAATTGTAATCCTAGATTTCTTTTATTTTCTTATTATCTTTTTTTTAAATCAACGATTGTTTTGGATAAAATCAGAGAGAAACAATTTTAGTACTCAACAAACTGTAGTAACAAATCTCCGTGGGAACGATACTTTACTTATCAAATTTTATTACTTGTGACCGTGTATACTTGCACGTTTTATGTTCTCTTTTAGAGACAACACTTGCCCAGGCTAGCAACATATATAAATATAGCAAATAAGACACAGCATACGAATCATTCATACATACTAGAAAAGTTATAAATGATTTCCAATCACTTCAAGACCTTAATGTGGGAACATATTTGATAAATGATATTTGTACTCTCACACTATGCAATCATACAAAACACAACATACCAAAAGAAAGAGTTTGAAACCTGTTACACAACCAAGATAAGGAGATACAAACTTCTTATATACTCACACTGAACTCACATGCACATAAAGCAGAAACAATAATTAGAAATTTATAGGCATGCTATAAGGAAAGGAAAGAAAGCATGCAACAACGTAAATCAAATAAGCTTTCTAATTAGAGTTTAAATCTAGTATGTTAGAACATTTATAATAGAAACTCATATTATACTAACACAACATCAAATCATGCATAACAATAGATGTAACATGGTAAACCCACGTGGAACACACATCTATGTAGTAACATTCTTGAATTGCTTATTGCAACCACTTAGTAGCAAATAATAAACAAAAATAACTCTATAGAAATATAAACGTAAATACCTTTATCAGTTAGGACCTTTGCCCTAACTATCAATTACTGCCCTAGCTTATTGTCTCTGTAATAACTTAGTCCGACACACGAACCTGAGTTTTCTCCAAAGCCAACATCACTCAATGTAGTGTGATCAATAACTGAAGATTAGTAAAGTGAATGTGACCAAGCACTTGTGGGAATTACATTCAACCATAAACCACCAATAACCAATAGTAGGAAATACACTTAACCATGAAAAACTAACAACCAAATGTGGGGAATACACTCAACCATCTACCACCAAATCCAAATGTTGGAAATACTCTCAACAACGTACCATGAATAACCACTGATTTAGGATCTCAATCAATACTACCCACTAGCAAACACAACCTAGAGAATCTCCAACCAAGAGCATCATTTTACGCACTCAGTCACAAATCACTAATACCAAACAATACTCAAGGTAATAGTGATCTAAAATCAAAAATATGGGATGTCAATTTGACATAAATTTGCTTTCTTTTTCTCATTAAAGAACACAAAGGGAGGGGGGCCTTTATAGAAATCACCTAAGCTCACTAGGTACCTCATCGGGGATCTCGTCGATCACCCTTTGTAGACCCCTCAATAAGGGGTTCGACAAGGTAGTTCGATGAAAGTCTAATGAGGCCATCGTCAAGGCACAACAAAAGTCCATTTTTTTATTCAAAAACTTATCGAGTAATTTCCATAAATATCTACACATGTAGCACAACAATGAAAATGTTGGCTCATGAGCTAACAAAAAAACACTCCATCTAGCATGCACACTACGAAAACCAATCCTATGGTCTGTATAAATATGCTCGTATACAAAGTGCACCTAACTATGTGCATGTATACATTACTGATTATTAGTAACTGACCTTACAGAGAGAAAGACAAACACACTAATTAATGTAAATAAAATTCGTGTTTTGTACACAGAAAGCCAACAAAACAAAACAGACTATAGGACTTACATAAGCCTTTACCAAAGTAAATTCAATATTTATCCAAATTTTCTAACTAACGTGAAAGATGTCCATAAAATTGAAAAGCCTCAGATAAAACTTAGAGGTTTGATAAATAAGCACGACTAAAGAAACATATAAAACATGGATCGGCACGAGAATGCCCCCACATAATGAAATTGGAAGAAAACATTCGTTATCAACCAAAGACCTAAGCTATCTAATAAGAAAATCTTTGGCAAAACAAAATAAGAGTAGAGATAAAGGGTTCCCTTACCGGATGCCTCTAGAGTAAGAGAAAGTACCTCCCATTAACTAGAATTGAAATTCTTACTAAAGCAAAAAGATATATAATCCAACCCAAGAAGATGTCAACAAATCCAAAGAACTACATCACTTTTAAGATAAAGTCCAAGCACTTGGTATTAAAAGACTTACAAATAGTAATTTTGAGAGCTATATTACCCCCTTGACTTGAAAGTTGCATTTCTTTGAAGCACTTATAAGCATCGAATATATAATTTTCAATGTTTTGGTCCGAAATGAGCCCAAATTTTAGGACAGAATATAAGAACACTTGTCTCCTAGATGTCTTGTAATACTTTTTGTGATTATTTTGAAAATAAAATTTCATAGGACGATTAACCTATATTGATCCATAATACTTGCTTATGAGTTTTTGGGTATATGGATTAGAAAATTTGACTTCAACCCTAGATGCATCTGACTGGCTTCAAAATAATATTGAATTGCCTATATTACATCTGTTTTAATGATGTCCTAGCATTTTTGAAAGAATTTACCCATAAAACCATACAACCTAGGAGCATTCAGGGGGTTCATGTCGAACACCATGGCATGTATGTCTTTTGATAATGGTATCCTTCTTAAATTGCCATTATCTACAAAAGTGACCAATGAGGGCAAAACCGAATCGATTAGAGTAAGTATGGATTGACATACCAAATGAACATAAAATTTCATAGGATGATTACTCATAGAAACCCAAAATATGACTAGCTATCATTTTTGAGTCCTATATAATTTCTCCATTGATTTCCATGTGAGTTTTGGCTTCTAGGTCTTTAAACATTGAAGAAGCAAGTGAATTTCTATCACCACCCTTCATCGTTTTTAATATGATCTTCTTCCTTAAAAATGTATCTTTACTAATGCAATAATCTAACTAGGTCAACATGTGCATCATATTCCAATTGGAGAAGCACTTCAGAGAATGAATCTTCACAATACCATTTTGTATGTGAAGAATGGTAGATGAGGTTAACATTACGATCTAAATTATCAAAGATCTCTCTATTCCAAACATTAAGAGCGAATTTAAGAGCCTTAAGCTTCCTAATAACAATCCCAATAGGACTAGTATGGATAGGAATTGACTAGGTGGTATGTACTAAGCTAAGAAAATTGGGATGCTCAAGCCACGTACCATGCAAAGCCCTAATTACAAAATAGTGTCCAACATTTGAGAAAGAGAAGGGGGACAAGAGATGATTAGAACACTGATGGTTTTTTTCTACCCTGTAGGAAAGTTACATTCAGATACAATCTCGTTTACCAAGTTAATATCATTTAGAATTTAGAACTCAAAAAGGGAATGAGTAATCTTGATTACTTTATAAGAATTTGATGAGTCAAAGAATCACATAACCTCTAAATCCCTATCCCTCTCTCGAACCCAAAAACAAAACTCTGTCGTCTCTTCAAACTCACGTTCGTCTCACCATACTCACGTTACTATTACTCTCTCAAATATACGCCCAAATAAAGAACAAGTTACAAAAATTACCTTAGAGAGAGCTTCAAATATTAGTAATGATTTCTTCTAATTTGCTTCATGTTGTTGTGTCAATCACCACTTGTAAATCGTTGTTCACCAATTGAAAATTATAGTTCCTTATCGAGTAGATAGTAGATAATTTTTTTAAAAATTTAATAAAGTTGAGATAGACTTTAAGTAATATAGAATTGAAATAAAGAAACTTAATATTGGTGAAAATTTTGAAACTGAAGAAGTTTAAATTCAAGATCGTTGTTCTGATAGCATGTTGAAATTTTTTTAGCTATTAATCTCCTAAAAGCTCAATCCTTTAGAAGTTGAGTTAACTATTCTTATTTATATTATATTTGGATTTTAACAAGTAATTTTCCATGTTGTATGTGTTTTAGAGAGAGTTCTTACAGACATGCCGATACGAGCTCATTTTGTTCATCTTTATCAGAAAAGCATTGCGTGCGGAGATTAGGTGCAGGGAAGACGCGAATTTGGTTAGGGAAACAGAAAGGAACCCCCAAATAAATTAGGGTTAAAAAATCTGTTAATAATGTCGGAAAACAGTTAGGATTTGTTAGTCAATTCTGTTACTGTATGGTTATATATAAAGCCACTTAAAAATCAGAAAGATTATCGAAAATCTTACACAAATTCAGCTCCTCCTCTTGCTCTTCTTCTTCCTTTATCATCTTCTCTGCAATTTTACTGTATCACATGCCACCCAAAAAAACACGCCACCTCTGTCAGTATTTTTTTTTTCTTTGCTGGAAAAGCTGTTGGTGGAAGCAGGGAAAAGGATGGTTGGACTGACGCAGGGAGACGATGCTCAAGTTTTCGACATCAATGTACCCATACTCAGAATAAACTTAATAGTTCGAACAAGTATCATCCAGCTTGGAGTTCAAGTAAATTCGATTAGCATTGCGAAAGCTTTTTTTGATCGAGATATGATTCTTTCGGCTCTGTTAACTTCTGTTGGAATCGATCTTTGCTAAGAAACTGCAACAGGAGAGTGGGTTTGAAAAGGAAAATTGAACTCCCTCTTTCTCTGTTTTAAGCTTTGTTAACAGATAGAGATTGATGATGGCATAGAATATAAAAGACCTCACTTTCCAGCGTTTTCATGCTTCTTTTGTCTTAAGACCGTTTCAACTGTCTAAGCTCCGGTTAGTGGTGGCTTTTAAAAAATTTATGCAAACATAATTTCAAAACTCAAAGAAATTAATAATGCTTATTATATCTATATTAAATGGTTCTTACAATAATAATTTTCTAATTGATTCGAAAAGATGAGGATGAGTTTCGTAACGAAGTTTTAAAAATTTAAGAACTAAATCGTATGATTTAAAATTTAAAAACTTGAGTGTGTAATTTTAAAAATTTAAAGACTAAATCATCGTTTTAGGACTTATGTATAAAGATTTAAAAATTTAGAAACTAAATTTATATGATGTAAAATTTAAGAATCTAGGTGTGTAATTTTAAAAATTTATATACCAAATCATATGTTTTAAAGTTTTTAAAAATTATGGATAAATTTAATTAAAATTTATAAATCAATAGTATACTTAAGTTTAAATAAAAACATAAAAAAATATTAAACATAAAAAATAATTATTTGTTATTAAATAGTTAGTAAGTTTTTAATCAAAATATGATTAAATTATAATAAAATTGAATAAATAATATAAATGTTATTTTTAAAATAAGCAACAAACTTTTAGAATAATTTAATTAAAGAAGAAAAGAAGAAAAATACTAGCAGCAGCGGAAGTAGTTCTATAATCTTTATATGCATGTGAACTTCATGGAAATTCTGCCCCAAAAATCTACTATCGCATATTACATTGTTGTCAAGAACCAGAGAATTTATTTCAGATTTCCACTCCTTTTTTTTCCTTTTTTTTTTTTTTTGTCTCAAATTCACTCCAATTGATATTGTTCTAGATCTGGGATACTTGGTTTAGTTTTTTTTTTTTTTTTAAATTCTTTAGGGTTTTGAACTGTTGGCATATTAACACTACTTTTCGTTGAAAATAGATTTCACTTTTCAGCTTTTCTTTATGGTGTGTAGAAAAATAAATAGATTTGACTTTCACTATTCAATTCTTAGAGATGTCCCTCACTTTCATGCTTAGTTAGGAAATATCACCCATCATTCTTTTTGGAGAAAGGGCAGTAGATAAAGTCTGATAAGTCAATAAAAATCTAATTCAGAGGGGAAAAACATAAAATACTTTCTTTGTAGACAAAGACTTCAAAAAGCTATTTGTAGCTTTACCCAAAAGATTTCTTCACACTAGTGGTATTAACATGGGACTAAACTTTCTGTTCTTCACTCGTTATTTATTTATTTATTTTTGCTAAATTTATTTATTTATTTATTTTTCTTAAATACTTTATGTCCTTCACTTTTTATCTATAAATTAATTTCCTAACAACCTAACAATATTGAACCCACAAAAAAATATTAAAGAGTTTTTTAATTATGTCAATTAAAGAAATTTAAAAACTTTGTTTTGCTGGCACAATTTAGTTCTATATTTATAAAATAGTGATATCAATAGCAATTGAATCCCGTAAATATGTAGTAAAATAGCATGTTCTTTAATTGGGAAATTATAAAAATTGTGAAGTCTGGTTTCAAATTTAGGTGTGTTTGTTGGTAATATAGTTATTAAAAAAGCAGTTGAAAAAATGTGCAAATAGAAACTAAAAAATGGCATGGAGTGTTTTTGAATTATTGCCTTTATAATCTCAATCTCATATGACATGGAGTGTTTTTTTTTAGAAACTAATAATATTATTATTTTTTTATTTTTAATTACATGAACAACATATTTTATATTTAAATTATATATTTTTATTAAAAAATGTAACTCAAAAATTTGATACTAAAAGCCTGTTAGTTGTTCTGTGCTGTTTAAAGTTTAGTTTTTTAAACCCATTTTAATGTTAAATTTTCTCCAATCATATTGATGGTATTATCCTTGTTACTTGATAGATATTATTTTATATATTTTTTCTTTGTAACTTCCAAAAATGATTTCAATTTGGAAAACTCGGACAAAAATAATGGCATGATGTAACAGATAAATTCGCACAATTTATTTATTAATTTATGGTTTGTGAATGATCAAGTTTGTCACATCCTTCAAATATAGATAGATATCTAGGAGTTCTATATACCATAAAGTGTGCCGAAAATATTTATTTACCTCTTAATCTTATTAATTTATTATTTTTAATATTTTTTAAATTTTAATTAATTAATTAATTATTAAAATATCTTTCGATTAATTACTTTAATTAAAAATTTATGAATACTTAAATTATCTTATGAAGTTATAATTTTATAATATCAAAAAATTTAAATTAAACATACAACTTATGAAGTTATAATTTCATTATCTTATTCATAACACCTCTTTGTAACTTCACGTGACGCATAATTAACTTAAATATTATGATCAAATTAGTTAATTTTTGATCGAAGCAATTAATTAAAAAAATTCAATAATAAAATTAGTCATTTAAAAAAAATAAAAAAAAATTCACATAATATTAATAATAAAATAAATGTTTATCTTAAAATGGGGCTAAATTTCTCCAATAGTTGAAAGAAAAACTAGAGAAACTATGTTATAAGAGTCATTTAGGAAAAGAAGAAATTAGAAAGAAGAGGAGCCATTGGGAAAAATTCTATATATCCTTTATTATGCTCAATATGGTTATATATAGCCTTATAAAGGAAAGAGAAATTGTGCCATCAGCGCCAACGTGTAGCATGTTTGCGCACATGGGCACGACGTGTGCCATCAGCTACAACATATAGCCACAAGTCTAACTTTTGCGCATATGGTTAGCCGCCAGCTTTTACGGTGGCATGTATCGTTATCCACCTCGCTTGAGGATCCTTGTCCATAAGGATAAAATACCACTCAAATCTCTCAGGTGGCCTCTTCTGTTGATGCATTGATTCACTTCACAAGGATTTTAGGTTTGGGCTGGTACTTACCCTTCTGGATCACACACTGAGCCAAAATGGCTTCAGGTTGTGGAAGAACAATGGAATTATCTGAGACTAGGGGAAGCTAGTTGAAAGTTGGAGTGACTAGTCCCAAGTGCTTTTTTAACAAGTTTACATACATGAAATACGTTATGAATTTGGGAGTTAGGAGGTAAAGCTAGCTTATACGCCATGGGACCAACTCATGCCATGACTTTGTATGTACTAGAGAAACATGGAGTGAGCTTCGTGGAAGAATGAAAAGCCATAGAAGTTTGTTTATAAGGTTAGAGTTTCAGGTATACATAATCTCCCTTCTGGAAGGAGACCACACATCAATGTTGATCAACTTGACATTTCATTCGATTTTGAGCCTACAGAAGGTTATGGCATAGTTTACGAAGAATAGTATTGATCATGCAGGTACTCATCCACTACTTGAACGTGGGAAGTCCCTAGAAGATGATAACCCTTCAATAAAGTCCATTGAAATTTCAGTCCATATTTAGGTAGGAAATAGTAGTGGTTGAAGCAATCCTACTAGTTTCATACAATTAGTTTTGAACCGCTGGCATATATCACATTGTCTTAGGAATTCCTTCAGCATCTAGTGCATTTTAGACAAACATAAATTCTTTTGATACGAGAGAGGGTTTTATGAAACCCAAAGTGCCCCCTATAGGTGATGAATGGCAATCGACCAATATCTTTGGAATTTAGGATGAATTGAGGCTCAAATACACTTTGTTCCTCTTGAACCATACTCCATCATAATGGAGTAACTTGTGGGTAGTTAGAGAGGGGTTTTTGGCTAACAATTCTTCATAAAATGAGGCTTATTGGACTTCCTTATAGAGCATGAGCCACCAATCTATTTGTGGTTGAGAAATGGATAGAAATTGGAACTCGACTATACGTGATAAGGAATCTACACCCCTACACCCCTATTTTGTGGTCCACGTTTATACTCAATTTCATAATCATAACCAAGGAGATTTGGTAACCAATATATTTTTCCCAGTGTTGTGATTCGTTGTTCCAATAGGTACTTGAGACTTTTTTTATCAAATTGGACAGTGAATGGCTTCCCCAATAAGTATGGACGCCATATCTTAATGGCTTTAACAATGGCTAGCATTTTTTTCTCATAGGTGGATAATGCTAAGGATGACCCCTTTAGTGTTGCACTAAAATACGCCATTGGTCTATGCTCTTGGGTAAGAATGGTCCTAAGTCCAATTTCACTAGCATAGCATTCAATCACAAATCGTTGAGTGAAATCTAGGAGGAGTAAAATAGGTAGGGAGGTCAAGGCTTCTTTTAATTGTTTAAAAGCCATTTATGAAAACTCATTCCATTGAAATCCATCCTTACTCAATAGGTGGGTCATAGGAGCTTCTATATTGCCAAATTGATAAAGAATTTTTTTATAATAGCCTGCTAACCCAAGAAACCCCCTAACTCCTTTAGTTGTGGTTAGGATTGGCCATTCAATGACAGCACAAATTTTTGCTGGATCAATTGAGACACCTTGCTCTAAAATAGTGGGACTTAAATGCTCCCTTTGTAAAACACCAAATTGACATTTAGATTCCTTTGAAACAAACTGTTAGTTGATAGTATTTGTAGAACTGTTTATAGATGTATGTTATAGTCTTCCCACGATCTTGAGTATATAAGAATATCATCAAAGAAAACCAAAATGAATTTCTAGAGATAGAGCCCAAAGAAATCATTCATGAGACTTTGAAAGGTGGCTGGGGCATTACTGGGATCAAACGGCATCACTATGAATTCATAATGGCCCTCATATGTTTGGAATGTTGTCTTAGGAATATCATCCTTGTGAACTCATATTTGATGATACCCTAATCGTAAATCCAATTTGTAGTAGACCTTGGCCCTATAGAGTTCATCTAATAATTCATCAATAACGAGAATGGGATATTTATCCTTGACTGTGATATCGTTTAGAGCCCTATAGTCCACACAAAATTGCTAGGCTCCATCTACCTTCAAGACTAACAGGACTGGTAAAGAGAACAGGCTGTTATTAAGCCTTATCAAACTAGATTGCAAGAGCTCTTTCACCATCTTCTCTATTTCCATTTTCTAATAATAAGGGTAATGATATGGTCTCACATTCACCGGTCCTGCGTTGGGTTGTAATGGAATTTAGTAGTCATGTAGTCACTTTGGTGGTAAACTGGTGGAAGATTCAAATACATGGGAGAATTCTGCAAATAACTGGTCTATCTCTGGTGGGTATGTTTTGGGTTGGCTACTACTACTGTTGGAAGAAACTATTTGGAAAAATAATCATGTGCCTTGTATCCCATTGGATTCTTTGTCAATTAAAGCTTCAATGTTAGTTCTTCCTAATCCTTGGAGTGTATAGAAGGTCCTTTCTATTTTGAAGCTTATGGTGAGCTACTTACAGTCCATCTCAATTGATCCAAGAATTTCAAGCCATTTCACTCCCAAGACCAATTGGCATATCGTGATAGTAAAAATGTAGTAGTCTGTAATGACTAAATATCCTTGAATGGTAAGGGTGAAGCTGTGACATTGTTCAACTGATTCTATCTTCTCACCATAAGCAACCATGACATCAAATTTCTTATTCCTTATTATTAGTAATCCAAACTGAGAAACTAAAGCCTGATCAATGAAGTTATGTGTACAATCTCCATTTATTAGCACCAACACTTTCTTATTCTTCAACTTGCTTATAATGTGTATGGTTTGTGGGTGTTCTATTACTGCTATGACATGAAAAGAAAATTCTAGTATAACTTCATGATGTTCCTATTTCGGAAGAGCGTCTTCAATATCTTCAATGTGAAAATGAGGTGCATACTCAATCTTGAATAGTTTTGGTTGCGTGTAGTGGCAACCTGCAACAAACTTCTCATCACAATAATAACATAATATTTTTTCTCATCGTTCACGTGACTCTTGGTTAGTAATTTGGCAAACGGACACTGGTTGGACAGTCGAGCTTTGGTTCAAACGTTGGGTTGGTAGAGGTCCTAGCACACCAATTGTGGGTTGGATGAGGTCCTTGGTGTCAGTGAGATCGGTTGGAAGGGAGTTTGTTGGGTTGATTTTCTTTGCAGTTTATTTCGTTTTTCGATCAACCTAGCCACTTATTGCATTTGCCAATGTTCGGGGCTATTTTATTTTTACATCTATACGGATTTCATCTTGAAGTCCTAAAATAAAACAACCAAGGAGAAAATCATCTGGGAAGCCATCAACTCTGTGGGAAAGCTTTTCAAAAGCTTCCTAATAAATTGTTATGTTGGTGGTCCGTTTCAGGCGAGTCAGAGCCTCAGACAGGTCTTCGTAATCCTTTGGACCAAATCGTAGTTGTGCTGCCTTGGTGAACTCATTTCAGGTGAGTGGTCCACAAAACTTGGTAAGCCATCTGTGCTATTGTAGAGTGATGCCTTCTAAATGGAAAGAAGCCAACTACACTTGTTAGTCTTGTGTGATGTTCATGAATTCAAAATACTGCTCTACTTTATAAATCCAATCGATGGGGTCATCTCCAATAAATTTAGGGAAAGAAAATTTAAGGTGTTGTTGAGGGTAATCAATGTTAGGGCGAGAATTATGTGGGTGTGAGGATTCATCTTGTGCAAATGGGTTGGTTTCTGGTGGGCAACGGAAGGCCTGAAGGCCTTGCAGCTTGGTTAGCACCACTTGTAAGGGAATGTCCACTTTATCGAAGTTAGACTCATGTAGTGCTAAGGCTTCAGTGACCTCATTGTGGAATACCGCATTAGCTTTGTTACGAGTGTCCATGGTTGGAACCTGGCTTCGATACTAGTGATATGAGTAATTTAGGAAAAGAAGAAATTAGAAAGAAGAGGAGCACGTCTGCGCACATGGCACGGCGTGTGCCATCAATGCCAACGTATAGTCTCAAGTCTAACTTGTGTCCAAATGGAGATGATACGAGCAAAAAATGATTGAGCTGCTTGGCGTAGCACACACTGCGCACGAGGCTCAGAAGAGGATCGCAATGGTTGGGCGCACATGGTTACAAAACTGAGCACAGAGGAGGGACCACGGATGGCGTGAGAAGGCAAGCAAGAAGCAAGGAATGAAGGACCACAGATTTAGTTAGGATGTCAGAATTAGTTAGAATATTGTCATGCAATTTCATCCATGTATGGCTCTATATAAAGCCACAGGAATTCAGCAAGAAAATAAGAAGAATTATATATCAATTACCTCTCTTCCTCTGCTATTTTTCTTTCCCCAAACCCCTCTGAAATTCAGTTCATAACAATGGTATCAAAGCCAGTTCCAGCCATAGACAACCGGAACTGATCCAACACAGAGACCTCGGATAAGGAATCTGATATCCTCGAGCAAATAAATGCCATCTTACAACTGGTGTTAATTGAGCGGCGAGCTCTTCGCGCCACCCATAGCTCACCATCTGAAACCTTCGAGTTGAGAGCTCTTCGTACCTCCCACAACACACCTTCGAATCCAAAACTCATACCCAGATCTGTATTAAATCCATACCCAGCAATAATCGCTCAAGCTAATATTTCTAACTTCAAAAACGCAGTTCAAATGTTCACTACATCTTTAGAAAATTTCGAACACCAATCATCACCTTCACTTAATACCCACCCTCGTGCCTCACCGGAGATCGACGAGAAATTTGTAACTCAACCCACTGGTTCCCTCGCGGTGAGAGAACCCCAACCCATAGAAATCAGAGGTAGTAAGAACGGTGTTTCTGGGTTACAAAAAGAGAGAACGAGGACTTATACAAAAACCAAGGCGAGACTTGGTGGATCGCTGAGTGGATTTCCAGTGCTTGGGCTTATAGTAATGGTCCACAAGCCAGCCCAAGAAACCAGCTTATATCTTAAGCGTATTTCCTCTCTCTTAGATGAACGACTTCACAATGGGCTTGGGTTTGGCCTATCAGTTGGCCCTATAGCCCTTACACTAGTAGAGACCCAAAATCCTTTTTCGTCTTCGTCCAAATCCCTGATAGGAATCAAAGTAATGGTTCAGTTGGTCAATCGAGAGGCACTCAAGCAGAGAAGAAGGAAATTATATCATTATGGTGATCGGGGAATCGTTGACGACCAGCGCTGCATGCAACCAAATCCACTACACGAGGAGGAAGGTTCAATCATAGAACCCCGAGACGGTCATATGAGGAGGCTTCATCGGACTAATTGGCGCTACAAAGGCATTTCTCTACCAATTCCTGACAAACAGAAGGGCACATCCAAGGAAGAGGGTCCCCCAACTACTCTGAATAGAGAGACGAATCTTCGAAGCTTAAGGTCAGAAAATCAAATTCATTCTAGTAGTATACATATTGTGTATGAGTTATGGTATGTTCCTAAGACCATTAATCTGGTGAAATTGTATAAGTCCTACCTCTAGCATCGATGGTACCATAAAGGTAATGTTACTCAAAAACGATATGCCTGTGCACTGGTTATAGCTCCAAATTTTCTCTTAATCTGCTCCACGATCATGTTAACAAGCTGGCGAGAGTTTCAACTCTCAAAGGCAGAAACAGAGACAAAAACCCCTTTGATTTTAACCTCTAGCAAGCTATACATTCTGAAATGGTTTGAAGAATTAAGTAAGCTCAAGATTGACTGGTACGAGTAGGTTCTTATGAGTATAAAAGTAAAAAAGAAATTAGCCAGTGAAGACTTTAATATCTCTTACAAGGGTGCTAAAATTCCTCATTATATGAAGATATGGGTTGAGAGTAAATTGAATGATGAGCTTCTAAAAGATGTTGAGAGGGCTGGTTATAAGAAACCTTCCTCAAATTCATATGGCGACTATTCCTCATGGCCTTCAACCGAGAGATGTTATTGGCATTGTTGAGACTAGTTCAGATTGAGAATGACCCTGTGAAATTCGCTCATTATTTGGGTATGAAAGTGGTGTCAATTGTTGGTAGGCAGTCTATTGTGGAACAAGGTTTTAAGAATATGCAGGGATGTGAAGTGGTAATTGTCACCCCTAGGCAGTTGAGTGATTGCTTAAAAATAGAGATACTGTGTTCTCAATCAATGTAATTATGTTGTTCTTGATAGGGTCGATAGAGTGATTGATATGGGTTTTGAGCCGCAGGTTGGAAATGTTTTGGATGTAATATATTCAAGTGATTTTAAGCTTTATAATGAGGAAAAAGCTGATAACCATTTGCTGTGGCCTAGGGGCGTACTTATAAAGGACCAGTATTGCATGTTATTATCACTCTTGGTTGAACCAAGACATATGTTAGATTATGTACAAGATCTAATTATGGAAATGCAGTGGGAATGAATGGAAATTTATTTTATCTACTGCTTGAATTACCGCCCATCAAGGGAACTTACCAATTGTCCGCAGACTCTGAAGACAAAGGGTTAATTGTGTGCAAACAACAGTTGATGGAAGAGCGGTCGACTGAATGGGAAATAATAACAAGTGGGCGTGGTTTTAGCATCAAAGAAACTTGTCTTGGAACTATGGGCTTGCCCCAAGATCAATTTAGGATTACCTTTTGCTCCTGTCTTGAAGCACATGTTATAATCTTATTAATTCATACCTTCATTTTATCCTTGAGGACAAGGATTCTAAAAGGGAGAAGGAATGATACGAGCAAAAAATGATTGAGCTGCTTGGCGTAGCACACACTGCGCGCGAGGCTTAGAAGAGGATCGCAATGGTTGGGTGCACATGGTTACAGAATTGAGCACAGAGGAGGGACCATGGATGGCGTGAGAAAGCAAGTAAGAAGTAAAGAATGAAGGATCACAGATTCAATTAGGATGTCAGAATTAATTAGAATATTGTCATGCAATTTCATCCATATATGGCTCTATATAAAGCCACAGGAATTCAGCAAGAAAATAAGAAGAATTATATATCAATTATCTCTCTTCCTCTGCTATTTTTCTTTTCCCAAACCCCTCTGAAATTCAGTTCATATACATTGGGATTTGAGCAGCTAGCTAGCGATATATACTACTAATTATAATTTGAAAACAAAACTTCCAAAGATTTCAATTTTCACAATCAAATTTTATATCTAATGATCTAATCTAATCAAACTATGCTGGAAAAGCTTGAAACACCTCAAAATTAATCACGAAGCATTACGATACTCCTTTTATCTCTCTTGATCTCCACAAACTGCAATTATTGGAGTAGACACAGTACAAATCCCATTTTGATTTGAAGTCTTAAATAATTTTTGGGACTGTTTACAATGAGCTATTGCTCCTTCAATTGAACTCTCAATCTCAGAAAGAGAACTGTTGTTATTCCTCTTGAGAAATCGTAGATCACAAGACCCACTTGAACTAAATGAAAAAGAAGTCAATGAAGATGATGAAGAACAAGACCCCGAATAATACCTTTGATTAATGACTCCAGAAAATGACCTTCTATAGTTATTAAACAAAGTTTCCTCTTCCATTTCTTTTTCAATGCTTTTCATAAGTGTTGTTGGGATTTTCTTGGGATTCAAACAAAACTTGTCTCTCGAAAGATCCAGTGTTGTTGGTTTAGCAAATGATGATAATGATGATGACCCATCAGAACAAGAAGGCTTACTAAACAAGGACTTAAGATATGCCTTTGAGGCTTTGAGTTTTTGACTCAAAGAAGATTGCTTGATCTGTTTGAGTTTTTTTGACCATAATGTGTTTGTATGATCATGACCATCAATCAAAACTCTCATTTCATGAGTTTCACAATTAGAAAAATATTCGTGATCTACTTGGTTTAATTCACAACTCAGCCTAGAAGATTCCAATATTGGCGTAGTACTTGTGTTAGTTGAAGGTATTGTTTTGGAGCTAGAAATAAAGACTTCTTGTTCTTCATGTTCTTGCGCTTTGTTGTTGTTGGTAGTTTGAAAGATTTTCTGAACCATTTGTAAGCGAGGTGGTAGATGAAGAGGAAGCAGTTTTCCTTTATAAAAAAGCTCATCTGCTGGGGAAGATGCGGTGTCTATCTCATTAGAAATTGATGAGATTTGAAACTCAAACTCTCTGTTTTGTGGTGGAGAGTTAATGGTGGTGGGATTATAAGAATACAAGTTTGAGGAAGAAGTTATTACTTCCATGTCTATGTAGTCTTCAAGATCTGTTTGTTTACATGAAGCTGCCATCTCTCCCCCTCTCTCTCTCTACAGATGCTTTTGGGGAGGAGAGCTTGTGGAAGGAGAAAGGCAGAGCATCTTTTAAAGATAATGATGCTGCCAAGCTACAATAATAAAATTAAAATCAAGAGTTTTGTATTTTTTCTTTTCTTAATATCTTGAATGCTTCCAAGAACTATAATATGAAAGCAGGAAGAAAATATTTTGAAATTGTTTTCCCCCCACTGATCAACGGCCACTTAC
This sequence comes from Hippophae gyantsensis, assembly GCA_030763125.1. NCBI lineage: Eukaryota > Viridiplantae > Streptophyta > Magnoliopsida > Rosales > Elaeagnaceae > Hippophae > Hippophae gyantsensis. The sequence goes on along the minus strand of CM061031.1, from coordinate 48,233,192 downwards.
CCTGATACTTGGCTTACTGTGGATCGCGATCAAAACATCTAGTTAAATTCGGTTCATCCAAAATGTTAAGGTGATTAGTCCTAATCCTTTTAAGTCTCACTTTCACAGATGGAATATCCCTCCTTAGTTAAACTTATTTAGAACGAAAATACATATCATCTTTATATTTTCCACTATATAGTTAAATAACTCCCCCTCAATACAAAATGAACATTATTTTATTCATGAAACATCTCAAATGTTTAAGTTTGAGTTAATTTTAATATCACTATAAGATTTCATCTAAATGGTTAATTTAATAAGTAAGATAATATAAGTGTGACTTTTTCATAAAAAAAAAATCACCAAAGTAACTTTTTTACGTACATCAAACAAATTCGGTGTAATTTTCATCTTATAAGTCAAATCTTTTGTACACAATAACATAAAAAAATATATATAATTATTTCCCCATCTATTTTGCCATATGACCTTATTTCATTATTTGGTTATCAATTAACTATTATAACTTCTTTTCTAAACTAAAATTCTAAGATAATTCCTCAAATCATGTTTGTATTAAGAACGCACATGCATAATTCTATTTTTTTTACTGCCTATGTTTTGGAACAGTAAATTTGGACTAGTGTTAAACTATTAGTAGATGGCATTACTCAAGCATAATATGAATGTCCGTTTTTGCCTATAGTTCCATTTATATTTATATGTTAATATTAATAACATGGGTTTAGAGAATTATAAGTAATATAGAATTTCTAGAGAGAAAGTTAGAGAAATCAGTAGATCATTTACAATGGGTACATAGGTTCATATATATAGACATTTCTAGTTACGTGTGTCGCTATCTGAGTAGTGTAATCACTTTTGACTACTACTAACACAAGAGCATGTTCGTTGTCCCATGATGAGATCACTCATGTACATCTATGAAATATGTAAGTCATTCTTTCCCTTATTGAGGTCACTTCTAACCAACTTGACAGTTGCTTTATGATGAGATCACTCATGTACATCTATGAAATACGTAAGTCATTCTTTCCCTTATTGAGGTCACTTCTAACCAACTTGACACTTGCTTTCCAAATAGCATACGAGGTCATAAACACTTCGCTTATGAGTAGTACCTCAGGTCTTGAGCATCACATCGGAAGGAAATACCCCTTGATCGTAAAAGTCTAGTTGGAAGGTGATGAGTGCCCAAAAAGCACTAAAATAACCATGATTTTATGTACATTAATTGATTAAAAATACATATATTTATATGTTTTATCATATATTTATATAAATTTGTCTTTTTCGGAATCACGGGTATTTTTATTGTTTTTCAGGTATTTTGGCTTAAAAACGCAATTTAAAGACTCAAAGAGGAATACTTGAAGCAATACATCACAAATATATTAATAAATAAGTGGGAAAAGGTCAACAAACATGGAAAAATCGGACAAAATGGGTCGAAAAGGTCAAAAATGTCAAAAAGACGGAAATCGCGCCCGTCGCCATGTGTGACAGCCCAGCTGGCCGCCTCTGGCCAGCCTGATGTTTGCGCGCGCTCATACAAGACTGCTCCATCGCGCTGCGCCATCGCGCGAATACTTTATCATTGCACGCCAGCAGCTGTGATGGCACAGCCGCGGCCCAGCCTCCGCGCGCCCAACGCCTTTTCGCCCCATTTTTTCACGTGCAGAATGGCTCCGTGACGTCGATTATGTCATTAATACATCACACCTAATGCAGCGTTTTTACATTTTTTAATATTTTTTAACATTTTTTACTCATTTTTCTCTCCATCCTCACCTATAATACCACTCTTCCCTTCACTTCAAAAACACACCTCAAAACACACTTCTCTCTTCTTTTCTTTCTCTTTTCTTAGATTTTTAGGTTTTTTAGTTTTTCTTAGTTTTTAGTTAATTTCTCTTGTTTTAGAGTTCTTCCTTTCGGGAAGAACTAGTTATGTTTTTGTAATTTATTAGCTTTTGATTCAATAAACGGGAAGTGCAAATTCCGGAGGTTTTCCAAAGAATCTGAATAGCATCAAGTTCTCGTATGATTTTATTTTCTTTACGCTTATTTTTTATGCTTTATTCTTACATGTTATATTTAATTTATGCGTGATTAAATTTAACTCTGTCATTTGTTTATAAACATGATGTAATAATAACGTTGTTATGTGAAATATTAAATAGGTAAAAATCTCTAAAATGAATTGATTTTGTTTTTATTCAAGATTTTATATTAAGAATGTTGTAGAGAAATATATTATTTTTCATTACAAACTTAAACCTGAAAATTAGATTTTGGCGTTTAGTTATCCTGACCGATTTAGAGTAGTGCTCTTTTATTTGTTGGTACAATCGCCTCTAGAGTTAGAGTGAAGCTCTATTTCAAAAAGTTTTTATAAGAATTATTATCTGAAAATGTATTGACAACATGTTTCGGTAAGAAGGGTTTTAAAACTTGAAAGTTAGTACTCGGATAACTAAATTCTTAGGTTTAATTTGGACACCTTGAATAAAGTTTAAAGTAATCACCAAAAGGTGGCATTTAAATGGTTCATTTTCAATCTCTTAGAAAAAGGAATTAATTTAATTAACCAAATTAGTTATCAACCCCACCCATAGGTGTTAATTGATTTGTTTAGTTAACAAAGAATATCTAACCCCACCAAAGGTGGTATTCATACAAAAAAAGAGAATCAATAAATATCAATTCATATCTTTAATAACCTAAATAATAATGAGCAAGCATAATTAACTTAGTTATTATATCCATAAATACTCCACTATTTTAAATCATAAAATTTGCATAAATATTTATTGAATCTTTGTTTATTTTTATGTAATTAGATTAAAAACACAAAACCCAAAATATCGTGACAAGAACTTTAAGATGTAATTTCGTTTTTAAGTTTGAATAATAAATTAAAAACCAAATACATTCCTTCCTTAGATCGAATTGGGAGTATACTTATCATTTTCTACGAAATGATTCGCACTTGCGAGTTTTATAAATAGATAAAACCAAAGTAACTAGTGGATCTACATGCTCTGCCTACCCAATCAAGTTTTTGGCGCTTGGCCCGGGAAGGAAGGAATAGCGTTTTTAAATTATTTATCAAAATTTTAAAACCTTTGTGTTGTAAATAATTGTGATTTTTTTTAAAAAATTAAAAAAAATAAATAATTTTGTTGTTTGTGAAAAGTAAAAAAAATTCAAATTTCAATTTCTAATAAATAAAAAAATATAGCGAATAATAAAAAAAGTTTGCATTTTGAAATTTAAAGTAAAAAAAAAGTAAATAAATTTTAAATTAAATTAATAAATAAATAAGAATAAAAAAAATAAAATAAAATAAAAAAAATAAAAAAATCAAAAAAAAATCAAAAACTTTATTTTCAATTTTTTTTTTTATTTTTGTTGTTTTTTCTTTTTCTTTTTTTTCTTTTACCTTTTTCAATTATTTTTTTCAATTTATTTTATTTTATTATTATTATTATTTTTTTTTGGCTTAATTTTTATTTTCTCTTTTTCTCTTTTTATTTTATGTTTTTTTTTCAAATTTTTTTTTAACTACTTTTTTTTTTTTTAATTTTCGTTTAAGGTAATTAACTTAGGTTTTTAGTAACTTAATTTACTAACTTATATTAATTTAATTTACTAACTTAATTAACTTAGATTTTCATTAACTTAATTAACTTAATTTTAATAGCATGAAAAGTAAAGATCTAAGTGAGTTCTGTCTAGGAGACTAGTTCTTGGAAGCCTGTGCCACTAGTCTTTCTGAACGCTGCTCTGAGGAGGATGGTTTTTAAGGAGCCTTTGCCCCACCATTCTTTCTGAAAGACTCTCGTTAATACTCGACATGTTATTTTAACTTCAAAAAATTAAAAAAAAAAATTAAAACTATCTCCAAAATTTTAAAGCTTTAATTACAATCTAAGAGTTAGTTGTTTTGTTTGTTCTAGGTACAATTGTGTTTTGATGCCTTAATTATTTGATTTGCACCTAGATGTGGGTTATCTAAAAACCTCAAGCATGTCCCTAGTTTTTGGTACAGAAAAATTTGAAAATCAATAGGGCATGTTTGAAACAGTATAGGTAGACAACATTGTCTTACTTGTAGGTTTGATTGACTCAATGATGAGGGACATTGAAGTTTACTTAAAAGGCAATCTCAGTTACGCCTTGCTAAGACGTTAAACTACTTATTGATGGAGGCAACCCATCATTTTAGGTAATTTTTTTGTTATTTGTTTTAATTTTATTGTTTATTTTGGTTTAATTATATGTGAATAATTTTTAAATTGTTAAAACTAAAAATATTTTTTGAGTTGTTAGAAGTTCACAACATGTCAGATACACTTTAATGATGAATATGATGAATGCACTTGCATTTCTCCATTACTACTTACACATTCTCAAGAAATAGGTAATCTTTCTTCTCTTTCTCTTTATCTTTAATTTACGCTTGTTACATTGAGGACAATGTAAGTTCTTGGTTAGGTGGTGAAAAGTTACCATGCTTAATTAGAAAAGAAAAAAGATTTAACAATTTAAAAAAATAAAAAAAAAAAAATTTTCTTTTTTATGTTCACATCTTCATTTTTGTGTTTGTTTTGTGTGATTTAGTAATTTTTGAAATTTAAAAAAATAAAAATAAAAAAAAATAAAAAATAAAAAATATTTTCTCACAAAATTTATCATTTCTTTAAATCAAATTTAAGTAAAGAGTTAAGTCTTTGTCTTCGTTAGATTAATTTTTTGAAAACATATCATGAAATATTTTGTAATTGTTTTTGATAATTAGTTAATTTTTGTCATAACTAGTATTTTTCGATAAGATGTAGAAATTATATTAAACCCAAAATCTGTTTATGAATTTGTTTTAATGAGACTACCTTGTGAGATATAATTTGAGCCTAATTTCTTTTATTCAGAGTGAAATATATATTTTTTCTACTCCAAACACATTTCTTATTTCTTCAAATTCTTAGATGATCTCTATAGGCATTAATATTGAATGTATAAATTTTTTCTCATCTTAATAGAGTGTCGTATATTTTATTATTATTATTTTTGCTTAGATTAAATGATTTGAGTAGAAATTGATAGTATATGCTTTTATCTCATTCAAAGTATTTATAAAAACAAAGAGACATATCCGGGTTACCTAAACCAAGATCAAAACGTAAAAGCCACAAAATTAACCACTCACCAAAATCCAAAAAAATGTATGCAATCTGCATTGGGTTGACTTCTAAAATATACATATATTGAAAAAAAATTAGAGAGATAAAAAAAATATAGTATCATCTTCATACTATGACCCATTCTACAAAGTTGTGAGTACGTGCTAATTACAAAAAAAAAAAAAAGATATAGGAAATAATTCCTAAAAGTCATTGCATTTCTTCATTTGTAAAAGCATATATCTTGAAATTTTTCTTAATGAGTTTGATTTATGCATGAAAATAATTTTTTATATATGATATCTTTATAATTTATACATTTGATTCTTCCATGTAGATCAACGTCAAAATAACACTTTGAGCCTTTCTTCTTTATACATACATATTAGTTCATTTCTACATCAACTCTTTCGCATATAAATTAGTAATGAGTGTTTGAATCCATAGGATTGAATATTGAGAGTATTGACTTGTAGAGGAATATCATTTAATTGGATTTATGATTTGAAATTGGGTAAAATTAAATTGATACATTTTTTGATATGAAATATGAAAATGATTTTCGACTAATTATTATAATAAATCATGATTGTTTAAAAAGATTAAAATAACTTATGCTTGAGATTTTAATTATGATCTTAAAGGAGATTAAAAGTATGAGACATTTTTGTGATATGTTGTTTTCTTTTATTCTTAAAATTTAATTTTGATTTTGTTGTAATTTTAGTTGATTGTTGTTATTATTTCTTTAATTTTTACATTTAGTTCAATGTTTGTGGGTATCATTACGGAAAACCCTCACGAGACTAAACTCATCACAGGGTAACCTAGGGTTTAAAGGCTTGTTGCAGATAGGCAATGCAACCTGTCAATCTAATGATTTAGGATAGTTTAATTTTTAGTTTTTATCGCTTCTTGCTAAGGGACTAGCAGTTGGTTCAGGGTTAGATGAGAGCCCAAAAAGCACTAAAATAACCATGATTTTATGTACATTAATTGATTAAAAATACATATATTTATATGTTTTATCATATATTTATATAAATTTGTCTTTTCGAATCACGGGTATTTTTATTGTTTTTCGTATTTTGGCTTAAAAGCATAATTTAAAGACTCAAAGAGGAATACTTGAGCAATACATCACAAATATATTAATAAATAAGTGGGAAAAGGTCAACAAACATGGAAAAATCGGACAAAATGGTTTAAAAGGTCAAAAATGTCAAAAAAGACTCGCGCCCAAGGCATTGCCTGCCTCCCAGCCCATCAATTTATTCCGCATGGAGACCGCTTGTAACGCTGACAGCCCAGCCTGCGCGCAGCGCCAGTTTCTCTACAAGCGCTTGACGCCTTTCGCCCCATTTTTCACGTGCGGTAGCCGCTTGACGTCATGTTGCACGTCATTAATGACATCAAGAATTCCAATACGCGTTTTTACATTTTTTAATATTTTTTTAACATTTTTTACTCATTTTTTCTCTCCATCCTCACCTATAAATACCCCCCTCCCTCTCACTCCAAAACACACGTCAACCGACATTTCTCTCTTGTTTCTTTCTCTCTTTTCTTATATTTTTAGGTTTTTTTTAGTTTTTCTTAGTTTTTAGTTAATTTCTCTTAGTTTTAGAATTCTTCCTTTCGGGAAGAACTAGTTATGTTTTTGTAATTTATTAGCTTTTTGATTCAATAAATGGGAGTGCAAATTCGCTTGGGGTTTTCCAATGAACAGAATAGCATCGAAGTTACGTAAGGATTTTATTTTCTTTACGCTATTTTTTATGCTTTATTCTTACATGTTATATTTAATTTGTCTGTGATTAAATTTAACTCTGTCGTTGTTTATAAACATGATGTAATAATAACGTTGTTATGCTTGCGAAATATTAAATAGGTAAAAATCTCTAAAATGAATTGATTTTGTTTTTTATTCAAGATTTTACATTAAGAATGTTGTAGAGAAATATATTATTTTTCATTACAAACTTAAACCCGAAAAATTAGATTTTAAGGTTTAGTTATCCGGATCGATTTAGAGTAGTGTCTTCTTTTATTTGTTGGTACAATCGCCTAGTAGTTAGAGTGAAGCTCTATTTCAAAAGTTTTTATAAGAATTATTATCCGAAAATGTATTGACAACATGTTTTAGAATTGGTTTTAAAACTTGAAAGTTAGTACTCTGGATAACTAAATTCTTAGGTTTAATTTGGACACCTTGAATAAAGTTTAAACTCTAACCCCACCAAAGGTGGCATTTAAAATGGTTCATTTTCAATCTCTTAGAAAAAGGAATTAATTTAATTAACCAAATTAGTTATCAACCCACCCATAGGTGTCAATTGATTTGTTTAGTTAACAAAGAATATCTAACCCCACCAAAGGTGGTATTCATACAAAAAAGAGAGAATCAATAAATATCAATTCATATCTTTAATAACTTAAATAATATGAGCAAGCATAATTAACTTAGTTATTATATCCATAAATACTCCACTATTTTAAATGATAAAATTTGCATAAATATTTATTGAATCTTTGTTTATTTTTATGTAATTAGATTAAAAACACAAAACCCAAAATATCGTGACAGGATGTTTAGGATTTAATTTCGTTTTTAAGTTTGAATAATAAATTAAAAACCACATACATTCCTTCCTTAGATCGACCTTGGGAGTATACTTATCATTTTCTACGAAATGATTCGTGCACTTGCGAGAGTTTTATAAATAGATAAAACCAAAGTAACGGGCAGGATCGGCGATGTCGGTTCTGCCCCGATCAGAAGGAAGTACACTATAGTCGTGAGCACCACTTTGGATGGATGTATACCATAGTCGTGAGAACCTTGGTTCAATACATTATCTAGTTAAGTACCCTTTGTTATGTCTAGCTCAATCCACGATGTTCAAACATTAAATCCCAATTTTTTGATCTTTAAATAAGATAAAAGAATTCATCGCTAACTATGGAGTGCTACACCATGATGCATTATTAAGCATGAATTGTCATCCTTCACACAGTACATAGTTCCTTTTGACCTTTAAACTTTCGTTGAGAGTAGAACCTTCAATTTCTTTTGAGAGTGTAAACTTTTAAACTTCCTTTGAGGAAGCAAACCTTTCAACTTCTTTTGAGGGTACAAATCTTATAAATTTTTTATAGGGTACTTTAGGTCTCTATTATTTTCACATTTTAGAATCCCTTTAAAATCTCACTTTTTATACAGAGAGATCCAACCTACTTATGAGAAAACAAGTCCATTGTTCAAGGATTTCAACCCATTATTCGATAATTTCATATCGCACTTCCAGAATTTGATCTTGCTTCTTTACTATTCTTTAGGTGCTTTGCGTTTTTGCATCAAAGTTGTTTCTAAATTTCTCAAAATATTTTTATTTTTCTAGGTAGTCATGGTCGATGATCAAAAATTTGGTTCATGACCTAGATGTCCACCTAGGTCTACTTTTATCTTTGAAATCAACGTCATGATTCCTCATGTTATTTGGAGCTATGATGAACGAGGTAGAGAAATAGGTGTAAGGAACGAGCCCCCTTCTCACAGTGGGGTACTAGTTGATATGTGCAGCCATATGCGTGCACCTTAAGGCTGCTTATGTGCGTAGACATAGCTATCTATGGTGTAGAGTTCGTTAGGTGTGGGTGTTGGCTAGAGCACGTATGTGGGCACAGAGGTAGTTAAGCTAGCACACATTAGTGTGCAGCATGGTAGGGACGTCGTGACTAAGGACCACAAGGAAATTAGGGAATCTAAGTCTATTGGCATATCCTTCTATTTTTCTATTTCCTTTGTAAGGATATAAATAGCCTAAAGAAGATGGATAAAGACATATCAAAAATTATATACTCAGCCTTCCTTTCTTTCTATTTCTTTCCCATCGCAAATTCCACGTGTTAATGGTATCAAATTCATAGATACTCGTGGCAAGTCCAACATCGAGTTTTGTAGGGAGGTCCTAGAAACCCTCACATGATATGAGTCTAGCTTTGATCAAGTTGGGGCTACCTTACAAGATGTGCTCACTAAGTTGCAAACCATGCGTGCCTCTCGAAGCCCCCTGAGATTAATCCCTTTACAAGGGATAAATCCTCATATCCATACCCACATACTTCTCAACCTAACTTTGACCACCAGAGCCCCATCTCTGACCACCATCGCCCACACCTGAAGCTATCATTTCCAACATGTGCTAGTGAGGACCTTACCGGCTGGATTAATAAGGTAGAGCAATACTTTGAGTTTACCAACATTGCACCAAAACAACAAGTGCAGTTGGCTTCCTTCCACTTCAGAGGTATTGCCCTGTAATGGCACCAGTGGCTTACTAAGTTTCGTGGACCACTTACCTGGGATGAGCTCACCAAGGCTGCACAATTGCGATTTGGTCCAATAAATTATGAGGATCCTTCTAAGGCCCTAACTCACCTTAAACAAACCACCAGTATATCAACTTATTAGGAAGCCTTTGAGAAGCTCTCCCATAGAGTTGATGGCTTACTAGAAGAGTTTCTGATCGGCTGCTTTATTGTTGGACTCAGAGATGAAATCCACATTGATGTCAAGATCAAGTAATCCTGAACATTGGTTGATGTTGTTGGGGTGGCAAGGTTAATCGAAGAAAGAAGTCAACTATAGGGAAAGACAACCCAACTTCTTCATTGCCAACCAACATAAGTGACACAAAAAGCCACGCCTAACCCTACAACTGGTATGTTAGGACCTCTACCTCAGCAACATTTAATCCCAACTTCCATAGCTCAACCAATGCCCTTCTAGCAAAGTACCAACCAAGAAGCACTTGAATGATAAGACAATGGATTATGTTATTACTGTGATGAGAAGTTTGTTGCTGGTCATCGCTGTACACGGTCATAACTATTTATGATGGAGGATTCATCTCATGATCACACAAATGACATTGAAGAAACCCTACCAGAGTATAAGCATCACATAGTGATACCTAAAATTTCCTTCCATGCCATAACAGTCACAGAACACCCACAAACCATACGCATCATAGGAAAGCTAAAAAATAGGAAAGTGTTAGTACTGATAGATGGGGGTGATCGGGGCAGAACCGACATCGCCGATCCTGCCCGTTACTTTGGTTTTATTTATTTATAAAACTCTCGCAAGTGCACGAATCATTTCGTAGAAAATGATAAGTATACTCCCAAGGTCGATCTAAGGAAGGAATATATGTGGTTTTTAATTTATTATTCAAACTTTTAAAAATGAAATTAAATCCTAAACATCCTGTCACGATATTTTGGGTTTTGTGTTTTTAATCTAATTACATAAAAATAAACATAGATTCAATAAACATTTATGCAAATTTTATCTGTTAAAACAATGGAGTATTTATGGATATAATAATTAAGTTAATTATGCTTGCTCATATTATTTAGGTTATTAAAGATATGAATTGATATTTATTGATTCTCTCTTTTTTGTATGAATACCACCTTTGGTGGGGTTAGATATTCTTTATTAACTAAACAAATCAATTAACACCTATGGGTGGGGTTGATAACTAATTTGATTAATTAAATTAATTCCTTTTTCTAAGAGATTGAAAATGAACCATTTAAATGCCACCTTTGTTGGGGTTAGACAGTTTAAACTTTATTCAAGGTGTCCAAATTAAACCTAAGAATTTAGTTATCCAAGTACAAACTTTCAAGTTTTAAAACCACTACTGAAACACATGTTGTCAATACATTTTCAGATAATAATTCTTATAAAAACTTTTGAAATAGAGCTTCACTCTAACTACCGGGCGATTGTACCAACAAATAAAAGAGCACTACTCTAAATTAGACCGGATAACTAAACCTTAAAATCTAATTTTCAGATTTAAGTTTGTAATGAAAAATAATATATTTCTCTCTAACATTCTTAATATAAAATCTTGAATAAAAATAAAATCAATTCATTTTAGAGATTTTTACCTATTTAATATTTCGCAAGCATAACAACGTTATTATTACATCATGTTTATAAACAATGAGAAAGTTAAATTTAATCACGCATAAATTAAATATAACATGTAAGAATAAAGCATAAAAAATAACTGTAAAGAAAATAAAATCCTTACAGAACTTCGATGCTATTCCCGTTGCTGGAAAACCTCCAAGCGGAATTTGCACTCCCATTTATTGAATCAAAAAGCTAATAAATTACAAAAACATAACTAGTTTTACCCAAAAAGGGAAGAACTCTAAAACTAAGAGAAATTAACTAAGAACAACTTAAAACTAAGAAAGAAACTAAGAAAAACTAAAAAATCTAAGAAAAGAGAGAAAGAAAGAGAGAAGAGAATGTGTTTTGAGGTGTGTTTAGAAGTGAAGAGAAGGGGGGTATTTATAGGTGAAGATGGAGAGAAAAAGTGGGGAAAAATGTAAAAAAATTATGAAAACGCAGAGTGGTAATTGCTGACGTCATACTGATGACGTCAGCATGACATGAGGCGGCTGCGCGTGAAAAATGGGGCGAAATGGGCGTCGGCGCGCACGTAGGCGCTGGCACGCAGGGCGCGTGCCGATGGCGTGCGCGCGTGCACGGCGCGCGCGGAACTGGATCGGCGCGCGCTGATGCGCGCGCGGACGCGGGCGTCTTGGGCGCCGGCGCATGCGGGCTTCAGCCTTGGCCGGTGCGGCGGCGCGATTTTCTCCTTTTTGACATTTTTGACCTTTTTGACCCATTTTATCCAATTTTTCCATATTTATTGACCTTTCCCCATTTATTTATTAATATATTTGTGATGTATTGCTTCCAGTATTCCTCTTTGAGTCTTTAAGTTACGTTTTTAAGCCAAAATACCTGAAAAACAATAAAAATACCCGTGATTCCGAAAAAGATAAATATATATAAATATATGATAAAACATATAAATATATATATATATATATATATATTAATCAATTAATGTGCATAAAATCATGGTTATTTTAGTGCTTTTTGAGCACTCATCACAACCTCAACTACTTCTTGCTAGTCCCTTAGCAAGAGAAGCGATAAAAACTAAAAATTAAACTATCCTAAATCACTTCCGTAGATTGACACGGTTGCATTTAGCCTATGCAACAAGCCTTTAAACCCTAGGTTGCCCTAGTGGACGAGTTTGAGTCTCGTGAGGGTTTTCGAATGATACCCACAAACATTGAACTAAATGTAAAAATTAAAAGAAATAATAACAACAATCAACTTAAAAACTAAAATTACAACAAAATCAAAAATTAACGTTTAAGAATAAAAGAAAACAACATATCACAAAAATGTTTCATACTTTTTAATCTCCTTTAAGATCATAATTAAAATCTCAAGCATAAGTTATTTTAATCATTTTAAACAATCATGATTTATTATAATAATTAGTTGAAAATCATTTTCATATTTCATATCAAAAATGTATCAATTTAATTTCACCCAATTTCAGTGTCATGAATCCGAATTCGCTTCGACTCTATTCCTCACAAGTCAATACTCTCAAAACACTGAATCCTATGGGTTCAAACACTCAGACTAATTTATATGCGAAAGAGTTGATGTATAGAAATGAACTAATATGTTCGCATATGTATAAAGAAGAAAGGCTCAAAGTGTTATTTTGACGTTGATCTCATGGAAAGAATCAAATGTATAAATTATAAAGATATCATATATAAAAATTATTTTCATGCATAAATCAAACTCATTAAGAAAAAATTTCAAGATATATGCCTTTTACAAATGAAGAAAGTGCAATGACTTTTTAGAGAATTACTTCCTATATCTTTCTTTTGTAATTAGCCTTTACTCACAACTTTGTAGGCAATGTGGGTCATAGTATGTAGATTATACTATATATTCTTTCTCTCTATATTTTTCTGAAGATATTTTTCAATATATATCATTTTTTAGAGAGTCAACCCATGTACAAATTGTACACATTTTTTTCTTAGGATCTTGGGTAATGCGGGTCATAGTATGTAGATTATACTATATATTTTTTTATCTCTCTATTTTTTTCTGAAGATACTTTTCAATATATATCATTTTTTTAGAGAGTCAACCCATGTACAGATTGTACATTTTTTTTAAGGATTTTGGTGAGTGGTTATATGTCTCTCTTTTTTTTAACAGTCATGCACGAATGAGATAAAAGCATATACTATCAATTTCTACTCAAATCATTTAATCTAAGCAAAAATAATAATAAAAAATATACGACACTCTATTAAGATGAGAAAAAATTCATACATTCAATATTAATGCCTATAGAGATCATCTAAGAATTTGAAGAAATAAGAAATGTGTTTGGAGTAGAAAAAATATATATTTCACTCTAAATAAGGGAAATTAGGCTCAAATTATATCTCACAAAGGTAGTCTCCACTAAAACAAATTCATAAATACCGATTTTAGGTTTAATATAATTTCTACATCTTATCAAGAAATACTAGTTATGACAAAAATTAACTAATTATCAAAAATAATTACATAATATTTCATGATATGTTTTCAAAAATTAATCTAACAGTACAAAAGACTTAACTATTTACTTAAATTTGATTTAAAGAAATGATAAATTTTTGTGAGAAATTTTTTTTTTATTTCCAAAAATTACTAAATCACACAAGGAAAATAAAACCAAACACAAAAAATGAAGATGTGAACATAAAAAAGAAAAAAATTAATAATATTTGTTTTTTTTAATTTTTAAATTGTTAAATCTTTTTTTCTTTTCTAATTAAGCATGGTAACTTTTCACCACCCCAACCTAGAACTTACATTGTCCTCAATGTAACAATTGTAAATTAAAGATAAAGAGAAAAGAGAAGAAAAATTACCTATTTGTTGAGAATGTGTAAGTAGTAATGGAGAAATGCAGGTGCATTCATCATATTCATCATTAAAGTGTATACGAATGATTCTTTGTGAACTTATAACAACTCAACAAATATTTTTAGTTTTAACAATTTAAAAATTATTCACATATAATTAAACTAAAATAAACAATAAAATTAAGTATATAAAACAAATAACAAAAAATTACCTAAAATGATGGGTTGCGTCCCATCCAAACGGTTTAACGTCTTAGCAAGACGTAACTTGGGGATTGCCTTTTAAGTAAACTCAATGTCCCCTCATCATTGAGTCAATCAAACCTACAAGTAAGACAAGATTGTCTACCTATACTGTTTCAAACATGCCCTATTGATTTTTAAATTTTTTTCTGTATTAAAAACTAGGGGCATGCTTGAGAGTTTCAAATCATCCACATCTAGGTACAAATCAAATAATTAAAGGCATCAAAACACAATTGTACCTAGATCAATTAAAACAACTAACTCCTTAGATTGTAATTAAAACTTTTAAAATTTTGGAGATAGTTTCAGATTTTTTTTTTGTTTTTTGGTTTTTTGTTTTTTGGTTTTTTTAAGTAATCTAAGTTAAAATAACATAATCAGTATTAACCAAGAGTGCTCCCAGGAAAGAATGGTGGTGCAAAGGCTCCTTAAAAACCATCCTCCTAGACAGAACAACGTTCCCAGGAAAGACTAGTGGCACAAAGGCTTCCAAGAACTAGTCTCCTAGACAGAAATCCCTTAGATCTTCACTTTTCATGCTATTAAAATTAAGTTAATTAAGTTAAATTAAGTAAAAATTTAAGTTAATTAAGTTAATGAAACTCTAAGTTAATTAAGTTAAGTTAAGTAAAAATCTAAGTTAATTAAGTTAATGAAAAGGTAAGTAAATAAAAATTTAAGTTAGTTAGTAAAAACTTAAGTTAATTAAGTTAAATGAAAATTAAGAGGAAAAAAAAACATAGTAAAAAAAATAATAAAATAAAATAAAATAAAAATAAAATAGAATAAAATTAAATTAAAAAAAGGGAAAATAAAATAAAATAAATAAAAATAAAATAAAATTAAAAAGGTAAAAAAATAAAAATTGAATTTTTTTATTTTTTATTTAAAAAAATTAAGATTTAAAAAAACTTAAAATTAAATGAAAATTAAAAATTAAGTTTTTTTTATTTTTTTATTTTTTTATTTTTTTATTTTTTTATTTTTTTTAATTTTTTAATTTTTTTAATTTTTTTAATTTTTTAGTTTTTTTAATTTTTTAATTTTTTTAATTTTTTTAATTTTTTAATTTTTTAATTTTTTAATTTTTTAATTTTAATTTTTTTATTTATTTTTACTTTTTTTTTACTATTCTTGAGCGATAAGTTTTATTTTATTTTTTTTTAATTTTCCTTGTTTTTTTTATTATTATGAAATTTGAAATTTGAAATTTTTTTTTGTTTTTTTTTTAAATTATTTTAATTTTTATTTATTTATTGTTTTTACTATTTACGAACAACAATTTTATTATTATATATTTATTATTTTTTTGTTTTTTTTATGAGAGAAAAAAAAATTTATTTTAATTTTTATTAAATTTTTGTTTTTATTTTACTATTCACAAAGAACAACAAAAAAATTTAATTTATTTTTGTTTTTTTAATCAAAATAAAAAAAAGCACAATTATTTACAACACAAAAAGTTTTTAAAATTTTGATAAATAATTTAAAAACACTATTCCTTCCCAAGAATCCGCCAAAAACTTGATACCATTATCCCCGTAATAACGCTAAAACTTGATCGGGGCAGAACCGACATCGCCGATCTTGCCCGTTACTTTGGTTTTATTTATTTATAAAACTGTCGCAAGTGCACGAATCATTTCGTAGAAAATGATAAGTATACTCCCAAGGTCGATCTAAGGAAGGAATGTAGGTGGTTTTTAATTTATTATTTAAACTTTTAAAAACGAAATTAAATCCTAAACATCCTGTCACGATATTTTGGGTTTTGTGTTTTAATCTAATTACATAAAAATAAACATAGATTCAATAAACATTTATGCAAATTTTATCTGTTAAAACAGTGGAGTATTTATGGATATAATAATTAAGTTAATTATGCTTGCTCATATTATTTAGGTTATTAAAGATATGAATTGATATTTATTGATTCTCTCTTTTTTGTATGAATACCACCTTTGGTGGGATTAGATATTCTTTATTAACTAAACAAATCAATTAACACCTATGGGTGGGGTTGATAACTAATTTGATTAAACTAATTAATTCCTTTTTCTAAGAGATTGAAAATGAACCATTTAAATGCCACCTTTGGTGGGGTTAGACAGTTTAAACTTTATTCAAGGCGTCCAAATTAAACCTAAGAATTTAGTTATCCAAGTACAAACTTTCAAGTTTTAAAACCACTACTGAAACACATGTTGTCAATACATTTTCAGATAATAATTCTTATAAAAACTTTTGAAATAGAGCTTCACTCTAACTACCGGGCGATTGTACCAACAAATAAAAGAGCACTACTCTAAATTAGACCGGATAACTAAACCTTAAAATCTAATTTTCAGATTTAAGTTTGTAATGAAAAATAATATATTTCTCTCTAACATTCTTAATATAAAATCTTGAATAAAAATAAAATCAATTCATTTTAGAGATTTTTACCTATTTAATATTTCGCAAGCATAACAACGTTATTATTACATCATGTTTATAAACAGCCAGCAGAGTTAAATTTAATCACAGACAAATTAAATATAACATGTAAGAATAAAGCATAAAAAATAATCAGAAGAAAATAAAATCCTTACAGAACTTCGATGCTATTCCCGTTGCTGGAAAACCTCCAAGCGGAATTTGCACTCCCATTTATTGAATCAAAAAGCTAATAAATTACAAAAACATAACTAGTTCTACCCAAAAAGGGAAGAACTCTAAAACTAAGAGAAATTAACTAAGAACAACTTAAAACTAAGAAAGAAACTAAGAAAAACTAAAAAAATCTAAGAAAAGAGAGAAAGAAAGAGAGAAGAGAATGTGTTTTGAGGTGTGTTTAGAAGTGAAGAGAAGGGGGGTATTTATAGGTGAAGATGGAGAGAAAAAGTGGGGGAAAATGTAAAAAAATTATGAAAACGCGGAGTGGTAATTCTTGACGTCATACCGATGACGTCGGCCAAGATGACACGAGGCGATCAAGCGTGAAAAATGGGGCGAAGTGGGCGTCGGCCTTGTAGCGCTGGCCGATCTGTATGGGACGGAAGCGTCTTTGGCTGGGCGCCACGCGATCGAAGCGGCAATGGCGCGATTTTCTCCTTTTTGACATTTTTGACCTTTTTGACCCATTTTATCCAATTTTTCCATATTTATTGACCTTTCCCCATTTATTTATTAATATATTTGTGATGTATTGCTTCCAGTATTCCTCTTTGAGTCTTTAAGTTACGTTTTTAAGCCAAAATACCTGAAAAATAATAAAAATACCCGTGATTCCGAAAAAGATAAATATATATAAATATATGATAAAACATATAAATATATATATATATATTAATCAATTAATGTGCATAAAATCATGGTTATTTTAGTGCTTTTTGAGCACTCATCAGGGGGTAGCACCCATAATTTCATTGATCAAGCCTTAACTTCTTAGTTTGGATTAACCATAGTCAAAGGTAAGAAACTAGAGGTAATGGTGGCTAAGCGTGAGAAAATAGAATGTGCTGGATGTTGTCTCTTTTGAAGAACATAAAACGTGCAAGCATACACGGTCACAAGTAATAAAATTTGTAAGTAAAGTATCGTTCCCACGGAGATTTGTTACTATAGTTTGTTGAGTACTAAAATTATTTCGCTCTGATTTTATCCAAAACGATCATTGATTTAGAACAAGTTAAGAAAAGATTTTTATAAAAAAAATAAAAAGAAATCTAGGATTGCAGTTTTTCACCAAATTCATCCACTCAAATCATATTATTTTCTCTTGATTTATATTTTTTTAGTACATTTAATTTGTCAACCGAAAATTTCTAATTTTATCCATACATCTCTTCCGAGCTCCGTATAGACACACCTCGTTAAATTAATTCACTATATTCCTATGAGAATTAAATTCACCAAGATTCATTACGTTCTAAGTTCTCAAATGGCCACACATACAATTAGGATATATTCCTATCCTTCATCATACATGTCATTCTATCCACGAGCAATATACACAAAAATGCCTATTCTAAGTTTATTTAAGTGCCACAGATCATTTGATAAAATTTGTAAATAATAAAAAGCATTAAGCACAGATAGAATAAACAAATCGAACGTCTTATAAATCTTTCAAAAATAATTAAAATCAAAGCTTCATAAATTTAGATAAAATGCAACCCTAGAAAAATTAAATTACTTCATTAATTAAAATTAAAATTACAGTAGTTAAGGAAAATGAGATGAAGAACAAAAGAAAATTAAATCATTTCGGAGCATATTTGGCACACGCAGAACACAACAGAAGCCAAAAATGGCTTTTGCGTGTTCCACAGTCCAACCCCTAATTCTCCTAAAATTCCAAAACTCAAAAACTCAAAACCTCAAACTAATATCCCCTATTTATAGCTAAAAAAATACATCTAAAAAAATTAATTTTTTAGACACGCGGGACACAAAATAACGTATCGAAAATAACAATAAATTCTGCGTGGGGGACAAACGGTTGAATTGAAAAAGTTATTTAAAACTGAGTGGGAGGCAGTCGCGCGTTTCTGATTTTCTTTTCCATGTAACAATGCCATGTGTCGAGCTCTGATTCGTTGCAAGGAATAGTGGCACACGAGAAATTATCGCACAGGATAAGCGGCGCAAAAACATGGGGGATAGTTGCTGGAAACGTGCGCCGTGTCCGTGCTTTCGTTTTACCCAATACGTGCCACGTGTCCTTTTCTCATTAGCTGTAGAAATATTTTAGACACGTGGCATTGTTTTATTCGTTGGATGGATAGGCGCATGAAGATTATGTAGACTGCGTCGCACAGGATCAGGCTTTTTGGTAGACGCATCACAGACACGTGGGTCCCACCATGCACGCCAGCCTACGCGATAGGTGGGCCCCACTGGTCACACCGAGCCGTGTGATCTAGGAATAATCGGTCGAGTCTCTTTTGTCGGATTTGAAGAACACGCACGCATCCTAACCGTTTATTCTCTGATCTGACGGTCCACGTTTTGCACGTGGATGATGGCGCGTGGACTTCCTCTTTCCTGTGCAAAAAAATCAACTTTAATTAATTGCATTTTGACCCACAAATTTAAGTCAAATTACATTTTAAACTTTCTTTAATTACAATTAAGCCATTTTCTAATTTAAATTAAATTTTAAATTTTTAATAATTAAATTAAGCCTGATTTTAATTTAAATTATATTTTAGACTTTCATAAATTGGAATTAAGAACTCTTTTAGTTGAAATTATATTTGTGGACATCAATTTGCAATTAAGTACGTTTTCGATTCAAAATATTTAATTTTCTTAAAAGTATATTCCTTAAAAAATAAACCGCAAATATTAATTTATTTAACTAAAATTAACCAAAAATGTCAAGAACATAGCAATTATAATTAATAAAATAGGTGAAAATAACTATATAAAATACAGTTATCACTAGACAGTGTTGCAACCTCACTCTCACCATTCAAAGGTATCCAATCACTATAGATTACTATGTTCTTCCAATTCCAGCATGCCAATTGGTCTTAGGGGTCCAATGGCTTGAAACTCTCGGTTCCATTTAGATGGATTATAAGAAGCTCACCATAAGCTTCATGGTAGAAGAGACCTATCATATGTTCCAAGGGTTGGGACGGATCAACATTGTAGCTCTGACTAGCAAGGAATTCAATGGCCTACAAGGCACAAGGTTGCTCTTCCAATAATTCCTTCTAGCAACCATGATGGTCAATCTACGGCCTACCCCCAAAGATAGGTAAGCTACTAGCTGAATTCTCCTAGGTATTTGAATCTTCAACTAGCTTACCACCAAGGCAACTGCATGATCATCGAATTCCATTGCAACCTAGCTCATGATCGGTAAATGTGAGACCATATTGTTACCCTTATTACCAAAAAATTGAAATAGAAAAGATGGTGGAGAAGCTCTTACAATCCAGCTTGATAAGTCCTAGTAATAATCCTTTTTCATCACCAATGTTGTTGGTTAGGAAGGCAGATAGAGCCTAGCAATTTTGTGTGCTCTATAGCGCTCTTAATAAAATCACTATCAAAGATAAGTATCCTATACCTGCCATTGATGAATTATTAGATGAATTTCATAGGGCTAAGATCTACTCCAAATTGGATCTACGCTCAAGGTATCACTAAATACGGGTTCACGAGGATGACACTCCTAAGACATCCTTCCGAATGCATGAAGGTCATTATGAATTCCTAGTTATGCCATTTGGCCTCACCAATGCCCCATCCACCTTCCAAAGTCTCATAAATGATCACTTTCGACCCTACCTTAGGAAATTCATTTTGGTATTCTTTTATGATATTCAAATATACTCTAAATCGTGGGAAGACCATAGCATGCATTTACAAACTACTCTCCAAATACTAGCAACTAACAGTTTGTTTGCAAAACAATTTAAATGTAAATTTGGTGTGTTACAGGTAGAATACTTGGGCAATCTTATTTCAGAACAAGGAGTCTCATTTGATCCAACAAAAATACGTATTTTCATTGAGTGACCAACACCAACCACAGCCAAAGGGGTAAGAGGGTTCCTCGGGTTGGTAGGCTATTATAGAAAAATTATTCACTAGTTTGGTGGAATAGCTACCCATTAATCCGTTTACTGAGTAAGCCAAAAACTTGTTGTCTCTTTTAGAGAACATAAAATCGTGCAAGTATACACGGTCAAAAGTAATAAAATATGATAAGTAAAATATCGTTCCCACAAAGATTTATTACTAGCTTTCGTTGATTATTAAAATTATTTAAACCTGATGTTATCCAAACAATCAACAATTTGTTGCAGTTTGTCTTAATTAATTTTTTTTTAACAGATTGTATGAAAATTCTAGGATTGTAGTTTACCCAAATTAATCCACTTGAATATTTTATTCTCTCTTGATTTATGTTCTCATGTTTTAAGTTGTTAACCAAGAACTCCTAATTTATCCATATATCTCTTTCAAGCTCCATACAGACACACCTAGTTAAAATGATTCACTATATTCCTATGAGAATTAAATTCAACCAGATTTATTAAGTTTTGAGTTCTCAAACAGTCACACATACAATAAAAGTATATTTCTATCCTTTATGTATATACGTTATTTTATCACGAGCAGCACACAAAAATGCCTTTTTCAAGTTTATTTAAGTGTCACATATCAGTTAATTAATCTTCCGATAATTAAAAGCATTAAACACAGATAAAATAAACAACTTAAAACAGTTTCATAAATCATTCAAAAATAATTAATTCAAGTTTCATAATTTACGCTACACTGCAATCCTAGAACAAATAAATTAGTTCATAGCAGAAATTAAAATTACAACACCACAAAAATAAAACATTGCAGAGAAACAAAAATTAAAAGAAAATAGATTAGGAGAAACTCTTTCATGATTCCTCAATGAAAAATAAATTTCTTCCCTTTTCTTCTTCTTTGTTGTCTGCTTTCTCTGTAATTTTCCTAAGAAAATACAACACAAAATGTCAAATAAACGTTCTGCGTGTTTTGTGTAACACGCAGAGAGGAAAGAAAATGAAAATGCTAAAAGAGAGAAAAAATAACAAGAACTGCGAGCAACACCAAAATGAAAGAAAACCAAAAAACTCCCCTCTCAATTCCCTCGCGTACAAAATATATCCCCCTTTTTGAATTATATATATATATATATATATATATATATATATATATATATATATATTTATATTATTTTCATTTTAAGTGGGGGACAAAAATGTATGGGGATTAAAATAATAACACGCGTGAAAACCATTATGTGCGTTTCTGATTTTTTTTTACGCATGCCACGTGTCGCTATGTGATTGGCTGAGAGAAATACAACGACACATGGCAAATTTTCATTGGGTGGTAAGGCCGGGTGCATGAAGAACAGTTGGAACGCGTCGCACAAGATTTCCTCGCGTTGGAAGTAATTAACGGTTGGAAGTGGGCACGGTTTCTACGTTTTTATTTCACCAAATACATGCCACGTGTCATCATGTTATTCACTAGAATATTTAGGAGACACGTGGCTGCTTATCATTGAAACACGAGGGTGCACGCTTCTTGGATGTACCGTGTCGCACAGGATTTGAGGACGAGCGGCTCGGTGCGTAACAACTTGGTTCCACGCGCTTCAATCTGGACCGTTCAACTCATCCAACGGCGATCGATGCGCCTCGGGGGAATCCTGCGCAGCTGACATGTGGGTCCCACCCTGCACGCCAGTCTGTGTAGCAAGTGGGCCCCATGTGTGCCGAGCTGCGCGCTTTCTGGAAGTCGGGCGTAGTCGCTCCTGTTGCGTCTGGATGTCACGCGCCTAATCTTGACCGTTGATGGATTGATTGAGCGGTGTGTGTTGAGCGTTGTGAATTTCGCGAGTGGCTCTTATCCTGCACAGAAATTCAACTTTTTATTAATTGCATTTTGACCCACAAATTTAATTTAAATTAATTTCTAATCTTTTGATATTTTCAATTTAACCCATTTTTAATTTCAAATTAAATGATGATCTTTTTATAATTGCAATTAAGCCCTTTTTCTATTAAAATTTATTAATTTACTTTAATATATATTTATTAAAAACTAATACTAAATATTAATTTAATTAATTAAAAATTAACTAAAAATGTAAAGAACTAGCAATTATAATTAATAAAATAGACCCAAATCATTGTATAAAATACAGTTATCAATGGGTTTCAATGGAATGAGGCTGCATAAATGACCTTCCAACAATTGAAAGAAGCCTTAACCTAACCAAATATTTTATGCCTTCCAAACTTCACTCAATGATTTATGATCGAATATGATGCCAGTGGAATTGGCCTTGGGGCCATCCTTACCCAAGAAAATAGACCAGTGGCCTATTTCAGTGCCACACTAAAGGGATCAACCTTAGCATTATCCACCTATGACAAGGAAATGCTAGCCGTTATTAAGGCCATCAAGATATGGCGTCCGTACTTACTAAGGAGACCATTCACTGTCTGCATTGATTAAAAAAGTCTCAAGTACCTACTGGAACAACGGATCACAACCCTAGCGCAAGTGTGTTGGTTGCCAAAACTTCTTAGTTATGACTATGAAATTGAGTACAAATGTGGTTCAGAAAATTAGGGTGCAGACTCTCTATCACGTGTGGTTGAGTTTCATTTTCTATCTATTTCTCAACCCATAGTAGATTGGTGGCCCGTGCTTAAAAAGGAAGTCCAACAAGACTCCTTTTATGAGAGACTACTAGCCAAAAATTCCTCTTCAGATGTCCATAAGTTATGTCAACGTGATGGGGTATGGCTCAAGGGAGACAAGGTGTATTTGAGCTCACAGTCTTCCTTAATTCCACAGATATTGGTTGATTTCCACTCAACACCTATTAGGGGGCACTTTGGGTTTCACAAATCCATTTTTCTTATCAAACAAAATTTTTACTGGTCCAACATGTTCAAAAGGGTAAAGGAATTCTTGCGCTTATATGGTGTATGTCAATGGTACAAGATTGATTATATGAAACCAACAAGATTGTTGCAACCATTACCAGTTCCTACCAAAATATGGGCTGAAATCTCAATGGACTTCATTGAAAGGTTACCACCCTTTAAAGGGAATACCGTGATCATGGTAGTCGTGGATCGCTCAACAAAATATGCCCATTTCATTACCATGAAACACCCATTTATTGCAATGATTGTGGCCAAGGCATTTGTGACCAATGTAGTACGCCTACATGGCATTCCAACATCCATAGTTAGTAATTGAGATAAGGTATTCATCAGCTCATTTTGGAAAGCCTTGTTCCAACTACAAGGAACTAAATTATGCATGAGCTCTGATGAGTGCCCAAAAAGCACTAAAATAACCATGATTTTATGTACATTAATTGATTAAAAATACATATATTTATATGTTTTATCATATATTTATATAAATTTGTCTTTTTCGGAATCACGGGTATTTTTATTGTTTTTCAGGTATTTTGGCTTAAAAACGCAATTTAAAGACTCAAAGAGGAATACTTGAAGCAATACATCACAAATATATTAATAAATAAGTGGGAAAAGGTCAACAAACATGGAAAAATTGGACAAAATGGGTCGAAAAGGTCAAAAATGTCAAAAAGACGGAAATCGCGCCCCGCTGCCCAACCGCGCGCGCCGCGCGCTCTGCCCGTCCGCGCGCCCCATCGCGGGCACTGTTCACGCAGCCGAGTGCGCGCGACGCGACCCAGCGATGGCGCGCGGCCAGCGGCCCTCCGCGCGCCCAACGCCTTTTCGCCCCATTTTTCACGTGCAGCCGCCCTGTGACGTCATGTTGACGTCATTAATGACATCAGCAATTCCAATACGCGTTTTTACATTTTTAAATATTTTTTTAACATTTTTTTACTCATTTTTTCTCTCCATCCTCACCTATAAATACCCCCCTTCCCTTCACTTCAAATCACACCTAAAAACACATTCTTTTCTCTCTTTCTTTCTCTCTTTTCTTAGATTTTTAGTTTTTTCTTAGTTTTTCTTAGTTTTTTAGCTTTTCTTAGGTAATTTCTCTTAGTTTTAGAGTTCTTCCCTTTTTGGGAAGAACTAGCTATGTTTTTGTAATTTATTAGCTTTTCGATTCAATAAATGGGAGTGCAAATTCCGCTTGGAGGTTTTCCAGCAACGGGAATAGCATCGAAGTTCTGTAAGGATTTTATTTTCTTTACAGTTATTTTTATGCTTTTATTCTTACATGTTCTATTTAATTTGTCTGTGATTAAATTTAACTCTGCTGGCTGTTAGTAAACATGATGTAATAATAACGTTGTTATGCTTGCGAAATATTAAATAGGTAAAAATCTCTAAAATGAATTGATTTTATTTTTATTCAAGATTTTATATTAAGAATGTTAGAGAGAAATATATTATTTTTCATTACAAACTTAAACCTGAAAATTAGATTTTAAGGTTTAGTTATCCGGTCTGATTTAGAGTAGTGCTCTTTTATTTGATGATACAATCGCCTTAGGTAGTTAGAGTGAAGCTCTATTTCAAAAGTTTTTATAAGAATTATTATCTGAAAATGTATTGACAACTTGTTTTCGGTAGTGGTTTTAAAACTTGAAAGTTAGTACTCGGATAACTAAATTCTTAGGTTTAATTTGGACACCTTGAATAAAGTTTAAAGCTCTAACCCCACCAAAGGTGGCATTTAAATGGTTCATTTTCAATCTCTTAGAAAAAGGAATTAATTTAATTAACCAAATTAGTTATCAACCCCACCCATAGGTGTTAATTGATTTGTTTAGTTAACAAAGAATATCTAACCCCACCAAAGGTGGTATTCATATAAAAAAGGGAGAATCAATAAATATCAATTCATATCTTTAATAACCTAAATAATATGAGCAAGCATAATTAACTTAGTTATTATATCCATAAATACTCCACTATTATAAAAGATAAAATTTGCATAAATGTTTATTGAATCTATGTTTATTTTTATGTACTTAGATTAAAAACACAAAAACCTCAAAATATCGTGACAGGATGTTTAGGATTTAATTTCGTTTTTAAAAGTTTGAATAATAAATTAAAAACCACATACATTCCTTCCTTAGATCGACCTTGGGAGTATACTTATCATTTTCTACGAAATGATTCGTGCACTTGCGAGAGTTTTATAAATAGATAAAACCAAATGAACGGGCAGGATCGGCGATGTCGGTTACGCCGATCAAGTTTTTGGCCTTGAATTCTTGGAAGGAATAGTGTTTTTAAATTATTTATCAAAATTTTAAAAACTTTTTGTGTTGTAAATAATTGTGATTTTTTTTATTTTAATAAAAAAAAACAAAAATATATTAATTTTTTTTGTTGTTTGTGAATAGTAAAATAAAAACAAAAATTTAATAAAAATTAAAATAAAATTAAAAAATTAAAAAAAATAAAAATAATAAAAATAATAAAAAAATAAAAAAATAAAAAATAAAAAAAAATTAAATAAAAAAAAATTAAATAAATTTTAAATAAAAATAATAAAAAATTAAAAATAATAAAAATAATAAAAATAATAAAAATAATTAAAAAATAATAAATAATTAAAATAAAAATAATTAAAAAAATAAAAAAATAAAAAAAATAAAAAAAAAATAAAAAAAAATAAAAAAATAAAAAAAATAAAAAACTTAATTTTTCATTTAATTTTAAGTTTTTTGAATCTTACTTTTATTTTTTTAAATAAAAAAAATAAAAAAAATCAATTTTTTTTACCTTTTTCAATTTTATTTTATTTTATTTTCCCTTTTTAATTTTATTTTATTTTATTTATTTTACCTTTATTTTTTTCTTTAAACTGTTTTTTTTTCTCTTAATTTTTATTTAACTTAATTAACTTAGGTTTTTACTAACTTAATTAACTTACCTTTTTAATTAACTTAGATTTTCATTAACTTAATTAACTTAAATTTTCATTAACTTAATTAACTTAGATTTTTACTTAAATTAACTTAACTTTATTAATTTAGATTTTACTTAACTTAATTAACTTAGATTTTTACTTAACTTAATTAACTTAGTTTTTTTTCACTTAACTTAATTAACATAGATTTTCATTAACATAATTAATTTACATTTTCATTAACTTAATTAACTTAAATTTTTAACCTAACTTAACTTAATTAAATTTAATAGCATGAAAAGTAAAGATCTAAGGGAGTTAAATGCAGGAGACTAGTTCTTGGAAGCCTTTGTGCCACTAGTCTTTCCTGGGAGCGTTGCTCTACAGGAGGATGGTTTTTAAGGAGCCTTTGCCCCACCATTCTTTCCTGGGAGCACTCTTGGTTAATACTGATTATGTTATTTTAACTTAGATATTATAGTAAAAAAAAACCAAAAAAATAAATAAAAAAACCAAAAAAAAAATTTTGAAACTATCTCCAAAATCTTAAAGTTTTAATTACAATCTCAAGAGTTAGTTTCTTTGTTTGATCTAGGTACAATTGTGTTTTGATGCCTTAATTATTTGATTTGCACCTAGATGTGGGTTATCTAAAACCCTCAAGCATGCCCCTAGTTTTTGGTACAGAAAAATTTGAAAATCAATAGGGCATGTTTGAAACAGTATAGGTAGACAACATTGTCTTACTTGTAGGTTTGATTGACTCAATGATGAGGGGACATTGAGTTTACTTAAAAGGCAATCCCCAAGTTACGTCTTGCTAAGACGTTAAACTAAGCGCTGGATGGGAGGCAACCCATCATTTTAGGTAATTTTTTTGTTATTTGTTTTAATTTTATTGTTTATTTTGGTTTAATTATATGTGAATAATTTTTAAATTGTTAAAACTAAAAATATTTTTTGAGTTGTTAGAAGTTCACAGCAATCTGTCTGTATACACTTTAATGATGAATATGATGAATGCACTTGCATTTCTCCATTACTACTTACACATTCTCAAGAAATAGGTAATCTTTCTTCTCTTTTCTCTTTATCTTTAATTTACAGTTGTTACATTGAGGACAATGTAAGTTCTTGGTTGGGGGTGGTGAAAAGTTACCATGCTTAATTAGAAAAGAAAAAAAAAAGATTTAACAATTTAAAAAAAAAAAAAAAAAAAAAATTTTTTCTTTTTTATGTTCACATCTTCATTTTTTGTGTTTGTTTTGTGTGATTTAGTAATTTTTGAAATTTAAAAAAAAAAAAAAATATTTTCTCACAAAAATTTATCATTTCTTTAAATCAAATTTAAGTAAAGAGTTAAGTCTTTTGTACTGTTAGATTAATTTTTGAAAACATATCATGAAATATTTTGTAATTGTTTTTGATAATTAGTTAATTTTTGTCATAACTAGTATTTCTTGATAAGATGTAGAAATTATATTAAACCCAAAATCGGTGTTTATGAATTTGTTTTAGTGGAGACTACCTTTGTGAGATATAATTTGAGCCTAATTTCCTTTATTCAGAGTGAAATATATATTTTTTCTACTCCAAACACATTTCTTATTTCTTCAAATTCTTAGATGATCTCTATAGGCATTAATATTGAATGTATGAATTTTTTCTCATCTTAATAGAGTGTCGTATATTTTTTATTATTATTTTTGCTTAGATTAAATGATTTGAGTAGAAATTGATAGTATATGCTTTTATCTCATTCGTGCATGACTGTTATAAAAAAAAGAGACATATCTGGGGTTACCTAAACCAAGATCAAACAGAAAAGCCACAAAATTAACCACTCACCAAAATCCAAAAAAATGTACAATCTGTACATGGGTTGACTCTCTAAAATATACATATATTGAAAAAAAAAATTTAGAGAGATAAAAAAAATATAGTATCATCTTCATACTATGACCCACATTCCCTACAAAGTTGTGAGTACAGGCTAATTACAAAAAAAAAAAAGATATAGAAAGTAATTCCCTAAAAAGTCATTGCACTGTCTTCATTTGTAAAAGGCATATATCTTGAAATTTTTTCTTAATGAGTTTGATTTATGCATGAAAATAATTTTTATATATGATGTCTTTATAATTTATACATTTGATTCCTTCCATGAGATCAACATCAAAATAACACTTTGAGCCTTTCTTCTTTATACATATGCGAACATATTAGTTCATTTCTATACATCAACTCTTTCGCATATAAATTAGTATGAGTGTTTGAACCCATAGGATTCAGTGTTTTGAGAGTATTGACTTGTGAGGAATAGAGTCGAAGCGAATTCTGATTCATGACACTGAAATTGGGTAAAATTAAATTGATACATTTTTGAAATGAAATATGAAAATGATTTTCGACTAATTATTATAATAAAATCATGATTGTTTAAAGAGATTAAAATAACTTATGCTTGAGATTTTAATTATGATCTTAAAGGAGATTAAAAAGTATGAGATATTTTTGTGATATGTTGTTTTCTTTTATTCTTAAATTAATTTTTGATTGTGTTGTGATTGTTTTTATAGTTTCTTTTTATTTAGTTCAATGTTTGTGGGTATCATTCTTGAAAACCCTCACGAGACTCAAACTCGTCCACTAGGGCAACCTAGGCGATTAACGAGTTGTTGCATAGGCTAAATGCAACCGTTTCAATCCACGAAAGTGATTTAGGATAGATTAATTTTTAGGTTTTATCGCTTCTCTCGCTAAGGGACTAGCAAGAAGGCGGTTGGGGTTGTGATGAGGGCCCAAAAAGCACTAAAATGATGATGATCATATGTACCTTAATTGATTAAAAATACATGTATTTATATGTTTTGTCATATATTTGTACAAATTTTTCTTTTTCGAATCACGGGTATTTTTATTGTTTTTCAGGTATTTTGGCTTAAAAACGCAATTTAAAGACTCAAAGAGGAATACTTGAAGCAATACATCACAAATATATTAATAAATAAGTGGGAAAAGGTCAACAAACATGGAAAAATTGGACAAAATGGGTCGAAAAGGTCAAAAATGTCAAAAGATGGAAATCGCGCCCCGCTGCCCCCATGCGCGCGCCCCGGCGCCCAGGTGCCCCATGCCGCGCGCTACAGCGCTGCCCATCCGCGCGCGCCCCATCGCGCGGGCACTGTTCACGCGCGCCGAGCTGCGCGCAGCGCCCAGCAGCCCCCTCCGCGCGCCCAACGCCTTTTCGCCCCATTTTTCACGTGCAGCCGCCCCTGTGACGTCATGCTGACGTCATTAATGACATCAGCAATTCCAATACGCGTTTTTACATTTTTAAATATTTTTTTACTCATTTTTTCTCTCCATCCTCACCTATAAATACCCCCCTTCCCTTCACTTCAAATCACACCTAAAAACACATTCTTTTCTCTCTTTCTTTCTCTCTTTTCTTAGATTTTTAGTTTTTTCTTAGTTTTTCTTAGTTTTTTAGCTTTTCTTAGGTAATTTCTCTTAGTTTTAGAGTTCTTCCCTTTTTGGGAAGAACTAGCTATGTTTTTGTAATTTATTAGCTTTTCGATTCAATAAATGGGAGTGCAAATTCCGCTTGGAGGTTTTCCAGCAACGGGAATAGCATCGAAGTTCTGTAAGGATTTTATTTTCTTTACAGTTATTTTTATGCTTTTATTCTTACATGTTATATTTAATTTGTCTGTGATTAAATTTAACTCTGCTGGTTGTTAGTAAACATGATGTAATAATAACGTTGTTATGCTTGCGAAATATTAAATAGGTAAAAATCTCTAAAATGAATTGATTTTATTTTTATTCAAGATTTTATATTAAGAATGTTAGAGAGAAATATATTATTTTTCATTACAAACTTAAACCTGAAAATTAGATTTTAAGGTTTAGTTATCCGATCTGATTTAGAGTAGTGCTCTTTTATTTGATGGTACAATCGCCCGGTAGTTAGAGTGAAGCTCTATTTCAAAAGTTTTTATAAGAATTATTATCTGAAAATGTATTGACAACATGTTTTCAGTAGTGGTTTTAAAACTTGAAAGTTAGTACTCGGATAACTAAATTCTTAGGTTTAATTTGGACACCTTGAATAAAGTTTAAATCGTCTAACCCACCAAAGGTGGCATTTAAATGGTTCATTTTCAATCTCTTAGAAAAAGGAATTAATTTAATTAACCAAATTAGTTATCAACCCCACCCATAGGTGTTAATTGATTTGTTTAGTTAACAAAGAATATCTAACCCCACCAAAGGTGGTATTCATATAAAAAAGGGAGAATCAATAAATATCAATTCATATCTTTAATAACCTAAATAATATGAGCAAGCATAATTAACTTAGTTATTATATCCATAAATACTCCACTATTATAAAAGGTAAAATTTGCATAAATGTTTATTGAATCTATGTTTATTTTTATGTACTTAGATTAAAAACACAAAAACCTCAAAATATCGTGACAGGATGTTTAGGATTTAATTTCGTTTTTAAAAGTTTTAATAATAAATTAAAAACCACATACATTCCTTCCTTAGATCGACCTTGGGAGTATACTTATCATTTTCTACGAAATGATTCGTGCACTTGCGAGAGTTTTATAAATAGATAAAACCAAATGAACGGGCAGGATCGGCGATGTCGGTTCTGCCCCGATCAAGCTCAAGCTACCACCCCCAAATAGACGACCAGATAGAGGTTGTCAACAACACTCTGGAGTAATATTTACGTTGTTTTACTGGTGATCAGCCACCACAATGGGTTGAGTGGATTCCTTGGGGTGAATTTAGCTAAAACACCTCAACTCATTCCTTCACCAAGATGACTCCATTTGAAGCTATTTATGGTATTCCAGTCCCATATTTATTTTCTTATGTTCTAGGGACCTCCCACATTTAAGAAATGGATGAATACCTACGTGATAAGGACACAATTATACATGACTTATGCCATAACCTTTGACAGGCTCAGAATCAAAATGAAATGCCAGGCTGATCAACACTAGTGAGAGATCTCTTTTGAGGTGGGAGGTTATGTGTACCTAAAACTCTAACCCTATAGACAAACTTCAATGGCTTTTCACTCTTCCATGAAGCTTGTTCCACGTTTCTATGGTCCTTACAAAGTAGTGGCTCAGATTGGTGTAGTGGCCTATAATCTGGCCTTACCCCTGACTCCCAAATTCATATTGTCTTTCATGTCAATTTACTCAAAAAGCACTTAGGGCCCTACACTCCAACCCTTTCCACGCTCCCTCCAATATCAAACAATTCTATGGTGCTTTCCCAACCTAAAACCATTTTGGCTCGGCGTGTGATCCAGAACAGAAAGTATCAGCCTAAGCCTAAAATCCTTGTGAAATGGGCCAACACACAGACGAAGACGGCCACTTGGGAGAATGAATGAAATTTCACCAAAACCTATCCTAATTTTATCCTTATAGACAAGGATCCTCATGTGGGGAAGAACTTATACGTGTAGCCAGATACGAGCACCTTGAGGCTACTTACGCACGCAATCGTAGCTACCTACGTGGGTGTTGGTTGGAGCACACACATGGGCACAGAGGTAGTTACGCTGGCATACATTAGTGCACAAAAAGGTAAGAACGTTGTGGCCAAGGGGACCACCTTTGGTCATATTCCTCCAATTCACATCACAGAAGCCCCAAAGGTTCAGAGGAAAAAAGAAAATACATCTTCAAGCTCCTGAGGAGCTTTTAGAGAGTACCATGGGAAAACACCAAAATTAAAAAATACCCAACTTACTAACTATAGAAGATATATACCTCATTAGGAGGACAAATTTAGTTCCTCCTCAAGTGGGTCTGGTACCTATCCTATGTCACCTTCTTAAAATTAATGACCCACGACTTTGCTAATACATTGATGCATAAAACTTGATACACAAATTCTATATATCTTTAAATAGCTTACGAGTGCACGAATCACTTTGTAAAAAGTGTCAAGTATAATTTCAAATTTGATTTAAAGAGGAATTATATAATTTTTAAATAATTCAACAAAATTCTTAAAAATGAAAAATAAACATAAACATTTTATCACATAATTTGGGTTTGAAAACATCTAAACTAATAACATAAATTTAAAGATAGATTTCATAAACACCAAGCAAATGAAATTTAACACTCAATAGAAAATTTATGGAATAAATTAGTTAGTTAATCATATTTGTTATATATTAATTAGTTTATTAAAAACATAAATTGATATTATTGATTTTCTATTTTTGTATGAAAATGTCTTTAGATAGAGCTTAAATTCCTTGTTAATGAAAACTAATGAATACCCTTAGATGGGGCCTACCAATTGATTAATATTAAATTATTATTTATTTTAAAAAAAATAATAACCATCTAATCACTATTTAAGGTAGAACATATAATTTTGGTCTCTCATTTAAGGTGTCAAAAGTTGGATTTGAGATTAATATATCTGAGAACTAATTTTTAGATTTTAAAATCTACTACAAAAAATATGTCGTCAATATATTTTCAAATAGTAATTCTTATATTTATTTTAAATAGAGTATAGGTTAGATCTAAATAATCAAATCTAAAATCAAAAAGTATTGACTCTAAATCATATCCAGGTGACCAAATCATAAATCTAACCTTTATATTTTAAGTTTATTATGAAAAATATTTTTCTATAACAAACTTTGTAGAATCTTTGAAAGAAGAAATAAATATTAATTTATTTTATAAAAACATTTTCCTATGTCAAGCATAACAACATTACTAATATCTCATAATATTTTCAATCAAACATGCTTCATTTAATGAATGATCAAAAAATTAAACATAGCATTAAAATAGCTAATAAAGTTAATCTAAAAATATAATAATATATTTAAAATTTATACTTCAAGCGTATTCTTTCAAGTACAGAATTTCAATACTAATCTATTATCTGAAAAACCTCCAAATAGATTTGTCAATATTTTTTATTAAATTGAAAGGATTACTACATAACTAAGAAAACCATAAACCTAAAACTATAATAAAATTTACAAAAAGAATTTGTTTAAACACTAAGAAATGCCCTTCAATTTTGGTGTGTAGAATACAGTGATAGGGAATTAATATAGATGTATAAAATCCTGTAAAAGAGAGAAAGATGTTTATCATCGTTAAAGTATGCATTCTTTTCAGGTCGCGATATGCATTGATTTTGTACACATTTGAGTCACGATGCGAGTGTCTCATGTCGTGGCACACATTAACCTCCATCATAGCCCACATTGTTCTAAGCTTCTAATTATTTCACTCCTTACATTTTTGTTGGAATATATATAAGGCTTACATATGTTATTCTTTGATTCTTCATGTTTGCAATTGAGTGCTTTTAGCTACTATTCTTCAAGTATTAATTAGTTATATAATTTTGAAGTCAAAAATATCTGAAAAAATAAAACATACTCGTGATTTTGAAAAAAAAAATAGGTTTGCTAAAATAATAATAAAATTATGCAAATATAAATCTATTTTGACACTAAAATGCATATAAATCATACTATTTTTAGTTTTTTTCAAGCACTTGTCATATGTCCTACACGAGGAGGCTTTGAAGGTAGGTTTGAGGTTTTCCATACCTCAAGTTATTGCTCGATTTTTGTCCACCTACTACTTGAGATTAGCCTAGCGTAATCCTAATGGATGGAGAACAATTCTAAGCTTGGATGTAATCACCATGAAGCTTGGTTTTGAATTAGAAGAGCTTGAGATACGAGCAATTTATTATGTAAAAAGGAAAGGGGTAGATGATGGGAAGGCTATGTATTTGCTATCTCCACCTAAGGGTCTAATTCTAAGCCTGTCTAACAACTGAGGAAAATGGAAGGATAAGTACTTTTATATGAGTGGCGACATATAAGGTGGAGTGCTTGTGCCTCATATGCATACAATATGGAATCATAATTTTGACATGACCATACTCTAAGGTCAAGAAATGTTAGCCCGTTTAAGGTCTAGTGATAAAGAGAAAATGTGCTCTCTCAAGCTACAAAATTCCAAACATATGACCTATAAAGATATTCTTACAACACAATGCTTCAAGGGCTTAGGATTTTGTAGGAACCACCCCGACTCCAAGATGAAACATAGGAAAAGGTCGTGAAGTAAGCATTTTTTTACATGGATTCTCATTATTATTTTTTTGTAGGTATGAACTTCTCTAAGATAGGAATTTTTGAACTAGTCACAAACCTAGGTGTTGAAGAGCTAGTACCATTATACTTGCCTAACCAACTATAGAAGATTTTGAGTGGTGTCGAGGTTTTTTAGAGTGCACCTCGTCTAACTTGGCCTCACTTATTGAAAAGGAAACATATGAGGAACATGCACTACCTCATATTGAACCAATCATAATCTCTTCCAATAAGAGGAAATTGGAATCCCCTCTCTTGAAATAGCTACCTTTTTTGATCATGTATTGGACCCAAAGACTCGTAAAATGAGTGATATGCATCTAATTTGGATAAAGGCCACCCCAATCACTATCTTCAAACAAGAAGTCTTTGGGAAGCCCAATGTACTCTTGGATATTTATTATCACTTTAGGGGTAAGCTAAACCGAGCTTGCATATAGATAGCCATGAAAGAGGAAGGGTTAACACATGAGGAGATGACTTCCAATGGTATGTTGGAGGCACATCTCCATATGTTAGTGGCATATCTTTACCCTATATTATTTACTTGTGTCATTGATTTTATTATAACCTATATGTTTACCTTAACAGACAGTGTCTATGATAAATGAGAGAAAAACTACAAACAAAGCATATCAAGTCAATACTTATGAATTTTCATATTAGGTCCATGCTCGTGAGGTTGAAGTTTTGATTACTCAATTTCAAGGGGTAATTGAGGAAAATGACAAAGTGTTGAAAGACAAAGAGGAGTGCCTACGAACTTAAGAGGCCAAGATTTTGGACTTGGGAAA
The DNA here is from genome assembly GCA_030763125.1 of Hippophae gyantsensis. Lineage (NCBI taxonomy): Eukaryota > Viridiplantae > Streptophyta > Magnoliopsida > Rosales > Elaeagnaceae > Hippophae > Hippophae gyantsensis. The sequence goes on along the minus strand of CM061031.1, from coordinate 48,197,550 downwards.
TGATTTAGTAAATTGTACACAAAAGTTAAAGGCTACTTCTAATTTTGTTCTAGAGCAAGATATGTTGGCCAGAGAGGTTGAAGAATAGGCTAGACTGGTCGAGGAAGAAATGGGTCCTTTAAAGAACATGCCATTTTTTTAACGGAGCTAGTGACCTTCCTCTATAACTTGGTAGCTAGGCTAAAAGAGGATTGTATAAAGTGATACTATAAATGGGTGTCATTGGCAATGACCAACTTTCAAGCTTAAGCTGTGAGGTTGAACTCCCTTAGCACCTTCCTCAAATATGTATATGATCTTCAGAGTTTGCATACCACATCTTCATGAACTCCACCAATCACCTTGCCCACCTTCAGCCAAGTCATGGAATATACCCCTAGAAAGATTACAGTTCTCTAGACAGATGCTTAGGACAAAGCATACTCTTGATCTTGTATACATAGTTGTACTTGCCACCTTTATTTTTTTATTTTTTTATTTAGACAAGTGTACTCGTGACTTTTTGATGGAAATGAATTGTATTTATAGCCATATGGATTCATAAATATTGAACTTTGTTTGTGAACACTTTTGAAAATTGAGAGAATTCTATCTCCCCACTTTCTACCAGCTTAAATTATATTAAGTAGTCTAGTTTTTTTCTTTATCTACTCCTTAACTTGAGAAATTAAGTTTGAGTTATCTAAAGTCATTAAGCTTACTAATTTTGGGGTCCTTGTGCCAAAAAATTTCATAAATACCATAAGTATGATCAATCCATACACATCTATTGTCGAACGAGGTGATTTGAATTTCCTCACCAGAGATGGAATGCCTACCTCAAAGGTTATTAATGAGTTCCACCCAAAGGGGGCACGGTATCCATTATTGTCAATCCCCTATTGAGTGACTTAGATGCTACCTAAGAAATGGATCCTAGGAAATGTCCATCTAAGGTGTTGTTCATAAAGTGGAGTCTATACCTACTTATGATGGGATGAGATCCAGATTTATTAGGTTACCCAGTGAGATCCTAACTTGGGTTGCTCCCCAAAGAAATCAAAGCATCTTTCAACCATGATCCCAACCATCCCTATAGTTGATGAGGATAAAGGTGTACTCTACCTGATATGACATGATAAACACCTTTCCAATTTATTCAAAAATGGGATGTTTGGTAACTGGGTTGTATAAGATGAATTGTACCACCACTTTGGCACCTTCGAAGATCATTTAGCTATTTCATGAGTGAAGAAGGAAGAGGAAGGATCACTCTGGTGCCTAGCTAAGAGGCATTTTCTTGATGTGAGCAACATGTTTGTTATTTACATGATGTATTATCTATTAGAACTTTACATCTCTTTTATTTACATTATATATCAGTTGTGTATGGCTTTTAGTTGTTTGCTTGCCAACTTTATGAAGTAGGGTGTCATGTTAAGAAAGACCTTGAAGCAAAACATGCCACATACAAAGAAGCATTAAAAGAACTTAAAGTCCTTCATGATGAAGTTCATCAAATTATAAAGGGACAAGATGCAATTCTTATTGGAAATAAAAATATAGCTACTGAGCAGGATGGATTATGTCATGAAGTTGCTTTAAAGTGTAAGATTAGTGAGGCAACTAGAGAACATCTTACTTGCACCAAGAGATTGACCATTGGAAGAGAAGTTATTTTGAGATGCAAAGGTCCTCAGGTGTTGCTAAAGGAGATGATCAGTCTACTACTTGATGTACTTGTATTGTGGATTTAATGTAACTTGTCATGGTAATAAATAAGACATGTTAAATAAGTGTTTCTTCTCCATTGTTGCATTATTTTATTTTTCTTGTTCATTTTAAAGAGGAGGTCTACTATTGTGAACTCAAGACTCTTTCTTCGGATGGGCATCATGCCTCTTATACATACAAAGAAGGATCACTCTGGTGCCTCACTCTTTACTTAGGGATTATCATATTATTTTATTCACAAGACAAGAGATAAAGACAAGTCAAAAATGAAATTCTTCACTTGTCTTGATCAATCCAAATAAGAGGTTCACTTTTGTGAGCTCATAAGCTTTCAATATATGGATATCATACCTCTACCTATATCTTAAGCGAGGGGGACCATTGGCCCTCTCACTCTTTACTTGAGAGTTATCACATTATTTTATTCGCAAGATAGGAGGCAAAGACAAGTCAAAAATGAAATTCATCCCTTGTCTTATTCAACCTAAAAAGAAGGTTCACTTTTGTGAACTCACAACTCTTTCTTAGGATGGATGTCATACCTTTTACCCCCGTATACCAAGTGAGAGGGACCATTTGGCCTCTTCATTCCTTACTTGGGGGTTATCACTTTATTTTATTTGTAAGAAAAGACCAAAGTACTATTCTTGCTTGTATTTCTAAAAAAGTGCATCATTCAAATGTCTAGCTCAAATTACATGGTGCTCTACTCAAAATTAGTACTTCTTCAATTATTTGCTATTCTATCTTAGATCTTCTTTCTTTCCATTATTTTCAATCTTGTAAGATCCTCCAGGAGTAATCTCATAAATAAAGTAAGAACCTTCCTATGTTTTTGTAAATTTTTCAATAATAGTTTATATCTTATTGTTGAGTTTCATGTGTAGGACCTAGTCCCCTACACTAAATTTTTTAGAATTTATAGATCTATTGTAGGATCGTTGGACTTTTTTTTACGCTTCTATTATTACCAAGGAACTCTCCATTTTCTCTTCCACTAGCAAAAGGTCTTTTCTTCAAAGATCATCATTATCTTGTTGAGATATGCTAGAGCATAAGGTTGGTTCTTATACTTAAGATGGGAAGATGGATTTTGTACTGTATACTAATGAAAATGGACTCTTTCCTATTACAATTCATCGATCCATTTCCTTTTTCTCCTTATAATTGCTTCCAAAAAAATATTAATAAGTGTTTTGTTTAAGGACTCATCTTAACCATTGGCTTATGCTCTATATGGGGTAAAATGTGATAGCTTAATGCCTAACTCTTAGTAAAAAAGAAACCAAACCTTGACTAGTGAATTATCATCAATTATCTATCACTATTTCACATGGTAGGCCAAATCTACATATTATGTTACGCCAAATAAACTTATAAATATCACTTTCTTGTATTCTTGTCAATAGTTCATCCTTTATACACTCGAAAAAATAATTAGTGGAAACAATAGGAAACTTATTTTGAATAGGGGCAAGAGGTAACGAGCCTATTATATCCAAACCCCACTTTTAGAAAGGCCAAGGGCTAATGATGGCCTTCATCTTGCTCATAGGTATGTGTGAGATATTGACATGTCTTTGGCACCTATTGCATTTTTTGGCATGATCAATGCAATCCTTCTGAAGGGTAGGCCAAGAATAATCTTGTCATATTATTCTTTATGAAAGAGTCCTTGATAAGAGTCAAATTATTGCATTTTTGTTATGATTTAAATGTTGATATTTGTGTGAAAATTGCGTTTATTTGATTATTTAATCCACAAATGTCATTTCACGGGTATTTCGTGTTTAAAGTACAATTTCAGATAAAATCATAATTTTGGAGAAGTTTGGGACAAATTTCAATGATCGGGATTGAGTACAAATAAAAAGAAAACAAAATTTCAAAATTTGGAATTTCGCCACCGGCGAGAATATTCTCGCCGCTGGCTACATTAATCTCGCCGTCGACGAGAATCTACGGAACCAAAATCGTAACTTTTCCAGAAATCTCGCCGCGACGAGAATAATGTCGCCACCGGTGAGTTTCGTCCGAAAACACATTTTTTATGTTGTTTTGTTCCAAAATTGCCCCCCAAACCCTAGATATATATATACAATATGATGGAGAAAGAGGGGGATGGCAGAAAGTGGAAAAACTTGAAGGATCTTCACCATTGTTGCTACCAAGTCTTCATCTTCTAGAGTGTTTCATCTCTTCTCCTTAGCTTTTATATTCTGCAGTTTATTCAGTTTTTTTATTCATGGATTCAATTGAAATAATGGTTGTTCTTATTTCTGTTATGAACTAATTCGTTTTTGCTAAGGCTATGATGTAGTTGAATCAAGGAAATCTGATTTCTTGTGTTATTGTTATATGAGTTCATTGTTTTCAAGTTGAGTATTTATTTCCATGCTTAATGCTTTTAAATTTCTGGACAAGATTTAGATGATTAGTTGCATTATATTGAGACCGAGAGGAGATATGTAATGAATGCTTCTTGTGATAAATACCGTATGTTTAATGCGAGTGTGAGAACTAATACATGATGTAGGTGGTTATTCTAAAAATTTCATAAATCGTAATGTGCTTGGTTGTGATTAAATCTTCATAGAAATATAGTTGGTTTTCATAGATAAGTAATTCTAATATAACTCGAGAGAGAGTATTAGGTAAATTTGGGTTTTTCAACCATCACTTTTAGCTTTGATTCTCATATAACATGACTTGAAATCGGATTGAATTGATTTAGCGAAATCAAGTGCCTTAGCATTTTTAATCATTTGTGAACAACATTAAATTTTGTTATTTGCGTTTAGTTTTATGTTAATTTGCTTTTAAAACAATTTCAACAATTCGGTTTTCAAATAAAATTAGGGTTAGTCAATTTCGGTACTTAGTAACGCCATTCCTTGTGGGTTCGATATCCGTACTTTTGTACACTTTATTACTTGAACGATTCGTACACTCGCGAAAATAAGCATTAGTCCTCCCTCAAAATGTTCTCCACATTGTCCTTTATGTAATTCCATCAGAATAATTTGGGTTTCCTAAATGAGAAGCATTTAAGCCTTGGTTTTTCCATAATTCTTCTAGTATAGAACTCTCTCAATGACAATATAGCTCTTAGACTTGGTTTTTACTTTTTGTGCTTCTTCTTTATCCATGGGGAGGATGTCTTGTATGAGGTACTCTAACTAGGGTCTTAACTATGATGAATTCGTTGCAGTACTAGTGAGTTTAGAGTTAATTGGTTTCTCGATCCTTCCAGTTATGCTTGGATTCAATAGGCATGATATAGGAATCACTCTTTTTAATTTAACATTTACTATTGATGCCAAATTGGCAAGTGAATCAGCATTTGTATTCCCCTTTGCATACTTATTTGATCTCAAAATCCTTGAAGGAAAAAATCTCTTTTTTTTCCTTAAAGTATTTCTTCATTATTTCTTCTTTAGCCTTGAAAGTATCATTAACCTAATTGATTATTTGGTATGAATCACTATGCACAAGAACTTTCTTTACCACTAACAATCGCAACTAAAATAGTAATGTCAATAAAAATGCCTCATACTCTATAACATTGTTTATAGCTTGGAAAGTAATACATATACATTGTTCTATTATTCCTCCTATGGGTGTGAATATGACTATTCCTACTTCTGATTCTCTATAGTTACAAGCTCATCCACATACACCCTTCAAAAGTCCAAAACAGGTGTTTTCATGATTACTACTTCCATCTATGTGTTACCTAATTCACCCATGGCCTATGTTCCAGTCTACTCTAAGATGAACTTGATACGTATAGAAACTGTTATGGGCAACTGGTGGGCGCAGCGTCGAGCAGATGTTGCGCACTGGTGCAGGACGTGGAAGCAAGGCACAAGAGGCAGGTTGAACGCGTGAGTGGGGGACCATCAAATTGGGCTGGAGATGTCAGAAGTAGTTAGCCTTGGTTATGCTATATATGTAGCTAGAGAATTGAGGAAAGGATATTAGAAATTATATGAAATTAGCACCCTTACCTCTGTCTTCTTCTTCCCCAACCTCTGAGAAATTCTTCTCCTAATAATGGTATCAAAGCCGGTTCCAACCATGGTCGATCGGAACCGATTCAACACAAAAACCCCTGATGAGGAATCTAATTTCTTCGCGCGATCTAGGTCCAGATCCGAGCGATTAAACATTGTCTTACAGGCGGTGTAGATCAAGTTGAGGGCTCTTCGCACCTCCCACAGCTCATCGAAACCACATCAGCTTCCACACTTTCGTGCTACATCTAAGACCTTTGAGAAATCTGAGGTTCCAACCATGGGATTCTCTATCCTTGGTGCTGGTTCGGAGAACAACAAGAGAAAATCCCAACCTATAAAGGACCACTTGGTTCCTCAGTTAACAGAAGAAATGGTTGTGACGTACTCCAAGACAGAGCCGCATCGTAATGGGTACCACCATCTGGGCCTCCAAAACTGATCCATAACTCAAGTTCTCTTTCTCCAACCTATGGGTTTGAATGTGGGCCATTACCTGGGTTTATTATTCCGACCCATAAGTAAAAAGCAGCCCAAATGGTAAGGTTAGTGATAAAAAGCCCAATTGGTTCAGAGGCTTAATTCATTGCGATATCAAACTCGCGAAATCTCGCTTCCCACACGTTGTTAGTGATGGTGCTCGCAAGGGTGATCAGAGAACTATGGGGAACAAGGGTCGAGGTGGTCGTATGTTTGATCCAGGTAAGATTTGGCATCGATGGCACTATAAGACTAACCAGCAACGACACGCTTTGGTATCGGCTATGGTTGCCTCTATAATCCTATCTCTGGTTATAGATAGTAGTGAGTCTGCTCCGGAAACGGCCCTTGACATCAATGACTCAGTTGAAGGTGTTGAGAAGATTTCAGCAACAATTAAGGTTCTGAAGCATATTAGAGTTTTTGTTGAAGTTGAGAATGTGAAGAACAATAACTCCATCTCATCAACAGTTGAAGAAGTGATGCATATGGAGGCAATTTTTCCTGTCTCTATTGATGTGAGTTTTACTTCTAGTATGTTCCCTAATTATAAATTAGGAGCTAATAATCAGATTCTAGAGAAGCCAAAGAAGGATCAAATTGGCCCATCTTTAAAGGAGGTTGTTGAAAGGGAAAATTCCCAATCCTTGGATCAACACAAATGTCTCTCAGTTGGGGATCTTGCCAGTAAATTTGACAAGAATTTGTCTGCTGTTGCTAAGACATCTGAAGAGGCCGAGTTAAAAGAATTCTTTAGAAGGGCATGTTCTTCTAAAGAAACTTAAAGATGCACTGGAACATTTGAGAGGGCGATTGGTTGAGAGAAATAAAGAGGATGTGGAGAAAATTATTAAACCTAGCTCCTCCTTCTCTGTGCTATTCTTCAACCTTCCTTTGAAATTCAACCATAACAAGCAAAAGCCTAGCTGGATGAGGAAGCCAGAGGAGATTACCAAGGAAGAGTATTCTTCTTTCTATAAGAGTCTTACCAATGATGGGAAAGAACATCTTGATGTGAAGCAATTCTCAGTTGAGGGACAATTGGAGTTTAAGGCTGTCTTTTTTGTTCTAAAGAAGGCTCCCTTTGATTTCTTTGATTCAAAGAAGAAACCCAACAACATCAAGTTATACGTTCACTGTGTTTTCATTATGGATAACTTTGAGGAGCTGATGCCTGAATATCTTAGCTTTGTGAAGGGTATTGTTAACCCTAAGGACCTTCTTCTCAACATTTCAAGAGAGATGCTTCAGCAGGACAAGATACTGAAGGTTAATCGTAAGAACTTGGTCAAAAAGTGCATTGAGCTTTTCTTTGAGATTGTAGAAAACAAGGAAGACTACAAAAAGGAAGACTACAACAAGTTCTATGAATATTTTTCGAAGAACCTTAAATTAGGTATCCATGAGGATTCCCAAAACAAGACAAGGCTTGCTGAATTGTTACGTTACCACTTAACTAAGAGTGGTGATGAGATGACTAGTTTGAAGGATTATGTCACTAGAATAAAGGAATTTGAAGGCAAGAAGCTTGTTTCAGCTACCCAAGAAGGTTTGAAGTTTGATGAGATTGGGGGTGTACCTAGCATCCAAAATGCGGTTCCAGAATTTGGACAAAAGATTGCCATAAAGCTCTTAAAAAGATGTGGTTCAATAGCATCAACAGCTGAGGTAAGAAATGTAGGAAGGGAATGTGGGGTTTCAATTTATTCTTATGCATTTATTGTATTGATCAATGGAGATATTAAATTTGGTCTGGTTGAAAAGGTTGTTGAAGTGTTTGGCCAGAAGGGAGGTTTTAACTGTAAGCTTGGCCTCTTTACTTACAATTGCATACTGACAATTTTGGTTCTAAATGAGATTAACATGTTAGAAATAGCTATGTATAAGAGGATGTTAAGGTTGGATTATTGGCCATATGGGTTCATCCTGGTTACAACGCACAAGCCCCTGTGGAGCTATGGCAGAAACCATCCTCAAAAGCATAGGCTCTATTTGGAAAGGATCAACGGTGGAAAAACTCAACAAATTAGTATGAATGCTCGCATCCCTAATCTATATGCCAACCTAAAAGTCAAGACAATGCATAGAATTGGCACTGGTCAAGGAAACACAACAGTTGTTCACAGATGGAGTAAAATGTGGGATAAATTGGGGAACCCATCAAACAACACCCTTGATTACAATGCTAGATATGATGGACTTACCTATAAGGTGACCACAAGTTTTAAGTATAATCAAGAAGACCTTAAGTTGGCCCAGAGGGAACGGTTTAGTGACACGGTTGATTATAGTTGGACTGATGGTTTCAAGACACATTTTGTTGAACATATGACTAATATGATGATAAGTAATGACACTCGTCTTTTTATCACACCTTACCGAGCTCCATCCTTGAGGACAAGGATTCTAAAGGGGGGAGGATTGATAAGTATAGAAACTATTATGGGCTACTGGTGGGCGCAACGTTGAGCAGATGTTGCGCATAGGTGCAGGACGTGGGAGGAAGGCACAAGAGGCAGGTTGAACACGTGAGTGTGGGACCATCAAATTGGACTGGAGATGTCAAAAGTAGTTAGCCTTGATTATGCTATATATGTAGCTAGAGAATTGAGGAAAGGATATCAAAAATTATATGAAATCAGTACCCTTATCTCTATCTTCCTTTTCCCCAATCTCTGAGAAATTCTTCTCCTAACAGAACTCTACTAGCGCTTATCCATTGATAGTTGATTGTGGTTTGTATTGTATCTCAAATTTGCTCAATTCTATAGTTATTTGAGAAAGATGGCTTGATTATTTTAGTTTGCCTAAAATATTCTTTAGAAGATGAGAAATTAGAATGATCATCTTTGAGCGTCGATATAATGTCTTAGCTTTTTGAAGTCCATTCTTATAGTGAATGTAGCTTTATCAATCAATGGATACCGTTTTTGTGCTCCGATCAAGGAATGGCTCACATAGTAGATCGATTCTTGTTTTCCTTCTCTATCCACCATGAGGATGGGACTGGTTGCCTTGTTGATAAATGCCAAATACAAATACATAACTTCGTTAAGAATAGGGTTTCTCAAAAAGGGTGCTTTTCCTATACACTCCTTAATATAATTAAAAGCACTCAAAAAGTGTCCCTCTCTGGTTTCGCCTCCTAACCTCGATGTTGCTATCATCTGATTTCATTTTCATCTATTTCTTTGCTTGATTTTCTTTGTTCCTCTTTTGTTTTTCTTAGCTCCTCTGCGAATCTTCAACTTTCATTTTTCCTCTGCTTCACACAATTTCGTGTTGGCTCTATGCTGATTTTCTGGTGATTTTGTGTTTTGCATGTTGCTATCTTTGAATGCGATGAGGATTATTGTATGGAACCATCAAGGTGTTGGAAAAGGAAATACGATGCAAGTCCTAAAGGAAGCTAACTCTTAGTTTGCTTCTGTTGCAATCTGCCTTATGGAAACTAAATCGAAGAGGAGGAGGATGATCAGAACGTGTCGTAGATTGGGGTTTATTAATTGGTACATTGTCAACCCTGTCCGAGTGAGTGCAGATGGTATGGTGTTTATGTGGCTTTCTGGTATTCAAATTGAGAGTATCTTTATTGGCGAAGGTACGATTGATCTTGGGGTGGGAAATGTGGACAGATTTACGTTTGTGTATGGCTTGAGAGAGGATCAAAGGAGATATGATGAGTTTAATCGAATTGCCATATCTAAACGGTCTAGTAATATTCCTAGGTTACTGGCTGGTGATTTCAATGAGATGCAGATTAGTACTGATAAGGAAGGAGGTAGTGGCTTTGATGTTAATAGATCAAGAAAGTTTAATCGATTTGTAGATGATTGTGAGGTTTTGGAAGTCAAAGCTAAAGGGTGTTTCTATACTTGGCGTAATGGTCACGATGTGGATGTTTTCATTCACGAAAGGTTGGATCGAGTCTTGGCTAGCTCTGGTGCACTTGAAAAATTCCCTAATATGGAAGTTTATGTTCCTCCTAATTCTGGATCAGATCACAGTATGCTTTGGTTGAATTTCGATGCCACGGCCCATTTTAGTCAACATTTGTTTAAATATGAGCTGGTTTGGCAAGAGGATGAGAGTTATAGGGAGGTGGTGGATGATGGCTGGACTGAGGTGGATGGTGTTCCTAGCATGAGGGGATTATTAAGAAAGCTAGGATCTTGTAGAAAAAAGCTAAGAGTTTGGAGTATACAAATTAGAGGAAGAGCCAAGAAGACTTTATGGGTTTTAAAGGAAAAATTGGAGGAACTTGAATTGAATGCTTCTTCTTGGGCTGAGCACAAAGCTATGCAATAAGAGTTGAATAATTTCTTAAAGAAAGAAGAGTTATACTGAGGGCAACGTTCAAGTGTCAAATGGGTCAAGTAAGGACATAAGAATACTAGATTCTTTCATAGAACTGTCCAGCAGAGACAATTGTACAACAATATAATAAGGCTGAAGGATGATATGGGTGTTTGGCATAGTGATCCTGACTCTGTGGTAAGCTTTATTCAAAACCATTTTGAGAGTGTCTTTCAAGTATATCAATGTCAAGGGATTGAGGAGGTCCTTAGTGTGGTGGAACTTGTTGTAACTGATGATATGAATGCTAAGTTGATAAGGCCTATCAAGATGGAGGAGGTTAGAAAAGCAGTTTTCAGTTTAAGGAAGCTTAAAGCTCCTGGTCTTGATGGTTTCCCTGGAGCTTTCTTTCAGAAACATTGGGAGTTGGTAAGTAAGGATGTTTGTATGGCTGTTAAGGAATTTTTCAAAACTGTTGTTCTTCTAGCTTTTGTTAACGAGACAATATATTGCCTTAGTGCCTAAAATTTAGCAGCCTGAGTCTCCAGTACATTTCAGGTCCACTGCTTTGTGTAATTTCTCCCATGAAGTAATCTCTATGATCATGGTCAATTGACTTAACCCTGCTCTGCCTTCAGTTATTTCAGAAGAAGAGGGAGTTTCTGTCAGCAATAGGACCATCCAAGAGAATTTACTGATTGCTCAAGAGAACTTTTATTTTTTATAAAGGTAGAAGGGTAAGCAAGGCTTTTTTGCTTTGAAAGCAGATATGGTTAAAGCTTATGACAGAGTGGATTGGAATTTTTTGGAGGTTCTATTGTCTAAAATGGGATTTGGTGAAGTATCGATTCAAAGGAGTCTATGCGGTGTGAAAATTGTTTCCTACCAAATCCTTGTAAATGGAAACCCCCAAGGGAGTTTCAGGCCACAAAAAAGGGATTAGACAAGGAGATTCATTGTCTCATTATATGTTCATTTGTGAAGCTAAGGTCCTAGCTAAGATTGTTAAGAGGGAAGTATTCAATGGTTCCTTAAGGGGACTCAAAATTAAGAGGAGCTGCCCTTTATTATCCAACTTATTCTTTGCTAATGATGCCTTATTTTTTGGAGAGGCAACTGCTTATAATTGTAGATACATTATGGAGTGTATGTCCAATTATTACGGGCATTAGGACAGTTAGTCAATTTGTCCAAGAGTGATGTCATGTTTAGTAGAAATCTTAATTTGGAAGAACAAAGAGTCTTGGCTGATGGCAGTTATGATGAATTTTTGGTGGGCTAGATGTTATGCAGGTTAACCTGGTACATAATATGGGTTACTATTTAAGGCTTCCTACTGATTGGGGAGCTTCTAAATCTAGTTTATATGGACTATTGAAAGAAAAAATGGAGAGTAGAGTTACTGGCTGGAAAACTAAATTGTTGTCTATTGGAGGAAAATAAGTTCTACTTAAGGCAGTAGCGCAAACTCGTCCAAGCTATGTCATGAGTATCTTTAAATTGTCGGCGAAAATTTGTAAAAGGCTAATGGCAGTTATGATGAATTTTTGGTGGGCTAGATGTTTAGATAGCAAGGGGATTGCTTGGTGTTCAAAAGAGAAATTGTCTAGAAGAAATGATCAAAATGGATTGGGATTTAGGGATTTTGAAACATTTCGTATAGCTATCCTAGTTAAGCAAGCTTGAAATTTGATTAATAGATCTAGCAACTTGTGTGCTAGGCTCTTACAAGGTTTATATTATCCTAATATTGAGATCTTGCAAGCTAAATGTTACTCGTATTATTACAAAACAGACTATTAAAATTAGTTAAAAATCGACTTTAAATTAATTTAAAGTCGGTTCACGAGTTAAACTGACTTTACACGTAAAGTCGGTTCACGGATTGAACTGACTTTACACATAAAGTCGGTTCACGAATTGAACTGACTTTACACATAAAGTCGGTTCACGCATTGAACCAACTTTACTTGTAAAGTCGGTTCATGCGTTGAACCGACTTTAAAATATTGATTTTTTTTTATTTTTGTTCTTTTTTTTAGTCAATTAACTTGTATTCAATATAGCATAAAAAAACCAAAATCTATTTGACAAAGTGTAAATAATAATACAAATAATTAAAAATTTAAATATAATTAATTACTTATAATTAGTTTTTTTCCAAAAAAAAAATGTATATACAATACATATATATATATAATTAACTTAAATTACAAATAAAATAATGTTGTAAAAGCGTAATGGCTTATGCGAGCAAACTTGGTTGGTTTAGAATCACCAGCATAGTGACAAGAAAATTGGGCAAAATATAACTGATCCATATAACAATTCATTCCCCTACATATACGAGTACATAAACATCCATCAAACAAGCAATCTAAACTTCAGAGACATATGAATGGAGAAATTAAATCATTATAAATATTACCATGTTGTTGTCCTATGTTATTCAAGATTATATTCTTCTCTTGACGTTATCCCTTTGAACTCATATTAGCACTTTATTAATCTTTTGTCTATAAATATGAAGCTATTTGAAATCAAGTTGGTATTTTTAATACTATAATGAGCTCTAAATATGAAATCAAGTATAACTCTGATTTGTTACTTAACTTGGTTGAGATTTGGTGCCCTTAAACGTATGGAACAATTGTGTAATACGTTTATGGGCACCAAAACTCAACCAAGCCAAGTAACAAAATAGGAGTTACACCTGACTTTATATTTAGAGCTCATTATAGCATTAAATATACCAGCTTGATTCCAAATAGTTTCATATTTATAGACAAATGATTAATAAAGTGCTATCATGATGTTGTCATAAGGAAAGTAGGCAAGAGAGATGAGATAAAGTTTGGGCAAAAAATAGGTCCATATAACAATGCATTGCCCTAAATACATAAGCACATAAACATATATCGAACAAGGGACTTCAGACACAAGAATAGATAAATTAAATCATTATAAAAATTACTGTTATGTTGTCATATGCTATTCAAGATCATCAGAATCTTCTCCTGATTCTTCTTGTGATGATATAATTTGAACCATGTGTTTTGCCCATTCCTCTCGTAAATCATAAAAAATTTGTTGGTCATAGCTCGTCTTGTTCCAACCAAAGAACTACATGTATTTAAAATCAAAATAAGAATGTAATTTCATGAATTCACAAAAAATAATTCATATATGCTAAAAAAAAATTTGTATATTGGTAAAAGATATTACCACATCATCAATTGGAATTTTGATATTTGTGATAATTTTGCTCATAAACTTCATGACATAATAACCACACATGACTCCATTATTTTGTTGTGGAACCTACAAAAAAGATCACGTACATGATTTTCCATATTCAAACATCTTTATTATTCAATAGTAAAATTAATATAATTATTAATATTCACTTGTATATACCATAATTTTATGTCATATAAGCTTATGAGATTTTTTAAAGGCAATGCCCCTAAACTTGTTCCACAACTTCCATACCCTATCAAGGTTTAAAATAGTTAGTTTTTTATTAAATATTACAAAGAACAATAGAAGAAAAATAGCTAGCTATAACTCTTACATTTCAATAACTGCTTTTGTATCTTTACTCAGTTCTATGGAAACTGAGTCACAGTACCAAGCATGATTATTGAACAGATCAAGGATTACTAACATCCAATGATTTTGGCCTTGTTCAAACCTTAGTGGCCAAGGGATTATCAACTTTTGATTTCTGTTAAGCGTTAATTCCCTATCACATAATTGTTTAGCTTTGATGCTAACATCCTTTTCTTGATATTGATTGACATATGAGGAATCATAGAACATTGCTAAATGTGATGAGTGATTATGTTGAAGTCGATAATAACATGCCCTATGTAAAAGAAATATATATAAGTAATTAGGTAATATAAATATAATTATATATGTTCTACATAAATGAAAGAAATTTACTGATTGAGGACTCACCTTGTCCACACTTGAATTATACTTAAATCGATCATTTGATATTTAAATAGCTGCAATATACACTCGATCGATATATAAGTTTGGCTGAGGTCTACACTAGAAATTTCTATGGGAAGTGGCACAGTCCATCCATCATTTATGCTAGATGCCCTCGCAATAATAGTTATTAAAGCGCCAAGATTTCTACTAAAGTTTAAAGCATAATCCTAACTATACTTTTTCCAAGGCTTCTTCTTACATGTGGCGCATTTAAGAGTTATAGTATAATAGACTAAAGAAGAAGTATTATGTATGTTAATAACAATAAAAGATATAATAAAATAATAGTAGTAAACAAGTGTTATCTTTTAAGTAAAAAAATAGTACCACATCAAAATTTAGAACAACTTCAATCGACGGCCAAGCCACATACTGTCCAACCGACTCTTAGACTGTGGTAGCATCAGAAGGCATAGATAGTGGAAAATCATGGAGCAATGATTTATCAATTACTATTCGCCAATGATTTGGCAAATATTGATTATGAATCATCCGATCATCGCTCAATTTTTGTATCGTTCCAATAGCAACAAAGTCCGTTGATGAAGGATGTTTCAACAAATATTTCATATTCTGTAAAATATTTAAGTGTTATATATAATAAAAAAATCATATAATAAAAAATAAAAATAATAGATTATCTACACCAGAAATTAAAATCTTACCACATATGATTCATCAAATAGAGGACTCCCATATGGGGTAGCTATTGGATGTACATTCTCACCAAAACGTTCATCGTGATGTGATTGATGGTAAGAATACATAGATTGCATTGGAGAAAATGAATCACTACGTGATTCCATATGCATTCCTGGCATAAAGGGAGGACCAATAGGATGACAATATCCCATACTAGATATAGTTTGAGCGTCATGAGATTGCGTGGGTGGCATGTCTGACATAGATGGTTACATGCTTGGCCAATAATGCATGCCTTGATTGTAGAATGAGGTCATGCCTGACATGTGTTGTGCTTGATATTCTTTTATAGTGGAAATCTCACTTAACATTGAGGCCTTAAAAGAGTTGAGTTCTTCTTCAATTTTAGTGTACTTCTCCTTACTGATCGTCTGAGGCTTTTGTTTTGGAATGTTAAAACACCTCATATAACCATTATATTGGCTACCTCTCCTAACACGATTAGGATGTTCACGTCCGAATGCATGATATATAACATCTCTCCCATGCTCTTCGATTATTTCACCCCTGGATATTTGTTCTTGAACAGCTCTCTACAAATAATAAAGCAAACAAACATATCACACATTATTACATCAATTATTAAAAATCATATGGACTTGTGTCAACCGAAATTACTAACCAACTTATTTAGTTCTTCTTCTCTTCTCTTAGTCATCGATCTTGACTTCTTCGTTTTGGGAGTCTTTGTTTCTATGTACAATTCAGATCGGGTAACCAGTCTACCCAATTCAGCTTCCTACATAAATTATGAAAAAATTATTAACCATGACATCAACTTAAATTTGAGGAAAATAAATATAAAAATATTTATAAATTAACACAAATTAATAATATCATTCTATATCTAACTTCAGGATTTGAAGACCTCCCAGTATGGTTAGGAAGAATGTTATGCATTTGTATATTTTGATGTTCTTCCCTAATAATTTGAAATTCATCCATACGTCTATAATCCACGAAGTCTTTCTAAACTTGAGGTGTAATCCAGGGGTGTCTTTGAGAGATTTTACAATCTTATAACACTTGCTCTTCCAAGTGTCATTGACTTTATAACGATGTTGTAAAAACACACTACAAAAGATTAGATATAATACAAAAAAGATATAATATATGTAATTAGTTATAAAATGTAAGAAACTTACACAAATGATTTTCCATATTTTGAACTTTTCATCTTCGTCAACCTGAGTCCAATCATTTATATTGATTGGTATACTGGACTTCACAAGTTTACCAATAGAGGATTTCAATTGTTGGCCATTTTCCCCTATTGGATTACCAGTAGCATAAAATAGAACGGGTACTCTATCATCTGGGTTAAGTGGAGCATTAGGTATATTCGCCCAACCCTTTATTTTCAAATGCCCCAATGGATCATTTGGATCTACAAGCTCTGTTACCCGAGGATCCATGAAATATCTGCAAACAATGAAGAAATATAAATTAATTGACAATTTTAGAAACATATATATATATAAACATCCAAGAGTTATTACAACAATATAGAACATATGCTATGTTTAATTAGGTTGTTGATCGTATATATATATTCCTTCACAATCACTTCGAGTCCATGACATCACATACATTAGACAATTTGTTTGAGAAATCCTTAATATTAGTTAATGTATTAAGCATAGGATCGTCATCTTTTAAAGCATCACAATGGTAAAACTCTTTTTGTGGAGGCGTTAACACAACATACCATCTTGTGTCAATTTGATCGCTCACGTAAAATACTTGTTTTGCATGAAGTGCTAACGTGAAAGGATCATGAGTGTGACTTATCTTGAATAAATTTACAAGGGTAAATCCAAAATAATCTATTTTATATCCAACATTGATAACATCTTTGACCTAATCACACAAGAAAACTATTTCATGGACTTTGAATAGGATTACCATCTTTTGAACTGGAAAACTGCATAGTTTGTGCAACCATCTTCACACCACTATTCTGATTTACTTGGACTTTGTCCCTAGCTTGAGTCGTAAACCTCGATCCATTTATTGTGAAACTACAAAATGATTTGACATCGAATTTTGGACCATGTGTAAGCCATTTTATACTTTATGTTATTTTATGATTGGGTTTCTTGAGTTCATCATGAATCTATGTATACAAAAACATGAAATGTGTTTAAAGCAAAGTTTTAAAACATTGCATAGAAGTACTAATGAATTCTTGTATGTGATACTTACATGGTTGCGAAACCAATTAATAAGCTCTCGCATAAGTTCATCATACAACCATTTTTCTCCTCCTTTTTTTTATATAACGAGGATCGATCTTCAATAATTTTAAATGCATCCTATAATTTTATTAAAGATATATGAAGTAGATATCATCATTAATAGTTAAATAAAAATAAATTTTGCATAAATGGAAAGGTTACACATCACTTACTCTGTACGGTTGTGTCTCAATATTATTTACCAAAATGATTCAGTGTGCTTTTTCCCATCGAGTGCAATCAATAAACAATTTCTTACTTTCACCAAGCATAGGGTTACCTACTTGGATCATGTGACGTTCTAAGAACTACTTATGCGTAGGATTCCCAATTTTAGTACAACCACTAAAGTATTCAGAACAAAACTCAATGGTCTCTTTAACAATGTAATGTTCCACCATGCATCCTTTAGGTCGATTTCTATTATTTACATATCTTTTAAAGACTTGCATATATATCTCAAAAGGATACATCCACCTTAAGTAAGTAGGACCACACAAGTGAATCATTATATCGAAGAAAGAAGGAGGAGAATATTTTCAATTAGACACAAAGTCTCTATAACATCTTTCTATAAAGAGTTTAACTTGCCAATTGATATAGATTTCTTGCATATTGTATTTAAGAGTGAACAAAGATGAATTATTGATAATTGAACATGATTTGGAAAAATTGATCTAATAGAAATAGGTAATAACTATTGCATTAAGATATGATAGTCATGTGATTTCAATCCATAAAATTTCTTATCGGTGATAAACACAAAATTTCTTAAGTTGGATGAGTTAACCATTAGGAAATTTCACACCCGCCAAACATTTACAAAAAATATCCTTCTCTTTTGTTGACATTGTATATGATGCTGGTGGTAAGTATGTTCAATTCTTATCATTTTCCACCCTTGGTGCCAATTCAGGTCGTATGCCTAGTTTCTTTAAATCCAATTTTCTTTAATTTCATCCTTTGTTTTTCCAGGTATATTAAGTAATGTACCAATCAAGCTCTCACATACATTTTTTTCAATGTGCGTGACATCTAAGATGTGACGAATGTGTAGGTCTTTCTAATAAGATAATTCCCAAAATATTGATTTTTTATTCCAACAACCATGGTTTACTGATTCTCCTCCTTTTTCATTTTCACCCCTTTCATTAGTTGACCTCTTTCGTTTCCCTACCTTAGTGAGTATTCTTTTTTTCATCTTTCCATTTTGAATGTCATACCATTCAATTGCCTTAATATCTCAACACCTCACAAAGGTCAGGGTGCATGATCATGATCTTCTTCACCATTGAATGGTTTCTTTTGGTATCTAAACTTGTGTCCAGATGCCAAAAATATTATATGTATTCTATAAGACATCTTTCATCCATGAACAAGATAAGTTGCAGAAATGCCATCACTACATATAGGGCATCCCTTGTAACCTTTTGTTGCATGTCCTGATAAGTTTCCATAGGCAGGAAAATCATTAATTGTCCATAAAAGGACCCCCCTCAAGTTAAAGTGTTCTTCTTTATGTGAATTATAAACATTTACACCATCATTCCACAATGTCTTTAAATCATCTATGAAAGGCTACAAATATACATCAATATCAACATTGGGTTGTTTCGGTCCTAAGATCAATAATGTTAACATCAGGAATTTTCTTTTCATACACAACCAGGGAGGAAGGTTGTATGTTACCATAATTACTGGCCAACAACTATATCTACTACTAAGGGAACTATTTGGATTAATTCCATCAACAGCAATGGCAAGACGAAGATTACACAAATCAGAAGCAAATTGAGGGAATAAATTATCTACTACTTTCCAATTTCAATAATCACAAGGATGACGTAGCACCCTATCATCAGATCGATTATCTGAATGCCATGTCAACATCTTTGATGTCTCTTTACTTTTGAACAACCTCTGAAAGCGAGTAATCGGAGGAAAGTACCAAAGAACCTTTGCGGGCACGCCTTTCTTAGGTGTCGTCTCATTTGTAGCATGCTTCCATCTCGATTCTTTACACATCGGACAATCATCTAATGTCTTATATTCTTTTCTATAAAGAATGCAATCATTTGGATAAGCATGAATCTTATGATATTCCATGCCAAATCGACTAAGAGATTTCTTCACTTCATACATTGAAGATGGCAATTCAATACCCTCAGGAAACATATCGACTAGTAGATTTAGTAATTCTATGAATCCCTTGTTATAAAACCATGTTTTTCCTTCACATTGTACAAATGAACCAATCCCGACATTTTAATGTATTTCTTGCATTTTGAATACAACGGTTTTTCGGTATCTTCTATAAGTTTTTTAAAGGTTTCGGGATCATCTTCAACACCATGAAGCATATTTTCTGTCTATACATTATGATAAGATGTATGTAATTCACCCACATTCTTATTTATCTCTTCCCCATGAGTATTATCAATATGTTCTCCATGATAATACCAACATTTATAGCTGAAAAGAATACCATTATGGATAAGGTGATACTTAACCTCGTCAACTTCATGAAATCGCTCATTTTTACATTTAACACATAGGCATCGAATCATACTAATTTCATTATTACTATTTCTATAAGCAAATTCCAAGAAACTTTCAACTCTAGAAATGTAGTCCTCCTCAATTCTATACTTTGACATCCAAGATTTATCCATTTTCTATTAATGACATTAATTAAGCATATTAATTATGTATCCAATCAATATATTTCACGTGTTATTATACCTAATTATTAGAATATATACCAAAACATACATAATATAACAATTTATCATTTTAATCATTTTAAAATTATATTACTTTTACATAATAAAATATAATTATTTATGTGTAAATAAATTTATCCACGTACAATAAATATTTCAAGTCTCTCAAAGCCACATCATCCAGATATTATTTCCACAGAAAATCAACCAAACATATAATAACAAACATAATACAAAACATACATAAATAAAAAATCTATACAAAAAATAAAGCAAACTAAATATTAAGTGTGTAGGATTAATAGAAATATTTACAAGAGTAAATGAAGTTACTAAATGAAGGATATGAAGAAAAAATGAGTGTTTTGTAAGTGAGAATAAGTGAGAAAATGGGTATAAATATTTTTGAATATTTCGCTAAAAAAATAGGGGATCAGAAAGATAATATGGAGAGGAAGATAACCCATAAAACGGTGTTGGAAATGGTGGTCGAAGGTGGCTGAAAAATGAGAAAGAGTGGAGAAGGTGAGCTCGGTTTTGAGATTGTTTTGGTGCTGTGCAAATTGAAAAGGACGTTCTTTTGAAGAAGAGAGAAGAGGAATGTATTAATACGTATGGATAGCGTCGGTTCTACGTGTCAACCGATGCTACACATGTGGATAGCATCGATTGACTTGTAGAACTGACACTATCTACGTGTATAACGTCAATTCTACACGTTAACTAATGCTACGTCCTACGTGTATTTTTTTTATTTTAAAAATATATGCAGTTTAAAATTGAAATTATATAGTATAATTTTATTTTTAATTTTTTTGGTCAATTATTATTTTATTTGAACTCTTTAAAATTGAATTTGGATATATATATATATATATATATATATAGTATAATTTTTTCTTCTTTTTTTATTCAATTGGTTTTTAAAATTATATAATTTTGTGTATTTGTTTGGATACTTAATTTTATGTATGTACGTACATATTTTTCATACTAGTTATTGAATTGGATAGCATGATGAAAAATATTTGCACAATATAGAAAAGTTTTCAAAAAAATATAAAAGGTTTATAGTTAAAATCAAATAAAATAATTGACCAATAAAATAAAAAAAATTGTATTATTTAATTACAATTTTAAACTGCAATTTTAAAAAAAATACACGTAGGACGTAGTATCAGTTGACGTAGAGAACCGATGCTACACACGTGGATAACGTCGATTCTACACGTCAATTGACGCTTCATCTTACATGTATTTTTTTATTTTAAAATTGTAAATAAATAATACAATTTTTTTTATTTTTTTGGTCAATTATTTTATTTGATTTTAACTATAAAGCTTTTATATTTTTTTGAAAATGTTTTTGTATTGTCATACATATTTCACGTACATACATAAAATTAAGTATCCAAACAAATACATAAAATTACATAATTTTAAAAACCAATTGACTAAAAAAAAGAAAAATATATACTATATATATATATATCCAAATTCAATTTTAAAGAGTTCAAATAAAATAATAATTGAAAAAAAAGTTGTACTATATAATTTTAATTTTAAATTGTATTTTTAAATAAAAAATACACATAAGAAGTAGTGTCGGTTGACGTGTAGAACCGAAGCTACACACGTCGATAGCGTCGATTCTACGCGCTAATCGACACTATACACGTGTATAACATCGATTGACATGTTGAACCGACACTATCCACGTGTGTTGTGTCGGTTCAACACGTCAACTGATACTACATGTAGCGTCAGTTTTTCACCGAACTGACTTTAAATTCATTATAAGTCAGTTTTCTCCAAAAACCGACTTTACATATCGACTTAAATACCACATTTTTTAGTAGTGTCAATGCACTTCTATTCCAAGAAAAGTTTGTTTCAAGGGTTGGAGGTGCTTAAGGGTAATTGTATATGGAATATTGGAGATGGTAGGGGGGTTAATGTTTGGGATAATATATGGTTGCCTGAGCGGGTAGTATAGTTGATTACAAGGTTGATGGAGTTAATTTTGTATGTGATCTCATTGATCAGCTGAGGCTAGTTTGGAACTTTGAGCTCATTCAATCTATATTCCTTGGATTGTTGCTGAAATTTTATTGATTCCTCCCTCTCATGCCCCTTTAAAGGATAAGATGGTATGGAAGCATCATAAATCTGTTACATGAAAAAATGAAGGGATATGGATCGATGAGTTCATCTTCATCAACTCATAGTCAGGCTTGGTTTTGGAAATGCTTATGGAAGCTTAAGATTCCTATGAACAATTATTTGTTTGGAAAACCATGGGCAACTATTTTCCCAAAATGGCTTATGACTCTATGAAAATAGAATCATTAGCGCACTTTTTTTTACTTAATATTTACTTATTTTATTCAATAAATAGTATTTTTATAGCAAAAAATATTAAAATATAAACTTTTTAGTGAAAGGGGGTGAAAATATCATTTTTGAAATTTTTAACGTAAGACCAATCAGGAGTTGCCACGTGGTAAGCCATGTAGGCAGAGGAGTTGACTGGGAAAGCCATGTAGACACCACTTAAGCACAGAGAGTGAATCATGTTACGTTGCATGTGAGGAGGACGAAATGCGTGCCACGTGCCAATATGGCGTTCAATTCGAGTTTAGAAATTGGTTGATGTTACATGCCACGTATCGCTATGCCATTGCTCTACATGTTCCACCCGTGTGCCACGCCATCCATCTTTGTAAATCACGTCGCCCCACGTGTTGTTGACTAAACGAGCGTTGAATTTGACCGGTCTCCCCTACCATGCTTCGCTCCCTGATTCGCTCAGTGAATTTTTGATGCCACATGTAGCACTATGATTGGCTGGAACTATCAATTTTGCTTGTTTTGATCGTAGCCCTTGATCTGAAACTGATCTGACGGTCCAGATCAAGCCTGAGTAATATTTAAGCCCCTAATCGCTCCAAAAACCCTAAGTGGCCTCCATTAGCATAATTTTGGTCAAATTTTGGAGCTAAAAAGAGAAAAATACAAAAAAATTTAAGAGAAGACACAATTTTGGTAGAGATTCAAGAAGAGATTAACACTACAATTCAAGAGATTGATTGTATTTCTTCTTCTACTTTTTTCTTTATCAATTTTATGTCTTCCTTTATGAAAAATATGAGCTTTCTGAACACAATTATGTGTAATTAATTTATTAATCTAGGGATCTTATGAACCTAATTTTCACCATGTGATGATCTAAAGTTTTACCCCAATTATAATTTTAATTTACTTATATTATTTAATTTGATTTGTATACTATTAATTGTTTGGCCAACAATTTATCTATAAAGGCAATTAAATAGATTTAAGAGAATTATTTAATTGTTTGTCTTGATTAAATAACATGGATAGTTTTTAGGCAGAGATGTATGATTCTTATGTATGTGAACTATAATTGATGAACTTAATGATTCCTATGTATGTTATCCATAATTGATGAACTTAATGAGTAGTATGTAATTTAATTGGCACGAGAGTGACGAAACTAATTGTTATATGATGTGTAGTTTACTTGAGAAATGAATACATACTAGGTTAGATTCAATTGATTATGTAATTAATTGATATTATATTTGGAGAATTTTAGCGATTCACATATTTAGAAAAATGGGGGACTAAGTATTCTTAGATATTTTTTCACATATCTTTTTAGTTAACAAATTTGATTTAATTAATTGTTGTTATTTACTTTTAGTTATTTTAATTTTACTTCCTTAAAATATAAAAGCACAAAAAAATTGATTTTTATTTTTTTTAGTTTTAAAAATTAGTTTCTAATAAAATAATCACTTTACGAACGATCTTTTCTTATCATTATATTACTTGTTGCGATACGTATACTTGCATATTTATTGCACACACTTCGTGTGTGGTGATCAATTTTTTGTGTCTTTGCCGGGGATTATAAATATTAGAAATTAATAAAAAATTATTATTTATTTATTTATTTATTTTAGTCAATTTTTTAATTTATTTTATTTAAATTTAAATTTATTTATTTAGTTTTTATTTATACTTCTCATCTAGTATTGTAGAAACATAGTGAATTTATTGCATGAGCAGAGTTCGTGAGGGAGAAATCTTACCTTCAAATCTTGAGAAATTAAGCGTACTTTGAGATCAATTAGAAAACAACAAATCACCCAAGAGAAAAAATGGTTAATCCATTAGAAATAAACAATAATGAGCTAAACTTGGATAATCAAATGCTTTTGATGGATGATAAAGATAGAGCTATGAATGAATATGCAATATCTATGTTGGAAGGGCTGAATCCAAGTATTACAAGACCAAATATTCAAGCTAATCAGTTTGAACTAAAGCCAATGATATTTCAAATGCTACAAACAGTTGGACAATTCAGCAAATTACCAACAGAGGATCCTCATCTTCATCTCAGATTGTTTATTGAAGTTGTAGATTCATTTAAGTGCAATGGTGTGACAGAGGAGGCATTTAGGCTTAGATTATTCCCTTACTCTTTACGAGACCTTGCTCGAGCTTGGCTAAACTTTTTTCCACCTGATTCCATTACAACATGGAATGGTTTGGCGGAGAAATGCTTGATGAAATACTTCCCACCAATAAAGAATGCCAAGCTTCAAAATGACATTACTTCTACCAACAACACGAAGGAGAATCTCTATATGAAACATGGGAAAGATTCAAGGAATTACTAAGGAAGTTTCCTCATCATGGTATTCCTTCTTATATTGAAATGGAGACTTTTTACAATGGTCTCAATGCTCAAATAAGAACTATTGTTGATGCATCTGCTAATGGAGCCTTGCTAGCCAAATCTTACATTCAAGCTTATGATTTACTTGAGAAAATGGCTAGCAATAATTATAAATAACCAATGGACAGAATGACAACAACAAGAAGAGTAGCAGGAATTCATGAGGTAAATGATATCATAACACTTACAGCTCAAGTTTCATCTTTGGTTAATCTTTTGAAGGCTCAAAACTCGCCATTGAGTATAAACCAGGTCCAAGATTCAAGAGTGTCATGTGTATTTTGTGGAGGAGCTCATTTGTTTGATAATTGTCCAAATAATCCTGAATCCATTTGCTATGTGGGTAATATGAATTGAAACAATAATCCATACTCGAACACATATACTCTAGGATGGAGACAACATCCAAATTTCTCTTGGAGTAACAACAATCAAGGTGGTAATCAATTCAACCTTCAATCATTTCAATCACCTAGTTTTCAACAACCACATCAATCATAAGCCCAAGAGAAGAAGCCACCTACTAAGGATAATACAAATGCCTTAATGGGGATGATGAAAGACTTCATCCAATCAGTAAATACAAAAGTGTCCACTCTAGAGGCTTCGATTTCAAATTTGGAGAACCAAATGGGGTAACTTGCCCGGGCCATAAGTCGAAGGCCTCAAGGTAACCTTCCAAGTGACACAATTATAAACCCAAGAAGAGAAGGGAAGAACCATTGCAGTGCTATAGCCTTGAGGAGTGGTAAAACTCTAGAGGGAGATGAGACTCAAAAGCATAAGGAGGAATATGAGACTAAAAAGGATAAGGAGGAACTGAAACCTAAAAATGATGAAGAGGAATTAGTGGATAAAAAGAGTAATGGAAAGGAAATAATTCAGTCAAAAAAGAGCAACCTCTATGAACCCACTATTCCTTTTTCTCAAAGGTTACAAAAGCAAAATGTAGATACACAATTTTCAAATTTTTTAGAAGTCTTCAAGAAGTTGCACATAAATATACCATTTGTAGAGGCACTTGAACAAATGTCATCTTATGCCAAATTCATAAAGGATATACTATTAAAGAAAAGGAGGCTTGGAGATCATGAAACAATAACCTTGACTAAAGGTTGTAGTGCCATTTTTAATAGAAAACTACCACAAAAACTAAAAGATCCAGGTAGTTTTGACATCCCTTGCACTATTGGGAACATTCGTTTTGGCAAGACACTATGTGATTTGGGTTCTAGCATTAACCTCATGCCATTATCAATC
Organism: Hippophae gyantsensis; assembly: GCA_030763125.1. Lineage (NCBI taxonomy): Eukaryota > Viridiplantae > Streptophyta > Magnoliopsida > Rosales > Elaeagnaceae > Hippophae > Hippophae gyantsensis. Next base: position 48,171,350 of record CM061031.1, on the reverse strand, counting down.
TTTCAGAGATTAAGGGTTGGTAAAGCCAAATCCATTTTAGTAACATTGCAGATGGCAGACAGGTCAATTAAAAAACCCTGGGGTGTGGTAGAAGATTTGCTAGTAAAAGTAGAAAAAATCATCTTTTCGATGGACTTCATTGTGCTAGACATGGAAGAGGACCGTGACATTCCTATCATACTTGGTCGTCCATTCTTAGCAATCGGAAGAGCACTCAATGATGTACAAAAATGTGAACTTACAATAAGAGTGCAAGATGAACAAGTAACATTTAATGTGTTCAAAGCAATTAAATTTTCTGATGATGATAATGCTGGTGATTGCTTTCGAATAGATAGTACTGATGAGCTAACCACTGATGTGCTTTATGACATGTGCCCTATTGATGCTTTAGAGTGTGCTTGTTAATTCTATAAACACATATACTAATGAATACCATGACACTCATGTAGGTGCACAAATTTATGTCGGTAGCTTAACAACACTTGTTGAATCATCCCCACTTATGACTTTAACACATGATGCTATGAACAATGACATTAAATCAATAGAAAACAACTCAACAACCTCTTTATCATACAATTGTACGACTTTTAAGAGGCATAGTTTTGTGAAATATGCATGTACTAATAGAAGTATATTTATGAATATATTACCCAAGTTATTTTATTTAGTTATACTTAGCTTTACTTGAGGACAAGCAAAGAGTTAAGTTTAGGGTGTGATGACTCTATGAAAATAGAGTCATTAGCACACTTTTTTTTACTTAATATTTACTTGTTTTATTCAATAAATAGTATTTTTATAGCCAAAAATATTAAAATATAAACTTTTTAGTGAAAATGGGTGAAAATATAATTTTTGAGATTTTTCTGGATTTCTTATGAATTTTTAATGCAAGAGCAATCAGGAACTACCACGTGGAAAGCTACAGAGGCAGAGAAGCTGACTAAGCAAGCCACATAGATGCCACATAAGCACGGAGAGCGAATCATATTATGCTGCGTGTGAGGAGGACGAAACGCAAGCCATATGTCAACACGACGTTCAATACTAGTTAGAAAATTTTTCAACATGCCATGACACGTGTTGCTACACCATTTATTCGTGCATTCCACCCTTGCACCACACCATCCATCTCTATGAATCACGTTATGCCACATGTCGTTGACTTAGCAAGAGTTGACTTTGATTAGTGATGCTTATTTTCGTAAGTGTACAAATCATTCAAGTAATAAAGTGTACAAAAGTACGGATATCGAACCCACAAGGAATGGCGTTACTAAGTACCGAAATTGACTAATCCTAATTTTATTTTAAAACCGAATTGCTGAAATCATTTATGAAGAAAATTAACTTAAAACTAAATGCAAATAACAAAATTGAATGTTGTTCACAAATGATTAAAAACGCTAAGGCATTTGATTTCGCTAAATCAATTCAATTCGATTTCAAGTCATGTTATATGAGAATCAAAGCTAAAAGTGATGGTTGAAAAACCCAAATTTACCTAATACTCTCTCTCGAGTTATATTAGAATTACTTATCTATGAAAACCAACTATATTTCTATGAAGATTTAATCACAAACAAGCACATTACGATTTATGGAATTTCTAGAATAACCACATACATCATGCATTAGTTCTCACACTCGCATTCAACATACGGTATTTATCATAAGAAGCATTCATTACACATCTCTTCTCGGTCTCAATATAATGCAACAAATCATCTAGATTTTGGCCAGAAATTTAAAAGCATTAAGCATGGAGATAAATACTCAACTTGAAAACAAGGAATTCATATAACAATAACACAAGAAATCAGATTTTCTTAATTCAACTACATCATAGCCTTAGCAAAAATAAATTAGTTCATAATGGAAATAAGAATAAACATTATCTCAATTGAATCCATGAATAACAAATCTGAATAAAATGTAGAAGATGAAGGCTAAGGAGAAGAGATGAAAAACCCTTGAAGATGAACACTTGGTAGCAACAATGGTGATAAATCTTTCAAGCTTCTCCAAACTTTCTCTCCAAAATTGTCTTCTCTCCTCCACAAATGACTCAGATCTGCTCTCTCCTGCTGTTTTCCTCTTTCTCCATCATATTGCATATATAGATCTAGGGTTTTGGGGGCAATTTTGGAACAAAACAACATAAACATTGTGTTTTCGGACGAAACTCACCGGCGACGACATTATTCTCGCCGTGGCGAGATTTCTGGAAAAGTTATGATTTTGGTTCCACTGATTCTCGCCGACGGCGAGATTAATGTGGCCGGCGGCGAGATTACTTTGGCCGGTGGTGAGATTATGTTGGCCAGCGGTGAGATGAATTTGTCAAAACTCGTGCTCCCTGCATGATTTTTGCCGTATTCTCTGTAAGATTTTCACTGGCGGCGAGAATCTTCTCACCGGCGGTAGGATTCCAAATTTTGAAACTTTATTTTCTTTTTATTTGCACTCAATCCCGATCATTGAAATTTGTCCCAAACTTCTCCAAAATCATGATTTTACCTGAAATTGCACTTTAAACAAGAAATACCCGTGAAATGACATTTGTGGATTAAATAATCAAATAAATGCAATTTTCACACAAATATCAACATTTAAATCATAACAAAAATACAATAATTTAACTCTTATCAACAATCCCCAACCAGCTTCTTGCTAGTCTCTAGCAAGAAAAGCGATCTATGAATAAATTCAAAGGAGACATTAAAAGAAAAATTCATAGAAAATTTATTCTATTTACAACATTACATTAAGCGTATGCAATAAGCCTTTAAACCCCTAGGAGGCCCTAGTAGGACGATTTGTAGTCTCGTGAGGGCTTCTAGTGATGATACCCACAAACATCTTACCTATAACTATCCTAACTCAAAACAATAAAATCACACAACAATTAATTTGCACAAATGTCTCAAAATTGTAAACAACACACAACACATAGAATAATTAAATGTCACCTAAGCTTTAAGAAATCTCAAATGCCAATTTCACTTTTGTTATTGACTCTTAAACATCCATCAAACCACAAACCAATAGCCATAATGCCCGGATAATATTATGCATAACATCCACAAACAAAAAGGTGAAATCTCAAACTCCATAGGCTCACTTTTCAAACCTCTCTCCCCTAATGAAGGAAAAAAAACACCACTTTGGATTAATAGGACTTTATAAGGCTTTTAATGTTAGGCTTGGGTATTTGGTTATGAAAGAACGGGAAGTGTCAAAATACAAATAAGAGCACTTATTACATTAAACATAACCAATTAAGTAAAAGAGTAACACCATTTAACCCAAATTATTTCTTCCGATCATAACCCATTTTTCCAAAGATAAACAAAGTTCTTCCTCAATCTTTCACCTCAGTACATCCATCACTAACACTCTTTTATTTACTAGAATGTGAAGGCTTTCTTCTTCTTTTTTTATCCTTACTCCAATTACTCTTGAAAAGCCAACCACTTTCTTCCAATATATGTGGAATTTTTTTTTTCATCCTTACTCCGATTGCTCTTGAAAAGATATAACCCCCAACCAATTTCTTCCAATATATGTGGAAGATTTCTCCAATTGCTCTTGAAAAGTTTGTGTTCAAAATTAAGTGCTCTTAACAAATAAGGTAGGAATTATATATATATATATATTTTTGGCTCAATAAAAGGTAGGTTATAGAAGGCAAAAAGAAAGAAAAGTAAGGCTAACAATATATGTAAATAGGCTCAAAGAGGTAACTAGGGATATAAGGATAACAAGGTAGGCTTAAAATGGCACAATCGATCGAAAAATGGCCTACATCATATCCTAAACAGTGCAATTCCAAATTATTTCGCCTCAAGAGGTTTTCAAATGAGTTCTAGAGTTTGTTGAGATCACAAAAATGTCCATGAAAAATTCACACAAAAGACTTCTCTAAGCATTTAGACTAATCAACCAAATCATACCACATACCAAAAGAAAAGATTTACCGTTTACCGCACCCCTAACCAAAACCTTACATTGTCCTCAATGTAAGAAAGGAAAGAGAGATCTCCTTTCCGCCGGTGGTGAAACTGCCCTCGCCAGCGGTGAACGTAAGATTTTTTTTTTCTTAGATGGGATGGCATTGGCTTTAGCTCAATCTTGTTGGCTCCATTCTTTACCACTGAGGTTGGAGTTTCATTTGTTCCCAACTCCTTAAATGTTTCATCACTGCACAAATATTCATCAGGTGCTGCCAATAATTCGAAACATTGTCTCATCCCCTCATCTTCCTCCTCAATTGTTGCAGATTTCACAAGGCAAGCTTCTAGTGGTAGCAATGGAGTTCTCTCCTCAAAAGTTTCCAAGATTAACCTGTCAAGAGTGTTAATTTGAAAACAAGAATGTACGTCACTTGGAAATTTTATTTCTTCAAAAACATCAAAAGTCACTTATTCATCTTGCACCCGTAGAATGAGCTTTCCTTGCTGAACATCAATCAATGTTCTTCCAGTTGCAAGGAACATACGGTATTTATCACAAGAAGCATTCATTACATATCTCCTCTCGGTCTCAATATAATGCAACTAATCATCTAAATCTTGGCCAGAAATTTAAAAGCATTAAGCATGGAAATATATACTCAACTTGAAAACAATGAACTCATATAACAATAACACAAGAAATCAGATTTCCTTGATTCAACTACATCATAGCCTTAGCAAAAACGAATTAGTTCATAACGAAAATAAGAACAACCATTATTTCAATTGAATCCATGAATAACAAAACTGAATAAACTACAGAATATAAAAGCTAAGGAGAAGAGATGAAACACTCTAGAAGATGAAGACTTGGTAGCAACAATGGTGAAGATCCTTCAAGTTTTTCCAAAATTTCCTTTTCTCCTCCAAAAATGTCTTTGAACTCCACTTTCTGTCGTCCCCCTCTTTCTCCATCATATTGTATATATAGATCTAGGGTTTGGGGGGCAATTTTGGAACAAAACAACATAAAAAATGTGTTTTCGGATGAAACTCGCCGGCGGCGACATTATTCTCGCCGCGGCGAGATTTCTGGAAAAGTTACGATTTTAGTTCCGTAGATTCTCACCGGCGGCGAGATTAATGTGGCCAGCGGCGAGATTGCTTTGCCAAAACCCGTGCTCCCTGCATGATTTTCAACGTATTGTCTGTAAGGTTTTCGCCGGCGGCAAAATTCCAAATTTTGAAATTTTATTTTCTTTTTATTTGTACTCAATCCCGATCATTGAAATTTGTCCCAAACTTCTCCAAAATTATGATTTTACCTGAAATTGCACTTTAAACACGAAATACCCGTGAAATGACATTTGTGGATTAAATAATCAAATAAACGCAATTTTCACACAAATATCAACATTTTAATCATAACAAAAATGCAATAATTTGACTCTTATCAACAACCCCCAACCAACTTCTTGCTAGTCTCTAGCAAGAAAAGCGATCTATGAATAAATTCAAAGGAGACATTAAAAGAAAAATTCATAGAAAATTTATTCTATTTACAACATTACATTAAGCGTATGCAATAAGCCTTTAAACCCCTAGGAGGCCCTAGTAGGACGAGTTATAGTCTCGTGAGGGCTTCTAGTGATGATACCCACAAACATCTTACCTATAATTATCCTAACTTAAAACAATAAAATCACATAACAAATAATTTGCACAAATGTCTCAAAAATTGTAAATAACACCTAACATATAGAATAATTAAATGTCACCTAAGCTTTAAGAAATCTCAAATGCCAATTTCACTTTTGTTATTGACTCTTAAACATCCATCAAACCACAAACCAATAGCCATAATGCCCGAATAATATTATGCATAACATCTACAAACAAAAAGGTGAAATCTTGAACTCCATAGGCTCATTTTTCAAACCTCTCTCCACTGAAAATACACCACTTTGGATCAATAGGACTTTATGAGGCTTGTAATGTTGGGCTTAGGTATTTGGTTAAGAAAGAACGGGAAGTGTCAAAATACAAATAAGGGCACTTATTAGATTAAACACAACCAATTAAGTAAAAGAGTAACACCATTTAACCCAAATTGTTTCTTCTGATCATAACCTATTTTTCCAAAGATACACAAAATTCTTCCTCAATATTTCTCCTCAGTACATCCATCACTAACACTCTTTTATTTACTAGAATGTGAAGGGTTTCTTCTTCTTCTTCTTTTTTTTTACCACTTTCTTCCCATATATGTGGAAATTGTTTTTTTTTGTTTTTTGCATCCTTACTCCAATTGCTCTTGAAAAGCCAACCACTGTCTTCCCATATTTGTGGAAATTGTTTTTTTTTTGTTTTTTCATCCTTACTCCATTTGCTCTTGAAAAGACATAACCCCGACCAATTTCTTCTAATATATGTGGAAGATTTCTCCAATTGCTCTTGAAAAGTTTGTGTTCAAAATTAAGTGCTCTTAACAAATAAGTTAGGAATTATATATATATATATATTTGGCTCAATAAAAGTTAGGTTATATAAGGCAAAAAGAAAGAAAAGTAAGGCTAACAATATATTTAAATAGGCTCAAAGAGGTTACTAGTGATATAAGGATAACAAGGTAGGCTTAAAATGACACAATTGATCCAAAAATGGCCTACATCATATCCTAAACAGTGCAATTCCAAATTATTTTGCCTCAAGAGGTTTTCAAATGAGTTCTAGAGTTTGTTGAGATCACAAAAATGTCCATGAAAAATTCACACATAAGACTTCTCTAAGAATTTATACTAATCAACCAAATCATACCACATACCAAAAGAGTCGCCAACTAGGTAAAATCAACATTTGAAATTATCTTTAAACCGAAGCAAAATTTAATGTCTTCTAAAAGCTACTTGTTATCACAATCACATTATTATCATCAACGTGCAAATTAAAACAAGTAAAATGTAAATGAGAAATAAATAAAAAAAAATTAAATAAAATAAAATAAAAAAAATAAAAAAAGACAATAAAGAAATAAAAGAAATTAAATCAAAATGCAGAAGAATAAATGGAAAATCAAAATTAAACACAAATAAACACACAAACAAAACTACTAAAAATGAAGGGAAGAAAAGATTTACCGTTTACCGCACCCCCAACCAAAACCTTACATTGTCCTCAATGTAAGAAAGGAAAGAGAGATCTCCTTTCCGCCGGCGGTGAAAATGCCCTCGCCAGCGGTGAACGTAAGATTTTTTTTTTCTTAGATGGGATGGCATTGTCTTTAGCTCAATCTTGTTGGCTCCATTATTTACCACTGAGGTTGGAGTTTCATTTGTTCCCAACTCCTTAAATGTTTCATCACTGCACAAATATTCATCAGGTGCTGCCAGTAATTCGAAACATTGTCTCATCACCTCATCTTCCTCCTTAATTGTTGCAGATTTCACAAGGCAAGCTTCTAGTGGTAGCAATGAAGTTCTCTCCTTAAAAGTTTCTGAGATTAACCCGTCAAGAGTGTTAATTTGAAAACAAGAATGTACGTCACTTGGAAATTTTATTTCTTCAAAAACATCAAAAGTCACTTGTTCATCTTGCACCCGTAGAATGAGCTTTCCTTGCTGAACATCAATCAATGTTCTTCCAGTTGCAAGGAATGTTCTCCCCAATATCAATGGTATCTCTCTATATTCCTCCATGTCAAGCACCATGAAATCTACAAGGAAAATAAATTTGTCGACTTTAATTAAAACATCCTCAAGTACCCCTCTAGGATATTTCATCGATTGATCCGCTAATTGTAAAGAGATTGAAGTGGCATCAAATTAATGTTTGCTCCTAAATCACATAGGACTTTATCAAAATTGAAACTTCCTATAGTACAAGGTATAGTAGAACTCCCTGGGTCTTTTAATTTCTGTGGCAGTTTTCTATGAAGAACTGCACTATACTCCTCATTTAGCATGATAGTTTCATAATCTCCCAGCTTCCTCTTCTTTAATAGAATTTCCTTCATGAATTTTGCATACTTGGGCATTTGTTCCAACATCTCTGCAAAAGGAATGTTAATATGCAATTTCTTAAAAATATCTAGAAATTTATCAAATTGATTATCAAGCTTTTTCTTATCCAATCTTTGAGAATATGGGATAGGAGGCTCATATTTCGCATATGGGGAAGGTTGAATATCTTGGGATCTTGATGGCTTTTCTTTAGATTCTTCCATCTTTTTCTCCGATTTCCTCTACCATTCAAGTTCTTTACCACTTCTCAATGTGATAGCCTTTTGCATGCTCTTTGGGATTTATTGTGTCACTAGGCACCGATCCTTGAGACCTTTCTACAATCTGCTTTGAAAGCTACCCCAGTTGGTTTTGGATGTCCTTGTTGATTACCTCAATCTTACAACATCTTCGGACACACCATTTATCTTGTAAAGATCACACACCTCCAGAAAGTAAGCAATATGCGCATTTGGATCATCCTTTGACATTCCCCCAAATTGATTTGATTGAACCATTTGGATAAAGGATGGTTTTATCTCAAAGTTATTGGCTTGAACAATTGGCCTCCTTATACCCGAAGTAGTTCCAGCAACATTAGGCACAGCATAATCCCTCAAAGCTCTACGATTTCCACCTTCCTCAACAAATGGTGGATCCATGGCTGATTGTCTATTAGGAGCTGAGGTTGAATGCCTTCTCTCTCGGTTTAGATGCCTATATGTTCTATCAATCTCCGGATCAAATGGAAGAAGGTTAAGGCTTCTTGTACGTCTCATACAAAAATCCTACAACCAGAAAATCAACTAGCACAAAAACAACACAAAGTCACCTTTTTTTATGATAAATAAAATAAAATAGCAAAACAAACAAAATTAAAAATGAAACAATAATAAAGCAAATTAACTTCAAATTAAAACTAAGATTAGGTAGTATCGATATTAATAAAATCAAACCATTCCCCGGCAACGGTGCCAAAAACTTGATGCTTATTTTCGAAAGTGTACGAATCGTTCAAGTAATAAAGTGTACAAAAGTACGGATATCGAACCCACAAGAAATGGCGTTACTAAGTACCGAAATTGACTAATCCTAATTTTATTTGAAAACCAAATTGTTGAAATTGTTTATGAAGAAAATTAACTTAAAACTAAATGCAAATAACAAAATTGAATGTTGTTCACAAATGATTAAAAATGCTAAGGAATTTGATTTCGCTAAATCAATTCAATCCGATTTCAAGTCATGTTATATGAGAATCAAAGCTAAAAGTGATGGTTGAAAAACCCAAATTTACCTAATACTCTCTCTCGAGTTATATTAGAATTACTTATCTATGAAAACCAACTATATTTCTATGAAGATTTACTCACAAACAATCACATTACGATTTATGGAATTTCTAGAATAACCACATACATCATGCATTAGTTCTCACAGTCGCATTCAACATACAATATTTATCACAAGAAGCATTCATTACACATCTCCTCTCGGTCTCAATATAATGCAACAAATCATCTAAATTTTGGCCAGAAATTTAAAAGCATTAAGCATGGAAATAAATACTCAACTTGAAAACAATGAATTCATATAACAATAACACAAGAAATCATATTTTCTTGATTCAACTACATTATAGCCTTAACAAAAATAAATTAGTTCATAACGGAAATAAGAATAAACATTATCTCAATTGAATCCATGAATAACAAATCTGAATAAAATGCAGAATATGAAGGCTAAGGAGAAGAGATGAAAAACTCTTGAAGATGAACACTTGGTAGCAACAATGGTGATAAATCTTTCAAGCTTCTCCAAACTTTCTCTCCAAAATTGTCTTCTCTCCTCCACAAATGACTCCGATCTACTCTCTCCTACCGTTTTCCTCTTTCTCCATCCTATTGTATATATAGATCAAGGGTTTTGGGGGCAATTTTGGAACAAAACAACATAAAAATTGTGTTTTCGGACAAAACTCACCAGCGGCGACATTATTCTTGCCGCGGTGAGATTTCTGGAAAAGTTACGATTTTGGTTCCATTGATTCTTGCCGGCAGCGAGAGTAATGTGGCCGACGGCGAGATGCACTTGGCTGACGGTGAGATTTTGTTGGCCGGCAGCAAGATTACTTTGGCCGGTGGCAAGATTATGTTGGCCGGTGGCGAGATGAATTTGTCAAAACCCGTGCTCCCTACATGATTTTCGTCGTATTCTCTATAAGATTTTCGCCAGCGGTGGTGGGATTCCAAATTTTGAAACTTCGTTTTATTTTTATTTGCACTCAATCCCGATCATTGAAATTTGTCCCAAACTTCTCCAAAATCATGATTTTACCTGAAATTGCACTTTAAACACGAAATACCCATGAAATGACATTTGTGGATTAAATAATCAAATAAACGTAATTTTCACACAAATATCAACATTTAAATCATAACAAAAATGTAATAATTTGACTTTTATCAATTAGTCTCCCCTCCCACGTGTTGCTCCCTGATTCGCCAAGTGAATTTCTGATGCCATATGTCATGCTATGATTGGATGGAACTACCAGTTTTGCTTGTTTTGATCGTAGCCCTTTATCTAAAGCTGATCTGACGGTCTAGATCGCACCTGAGAGAGGAATACATACTAAGTTAGATTCAATTAATTATGTAATTGCTTAAATATTTCTCAGGTGCGATCTGGATAGTCAGATAAGCTTCAGATCAAGGGTTACGATCAAAACAAGTAAAACTTACAGTTCTATCCAATCATAGCGCGACATGTGGCATCAATAATTCACTAGGCGGATCAACGAGTAACACGTGGCAATGGAGATCAGTCAAAGTCAACACTCACTGAGTCAGTAACATGTTGCGTGACTTGATTCGAGGAGACTGATAGTGTGTCACATGGGTAGAACCCACGGAGCTATGGCGTAGTGACATATGGCATGGCATGTCGACCAATTTTCGAACTCGGATTGAACGTCATGTTGACACATGGCACGCATTTTGTCCTCCTCACATGTGGCGTGTTGTGATTCGCTCTCTATTCTTATGTGGTGTCTACGTGGCTTGCCTAATCAAATCCTTTGCCTACATGACTTACCATACGGTAGCTCTTGATTGGTCCTACATTAAAAATTCATAAAATTCCCAAAAAAATTCTAAAAATTATATTTTCACTCCTTTTTCACTAAAAAGTTTATATTTTAATATTTTGGCTATAAAAATACTCTTTATTAAATAAAACAAGTAAATATTAAATAAAAAAAGTGCTCTAATGACTCTATTTTCATAGAGTTATCAATGGCTAATTTGTGTCGCAAGAATATTGTGGTTGAATCTTTGTGTCCTTTATGGATGGAAAAATAAGAATCTGTCAAGCAGTTTTTTGGGTTATTCGTGATGCATGAAAATTTGGTTTATATCAAGCCTCTATTTTGATCATAGGATGGATCGGGTGCGTAATTTTGGGGTTTGGATCTAGGATAGGTTTTTGTGATATTTTAAACCATCTTGATGGTAGTGAGGAAGTGTTGGTCAAGCTTTGCTTTCTATTGTGGGGTGTGTGGTTCGGTAGGAATAGGTGTTTGTATAAAAAAATATCTCATTTTGCTACTTAAGTTGTTTATGTAGTAAGGAAATTTGTTGTTGAATTTGTGGAAGCACATAGTTTGGATTTGTCTAATAAGCATAGGAATGAGCAGGTGGAAACTGTTAATAATTATTGGAAACCTCTTAATGTTGGATGTGTAAAAATTAACTGTGATGCTTCTTATAGAAAGGGGGTAGTTATGGTGCTTTTGGCTTTATCATTTGAGATTCTAATGGTAATATTTTAAGAGGTGAGAAATTGAGCTATTTCGATAGATCACTTGGGGCTAGTAGCTTTAGAAGGGACCGTAGGTTATAGCAAAGGAAGTGTGGTTGAAGGTGTTTTTGGAAACTGATTCCTTCAAAGTAACAAACTGGATAGCTGGTGAAAATTATGTTGATGATTGGTTGTTGCTATCTATTTTACAAGATATCATGATGTCTTTTCTCTCTTTACTCTATTCCAGTGTGCAATGGGCAAGAAGAGAGCTAAATTCTATTGTTGATATGGTAGCCAAGTTTTGTTTAGAGAAGAATGTTGAGATTGATTATGTAGATGATTTACCTTCCACTATCTTGGTGGTGATTTTTTGTGAGCAAGATAGTATTAAATGTATTTGGTTTTTAGATAATCCAATTTCATCTTTTGAACAAAAAAGGGAAGTTAATGAGCATCCAATTTCTACATTCGTGTGTAAATTTTACACACATTGGTAATATATTAAAGTGTGAAATTTCTTCATGGATTTATGTCAATTGTGTGAAAGTAAAATATTGAGAAAGCAAGCAGTAAAACGAATTCTGATAAAAAAGATATAAAATCAAATTAAATCAAATAATTATAAATATTAATATAATTTTGTTTGAACATATGGATCGATCGGGAGCCCGATACAATAAATAATGTGAGCCATTAGATGGGTCCGGATTTTCCTGTGCCCACGCCAATAACAACACTCGTAGTATGGGCTTGCCTCCGTATAGGAATTTTGGTGTTGGAAGACTGACCATCTACCCGAGCCATGAGATAGTCGACCTCAAGCTTTAAATGTATTTTATTTTACTCTTGTATCCTTCTCACACGCTGTAAGATGTATCTCTTATGTAATTGAAACATGTACGTGTAATGTTTTATATATACATGGACCTCATATGAGATCCACATATTCTACAAAAATTTATGACTTATCTTTAGTTTCTTTCTTTGGAAATCAGACCATCCCAACATTTTTCCTCTTATCATAGGGCTTAGATTTGAAGGTCGAGCTTTGGCTTCTAACCCCTTATGTTCAAGGATTCACCCCAAGTTCTGAGAGAGAGATTTAGTAAGTGAGTATAGTTCCTTAAAATTACGTCTGTCATGGTAGGAACGTGAGCCGAGGAATGATTGAGACTAGTAAACGAGGAGGCAACATCGGCATATCAACTTCTTAAACTAAGAAGATAGCTCAAGGAGTATAAGCGAGAAAATTAGGTACTACGATCGCAGTTAGTTTTGGGTTCCCTTAAGAGTCAAGCCACTAATCTAGTTGGTGGGATCAATTTGGATTATGTAATGCACTAACTATCCCAAGGCGAAAAAACTGGGAGGCATAATTTCAAGCATTAGTGGAAGCTAACAGAAAGCAAGACCAAACCCATGAAAGGGCCCATGAAAGGCAAGACAAAAGTAAGGTGCACTATGATGTGGATAGGGATTGCGAGCAACTGTGTGTCTTCCCCTTTTTTCTAATGAAATAGAGCACGATAAACATCCAGCTAAGTTTAGTACTCCGAAGGAACCAAAGATTTGATAACTCAGGTGCAAAATTTTAAGAATGCTATGGTCCCTGTGAGCCTCACTCAAGGAAAAAGAGACATTGTGATGTGTAAACTATTTTCCACCACCCTTTGTGATGACGTACAAAAGTGGTTCAATAACCTGGCACCCCATATTATTACCTTCTCACCTAGTTTGCCAAGTTTTTCATAACCAATTATGCCTACAATAAGCCCCTGAGGAAAGAATCTCACCACCTCTTCTCAATCATACAAGGAAGGGGTAAGTCTACTGAAGAATACATGAGAAGGTTTAAAGAGAATAGTCTAGAGATATCAGACTTCCCGGCTTTATTGTAATAGAGGCCTTCATGTGGGGTCTACTAAGGAATTTTGATTTGTTTGCAAAGCTGACCAAAATGGTCCCCTAGATGTTGGAGGAAGCTTATGGGGAGGCAAGAAAGTTCATCAATTTGGAAAGGGAGATAGATTGAATAAGGGCATCAAGGTCAATGTGGACGCTACGCCAACGAAGGATAAAACAAGAATATGCCTAAACAGGGTAAACCAAGACAAAAGAATTAACAAAACAAATGATTCATGCCAAATCATAGTACGAGTAGCCAATGGTCTGAGAAGAAGAGGCCTTAGGGGAGGTCATTGTCTTTCTTTAGGGGCCCACCCTTGAGAGTGAGTCTAGCTCATGCGATTTTAAGGATGGAGGAGGAGTAGAATGTTAGGTGGCCATCAAAAATGAGGTTTCCCCTTAGGGACACATCTAAATGGTGTGCTTTTCACAAGGCTAGAGGCCACAAGATGCAGGATTGCAGGCATTTGAAAAAGAAACAAAGGATTTATTATCCAAAGGGTATTTAGTAGACTTCGTGGGAAGTAACATTAGAGGAGGTGGGCGACAACCCAAACATGAAACATTGAGGCTAGCTACTCCGTCAGGTAGCGGGATAGACCTACATTATGAGGCCAATGTGAGGACTATCCATAGCATACATGGATGGCTCAAGCTCAATACGACCTCCAATAACTAATGCAAAAGGTATGCCAAAGACTTGTGTGGTTTACCACATGTTTATAATATGGATAAAGTGAGGTCTTCTGTTGAAATCACCTTCATTGGGAAGGACGAGGCCCCATCTCCCCATGAAAACCCTATGGTAATCACCCTAATAATAATATCTTGTGATGTTTGTTGGATCATAATTGACACTGGGAGCTCTGTTAACCTTCCTTTAATATCGATATTAAGGGCCCTAAGTGTAAAGGAATGTGACATCATAAGAAGAGAACTACCCTTAGTGGGATTCAATAGTAGCACCACCTATGCAATTGGAATCGTGGTGTTACCAGTCATGGCAAAGGGATCTATAGTAATGACCAACTTTATGGTAATGGATTTCCCAACTCACTACAATGCCATTCTAGGCAGACCGTGATACACAAGATGAGAGTGGTTATGTTTACCTTCTACCCAAGTTATCACATACCCGAATGAGGAAGGCATAAAGGAGATAAGGGGAGACTAGGAAACGGCCAGAGGTTTTTATAATGCAACTATGAAAGAGGCTACTCCTAAGTAGCAACCATAGTAAGGGCCTTGTCAAAAAAGGCCAAAAGGTAGATGTCTAGAAGAGTTTGTCAACTCAAATGAGGTGTGAGATCTACCAATTGGAGAGAAGAAGGATGACCACTACCTAAAGCTGAGCATTGACTTGACAACAAAGGTTAGGGAGAAACTATCTCGAATCCTAAAGGCAAATTCTGATGTCTTCGTATGGCTGCCTGTAAACATGCTCGAGATTGACCCAAAGATCATAACCCACAGGTTGAATGTTGACCCAAAAGCTAGACCTATAAAGCAAACAAAGAGAAAATTCCCTATAGAAAAGAATGAGGTATTTAAAAGTTAGATCACCATACTCAAAGAGACATAGATTATTAGAAAGGTGAACTACCCAATCTGGTTGTCAAATATGGTGCTGGTGAAAAAGGCTCATGGATCGTTCAACATGTTTGTGGCTTTTACGGACTCAAATTATGCATGTCTAAAAGATTTTTTTCTCTATCCTAGGTATTGATCAACTGGTTGATGCCACTGCCAGTTTTGGCTTGGTGATTTTCTTGGATGCATATTCCTTTTACCATCAAATAAAGTGTACCCATAGGATGAGAAGAAAACATATTTCATCACCGAGGAAGAGACCTTCTGTTACACCCGAATGCCATTTGGTTTGAAGAATGTGAGGGCCATATATTGATGCCTTCTCAATAAGATGTTTGTTGACTAGTTGGGAAGAAAATTAGTGGCATATGTAGACGACATGGTGGTAGAATGAACACAACCAATAAACCATGTCAAAGACTTGGAAGAAATATTTTCTATAAGTCGAAGATATGGTATGACACTTAATCCTAAAAAAATGTATCTTTGGTGTTACTTCTAGAAAATTCTTAGGGTTTCTTTTATCTGCCCAAGGGATAGAGGCCAACCCAGACAAGGTACAAGCCTTGGACAAATGGTGGTAGAATTTGTCGTTGATTTTAACAAGTCACAAGAAGTCTCTAGTGATGAAGTAAAGGTAGAAGTATGTGGCGTTGATCAAATAGAAAGGCCAGCCTGGTAGGTATTCTTCGATGGTACGCAAAACTTCAATGGCATTGGGATAAGGGTGGTCATAGTTGATCATGATGAAAACTGTTTTGAGTATGCTATCGGGATGGATTTTCAAGCAACTAATAATGTTATAGAGTATGAGGTAGCTATATTTGAGTTGATCACCTCGATTAAGAACTAGGTAAAGCACTTTGACACTGAAGAGTGAATTGATTACCTTGGTCATAGACCAGATAAAGCACTTTCTCCCACTATTACATGTTACGAGCTAATCACCTCGGTTGGGAACCAGGTAGAGCGCTCTAACACTGAAGAGAGAGTTGATCACCTTGGTTGCATACCAAGTAGAGCACTCTCCCCTAATATTAAATGTCACAAATTGATCACCTCGATCTAGAACTAGATATAGCGCTCTGACATTAAAGAGAGGGTTGATTACCTTGGTCTTAGACTATATAGGGCATTCTTCCCTACGATTACATGTCACGAGCCAATCATCTTGGTCTGCAACCAAGTAGAGTGCTCTTACACTAGAGAGTTGATCACCTTAATCACAGGCCAGGTAGAGTGATCTCTCGCACTATTACATGTCATGAGTTGATCACTTCGGTAAAGAACCGGGTAGAGCACTCTGATTCAAGAGAGTTGATCGCCTTGCTCACAAACTAGGTAGAGCACTATTCTCTAATATTATATGTCACAAGCTGATCACCTAAATCATGAACCAAGTAGAGCACTCTAACACTGAAAGAGAGAGTAGATCACCTTGGTCAGATTTGATCACCTACGGGTGGGCCCAATGTTTATAAGGGAATAAAAGGGTGGTGGGGATATCCCCCACGCTTGAAAGAGAAAAGATATCTTACCTTTAAGGAGTAAAAGCAACACTCTTATATGTCATGAAGGCGAGTTAAGATCTGTAGCTTAGTTAACTCCAGGGGAGGGAACTAAGCGGTTGGTGTAGCTTAGTTAACTCGCGGCTAGTATAGCTTAGTTAACTCCGGGGGAGGGGACAATGTAGTTGATTTTCCTCCAAAGGAGGCCCTTATAATGAGTAGCTGAGTTTCCTCCGAAGGAGGGAAGGGCTTATTTCTCTTTGCAGAAGGGGATATGGAACTCTATTAGTAACAATAACCTCTAGTAACAATAAACTCCTCTGAAGCTCATTTTCTATTAGTAAAAATACCCTCTTTTGTAGCTCCCATAGAGGAACCTACTTCATTATAGAAAATGGCCTGAGAGGCCCTTTTTCGTGCACTATAACAATAGGAACTCTCAAATATTTTGGGGACATATTCTTCTCCCCTCACGACGTTTAGGAGGGAATAAGAGGGCGGTAGGGGATATCCCTCACACTTGAAAGAGAAAAGATATCTTACCTTTAACGAGTAAAAGCAACACTCTTATATGTTCCGAAGGCAAGTTAAGATCTGTAGCTTAGTTAACTCGCGGCTTGTGTAGCTTAGTTAACTCTGGGGGAGGGAACAATGTAGTTGAGTTTCCTCCGAAGGAGGCCCTTATAATGAGTAGCTGAGTTTCCTCCGAAGGAGGCCTTTATAATGAGGGAACAATGTAGCTGAGTTTCCTCCGAAGGGCTTGTTTCTCTTTGCAGAAGGGGACAGGTAACTCTATTAGTAACAATAAGCTCTAGTAATAATAAACTCTTTTGAAGCTCATTGCCACAGACCAGGTAGAACACTCCCCCTCGACCATAGATTGGGAGACCTTGCTCCAATAGTTACCCAGGTTAGACTACAGATCTATTTCATTGATCGAGCTTTACAAGTTCATCCTATCAAAAATAAAGTACATTGATCGAGCATCTTAATTTCATCCTATTAAAAATAAAGGTTTACTACTTGAGCTTACAAAGCTTTTAAAATTCATTAATAGAGAGCTCGACCTCCCAAAATATTAAAAGTTTTTCAAACATTTGGACGAGCATCCAGTGTCTGAGTTGTTTTCCTCTTCTACTAAGGGCAACAACTCAGCCTAAATCATGACAAATTTCTTCCAATTATTGACCCTTGTTTCGATAGGGAGTATGGATTTTTCCAACTCCTCAGTAGCATCCATCACCTTGAGTAATACCTTATCAGATCACTTCATATAGAAGTTTTCCAGATGGAACTCCTTGTCAACAAGTACTACCATTTTAGTGATGGTCCTTCTCTCTTGAGCTCGAGTTTATTATAGCTATTTCTTACAAGAGGCAAGCTCACACTTGGTCTCTTCATAAAGAGAGAGCTTATACTTATGGTTGGACAGCTCAGTTTTTGATTTCTCTACCTTGATTTTGAGCCTACCATTCTCCAATTTTAAAGCTCAAGTTGAGTATCCATTTGCTCAGTCAGAATCCATAAGGTTCGAACAAGAAAGATAGAGGAAAAATTTTCAGCTTCTTCAAACAAAAGAAGATGTTTGAAATTTACAGTATCGCTAACCCTTTTTTATAAGGAATGATATTGGGACAAATTTAAGGACATATGTCCTTGAAATTAAGGAAGTGGGTCAACATTATAAATAAATACTATAAATGCACAATTACACATACAGTACAAGTTGTTCTCAAAATAAGTGGTTCTCATTAATAATGATAGGACGAGCTCGCAACCATACAATTTGGAAGAGGCGTCAAGCTTTTAAAGAAAAAAAAAGAAAGGGAAAGCTACTTAATGAAAAGGCTCAAGCTCTTGCTAGAATCAAAGACCCCCTAGTTCCACCTTCTTCAACTCCCCCTTGGGTCTATCGTCGTTCGCCCCAGACTTCAAGCCATGTTCCTCACCTTCGTTCTAGGTTTGAATGGATGAGTACTGAGGGTGGCTAGGATATTTAGGATCTAATAGCAGTATTTCATGATGCCCTTCTTTTTGGCATCTTCCTTGAAGGAGTCCATGGCCAGGTTATACCCTATCTTGATGCTCGAGAAGAGCTATTCGGTCATGGCATCAAGCTTGTGCCTCACCTTTTCTTGATCACGGGCATACTTGTCTTTGGCGTCATCTAGCTCGCACCTATAGGTTCTTACCTTAGCCTCAAGCTTTCTCTGGGCCTCCACGAGCTCCTTGAAATGCCTCGAGTTATCATTTTACTCGTGTATGGCCTTGGACAGCTTCTCTTCCTTATCAATAGCCTCACCCTCCCACTTGTTGGCCTTAGACAACAACACGAAATTCTTGGCTTGAATTGAGGCATGGCTCTCTTTTTCCATCATGAGCTCATGCTTCAACCTCTCCATGCCTCAAATTCTGCTAAGCCCGTGAAGGATCTGGGCTTGAAAATAATAAAAACAACGCGAGGTCATTAAAATATAATAGGTAGAGGCCTAATAAGAAATAAGGTCAAACTAACATTTTCCTAGTACAAAATTCGACTAAGCAGGACCCTAGAAACCATATCTTCGCACATGGCATCGAGTTGTCTCTTATGTGCTATGTAAGGGAGTTGGTCCACATAGTGGCTCAACCTTTTTTGTGTCGTACCCCTGTACAAGGCTACTCCTTTAACGTTTGTAGTGAGGTCGTCAATGACATCTTTCCCCCTCCCTGAGTTTTTCACATAGGGGTAGGTGTTATTTGTCTCGAGGTGATGGGTAGGACGCTGGTGTAGGCTCGATGATAATCAAAGATGTTAGCGCGAGGACGGGCTCATCCATTGTTACCTGTTGTCTCTTTTGGAGAACATAAAACATGCAAGCATACATGGTCACAAGTAATAAAATTTGTAAGTAAAGTATCGTTCCCACGGAGATTTGTTACTATAGTTTGTTGATTACTAAAATTATTTCTCTCTGATTTTATCCAAAACGATCGTTGATTTAGAAAAAGTTAAAGAAAAGAGTTTAATAACAAAACAAAAGAAATCTATGATTGTAGTTTTTCACCAAACTAATCCACTCAAATCGTGTTATTTTCTTTTGATTTATATTTTTTAGTACATTTAATTTGTCAACCGAAAACTTCTAATTTTATTCATACATCTCTTCCGAGCTCCGTATAAACACACCTCGTTAAATTAATTCACTATATCTCTATGAGAATTAAATTCACCAAGATTCATTACGTTCTAAGTTTTCAAATGGCCACACATACAATTAGGGTATATTCCTATCCTTCATCATACATGTCATTCTATCTATGAGCAATATACACACAAATGCCTCTTCCAAGTTTATTTATGTGCCACGGATCAATTTGATAAAATTCGTAAATAATCAAAAAGCATTAAGCACAAAATAGAATGAACAAATCGAATGTCTTATAAATCTATCAAAAATAATTAAAATCAAAGCTTCATAAATTTAGATCAAATGCAACCCTAGAAAAATTAAATTACTTCATAAATTAAAAATAAAATTACAGCAGATACAGAAAAATTAGATGAAGAAAAGGGAAAATTATATCATTTCGTATCGTTAATATTTGGCACACATAGAACACAACAGAAGCCAAAAATGGCTTCTGCGTGTTCCACAGTCCAGAACTGAACAACACAAAAATTATAAACTCTCCAAAAACTCTCCAAAAAACTTTTTAACTCTATCATAATATCTCCTATTTATAGCTAAAAAAATACATCTAAAATATTACAATATAATACACGCGCAACAGAGAGATATGGCAAAAATAAAACAATATTTCGCGTGGGGGACAAAACTGGTATCGAAAACGGTTTAAATCTGAGTGGGAGAGAGCTACGCGTTTCTGATTTTGTTTTCAATACACACTACCACGTGTCGCGATCTGATTCGCTGAAACAAATAGTGGGACACATGGCAGTACCTCATTGGTTGCAGGGAACAGGCGCACGATGGACTCTCGCACGGGATTGGGGCGCGCGAAACGTGGGGGGCAACGGCTGCAACGCGGGCTTGATCTTGCACTTTCGCGCTCATCGTAACATGCCAAGTGTCAGAATATAATTTCCTGGAAGGAAAAGTGGGACACCTGGCAGATTGTGATTCGTAGAATAACTGGGCACGCGAACATGTGGGATAGCTCTGGAACGCGTCAGACACGTGGGTCCCACCCTGCACGCCGGCCTGCGCGGCCGGTGGGCCCCACTCGGGCACCGAGCTGCGTGCAACAGATATACCGGGTACTCTCTTTTGTCTCGTTTGGAATGCACTCACCCAATCTGGACCGTTGATTGGATGATCGAACGGTGGGTGATAGAGTCGTGAGTAGTGCGAGTAGCTTTCTTCTCTTGCGCAGAAAATTCAATTTTTATTAATTGTATTTTGACCCACAAATTTAATTCAAATTACATTTTAAACTTTCTTTAATTGCAATCAAGCCCATTTTTAATTTAAATTAAATTTTAAACTTTTAATAATTTAAATTAAGCCCAATTTTAATTTAAATTATATTTTTGACTTTTATAAATTGCAATTAAGCACTCATTTATTTGAAATTAGATTTTTGGACATAAATTTGCAATTAAGTACATTTTCGATACAAATTATTTAATTTTCTTAAAAATATATTTCTTAACATATAAAAGGTGAATATTAATTTATTTAACTAAAATTAACCAAAAATGTCAAGAACATAGCAATTATAATTAATAAAATAGATGAAAATAACTATATAAAATACAGTTATCGTTACCTTTTTCTTCTTTTCGGATAGGTTTGGAACGACCTCCTACCTAGAGGACTTGCTCATCTTCTTCCCTTTGGAAGAGCTTGTCCCTTGGGAGGGACTTGTAACTTTCTTAGAGCTCACCCCATGCCAATAGACCAGTGGCACTGAACTCCATGGTATTTGCAAAGACTAGGGTGTTAGTTTTAAAAGGGTCGAACTAAATAAAAAAAGGTATTTGTTAAGTCTTAAGGCTAGGTCACCATCGTTAGGAAGCACTTCACACCTCCCCTATAGTCTATAAGAGGGGTCTGACGCTTAGAGGGAACCCGTCGTTTACGAATTATCCTATGAACTAAACCTTGCCTTATCAATCCACACACAACAAAGCGTGAGGTATTTAGTAGTTGCCTCTATTGCGTCTTTTCTAGTAGATAATTCTAGATATTAGTTAATCATTTCTTTTCCTCGGGGTGCTCCTTATCACAAACCTAGTGTCAACCCAGGTGCTCCTTATCATCCTGGAATCACTGTCTGGGTCTCCTACTGACCAAATGCATAATAGAAGTACTCTTTCCAATTCTTCTCATTCTCGGGGAGAATCACATTTATGCTCTAGTCTTGTTTGATTGACATATAGACCCTTCTCGTGTCTGTGGGATTCTACTTCAATACATATGCTGCATTCAACTCGGGCATCTCTAGCTCAACTCAAGCTCTTTACATACTAATATGTGATAGAGTTGGTACCTCTACTAATTCAGCATCAGTTGGCCTGGCACGAGTTGAGTTATGGCCAATAATTTCCATATGAAGGGGTACAATGGAAACCTGACCCCTAGCTAGAAGGCCTTCTCATGAAAGGCTATCCACCAAGTTAGAGGTAGATCATTATCAAGAACACCCAACCTGTGGATCATTATCTAAACCGAGGAAGGAATGTCGTACATTTTCCTTAGCCTCTCCTCGTCTTGAGAAGATAGCTCATTGGGTTTGACCTTGGATGCCCAACCTTTGGTACAGCCTGTGGGTGCACCGATGCCTTTCTTTCTCATCTTCGTCCTCCATGACCTCGAGATGGATATTTTGGTATGAGGCACATTCAACCTAATTGTAGATGTGGCCTGTGGATGAGATACAGAGGTGGAAAGAGGAGGTTCAAACATCTCTTCTTCACTAGAGGTGCTTGTCTCGTTAGTTGACCCCGGGGCGTTACTTTCTACAAAAGTTGGGATATTATGGGCTTTCCTAAGATGACAAGCCTGAAGTGCATTATGTATGCATGGTCTATACAAAATATTACAAGGCATAAAATGTGAAGGTACGAGAAATAGAAGTTACCTAAGGTCGAGTTTTGAAAGTAAAAAAGGGAGTGATTTTATAGACCGATATGAAAGAAAAGTAGAAAATTGTTAGACTCGAGAAAGTTTCCTTTAAAGCCCGAGAAAGTAAACTACATGCCATACTAATTTCCTTATCACCGACCTTAGAACTTGTTTGGAACGAGCTAAAATGGCACAGTGTTTTTGTTCCAATTTTTGTCTGATATGCAGGAAATGATAAAATGCAGAGAAGCCCAGCTCCTCCTCATATAGAGGTGCATGTTTTCTCTCTCTAATTAACTGACAAACATTTTATTAGAACGAGCCAAACGTTTCAAATTCGCTGCTCGATTGTTACTCTTTCACCCATGTTGAGGAAACACGTTGAAAGAGTAAGGAGACTGGATGTTTGAACAAATGGATCGATCCGGAGCCCGATTCAACAAACAGCCTTAACTTGATTTTCAACCTGAGCCATGGGATGGGCAACCTCAAGTTTTAAATATATTTTATTTTACTCTTGTATCTCTTTGAAACGCTGTAAAATCTACCTCTTATATAATCGATATTTGTATGTATAATACTCTATATATACATAGACCTCATAAAAGATCTACACATTTTACGTAGATCTCATAAGAGATTTTCATATTCTATACATTTTTTTTTATTTTTTTCTAATTTCTCTTTGCAAATCAGACTGTCTTACAAATTCAACTATGAAATTCCCTTAAATATAATGTTAATTTTACTCGGGCGACGGTCTTAAATAATGTAAAATTCTGTTATTTTCCTGCAACGTCCCACAAACTTCTCTCAGAAATGAGAACAAAAAAATTTTGAATTTTTAAACGAAACTCGATTTTCAGAACATAGTTTTTTGTACTTGTAAATCTGCAATTTGAATAGAGGAGGGAACAGAGAGAAACATCGACAGACTACTATTTTGTTGTTTTCTATATTATGTGTTTTAATACATGACCCATAATTTGACCTGGTCAAATTGTTTTAGAATATTATGTAATAGTTGAACGGGTTTAAATTTAGGGGTAAGAATTGAGGGTAATTTTTGGGTTTGAGGTTTCGGAAGAAGGATGACTAGATTTCGAAATCTAAAATAATAAATTTATATTTTATTTTAAAGGATAAAAAAAGTTTATAGTTGTTTATTATGGTAAAAAAACCAAATAGATTAAGTATACAACTCATTATTATTTTTAATTTGTAATGATTATTTTTGTTAAATTTAATGTATTTTTAATTATTTTAAATTAAAAGTATTGTTAATATTTGGTTTTCGGATACCCTAACAAGTAATCGTAATTCGATAAAATTTCTTGAAATCACCCACCATTTTCGGTTTTGGTTTTGACCGTAGTGTATGATGTTGGTTATGGTTTCGAATATAATATAGAATTTCGATTTCGGATAATATGCTCCCAACCTCGTTTAAACATTTTAACATTCACATGCGGTAAATTATATCTAATTGTATATATACTTATTCTATGTAATATTGATTAAATATAATTATATTAAATTATATTATAAATAATATATATAATGTATCGTAACATTTTGTATAATATAGATGATAAAATTGAACATAAATATTTAATAAATTAATTTATATTTAAAATATTATTTAATTTATTTATATAGTTATTTTTTTTTCTTTTAGATATCTTATTTTAAAGAAAAAACCTATGTATAAATTATACATATATTGGATGATAAATTGAGTAGTTAATTTGTTGGTTTTTTTTATATTAGTTTACATAACTCAATATGTCTTTTTTAAAAATCATGCATAAATGAAGAGAAATGTATGTACTTTAAATTTTTGTGTAACTTATTTAATTTAAATAATAAAAATAAATATATGATACACAGAATGGAAAGATAATGGCTCAAAATATATTCTCATATATTAGTCTCCATTATTTAATTTCTAAAAATCGATTTTGACTTTATGATAATTTCAACATTTTCTTATGAAATACTAATTATGATAAAACTAACTAATTTTATGACATTATTTCATAAAATTAATCTAACAATACAAAGACTTAATTATTTTCTTAAATTTAACTAAAAGATATAATAATTTTGTAAGAAAATTTTTAAAATTATCCTAAAAGCTCCTAAAATAATTGAAATAAATTAAAGCATACAAAAATAAAAATAAAATGTACATATGAACCTATAAAAATTTCATATAAACATAAATTTTATAATGTAACTTTTTCTTATCCCAACCTAAAAGTTACATTTATCTCGATGTAATTATTTTAAATTAAAGAATAAGAAAGTAAAAAAGTTATCCAATTGTTGATTATGTTTAAGTGTTAGTATACATATGCATCCATTAATTCAATAATTTATACACAAAAAAACTATGTACTTCTCACACACTTTATCACTTCTTACAACATTAATAATTCTAAATAATGTTCACAAAAATGAAAATAAAATAACACAAGATAAAAACAATTATAAAGAAAGTGATATTACTTATAATGATGGATTGTCTCTCATCCAATGCTTAATCTATTATCCTTAGTAAGATGTTGTTGGGGAGACTTTTCATCTTTTGCTAAGACCATTATCCTCTCATTATTAAGTTTTTTTGCTTTTCTTATGACCTTTTGTAGTTATTCTTTTTCTTGTTTCTCTAAGTGTTCAGTCAGCTGCTTCACCTGAACTTCCATTTTTTAATGGAAACTTCCAAAGAGTCCAAATTGAGTTTGTTAGGAGGATTTATGTGTATTTATTGGTGGAATTACTAGCTTGGTAGGTTTGAGTTTTGGGTGAAAAGAGGGTTTTTTTGCCTCCATTAGAAATTGGAATGATTTCTCCACCCAGGATTGTAAGTATTGGCATTGGGGGCATACTTGGGTCTTGGTTGGTATCCCTCTAATACATTATTAACTTGCTCAGATAGAGCACTAGTATCTCTTTTCTAGGGATAGGTTTCAACACCATGTCCTAGATTGCTGCACACATCACACTGTTCTTTTTTTGATGTGGCATGTGTTGTAAGGAGTGCAACTTGCTTGGTCGATTGGGCAAGTTACAATTGAATTTCAATACCGAAGTCTACTTCATGGATTTTGGCTCTTCTCTCTCTAGAGCCCTTTTGTTGGGAATTAGCACCCAATATCTCAAAGATATTATAAGTCTTTACTGCTTTCTTCTCTCCCATAGATCCTCCTACAACGTTGTCAATGATGAATTGACACTGTTGTGTCAATCCATCATAGAAAAATTGGTATTGCACCTACAGAGGATAACTATGATGGGGTAATGAGTGAGAAATGTTTTGAACCTATCACTTACTTTATGGAAAGGTTATCTCTCCATCTAAGAAAATATTGCTATCTTAGTTCTCAGTCTTACGTTTTTTTATGGGAATAGAATTTTTCCATAAACTTGTTGTAAACATCCTATTAGGTTGTCAAGACACCTGGAGGAAGTGACATTAGCTAAGTTTTGGCTATGTATTTTAAGGTGTTAGGGAAACACCTCATTCTCAATTGATCCTCAATGAGTACACCAAAAGGGAAAGTTTGAGCTATGGAGAGGAAATCCTTAATGAATGATAGCGAGTCTTCATTAGGCAGTTCATGAAAGGAAGGTAACATAAAAAAATAAATATTTCACAATTCATAGTTCCTAGAAGCCTCATTACGTTGGATAAAGGATTGAGATAGTTGTAGTGTTAATTACTGGCTTTGCAAACTCCATAACGGTTTCCGTAAGTGGGGGATTTTTTTTCCCATAATTAATAGTTTAGGTAAAGGGTCAATGTTTGATTCGCTAATTTTCTCTACAAGAGAATGTGCAACCTCAAAGTCCAAGCCTTCTTGGTATTCTATTATTTCTATTTATGTTATCGTTATACATTGTTAGAAGGTACCCCAAGGACCTCTTACCTCACATAAACTTAAGACAAGACAGCATAATTTAAAATCACCTGTCAAATAAAAAAATAAAAAAAAAATAAATACACAAAAATATGATAGATGTTTGTATACAAAAATACTAAAATATGTTATTAATAAATGGTACCTATTTTAATAAAGAAAATAAATAAGTTAGTACACAGAAATACTAAACATAAAAATAATTAAAAGTAATAAGAATGTAAGTAAGGTTAAAGAAATTAAATAAATGAAGATAAATTAAATTTAAAAGAAAAAAATTGGTCAAATAATTAAATAAAGAAAAGAAAATTAAATCCTTTTTTGAAAGAATTTAAAAGATTTAAAATATTGTTGTTGTTATTATTTTAAAAAATAAAATAAAAGAATACTTGAAATTTTAAAATATCTAAAATTAATTGATGATGTAGATATTCTAATAATTCAAATAAAAATCACAATATTTACGATACAATTTTTTTTAAAGATTTTGATAATAACAATTTAAAAAAGCTATTACATTCCTAATAACGGTGTCAAAAACTTTTTACAAAATTATTGGGTACAAATTTTGTAAAATTTATAAAATGCTTGTAAGTTCACGAATCACTTATAGAAAATAATAAGTATACTCCCAAAATCAATCTAAAGAGAAATCGTGTGGTTTTTAATTTATTCAACAAATTTTTAAAACAAAAATAAAACCTAAACATTTTATCACAAAGTTTGAGTTTAAAATCCTAATTTAATGTCAATAAAATAGATTCAATAAATATTTAGGCATTTAAACGTTTAGCATGTTGTAGAAAATTTATGGAATGTATTAGTTAGTGGGCTATATCTGCTTAATATTAAATAGATTATTAAATATTTGAATTAATATTATTAGTTCTCTCTTTTTTGTATGAAAATATCCTATTACAAGGATCATTCGCATTATCAACAATAAATTAATTAAAATCCTTAGGTGGAGCTTTTTAATTGATTTTATTATTAAATTTTGCTTCTTCTTTAAGAGAATAATAAATTATTTAATTGTCTTCCTTAGGTAGGTCCTATCAATTTACACTACATATAAGGTGTCAAAATTAGATTTAAGATTTTCAGATTTTAAAATTACTATAAAAGATATGTTATCAATATATCTTTCAATAATAATTCTTATAAAAATCCTTCAAATAGATTTTATACTCCAACTACAAATGTGAACCAAATCACTCATAAAAAATTACTAACTCTAAATAACATTTAGATAATTAAATTTTAAATTTAATTTTCATATTTTAAGTTTATAACAAAAAATTTTGAAATCACTATTTTTTGAAATAAACATTATAGAATTCTTGAATAGAAAATAATATTTAATTTTATAAAATCATTTTACCAATTAATATTTTACAAGTGTAATAACGTTACTAATATTCCATTATAATTTCAACTAGAGATGAATACTTGATTAGAAAATTAAACATAGTATATAAAAATAACACATAAAAAATACTAAAAAGAATTCATAACGTACAATCCTTTTGAACTATTTCTGAAAAATTTCCAAAAGAAATGCCGAACTTTTATTGAATTGGATCTATAACTATTACATAAACTAAATTTTTTTTAACTCTCAATTGAGAGAAGAACTTTAAACTAAGAAAATAAAGCTAAAAATCTTAAAAATACTAAAAAAATGAAAGGAATGAGAAGGATGAGATAATTGATACAATGGAATATCAGTCCTATTTATAGGTTTTGAAAATCTACTCAAATAGGTTGGCGTTGTGGCACACAATAATCCATAGCATACACATAATTGACACACACATTATACATGGTCTAAGCATCATGCGCCGTGACATGCATGTTTTCTACACTAGATCACGCAAAGGATTATGGAAGTTGTACTGAATCCAAAAGCATCACACCATGACATAATAATTTCATGCTGCTACACACACTATTCTGTGTGACTTTGTTTCCTTATTTTCTTGTATCATTTTTTATTGGTTTGGAGGATTGCAATGAAGTGCCTCAAATGTATTTCTTCAAGTATTGATTAATTTTATATTTTTAAACTAAAATACCTAAAAATAATAAAATATACCTGTGATTTCACGAAGATAGATTTGTATAAAATAATAATAATAAAATTAAGTAAATACAAATCTTTTTAGTCATAAATCATGCAAAAAATCATGATATATTGAGTGCTTTTGACCACTTATCATACACATTTTGAGGTATCTGAAGTCTGCTCAAGGAAAATGAGTATTATTCACTAAAAATATAGATTATCAAAGTATAGAGGTATATTTGATGTTGATTGCGGTGGTGATTTGGGTGACATATGATATACTTCTAGCTACTTCACCTTTGTAGGAAGCAATCTTGTGATATGGAGAAGTAAGAAACAAAACATTCTAGCTCGTACAAGTGCAAAAGCTAAATTCAAAGGTTTAACAAGTGTACTTTATGAGGTATTATGGCTAAGACTCCTCTTATAGGATTTGAGTTTCCTTTCTAAACAACCTTTCCAAATACTTTGTGACAAAAAAACTAGTATATAATATCGTACATAATCCATTTAAATATGACCATGCAAATCACGTCGTGGTAGACATATTTTTCGTCAAGGAAAAGTTGGATGAGAGGATAGTGGAATTATTTAAGATTCATTCCAAGGATCAATTGACTGACATCCTCATCAAATTAGTCTCAAATCGAGTTTCTTAAAGTATTTAGACAAGTTGGACAGACATTTATGCTCCCAAAGGAGAATATTGAATTAGTTGTTATAGATTTGAAATGCTACCACTAATTATTATTAGTAGAATGAATTAATATATATGTGTATGTATATATAAGAGAATTTTGAGAGATACAGAAGAGAATTAGGGAAGAAGTTGAGATGTAAATTGTATTCACTAACCGGGTTTGAGTTTCATCATATATTTGTGGTCTTATTTATAAAATTAGAAGATAATAACTATACTTCTTTGAATTGAAGGTAATAATCCTAAAATTTATTTAAAATTCTAAATCATATTATCGTGATTTTCATCACCTTGTCAAGAAAAAGTCATTCAATCACGTGAGAAAGAAAGAAACAATACAATTATTTTTTCAAAATAAAGCCAATCAAAAACTCAATAACCTACGTTCACTTTTTAGTACTCACAAATTGTCCAAAATAGTAAATACTCATTCTAAATTGATTATCTTCAACCATGGACATACCCATTGAAAACACATATTTATATTTAGAATATCATTAATAGAGTTGTGGATCCATTTAATAATTAGTGTAACTAAATTTAACTAATAGTTAAAAGATTAGGCTGGGTAATGACTCTGACTTGGCATTATTTTCATTTCTCTCTCTAGAGTGATAATCCAAAATACATGCAATCAAACTTCAATTTGTTATGAATTAGTCTTATTAAATTGTTTTATTCTCAGAAGTAAAGTGTTCTTCGCCATGGTCATTCATTTTCATAACCTATTTCTCCTATAGATTACACGTGCTCCATTTTAATACAAAGATGAGCTCTAAACATTGACTTCCCACCACCATCATCGACGAACAAAGAAACCAATTCTCGAGAACAAGTGCTTATAATCTATGCACTCTAATATGATGAAGTCCCTCGAAAATATCCCAATCTCTCTACCTTTGGACCCCTAACTATAGCCATCTAGATTGTGAAAGAATAGGAAGAACCATACGACACACTCTCCTAAATGCCAAGGCAAGAGCTTGACCTAATAATGAGGTATGTTCCATTGAGTGAGCTAGCAAAGAAGACCAAATTTCTTGTCTTATTAGAAGAGAAACCTCACAAGACCATGCAAGTTGGCACCTTTCTACCTTAAGAACTCCAGAATACACTAGATGAGAGTAAATGTTTTTTTTACAAGGATACCTCCTCCCCATGAGAAGGACCTGTGTGGAACCTAGAAACACATATATACCTACTGTGCACTAGGATTTCATGACCACCTAAGAAGAGATTGATTAGCCTACCTTAGCAAAAGCCATCCATAATAGGCATCTAGTCATTCACCTAGAAGATGCACTCTAGCATGTAATACAACTAGGAAGCTAGTCAGGTAGACTATCCAAATAGAGTAGTTTGGTAGGCCAGCACCCCAAGAAGAGCAACAAGCCGAGTAGACCAGCCAGGTAGAGCAGTCATGTAAACCAGCTAGGTAAATTAGCCAAGCATCACTCCATAAGAGTAGAGGTTCACACGAGATCAAGCCTTAGTAGGATAGGTTGCACCTAGAAGGATACACTATCCAAATTGTTACCCCAAGATTGTATACTCTAGAACACTACTTTCTAGGTTACTCAGTCTAAGCTACCACCACTTAAGCCATGATAGACTTGATGGATTGCCATCTTCCAAAGTATGCTATCCAAACGAGCTTCCTACTAGGTCATGCTGCCTTGCTTATTGCTTTCCAAGTTATGGATCCAAATTACCACTTATCGAGCGATAACATCAAGAATCATTGCTTCTAGTGATGAATTATTTAAGTCATAACCATCTAGACTATGCCAAACTAGAAGCAACATCTTGTTGTGACTTCAGAGATGTGAACAACATTATATCTATAACATAAGTAACTATAAAAATGAAAGATGAAAACACTTCCTAAGAAGGTCACCCATCCTTGAATTTCTCCAAGTTAAGCAAGCTTAACTGGGGAGTTTCAAAGAAATGGTTGACTAATCCTCCAAAAAATCGACTATGGACTAAAAGATAAGCAACAAGTAATTAAGCTTCATCTCTCCTTAAATCCAAGCTACTCATTACCCTATGACAGGAAAAGTAAAATGAGAAGGGTACTTCGCCAAAGCATATATGGGATCCATAATTTTTCATCTCATAAACATGAACAAGCATTACCTTTTGAACACATGACATTGGTGTCCTTCGTAGCTAGAATTCCTTAGAAATAAATTATCCTCACATTTAGATCTAACTACTCTTAAGGAAGGCAAAATTTCACCTAGAAGTCCACAAGAAAAAGTGGAATACAGAAGAAAATGTTTGCAAGACAATTGATTCTAGAGGTTCTTGGAATGGGAAGATCTAGAATCTCACTGATTATACCCTTGAAGGTTGTGCAGTGTTTTTCCATAGAAAGCTAAAGGAGATATTATAAGTCTTATAGTCCTTTGAGTATTTGTTGGTTTCCCGTGTGCAAAGCATAGAGTTTGTCTATTTTATTTAATGTATTTATCTTCCTTTATGTAAGGTTAGTTATTGACAACTAGTAATCCATACATACACATAGTTAGATACACTTTGTATGTGATCATGTTTGCACACACCACGAATTTGGTTTTCATAGTGCTCATGCTAGGTTTAGTGTTGTGGTTTTTATTTCATTGTGTTTATGGGTGTTTATGAAGAGGGCCAAAATGTGATTGTAAAAGATGATGATGACCAAGATGAATTTTTTGATACCTATAATGAGCTCTTGCTAGAGCATAACAAGTTAGAGAAAGCTAAGAAGAAAGTTTTAAAAAGCCTCGAAGAAAAATAGGAAGTACTCAATTATTAGTGACCAAAGTGATCTCACTAATAAGTGTGAGGTTATACATAAAAGGTACTTTAATTTGTAAGAAAATTTTAATGCAAATCATGCCAAGCTAAAATTTCTTGAGAAGGATATACATATTTTTCCAAATGTTAGAGTTACTCTTCTATATGGTAGTCCTAATCCTTCTTCTGATGAGACTTCAAAAATCAATCACCTGAGGTAGCATATAATTGTGCTTGAAAATGATAAAGAGTATCTAGTATATACTCTTACTGAGAAGGAAATGGAACTTGAGTAGCTACATGCCAAAATCAATATTCTCAATGATTTCACTATATACCTTAAATCTTTTAGGAAAGTTAGATTTGATTAGAGCTTTAAAGGATAAACTCTCGATGAGTGAGAAAAAGCTTCCTCATTTCTCTTCTATGGTTAGCAAGCTTCTAACTAGTTCTTAAAAACATAATGAGATCATCAACTACACCAAGTGTTTTTATGATAAAAGAGGAATTGTGTATGAAAAATGGGTTTCTACTTCAATGGGTGTTATGCCCAAGTTTTTCAAATCTACAACTCAAGAACCCAAGTTAAAGTCTATTACTGTCTGCTGAGCAAAACCAGCATCACCGATCCTGCCAATACTTTGGTTTTATATTTATAAAACTCTCGCGAGTGCACGAATCATTTCATAGAAAATGATAAGTAGACTCTAAAGGTCGATCTAAGGAAGGAATATATGTGGTTTTTAATTTATTATTTAAACTTTTAAAAATGAAATTAAATCCTAAATATCCTGTTACGATATTTGAGTTTTTGGTGTTTCTAATTTAATAACATAAAAATAAACATAGATACAGATTCAATAAATATTGATGCAAATTTTATCATTTATAATAGTGGAGTATTTATGGATATAATAACTAAGTTAATTATGTTTGCTCATATTATTTAGGTTATTAAAAATATAAATTGATATTTATTGATTCTCTCTTTTTTATATGAATACCACCTTTGGTGGGGTTAGATATTCTTTGTTAACTAAACAAATCAATTAACACTTATGGGTGGGGTTGATAACTAATTTGGTTAATTAAATTAATTACTTTTTCTAAGAGATTGAAAATGAACCATTTAAATGCCACCTTTGGTGGGGTTAGACAGTTTAAACTTTATTCAAGGTGTCCAAATTAAATCTAAGAATTTAATTATCTGAATACTAACTTTCAAGTTTTAAAACCACTACTGAAAACATGTTGTCGATACATTTTTAGATAATAATTCGTATAAAAAATTTTGAAATAGAGCTTCATTCTAACTACCGGGCGATTGTACCAACAAATAAAAGAGAACTACTCTAAATTAGACCGGATAACTAAATCTTAAAATCTAATTTTCATATTTAAGTTTTTAATGAAAAATAATATATTTCTCTCTAACATTCTTAATATAAAATCTTGAATAAAAATAAAATCAATTCATTTTAGAGATTTTTACCTATTTAATATTTTGCAAGCATAACAACGTTATTATTATATCATGTTTACAAACAGCCAGCAATGTTAAATTTAATCACAGAAAAATTAACTGAAACATATAAGAATAAAGTATAAAAAATAACTGTAAAGAAAATAAAATTCTTACAGTATTTTGATGCTAACTTTGTTGCTGGAAAACCTTCAAACGGAATTTGTACTTCCATTTATTGAATCAAAAAGCAAATAAATTACAAAAACATAATTAGTTCTTCTCAAAAAGAGAAGAATTCTAAAACTAAGAAAAACTAACTAAGAAAAGCTAAAAACTAAGAAATGGAGAGAAAGAAAGAGAAGAGAAGATGTGTTTTTAGGTGTGATTTGAAGTGAAGAGAATGAGGGTATTTATAGGTGAGGAGGGAAATAAAAAGTGGGTGAAAAATGAATAAAAATGGTGGAAATGCAGAGAAGTGAATGATGACATAATTGTTGACGTC
This sequence comes from Hippophae gyantsensis, assembly GCA_030763125.1. Classification (NCBI taxonomy): domain Eukaryota; kingdom Viridiplantae; phylum Streptophyta; class Magnoliopsida; order Rosales; family Elaeagnaceae; genus Hippophae; species Hippophae gyantsensis. The sequence continues at coordinate 48,137,076 of CM061031.1, read as the reverse complement.
ATGCTGGCGTGGGTGCGGCGGTGCGCGCGGATTGAGGCAGATGGGCGTAGTGGCGCGTGCTGACCGAGCACTGATGGGCGTGTGCATGCACGGACTGGGTGATGTGTATGCATTTTTTGGCGCGACTTGGTGGCTGCGTGCGTTGGCCAACGCTGTTGGGCGGTTGCGTGCGCGATTTCCTCCTTTTTGACAATTTTGACCCATTTTGTCCAATTTTTTCATATTTGTTGACCTTTCTCTCACTGTGCCTTATATGGAGTACCCTTAAGGTGTAGCTACTATGACATAACAGAGCATATTCAAGTTGGATGCATTATGCATCTAAGGCACAGTGCAGAAAGAAAATAAAACTTCTTCTAAGAGTTTTCCTAGTCATATGTATGGGGATCACTCGACTGGATTTTTAAGGATTTCAAAACAAATTGTACCTTGAGTTCCTTATACACCATATGCTCATTTAAACTAGAGACTATACTTTGACTCTATTGCCCCTCATAAATTCTTTAAATTAAAGGATGCAGTTTGATCAATCTTTATGGTGATCTGTGTGGAGTTGAACTGATTATTTCGTTTCTCCTTGTTTTCTTGTAGCATTTTATGTACTTAGTGATGTACAAATTTTGTATATTTTATAAAATAGCTCTCAAGTGCATGAATCACTTTGTAAGAAATGATAAGTATACTTCCAAGATTAGTCTAAAAAGGAATTATATGGTTTCTAAATAATTCAACAAATTCTTAAAAATGAAAGTCAAACCTAAATATTCTGTCACAAAATTTGAGTTTCGAAATATCTAAGCTAATGACATAAAATAAAGATGATTCAACAAAACATCAGGAAATAATACTTAAAACTCAGAGTATAGTCATAACAATGCATGTAATTTAAGATTTCTAAAGGTAGATAAATAATCTATATGACATATAGATGCATAAGGCATATGCATGAACAAGAAATATAGGGAACATGTAAACAACAAAAGTTTATAGAGATAAACAACCCACACCACAAGTGACAAAGAGCACAAACAAACAAGGTGTGTGTATGTGATGATAGAGCTCTAGAATCGAGCACCTAGGTGGTTAAGCTTACATAGGGTGACCCATCTTGATACCAATTTTAGATGATGGGTGGAGATAACCAATGGAATATTTGGACGAGCTCTATACCAATTCAACCAAACCAGCCTTCCAAACTTGAATTAATAAAATAAACACAATAGGAGTACAAAACAACATACTCCATTCAATAATCCACTAAACATTTAGTAGACACAAAAACAATAATCTGTAGAATAAACACTAGTGATAGTATGCCTTATAGGCTCTTGTCCAAACTAGCAACATGCATACATGAAAAATGATAATAAAAAGTAATACCCGGTACACCTCTAAGGTAAGGAGAAGTAGACTCCTTAGAGACTCACACCTAAACTCATATGCAGATAAAAGGAAAATTATTCTAACACACAATCTAGTCATGCATGATTACAAATAAGTCTAACACTTGATACATAATTTGGTAAAGGAGATACTGACCCTCTAAAGACTTAAACCAAAAAGGAAAAAAATAAAGAGATAAAATTTTGATAGATAATAACAACTGTAGCAAAAATCAATCATGACAGACAATATAAAGAAGAAATAATATTCAATAGCAATAAGAACTTTCTGATCAAAGTTTAAACTTAGTATGTAGAAACATACACCATTTAAACTTTGATTGTATGAGCCACATGTTAGAGTATGCCAACACCAGAAATAATGAGGTAAACCCATATAGAATCCCTGCCAAATAACCACTTAGCAATAAACAATCCACTAAAGAATAAAATATTCATAACTCTGAAAGAAATAAAACTACCAATATCTCTATCAATTGGGAACTCTGTCTGAACTACCTATTACTACTCTTACTTGCTATTTCTACAATTACCTTGTTCAATTCACAAAATCATCTCTCCTCTAAAAGTCCATACTACCCAATATGGTGTGATCAGTAACCAGAAGTGTAACAACTCACTCTTGAAAATCACCCACAAACTCAAACAACCTATCTCTTTTTATACATAAAAATGATATGAGAACTCAAATCATTTAACTTAGATCACTCTCATAAAGAAGTTATCACAGCCTCAATAAACTAGTAAGCACTCACAAGCACGATTTTGCATAAATTTTCACAAATTACTAATATCGTACAACACTCATAATATTAGTGATCTGCAAACAGAAAAATAAGATGTCAATTTATAGAGCTTTGCAACATTTTTTTAGATAAAAAAATAAGAAAAATGGGGTATTATAGAACTCGATTGACCACCTTTCCATGTACTTCACCAACCACCTTGCTAAGGGAGGAAGCGAGGCACCAAACAATCTCATTATTTGTTTCCAAAAATTATCGAGTAATTTTCATAAATATCCATATTTGAAAAGAAACAAAAACAAGAGTGACAACTTTCGCTCGCACGCTTGCTTGCCAAAAACCAAAACACTCTACCTAGCATACACACTATGAAAACCAACCTCGTGGTGTGTGTAAATATGTTCGCATAGAAAGTGTACCTTTATATGTGCTTGTATGCATTACTGATCCATATAGTAACCAACATTACATAGAGAAAGATATAAAACTGAGTAAAAATAAAGAGACCACATTTTGTATATGAGAAACCAACATACTGAAGTAGAGTACAACAAGACTTACACCAACAATAAATCTTATAAAAATCTTTGAAATGGAGTATGATTCTAAATAAGATTTATTTAACTACATATTGTATCCAAGAATATTACTCTAAATCAAATCCATGCAATTAAATCGTAAATATAACTCTCATGTTTATTATGAAAAATACTTCATTAATATATTTTTCTTTAACAAACTTCAATTAAATATTGATAAAGAAATAAAACTTAATTCATTTTATAAAAATGTTTACCTATTTTAATATTTCACAAGCATAATAACATTACTAATAACTCATAGTATTTTCAACCATATATGCTTAATTTAATGAATGATAAGTAAATTAAATATAGCATTCAAAACAACACATAAAATTAATCTGAAAATAAAAAAATACATTTAAATTGTAACTCAAGTGTATTATTCTAAGTAGAAAAATTTAGTATTGTTTTTGTCACCTAAAAAACTTCCAAATACATTTGGCAATACTAGTTATTGAATTAAAAGAAAACTACTATATAAATAAAACTATGTTCAACTCTCAAAGCTAGGAGAACTTTGAAACTAAAAAAAGAAAAAATTAAGAGAAAACTAAGAAATCAACTAAAGAAAGAGCTAATGGGATGATAAAGGATGATTGTAATGAGAGGATGAAAGGTCCTATTGATAGGTTAGAAAATGTTGCAGAAAGGAGGAAAATATAAATCATATTGTCACATGCTATGATATGAATTACTTTTTGTCGTGGTATAAGCTAGCATGTAACATGTCTGAAGCTCGATCCAGTTGTCCCACACTGTGGCACACAAAAATCTTTAATGTTACACTTATGTTGCTACGCTTCTAGAAACCTCTTTGTATTTCACCCCCTTAAATTGGTTTGGAACATATGTAAGACTTACATATGTTAATATTTTATGTTTCATGGTTGCAATTGAGTGATTTGAGGTACAACTCTATAAGTGTTGATTATTTGAATATTTTTGAAGCTAAAAATATCTTAAAAATAACAAAACATACTCGTGATTCCGAAAAGATAGATTTGCTAAAATATTATAAAACTAAGTACAAAAATTCAATATTGTTTCTATTATATGAACAACTTCCAAACAATTTGCCAATAGTATTTTTTAAATTTAAAAAAAAAACTACTACATAAATTAAACTATGTTCAACTTTCAAAATCGAGAGAAGAACTTTGAAATTTAGAAAAAGGAAAGCTTGAGAGAAATCAGCTAAAGAAAGAGCTAATGGGATGATAAAGGATGGTTATAATAAAAGGGTAAAGGGTCATATTTATAGGTTAGAAAACACTACAAAAGGGAGGAAAATGTGGATCAAAGGGTTCTGCATCGTGGCATGAGCTAGCCTATAAAACTAAAATAACAAAACTCCTCATACTTTTAGTATCTTTTAAGTTCATAATTAAATTCAAAGCATTAGTTAAATTAATATCCCAAAAATTCATAGATTATTGTAAAAATTAGTTAAAAATCACAAATTTATATATTTCATACCAAAAACATATCAATATTAACCCACACAATTTTAGTGTTAGGAATTTGAATTTGTTTCGACTCTAATGCTCACAAGTCATACTCTCAGTACTACACTAATCTTATGGGTTCAAGTACTCAATCAAAGTTATAGGCAAATAAAAGTTATGTAAAGAAATGAATTAATGGGTTCGCATATGTTTAAAGAAGAAAGACTGAAAATAGTGTGCAACATCAATCTCATGAAAGGATTTATAAAGAAATAAAATACAATTTTCATGAATTAATCAAAATCATCAAGTAAGAATATCAAGTATATATGCCTTAGAGATGAATTAAAATGCAATGACTTCTATAGGATTTATTTCCTAGTTTTTCTTTTATAAATGTCATTCTCACTACTTTGAAGTTCTTTTGGGTCATCGTATTTAGGTTATACTATTCATTTTTTTTATATACTCTCTTTTTTTCTCCTTTTTTTATAGAATGGACCCATGTATATATTTGTATGATTTTTTGACTATGTACATATCTGTATGATTTGGTGAATGGCTAACTTTTTTTTGTGTTGGCTTTAGGAAACTTCATATATATGTATCTTTTGTTTGGGAAGTCATGAATGATAGTGTTTAACAATTTGAATTGATAAGATAGTGTTTAAAGGAGAAGAAAAAACGTTATCTCTCAGAATGGAATGATAATAGGCTCAAATTATTCTCACAAGGTAGAAACACTATCTAGATCTAATTTTGACACCTTGAATAAAAGTTTAAATTAATGACTTTTTATAAAGCATTGATGTTTGCTATTTTCTTAGAAATAAAATATAATTTAATCTATTAGTTAATGATCTCTACCTAAAGATGTTAGTTGGCTTTATTAACAAAGATATTGATCCACACCTTAGGATATTTTCATATATAGAAAATAAAATCAACAACCTAAATATATATATATATATATATATATTTATTAACCTAATTAATTCTAAACAAGCATGATAAACTAACTAATTATTCTTATAAAGTCTCCAGTGATTGTTAATTGCATATTTGTCTTGAATATTTAGGTCTTATAAAATCAACAACTTAAATATATATTTTTTTATTATATGTTATTAGATTAGAATTTTCAAAACACAAAATTGTAATAGAATATGTAGGTTTTATTTTCGTGTTTGTTTTTAAGAAATTTGATGAATTATTTAAAACCACATAGTTTCTTTTTAGATCGAAATTGGGAGTATTCCTATCACTTATCATAAGTGATTGTGCACTTATGAGCTTTTTATAAATATAAAAAATTTAACTATTAAGTTTTTGTGCATCAATGGGTCACTCACTAATAGGTTTTACCTTCTCTAGGAGTTTAATGGTTTGTTGCATATACTAAATACAACCGTGTTAATCCACGAAAATGATTTAAGATAGTTTAATTTTTAGCTTTTACCGCTTCTCTTGTTAAAGAAAGGACTAGCAAGAAGCTAATTGAGAGTTGTGATGAGTGTTTTATAAAAATACTAAAAAGTATCATGATTTAATGTACTTTAATTGATTAAATAGATTTATATTTGTATGATTTTATCATATTTTTATATAAATGTCTTTTCGGAATAACCAGTATTTTTATTATTTTTTGGGTTTTTTCATTAAAAATTAACTTAAAATCTCGAAGAAAAATACAGGAGGAAATATATCACAAATATGTTGAGAAAAACATGAGAAAAAGTCAAAAAATGGAAAAATTGGACAAAATAAGTCAAAATGATAAAAAAAATATTTAAAATGATAAGTCTCGTGTGCACCCGATGCATAGCCAACATACACCATCGTTGAGTCTCACGCATGCCAGCACACGCTCAAGCATATCCTATGTCCACCAACACCTGTCTACCGCAAATCTCTCCCTCTACATGCCTGCTAGCCTATCCAAATGCGTCCAAAATTAATTTTTGAGATATTTTTTCCAATATTTTAGCCTTTTCCTTATCTATAAAAGGACCATCTCCCCCATTATAAAAATCATCCCTAACAATCCCAAAAATCACACATTTCTCTTTCTTTCTCTTTCTAGTTCTTAGTTTTTTTAGTTATAAAGTTCTCTTTTTGAGAAGAACTAGTTATGCTTTTGTAGATTTCTAATTTTTGATTCAATAAACGGAAATGGAAATCTGTTTGAAGGTTTTCCAGAAATAGAATTTGTATCAAAGTTCTGTAAGATTCTTTTGAAGTGTAATTTTAAAATGAATTCTTTACAGTTATTTTTATTTTTATTCTTATACGTTATATTTGATTTGTTTGTAATTAAATATAACATGGCCGGATGTTTATGAATATGATATAATAATAACGTTGTTATGCTTGCAAAATATTAAATAGTTCTATAAAATAAATTGATTTTGTTTTTATTTAAAATTTTATATTAAGGATGTTAGAAAGAAATATATTATTTTTCAATACAAACTTAAATCTAAAAATTAGATTTTAAGGTTTAATTATCTAATCTGATTTAGAATAGTGTTGTTTTATTTGTTGGCACAATCGCCCGGTAGTTAGAGTGAAGTTTTATTTCAAAAACTTTCATAAGAATTATTATTCGAAAATATATTGACAACATATTTTCAATAATGGTTTTAAAACTTAAAAGTTAGTAGTCGTATAATTATATTCTTATGTTTAATTTGAACACTTTTAATAAAGTTTAAAATGTCATCAAATGTGGCATTTAAATGGTTCATTTTCAATATCCTAGAAAAATATATTAATTTAATTAACTAAATTAATTATTGACCTCATCCATAGGTGTTAATTGATTTGTTTAATTAATAAAGAATATCTAATCTCAACAAATGTGGTATTTATATAAAAAAAGAATCAATACTTATCAATTTATATCTTTAATAATCTAAATAATATGAGAAAATATAATTAACTTAATTATTATATCCATAAATACTATACTTTTATGAATGGTAAAAAATTACATAATTGTTTATTGAATATATATATATATCTATGTTTATTTTTTTATGTTATTATATAAAGAAACAAAAAAATATCAAAATATCATGACAAGATATTTAAGATTTAATTCCGTTGTAAAAAGTTTGAATAATTAATTAAAAACCACATATATTCTTTCCTTATATTGACCTTGGAAGTATACTTGTTATTTTCTATAAAATGGTTCGTACACTTACGAAATTTTTACAAATATAAAATCAAAGTATCTACAAGATTGATATTGCTAACTCGATGCCAATTTTAGCTCATCATTTTCTTGACATCGTTGCGGGAGACTTGGTTTTGTTCATCAAGGAACAGTGAAGAGAGAATAGGCAATGTATAAATCTTTTGTTTTGGGGTTAAATATGTTTTATACCAAAAAACCACGAGATAATTTTCAAAAATATCCAAAACGTTTAAATCGTTACAATTATGTGCAAAATGTACAAGGTATAAAAAAATACACAAATTAATTGGAGTTAAGTTTTTTAACAGAAGTAATGCACATGCGTTTTCTTGATAAATAGAAAGGTAATTTCATGGGCTTAAAAAAAGGTAATTTCATGGGCTTAAAAAACAGAAACAGTAGGTATGGATGAGTTAGGACGAAGCAAACATTGGAGGTATAGATGAGTTAGGACGAAGCAAACATTGGAGGTATAGATGAGTTAGGACGAAGCAAACACTGGAGATATGGATGAGAGAGTTACCGCTTTAGGTTACAAGATTAGGTCATCAGACATGGCCAATGTGGCTCAGAAACTTGAACAACTTGAGATGGTTATGGGTTCAACTCAAGAAGATGGTATTTCTCAACTCTTTGATACTATTACTATAACCCAACTGATCTCTCTAGTTGGGTTCAAAGTATGCTCTCTGAGCTTCACAACCCATCCACAAATCTTGATTTTGTACTTCAAAATCAGGCAATTGACGATTCACTTCTCACTTTGGCTTTTCCCTTCAGTTCCGTCCATATCTTTAATTCCTATCACCAACAAATTGGAAACTACTCTCAGGTTTTTAACGATGATTGCAAGTACGATCTGAGAGCGATTCCTGGTGCAGATAAAACATGAAAATAACCATAAGCATTTGAAAACCTTAATTGGGTCGTCTTGGTAGCAAGAAGAGAGAGTTGATGGTGGTAGTTCCTTATCTGGTGATGGAATAAAAGAGATCTATTATTTCATTTTTTTTAAATCCAAACATTAAATTACCTTTCTATTCTCAATACAATGCATCTGCAGCGAACATGCATTACTTCTGCAAGAAAATTTAATGCCAATTAACTTTTCGGCATTTTTTTGGTACCTAATGAGTTTTGGGTATAATTATAATAATTTAAATTTTTTTAGCATTTTTGAAAATTGTTCGATATGTTTTAGGCATAAAACGTATTCAAACTCTATGTTTTGATAAAATTTAAATTCAAATTAAAAAAGTGGAGTACAAGAAATGAACTTTATAACCCAAAAAATAACATGTCACATTTTGATTTGTTAAGTATATTATAAGTATTAATGTATTTCTACATATAACTTCATTCAATAATATATGTATTAAATATATCATACTTTTAGTATTCTTTATAATTTTAAGTTTTAATTAAAATAAATTGTTTTTAAAATAATAAATAAAAACATAACTGTTTAATTAGAAATTAAAAACTAGAATTCTAAAAGATTTTATTTGTAAAATTATTTAATCACTATTTTTTAATTTTTTTATAAAGTTAAAAAGTTATAAATTACATATAATTATTTTGATCATCTTTCAAAATTTTAATATTTTTAATTAAAATGAATTATTTTTAGAATAAACAATAATAGAAATTAAAAACTAAAATTTTAAGACTTTAATTATGATTATTTAATCATTTTTTTATAAATTTATTTTTTATAAAATTAAAAAGTCATATATTGCATATAACTTTTTTAGTCATATTTCTTTAAAACTTTAATGTTAATTAAAAGTAATTATTTTTTAAAATAATAAATAAAAAATATAATGATTTAATTAGGAATTAGAAACTAATATTCCAAAAAACTTCAATTAGAATCGTTTAATCAACCCTTTCTTAATTTTCTTTCATAAAATTTTAAAAGTTATAAATTTCATGTAATTAATTTTGTCATATTTTTTCAAAACATTTAATGGTTTTAATTAAAATTAATTCTTTGTAAAATAAAGTAATCAAAAACTAGAATTTTAAAAGAATTTAATTTTAATTATTTAATTACAATTCATAACTTTATGTATAAAATTAAAATATTTATATATTACATATCGTTATTTTGGTCAAAATTCTTCTAAAATTTAATGTTTTTAATTAAAATTAATTATTTATAAAATAATAAACAATAGAAAATTAAACTTAAAGTCTTCAATTTTCATTATTCAATTACACTTAACTTTTTTTATAAAATTAAAATTGATAAATATTATATATAGTTATTTTAATGCATCTTTGTTGCTTTATGACCGAATGTCAATAATTATTATATATCTAACTTATTAGATAGTATAATCATGATTTTTTTTTATTTTCTCTAATTTATTGTAAGGTTATTTGATAATTTGTTATATCAAAATATATTTAATGTGATTCAAATATGGAGCTTAAAATGAGAAAGTGATATTTTATTTTATGATATGATAATACAAAAATGTGTGAAAAAGATATTGAAAGGTTTAAGCCCAATTTTGTTATTATATTATTTTTTATTTCCCTTAAAATGTATGACTTTTAATTCTATAAAAAAAAGTTATTAAATTAATTATGTTTAAATTTTCACTTATTTTACGATGTTTGTAATAACTCTTATAATGATTTAATATTTAATATTTTATATTCTTAGAACTTAAGAACATTTAATTTTGTTTGTTTATATATATATTATATATTTTTATGCATAGTTACGAAGTATTAATCAAAAAAATATTTTACGACATTCTACGATATCACTTTTAGATATTTAAATTGAGTAATAAAATAAACTTATGTATTTATAAAATTAATAATTATTTTTACGATTTATTTAAAATATTGTAATACAAATATATTATTATAAAGAAAAATATTTTTTTATTTAATTTATAAGTGTAAATTTTTACGTGCAACACTAGTACCTACCGATGGTTAGTAAAATAAAAATGGGTCACCCGTTTTAACGTGTATATAAAATATAATTTTTGAACTAGTGAAGCAGTAAATGTTGATCTGCGATATTTTTTTTCCTTTTGTTAGAAGTGTACATGTAAGAACTTTACTAGTGTAAACAATATATTCTCTCTATAGATTCAGGCTTTTAAATCTGAAACATAATAATACACCTCCAATCTTTCCCCAACACCGTCAAAATCTTGATCAAGAGAACGCAAAAATAATAGTAAATCTTCACAATAAAAAGAAAAAAGAAAAAAAAGTAGTGGTAGTAGTTCTTCCAATTATGATGTCAAAAAAAAAATCATATGTTGAGAATACTTGTGTAGAGTCTGTTATAATCATAAATATGAATTCAGCAAATTACTCTACATAACAGTGCCAAAAAATTGATATAATATTGGGGTGAGGAGGTCAAAGAAACCTTTATTCTCTAAAATAACCTATATTTCTGGTACAAGTGAAAGGCTTTTTAGAGGAAACGACTGGCTGTACGAAACCATGGAGCAGAGAAGAAGAATATGGTAGAAGGGCTCTTCCTTCAAGTCACTGACTGTTTTCTGGCCTACAACTCGATCTCTGGCAATGGCACTCTCCAAAAATTCCATGAGTTGAAATCTTCCTGCAATGCAAGATTCATGAAAATTGGGTTTTATTAAAAACAGAACCGAAATGCACTTTTCTTTCTTCATGTCTCCAATTTCACTTTACATTCAAAAAATGATTATGAACTCACTTGTTCAACTAATGATGTCGGAGGGAACATATCATTAACAAGAGTGTGTAAATTAGTGTATGATTTTACATCAATACGATGACTAATGGCCACCTCACCCTGTAACAGTTCAAGAAACAACTTGGGTAATTTGATAAAATACAAGCCTGCTATATAAAAAGCCTGAAAAATATCAGCAAGGTTTTAATACCTTAGGGTTGATGATAAATATTTTACCCTTCGGTATCCCAATTTTTCTGTAACTGAGTTCATCCGTATCTCTGTTCCCAAAACCGGCATAAAATGGATTGTAATCAGGAGGAAAGAGTTTCTTGATATCCTATAATAAATAATTGGGGAGAACATGTGATGAGAATATCACTTAATATTGAAGGCAGTCAAAATGTTTCAATCAACATTTATAATTTTCGGTATTTACCTCCAAGCATGCGATCTTGAATTCATGAGGAGCTCTTCTTATAACTACAATTCCATCAATATAAGGAGCAAAAGCAAACTAGTTAATGCAAAAGGTCCTCATAACGATAAAAAGACATAGCAAAGGCAAGTGTACACATAACCATACCATACAGACAGTTGGTGTCCAACAGAGGAAACAAAGAGAACATAACTAAGGTAAGCATATAGTGTACTAAAAAGAACACATAAATGATGGTGAAAAAAATGTTACCAACGACTGGCCCAACCAATGCAAGGCAAGGATCACATACTCAAATCACAGAGGATAAACAGGTATTCTAATACATTAAAACACAACCGGAGAAATATACTTGCACACTTCTCACTACCTTTTTTCACATTGGCTAGGAATATATTCCAGTTAAAACGAAAGGAAATTTCCCTTGAAAATTAGTAGAGAGCCAGATTTGATAAAAAGGCATTTTACTTTAAAGAAATCACGAAAATGAATCCTGCTCGATTTTTTGGATTCCTGAACTGGATACTGCAGAAAGAAGGTTGCAGGAAGGTTGGAAGATATTGAATACTTTGGAGGTCCTGGCATAGTTTTAGGCAGGAATAGCCTCATATGCTTTGACAAGAGAAGCTAGTTATATGATATATTTATTAAATCATCTAATTAGAGTTATTTATTACTAAATCTACTCTAGGATACTTATTTGTACTTGTGTTATTGTATTAACATTTCAGGTACTGGTAGAATAGGTTCTATTGCTTGTGTGACTCAAGTTGTCAGAACATTGGTCTGGATCCAAACACCTTTCTTGTAGAGACTATGATAAAAGTAATGGTTTATAAATAGATTACTTGAGGGTTTTATCTTGATGGGTAGTATAAGACCTGTAGACCTTATTTATTCACAGTAGATAGTTAGGTGGTTCGGTAGACCAATAGTTTTCCTCTTAGGTCATTGGTGTGACCTAGGTTGTTTCCACCTAAAACTCTCTTGTCCCAATCTTTATATTTCCGCATTATTTTATTTGCTTTGTTGTTTGCAAAATTTCTAATTTGTCATAACTCAACTATTTATCTATTCACATCCCTTTAGTTAATTAGGTCCGTAACTAAAAAAAAAACTTTCAGGTCATGAAACTTTACTCCTCGTGAATGGATGATAAATATCTTTTTATTTTGTTAAATTGTTCATTATTATATTCTAAAATAAATATTGTATATACATCTTATTACTATATATATTTACTAATGTTACACTTTTAAATTTGGACAATTTTATCCAAGTTTTCATATTAATTTCATACATTGATTTTATTTTGGTATCAAAGAACGTGGGTCAAATTTGTCCCTATGAAATGCATGCACATAAACATAATACACAACCAAAGTCTTTAGGGCATAGATTAAGGGCAGAAGGTAGAGTAGAAAAGAAAACTTCATCAATGGAGTTTGATGGTCAAAAACTTGAGAAGGCTTTCAATTAATAAGAAAAACGACAATCATGACAACCTCAGCCCAAAAACGTTTAGGAACTCACATAGTGCAACATAAAGTACCCACCACCTCAAGAAGGTGACGGTTCTTACGCTCCACTATGCTATTCAGTTGTGGAGTATAAGCGTATGTTGTCTAGTGGAGAATCTCACGAGTTTTGAGAAAATCAATAAGAGAGTAATTAACAAATTCATGGTCATTATCAAAGTGAAAACCGGAAATCTTATAACAATCATAGTATAAAATTGAGGAATAACATCGCTCTTAGATTTCAACATATAAATCCAAGTGACTCTTGTGCAATCATCAATAAAGGAAACAAAAATTTATGACCAGAAGCAATAAAAGTAGAAAAACGACCCCACCCATCAATATAAACACAAGCAAAAAGAATATAGCTTTTATTGGTACTAATTTTGAAAGAAACACGATGGTTCTTAGCAAAAATTCATTATTCACATATCAAACTAGAAGTAGAAATGTTAAAAAACAATTTAGGAAACAAATGCTTCAAATAATAAAATGATGGTGATATAGTCCAAGAAACATCCAAAAATCCTTGCACATGCCAAGAGGACCTAAAATGAGGCCTACAAATGGTCGAGTTTTTGGGCTTCCAGTAACTTGCAAGTAATTTGAAAGAATTCGCAATTTAGAAGTTACCCTAAACAACCATCACTATTAATGACGTATCTTTCTCGTCTAATATCCAATTGAGGCTAATCAAAATGCAATAAAAAGATTACATCATGGGCTACGATATGTATAGAAATACAATTTTCTAAATTCATATGTTTACTAGGCCAAAAAGGGTTCACAATCTGCACTCAGAAATCTGAACAAATTTGTATTATCTTTTAGAATCGTTTTTTTCCTAGGATTTTTGTTATTCTTATATTATTAGTTAGGATTATATTTTGGCTACAAATATATACTAGTCTTCCATATGTAATCAGCTTTATTATGGAATAATATATGAGAAAATTGTTTTTTCTGAGTGTTGTTTTCGTACACCAAAGGTTGGTACCATTTGTGGCATCCTTATACCAAAGTTCATTGCTCAATAATAGCCATAGGGTCAAGGTCTTACCATTCTTATATTGAGATTCATGGCTCTACAATAATCAATGGGTCGAGGTCCCATCAAAATCTGAAGTTTTTAGCTTTTTTTGGGTTTAATTGCTATCTTGTTAGTAGGTTCAAGGCTCTTGTTTTTAGGGTTTTCAGCTGGTATCAGAGCTCATGCGTATTTATGTAGTAGGTGTAAAATCGAGAACTAGAGTCAATAGATGGAGGATCTAAACTTGGCCTACTCTTTTGGACAATAAGGGTGGATGACTTAGGGTGATGCTAAGTGCCCATAGTGGCCTATCTCTATACTTCACAACGGATTTGAGAATAACTTGCTCTAGGTTTAACAAAGGAGAAGTATCCAAAATCCGACTACTAAATTTATCCAAACTCTGATCCAAACTAGCAAAAAACATATAAACTCGATCCTCAATAGTATGTTTCCTCAATCTCTCAGTGTCAGTAACAAGTGCCATATCATTAGATCTACGGTAATCTAACTCTATGAAAATAGATTTCAACTCATTATAATACTTAGAGATCGACTACTTTCAAGAAATTGAAAGGACTTCTTCAACTCATACACCTGTGAAGAGTCAACATCGAGGTAACTCTTTCTCACTGCATCCTAGACTTTTTTTATTGTTCCATATTAGACAAAATGAGACATTAACTTATTAGTCATGTAGTTAATGAGCTAGAACTTAACTAGGGTATTATTGTCTTCCCATTCATCATATGTAAGATCTTCTCTTGGAGTAGATATTCTTTCGACAATATAACCTTTCCTTTTTCTTCCAGCAATACACATCTTTAAAATTTTTGACTAAATACGATAATATGTACCATCTAATTTAATATTAATTGGGGAGGATCTAGCATGCATGGTGGTAGAAATTATTTTTCTTAGATTTTGATTTGGTTATAAAGGAAGAATTTGAACCCTTATTAATAGATTTGACCAAAATAGATGTGTAAAGAAACAATAATAACTACAGATAAACAGATTTGGGAAGTATTTCCATGCTCTTTGAAGAAATAGATCCACCAAATCAAACACACCCCAAGGCAAAAAACATATCTATCATATAAAAAACAACCCACAACACTGACAATGAGTGGTGCAAGCAAGGGAAAAAAAGAGAAGAAAAAGGAACAGCAACAATTAAATGAAGACCCTTAAACTAACAGACACATACTGCTGACGAGAACTCAAGTAGGCACCTCTAGCTTGGAAGACTGGGTACAAGCAGCGGCAGAGATTGTGGGAAATTGTGGTGGTGCAATAAAGAACAACAACATCAGAAGCACGAGAGACTAAGGGACTACTGGAAATTGTCTATGGATGTTCAATTTTGTGAACGTATTATTTTTCCAAAGAAATTTCACTAACTCCTCTTCAGGAGAGGATTAGTAGTAAGGAAGAGAAAAAGCAATGGTTAGAAGAAAATAAGTACTAGGTGAACATGAACTTGAAAACTAGCTAGGCCACCTTATATGTTCAATCAACACTCTGGTAGAAATAAAAGGATATTACTACTAAGCCCTCATCTTCTGAATCAAATGCTCATCTCAACTTTCAAATGATTCTCTTGAGATTGATTTTGATGTAAAAGTCTCTCCTTTACTTTCTAGTCTCTCTATTTCTAACGTAACTTCTAATCCTATAGTGTCAACACCTATTATCTTGGATCCATTATTTAGTGGTCAATGTAGGAGGTATCCTCTTCGACATCATAAATTGTTTGACTAGTTGGGCTTCTTTAAGCGTTCATCTAATATGTTTATCCTATTTTTTATTTTGTTTCTTATAACCGTTTACCTAAAATTCACTTAACTTTTGCCCATCAAATTTCTTCTGTGATTATTCTTAGTCATTTTTAGAAAATCTTGAAGATCCCAAATGGAGAGTTACCATCGTAGAAAAAATTAATGCCCTCCAAAAAATTGTGGGTTACAAGTGGATGTTTTTACAATCAAGTTTTATTTCAATGAAACATAGGAGAGAAATAAGGCCAGACTAGTAGCTAAGAAACATGCTTAAACTTATGGTATTGACTATAAGACACATTTGCTTCGGTAGCCAAGATGAATATTGTTTGAGTTATACTTTCTATTGTAGTGAATCTTGACTAACCATTACATTTTGATGTCAACAATGCATTTTTTTATGGAGAATTGAAGAGATGTATAGGGATCCTCTTCCTAAATTCTCAACTGAAAGAGAAAAAGTGTGTAGGTTGAAGAAGGTTTTATATGAACTGAAACAATCCCCAAGGATTGATTTGGAAAATTGACCAGGTTCAATGAAGGAATATGATTTTAAACAGATCCAAGCAGATCACTCTTTTCTACAAAAGGAAAGCCAATACTATTACCTTACTTTTGGTTTATGTTGATGACATGATTGTTATAGGTAATAATATCAATGAGATAAAACAATTACGTAGCTATTTGGTAAAGAAATTTGAAATGAAAGACCTAGGGAATTTGAAATATTTCTTAGGTATTGAAGTCTCTCAGTCTAAACAAGGACTCTTCCTCTCTCAATAGAAATATATCTTATATTTATTGGCTAAAACTGGTAATTCGACTTGCATCCCTGCAAACACACCTCTTGAGGTGAATCATGGTTTGACTGTGTATCTTGATCAAATTCCAACTAAGAAGAGATATCATAGACCGATAGAAAAATTGATTTATCTGACTCATACACTTTGATTTATCTTATGTTGCTAATATGGTAAGTCATTTCATGCATAATTTAAGTGAGCAGTACATGGATACTATGAACTAGATCTTGGCCTATGTTGTAATTGTGGCAAGTCCTCTCCAGGTAATTTGTTCTCAAAACATGAACATCTAGACATCATGAGTTACACTGATTTTGATTTTGCGGGTTCTAAGATGGATAAGAAATCTACTATTAGATACCTTACATTCATTGAAGGAAATTTGGTGAGTTAGAAGAGTAAAAAACAGAACATGATATAGTTGTCTAGTGCAGAGGCTAAGTAACACTCCATTCATCATGGTATTACGAAACTTGCCTGGTTAAATATTTTGTTGAGTGACCTTAGTTTTGGTCTTAAAAAATATATGATCTTGTTATCTGATAATACTATCGCAATTAAAACGGCTAATAATTTAATACAATATGACCAAACTAAGCACACTATACGACAAAAACTATATCAAAGACAATCTAGATGTTGGTGTCATTCTAATTCCATACAACAAGAGTACTAATCAATTAGTTGATATTATGACTTATGATGTTGCAAGGTCTTTTCAAATTTTACTATCCAAGTTGGACACATGTAATATCTATGTTCCAACTTAAGAGGAAGAGTTGAATTGTGTATATGTTATATGTTTTAATTCTATGACCATTTAGTATTTATTGTCTTTCCTTAATTAAGACGTGTATTTGTATACAAATATCCAATCGGGGTTAATAGAAAAAATTTGTTTTTCATACATTTATTTTATAGCAATAGCTGAAACAAATAATATATAAAAATAAATTATTAAGATCATTTCTGTTAAACACCTATCACAATTAATTAATAATCTTTTTATGAAACTATCACTTGATAGTTAATCCTTATTGTTAAGGTTTTTTATAATAGTAACTACAATTACATTTTTTATAATAGTAACTACAATTACATTTTTCTATTTAAATTTTATACTAATCTTATCTTACCCAGTTATCTTATCTATACTAATTTACATGATGAAATACATTTGATATAAGTTAAATTTATCTTTATCTTTTATTTGGCTTGTGATTTTTGTTTTTATTGATGCTCTCTTTATACTCTCTTTCTTTTCAATAATCTCTTCTTTAGAATAATTTGACTCTATCAAAAACTCACTTAATTTAAGAACTTGAGCCTCAGACTCTTTGCAAGCGAAAGAAAATAAAAGAGAGGTTTGTATTCTTTTCTTTCTATTTTTTATGGCCACAAAACTTAGTTTTGGGTCTGTCCATGTTTCAGATGCTATCATATTTGATTCAATTCAAGCATTCAAGTTTATGCCAATGCTTCTTTTCTCCTAAAATATAATCCAACGAGTCAAGGCTTCTAACCTCCATAAACTTCTCTATCTTATGTTTTCCACATAACTTATTCTTTTCTACCATAATTTAATTGTCTTTCTTTGTTAGGCCATGTTATGATTATCACTAAAGGTAAAGATTAACACCTATTTCATCAAAGTTTGAGATCTTAGTATTACTATTATTTTTTAGAGTGCAATTTCTAGAGAAACATGAAACTTAATGATCATGTTCTTTTTAACTATGTTCGATCTTTTTCCTATTTGTGCATGTAACGAATTATAAATGGTTTTTTTACCCTAAAAAATAATGAAAAGTTATTGTCTGTTATTAGTTCCGGTAATAGGGTAATATAATTTGAAATGTTATGAGTATGATTAAAGGTTCTTCAACTGTTCTAACTATGATAATTGGAGTACTACGAGATATGAGTTTGGTTTTTTGGCGCATCTACAGTAACTGTTGTAGCTCCTTAGTGAACAAATTGAAAAAATCCTACATTGATTAGGAATGGAAGTGGGTGTTGTATTTTAGACTATAAATAAAACCCCCTTCTTCACTTTTAAAACATCCCGAAATTGTATATCTTACTCTTTTTTGTAAGGGTAATTGATTAGCTCAATTTTGCATAATTAGTTGTAATTTTAGAGTTCATCCATTTGGAGATAGTGGAAGTGGTCAACGATGTCCGAGAAAATAGATAACATTTATACCAAATTTTGTTAAATTTCTAGTGTTTTTATTTTTCTGCTTTAATATTTTTGTTTTAATATCTACTTTAATTTCTTTTAGCATTATATTTTCAATAATATTATTTTGTCGGGCTAGTTTGAGTTCTATTCATTTAAATCATAAATGAATAATAACTACTTAGAATACGAAAAATATACCCGATTTTTCCAATAGTAACTATTGGATGCTTTCTCAAATATAAGATGAAAAAATATATATTTGAGAATATGGAATCAATGTCCATGATTGATATTTGATAATATTCTTCCCGTCCAATTTGGTCTCTGATATAAAGATGAGATAAAAAGCTCACACACCCATAACTGGGATTTAAATCCTACCCCATCTACGTATCCAAATAGACTAGATACCATTGAACTAAAAGTACCATTTGGTCTCTGATATAAAGATGAGATAAAAAGCTCACACACCCATAACTGGGATTTAAATCCTACCCCATCTACGTATCCAAATAGACTAGATACCATTGAACTAAAAGTACCATTAGTCATTGTAAATTTAGCATCATTGATTAGTCACGAAGCATTACTTATTACATATAATGTTTACCAATGAATGAACATGATTATTATACCTTAAAATATTACTTTGTTCATTTAAAACTTAATTGTAATAATATTTTTATTCATTTTTAATACGGTATAAATAATAAATAGTTATTTCGGCATAGAAGCACAATACTCAACCAAAAGATAATATTCCAAGCAGAAAAGAAATCTGAACAGAGTTGGTTACAAAAGTCGTGCAAAAGTTGCCTCTCCCCTCTCCTTACTGTACTAGTTATAGCCTAAAAGTAGTTAAACAAAACTACTCGTCTTGGGTAACTAATTTGCTTAAGGAAAACAAAACAGCCAGCTTGGGACAAAACTAAAATAAAGCATAAAAGATAAACCACAATCAGAAATGAAAAAAAGCAATAATAAAGTGTGAATAGAGATAAAACTAGTAAGGCTTCTCTTGGAATTCGCTGTCTTAGTAGTACCACAATTTTACTTTTGGTATCCTTTTTTACTCAGATTTTTGAGGTGATACTTTAATGATACCCCATTTAAAAAATTTACTAATTTAGTACAATTTGTCATTTAATTGAAAAAATTTCACATGTACAATAATAGACGTGCGATGTTCAAAAGGCATTGTTAGATAATAAATTAATTGATTATCTTAACTCTTTAAATATCGTTTAATTAATTTATTATCAAAAATGTCCTCTGAATATCGTACATATATTACTACTCATGTGAAAAATTTCAAATTAAATAAAAAATTGTATCAAACTGATACCTTTTTTAGATGAGGGTACAACCTCAAAAAATTGGGTGACAAGGGTACCAAAAGTAAAATTGTATTACTACTAAGATAGCGAACCCCTTTTCTTGCATCATATTTTCATTTAAGATAATGTATTTGGCACATGCTAAGTGCATGCATGCATTTTACTCTAGTATGTGTGTATATATATCTTGCTCCAGATTATTTTATTGTGCTTGAATTCTTCTCAAATAACCACTCCTGACTTGTTCAATTTGTTTATTAAGTATGATCTACATTAAAATCCATGTTTGTCTTTCCTAATCATGTCTGGTTGCCATGATGACACCAGAAAGAAAATTTTCCAATAAAATCTATATCTTCAAATTTTTTACCTAGAGCCACCACCTTATCGATTAATAGAAGACTTGCAATGAGTACTTGTAGGATTATTGTCAAATCATAAAGATCATAATCATGATATATGCAAGTACATGGCAGAACTAAAGCAAAGTTTTTTCCCCCCATAACAGGCCCCTTAAGGAACAGAAATAACAGTTTCTGATGCCAACTAAAGAAAGCATACAAAGAAATTGAAACAAAAGAATAGAAGAAAGGAACTTGCCTTCCCGGATCAGTGAAGGAAATAAACCATCAGGTGAGATTACAACAGGTCCACTGGGTAAAGTTTTCCCATCCTGCATTACGTAAATAGAGCAATTTGTAAGCCAAATTCTTCTAGAGTAACGTGTCCTGGCCAAACAACAACAATTCCACATAGATGGCAAAGAGAAGAAACCAAGATACTATGAAGCTGAAAAGGAGAAACCATTTTTGGCAGGAAGAAAATATGCAACATGGACCAAAAGAATTTGACAGCACTAGATAATACCTTCAACCAGTAAAGAGATCCAAAAGTACAGCAATCTCATTGTTGGAATCAAAGATTACACGTATGAGAAATACAAAAGGTCATATCGCACCTGTTTTAGGTTGAGTAAAAAGCTTCTAGTCAGATACGCCTGAACAATTGCACGTGCACTCAGAAACAGCAGCTGATATCCATTTTCCTGTTGTCAAATGCAGAAGCAATATCAGATGCAGCTTTATCAATGAATATCAACTCAATCTGAAATGGCCTCAAATTTAATTAATAAATAAAAAGACGCATAATAAAGATGAGCATTCTGGTCAGGCTTGTGAAAAGCACATATTGCATTGTGCTTCTAAACCAATGAAATTCACGAAATTGGGATATGGAGTAAAATAATTGCATGCTTTAAAATGATGACAAATTTAGGAAATATTTTCTAAAAAATGCTAACTACAAACAAACTAGCAAACACTTTTTTTGCAGACACCAATCATGGTGTGGCACCATAATCTAGGAATGGAGTAAGTTATTTATTTTGGTAAATTATGATGTCTTGTGGCATATTATGATTGGTGTGCTTGCAAAAATGTTTGATTAGCATTTTTCAATATTTTTCTATAGTTAAAACTTGAGATAAAAGTACCTTAATTGCACAGAAAAGTTTAGCTACCCCAGATTGCGTCCAATCTTTACCAACTAAAGGCATGAACTGACCCAAGACATCAGACCTGAAGACACCAAAATCAAAGTTGCCATGTTCAAACAATTTTCCACATAAAAGTATCACACTATCACTGAATATTGTTATAGTTGCTTAATGCATTAAAATAAATATAGATGAAGATTTCCGTTTGTCTACACAAAATAAATTTATTTCAAGTGGTTTGAGTTACTATTTTACTATGATTGTAGAAAATTCCGTAAACCTATTTTTCCACCTATCATGTTTCAACACATAAAAACAATATCAACTTTATGAAAAGAAGCCCCCAATGAATTCTAAGACTGCAGAAACAGAAATTTGTGGTCTTCATGTCATGGCATAATAACACATAAAAGAACCATTCTTAAGGTACAAACATGCATGCCCTACTGTCAACATTCAAGCAATCCTGCCAATGGGCTGACATAATAATGGCCTAGTGTTTTTTTAATTCATAGGTCGGGACATTATAATGCAAAAACCAGCCAAAAACAAAATTGCTAGCATATTTGTTGACATATAGCAGTTCACGGTAACAATCAAATTCTGACATCGGACTTACTTGGTTATAGTTCCATCAACATCGGAAATTACAATCTTTGCGTTCCACTTCCACAAGTAAATATGCGCATCAACCTGTTAAACATTAAGTACATGTCTCAGCAGCTATGTATTACAAAAATAAAATAAACTATATCAACTATTATCTTTGACTTAAAGTCAACTACTAGATTATTTGAAAACCTGCTGTTTTCCCAAAACCCTGGTAGAGAAACTGAAGGTTATCATATTTTGACCCTCTTTCAGATTCATAGATGCTATCTGATCCGTAGTCGGAACATTTGTTCTCATGAACTGCTTTCGAGGAGACTCACTGTGGCTGTGAGATATAGGACTGGTCTCTAAATGTGAGTTATTCAAAAATGATTCTGAATCCACAAATTCCTCCTCATTTGATGAAGTACTGGTTGAATGCTCAAGCGTTTTGACTCTTCTAAATGGAATCGGCCAGAGTCTCCATCTGCGTCCAGGAGTAGAAGCCATTCCAGAATCATCATCCCTAGATTTTGGAGTATCATCATGTTCGACAGAAATTGCATCCTTTAGCTCAATGGGTAGATCTAAACCAAACGCAGCAAGTCCTAGAACAACAGGAGCAGCTTTATCCCACGGCAAATACTTGCCTCTAAATCTAACTATCAGGTTATCATTCTTCATAATTAAACCAGCATTGCTAATAAATTTTTCTGGTGATACTCGATGTGCATCAAAAGCTTCAGCAGCAGCATCCAAGCCCATTGCTGGACGGAGCTTATTCCTACAGAGAGAGATCTCAAAACCTGCAAACCACAAGCTGGATAAATAAAAAATGAAAACTGCAATTAAAATAGAAATAGGAGAATCCAAAATGATAACCCACGTTGTTGCGAGGTTCTTACTTGGTTGAGTCTGTACTGCTGCAGTTGATGTTTCCATCAACGGTTCCATTACCATTCTTCTACTGCATCCATCTTCAGCAACGGATTGTGGCATAGTGCCAATTGCATCTGCAGTTGCTTCTGTAGCAAAGTGTTTGTCCTTGAAATCTGGATTGTCATTATTAACAGAGTGAACAGAGATGCCATCACCAGCCAGAATTTCTGGCCTCAACAGATTATTTTCAACTGTTTCATTTTCAATCCGTAAATCTGAAGACACATCATTAGGTAAATTAGCACTGCAGAGCAGAGATGAATGATCAAGATTTCTTAATTCCACTGCACCAGTATCTTCAGTTGCATTAGTTGCAGAGAGCCCATTTTCAAAGTTATCTGCGAAAGGTCGACTCTCCAATAAGAAATTCAAATCTTCACAATTTGCTCCTTTTCCATGTTTTTCACGTTCTGTTGGCTCTAAACAACTCTTAAAAATGTCTCTCTTCTTAATCTCCATAAATAAATCTTCCGAATCAATACACACTATAGTCTCACCTTCATGAGCTGTACTTCTTGGATTTTCAATAGCTTCAGAACTACTTGGACTTTCAATAGCTTGAGAATTACTTGGACTTTCAATAGCATGAAAGATATGCTCGATTTTCCCTTCACAATTTTCTGGCTCGAGAACACAAGCATTTTCATCATTCTTATCTCCAGAAATATTACTACAAGCAACACCAGTTTCGTATTCATAATGTACCATAGTATCCCATGCATGAGCTTCATTGCTTGAACTTTCAATAGCTTGGGAGACATGCTTGCTCTTCCCTTCATAATTTTTCGGATAATGCACACTAGCCATATCATCATTCTTGTCTCCAGAAATAATATCAGAAGCATCAGCAGTTTCCAAGTCTTTCTGCAGCTTAGTATTCCCATCATACACTGCACTGCTTGGAATTTCAATTGCTTGAGATACATGCTTCCTTTTCCCTTCACAATATTCTGGCTCATGCATGCATGCATTATCATCAATCTTCTCGCTGGACATTTTATCAAAAGCATCACTAGTTTTTGATGCATTTAGCTTACTAATATAATCTGCAGCCCAAACACCTTCACCAGAATCAAACTCACCATTGCCATCATTACAGAAGTCAGTGCCCTCACCAGGACCGAGATGAAACTGAGGTGTGCTTAATTGCAGATCTTCTGTATTCTGTTCTGATGCCAAGATAGGAGCTGTTAGAATATGGCCATCAACACTAACCAGTACCACTTCAGAATCCAAATTCTGTGATTCCACAACATGATCATTATTTAGACGGTCAAAATGGTTAGAACCATACTCTGACAACTCAACTGAACCTTCAAGAGAAGACTGATCATCAGGGAATTCATAAAACCTTACACAGTCAGATTCTGCCCTATCTAATCTTTTTACCCCTAAAGAATCACATTCACCTCGCAATTGAGCCACCCCAGAATCAGAGATACTATGCTCAAGTCTTTGTAAGTTATCATCATTGTAATTATCACAATTAATCCTATGGTCGTCTTGTGTGAATTCATTACCATGAGAATCCTTTACAACCCCACCGGTCCCATTACCTTTTCCAGAATCAACCTCTCTTAAGAAATAGGCCTCACCTGAATTATCAAGGTACATATGAAAATCGGCTTGGATGCCATTCACAGTTATAACTACAATCTTCTCGGCACCCTTGAGAACACCCTGAAACTTACCAAACCTTACGTACCATGGCGTGCTTCGGAATGTCCCATCCTGCTGCTGAACGACAATGATATCAACAGCACCACCAAAAGGATGAAAGGGAGTCGCAACAGAATAAACACCTTGGGTGATTAAGCTTCCAACTTTACCAACTACATTCATCTGTTCAACTAACTGCTAACCCGAACCTCTTACAATCAAACGAGAACGCAAATATAATCTAACGTGTAATCTTGAAAACACCAAGAAATCCAGAACCTAATATAAATTATTTCCTTCAACCCACGACACGATTTCTCACAAGAATCAATTCATTTCTTGATAATGCTCTTGTTTTCTTTTTTACCTGCGTGCCACGAATGAAATTAAAATCTCGAACAGGAAAAAATAAAAAATAAAAGGATCAAACTGCGGCTAATAAACGAACGAAAAAATCAATGCAAAATCGTTAAGAAAACTAGAACACTAATGACCCGTTTGATGCCAAGAAATCAAAGATTGGAGAAAAAGAAGTAAAAGAAAGCGTGAAATTTCCCAGCAACAATCAATCGGAAACATTCCAACACAAACACAAACATTAATTAATTGTTAATATAAAAAAAATATTAACCTTGACAAAATTCGGAAATAATTTTCGTCAAATTTTCCCCATCAAAAAATCATGAGAAATAAACAGGCTAGAAAACCAATTGCAAGTGAGACAAAGTAGCCTAAATTTTAAAAGAAAAAGGAAAAAATACTCAGAAGATAATATTAATGAATGGAAAATTGTTCACAACCATCAATAAAGAAAATTGTATAATCGGATAGCTAAAAGCTGAGATCCATGAAAAAATTGGTGATTCTACTAGGAAAAATACAATCCTCTAAGGAAATAGTTTTTCAGCCATCGAAGTTTGGGACTTATTTCGAATAATCAAAAATAAAAACCAGCCTTAAAAAATCGTCATTGCTTAGCAATAAATAGGTAATCGTTGGGAGTGATAATCCATGTCGATAGAAATATGAATTAAATTAAATTTGGATTAATTCTATTAATAAGAAAAAACTCGAATTGAATTGAAAGAGTTTAAGCGAGCTTGTTAGATTGAAATAATTTTCTTTTTAAAAAGTTATAATATTTAAACAAATTATTTCACTTCTCTCTAGGTTACATCAAATATTATTTCACTCTTCTTTAACATTTGTTTCAACAAATTAAAATATTTTTTATATCATCTTAAAAATATAATTTTTTTTACATGATATATATATATATATATATATATATATATATATTTAATTTTACTCTTATATTTTTACATTTAATGACCAATAGAAAATCTATTAAGATATAAAATTCTTTATTTCAATTATGAGTTTTTGTGAAGACACGAACATCTGTAACTTATAGTTTTAAAAATTAATTTTTTTTAATTTATGTTTATTAATGTTCTTGTTTTGTAATTAATTAATTATTGTAACATAATATGTGTGTTAAGAGTTGTATTATCTTTGTGAATTTGGTTATATGTGTGAGTTATTCATTCAGTGTTAATTTATCATTTATTTTAAAAGTAATTGTTTTAATATTATTTCTCCTATTTTTTTGCATTTCATGTAAATGTTATTTAAGCTAATAAGCTTTAATCATTAAGTATATTTTTTATTTATAAAAAAAATATTAAATTAACTAAAAAACATATAATTAATAAATTTGATTAGTTTAAACTAGTTTAAACAAACTTGTTTGTATTTAGTTTTGATTTGAGAATATTTTTATTAATTCAAATTAAATTTAAATTGAATTAAAATTAGATTAATTTAGACTCAACACCTATGTACTAACCCCTTGAGCTAGCTCTCGGAGCTTACCCTTGTATAACCTTAGATTGTTTGTTCGCTAGTAGGTTGAGTAATACCAAACTATATTTTGAAAAATTATTTGGATTGATTTTAGGTAAATTTTAAGTAGGTTAGTTTGGACTATCCAGATGTACTTATAAAAAAAATTTAATTATATAATTTATTAAAATATATATTAATTTATTAAAATTATTAAAAATAAATATTTATAAATTTTAAAAATAATGGATTAACTAATTTAAAAATAATAGAATAAAAGTTATCGTTTACATATAATGGAATTATTGTGATATTTTTTAAAAATTATAAAAAATTTGATACCCACTAAAATATTTACAAAATTAAGTAATTATGTGAATTCTTATACTTAAATTTTAAAAATTAAATCTCAATGTTAATCTATGCAAATTTTTTTAAAAAAATAAATTTCCAAAAATTCTTACTCAGAATCGCCATTCCATGATAATAATTTTCTATCCTTCTACCTGGAATTATTTTATGGTTTAACGTTATGAAATAACTTTTATTTTTTTAACTTTTAGGACAATATATATATATATATATATATATCATTTTTTATCTTGAAAAATATATATTTTTAAAAAAATATATATTTTCATAAAAATATATATTTTCATAAAATGCATATATTTTTTAATATAAATTAAAAGTAAAATAATATGGATAAGTAATACATATAGAGGGTAGAGATATTTTATGTAAAAGCCCACCCTTGACCTTACCTTCTCGTTCGAATATTTCTTTATTTGATTCCTTTATTCCTTCTTGCCAAAGTAGAACAATAGTGTCAAACCTTGCGAGCGGAAAAAGTGGTTCACATGATCGTATAATAGATAAGGCTGAATTTGTTTAAATTACCTTTATAATCACGTTAAGGTAATGGTAAGTTGAGGTAATATAAACTTGAACTATAAAGTACCCCAGAAAAAAATTGAACTATAAATTAATATTTCTTTCTATTATAAAGATAAAGTTAGCTCTCCAGCGTATTCGATATATATATATTTTTTTTTTGTTACCTAACATAAATTATTCATTTTTTAACTTATATTTATAGAAAAAAAAATGTTATATTACTTAGAAAGTTCTTCGGGTTACTATCATTTTACAACAAGTAATTCTACCATTATTGTTATCAATTTCTTCCTGTAACCGCGTTAAATATACATTTTGAAAAAAAAATACATATATACTTACAATTTAAAAGAGTGATAACATACTCATAGCATTCGAATAACTTCATAATTTTAGAGACGATGTTAACTTTAATCTTAATGAGATTTTTTCTTGAAAAAAATACTTTTAATTACAAATAACATTTTATTTTACAAACTTTAATAGCATTTTTACATATATCACAACGAAAACAAACAACCAAAATTCATCCTATTTGAACCTTGTTGCGTTACATAGAAACTATGAGGAAATTAACAAAAAGGAATCATTCACCCTACATACTACCGCAAGACTTGCAAAAAAAAATGTAATTTTGGCCAACAAATGGAGACAATTAGGGGTGGGCCTAAACAGAATAAATTTGATTTTTTTAAAATATTAATTAAATTGACCTATATTTTGCTAAGAGAATTGAAATTAATGTAAAAAATATAAGTTAGAAAATATTACATCAATCTATTTATATTGATTTATTCGATTTACACTTTAAACCTATATATTTTTAAAACGAATTAATAATTATAAACACATATCTTGCATATGAATTTAATTGAACACAATATTTTAATATTTATATTATATACGCTATTATAAGAGCCGTCAATTTAATATTGGTATTCTCATGTGTAAAATATAATGTTTATATTTTATTTGATATTTTTATCTTTCTTTTGTAAGGTTGTGTTGGAAAAGTTTCACTATAAATATCACTATTTGATTGGTCCATGCCATCTTTCAATAATTAAATGAATATAATCATCTTATAGTAAATGCACATTCAACTCAAGTTTGAATTTTAAATGTAAAGCTAAGTATGATAATTATCTTTAATTTATATTAATAATTCAATGTAATTTTATGATATTTTCATTGAATCAATCTTATAAATAGGCCTCATATTTAACATTCAATATATGCATGTTAAACCACATTTATAAAATTTCTCTCTAGCATTTTAGTTAAATCTTACAATAAATTGACTTAAGCATTAAAGTGGATACGACACCACATGTGTCGTTCCTATGATCATTTTCTCATCTATTTTAGAATCATAGTTAGCAATCCAAGTGGTGAACGCATTGACCGTAAAAATTGGATTCAACATCTAACATCATTTTTGGAAAAGAAATTTAGTGTTATAATTGACTCTAGTGTTGAATAAACAAAGAACACTCATCGTGTTCTTCGTCTTGTTCATTCATTTTCATCATCTCTTTCTCCCATAGATCACGTTTGATCCATGGAAATCTCAAGATAAGCTCTTGTCATGTTTTTAATAACGTTTCTCTGTCGTCGTGTGTGAACAAGCCAACCAATTCTCGGAAACAATGCTCACTCTTAGATGACGAAGTCACTCAAAAAGATCATAATCTCTCTGCCTTTGGACAACCAACTATAGTTACCCAGATCATGAAAGAATAGGAAGATCCTTACGAGACACTCATCGAAGCGACTGGGTAAGATCTTGACCCTAAAATAAGGCATATTCTAGTGACTAAGCTAATGAAAAAGACCAGACTTCTTATCATATCAAAAGAGGAACCTCATAAGATCGTGCGAGTTAGCACCTCCTTACCTCAAGAAGTCCAAAATGCACGAGATGAGTTTCTAAAATAGAGTAAAGGTGTGTTTCCAAGAATGGCCCACCTCATCAAGATCCTTGTATGACATTCTTTAAAGCACATGGCAAAAAGATTGACCCTAAAATAAAGCACGTTCTAGTGATTGAGTAATAAGAGAAGACCAAAATTCTTGTCTTATCAGAAGAGAAACCTCACAAGATTGTGCAAGTTGGAACCTCCCTACCTCAAGAAGCCTAAAACTCACTAGATGAGCTATTGAGACAGAGTTAAGATGTGTTTCCAAGGATGTCCCACCTCTTTTCCAAGAGAAGGAGCTAAGTGGAACCTAAAAACACGCATACACCTGCTACAAAATAAGATGACATGGCTACCCAAGACGATCTTGATCAGCCTACCTTGGCAAAAGCTACCTAGAATAGGCATCTTCATACACCTAGAAGTTGCACTCCAGTATGCAATACAACTAGGCAACTACCTAGGTAAACCAGTCAAGTAGAGCAACATGGTAGACCAATGTCCCAAGAAGAGTAGCTAACCAGATAGACCAACCAAGTAGAGCAATCATATGTAGACTAGCCAAGATCCGTTCTAGGAGTATTGAGATTCTCATAGGATCAAGCCTTAGTAGGACAAGTCACATCTAGAAGGCTATGTTATATAGATCACCACCCCCAAGATTATGCATTCTAGAAATGCCACCTTCTTGAAATGCTTGTTCCTCTCTTTCATCCCATCCTTTCTTAGAGTAAGGCTTCATTGAATAAGTCATATTTTTATCATGGCATTATGTGCTGCATTCTTTGTAGGCATCATCTTGAATTGAGTTTGTTAGTGTTTCCTTCACCTTCCTATCTATATGTAAATAATCAATTGTATCACCGTTATTTTCTTGAAAATGAATGTCCCAAACATGTGAGTCAGTATAATCAGTAACAACACATTCATTAACAGTAGAAATAGGATGAGTGGGATAAAGTTTAAACACTTTAAAGTTTATAGTCTTTCCTAAGACTATCATGGTCAACTTTTCCTTTTAGATTCATAAATGGCCTACCAAGAAGAACAGTATGCTCTTTATCCTTAGATGGGGTGTCTTCCATCTCCATTACTATCAAGTCCATTAGTACAATTATACTCTTTATTTATACCAATAAATCCTCAATTATTCCCTTTGGATGTTTAATAGATCTCTTAGCAAGTTGATGAAACATAGTTTTTGGCTTAAGCTCCCCTAAACCTAGTTGCAAGTATACTAAATATGACATAACATTGATGCTTGCTCTTAAGTCTAGCATGGTGATGGATACCTTCTTGTCTTCCAAAGTGATATTGGCTTTGAAACCTCTGGATCTTTCACTTTGGGAGGAAAATTTTGTTACAACACCACACTAGCAAGTAGGAATGGGCAAAAAAACCACGGGTTCGGTTATCCGCGGTTAACCGAACCGGCGGTTCGGATTTTAATCGAGTAATTTCGGGGACAGGTTCAGTTTCGGGTAAAAACCGAACATAAAGGAGCGGGTACGGTTCGGTTACGGTTATACTCAAAACCGTACCCGAAATTAATTAAAATTTATTTATTTAAATAAATTATATATTAATTAAAATTTATTTATTTAAATAAATTATATATTAATTAAAATTTATTTATTTTAAACCTAATATATAAACCTATTTACGCCCAAACCCTAATTCTCCACTCGGCGCCTCTCATTTTTTCTTAATCTCCATTCTCCAGAGGCTTAGAGACTCTCAGAGTCAGAGCAGAATTTTGTGGAGCTGGAAAGGCTGTTGCAGAATGGACGGCAAGGTCAGATTTTTTGAAATACTTTCATTTTTTGGTGTTGATTTTCTACCTGTCATAGCTGATCTTGGATTTGGTATATTAAAGGGCAATGAGTGGTACAGTGCCTTTTGAGGATGCCTTGGCTGCCAGACTAGCCTTGTTTAGTCCTTCGTTGTCCCAAGTCCAGGAATTCCTTGAGAATAGGCCTCCGAGGTATGAAGATTTGTTTTTAAATAATGTTGCTCAATATTTGCTTATTGTTTACTTAATAAGGAGAAGTTGTTTTTTTTTAATTATTACCAACAGATGCGAACCTTCTTGGGTTATGAATTATAGTTGAGCCACCCTATTGCAAAGGAGAAACGTAATGAAGCCATTATTTTTGGCTAGACATTAGAAAGGCATATTATTTTGTACTTGATACTACATGTTTATACCAATCAATTCTTTGATTTAAATTCCTATAATACCTTATCTGTTCTAATTAAACCAATGCTATGAATTTTGGGAGTTACATTCATCTGCCAAAAGTGGTAAAAAGAAATGAATGGGTCAGTCATTGCTGTTATAAGGAATTCAATCCATTTTACCATGTTCCTGTTTTCTGGCATTATATATAGTCATTTGCTGTATTTTTGTTTCCGCTATTTACCTTTCTTTGCCCCTTTTCTTGCATACCTATTACAGCAAGCATTTTATAGTCATAATATGAGTGCGTTCTCACTTTTCTTGTAGGCTTTCTCCTGAAATATGGTTAACTTATATCTGATTGCAGAAATAATTATTGATATTTCTGTATTATGGTGGAAAGCTTTGCAGAACCTTGAGAAGCTATGTTTTTTTCATTTCAGTATTGTTTCTGAAACCTGAATATATGTTTGGAGATGCTGAAATATGGTTAACTACTTAACTTATCATGTCTTGTAGAGTTAGAGATTTGTGAAGAAGACAGAGACTTTAAATATCATGACAACTGAATATGTTGAAAAGGTAATGTGAGATAATAGAAAGTATATGTATATATTTTTTATACATGAATTTAAATTTTGAAAATTATTTTTTCAGAATGTTTCACCACAATCATCTCAAGGAGTAAATGACATTGAACTTAATGTGGAGGTAACAAGTGGTGGAACTTCAAGTGCCAATCAACATACAAATTTTCCTCTCCTTGCATCAAGCTCTTCCCCTGAAAATACACAAAGCCAACCATCAAATGAATGTAGTGAGGAAGAAGATGGGAAAGCTAAATTAAAGTCTGAAGCATGGGTTCATTTTGATAGGAAGAGAATTAATGGGATATGGAAGGCAATATGTAATTATTGCGGAAAACGGTTAGGAGGTGATACAAGGAATGGGACATCTCATTTGAAAGCACATACAAAAGGTTGTCCATTCAAACGTCAAGAAAGGGGTATCGGTCAATCATTATTAAATCCTAACAAGAAAAGGGATAGAATGGAATTAGGACATTGGAATTTTGATTCTCAAGTTTCTCGTGATAAATGTGCAAAGATGATAATTCTACACGAGTATCCTCTTAGTATTGTTGAGCATCATGGATTTAGGGAGTATTCACATTCATTACAACCAATATGGAAGCCTATTTCTCGGGCAACAATTAAGAGAGACATTATAAAGATTTATGATGTTGAGAAAAAAAAATGATGGATATGTTGGAGAACAACAAAAGTCGTGTTGCAATCACGAGTGATATGTGGAAGTCTGGAAATCAGAACAAAGGGTTCATGGCTGTAACTTGTCATTTCATCGATGACAATTGGTATTTGCATAGTAAAATAATAAGGTAATTTTTAAGTTTATTGTTGAAATTTATACATTTATTAAATATTTTTTTAGAGATTTGATATATTAAATGATTGTATATAACAATTTTATTGTTATTAAATAATTTTTTGTAGGTTTATATATGTTCCTGCTCCACACAATGTCATAGCTTATTGGTCAAGAATTAATGAGTTGCTTTTTGGATTGGAACATCGATCGTAAGATTTCAACCTTAACTTTAGATAATTGTTCTACTAATGATTCAATGCTACCTAATCTGTTAGATTCATTAGATAGAACTTCAATGTTATTGTATGGAGATATTTTTCATATGCGTTGTGCTGCTCACATATTAAATTTGGTAGTGAAAGATGGATTAAACCTAATTTCTCAATGCATTGTCAAAGTTAGAGATAGTGTTGCATATTGGACAGCAACACAAAAGAGAGAGGAAAAATTTAAAAAGATTGCATCTCAAGAGATGAAGTCTTCTTGTAAGAATTTATCTCTTGATTGTCAAACTCGTTGGAACTCTACTTTTTTAATGCTTAAAAATGCATTGTTTTATGAGAAAGTGTTTCCTCGTTTAAAACAATTGGATAAGAATTATAATAGTCTTCCTGATGCATTGGATTGGAAAATGGCAAGTACAATTTGTGATAAGTTAGAAGTATTTTACAAGGTTACTGAATTGATTTCTGGTTCCAACTATCCCACCATAAATATGTTATTTCCTCATATTTGTGACATCAAATTGTCATTATATAATTGGATTAATGATGAGGATGATTTGGTGAAGGGAATGGCGTCAAATATGCTTGTAAAATTTGATAAGTATTGGCAGGAAGTTAATATTGTAATGGCTATAGGAGTTGTTTTGGATCCTAGATTTAAGATGAATTATCTTGAATTCTATTTTCCAAGAATATATGGAGAGAATGCCATTTTTGAAATTGAAAAGGTGAGAACAAAATGTTATGATTTGATAAATATGTATCGAACTAAACGAATTTTAGAAGAGAGTCGACATATGGAATTTTCAACACGTTCCATTACATCTCAAAGTTCAAAAGGTACTAGTGTTCTTAATCCTAGTGGTATAAATGAGTATAAACAATGGAAATTAATGCAAAATAAAGCTGGATCTTTGAAATCTGAGTTAGACTCTTATTTAGAGGAGGCTGATGTAGAAATTTCAGATAAAGAGTTTGATATATTGTCTTGGTGGAAGTGTAATAAACACAAGTATCCAATAATGCATGATATGGCTAGAGATATCTTGGCTATTCCGGTCACCACAGTTGCTTCAGAATCTGCATTTAGTACAAGTGGTAGAATAGTGAGCAAACATCGTAGTAGACTCAAAGAAAACATATTGGAAGCTTTGATGTGTACTCAAGATTGGTTATGGGCTAATATTCATAAACAAGGTATAAGTTTATATTTTTAATACTTGTACATATTATATTTTATTAACACTTGTTTTATGTATTTTATATTAATTATTTAATTATGTATTCAAATGTTTTATAATTTATTCAGATATGTTATCTCCTGGTTCATCCGCTTCCACTATTAATATTGCAGAAGATGATGTCGAGGTAAAAAATTTACATTATTTATTAACCAATTTATTCTTTTGGTTTATAAAAGTGATTTTATATGTTTGATTTTTTCAGGAAACGCGTCCATTTGATGAATAATTAGAAGAAAGAAGTTTTGATTTATTGTAATCGAAATTTTCTTAAATTTATTTAATTAGATTTCAATATTTGTATTAGTTTATAATATTTTATTTATATCTTGTATTTCTTGTTTATATGTATTTAATCTTATCTAAATTCATAGAAATATATATTATTAAATGTTGATTTTTTTATTATAAACTCAAATAACACATTTAAATTCAGATAATAAATTTAATATCAACAATTTGTTTTATTTGGATTGTATTGCTAAAAAGAGTAATAGGATTTTAAAAAACGTTTTTTTTTTCGGTTTTTTTATAATAACTGTCCGGAACTGTTAACCGCGGGTAAATAACTGTTCCCGAACTGCAACGGTTTTCGGGCGATTTCGGGGACAGATTTTATAATTCGGTTCGGGGACGGTTATATACAAATCCGTCCCCGCCCGTCCTCGTGCCCATCCCTACTAGCAAGCTCTAACACCAATACTTTCTCATCTTACTCATATCTCCACTTTTTGGAAATCAAGACCCAGAAAAATTTAGGGTATAAAGGAATATCCTTGATAACATCGAAAAGAGGTTAATTTATATTAACATTGAAAAGTATATTAAAAATGTTTGAAAATGACTTATTAAGTTTGGTGTCCTTGAGACGGTGCAAAAATGGAATATTAAGTCTATAAGGATCGGGTGACTCTCCTAGACACTCCTTATTTTCTTCAAAAGGCTTTAAGAATTCATCGTTTTTAGCTTGGACTTCCTTGGGATTTGTTTGCTCCTCATCTGTATTTCC
The DNA here is from genome assembly GCA_030763125.1 of Hippophae gyantsensis. Taxonomy (NCBI): domain Eukaryota; kingdom Viridiplantae; phylum Streptophyta; class Magnoliopsida; order Rosales; family Elaeagnaceae; genus Hippophae; species Hippophae gyantsensis. The sequence goes on along the minus strand of CM061031.1, from coordinate 48,101,520 downwards.
TACATCAAGTGGTAAATCATCAGAAATTTCAAAAAAATAAGTATTGATTAAAACCTTACTACTTTGATAGATTATTATAACAATCACTTGTTCTAGTTGACTACGAAGCTTTCGTTTCTTCACCTTTGCATGTGGTCATCAAGTTTCCCTACTTGCACTTATACCCTTTACATAGATGCCTCTAAATAATCTAACCTTCGATTATTCTTCATTTAGTTATCCCTACTTACTTGAATGAAAGCATTAAAGTTATCATCTAAGCTTGGCTTATTCAGTTGGTTGTGTGGCATATGATTTTGGGCATAGGTAGGGTTATTGTTTCCCTTCTAAGAGAAATTAGGATGATTTCTTCACCTTGGGTTATATGTGTTTGTATAGGGGTAATTCCTAGGTCTAGGTTGGTACCCCTTCATTAAGTTCACTTGTTCTTAATTGGTACATTCATATGAATCAACAACAAAAGGACAAGTATTTTCTCCATGCCTATAAGTGTTAAAAACTCCACATGTCTCTTGAGTTGGTGCTTTTTTGGAGGTGAAGCATGGGACTTGTTAAGTTAACTCTGCAAATTGCATAGCCATCTCATTCCCAAAGCCTATCTTATTCACTCTAGCTCTTCGTACTCTATCACTTTTCTATTGGGATATAGCATACAACATCTTATAGAGCTCATAAGTTTCATAAGTAGTATTTTCTTCTATAGCTCCACATGCATTATTGTCCACTATAAAGTGACAATATTATGTCAAATCATTATAGAAAAGCTGGTTTTGTAGATCTAATGGGAATTGGTGGTATGAGTAGTGAATGAAAAATAGCTTGAACCTATCTCAAGCCTTATGGAATGGCTCTCCTTCCATCTGAGAAAATGTAGCAATTTTAAATCTTAAATTGGAAGTCTTTTGATGGGAATAGAATTTTCCCATAAATTTGTTATAGATTCCCTCCCAAGTTGTCAAAGACCCCGGTGAGAGAGTCATGAGCCAAGCCTTTATCTTATCTTTTGAGTGTGTAAGGGAAATACCTCATCCTTAGTTGAATGTCTACATAGTGGAATAAAAATCACAAATAAAATCAAATTTTGATACAAAAATAGAGTTCAACGGATCAAAACCTGTATAGAATAGGTAGGTGTTACCCTTTGAACCTTCCTTTGTGAAAGTATATTTACCTTACTAACTGACCAATAGATGCGATGTCCTTCAACTGTTCTGCCTTTTATGTAAGCGATGACATACTTCATACAAGAATCTTTCTTGACACAATTTAGTTCTCACTGTTATGTTCATTTTGGCCATGAATGTTTTTGAAAGTTTGTGGATCTTCAGTTAGAATACAATAAAATGAAGGTAGCATAGATCAATGAATATTTTTCATTTCATAATTCCTAGCCACCTTCCCCCAACTGTATACAAGAGATAGCAGTGCCTGTTTGGTATTAAATATGTAACGAACATATGAATATGTGTAGGTACCCCACTAGGGTATAACAAGGTTATAGGGCCTGAGCCCAAGGAGCTTGGTAAAGCAAATAATCCAGTTGACCAGAGTACCTCATTATCCAACTAAGAGGTCCTAGATATCAAGACTTGATGAAATTATGAAATCCCGATGTAATCATGGTCCTCCCACCCCAATGGAGACCTGAGAAAATTCATTAGGAACCTAGATCGACCTATATGTAATGACCTCATTATGTAATACTTATAGCGATCTACTTTCTATTTAAATTAGTTCGTGTGCAATTTTATCACATGTGTAACGGTATACCCAGGTTACTTACTCTTAATACGTATCCTGCTATGTATATAGGATGTTATACATATATATACCCCTTAAATGAGGAGAATACAAGATCTATTCATTTGTCCATATTTTTTACTTCTCTCTAAAAATCACTAGAATCTCTAACTAAAGAATTCTCTCCAAACAATTGGTGTCATTTGTGGGAAATTTACTCCATACAAAAACGTTGGAAAAACAGGGTGATCATGATAAGCAAAGTAGATCTCGAGCAATTGGGTATTAGGAGATACAAAGTAGATCTTGGGCAATTGGGTAGCGGGGTGAATTGGCATTTAATTATGTTTGGTACCAAACCTCGTTATCACTCCACATCTTTTCCAGTAATAAACCCATTTATAAATGATACTAGACCTCTCTCATCAGCAATTGAAGTTTATAGGACACTAACTTGGGGAGATCCACTCGGGAATCTGAGGAAGCTTTGTTTCCGGATCAATCCAGGCTAGGTCGTTAGGTGGACAGAAGAACAACGAATAATGGGCTAGGGTACCTAGCACTTGCGAAGAGGGTGAGTAATCTAAAACCATCTCTATCATGGCCACCATCATGAGCTCGCTAAGTGGACAACTTGGGGAGATATGATTCGTTGGGATAGAAAAGTGAATTGTGATCTGGGTAGCTGCCAACGCATACAAGACAACATTTAGGATTATCTAACTCGGATTGAGTCGAAGTGGGAACTATAGCCCGATCAAATCGTGAACAGGGACGATCTGTTGTGATGTTTAAACAAACAAGTAGCTCTATCTCATCGATTACAAGCTCTTGTTACTAGTATAGAGTGAGTAAAATTATGAATAGTGGGCTGTCATAAATTGGCCTGGAGAGAAACGAATTGGGCTTCCCAACTGAGCCTAGTTCGACCCAAATCAACTGTCATGGACCTTACCTATTTTCTTGCAAACTGGGTTTGGAACGTTTACTAGGTATTGCTCACAAATTGACTACACTTGATCGGTTTCTATAAATGAACGAGATACACCTGGTGCAAATTATGAGTGGATTTGCTTCCAATCTAAAACCAGCTTCACCATGAACAACCACAAACCAGTGCACTATGATGACCTATAGAAACAGGCTGATGAGATGAGTTTGTGGGTTGTGTGGACTCTTGAGCAAACTGGAAATAGATTGCGTAAATCAGTTTGCTATGAACAACCTAGAGAAACGGGTTGAGGAGATGTTGGTTGTGCTAATTCTTGAATGAACTAGGCCTAGCTCAACCCGAATGAAAAGCTTGGCCCAATTCACGTAAAACAACATCATTATTTGCTTCAAATGAGTCTAATATAACACAAACATACCACTTTGTCGCAAGGTCTCATAGGCTAACATGAAATGGGAAATGGTTGGGACGATAATCGCAAACAAAATAAACATAGACCAAGAAAGAGTTTTCGTCCAATTATTGGACTAATCCACACACAGGCAACACAGATAAGATCTGAAGCTTTGTAACTCATCTTGAGCATGTGAAACACAATAAGAAAACTTTTCTTCATTACGGTTTAACAAGGCCTCTGTATTGTCTTCCACCTGTCACAAAGATTTTGAGGAGCAAAAACAAATCGAAAGAGACTAGAGAGAAAATTAAATAAAATAAATTGATTTTGGTGTTTACTATTGTGATCTGGTAATTTGCATACATCAGGAAAAACTGCGAAATTGCAAAAGGAAATTAAAGTTTATAACTATTTGGAGAAACGGGCTGGGGAGATGAGTTTGTGGGGTGGGTGAACTCTCTTGCACGATCTGGGCCTAGCTCGGCCCAATTCATGGAAAATAAAATCGTTATTTTCTTTGGTACCAGCCTTTGAACTCTCAAAATTATAACAACAACATCAAGTAGCACAACCCAAGTGAGAAGACTAAAGGAACGAGCGAGATATAGAGCTATAATGCTTTGTATGAACGACTTAAAGTGATACGGGTTGGGTTGGATCAGCTGGATTCGATATGAATCGCTAAAAAATGCTAGGCTCATGCGATTGAACTGCCACGATCTGAGGAAGAACAAACTAGGCCCTGATCGGCTGGAGTTGGCGAACTGAAAAGGAATGAGCTTGTGCACGTCGTCATTTCCTTCCTAGCTTATTCTGTGCCATTTGTGGGTACTTGAGGTATGTTTCCTCTTTACTTTAATAGCTCGATCGAAGACCTCCGTTGTCTCTTCCAATGGGAAAAAGTGATGAATCCAACCAAAAGCAGAGGTTAAAATTGAGCTGGTATACAGTTTTCTTTCCTAGCTCGTTCTGTGCCATTTCTGGGTACTTGAGGGATGTTCCTCTTTACTTTAATAACTCGATCGGTGACCTCTGTTGTATCTTTAGATGGGGAAAACGATGTATCCAACCACAATCAGAGGTTAAAACTTAGCTAGTATACAATTCTGACATGAAAAAGGTGAGCTATGCTAGCCATCATTTGCCATCATCTCACTACTGACCCAAACTTCTCTGGTTGTCTCTTTCATGGTGTTTTTAGATCTGGGTGTGAGCTAGTGGTCTAGTATAATTTTGAGCCAAGAAACAGATTGGGTTGGATCGAATAGAGCTCTTATGAGTTGGGCCTAACTTGGCCCAAATGAGTTGTCATGGATTGCACCTATTTGATCGCAAATTGGGTTTTGATCGTGAGCTGCGTTCCGACCGTGAATTGGACTGGCATTGATATTTCTAGATTTCACTAGGTTGATGCAGAACGAATTGCACCTATTCAACTTGATTCTTAGACTAATTTACGATTGAGTCGATTTCTATAGATGAATGGACTGCGCTGGTAATTTTTGGATTGGTTTGCATGGGTATTTTTACAATGACTTCTATCAAACTGCATTTTGATGGAAAGATTTGTATTATAATACTTAGCCAATATACCAGCCATACTATTAAGATGGAAAAATGGGGCTACCAAGTGGAATGCCCATGAAAGATGGAGATGAAGGACTAAAGGCATAACCACTTACACCATAGTTTGGGAATAATGAGTTGGTACTATTTAGATTTTGGTAGGGAGAAAATGAGCTTCCTTTGCCAGTAAGAATTGAAGCAGATGGTCCCTTTAGGTATGAGTTAGAAGATTTGTCAAGTTCAAGATGTTCGTTAGACATAAACAAATAATTATTTTGATCCACCCCAACTGCAGTGCTCTTACCCATACTTTGATAAGATCCTTTAGCAGATTGGGGAAGGGAATGTGAGTTAAAATTCCCAGAATTAGATTTATTCAAATATGAAGTTTGCTTGCTATAATTATGATCACCTTGTAAATTGAAGAGATTATGACGATTATTGTCTACGAGTGATGAACCTGACGATGTTGATCTTACTATTGGTTGAATTGCAAAGGGAAGGGAAATAGTTTTGTAGAGACTTAAGATCATTGAAAAAGAAATAAGAGACTTGAAATAGAAGATCCAAAGACTAAGATATTATAATCACTCTTAACTGAGCTTAATCGTAAAGTGCACCACCTTGTGAATTATAATGTCCAGCTCGAAGAAATAAGAGTGCCAAATATGTCCTTCGTTGTAAAAGCAAACAAAAAAATGTACTACTCAAGAAGTGCAAAAGAGTTGATCTAGAAATCCATGTTGGTGACTATATCGCCATAATTATGAGGACGGAGTTTCCAACAAATTAAGGGAAGCTTATGCGCACTAAACGAGGTGAGTTTATATGATGTATGAGTTGATCATTACATGCCATTCTTTATATGATGTAGGGGTTGATCTTGGCGACTAAGATAAAGCTTGGTGCACCTTGAGATCTATGTGATCCATACGACTCTACAAGGAATTATAAGAGATTCAACACTTGTTGAAATATGAAACTACTTTGGTCTTTGAAGATTATTTAATGACGTCCATTAATCATGTATGACTTGTAAACTTTACTTGTGTTGTCCTAATTATTGGTGCCCATATCTTTCATAGCAATTCGGTATTCATCAAGATATCACCACCAATAAAGCTTTTGTAAGGCATAATCGCTCTAGATCCATTCGTATCAGACCCTATAGTAATTATACTTCTTTATTTCTTGTAAAGATGAGTCGTCACTACTCTAAGTAACTACGAGTTGACAAAACTCTTAAGTAGTTTGGGCTACTCTCCCAACATTATATAAAAAATATATTGACAATTCATTCCCGTCTTGATGGATTTATCTAGTCGTATTATTTATCCCATCATGACAAGAGATATTGTTGATGAAATTATTATAAAGTGTAAGTATTCATGCCACATATGGTGTAAACGACTAATTTATTATCCAAATACTGATGAAGTTATTATGAAGTCCACACCGTATTTTCTTTGGGCATGTAAGGTCGATGTATGAGCTCCCATGTTTCGAGTAGTTAACTATGAGTTTTTTGAAGTATTGACTAATTCCTCATGTAAGAAAAATTTGGAGCACATATGGGGTATGGTTTTCACCCTTGCATGTCGCATATTTCACAAAATATTAAAGCGATTAATTCCTCAAAATTTAGAGCGCATGTGGGGTAGGGTTTTCACCCTCGCATGTCACATATTTTGCAAAATATTAGAGTGATTAATTCCTCAAATTTTGGAGTGCATATGGGGTATGGTTTTCACCATCGTATGTCATATATTTCGCAAAATATTAAAGCGATTAATTCCTCAAAATTTAGAGCACATATGGGGTAGGGTTTTCACCCTAGCATGTCGCCTATCTCGCAAAATTTATTTAATGACCCCTTAAAGGAGTTGAACGACCTTCCCACTTGGGATACGGGATTCATCACATGCCTCATGCTTGGAGGTGGAATCCCCTGAGCCCCCCCTTGAGATGCAAAGTACATTCAAAGGAGAACATACAAGGGGTTGGACGCTCACCCTTGTATGACGCACACCTCCTGTAAATTATTTAATGAACCCCCAAGTTAGAAGTAGTTGAACGACCTTCTCACTTAGGATGCAGGATTCATCCCATGCCTTATGATTAGAGGTGGAGTCCTCTGACCCCCCACTTGAGATGTGAAATATACACGAAAGAGTACATGCATGGGGTAGATATTTGCCTCTCTAGATCGCATGTCTCGGACACCTTATTTCATGCCCCCAAGTTGGAAAACGTCATTTGACCTTCTCACTTAGGATGTGGGACACGTCTTATGCCTCATGATTGGAGGTAAAGTCCCCCTCCCCCCCTCCCCCCCTCCCCCCCACTTGAAATGCGAGATATGTCTTATGCCTCATAATTGGAGGTGGAGTCCCTTGACCCCCCCGCTTGAGATGTGGGATACGTCATATGCCTCATGATTGGAGGTGGAGTCCCCTAACCCCCTCCCTCCCACTTGAGACGCCAGATATGTTCCAACATGGTAAAAACATAGGCATTATTAAATGATCCACTCATAATCCAAAATACGTCCTAAGAAAGAGACTTGAGTTCCAGGGTGAACCACTCCTCTTATGGAAGCTCATGTGAAGGGTTGAATATTTCACCCTCGCATGTTGCATCTAACTTTTAGCCAATATTTCACCATTACATGTTGTATCTAAACATGGGCTACTAATTTCTTCTAACAAGTTTCCCCACTTTGTTCGCAAAGGACCACAGTTTTCCCACTACTTCGATATTAGAAGCAATATAGACGCCATAATCTATAGATTTTTCATTTAGTGAGGTATGGTATATAGGTCCCTAGCTTACCTTGATACTTATGAAAGATGACTCTTTGTCGATTCTTTTCCTCTTTTAAAAGGTATTTAAGGTATATGAGACATCTTTTCGCTATAAGGCGGTGCTTTACTTGTACTAGTTTGAAAAGACCATATCATGGTGTAGTGTCGTGCAATAAAAGCCCTACTTCTCAGGCTACATGAATGGAGTTTCAGTAGAGAAGATATTTCAACTAGTCCTTGGCATTGTGGGCTACAAGTCTTAGATACCACACATCGATCGAACCTTCAAGGTCGATCTTTTTATAATCCATGCCTACAAAATAAATGAACTTGTCCTAAACTAGTGAGGAGCTCACTAACAGGAGACGCATTATTGGAGCATTTTAATAATAACGTGTGACCAATAAAAGGCTTAGATATATGGCTTCCAATAGCATGGCCATCCACCTTCCTTATTCGTAAGGATTACTCAATTGTTCCTCTGTGATAATGGAGTGGCATAGTAGCAATCGCCTAGCGACCTAAGAGTCAAGACCTGAAGGCTAAGACCTTCAAGTCAAAGTAAACAACTTGGGTCATCTACGCACGCATATAAGACCTAATCAAGCAAAATTTATATGGTGACCTAATTAGGTAACATTTATATGGCGATCAGGTAGCACTCTTTAAACTTGGATTAATAATAGGAATATACTCTTAACAACATGGTAAACTCACAAATAGGGGAGTTATTATAAATTTTTGGTATTATATAAGTATCAAGTGCGCTATCTAACAACCTAGATCACGTCGCCATAGAATGAACCATCTCTTTCCCTTTTTGAGACATGTTAATTAAAATTAATAAGAAATTACTTAATGTGAATATTGGTCATTTGAATCTCGACCTAAAAATGGAGAATGGATTGGTTCTCTCTTTGACGTCGCTAAACAAACGAACTAAAAAATAGACTAAATATTTTTCTAACGGGCTGGCATAGTAGAACAATAGGAAAACACTTAACGGGTCAAAATTCTCTAAAAATAAATTTAAGTTAAAATGTATGATAAAAGTAAATTTATCCACTATTTATAAAGGGAGAGTGAAAAGTTGAAAGGTTTAACCAAAATAATAATAATAATAATAATAATAATAATAATAAAATTGATTAAAGGAATATTGTTTGTAGTTAAATAACCTCGCGACAAAAAAATGTATCGTCTGAATGACCGTTATATATCTAGCTGCATTGAATCGATTAATGAGGGTTCTTCAAAATAAAATAGATGAAAAAATATTATTCCCTTGACTTTTCAAAATCAAGAGAATAGGGGAGTTAATGTTTGGTATTAAATAAGTAACGGACATACGACCTAAGATGTGCAGGTACCCTAAGAACTTGGTAAAGTATATAACCTAGTCGACTAGAGTACCTCGTTATCCAACTACAAGGTCTTAGATATCAAGACCTAATGAAATTACGAAATCCTAACGTAATCATGGTCCTCCCACTCCAATGGAAACCTGAGAAAGTTACTTAGGAACCTAGAGCGACCTATATGTAACGACATCATTATGTAACGCTTATAGCGATCTACTTTCTGTTTAAATTAGTTTATGTGCAATTTTATCACATGTGTGACGGTATACCCAGGTCGTTTATGCTTAATACGTACCCTGCTATGTATGTAAGATGTTATACATATATATATATCCCTTAAATGAGGAGAATACATGATCTATTCATTTATCCATATTTTCTACTTCTCTCTAAAAATCACTAGAATCCCTAACCAGAGAATTCTCTCCAAATAGTGCCAATGATTGGCCTTGCATACTCATTCATAGACATTTTCCATGGTAAATCGTCCCCTTTTGTAATGGCTCTTGTAGTAGCTCTTGTGGTGGCTCTTAGATTTTAGTATCCAACCTACTTGAGTGCTTTTTTGATTTGTTGATGTTGTTTATGAAAATTACTAGTTAATTTCTAAGGAATCTCTTACCTATCTACTTACAAAAACAACAAAGAAATCAAAGTGCTATAAAATATACCACAAAAAACAAATTACAAAAAAAAAAAAAAATAGAATAGACAAGAAATAAAAAGTAATTGAAATAAAAAATAATAATGAAATAACTAAACAAAAACAAATATTACTAAAATCAAAAAATAAAAAGAAAATCATAAAAACAAAGAAATTAAAAAAAACTAAAGAAGAAAATAAATAAAAAGTTTAAAACGCCATATCCTCGACAATGATGCCAAAAACTTGATGCATAAATTTTAATCACTCGTATGTGTACGAATAACTACTAGACTAATAAGTTTATCCCTAGGTCAGTCTCTAAAGAAATTGTCAAGTGTTTTAAAATGTTAAATATTTTCATAATTAACTAAAAGAAACAATTCTAAACATTCTTACAAGTGTGAGTTGAAAGAGAGAATGTAAATTATAAAATTATTTAACTAAAATAAAGCAAGTAAATTATAATCGAATTGTTATGGATGAAAATAATATGAAAAAGTTATTTATTCATGCAAAGAACAAATTAAATGATTTTCACAAAAAGTAAGAATTATAGATTTTTTCTTTTAAATAAGTGAACCATAAATTATCATGGTGAGCTCCCACAATTCTCAATTAACCAATAACTTTTTGATCGGGCTTGAAATCTATTAATTGACAAACCTAAGGGATATAAATAATCTAATTTAACATAAATCAATGAAATTAAACTATACTATTGCTTATAACTTCACAACCAAACACAAATGATGTGCCTACTGCTTAGTTATAAAATATTATCTTTAATAATAAATTAAGATTTGATGCATCATTAATTTATAATTAAATATATAAAAAATATAAACAAGAAATAAATAAAATTTATTTAAATAATATCATAAATTTTTTCTTCTAATCGTGGAACTAAAACTAAAATTTCATATATAAAATTTAGCCTAACATAATTAAATTAACAAAAATTAATTAAATTACAAAAGACATAATCAGATTACAGAGAGAAAGAAGATCTAACAATGAAAATATCCCTTTTGATTTGTGATCTCAAAATCCTTGAATGAGTTGTTCACCTTCTTCAAATCCTTGAAAATACTTCACAATTGGGAGCTTTCTTTCTAATTTCTATGTTGGAAAGTGGAATTTGGTTATGGTGGCTTGATATTATTTAAGAGGAGTTTGTAGTGTATTTATAGGTTAGTTTTTGGGTAAAAACACATTTCGTATGCATTTTAGGGGTTTTAGCTAGTTTTAAAACTTGAATCATGACATGGAAAAGTTTGTGCCACCGTGCGCATTGAAAATAAAATCCCTAGTTGTAACTTGAGACATTTGTGCCACATCATGCATTTCGTTTGGTCACGATGCGTATTAAACAACTTGACTGACCAAATACCACTTGAGAGCACCTCACCATGGCATGGAATTTGTCTATGCTATGGCATATAACTATACTCTGATGGCTTGACATTTTTTTCATTCCGACTTATCCAAGGTTCCATTTTTGCCTTATTTTCACTCTTTTTGCTCGTTTAAGTCTAAGATTTTTTCAAAAGTACATTAACTTACAAAACAAAAAATATCTTCCAAAATAACATAATCCTAAAATAAAATATAAAATTAATGCTTAAAAGCATAGAAAATTATAGATGATAATAATGGTCATCCCAAGGTCGACGAAGAAACTAGTTGTTAAACTAACTATTGCATAATCATCGAACAAGCTTAGTAAGGGAGTGACGACCACCTTGATGAGGCATTGGAAATGTAGTGGCAACAATGTCGGCTCACATACAAGCCTACTCGTTGAAAACCACAAAAAAATAGTATTTTTGATAATGAGGAACACCAAGTTCCTATTGGGACAACCCAACACAAACAAAGTCCCTAATGGGATAACATGACAACATGACAACAAGCATAGTCCCCAATTATGGCAATAAGTATGTGTCCTAAGTGATACTAAGCCACCAGAAACTATATAAAAAGACATACAAAAACATCAAATAAAATACAGATACCGTGTTTTACACAAGAGAATGCCAACACTAAAATAACAGGACTTATAAAATAATACTAAACAATACTAAACAAAAAATAATATTAGATAAGAATGTATTAACCCCCAACCTAAAGTAGGCAATGTCTATAATATTACTTATAAAAAAACTATCATTGAAAGAAAATAAATCTCAATGGGTTGTCTCCTATTTAGTGCTTAGTTTAACATCTTAGCAAGATATTGCTTGAGGCTACGATTCATATACTTTGATACATCTAATATCTCCTTTGTTATTGACTCCTTCAAAGTAAGGATTTACATTATGACTATTCACCTTGAATGTCACCTGAGTTTTTGGGTTCAATAACTTTACAACTATGTGGGAAAAGACTTGAACAACTTGGAACGGTCCATATTAGGCTAACATTATAAAATGAGAGTTAAATAAAAGTACTTACATTCTAGGAAAGACTTACATATTAGGCTTTTGTCATGGTGATGCTTAGTGTGTTTTTTATAAATATTTGCATTTTCATAAGCTTTATCCTTAATTTCTTCTAGCTTATCTACTTGAAGCAAATGCTTCTCTCTTGCTTATTCAAAGTCCATATTCAACTTATTAATTTTCCAATATGCCTCATGCTTAAGCTCAATAGGCAAATGACATGCCTTTTCAAAAATCAACCAATAAGGGCTCATTTTAATAGGTGTCTTGTAAGCTAAATGATATGCCTATAATGAATCATTCAGCTTAGCTACCCACCATACTATCCATTCCAAGATTCTCTTGATTTTTCTATTACTCATCTCAGCTTGGCCATAAGTTCCACCTTGTGTGTGATGTTATACTTCTTTATTAACCATTCGAAGAGCTTATTGTAAAAATGGCTCCTTCCATCACTAGTTATATAGCTCTCAGTATCCCAAACCTTCTAAAAATTATATCTTTCAAAAAATTGACAACACAATTAGCATCATTATTCTAGTGGATATAGCTTCAACCTACTTGGACATGATCAATGACAACTAAAATGTACTAAAAACCAAAAGAAGAGGGAAAATGGCACATACAATCAATCCTCTAAACATCGAATAATTTAACAACTAAATTATATATCAAAAGCATTTCATTTCTCTTACCTATGTGAAAGTTTATTTAGTTATGGATCTAATTAGGTAGAAGGGGTGAATAGATAATTAGAAAAAATATGAAAAATTAAATTTTTTGTAGACAGCCAGACATGCAATCACGTATAAATAAAATAATGCTAAAAAATAAAATAAAACAAGAGATTTTTAGGTGGAAATGACCTAACCCAAAAGAATGATCCAAAAGCAAAACCATCGGTCCACATGACAACCTAACTATCTACTATGAAAATAATGTTTGATTACAAGGTTAGGACTCAAACTACCTACTTAGATAATGCCCCCAAGTAGCCTACTTACAAGCCTCCATTTATTTTCACAATCTCCACAAGTAAAGTGTTTGAGTGTAGGCTAATGTTCCGATAAACTTGAATCACACAAGTTATTGAACCCATACAACTAGCACCTAAAATGTTAGCACAATAAAACAAGTGCAAAGTGTGTCCTAAAGTGGATTGAATGATAAAAAAATCCTAGCTAGATGATTTAATAACAAATAGATCAAAATCACTAGCAACATTAGAATAGATGTTTAAGCACAATAACCCAATTATTGTAGGCTTGTTAATCAATCAAATACAACTACAAAGTATTTGATAAATTAACTAATGAAAAACACCTACCATAATAGTTTTTGAAAAATAGATCTAGAGAGAAAGCTTAGAATACAAAAGTTGATTCGAGTATGGTTAAATAGAATATAGAGCATTAGGCTCTTGATAAATGAAAGATTGAATCCCTAATGCTAGGTTAAAATCCAATTAAAATTCTATCCCTTATACAATTCATAGAGTAGTAAATAATAAGGACAAAATGGTAATTGAAACATTTGGCTCAAGTAAAAATTAGGTTAAAGTTTAGAACCTGGTTGTTTGATCGATCTAAGTTTAGCTCGATCAATCAAGTCAAAAAGGTTGATCGATCTAACCAATCCTTAATTGATCTAGGGTAATAAAAAGTAAATTATGAAACAAGTAGATTGATCTACTCAATTTTCGATTGATTTAGTTCTCGATTAATCGAACATTAATCCCTTAGTCGATCTACCACATTTGAAAATTAATTCAGGAACTTTATAATCAAGGTAGATTGAGTCTTGATCAATCTACTCACCTCAATCAATCTTGACATATTTTGATTGATCGAGTGACTTATATGAAAAATGTTCCTATGTGTCTAATATGAAATCTAATGTGCATAAAGACACACACACATATATGTATTTATATACCTAAGATGTGTTCGTTAGAGCTCGATAGTTTCTTTGGCTTGAAAAATATTCTTGAAAGACTTACCTAAAAACTAAAAATATATTTGGATGTCTTGTTTATGAATATCTCTAACACTTGTAAACCTTACAATCTTACCCTTTGGCATATTTTTTTGAAAAAACGTCTCTTTCATTACATAACACTTATATGAAAAAATAAATTTTACATAATGGAATTATCCTATGATCTAGTGAAATCATCTTCACTTGAATCTCGACAGCTCATGTTTACACTGAAAGGAAAAACATAAACATCCAAAACAACTTGTCCTAAAAGACCCATTATTAATTAGTGCAATGTATATATCAATAGAAAAGCAAAGAATATTCATAAGAGTGAGTAATCAACAAATATAAATTAAAAACAAAACTCCCTTTTGTGTAATATCTCAAAAAAAGATTTTCAAATTAATTCTCCCCTTAAATTAGTTATTCACTTTTTGTAGATTTTTAAATTAAAATTCCAGTTTTTCTCTCCCTTTTTGTCATATGAATAAAAACTAAAAAAAAAAATACAGGCATGAATGTTGCATTTTCATTTAAGATGAATGTGAAGTCTAAAAGAAAATTCAAGAAAATAAGCAACATATAAGGATGAAGTACAAACTAATAGAAGCAAATAGTGTATAAATTGATATGATCCATGTATAGCATTAAAAAGATATCAAATACACTTCAAAACATGAAAAGTGTCTACAAAATGACTTCAAAACAACCAATAGATTAGTACAAAATAAAAAAAATAAGATAAACGTAAATCATTGTCTTGGAGGTTGAAACCCCGTATTGTGAGCGGATGTCCTTCATCATTGAATACATTGCCTCTTTTCGTTCATCCATGAAAATCATCATTTGTTCCATACCATTAAATTTGATTGATTGTGCTTCCATTCTTGTACCTATTTCATTTTCAAATAAGTCTTGATGAGAAGGTTTAGAAGCAGGCATACTTTCCATATCTTCATCCCCAAAAATATCATCTACAACTTCACCACTGGTTCCAATATCAATTGCTCCTCCTCCACTGGTACCAACATCAGTGGATCTATGTCTCTTTGATGTCTGGATAGATGATCTTGAGATCTTTGACTTCTGATGTCACCAATCAAGTGTATGAAATCAAAATCCCTTGTTGGTGGCATATTCATAACTAGAATCAAGTGAGTGATGAGACAACCATAATGAAGTTTGATCCTCTGGTTAATAATATAAGATCAGTTTATGATTTTGTCCTAAATGACTGCACCTATATTGAATGCAATTCTTTTTCCAACATAGTATATTATCTTGGCATATAGGTAGCCAATATTAGAGGAGTGCTTTAATGGCAACATATTTGCATAGACCATTTTATTCAAAACCTAGTAGAAAGGAATGAATTCACCTAGAATGTATAGTTGTTTAGCATTAAGACCAACATTAGGCGAACCAAAAAGTTTGATCAATAAATCCTCATTGACAATGTTATACCATTCCAAGGGAAAACCTATATCCCTGATGTTCCTTATAGACAAAAATGTGTTGATTCTCTGGGCCTATTTGTTAACTATTTTATTTTGAACAAAAACCTTATAACTCATTGACCAGGATGAAAATTTTCTTGGGTCAATATTGGCATAAAATTCACAAACAAGGTAGGGAAACATACATTTGTAAGTGTGAACAAGGATTTCCAACCTAGAGCTCTAATGGCTCGTGTGATTCCTATTTCATGAAACTCAATCCAAATTATTCCACGTTTATACAAAATTGGACATTTTGAGAAAGTAGTTTGATACCTTAATTCAGATTTTTCATCCTACCATTGAGATGAATGTAGAGTAGGAGCACCATGAAGGAGTTCACATCACCTAGTAGCCATCAGAAAATTGAGCACAAACCTGAAAATACAAAAATGTCCCTTGAATTGAAAAATACACAAACTGATGGAATTTTTCTAAAAAATTGCAAAACCAAAGGCAATGAACTATTGTTAGGGTATAGAAGGGGAATATATGACAATTATTGAATAAGAAAATGTGTTTGTTTGGAGAGAAAGTGAAGGAAGATGGAGAAAAAGATTCCAATGATTTCTGCTTGAAAATGATGTTTTTTTGTAGAGATTGATGCTAGAAAAGTGAAAAAAATCAATCCTAAGTGAAATAAGAGCAAAAATGAGTAGATTTGATGGATTTTTTAGTAGAAACCATAGAGGACATGAGAAAGGGGGACAAAGTTTGTAGGGAGGAGGAAAAAAGAAGATGAGTATATAAACTAAACTCATTCGATCAATCAAGATTAATGTCTATTGATCTAAATTCATAATGCCACGCAAGGAGAGGTCTTGAATGGACAAGCCACACAGACACCATGCAAGCAAGGATAGAAAATCACGTTACGCCGCGGGTGAAGAGGACGAACTGTGTGCCACATGTCAGTATGGATTTCAATATGAATTCAGAGATTGGTCAACCCGCCCTACCACGTGTTGCCATGCCATTATTGCCTACGTTCCACCTATGTGCCATGCCATTCGTTTTGGAAAATCATGTCATGTCGCATGGTGTTGACTCAACGAGCATTGACTCTCACCATTCTCCCCTGCCATGCGTCGCTCCCTGATTTTCCCAGTTAATTCCTTGTGCCATGTGTCACTCTATGATTGTCTAGCATTGTTAGTTTTGCTTGTTTTGATCGTAGCCCTTGATCTAAAGGTCCAAATCATACATGAGAAATATTTAACCCCTAATCACTCCATAAATCCTAATTGGTCTCCATTAGCATAATTTTGGTCAATTTTTGGAGCCAAAAAGAGAGAAAAATATAGAAAAGATGACACAATTTTGGTGGTGATTCAAAAGGAGATTAATTCTACAATTCAAAAGATTAATTGTATTTCCTCTTCTACTCTTTTCTTTATCAATTTTTATGTCTTTATTTATGAAAAATATGAGCTTTATGAACACAATTATGTGTAGTTAATTTATTAATCTAGAGATCTTACGAACCCAATTTTTACCATGTGATGATATAATATTTTACCCTAATTATAATTATAATTTAATTATATTATTTAATCTGATTTGTATGCTATTAATTGTTTGGCTAAAAATTTATCTATAGAGGCAATTAAATAGATTTGAGAGAATTATTTAATTTTTTGTCTTGATTAAATAACATGCATAATTTCTAGGCACAGTTGTATGATTTTTATGTATGTGATCCATAATTAATGAACTTAATAAGTAGTATGCAATTTAATTGGTACGAGAGTGTGATTAAATTAATTACTATATGGTGTGTAGTTTACTTGAGAGAGGAATACATGCTAGGTTAGATTCAATTGATCATGTAATTAATTGATAATTATATTGGGAGGAGTTTAGCGATTCACATGTTTAGAAAATTGGAAGATTAAGTATTCCTAGATATTTTCTCATATATCTTTTTAGTTACCAAATTTGATTTAATTAATTATTGTTACTTACTTTTAGATAACCTAATATGAACTATTTAACAACTAAACATAAAAAAATATTTCTAAGTCTCAAAATTGAAAGAAACTAAAAGAAAAATAAAGAAAAGCTAAAGAGAAGAAGGAAGTATATGAAGCTACTGTTGATGCACTATTATAAGAGGGTGAAAGGTTTATATAGATTTCTAAAATTGTGCATAAAGGAGAGAAAACTGGATCAAAAGGTCTTGTGTCATGACACATTTTTCCACCATTGCGGTCTGCGTCAATCTAGTACATATTTCATTCATAATCCAAAAGTACCACGCTGCAGCACATTAAAGCACCATCGCGACATGCGTTATTCTACATATCTTCTACTTTCTTTGTATTTCATCCCCTTACAAGCTTGATTGATACATATGGTTTTACCTATTTATTCTTTTTTGATTGCATTTGAGTGCTATCTGGTATAATTCTTCAAGTGTTTTTTAATTGAATAGTTTTGAAGCTAGAAATAATTCAAAAAAAAAAATCAAAACATACCGGTGATTTTAAAAACATAGATTTTATATAATGATAATAAAATTATGCAAATACAAATCTATTTTGACACTAAAGTGCATATTCACGTTATATTTAGGGCTTTTCTATCACATATCACAACCTCCAACTAACTTCTTACTAGTTTTTTAGCAAGGAAAGCATAATACTAAAATCAAAAACTAAAATAAATAAATTAAAATATCCTATATCATTTTTATAGATTGACACAATTGCATTTAGCGAATACAATAAGTCTTTAAACTTTTAGGTTGCTCTAATGGATGAGTTCAAGTCTCGTGAGGGCTCTCAATAATGATACCCACACACATCAAACTAATTGCAAAAATTAATATAAAATAAACAAATCACAAATAACAAAATTTAATACAAAACTTATCATGCTTCACTATTTTTTAAATTCATAATTAAAATACAAAGAATAGGTTAAAATAATATCCTAAACATTCATAGTTTATTGTAAAATTAGTTGAAAACCATAAATTCATATTCTACATCAAACAAAAAATGCATCAAAATTGATTTACATAATTTCAATGTTTGGAATTTGAATTCGCTTTAACTCGAAACCTCATAAGTCATACTCTCAATACTCTTTTGATCCTATGAGTTCAAACACTCAGTCAAATTTATATGTGAATAGAGTTTAAGTAAACAAATGGACTAGTAGGTTTGCATATATTTAAAGAAGAAAATACTCAAATTAGTGCATAATGTTTGATATCATATAAGGAATCAAATAATAGGATTTATGAAGAGTTAAAAACTATTTTCATACATCAATTAAAATCATTGAATAAAAATATCAAGTATATACCTTTAGAGATAAATGGGTTACATTGACTTAAAAGGGATTTTATTTTGTATAAGCCATTGTAAGTTCTGTTGTACTATGTATCTGTGTGTTGGCTTTCCATGTACAAAGCACGGTGTCTGTTTATTTTACTCAGGGTATTGTCTTCTTATATGTAAGGTTGGTTACTGTGGATCAATAATACATACATGTACATAGTTAGATACATTTTGTATGTGAGAATGTTAATACATACCACAAGTGTTGGTTTTCTTAGTATGCATGCTTACGAGATGATGTTGTCGCTCATGTTTTTAGTTTATTTAGGGTGCGGGTATTTGTGAAATTTACTCGACATTTTTGGAAACAAAATAAAAATTTAACACCTCGCCACTACCCTCGCTACAAACCTAGCCACCATCCTTGCTATAGACCTTACCACCAGTGCGGTAGCCATCCGAGTTCTATAAATACCCCCATCTTCTGTCATTTCTTTACCCACATTTTTAGTACTAAAACTCAGCCAAAATTCATACTGAGATTTATATCTATTTTTTGAAATAATTTTGGAGAGCTTACATCCTTGCTATAGACCTTACCACCAGTGCGGTAGCCATCCGAGTTCTATAAATACCCCCATCTTCTGTCATTTCTTTACCCACATTTTTAGTACTAAAACTCAGCCAAAATTCATACTGAGATTTATATCTATTTTTTGAAATAATTTTGGAGAGCTTACATTTGTATATGGGTTGTTTAGTGAGTTAAGTGAACAAATTGTTTCCTGTGTGCGTACGTGGTTTGACTGTGTCTCTCATACATGATTTGAGATCTATGAAGGATTGTGTATCCTTTAAAGTTGTTAGTTGCTACACTTTGTGATATTAATCTATGGTTACCAATCACACCACATTGGATGGTATTGGTTATGAAGAATAGCTAAGATTCATGTGTTAAACCAAGTCATTGCAGAAGTAGGTAGCTCAGATAGTGGTCCCGACTAATAGAGATAATAGTGATTTTAATTTCTATCAGAATTGTAACTGTTTTATTTTTTAATGGATTAATTGTCGTTGATTGGTTACTTTAAGTAACCCGAGGATGTTAACACATAGATATGGTCTCTATGTGGGTTGACCTTATTATGTAACTTGTTATGTATGATCTGTTATTGAGTTAGTATAATTTGAGTTTTATGTGTGTATGTTTCAACATGCTAAAACATAAAATCCTGATTAAAAAGCATATGTTGTTTAATTTCTTTCCATTTGATATATAATATCTACCATTTAAAGTTATCTTCTTTTCTATTATTATATAATTTAGGCTTCTGGTGTGTTGTATGGTTAAGTGCTTTCCTTAAGGAGTCAATATCTTCTTACCCTGGTTGTGTATCCAACTATGGACTTTTTCAACTATTTCTCACAATTGTAGGGATTTGTGTGGATTATAGTATTTAGTTTTTACTATTGATTTTTCTGACTCTTTTTTTCTTTTTTCTTTTTTTTAGAATATACCCATGTATATATTTGTAGGATTTTGATGACTGGCTAAGTTTAGCTTTATTTTGTATTGGTTTAAGAGAAACCCCAAATATTTCTCTTTTTGGTGGAAGTTGTGTAGGAAAGAAGAAAGACGTACACTTTTAATTTCTCCTTAAGTCAATAAATTTAAGTAATTAAAATAAATATATGACATTTTATCTAATGTAAAAATTCTCGCATTCAATGCAAAACCTATAAAGGTCATCTAACAATTTAAATAATAATTAAGAAGAGTGTTTAAAGGTGTAGAAAAATATTATCACTTATAATGGAAAGATAAAAGCTAAAAATATTCTCACAATGTAATCTCCACTATTTGATTCTTAAATACCAATTTTAGATTTATCTCAATTACAACATTTTAACATGAAATACAAATTATGACAAAAATGAACTAATTATCATATTACTCTGTGATAGGTTCAAGAAATTAATCCAACAATGTAAAGAGTCAATCATTTACTTAAAATTAACTAAATGCACGATAATTTTGCAAGATTTTTTTTTAAATTAAACCTAACTATCCCTAAACCAATAAATAAAATAAAAATAGGTGCAAATATAAACACATGTTTAATAAAAAAATTAAAAATTTGTGATTTATATAATATAACTTTTTCCACCCCAACCTAAAATTTACATTGCCCTCAATATAACAAATGCAAATTAAAAATAAAGAGAAAAGTTACCCATTTGTTGATAATGATCAAGTATTGATGTGGAAATGTAAATGCGTCTATAATCTTAAACATTTAAATTTACATAGATAGAATGATGTGTACTTCTTACACATCTCAACAAACAGTTATATAGTTCAAGAATTAAAATAAAGTTCACGAAACAATGCCAAATGGGTAGAGCTTTCCCAATTCTTGCAAAGAAAATAAGAAGGATAGGAGAATTTATAGAAAAATTCCAAGCCTCATGGACCCTCATTGGCTACCTTAGCACCTGAATCCCCACCTATAGCGGTGTGCCTCACTGTCCAATGGTGGTGAAGGGGTGGCAAGCACACCAATAAGGAAAAACACAAAATGGAAAAACAAAACCATGTTGGGCCTTCACCGACCACCTCACCACCAACTATGGTGAGCACTTATCAAGATTACGATGAGAACCTTAGTATGCATGCAAGCTCGCCCACCAAAAACCATAACAATAGGAATTTATTACACTGGGAAAAGTTGAGTCTCCAATGGGACAATACAACCAACAAACAAAGCTCCCAATGGGATAGCAAAATAATGAGAACCCAATAATGCAAACTACATGCAATCTAAGAAAGTGAGTGTAAAAGGCAAACACAAAAAATTTTCATAAGTGACAACTAAGCCTCCATTAACCAATGTTATAAATGACACAATAGAAACAACAAACAAAAGACACACACTATGTTTTACATACAAGAATACTAACATCAAAACAATAGGACTTACGGTCTCCAATTTGGCAACAAGTTTTTGACCTTACAACTCTAAGTCCTACTCCAATTAGGAGTCATACACACAACCAAATTGTAAGTTAGAATGAGAATCTTATTCCAAATAAAAAATCCTCTTACAAGGCACATCATGCTCCTAATTATGGCCTACAATTTAATCCAATTAAATTGTCTAAAAAATCCATAAATTCAAATCTAATTTGGCATTTTCTAAAATACCCTTGCTTGTCCCACATGCATTTGATTGCCTATAAAATAATTAAATTTTTATTTTGATATTTTTATTTTGAAATAATTATTTAGCGAACTAAATATTAATTAATTGAATATGAAAAACTACCATTTTATCCCCACATATTTAGTTGATATTTGTGACCCTCGTAAAATGTCTTAGTAAATGAATCCACATTAGTTCATTTAAATAACTAATTCCAAATAAATTTTTCATATTTATCTTAGAAGCAACATCATTCAATCATTGTTATAGAGTCGACCTGACGATCGATGAAACCACGATTTTAATCTTGAATAAAGCATTGATACATTAACCCCTTAATTATTTGTCAATATTTATTAATCTTATACTTACTCCACTATAAATTGGAGACTAAACTCTAGAATATCATAGCTAATTTTTACCCAACATAATGTATATGAGTTCCATTGATATAACCATTAAGTGCAGCTTAATCCTCCACAACTAGTTCATAATATGAATGAGGTCATTAAGTTTAGTTTACCTCCTCTATTACATATTTTCCTTGAGTACTCACAATGGATTTCATGCAATCATCTATGATATGGATTGGTTAATAAGAGAACTTCTATCAAACATCTAAGAACAAATAGAATGGATTTCACATCTTATGATATAAATTTCTAGCCCACCATAAACACCAAGAAACCAAGATACAAGGCATCATAGCCCAACAATATAGGCATCATCGAGTAAGTCAATACTAAGGTGCTAAAGTAAGGGTTAGAGAAATCACTTAGGATTTTGATTGTTATGTATATGGTCATCAATTGACATAATTATATAAATGATGTGTTTGGGAAAAGCCATGTATGGTTTAAAGCAAGTTCCTCATGCTTGGTATGAATGTCTTGCAATGTTTCTTCTTAACAAAGATTTCTAGGGGAGGAGATATGACTATGTTTGTTCTAAGAGATAAAGGAGAAGTGATTATTTCTCATGTTTATTTTGATAATATCATCTTTGGGTCAACAAAATATGATCTTGCTTAAGATTTTGAATTAACTACGCAAAATGAGTTTGAGATGAGCCTAGGTTTTGAGTTGAATTTCTTCCTTGGGTTTCAAGTAAAGTAGTTAAAAGATAAAATATTTCTCTCAAGCTAAGTATGCCAAGGAGCTAGTTATGGAATTTGAATTGGATTTGGCTAAACCCTTTCGTACTTTGATAAGTACAACTACAAATCCTCATCAATCCTCTCAGAAAACGTGATGGAGTAAATTTTGAATAGAGGTATGATTGGCAATCTTATTTAATTAACTACAAGTTGATGAGTGCTTAAAAAGTATTAAAATTATCATAATTTAATGTACTTTAATTGATTAAATATATTTATATTTGTATGATTTTATCATATTTTTTTTTGTAAATTTGTCTTTTTGGAATCACAAGTACTTTTATGATTTTTTAGTTATTTTTGTTCAAAGATAACTTAAAGAATCGAAGAAAAATACTGGAGACAATACATCACAAATATGTTGAGAAAAAATGAGGAAAAATTAAGAAAATGGAAAAATTGGACAAAATGGGTCAAAATGTTCAAAACGGTAAAAAATGTCAAAATGATGAGTCTCTCGTGTGCCCTAAGCGTAGCCAGCACACATCGGCACCTATCTCGCATGCCTTACATGTATATCACATCGAGTCTACTGCAAATCTCCCCATACACGCGTGTTAGCCTATCCAAACATGACCAAGATCAATTTTTGAGATATTTTCCCACTTTTTTAGCCTTTTCCTCACCTATAAAAGGACACTCTCCCTATTGCAAAAATCATTCCTAAAAATCTCTTCTTTCTCTCTCTAGAAAACTTTATTAGTTTTTTTATTTTTAAAGTTCTTCTCTTTTTGAGAAAAACTAGCTATGCTTTCGTAGATTTCTAGTCTTTCATTTAATAAACAGAAATGTAAATTCGTTTAGAGGTTTTCTAGAAACAAAATTAGCATCAAAGTTCTGTAAGGATTCTTTTGAGGTATAATTTTAAATGAATTCTTTACATTTATTTTTATGTTTTATTCTTATATGTTATATTTAATTTGTCTATGATTAAATTTAACATGGCTGGTTGTTTGTAAATATGATATAATAATAACGTTGTTATGATTGCGAAATATAAAATAGGTAAAACATTTTGATAAAATAAATTAATTTTTTTATTCAAGATTTTATAACAATGATGTTAGATAGAAATATATTATTTTTCATTATAAACTTAAATTTGAAAATTAGATTTTAAGGTTTAATTATCTTGTCTGATTTAGAATAGTGCTATTTTATTTGTTGATACAATCGCCCGATACTTAGAGTGAAACTCTATTTCAAAAGTTTTTATAAGAATTATTATTAGAAAGTGTATTGACAACATATTTCTAGTAATGGTTTTAAAACTTGAAAGTTAGTACTTGGATAATAAAATTCTTAGGTTTAATTTGGACACCTTGAATAAAGTTTAATGTCTAACCCCACCAAAGGTGGCATTTAAATGGTTCATTTTCAATCTCTTAGAAAAAAGAATTAATTTAATTAACCAAATTAATTATTGACCACACCCATAGGTGTTAATTGATTTTTTTAATTAACAAAGATTATCTAATCCTACCAAAGGTGGTATTCATATAAAAAAAAGAGAATCAATAAATATCAATTTATATCTTTAATAACCTAAATAATATGAACAAGCATAATTAACTTAATTATTATATCCATAAATACTCCACTATTTTTAATGATAAAATTTTTCATAATTGTTTATTGAATCTATATATATGTTTATTTTTTATGTTATTAGATTAGAAAACACAAATCAAAATATCATGACAGGATGTTCAAGATTTAATTTCATTTTTAAAAGTTTGAATAATAAATTAAAAACCACATATATTCCTTTCGTAGATCGACTTTGGGAGTATACTTGTCATTTTCTACAAAATGATTCATGTACTTACAAGAGTTTTACAAATATAAAACTAAAGTATATACAAGATCAGTATTGTTAAGTCGATACCAGTCTTGTATCATCACTAGTCATCCTGGTATCTTTTTACAATGTTAGATTTTGTGCAAGATTTCATGCTTTCTCCAAAGAATCAAACATTTTGAAAGTGAAAGGGATCATTAATTTTGTTAGTAGGACATATAAGTTTTGTATTGGGTATTCTTACAAAACAATAGTTGAGTTGGTTGGGTATTCTAATGAAAATTGGGTTGGGAGTAATGATAATAGAAAGAGTACATCTAGTGGGTATTTTTTTACTTGTGTAACTCATTGATCTCTTGGCATAATAAGAAATAGAGTTTAGTGTCACTCTTTAGGTAAAGTATATAGTAGCTTGGTTATGCTATGCATAAATTATTTAGATGAATCAATTATTACGTGATTATGGAATCATAGTTAAGGATAAGACAATACCTTATGACAACTTTAGTGCTATTTGTATTTCAAAAAATATAGTTCAAATTCTAAGAACCAAACACATTGATATACAACACCATTTCATTCGAGACTTGGTGAAGTCAAACACTTTACCTTTGCAACATATAAGTACTAACCTTCAGCTCCTTGATTTATTTACTAAAACATTATATTCTTTCAAGTTTGAAACTCTAAAGAGGCTATTGATGTTTACATCTTTCCTTAAGTTTGTAGTATATGTCTATCAGGCTGTGTGGTTTCCTAAATTAACTTGTATGATGTATGTACTTTTGTTTCATTTTGTTTGTTTTTTTTAAGTTTCATTTGTATGTTGTTTAGTGTATGTTACTTTTTTGTGTTATTGCTTTAATTCATTCCTCTAATGTTGCATGAGTTCTTAGGATTATTACATCTTGTATGTCTTTTCTTAGTCATATAGATGTGCTCCTTTGACTTTTTGTGTCAGAAAAAGGGCGAGGTTTATGTGCATAACTCATTTGATGGATACATGGTTTGCTACATTGGTTGATGAGTATAGGTTACACTGCATTTTTGTTTCCTAGCTGCAGATACTTAGGGGGGTGTAGCTTGCAATTACTAGGAGTTGTGTTTATCTATTGCATGTATGAGTGTGTTTAGCCTATCATTGCTTACCAGTGTAAGGGTAACATTATTTAGACTACATGAAGTTTTACACAATCTATTCATTGGTATTTGTTGTTTCTTGCATACAAGATACAAATTTAGCCGAAGACTTTGGAGCTCATTTAGCTGTTAGAGATCAAGCATGCAGTATGGAAAGATTCATTGAGATATATGTGTTGATACATAAAGGTGGATAGGGCACAACAAGATGAATGTTTGGGTTTCTTGGTTTTGTGTTTGATTTCATTCATAGGAATGAAAACTTTAAGGTCTAAGAATGTTTTGTGTTTGATGTTATGTCTATGTAGATTGTGCAATAGTTTTCCATGGAAAGCCAAACGGAAGTTTGTAAGTCCTATTGTTTTGATGTAGCCATTCCCGTGTACAAAACATGAAGTCTATATTTTTGCTTAATGTATTTGTCATCCTTTATGTAAGGTCGGTAACTAATGGTTCAATATTTCACACACTCACATATAATACACTTTATATATTTTCATGATACACACTTAAAGGGTTAGAGCATATAGTTAACATACCTAGGTTGTGTGTTTTTCAATGTTGTTTGCTGGTATTTATGAAAACTTAATCAACATTTTTCAAATGAAAAATGGTTAGTTTTGTATGCTCACTGATGAGTCTTGAAAAGTAATAATATTACATGATCTATTTGCACTTAAATGATATAAAAAAATTTGAATATCCATGATTTTATCATTGTTTAAGCAAATCTTTGTGTTCATAATCATATGTATTTTCTATTGCTTTTTGGGTATTTTTAGCTTCAATTTGCTAAATTGATCAACATATGAAGAGTCATACCTAAAGCATTTATTTGCAACTTAGAAGAATCAAAGAACGATACATTTAAGCCTTACATATGATCCATCTAATTGGAAGGGGTAAAATAAGAATGAAGAAAAGCAACGTGAATTGCAGGATGAAATAAAATGGACCGTGGTGCACTCCATATAATTTTACATCAATTTCACATAGTTTAAGTTGTGCCATGACAAAGAAATGTTGTGTAGTTGATGAGTGGTTGAAAAGCACTAAACATTATATGATTTATTTGAACTTTAGTGTCAAAATAAATTTATATTTACATAATTTTATTATTATTTTAGAAAAATCAATTTCACGAGTATGTTTTGTTGTTTTTTAGGTATTTTTAACTTCAAAAATATTCAATTTATATCCAATTAAAGAAATATACTTGAAAGCACTTAATTACAACTAAGAAGAATAAAATAATAACACATGTAAGCCTTACATATGTTCTAAAAAATGTAAGAGGGTGAAATACAAAGCAATTTAAAGACATGCAGTTTAATCCGGGCCGGGGTGTTAATTAATGTGTGCCACAATTCAATTGTATCAAATCTTAATTTAAACGCATACTAAATCAATGCATGCCACGGTGGGGATAAAAGTGTCATGGTGCCCCTTGAAAGCTCACATGATCCAAATGTTTCTCCTCATTTTAGCATATTTCCCAATTATAAATATAGCCCCTCAAACCCTTTTGAAAAGCACACCAACTTAACCAAAAATTCTGAGTCCTTCAACAAATTCTCTTTGAGAATTTTGTTATAATTTTAGGTTTTTAGTTTTTTTTTAGTTTAATGTGATAGTTTTCGATCAAATAAATAGTATTGATAGATCTGTTTGGAGATTTTCCAGATACAAATAAGTACTGAAATTTTGTACTTGGAAGGATACGTTTGAAATATAAAATTTAAATATATTCTTCTATTTTCAAGATTAATTTTATGTGCAACTCTATATTCTATTTTTAATATGCTGATAATTTATTATTTCTAAGCATGTATGCTTGAAAACACTATATGATATTATTTATGTTGTTATGCTTATAAAATATTAACTTAGGTAAACATTTTTATAAAATAAATTGATTTTTTTTCTTCATTCAAGAATTTTACAAAGCTTATTACAGAAAAAAAATATTGACGATATATTTTTCGTATTCAATTCAAAATATGAAAGTTAAATTTATGATTTGATTTAGAGTTATACTTTATTTCAAAGATTTTTCACAAAGCTTTATTATTGAAAAATATATTGATGACATAATTTTCATAATAGGTTTAAAATTTGAAAGTTAGTCCTCAAATAATCAATCTTAAATCTAACTTTGATACCTTGATTAAGAGTCTAAATTATGTGTTTCACCTTAAGCAATGATTTAGATTATTTACTATTTTCTTAAAATAAATCATAGTTTAATATTAATCAATTTATAGGCCCCATTTAAGGATATAAATTAGTTTTTATTAACAAAGAATTTGAACCCGCCTAGGGACATTTTCATACAAAAAAGAAAAAATTAGTAATATTAACTTTTTATATTTAATAACCGAAATAATGTGAGAAGCATAATTAACTAAGTAATAAATCACGCAAATTGTCCATTGAATCATTAAATGTTTATCTACCTATTATTTGTTGAATCAAATTTATCATTAAATTTATGTTATCAATTTAGATTTTTCAAACCTAAACTTTGTGATATAATATTTAAATTTATTTTTTCGTTTCAAATAATTTTTTTGAATTATTTAAAAATCACATAACCCCTATGTATACTAACCTTATAAGTATACTTTTTTTTCTTTTTATAAAGTGATTAATGTACTTGCGAGTTATTTAAAAATATACAAAATTTGTATATCAAGTTTTTTGTTACTATTCTCAAGGAGTAATAGCATTTTAAATTTTTATTATAAAAAATCTTTAAAACTTTTGTTTTGTAAATATTTATAATTTTCTTTTGTTATTTTTGGGTTATAATATAAAATATGAAAAATAAAAATTTCAAATTATCTGAAGAGACCTCTTTAAGAATTTTTTTAGAAAAGGAAAAAATATTTAAA
This sequence comes from Hippophae gyantsensis, assembly GCA_030763125.1. Taxonomy (NCBI): domain Eukaryota; kingdom Viridiplantae; phylum Streptophyta; class Magnoliopsida; order Rosales; family Elaeagnaceae; genus Hippophae; species Hippophae gyantsensis. Next base: position 48,072,656 of record CM061031.1, on the reverse strand, counting down.
AATTAATGTTTAATAAAACCATAGATATTAATAAAACAAATTTTTTTAAAAAATTAATATCTTATTTATTAGTTGACCATATTTAAAAAATAATTCAAAATATTTATAAAATCAAAAATCTAAAAATATCTAGGTCATTAAATTTAGATATCTTAAAAAATATATAAACAATTTTGACTTTAGATATTTTATTATTATTAACTTTATTTCCTTTTTAGTATTTTTTTTATTTTTTTTAATTTTTAATTTTAAAATTATTTTTCTTTTATTTATCTATTTATTAACTCAATTATTTTTAATTTTAATTTAGTTTATTTTTATTTTATTTTTGTTAACTATTTTGTTTAGTATTTCTTTATACTAACTTGTTTCTTATATAATATAGTTTAGTTTGGTAACTTATTATTTAACTTGTATTATTGTATAATTAATTATTTTTATCATATATATTGTATATTGTATTTATTAATGTAATATGTGTTATTGTATAATGAATTGTTTTATCATATATTGTATATTGTAATTATTTATTTAACTTATATTATTGTGTAATAAATTATTTATACCACATATTGTATTTATATTATTTTTATCATTTTTATTTTGTATTTATTTTTTTATTTGCTTTCTTTTATTATTTATTTTAATGTTTATTTGTTATTTATTTTTTATTAATATTTTTTTCTAGTTTACTTTTATTTATTTTCTATTAGTTATTCATTTTTATTTTCTTTTACTTTTTATTTCTACTTTTATTTATTATTTATTGATTTTTGGTATTTTTATTTTATAATTATTTAGTAATTAATTTTTATTTAGTACTTAAAATTATATTAATTACAATATTAATAAATAAACAAATAAAATTTTGAATCTACTTCCAAAGATCATAAAAACTTTAATATTAATGTCACCTTTTGTGATAAAAAAGAAGAAGAAGAATAAATGCTATGTTAGATCAAGTTTAAGCGTAAAATTAATATTTTACTGTACTTGCACCTGGAACTGGGTTAGGGTGAACTAAAACCTACAATTATGTCTCTATAAATAGCATGTTAAATGATTTAATTGTACGGGTAGACTATCTTTTCATACTTGTAGATTTGTTGCAAATGTATAAGAAATCCTAAAATTGGGCAAGGAACACAATTTATTTCTTTATAAACCAATCATGGCCTATACCAAATAGTTGTTAATGTCTATAATGGGAGTTTTTCAATGACAATTTTGGCTAAAATAATGTACATTTTCAAAGCACATACTGACACAAAATCAATGACGATGGAAACATTGAGTGAATTAAATTCTATAAATTAAAATCACCCCAAGAAGCGTCTTATTGAGACGTTAAAACTAAGTGCTAGATAGGAGGCAACCCATAATTGTAGATAGTATTTTTTTTCTTTTATTTCAGTTTATTTTTGTTTCTTGTTGTATTTTTCCATTTTATGTAATTTGTTTTGGCTTAATTTATTTTTGTTTCCTATTTATATGAACTTAATATATTTCATTTTAAAATTGTTAAAATGTATAACTATTTGTTGAGATGTGTGAGAAGTATATAGCGTTCTGTTTGTGTGGGTAAAATGTTGACATGATAGATGCCCCTGACTTTTTATATTGTGATCACGTAAAGCAAATGGGTAACTTTTCTCTTCATTATTAGTATCTTTACCTTTAATTTTCATTTACTATATTGAGAGCAATGTTGATTCTAGGTTGAGTGGTGGAAAAGTTACATTAAATTTAAGATATTTTAATTTTTTTTATTAAACATGTGTTTACATTTATTTGTTTGTTTTTATTTAGTTTATTTATTGTTTTAGAAATAATTAGGCACATATTTAAATTTTGGTAAATTATCATGCTTTTAATTGATTTTAAGCAAATGATTAAGTCTTTCCACTATTAGATTAATATCTTAGACATGTCAGGAAATAATGTGATATTTTTTTGTCATAGTTTATGTTTCATACTTGAATGTTGAGATTGAAATAAACCCAAAATTGTTGTTTATGAATCAAATATTGGAAACTATCTTGTAAGAATATTTTGAGCCTTTATCTTTCCATTTTGAGTGATAATATTTTCTCTACTCCTTTAAATACTCTTCTTATTAATTCAAATTGTTAGATGACCTCTATAGGTTTTACATTGGATGCTAGGAATTTTACATATGATAAAGTGTCATATACTTATTTTTATTGCTTAAATTGAATGAGTTAAGTAGAAATATGTCTTCTTCATTCATACATGACTTCGACAAAAAGAGATATATTTGGGGTTCCCTAAAGCCAATACAAAAGAACCAAATTATCCACTCTTTAAAAAATGAATATATAAAAAAGAGAAAAAATAATAGTATAAACTAAATTTTATGACCCAAAAATCCTAAAGTTGTGAGAAATGGCTATTACAAAAGAAAGATAGGAAATAAATCCCCTTTAAGTCATTGCATTTCATTCATCTATAAAGGCACATATTTGATATTTTTATTTGATGTTTTTAATTGATGCATGAAAATAGTATTTGATTTCTTTATAAATTATATCATTTGATTCATTTCATAAGATCAAATATTACACACTATTTTTGAGCATGCTCTTCTTTAAACATATGCATGCTAACCTACTAGTTCAAATTTTTACATAAGTTTTATTCACATATAACTTTGATTAAGTTCTTGAAACCAAAGGATCAATGTAATATTGAGAGTATGACTTGTAAGACTTAAAGTCAAAGCGAATTCGGATTCCTAACACTGAAATTGGATAAATCAATATTGAAACATTTTTTATATGGAATATGAATTTGTGATTTTCAACTCATTTTTACCATAAAATATGATTCTTTTGGATGTTAATTTAACTTATGCTTTGAATTTTAGTAATGAACTTAAAGAAACCAAAGCATGAAAAGTTTGGCTATTTATATTTATGTTTTTTGTTTTAATTTTTATTTTGTTATTTGTTTATTTTTGCTATTTATTTTTTAGTGTTTCCATTTAGATTGATATTTGTGGGTATCATTATTGAAAGCTCTCACGAAACTTAAACTCATCCACTAGGACAACATAGGGGTTTAAAGGCTTATTACACATGCTAAATGCAACTGTATCAATCTACAAAAATGATGTAGGATATTATAGTTTTATTTTTCAGTTTTTGATTTTTTTTTTGTTTTCATGACTAAGAGACTAGTAATAAACTAATTGGGATTATGATGAGTGCTTGGAAAGAACTAAATATTATATAATTTATTTGTACTTTAGTGTCAAAATAGACTTGTATTTGCTTAATTTTATTATTATTTTAGAAAATCTATGTTTTCGGAATTATGAAAATATTTTGTTGTTTTTCAAGTATTTCTCACTTCAAAATAATTCAATTGATAAACACTTGAAGAATTGTACCTAAAAGTACGTAATTGCAACTAAGAAGAATAAAGGAATAACATATGTAAATCTTACATATGCTTCAATTGAATGTAAGGGGTGAAATACACAGAAATTTGGAGATACGTAGTGTAACATGGGCTACGATAGTGATTAATGTAATTTAAACTCGTATTGAATCAATGCATGCCATATTGGGGATAAAAGTATGTCGTGGCACCCAATAAAAACTCACTCTCAATCCACATTTTTCTTCTAATTTCAGAATTTTCCCTAGCTATAAATATAATCCCTCAACCCCTTTGAAAAGTACACCAAGTCAACCAACAATTCTGAGTTCTTTAACAAATTCTCTTTGAGAATTTTGTTATAGCTTTCTTAGTTTAATGTAGTAGTTTTCGATCCAGTAAATAGTATTGAAAAATCTATTTGGAGGGTTTCAAATACATATTGATATTGAAATTCTGTACTTAGAAAGATACGCTTGATGTATAAATTTTAAATATATTCTTCTATTAATTTTATGTACTATTTTAAATTCTATTTTAAACATGATAATATATTAAATCTAAATATGTTTGGTTGAAAATAATATGGGATATTAGTTATGTTTGTCATGCTTGTAAAATATTAACGTAGATAAACATTTCTATAAAATAAAATTGATTTTTATTTCTTCCTTCAAGAATTTTACAAAGCTTATTATAGAAAAATATATTAATGACATATTTTTGGTAGTTAGTTTAAAATAAGAATTTTAGATTTATGATCTGATTATTTAAATCTCATTTAGAGATATACTATATTTCAAAGATTTTTCATAAAGATTTATTCTTGAAAAATATATTAATGACATATTTTCACGCCTTGAATAAGAGCCTAAATTATGTGTTCTGCCTTAAGTAGTAATTTAGATGTTTGTTGTTTTCTTAAAAATAAATCATAATTTAATATTAGTTTATTGGTAGGCCCTACTAAAGGATATTAATTGGTTTTTATTAACAAATAATTTGAGCCCGCTTAAGTACATTTTCATACTAAAAAGAAAAAAATCAGTAATATTAATTTATATATTTAATAAAATATGAACAAACATAATTAATTAACTAATATATCTCATAAATTCTCTATTAAGTGATTGTGTTTAATCAAATCTATCTTTAAATTTATGCTCTTAGTTTAGATTTTTCAAACTCAAACTTTGTGACAAAATGTTTAGGTTTATTTTTCATTTTTAAGAATTTTGTTGAATTATTTAAAAACTACATAATTCTTCTTTAGAAAAATCTTTGAGATATATTCGTCTCTTTTTACAAAGTAATATGTGCACTTGCTAACTAGCTTTTTAAAATTTTATTATCAAAAATCTTAAAAACTTTTTGTTTTGCAAATATTGCTGATTTTTTTTGTTGTTTTTGTTATTTTTGGGTTGTAATAAAAAAAATTCAAAAATGAAAAAATTTAAAAATATCTAAAGAGATCTCTTAAATAATATTTTTTTAAAAAGAAAAAAATCTAAAAATTAATGTCTCATTTATTAGTTTACCTTATTTAAAAAAATTAAAAATTTTCAAAAATAAAAAATCTAAAAATAACTAGGTTATTAATTAACTTTGCATATCTTAGGAAGAAAAAAAAACAATACTTAAGTTTATTTTGTACGAAGTATAAACTATTCCTTTTGAACAAAGGAGCTGCCAAGAGAGATACAATAATCCACGGGAAAGAGACTTGGCAATGGTTAGGACATTAGCCTTTCGTCAAAATATCATTATTCATGCAAAGTGTGCAAGTAATCAAAAATATTTTCTTTGTCTTCTTGTAAGGAGGAAAAAGATGAAAAAGTGAGATACATCAATAAGCCATGTGACTAGATTTCAAATGATAGTGAAACAACACCCTTCAAGCTTTTTGTTCCTTTGTGTCTGTCTGAGCTTTACTTGGTTTATTTAGATGTTTTTGAGACTTGGATATGCTTTTGTTTGAAGCACCACCTATAAATGACCTTCTTTAAAATGATTTTCAGCTTTCAAAGAAATTTGAGGTAACTCGTGGTTCAAAAGACGCTGGAAAACATGTCTCCTTTCAAAGCCAAAGGCACGGGACCATTACACATTTTTTCCCCTTACATTTTCAATTCTATTTTAGTGCATCATTGTTCTCTTGTATTTAATATGCATAGCTTCACTTCCACGATAAAAAAAATGTATAGCTTCACAAAATAAATACAAAATTAGATAATAATTTTCTCCTTTTTTATTGGCATTGTGTACACAATTAGTACTTTTTTTGTAGTGAGTATTTTATTTCTTTGAACTATTTAAAGGTGTAATTACTCGACAATTTTGTAAACAAAAAATTGTACTTTTTGGCACCTTAACGGGGTCCTCGACAAGGGCCTCACTGGACCCCTCGATGAACCCCCGACGAGATGGTCGGCAAGGTTGGCCATATGGTTGAACAACTTCTATAAATACCTTTCTTTCTTTTTGTTTCTTATCCAAAAAACATGTAACAGAACTCTATCAAATTGATATCAACTTTTTCTATGTTTGAATCACTATTACCTTAAGTATTGTTACGTACTAGTGATTCGTGATTGTGTGGGTAAAACCTTGCTATTAAGTGAAGAGTACTTGAGGCGGTGTTTGCAAGTGGATTTATGTAAGGAGTTTGTGTGGCTGTGAGTCGTGTGCTACTACCAGTTTCCCTTGTGCAACTTTTTCTTATCTGAGAAGCCTGTGTAGTTATGTGCCATGTGTTGACTGGTTGTTGCCTTCATGTAACTTTTTATATGTGAGAACAACTCTATAAGAATGGATTGAGCTAAAAAATTTAAGTTCTCATATATTTGGTTGTGTGTAATCTGTGGATTGACTGTGTATCCCATGTATATAATTTGAGGTTTGTGGCTTGATTGTGTGTCCCACAAATGTTATTAGGTGTTCGTGTTCAAGGGTGAATCTATTGATCGTTCACATTACTCATTATTGATCTATAGTTTTTGATCACATCACATAGGGTGATGTTGGCTTTTTAGGAGAGCCAGATTCGTGTGTCAAACCGAGTTATTGTGGAGGCAGCAAGCGAGGGTAGCAATAGGCAAGTCAAACAGTGGTCCCAACTGATAGTGGTAATAGGTTTTTTATTTCTCTCAAGATTGTAATTATTTTATTATTTAGTGGATTTGTTTGCTATCAAGTGGTTTCTATAAGCAATCCGAGAATGTTACCGTATAGGTAGGGTTTTTTTATGGGTTTACCTCGTTATATTTGTTGTTATGCATGATCTACTATTATGTTAATATAATCTAAGTTTTTATTATGTATGTACCAACATACTAGATTTAGATTTTGATTAGAAAACTTATTTGATTTGTGTAGTTGCATGTTTTTTTTCTTTCCTTATACTATGCCTATAGCTTTCTAACTTTTACTTCTGATTTATGATCATGCTTTTTGGAAGGAATCTCAAGATGTATCTCATTACCTTGATTGTTTGCCAAGTGTTTGACTACTTCTTGTGGTATGTTATGTTATGTTATGTATGATTGGATACTATGAAAGTACAATCATGATTTATTGAATATGTTCTCATATATGAGGTTTTGATTTGATTGAAAATCATTTATAGCTTTTCCAGTATGTATAATTGATTTGCATGATGTATAATGTTTACTATGTTTATGCATGCTGCTAACCTAGACAGGAGCCTGTAAGACACATCGTTACTAGTGTTTTTGTCGTAGTTTTTTTCTTTTTTATTACTAGTTGTTTTTGTTGTGTGTTAAATTGAGCATGTTGTTTTATACTTTGACTATGTTATTTTCTTAATTCACATTCATGAGATCTTCTTGACAGAATCAGTATAATACTCACAAAAAGATTCCATGAGACATTTTCACCCCTAATAGTTCCATGTTACCTATTTGAATTAAAAAAACAATTGACTTATGTATGATCACATAATGTGTTATTAGAATTAGGGTTAATACTAAATATGTTTCCATATAAGAGCAATTGATTGTAATTGGAAAGATTTTTTATTTGTATGCTTCTACAATGGTTATCTATTTACTTCTTTCTTTCTATTATTGCTAGATTTTTTTGTTATCTTTTTTTCACAATGAGAGTGTTGAATCCTTAAGGTTTTTGTATCATCTCTTTTTTGGTTGTGTGTCGATTTTCAAATGGGAATAAGAATAGATACGTAAACATTTTTGCATTCACCACCACCTTAGATGGGCATTTAAGTCAATCTAACTCTAACTCAAATGATTAAAATGATACAATTGACTTTTCTTCCCTACTCTTTAAATTTAATGTTAATGAATTTGTTCAATTATTCTTAAGTTTTTCTTAAGGCTAAGAAAAAACATGAAAAATTATTAATTAATATAACGATTCAACGATGAAATTACGATATAACACTAGATGTAATGACGTTTGTATTTAAATTTATGCTAAAATTATAATAAAGAAGAGAAACATTTCATTTATTTACAAATCATGACAAATCTTGATTATTAATATATACTTAAAACTTAGTATATCCATGTAAATATAGAAGGATTGATTTTAATTAAGTGAAATAATCAAATTATTTATGATAATTAATTAAAATTTATATAAGAGATATTTAATTAAGTCAATAATACGAACAGTTATCTTGAGTGAATATTGTGAAAACATTTAGTTAAGAGTACTCTTTATAATATTTAATTATACAATAATAGACTAGCATATTAGAAACACTCTTAATATCTATTTACTAAGTTATTTCTCTATGTCAATCGATGGCATGTGTGGGGCCAATCCTGAGTGATTTATTCAACCCTTCCCTATAGCAACTTAGCATTTGTCTTACTCAATGATGCCTGAATTGTTGAACTAAGATACCTTTATTTTGGTACCTTGATGTTTATAGTAGACTGTGAGATTATCTCGCAAGATGTAGAACCTACTCGTCTGTACGCAGATGTTAGTGTAACAAAATTGCCAATGTAGTAGATGGGTTCTTCAAATAATGGAAACAAGACTGGTTAGGGCGTGGACATGGTTAACACTAAAGCTGAACTGGTCATGCAACATCCTAGCTCTCTGTTCACTTATCACTTTACTGTGAGCATCCATACCATTACAGACCATCTTATAATGAAAGTACAGATACTATGCCAGTGGCGCACACATGAAAGAATTACAAATAGAAAGTAATGATAGAAACTTATATATGAAACAATTTTTCGAGCACTCGATATGCGCTATTCATATGGGGAATGAGATTTCAGAACTTCAAGGTTTGATCGGAGGAACAAATTTCTTAAGAGTTCTGCCCTCGAAGCATCGCCATCTAAAAATTGCTAAACCTAGACCCTTAACCCGTAAGGCCATAACCCAAATCCCATCACCACCACTTACATCTCTTTCTTTTCTGCTTGTTTTTGTCGACATCCCAATCCCATCAGCACCTCTCTCATTTTCGCCACCGAGACTCAACCATACTTCTACTTAACCTTATCTCCTTTATCCTCCTTAAAGCGTTGAAACCCCACCACATACGTCTCTCTTTGCCAACCCTAAGTCCCTAACCCCAAAGCCACTCATTCATTCTCTCTATCATCCCCTCGGTTCCTCCCCACAGCCATAGGAACCATTTATCCACTCACTCTTTTTCTACCATAAAAGAGAGAGATTTGATGGAAGAGATAAGGAGAGCGAGAGAACCCGAATTGGAAAAGGATATCGAAAATTTTGAATAAATTGTACCGGTTAAAGTAAAATTTATATCCACGAAATTTAAAAAATAAAAATAAAAAACAAATTAGGTTAGTTTATTTAGATAGGCAAAACCTTTTAAAAAATGGAAGCGATTTACTCGATCTAATGAAATTTTATTTAAATTAGCAAAATAGTTTAAGAAAAATGGGTGGTTTATTTAAAGTGATGAATTTTTAAAAAAAAATGGGTTCTTTTTGAAAAATCAATTAAATTTAAAAAAAAATTGGACCTATTTTTTTGAAACCATCAAAATATTTTGGGTGATTTTTCAAAAATAGAAGAATTTTAATTTTTTCTCAAGTTTTTAATAAATCATAAATAATAATAATAAAATATGACAATTTTATAGTAGTAAATAGACTTATGAAAGAATGTTGGAATGCCAAAAACATAAAATATTATCTTCTAATGATGTATAATAAATGGATTGGATCTAATGACATAGCTAGTATCTAAATAATAGTTAGTATGCATGATACGATTAAATCCATGGAAGAGAACAAAATGACCATACAAGATATTATAATCTCAACGTTTCTTAGGAAGTTCAATCAACTTGTCACAAAAAACATAAAATATTATCTTCTAATGATGTATAATAAATGGATTGGATCTAATGACATAGCTGGTATCTAAATAATATTTAGTATGAATGATACGATTAAATCCATAGAAGAGAACAAAATGACCACACAAGATATTGTAATCTCAACGTTTCTTAGGAAGTGCAATCAACTTGTCACAACTTAGAGCCGGTAAAAGGTTGTTATGAATGTTCAAAACATAGTTTCCTTTAGGAGGATGCAATAATAATAAGAACATAAAGGGCAAAGAGAAGATATATGTTTGATGAAAATGATATGTCACTTGGGATAGTTTATTCAAGTGTGACTAATCATGCATATTCTTTTATATCGTTGATTCGTTCAACTGTTGAATTAAAAGGATCAACAATTCACCATACAAGTGGGCAACACAAATGTTGTTTTAATGTATGCAATAGGGGAAGTTAGAATTCTCTCTAAAGAAAATAAACACCTTGGTATGAATAATAGTATTATATTTCTAGGTTTACTAGAAATTTGATTTCTTTTTCAAGGTTGTACAAAGAAAAATATAATCTTTCTTTCAAGAATAATAAGATGTTACTTTTCCACAAAAATGAAATAAATATTTGCATTACACTTTTAGGAAGTGGCCATTATATGGTAAACCAAAAGCAACGCTAATAACTCTAAAGTGTTCATAGTATAACAATCTAAACCTAAAAAGAAAAAAAACTTTCTCCTAGTAACAATACCTATTTATGGCATGTATGGCTAGGTCATTTCAATATTGATCAGATTCAAAGACTTGTAAAGGATAGTCTTTTGAGAGAACTTGATTTTATAATATTAACTTTTGCAAACACTTTCATTATTTACATGTGATGATCAATGTTGATATGAACTTATTCACACAATATTGGGGATATATGCTAGAAGTTTATAAATTGCTCTTGAAAGATTTTAAGACTTGATTGTAAAATTATGTTAAGTTATATTTCTTCCTATTTAAAATTTTATCGTAAAATGGCACTAGTATTGAAAAGGCTATTTACTTATATGTGTACAATTACTATAATGAGAGAAGTGGGCTATATCATAACAGTGTGAAAGTTATCATGATAGGTTTATAGTTTGTGTATGTTAAAGAACATATTTAAAGAAAGATGTGTAAAAGTTGAATACGTTTAATTAATAATAATAATAATAATAATAATAATAATAATAATAATAATAAAATACTCAAAGAAGTGAAAAATTGTGAGTCATAATGTTTTAAGCTCTCTTGGTAGACATTTTTTTTATATTATTAGATTAAAGACACAATTATAATTTTGTATGATAGGTGATACCTTTTCTTTTAGGTGTTTATTGATTGATCATTAATTATTTTATTTGGTATCATTTAATCTGTACTAACAACTTAATCATCGAGATAAATGCATATATTATTGTCGTTCAAACATGTATATTGCTTTCGGTCAAATGTCAATATATTATCATATATATATTATTGTGATTTTGTGCTTTTTTTTTACTTCCATGATTATACGATGAATAATAATTATGAGCTAAAGTAAATTATGACTTGATTATATAGTTGTTTATGGGTAATTCATTGCTTACGAGCTTTGTGTGGTTTCTTCTAAAAAAGAAATCAATTAAAAAAATTAGTTTTCTTTTTTATTTTATTTCCTACGTATTCATTTAATATTAGATTATTTTTGTATTTAAAAGAGAGTCAAAATTTAGGAAGAGCAATAACACTTAGAAGGAGTATAGTTCCATTACATTTATGCATATATATTTTACTATTGCTCTTAATTGAGATATTTCTCCTTTTGGATTTTTCATATGTCAAAAGGGGAAAAATATATTATGGTATTAACATGAAAACACGTAAGCTCGCCATAAATAAAGATCAAAAGGACATGTGTTTATTGTATTTTCGGTGATGTGTTATATTGCTCATTAATTATATTATTTAGTATTACCTCAGTTGGTAACAACTTAACCAATAAGCTTTGCAAAAAGCTTGTTTCTTTGTTTGCTTTTGTGTTATGTCTTATTGTAATATTGAAAACATCGTGTTATATTAACATAAACCTTATATTTTAGTAATATGGATCTTAGATAATCATTGTATGTATCATCTTTTGAGGGATTTTCAGTGAGGGAGAGGTTTTGTGATATGAAAATGTCAATGGGAAAGATTGTGGGGTTCACAGATAGTTGGTGCTTGAATATATGGATTAACTTGGTGGTCGGCCCGAGCCTACATGACCACACTGATCTGTATGTCAGACCAAGCCTACATGATCACATCGAGTTATATGTCAAATCGAGTCTATATGATCACATCGAGCTTTATGTCAAACTGAGCCTGCATTATAAATCAGAGCTATAAGAATACTTCAAATGACACACCTAACTTTGTATACGTGAAGCACACCATTAAGTATGAGGTCGGTCCTAGGAAGCCACTTCCCATGTAAGGTCGACCACTAGCTCAAGCTATGGTCGACCTCAATCCATAAAATTATTGTACTTATATCGATTGTATCCCTCATTGACACACACATATGTGTATACATTCTATGATCGATATCTGTACATGTAATGTTATATAAATAGATGAACCTTTTATGAAATCCATACATTCAACCAATTATCTTGACTTCTCTCTAAATTTTCTCTCTACTCATCGGATCAGTTCTAAATATTTTGGCACCCACCGTGGGGCTCAGATTCTGAGGTCGACTTACGTTTCTCACCCTGTACTCCTTACGATTCACTCTGAGCCTTGGGAAAAATTTTGAAATTCTGACATTTTCTATTCAAGAACTGCACCTGAAGTTCATAGACATTTTCCACGCACCAATATGGTAGGAACTCGCGCTAGAAGGTATTCGAAGTTGGCTAACATGAAAATGAAGGCAACTTAAAGAAATGCCTCACTAGCCCTCAATGAGGTTAGACCAGGAGATAACCTTCACCCTCAAGAGATGGATCCGTCAAATTCTATAACTAAGAAGGGAGCTCAAGGAAACTAGAAGAGAGAATATGGTACTGTGGTCCTAATCAAGGGGAAGGACCCTAGATGATCAAGCAGTCGACCCAGCTAATAGAAACATAAAAGGTCAAGATCAGCCCGAGTCATACCAGATAAAGTAAGAAGATGAAAGGAACCCTCATTCTAGCTCGATGAGACCTAGTGATGAATGGTGGGTTCAAGAAAGGAAAAGCTAGGAGGCACAATTTCAAGCACTATAAGAGGCTAATAAGAGGCAAGACCAAGCTTTGAAGGCAAAAAAGGAGAAACATAAGAAAGGTAAAACTCCTTATGATATGGACATGGATTGTGAACAATTATGTATCTCCCAATTTTTGACAAAATAGAGAATGATGAGCCACAAGTCAAGTTTAGTGCTCCCAAATACCTTGACTATTTTGGGACAAAAGACCCAATAACACACGTGCAACACTTCAAAATAGCCATGACTTCTATAGGCCTAACCCAAGGAAAGAGAGATTCCATGATGTGCAAACTGTTCGTAGCCACCCTCTATGAAGGTGCTCAAAAATGGTTCAACAACTTGGCACCTCGATCCATAACCTTTTTTTTCATAGCTTGACAAGCTATTTATAATGAACTATGCTTGCAACAAGCCCTTGAGAAAAGAATCACACCATATTTTCTTAATTATTCAAGAAGTGGGTGAATCCACTGAGGAGTACATGAAATGATTTAAGTAAGAAAAATTGGAAATTTGTGATTATCCTAGCTTTATTTCTATAGAGGCCTTTAGACTAGGTCTCTTAAAGAATTTTGATTTTTTTATGGAATTAACTAATATTGTGCCTCGTACTTCGGAAAAAGCTTATGGTGAGGCAAGGAAGTTTGTCAACCTAGAGAGAGCAAGGGTAGGTAAAATGCAGTGAGTTAACATCGAAGGGGTGACGAATAAGAAAAAGACAAGGATGAGCCCATACAGGGCATAACAAAACAAAAGCAAGCGCTTAGCACCAGATAACAAAAGACCCATACAATGGTCAAGAAATAGAAGACCTTGGGAGAGGTCACTCTATCTTTTTAGGGGGCCTCTTTTGAGGGTAAACTTGGCTCAAGCCGTACTAAGGATGAAGAAAGAACCCAACATCAAGTGGCCATTGAAGATGAAATCCTCACTCAGGGACCCATACTATGCTTTGTTTGATCTAGGTACAATTGTGTTTTGATGCCTTAATTATTTTACTTGCACCTAGACATGGGTTATCTAAAACCCTTAAGCCTGCCCCTGATTTTAAGTACAAAAAAATTTGAAAATCCTTAGGACATGACTGAAAAAATATAGGTACACAACCTTGTCTTATCTGTAGGTTTGATTGACTCAATGATGTGGGGACATTGAGTTTACTTAAAATGAAATCCCCAGGTTACGTCTTGTTAAGACGTTAAACTAAGCACTGGATGGGAGACAACCCATCATTTTAGGTAATTTTCTTTTATTTTTTTTAGTTATTTAATTTCTATTGTTTATTTTTTTAATTGCATGTTAATAAATTTAAAATTGTTAAAACTAAAAATATTTGTTGAGATGTTAGAAGTTCACAGAGATCTATCTGTGAACTTTAATGATGAATATAATGGATGTACCTGCATTTCTCCACCATTACTTGCACATTCTCACGCAATAGGTAATCTTTCTTCTCCTTTCTCTTTATCTTTAATTTACAATGGTTATATTGAAGAAAATGTAAGTTCTAGGTTGGGTGTGGTGAAAAGTTAACATGCTTAATTTCAAAAAAATAAAATTATCAATTTTAAAAAATAAAAAAAATAATAATTTTTTTTTATTTTTTTTGTTCACATTTTCATTTTTATTGTGTTTGGTTTTATTTTCTTTGTGTGATTTAGTAATTTTGGAATTTTAGAATTAGTTTTAAAAAATTTCAAAAAAAATTATCATTTCTTTAAATCAAATTTAAGTAAATAGTTAAGTTTTTTGTACTTTTAGATTAATTTTTGAAAACATATCATGAAATATTTTTTAATTGTTTTGGTAATTAGTTAGTTTTTGTCATAACTAGTATTTCTTAATAAGATGTGAAAATTATATTAAACCCAAAATCGGTGTTTATGAATTTTGTTTAGTTGAGATTACCTTTGTGAGAAATAATTTGAACCTAATTTCTTTTATTTAGAGTGAAATATATATGTTTTCTACTCTAAACACATTTCTTATTTCTTCAAATTTTTAGATGATCTCTATAGGTATTAGCATTAAATGTATGAATTTTTTTCTCATCTTAACAGAGTGTCGTATATTTTTTATTATTATTTTTGCTTAGATTAAATGATTTAAGTAGAAATTGATAGTATATTCTTTTATCTCATTCGTGTATAACTGTTACAAAAAAAAGACATATATGGGGTGACCTAAATCAAAATCAAACAAAAAAGCCATAAAATTAACCACTCACCAAAATCCTAAAAAAATGTACAATCTGTACATGGGTTAACTCTCTAAAAAATATATATATATTGAAAAAAATATTCAAAAAAAAAAATAGAGAGATAAAGAATATATAGTATAATCTACCCACATTGCCTACAAAGTTATGAGTAAAGGCTAATTACAAAAAAAAGATATAGGAAGTAATTCCCTAAAAAGTCATTGCACTTTCTTCATTTGTAAAAGGCATATATCTTGAAATGTTTTCTTAATGAGTTTGATTTATGCATGAAAATAATTTTTATATATGATATCTTTATAATTTATACATTCGATTCATTTCATGAGATCAACGTCAAAATAACACTTTCAGCCTTTATTCTTTATACATATGCGAACATATTAGTTCATATCTATACATCAACTCTTTCGCATATAAATTAGTATGAGTGTTTGAACCCATAGGATTCAGTGTTTTGAGAGTATTGACTAGTGAGGAATAGAGTCGAAACGCATTTGGATTCTAGACACTGAAATTGGGTGAAATTAAATTGATACATTTTTATATGAAATATGAAAATGATTTTCGACTAATTATTATAATAAATCATGATTGTTTAAGAAGATTGAAATTACTTATGATTTAGATTTTAATTATGATCTTAAAGGAGATTAAAAAGTATGAGACATTTTTGTGTTATGTTTCATGTTGTTTTCTTTTATTCTTAAAAGTTAATTTTTGATTTTGTTGTAATTTTAGTTTCTAAGTTGTTGTTTTTATTATTTCTTTTAACTTTTACATTTAGTTCAATGTTTTTGGGTATCATTACTAAAAACCCTCATGAGACTCAAACTCGTCTACTAGGGCAACCTAGGGGTTTAAAGGCTTATTACATAGGCTAAATGCAACCGTGTCAATTCATGGAAGTGATTTAGGATAGTTTAATTTTTAGTTTTTATCGCTTCTCTTGCTAAGGGATTGATGAGTGCTCAAAAAACACTAAAATTATGATGATTTTATGCACATTAATTGATTAAAAATATATATATATTTATATGATTTTATCATATATTTATATAAATCTATCTTTTCGGAATCACAGGTATTTTTATTATTTTTTAGGTATTTTCGCTTAAAAACGTAACTTAAAGACTCAAAGAGGAATACTGGAGGCAATACATCACAAATATATTCATAAATAAATGAGGAAAAGTCAACAAATATGGAAAAATTGAACAAAATGGGTCAAAAAGGAGGAAATCACACACGTAGCCACCCAGCCGCGCCCGTGCCCAATCCCGCACGCCGCATTTCCCTATTCGCGCGCGCTTGCTCTTCATTCGGCGCGCGCCGTGCACGTCCCTACTCCTTTCCGCACGCACTGCTGCCCATCTGCACCTAGTCAACGAGCACCGCTGCGCCCATCTGCCCCATCCGTGCATGCCAACTCGCCCCATATCACCATGACGTCAGTAGTATGATGTCATCATTCACTACTCCACATTTTCTCCATTTTTAATCATATTTTTCACCCACTTTTCCTTCCTTTCCTCACCTATAAATACCACCATTCTCTTCGCTTCAAATTACACCTAAAAACACATCTTCTTCTCTCTTTCTTTCTCTTCATTTCTTAGTTTTTAGTTTTTCTTAGTTTTTAGTTTTTCCTTAGTTAGTTTTTCTTAGTTTTATAGTTCTTCTCTTTTTGAGAAGAACTAATTATGTTTTTGTAATTTATTTGCTTTTTGATTCAATAAATGGAAGTGTAAATTCCGTTTCGAGGTTTTCCAGCAACAGAAATAACATCAAAGTATTGTAAGAATTTTATTTTTTTTATAATTATTTTTTATTTTTTATGTTTTATATGTTATATTTAATTTGTCTGTCATTAAATTTAACATTGCTAGCTGTTTGTAAACATGATATAATAATAACGTTGTTATGCTTGCAAAATATTAAATAGGTCAAAGTCTCTAAAATGAATTGATTTTTCTTTATTCAAGATTTTATATTAAGAATGTTAGAGAGAAATATATTATTTTTCATTACAAACTTAAATCTGAAAATTAGATTTTAAGGTTTAGTTATCCGGTCTGATTTAGAGTAGTGCTATTTTATTTGTTGGTACAATCGCCTAGTAGTTAGAGTGAAGCTCTATTTCAAATTTTTTTATAAGAATTATTATCTGAAAATATATTCATAACATATTTTCAGTAGTGGTTTAAAACTTGAAAGTTAGTACTCGGATAACTAAATTCTTAGGTTTAATTTGGACACCTTGAATAAAGTTTAAACTATCTAACCCCACTAATGGTGGCATTTAAATGGTTCATTTTCAATCTCTTAGAAAAAAAAATGAATTAATTTAATTAACCAAATTAGTTATCAACCCCACCCATAGGTGTTAATTTATTTGTTTAGTTAACAAAGAATATCTAACCCCATCAAAGGTGATATTCATATAAAAAAGAGAGAATCAATAAATATCAATTTATATCTTTAATAACCTAAATAATATGAGTAAGCATATTTAACTTAGTTATTATATCAATAAATACTCCACTATTATAAATGATAAAATTTGCATAAATGTTTATTGAATCCGTATCTATGTTTATTCTTATGTTGTTAGATTAGAAACACAAAACCCAAAATATCATGACAGGATGTTTAGGATTTAATTTTGTTTTTAAAAGTTTGAATAATAAATTAACAACCACATATATTCCTTCCTTAGATCGACCTTGGGAGTATACTTATCATTTTCTATAAAATGATTTGTACACTTGTGAGAGTTTTATAAATATAAAACCAAAGTATCGGTAGGATCGACGATGCCGGTTCTGCTCATCAATCACCTCAGTTAAGAACTAGGTAAAGTGCCCTGACACAAGCAAAGATCACAAACTATCCACCTCGATTAGGAACCAGGTCGACACTCTAACATTGAAGGGAAATATGAGCGCCTTAATTAGAAACTAGGTAAAGGTCCATATCTATGTCATGGGCTAATCACCTCGGTTAAGAACCAAGTAAAGCACCCTGAAACATGAAAATGTCACGAGTTGTCCACCTTGATCAAGAATCGGGTCGACTCTGATATTAAAAGGAAGGATGAGCACCTCGGTAGAGCCAAATACGGTTCCTCGACAATTATAAATAAAATAAACAGTAACAAAAATGTAACACTTAAGCATTGTGAATACAAGCCCCCATGCATATTTTCATTATTTGAAATTAAAATTTTTTGATAAAACATTTATACAAATCTCGGTTCCATAAAGGGTTACAAATTCTTCAAATGCTTAGCACACGACTAGTGTCTAGGTCGTCGATTTCCTCCACTAACTGCAAAAGCTTGGCATAAATCTCGATAATTTTCTTTTGTAAGTGGGTTACCACGTCGGGATGAGTTGACCTCATCATAAGCACTACTCGTTCAAACTATTTAGTGACATCCATCACCTTAAGAAACACATTTTTAGATTACTTCATATAGAAGCTCACCCAATAAAACTCCATATCTATAAGATTGGCCATTTTAGCCAAGGTCCGCATTTCTTAAGATTTAGTTTGGAGTAACTACTCTTTGTAAGAAGCGAGCTCACCCTTGTTCTCTTCAAAGTGACTTGACTTAGCCTCGAGTTTTACCACCTCAATTTTTAAAATATTAACCTCGCTTTTAAGCCTGCCATTTTCCACTCTTAAAGCTCAAACAAAACATCTATTTGATCGATCATAATCCATGAAGTGCAACCACAAAAGATGAAAGAATTAAAACAAAAATCACACAAATGCCCTTAATGCCCTTTATAGGGGATGATACTGAGAAAAAAGGTAATGACACAAATTCCAAAAAAAGAATGGGTAGGTCAACATCATAAACACACAATAATTCAAACATATTAACTTTTCTTTAATAAATAAAAATGAATTTTTACTCCACAAAATATGATTTACAAAAGTATGAGCTCACAAAAATAAAAGGATTGAGTCTCAACAAGTAATGATCCTCGCCCCTGCCTCTGTACCTGCTACCTTGAGCCCATCCTCATCCCCACTTGAGCTAGATTCCTCCTCTTCTCCCCTCTCTTAAATGAGTGTTCATGTGTGGAGGAGTGACTTGGATATTTAGAATGCGGTAATAATACTCACCCAGGTCCTTTTTCTTAGCCTTCATCTTAAAAGATTCCATGGCTAGTCCATACCCTCTTTCTAAGCTCGAATCGAGCTGTTTGACTAGGACGTCATCGACCTTTACCTTGGGGGCTTCTTCAATAGCAACCTCAAATTTCTTCCGATCTTCCTCGGCTCTTTCTCAATCCTCTTTGGCCTAATTTTTAGCTTATCTTCTAGCATCCTCGAGCTCGATAACATAGTTGGCATAGTCATTTAGCTCAATGGTGACCCTTTTCATTTTTTTCCTTCTTATCGATGGACTTACCTTCCCATTTTTTTACTCTCGCCAATAGCGTAACGTACCAAGATCGGTTCAATGCATAACCCTATTTCTTCTGTGTGAGCTTGTCCTTCAAACGACCTATGCTCTGAACCCTATTAAAATCATAAACTAGCACCGACTAAAACAAAAGACAAGTACAAGGTCAAACAAATATGTCACGAGCTAGCACTGAACAGGGTATAAGGTAGCATACCTGATACAATTGACGAAGGGAGACCTTGTTAGAGTTTGCATCATCAATAATCGCCTTAAGTTGCTTCTCAAGTGATTTAGTAGGAAGTTGGCTCAGATAACAACCGAACTGCTCTAGAGCCAAGCCCTAATTTAACACTATATTATCTACATCGGTGGTGAGGTCATTTAGAATTGCCTTTCCCTTCCTTGCATCCCGGGTAGAGTCTTTAGGCTCTTTAGAGCCTAAGTATGGAGGTGGAGTTCCTAGTTGCTCTTGCAGCAAGGATAAAGGCACACAAAATTTCAACGGCTCTAAATTGAGCATGGGCTCATCCATGGACACTTTATTCTTCTTTTTTAGGGATGCAAGGTGACCTTCCTAGCCAAAGGATTTACCCATATTCTTACCCATAGAAGAGCCCCTCCAGAAACATAAGGTATAACCTTTTGGGAACTCACCCCTGTAGAAGTAATCTTACTTTGCAAATGTGACAAAAGCTGGGCAACAGTAGGCTCCAAGGGATCTACAAAGAAAAAATGGGAGGTGATGTTATTTTCATCACTATGTGTAATTTTCTTAAAAAACAAAGGGAGTGATAGCCCAAGGCTAGTTCACCATCATCAATAACCACTTCGAACCATCCCTCAAAGTTCAAGGGAGAGGTCCATAACCTAGGAGGGGCTCAGGGTTTATGAATGATCCTAAAGGGGGTTCCACTACATCATGTCTCATCAACCCGTACACGATAAAATGCGAGGTGTTCAATAAGTACCTCTTAGGGTTTTTTTTTTCAGGAAGATAGTTTTAGATATCAGCCAACCGTTGCTTCATATCAAGAATGAAGGTCATGATTAAGGAACCCATAATCCTTATCTTGACCTTGGTGTCGTTCCAAATGCTCTTTATTAATCTGGTGTCACTGGTAGAAGACTCCCACCAACCTGAGACAAAAAAAAATACTCTTTCTAATTTTTCTCATTCTTAAGGAGAGACACATTCATACCCTGAGCTTGCTTCATAGATATATATAAACTCCTCAGATCTGTGGGGTTCTATTTAAAGACATAAGCCTTATTAAACTTGGCCATCTTTAAATCCACCCCGAGTTCTTGGCATATCAATGTTAGGTAGAGTAGATACCTCTACCCATTAGGCATCATTTGTCCTGGCTCGAGCTGAGTCCTAACCAAAAATATCCTTATGAAAGGGTATAGGGGGAACCTCACCCCCAATCATAGCGCTTTCTTATGAAAGACAGTCCATCCAAAGAGAGTTGGTCACTATCACAGGCTCCCTCTAGAAGAATCATTATTTGAACCGAGAAGAGGATTTTTTAGGTTTTACTTAACCTACTTCATCTTGGAACACTAGCCTACTAGTCTTAATGATGGCCGACCAAGCCATGGTGTGACCTATTGATTCCTTGGACCTCTTATTTCTCATATTTTTCCTCCATGTCCTAGACACTGGTATTTGGATTTGGGGCATGCTCAACTTAATTGTTGGAGCAATCTAATGAAGAGTGGCAGAGGTAGAGAGTAGAGGCAAAGACTGACTCACCTCACTAGAGGAACTCGACCCAAAAGATCCTGAATCATCACTAGTATTGGGATATTGGGGGCTCTCCTAGGAGCCCGAGCCTGAGGCTGAGGTCTCTTCTCTATGCATGATCTATAAAAACACAAAATATAAAAATAATGGGTAAAGAACAAGGAGAAGGAGTTACCTAGGATTGAGTTTGAAAATAAAAGGAAGTTATTTTTTTAAAAAATCGACCTGAAAAGAAAGTAAAAAAGTGTTAGACTTTCTAGTTTTGTGCTCTAAAACCCAAACAAACATGACTATAGTCCGAGCTGAATTCTTACCACCAAACTAAAAAACCTTTGATAACTCGAGTTGATGCAACAAAGCCTTTTTTCCTTACTATTTGTCTATTATGTAGGAAATGATGATAAGTCCGAGCCCTAGCACCTCTTTATATAGGGGCACCCATTTTCTCTCTCCAATCAATTGACATGCATTTATTAGGGGACCTGAATGGTTCATATTCATTGTCTGAGAATTACTTTTCTAGCTCAACCCAAGAGATCGAGTTGAAAGAGTATGGGGACTAGCTGTTTAGACATATAGACCGACTTAGAGGTCCGCTCGAGCCTGCATGATCACACTAAGCTATATGTTAGAGCGAGCCTGCATGATCATGTAGAGCTATAAGTATACCTCGAATGACATATCTAACTCTATATATATGAAGCACACCATCAAGTATGAGGTCGGTCCCAGAAAGCCACTTCCCATGTAAGGTCGACCACCAGCTTGAGCTGGAGTCAACCTTAATCCATAAAATGATTGTAGTTAGACCAATTTTATCCCTCACTAACACATATATATATGTATACATTCTATGATCGACATCTATACATGTAATGTTCTATAAATAGATTAACCTTTTATGAAATCCATACATTCATCCAATTATTTTGACTTCTCTCTAAATTTTCTCTCTCCTCATTGGATCAATCCCAAAAAATTGGAAATTTCATAGATAAATACAATTTATGTGATATTTAGATTTTAAGAATGTTGTGACATCAATGTTCTTTGATTCAAGTGCTTTCAAGTTGCACCATTGTTAAACCATCAAAAGCTTTCCACTTTAAAGTAAATATATTCTCCTTCACATGAACTTTACATAGGTTTATGTTTAGAATGATTATAAGCTATGTGCATTTTAAGGAAGAAATACCTATATATCCCCCTTAGGTGGCGTTTGGTTCACGGAATGGAAATCAGAATGGGAATGGAAAGGAAATAGTTTTGTTTGGTTTGATTACTATAATCAAAGAAAGAATCAGTATTACAGTGTTTGGTTTACAACTGGAATAGAATGAAAAACAATGTATCCCTATATTTAGTAATAATATCATTTAATTATTATTTTTTTGTTAGACAAAATACATTATTAAAATCATTATTTTTCTAAATAATTATTACTCAAAAATAAAATATATTATTAAAATTATTATTTTTCTAAATAGGGTTCAGGGTTTTGAGGTTTAGGATTTAAGATTTAAGGATTTGGTGTTTAATATTTAGGGTTATATTTATGGATTAAGGTTTGGGTTTAAAATTATTATTTTTCTAAATAGGGTTTAGGGTTTTTGGATTTGGGATTTAGGGTTTAGAGTTATATTTATGGGTTAAGGTTTTGGATTAAAATTATTATTTTCCGAAATAAGGTTTAGGGTTTAGGGTTATATTTGTGGGTGAAGGTTTAGGGTTAAAATTATTATTTTTCTAAATAGTATTTAGGGTTTTAGGATTTAGGATTTTAGATTTGGGGTTTAGGGTTAAAATTATTATTTTTCTAAATAGGGTTTAGGGTTTTGAAATTTAGGATTCAGGATTTAGGGTTTAGTAATAGAGATCGAGGTGCTAATCAAGTTAATGTTCCCAAGTGCTGATCAAGTTGATGTTTTCAAATATTCATAAAATCTTTTGCAAGGAATTGGCGGTCCAATGACTAAGGATAGATTTAAAAGATCAAGTTGGATGCAAGGGTTAATTTAGGAAGTAATTTTTGTCTTAATTAACTGTGGGCCTTTTATGTTTAATAATTTTTATTTTTTTCAATTATGGACCTATTATGTTTTTAAAAAAATTGTTTTATTTAATTGTTGGCTTTTTATTTCAAGTATTGTAGTCTTTTATTTTTTAAGGTTAGATTAGGCCAAATCCATAACTAAATAATAGACCCATTAGACCCATTCTTCTAGGGTTTTTTCTTTTAGGGTTTCTTGCTTATTAATAAGAAGAGCTATGTAATTTGGTGGCAAGAATGAATATTGATTAATGAAAAGAAAATTTCAGAAAGCTTCTTGCTTTGACTTCTTCTATTCTTGATTGAATACTTGAATTCGACTTATCAAAGAGAGTGATAATCCTTTGTGACGTCTTAAGGTTTGGGTTTTAAGGACTTTGTTTCCTTAGGGTTCTAATGTGATCATCTTTAACACGTTCTTAGCAAAACAATCGTTTTTATTCCTTTGAGTTCGTGGGTTCTTAGGTTGCACTTAAAGGGTCTGCATCATTTGGTATCAGAGCCTTTTTTGCTGAAAACAGATTATCTATCTTTATTTATCTTTGTTTTGAATTTTAGATTAAAAAAATCATCCTTTGATTGTTCTCTACGTTCTTGAGTCACAAATCATAAAAAGAAGAAGATAAATTTTGTCATTTTAAGTCTTGTGTTTTCTTTCAATTTTGTTGTTGTTGTTTTCGTATTTGGATTTTATTTCATAGTTTTCTTTGAATTCTTCATATATTTTTCTTAATTCTTTAATTCTGTTTTCAAACTATCTTTGTTGTTAAAAAAAATGAAAAAAAGGAGGAGATGGCGATTATTCATAGTTTCGAAAAAACAAATTTGATAAATCAAATTTGCAACTTTAAACAGCCCTAACTTTTGACTTAGGTATTGGAACAACTATTATAATATATCAAATCGAAGCTCATTTTGATTCTTATAACATGTATTTTTTTGGTCTATGTTCCATACCCTTTTCGACCCCACATTCCATCATTTAGACCACTTACTAAGGGGTTAAAGATTTGTCGTAGCTTTTTGCGTTGTTTTCAGTTCTTATTCATTAGGGGTTGCGAATTTTTTGTGAATTTTCTATTCAAAGAAGCACCAGAAGCAGTTAAAAAAGAAAAAAAAAGGAAGACACAAAAAGGAAAAAAGAAGAAGAAAAGGAGAACATAGTAGTATATTGTTTAAGAGTCTAATTCTTGTTTTCTTGTTGAATTTTCTTGTTCTTGTTGAGTATTCTTGTTCTTGTTAAAATTGGTTTTCTTTTATTTTGTTCTTATTGCCCAAGATTGAGTTTTTTAAACGAGAATCATATTTGATTAAGAATATTTCTTTAGAGTTATCTTTGGTCAAGAGTCTTTCTTTAGAGTCCTTGTTCAAGAATATTTCTTTAGAGTCCTCCTTGGTCAAGAATATTTCTTTAGAATCCTCTTTGGTTAAGGGTCTGTCTTTAGAGTCCTCTTTGGACTTTCATTTTGTCATACTTTTCCATTTGTTCTTTTAGAATTCTAAATTTTGAGATTATCACACCCATAAAACGGTTACTTCTTGAAATTAGTTAGATTATTTGATTTTGTTAAGAACACAAAGGAGGTTAGCATGAGCTTTGTGTCGTAAAAAAATGAAAATAGTGTAAAAAAGAGAGTGAAAAAATGAGTGATAATAATCTGATTTGAGAGCAAACAAGTGAGAGAGTGTGAGTTATCTAATTTTTTCTACAGTTTGAAAACATAGGTAAGGAAGGAAGAGAACCACAAGAGGTCGACTTACAATTCCTCTTCAAGACTTTTAATGACCAATTTAAGAAGCTAAATGCAAGGTTTTATGATTTAGAATTCTCTTCAGATTCTAAATTACATAAAAGAAGACATGGAAAACATGAGTTCAAGGAAGAAGAAGCTGATTCCATATTGGAAGGGATAACAAGTTGTAAATGGAACAAAAAGATCACGATTGTACAAACAAATGGAAAAATCAAAAGTGCCAGTTCATGTGATGAAGAGATACCACTAGTGAAGGATGGTTCCAATGTTGAAGTGGAAGAACCTATGCATAAAGATTCACTTGTCACAAGGAGAGTCCTAAATATACTGCCTAATGACGAAAAAGATGACAAGCACCGTGATCATATTTTCCACACAAGATTCCATGTGAAGGATAAAGTATGCGCATTAATTATTGATAGTGCGAGCTGCACTAATGTTGCTAGTACCTTGTTGGTAGAAAAGTTAAATTTAAAGTGGTAGGAGCACCCGAAACTGTATAAGCTACCATGGTTGAATGATTGTGGAGAAGTGGAGGTTAAAAAACAAGTTTAGGTTCCTCTTTCAATTGGAAAATATGAAGAATAGGTTCTTTGTGATGTGACACCAATGTATACAACTCACATATTGCTCGACCAACATGGAAGTCTAATAGGAAGGTGTCATATGATGGTTACAAAAATTGTTATTCTTATAAAGACCAAATTAGGATAGAAAGAGAGTGCAAGATGTGAGAATAACAAAAGTGTGAGCAAGAGGAAAATAAAAAGAGAGCAAGTGAGGTCGAGTAGAAAAATGGAGAGAGAAGTGAGAAAATGGAGAGAAAAGTGAGCATAATGGAGGAAAAAGTGAGCAAAAAAGAGAAGAAAGTAAGCATGAAGGAGAGAAAAGTGAGAAAAAAAAGGAGATAAAAGTGAGCAAAAATAAGAGAACAGTATGCAAAAAAAGAAGAAGAAGAGAAAAGTGAACAAAAGAAAGAGAAAAGTGAGGAGAAGGGAGAGGAAAGTGAGCAAACAAGAGAGAAAAATAAAAAAAAGAGTGTAATTGCCAAAAAACATGAGAATAAGAGTGCAATGATGGAAAGTCAACAAGTACTTATACTTATGTACAATGATGTTTATCTTTCTACTAACGATCTTAACTCATCTTTGCCTAGTGTCGTTGTATCTTTATTGCAGGACTTTGAGGATCAACTTCATGAGTAGATTCCCCATGGATTACCTCATTTGAGAGGAATTGAGTATCAAATAAACTTCACACATGGATCTGTTATACCAAATCGACCTATTTATTGAGCTAAGATTCGAGGATGAATCTTTTCAAAGAAGAGAGGAATAATGGAGATCGAGGTGCTAATCAAGTTAATGTTCCCAAGTGTTGATCAAGTTGATGTTTCTAAATATTCACAAGATATTTTGCAAGGAATTAGTGGTCCAATGACTAGGGATAGATTTGGAAGATCAAGTTGGGTGCAAGGGTTACTTTAGGAAGTAATTTTTGTTTTAATTAACTGTAGGCCTTTTATGTTTAAATTTTTATTTTAGTTAATTATGGACCTATTATGTTTAGAAATTTTTTGTTTTAGTTAATTATAGGCTTTTTATTTTAAGTATTTTAGTCTTTTATTTTTTAAGGTTGGATTAGGCCCAATCCATAACTAAATAATAGGCCCATTAGGCCCATTCTTCTAGGGTTTTTTCTTTTAGGGTTCCTTGCTTATTAATAAGAAAAGCTATGTAATTTGGAGGCAAGAATGAATATTGATTAATGAAATGAAAATTTCAGAAAGCTTCTTGCTTTGCCTTCTTTTGTTTTTGATTGAATGCTTGAATCTGACTTATCAAAGGAAGTGATCATCCTTTGTGGCATCTCAAGGTTTGGGTTTTAAGGACTTTGTTTCCTTAGTGTTCTAATATGATCATCTTCAACATGTTTTTATTAAATCAATTGTTTCTATTCCTTTGAGTTTGTGGGTTCCTAGGATATTTGCCTAAAGGGTCTGCATCATTTAGGGTTTAGGGTTATGGTTATATTTGTGGACTAAGGTTTAGAGTTAAATTTTTTTTCTAAATAGGGTTTAAGGTTTTGGGATTTGGGATCTGAGATTTAGTGTTTAGGGTTTAGGGCTTAGAGTTTAAGGTTATATTTGAGGTCGGGGTAAAATTAGAAAACAAATTGGGATGGGAATGGAATCATGATTCCTCTAGGAATCGATTCCATTCTATTCCATTTCTACTTTTCAGTCCAACCAAACATAAAATTAGAATGAATCAATTCTGATTCCATTCTGATTCCATTCCAATCAACCAAACATGGGGTTAAAGAGAAATCAATCTCCCTATTTATGGAACGATTTGTAACCAATTGGAATCAATCATATTACATTGCATACTTTATGAATAATGGATACGGAGGGAGGGATTATTCCCCACCCTAAAGAGAACAATCCCATTTCTCATAAGCATAACCCTTATCTCTATGGGATCGATTATCCTTCTAGATGGATCAATCCTAAATATATATTTGCAACTTCAACTTTGTTTTTCATCTTTTTAAAGCCTATTCAACTCCTAAGAATCACTTTCTTAATATCAAATCATATTGACATGTTCTTAAATTAGGTTTTATTTAGTTTTGAGAATTTTATTAGTAATAGATTATAAATCTCATTTTGCCTCAATCCCATATTTTTGACGAGCACACAAAATTTGCATCCTTATATTCTCATAAATGTAGTTTTTTTCATCATTCCATCATATTCATATAACTTCTTTGTAATTATGATTTTTGCATGCTTGTAATAGTGATATTTGGTATCGTAAATATAGTCATAAACTTTTTAAAAATTGAGGACGTAGAATTTTTTACCACAATTCATTAAAACTTGTGACTTAGTGTATATATATAATTTTAATTTTTTTTCATGTGTCTATAAGTTAAATTATAAAAATTATTTAAAAATAAACAAACGTATAGTTATGGTTATTATATAAACCTGAAATAATGTTAGTAGTATAGTCTCAATTTTTTGTGAACAAAGATCACAAATTATATTGTGTTTAATTTTTATTTTTATTTTTTAAGTGTTTAATTATTAAAAAAATAGAAAATTAATTAAAAAACCAGTTAGCAAAAAAAAAAAAAAAGAAATAAAAGAAATAAAATTGCATATAAAACCTAGCTTCCCTCTCACTCCCTCGCAAACAATTTCCAACGCGTGTCCCCTCACTCCCTCTCAGCCGCTTCCATCGCCAGCTGCCTCTTCCAGCTCCAGGTTCCAGTTCCTAGTCAATTCTAGTTTCGTTCCCAACCAGTTCCATCAACTTCAGGTCGTTCCCATTCATCTCTTTCTCTCTCTGACGCATCCAAGACGTTGTCCAAGATTCTCACCACCACCCAACTCTTTGTCGGGTGATACTCATTCTCAGTGAAAACAGTTAAGAAAACCCCAAAGCACAAACAGTAATAGTACCAACGAAATGCTTGTACCAATTTGTGCTTTAAGCAAATACCCACCCTCAATAATTGATTCCTACTTCGCCCACAGCTTATAATTGCCGTTTTTAGAGGACAATCGCTCTTCATTGGCATTTGGAAGCTAAAAATCTACTGGTCGTTGCTGTTATGCTTCTATCATTGAGTTTTTTCCAGCCACCAACAATTCTAATAAGACTCATCCTTTGTGAGCAATTGAATATTTGTTCTTCTAACCGCAGTGAACTTGCAAAGTTATGGGTATAAATTTCAAACAGGTATAATCTTAGACATTCTTTATTTGTGTTATTTCTAAAACATCTGTAAATACGTCTGAATTTGGTTTTAATATGAGCAATTTTTTAATTAATAACTAATTTTGACAATAGTTCTCTAATTTTGATAACAATGAATATTGAGAAATGTTTATTCTAGTTGAGATCTTGAATTATATACAGGAGCTAAAATTAGATAAATTTTGACAATCTATGTTGTGGATTTTTCGGTGAAGTGTTCCTTTTTCTGATAAAATTTGGATATAAAATTGAAAAGAATGTTAGAATTAGGCGTATACAGATATTTAATTCACTCAAGATGATTGCTACATCCTTAATGCATATAAGGTTTTCGTATGTAAATAATCATTCTAAATTACTTTAAAACCCCCGTATTGTGTCCTAATAAATAATCATTCTAAATTAATTTAAAACCCCCGTATTGTGTCCTAATAAATAATCATTCTAAATTAATTTAAAACCCCCGTATTGTGTCCTAATAGATAATCATTCTAAATTAATTTTACTGTCATATTTGTACTGTTGTTTTACATGCATATGGTTCATTAGATTATGCCCTTATAATCTGCTGTGAAAATGCTAACAATTATATATTCCAAAAAGTTTATTTGAATATGTGAAAGCTTCTTCTCAAGGGTCAATTTTATGTTGATTGTTGAAACTTTCCTACTTTACAATTGTAGTGTAAGCCGTAGCAAAAAAAGGAATACCTAATGATCTTTTTATTATCATGGTTTTAACCGTGGCCAAAAAGGAATATCTAATGATATTTATGAGCTTGATATTTTTGAAATACTTATGTTTCATCGAAAGTTTCATAAATTGATCATGTTTTAAAAGGGTTTATATATCTATGATATGAAAAAAAGTTCTTATTTAGTACCTATATTTTTCAAAAAGTTTTAATTTAATCATTTTTAATAATAACGGACTATAAATCCCCATTTTTAACTATTTATGTAAGGTTAAAATGAGTATTTCAAATAATTATTTTAATCTTTTTTCATTTAATTAATTTTTTTATTCATATTTGTTATGTAAAGAGTTAACCAAATAAAACAAAATAATAATGGATTGAAAGTAGAGGTGAGTAGTGGATCAAAATTGTTTGTTTTATCCAATTTGAGTCCGATTCGATTAGAGCAGATTAAAAGATTTTTAATCTGAATCTGGTTTAATGATATAATCGATCTGAATTCAAACGCATGAGATTTTTTTAGATTGGATAAGGTTATATTAATATTAAAATTTATTTATGAATTATTTTTATATATAAAATATAATATATACAAATTTAAATTTTAAAATTATATTTTTGTAAAAAATATTGTTATTTATAGTCATAACTAAAAAAACAAAAAAATAATAAGTATTTCTATACAATTATTAAATTATTATAAACATTTATATTTATTTTTAAGCTAAAAATAATAATCTAATATAATTATGGTATGTATAATATTTAAATATAATATATTACAAAATAAAATATGTATTTATTTATAATTTGATAGTAATTTAGTTCGGATCAAATACAATGAATTATAAAATCTATCAATCTAAATCCAAACGGGTTGTATAATTTTCAATTTGAATCTGATCCGACTATGAAATTTATCAATCAAATTTGATGGATTAGATCAAATTTTTTAAATTTAAATGAATTGATCGAACTATTTCCTCACCCTTAGTTGGAAGATTTAAAGGTGAATTTCGTTTGTACTCTACTTGCTTGCTCAATATCAACATAACTAGGACTAAAGGGACTTGATCATTTCTCTTAGCTTTAAAGTCTCTTTAGTGACCTCAATCTCTTAGGTGATTTTTATAAACCCTGTAAAATTCAGTATAAATAATTAAAATATCTAAAAGGAAATTCTGAACAATATAGGAATATGTCGTGAAAATTTTGTATGAAAAATTGGATCAAACGGAAAAAATTGGAAAATCCCTACCCTTGCCACCACTTTGCCACCACCAATGGCGAGCTACACCCATTTTCACACACTCATTTTCCCTTATTCTCTCCTTCCTTCCAAAAGCTTTCTCTTGGTAAAGTGTTTTGGTTTTTGGTACATTTCGAAGCACATTTTAGGGATAAATATCTGAGTGTTTGGGTCAAGGATTTCAAGATAGGGGTTCTTACTCTAACTTTTTAAATTAATACATTGTTTTTATAAATGAAATGTTGTGCATCATATGCTATGAATAAAAGTAGAAAATTAGATGCTAGATTTTATTAGCAATGTTATAATATTATAAATATTATTTAAAAATGAGATACTTGTTATAAATATTTTATTGTGCATATATTGAAAAAAATTTGTATATAAAGTGAGTATCAAATGTTGATATGAAATGGGCATTTAGAATATTTTATGGCATCTAAGAATTTTATACATGTATCATGAGAATGATTTTATATGAGAGGAGTACACCTATATGCTGTCTTATAGAGTATGGTACCAATGAGTTATTGGTTGTAGTAGACTGCTTTCAACAGACTATAGGTATGTATCTCCTACACATGAATTCTTAGAGTTTTTCCATCTATGGTGTCTCTTATTGTTGATTGCAGATTGTTGTGGTCTTGGATTATTAATTGCAGATTGTTTTCTGCACACAAGTCTCAGATTTGGACCCCTTATTATGTTTTAAGTTAGCCATCTATTGTGGATTTGTTGACTACACATGAGCCTTTGAGTTGGACTCCTCATTGTGTTTTGGAGTCAACTTCCTATAAACAAGGGCCCATATGAAATTGATTTTATTGATACATGTGCCATATTTATTGTGATTGTACATGGAACCGGAGGTGGACCTAAATGCATCTTAGAGTTAGACCGTGCATATGCGTATGTATTTGGATGACCAATACATATGGGGTTGCATTTCATGCATTGGATTTATACTATATAACATATTTTATATTGTATGAACATGCATTGTGATACCTGTAATGTACACTCTCTTGATTCCCAAGAAGCAAGGGAGTACAAGTATACTTGGGTTTTATGACTAAAATCTTCTCACATTGTATACTGATGATATTTACTTATATTCATAAAAACTTGTTAATATATAGGATGTATCATGAATACTTATTTATTATATATATTTAGTAGACTCTTACTGAGTTACGTATAGCCCATTCCATTTTTCCCTTACTTTTTGATTAAAGTTTGATAAAGTGGTGCACGACTCGAAGATGAAGAAAAAGGAGAAAACTTTAGGTTCATTTGTGTAATTCATTATATACATATATATATATATATAGACTCCTATTGAGTTATGTATAGCTCATTCAATTTTTCCTTTACTTTCAGATTGAAGTTTGATAAAGCAATGCAAGACTCGAAGATGAAGAAAAAGAAGAAAACTTTGGGTTCATTTGTGCAATTCATTTTGTATCCTACTTTTGGAGAAAATTATGAGAAAAGTCAATGGACCCTTTTCTAATATATCAAGTTTTTGATTTTTAATTTAAATAGGGATATTCCTAATTGAATTTAAATTTTATTAAATAAATCTCTTGAATTTCTTTTAAATATAATTTAAATTTTTAGCCCCGTTCCTATTTCACGTAACGATTTTTCAAGGCATGATAGGTTGTTATTAGAGCATGGTTTTGATCTCTCAAGCATAATATTTGTTTATAATCTTAAAATATTTTTGAACTAATTTTGTCCTAGTATGCCTACAAAAGGAAAGGTAATTAAGTATCCATCTACGAGAGGAAGCTAGAGAGCAACTCGAACAAAGAACTAATTTTGTCTCAACATACCTAAAAAAAGGTAACTAATTTTGTCTATTATAAGCGTTACAAAGGTTAATTACTCGAGGAGAAGAACCTGAGGAAAGTGGTTGAGCTTACTGACGGGCAGAATCGGGATTGTCGATCCTACTATCGCTTTAGTTTTATATTTATAAAATTCTCGCAAGTGTACGAATCATTTCGTAGAAAATGATAAGTATACTCCCAAGGTTGATCTAAGGGAAGGAATATATGCGGTTTTTAATTTATTATTCAAACTTTTAAAAACGAAATTAAATCCTAAACATCTTGTCACAATATTTTGGTTTTTATGTTTCTAATCTAATAACATAAAAATAAAACATAGATACAGATTCAATAAATATTTATGCAAATTTTATTATTTATAATAGCGGAGTATTTATGGATATAATAACTAAGTTAATTATGCTTGCTCATATTATTTAGGTTATTAAAGATATGAATTGATATTTATTGATTCTCTCTTTTTTATATGAATACCACCTTTGGTGGGGTTAGATATTCTTTGTTAACTAAACAAATCAATTAACACATACGAGTAAGGTTGATAACTAATTTGGTTGATTAAATTAATTCATTTTTCTAAGAGATTAAAAATGAACCATTTAAATGCCACCTTGGTGAGGTTAGACAGTTTAAACTTTATTCAAGGTGTTCAAATTAAACCTAAGAATTTAGTTATCCAAGTACCAACTTTCAAGTTTTAAAACCACTACTGAAAACATGTTGTCAATACATTTTCAGATAATAATTCTTATAAAAACTTTTGAAATAGAGCTTCACTCTAACTATCGGGCGATTGTACCAACAAATAAAAGAGCACTACTCTAAATTAGACCGGATAACTTAAACCTTAAAATCTAATTTTTAGATTTAAGTTTGTAATGAAAAATAATATATTTCTCTCTAACATTCTTAATATAAAATCTTGAATAAAAATAAAATCAATTCATTTAAGAGGTTTTTACCTATTTAATATTTCGCAAGCATAACAACGTTATTAATATATCATTTTTACAAACAGTCACCAAAGTTAAATTTAATCACAGATAAATTAAATATAACATGTAAGAATAAAACATAAAAAATAACTACAAAGAAAATAAAATCCTTACAGTACTTTGATGCTAACTCTGTTGTTGCAAAACCTCTAAACCGAATTTGCACTTCCATTTATTGAATCAAAAAATAAATAAATTACAAAAACATAATTAGTTCTTCTCAAAAAGATAAGAACACTAAAACTAAGAAAAACTAACTAAGAAAAGCTAAAAACTAATAAAAACTAAAAAAACTAAGAAATGGAGAGAAAGAAAGAGAAGAGAAGATGTGTTTTTTAGGTATAATTTGAAGTGAAGAGAATGGGGGTATTTATAGGTGAGGAGGGGAAGAAAAAGTGGGTGAAAAAATGATTAAAAATGGAGAAAACGTAGAGTAGTGAATGATGACATCATACTGATGACGTCATCTTTGGTGTGGACTGACAAGTAGCCTTGCACATGTATGAGATGCGCCTCCGCGGAATAAAGTAGGGACGTGCGTTGCTGGGTGAGGCTGGGCGGCTGCGTGCGCGATTTCCTCCTTTTTGACCCATTTTGTCCAATTTTTCCATATTTGTTGACTTTTCCTCATTTATTTTATGAATATATAAGTGATGTATTGCCTCGAGTATTCCTCTTTGAGTCTTTAAGTTACATTTTTAAATAAAAATACCTGAAAAATAATAAAAATACCCGTGATTCTGAAAAGATAAATTTATATAAATATATGATAAAATCATATAAATATATATATTTTTAATCAATTAATGTGCATAAAATCATGATAATTTTAGTGCTTTTTGAGCACTCATCACTTACTACCTCAAAGAGTTCAAAAAGATGAGGCCATCGCTCTATGGTGGTATTCTCAATCCCAACATCACGGAAGGATGGATTCTATAAATCAAGAGGAAAATAAATACTCTAAACATATTTGCACGTTTTAGAACTAGTTTAGCCATATATAAACTGACTATTGATGGGACTCTATTAGTAGAGGAGGGATTGTAGAGACATTCATATAGGAAGGGTTCAAAGTGATGTTTTACGAGAGATTTTTCATTTAGATCACTAAAGCTAACAAGGTGGCCAAGTTTATCAATCTCAAACAAGACAACATGATTGTAACATATGAGAACCACTTAATCAACTTGTCAAGGTTTGCAAAAAAAAAAAAATGATAGTACGAGAGATGGATAATGCTGCAAAGTTTTTCAATGTCAACCATTTACTAGTGGAAAGGATAAGGGCAAGGACATTGCCACCTAGGAACAAGGAACACAAGGTCCAGCCTTTGCGATAGTTGACATATAAAAGGAACCCAAAATAAACGATGGTGGTGGAAGGTACAATTCTATTATATTACTCTTGGGTATGAGTTCTTTCTGATACTGGTGTCACTCGTTCATTTGTTTCTTTAGCTTATACTCAAATGTTAAAACTTGATTATGAATCCATTAAAACCCATTACTTTGAACACTTCACTTAGAGTCTCTTCTAAAATCTCATATATTTGTAAGAATCATTTCGATCACCTTTAATGGTCACAAATTCCTAATTGACCTCATTACACTCGATATGAGTTATTTTGACATAATTTTAGGAATGGATTGGCTGACCAAGTATCAAGCCATTGTAAATTTCTTTGAGAAGAAGATTACCTTCCAAACTCCCAAGGGTATATAAGTCCAATTTTATGGTAAAAAAGGAGTAAACCTTTCCAGTGCTTTCCTTAAGTACTGCTTAGTCAGAAGACAAAACTAGAAAAGTGTATCTCTCACGAATTCTCTAGAAGCAAACACAGACAGTGGAAGAATCTTAGCAAGGATAGTGGTAAACAAATACTGGGATGTATTCTTGAAATAATTACCTAGACCTCTTCCAGCTCAAGAAATCGATTTTCTGATTGACAATAATAGAGAAACAAGAACTGAAAAAATAGTTGGATGAATTGTTGGGTGAATTATTGTTCATTCATTCGAGTTCATCACCTTAGGGAGCACATGTTCTTTTTGTCAAGAAGAAGGATGTAGGTTTTAGAATCTACATTGATTAAGGTTAAACATAAAGAACAAAAATGTGTTACCTCAGATTGTTGAATTGTTTGACCAACTTGAAGGAGCAAGTTTCTTCTCAAATATCAATCTCCGATTGGGATATCACCAACTAAGGTTTAGAGAGTCAGATATACCTAAAACTACCTTTCGTACATAGTATGGGCATTTTAAATTTTGTGTCATGCCATTTGGTCTAACTAATGCCTTTATTGTTTTTATGGATTTAATGAACTGGGTATTTCAACCTTAGATTAATTTATCGTTGTATTTATTGACAGTATATTGATTTATTCAAGGACTCGTGAAGAATATGAACATCTCAAAAATGCCTTGCTTTTAAAGAAGCATCAATTGTTTGCAAATTTTGAGAAGTGTGACTTCTAGCTTATCGAAGTCAAATTCCTCGAACATGTAGTATCAAGAAGAGTAATTATGGTGGGTCTTTTCAAGATTGAAGTAGTTTTGATATGGAATAAACTAAGAAATGTCACTGAAATTCAAAGTTTTCTTGGATTGGCTAGATACTACTAACATTCTATGCAAGACTTCTCGAAGATTGCTACACCATTGGTAAGCTTACTCGAGAGGGAATCAGATTCTTTTGGGACAAAGCTTGTGAAGAGGTGTTTCAAGAGTTAAAGACACGACTCACAACTGAACAAATCCTCGCCATGCCAGATGGTATGAACCCTTATGTGATTTTCATAGACGCTTCACTATAAGGTCTTCGGTGTGTCTTAATGCAAAATGATCGAGTACTTTCCTACATATCACAATAACTCAAGGTACATGAGTGAAACTACCTAACATATGACTTAGAGCTAACAACTATGGTCTTGACTTTGAAAATGTAGAGATGCTACCTCTATGGTGCCAAATTTCAAATCTTCTCATACCATAAAAGTCTCAAATATATTTTTACTCAAAATGATCTCAATTTGAGACAAAGAAGATGGGTATTAGAATTATGACTTCACTTTACATCATTCTTGCTAGGCTAATATAGTGGCTGATGCTTTAAGTCATAAGTCAAGCCTCATTATGCAAATGATGTTGAACCTCTGGCAAAACACTTGAATAGGGGAAGGCTATGAGCTCAATCTAAATGATGATAGAAGGAAAGTATTCTTGTACAATCTCTGACCAATCTTACTTTACTAGAAAATGTCAAGGTAGTCCAATCAAATGATTGTAAAATTTGTGAAGTATGGTGTAGGATGAATGAATGAGAGACAGTGGAAAGATGGGCTTATAATAATGAAGCGTTTCATTTCCATGGAAAGATTGCAGTACCTATTGATGATTATTTGAGACAGCAGATCATGGGAGAAGCATACAAGTCAAAATTTATGGTAAATCCTAGAAGTACAAAAATGTGTCATGATTTAAAAAGGACCTATTGGTGGAAAGGAATGAAGAAAGATGTTGCACAGTTCATGGCCAATTGCATGATATGTTAACAAGTGAAGGTAGAGCACAAGAAACTTGCAGGACTACTTCAACCACTCCCAATGCTAGAATGGAAAATGACGATATAACGATGTATTTTGTACAAGGATTACCACGTACTTCTCAAGGTATTGATTTCATAGGGGTAATTATCGATTTCATTCTAGTCAAAACTCTGTACTGAGTGAACGCTTTGAGTAAGTTGTACATTCTGGAGACAGTACGATTGCATAACCTCCCAAAATTGATTGCAAATAAGTGATATTTTATGCACATTTTTAGATAGAATTTCTTTTATAGTTATGTATATATTTTTTTAATGAGCTAAAATTATTTATATTGTATTTAATAAAAAATATTAACTTTTTTAGATTTTTATGATTTTTATTTGACAGGTGAATGTACTAAGATGACAAATGGACGCTCACAAAAGAGAAATCCAAAACCACCGGCCACTGCATGTCAAATATATCCTTTCTTATTTAAAATACTATCATGTGTCACATTTTTATATTAGTTCCTCTTATTGTGTAGCAGAAATTCGCGCTATGCACGTATAAATTGTGTATAATCAGTCCTAATACTAGTAAAAAATAGATTAATTTTTTCAATATAAATACAAAATAACATTCTATAAAGCACACGTAGTATCATAATTGGATGAAAATAAGAAAAAATAAAAAATATAAAAATTATAAAATTAGGTTGGAGGGAACAATTAAAAGGAGAAGGATTCAAGAAGCAATTAAAAGAGTTGAAGAGAATAATTAAAGACAAAAAATGCTAAGATTTTTTCTCCTTTCCTTTATTATTTTAATTAATAATTTTCTAAATTTATTGTTTTCCATAAATAACTAATTTTATAATTAATTGTGAGTGACTTCCCTTATACATAGATTGCAATATTTAATAAGTTTTACAATATTTTATTCAACTATTTTCTTGATTATGTATTAATTCTCAGTTTTAATTATTGTATGAATTTATTTAGTTGATTGGATACATAATTGCTTAATTAATTTAAATAATTAGTGATAGATTGCTTCCAACGAGAATTAATACTTAAAATAATTAAATTGAGCTTGTGTATTTAACCTTAATCCAATTTACATCTTTAAAAATGAATGCTTTGGATAGATTAAATTTAGAGAGTTTATTCTAGGTTATATATTAAAAAGAGTTTAGACTAATAACTTGTTTAATTCAACGAATCTGTAAGAAGAGAAAGAGATTCTTGTGTTTGTGAATTTCTCTAAGTTGTTATTGTGAAGAGTATAGAGAGATAAGAAGAAAGAATGATTTAATGTTGTATTGGTGTGTTTAGAATGTACATAGAGAACCCTATTTATAGGGTTGTAACAAGTGTAGTACAAATGTAGTACAAGTGAATTACAATATCAAATATAACTTAACATCCCCCCTCAAACTCAAGGAGGAAGAGAAACAATCAACTTGAGTTTGGAAACTAATTTTTGAAATCTGCCTGGTAGATGAGATTTGGTGAAGATGTCAGCTGTTTGATCTGTGGAGGATATTGATTTGAGACAAACAGTGTCTTGAAGAACATGTTGATGAACAAAATGACAATCAATCTCGATATGTTTTTTTCGTTCATGAAATACATTATTGTGAGCAATCTGAATAGCACTCTGATTGTCACAATATAGGATAGTTATAGTTGATTGGAGAACACCCATATCAGCAAGTAACCAACAGAGCCAAAGAAGTTCTTGAGTGGTGTCAGCAAGAGCACGATATTCAGCTTCAGTGTTGGATCGAGAAGTGAGGGATTGTTTCTTGCTTCGCCAAGATATGAGAGAGTTTCCAAGAAAGAAACAATATCCAGTGGTAGAGCGACGATCAGTTGGGTCACCTGCCCAATCAGCATCAGAGTAGGCGAAAAGAAGAAGATTAGACTTGTTGGAGAAATGGAGACCGTGAAACATGGTGCCTTTGATGTAGCGAAGAATGTGAAGAACCGTAGTATAATGGGTAGGCCGTGGAGAAGATATGAATTGACTAACTAGATGAACAACATAGGCAATGTCAGGACGAGTGACTATGAGATAAACAAGACTGCCTACTAGTTGTCTATATAATGTGGCATCTGAGAGAATAGTACCATCTAATGGACTAAGTTTGACATTGGTTTCTAGAGGTGTTGATGTAGTTTTGCAATCAGTAAGACCAGCCCGATTAAGAATATCAGAAGAGTACTTTGCTTGAGAGAGATAATATCCTTGAGAATCAGATGAGATTTCTAGGCCCAAGAAGTAGTGGAGACGACCAAGGTCTTTCATTTCAAATTGATGGCTCAAAAACTGCTTGAGATGAATAATTCCATTAGAGTCATTCCCTGTTATGATCATATCATCTACATAAAGGAGTAGAAGTGTTACACCAGTGGGAGTCTTCCGAATAAAGAGACTGGAGTCATAAGAACTGGAAGTGAAGCCAAAGTCAGTAAGTGTAGAGCTGAATTTGGAAAACCAAGCCCGAGGAGCTTGTTTGAGGCCATAG
This sequence comes from Hippophae gyantsensis, assembly GCA_030763125.1. NCBI lineage: Eukaryota > Viridiplantae > Streptophyta > Magnoliopsida > Rosales > Elaeagnaceae > Hippophae > Hippophae gyantsensis. The sequence goes on along the minus strand of CM061031.1, from coordinate 48,032,859 downwards.
AGAGCACGACAAAGTCTGCATACTTGATGAGGTGAATGAGTGTATCCAGGAGGAGGTTTCATATAAACTTCCTCAGTTATGTCTCCATTGAGAAAAGCATTTTTGACATCTATTTGAAACATGTTCCAATTTCGGGCAGCAGCAACAACAATGATACTTCGAACAGAGGTGAGGTGAGCTACAGGTGCAAAAGTTTCTTCATAGTCGATTCCATATTCCTATGTAAAACCCTTTGCAACCAGACGAGCTTTATATCATTCCACAGACCCATCTGAATGAGTTTTGATTTTGAAAATCCACTTACAACCAATCAGAGATTTATTAGATGGAAGATCAACAAGATCCCATGTATGTGCTTTTGTTAATACCTGTAATTCATCTGTCATAGCTTGTTTCCAATGAGGGTTAGAACTAGCTTCTCTATAGTTTTGGGGTTCATGATGAGACAAAATAGTAGAGAAACATTGGTAATCACGAAGATGAAAAGGAAGACTACTTACACGAGTAGAACGACGAAGTGATGACTCTGGACAATCAGGTAGTTGGTCTTCAGAAGATGTTGTTATGGTAGGATCAGTAGAAGGATCAGACACATCAGGAGAAGCCGTAGTAGACGATGGTGAGGGTAATGGAGCAATGTCAGGAGGAAATAAATCAATAGTTGGGTCATTAAAAAATGAGAGTGAGGTAGGAGATGAGACATGAAATGAGGAAATAGAGGAAAACATTTTATGTTCCCAAAAGATGACATGACGAGAGATGCTCAATCGTTTAGAGATAGGGTCCCAACAACAATAGCCTTTGTGTTCTATTCCATACCCTAAGAAACAACAAAGACGAGCACGAGGTTCTAATTTATTGCATTCATGAGGGTGAAGAAGAACAAAACAGGCACAACCAAACACTTTGAGCAGTTCATAAGATGGAGAAGTACTATAGAGGCGCTCATAAGGGGATTGATTGTGAATAATAGGCATGGGAACACGATTGATGGTATAAACAGCCGTAAGAGTTGCTTCACCCTAAAAGCGTTCAGGACAAGAACTAGAAATGAGGAGAGTGCGAACAGTATTAAGAATATGTCTGTGTTTTCGCTCAGCTCTTCCATTTTGTTGAGATGTGCCAGGACAAGAATATTGAGAAAGAGTCCCATTTTGTCGAAGAAAATTTAAAAAATTTGTTTCTTTATATTCCATAGCATTATCAACTCTAAGTACTTTGATATTTTGAGAAAATTGGGTTTTAACCATTTGAGCAAAATCATAATAAATTTTGGGTAATTCAGATTTATGTTTCATGAGAAAAATCCATGTGAATCTTGAATAATCATCAATAAAAATGACAAAGTAAACACATCCCCCCATAGTAGGATGTGGAGATGGACCCCAAACATCAGAATGAATTAAGTCAAAAGGGGAGACAGAAGTAGAATCATTTTTATTAAAACATAAAGCACGTTGTTTTCCCAATTGACAAGGTAAACAATTTACATTATCAGAAATAGAAACATATCCTAATTTACCAGAAGATGCTAAGGGACGAAGACGTCCTATAGATGTATGGCCTAGACGAGCATGCCATAGGTTGATGGGAGTAGTAGAAGCAACAACGAAAGTATGAGGAGAATTGGGTAGTTGAAGGTTGATAAGTTCAAATAATCGTCCAACCTTACGGCCTATCCCAAGGATCTTTCCTGTCTGTGGATCCTGCATATGACAACCAGAAGAGGAAAAAGTAATAGTAAGACCAAGTTCACATAATTGACCAACAGAGATAAGATTTAGAGTAAGGTTGGGAATATGAAAGGTGTCAAAAAGTGATATAGAAGATGTGGAAACTTGTCCTACAGCATTAACATGCATATGTGAACCATTGGCAGTTTGAATTAAAGGTTTGGAGATGGAAGATTGTGTGGGAGAGAAGATGTGAGTATCATGAGTCATATGATTACAGCAAGCAGAATCAAAATACCATAAAGATTTACCTGATGTGAGAGACAAGGCAGTAGGAGGAGGATTACTAGATTATGAGAGAACATGTTTAAGAAGACCTTTAAGTTCTTGAGTAGAGAAGGTAAATTTGTCATGATTATCCTCAGAAACAGCAGCAGTGATAGATGAATTACTATTTTTACCTGAAGCATGTTGAGAGGGATTCCAGGATGAATGCTGAGAAGGATTCTGAAAGCAATCTTCGTTAAAGTGTCCTGGACCCTTCTTGTGACAATATATGCATACCCGAATGGGACATGTAAGAAGCTCATGATTGGGGTTGTGACAGTAGGTGTAGCCTTGATGTTTGAAGTCCTCTTTAGAACCTTATTTAGGGCGATAAGAGGGGGGTGGCAAGAACAGAATCTGTATGAGGAACTTTGAAAACCCCCATTCGAGGATTAAGGAAGCCCGAACAGGTTCAAATCGATCATGGAGAGCCATGAGAAAAATAACAAGACGCTGGTGATTACAGTAAGTTGTAAACATCTCAACATCAATCTTGTTCGTCCAAGTTGGTTCAGAGAGAGCGAGTTGATCCCAAATAGTATGCATTTTAGAGAGAAATTGGTTAATGGTTTGATTAGCCCTTTGGCATTTGATATGAAGAGTTGTTAGAAGTTGATATTGGTTGGCCAAATCTGTTGTAGTGAAGCGAGCCTCAAGAAATTCCCAAACTTCTTTGGTAGTGTCAAAACGCCCAAATTCACCATGGATGGAGGGTAAGGTGGTGTTACGAAACCAGGTAATAATTTGATGATGTTTACTCTCCCAGTCTTCAAGACGGTCAACAAATAAGGAGTTGTTTTCAGTGGTTTCTTGGATGGGTATAGAGATATCACCAGTTATGAAACGCCATAGCTTGCGTCCTTTCAAGAAACTTTTCATTGCTTGTGCCCAGGCTAGGTAGTTAGTATCATCAAGGGTGGTAGAGATTGGTTTCGGGACATCATTTCGGTCCATTTTAATGAAATAATGGAGGAAATATAAAGCAAATATATAGAAACAATATAAAGGAGATATCCTTAAAAATAAAAAAAGGAGTTGAAAACAAGCCTGGAACCGGGTTGAGGTGAAATTTGGAGTTGGAGTGAGGTGAGCCGGGTTTGGAGTGAGCCGGGTTTGAATGAACTGGGTTGAGAGTGAACCGAGTTAGGGTGAGCCGGGTTGGCTGTGATAAAGAGAGGCGAAATTTTGATAGAAATTTTAGAGGTATATGAGAGGCTTTGATACCATGTGAAGAGTATAGAGAGATAAGAAGAAAGAATGATTTAATGTTGTATTGGTGTGTTTAGAATGTACATAGAGAACCCTATTTATAGGGTTGTAACAAGTGTAGTACAAATGTAGTACAAATGTAGTACAAATGTAGTACAAGTGTAGTACAAGTGAAATAGTACAAGTGAAATAGTACAAGTGTAGTACAAGTGAAATAGTACAAGTGTAGTATAAGTATAGTACAAGTAAAATAGTGGAAGTGTAGTACAAGTGAATTACAATATCAAATATAACTTAACAGTTATAATCAAAGAAGAAGAGAATTGAATATGTTTTTTTTTGCAACATATTAGTGGTGGAAAATGATCTTCTAATTGTTCTTTTATTTAAATCTTTATCATAATCTTTATATTTTACTTTTATGTTTATTAATCTTTAATTGTTAGATTTAATTTTTAGTTTATAAAACCAAAACCACTTTTTAATAAACATAAATTAGTTTCCAAAATTTTCTATAGAAAATAACCTTACTTGCTTTATACTAATTTATGACATATTAAATAATTTAAAATAAGATTTAAATTAACTATTTATTTAAATCGCATTAATTTGTAGCACCATAGAAATTTGGGTTAAATTAATTCTTATTTATATATATATATATATTTAAAAATGAAAAATATTTTATTACATCTTAAAATATTATTAAAAAAATTCTTTTAAGACACTTTTATAATTTATAAAAACAATTTCTGGGTTTTACATGTATCTCCATCGAACCATATAACCAAATGCCACAGGTCCCCCCCTAAAAGCAGCCTTCTCAAGCAAAAGGTGAAAAGGGTAATTATGTCAGCTCAATCGAGCCGTCGCTTTGGCCATCTAGCTAACTCATGCCTAACAGCACATACAATGAGAAGACTAATTCATGCTAATTATGCCAAATCATTCTTTACACCTCTCACAATATATACGGGCATATGGCCATGATTCCCATGAATAACAATCATAATACTCCCCACTAGAACAAACATCATTATAAATTATCCCTTTCTTTCTCTCTAGCTTTTCTTGCAATCTAAGCCATGTTTTTTTTATTTTTTTATTTCAATTATTTAATCAGTACTTGGTCTAATATACCATCTCCTAAACCCATAACTCAACTCTTTGAGTTCTGACTACCCTTTCATTCTCCAAAACCAAAAACAACATAAGCTTCAATAGATATATAGAGAGAGAGAGAAATAAAATGAGTTCAGTTTGTATATCGAATTGTCTCAACGACGCACGTGACCCACGCGTGCCAGTTCGAGCAACATATGTGAACCTCTACAAGTGGCCAGAATCAGATGCCGAGTTTTTAAAATCAGTGAGTTCAAACAGAAACCGAACAGGTAGTGGTGGGCACATAGCTGGCCCTCCTAGGGTGGTGGATAGCATATCATGCAGACAAATTTACCTTAGGAGCTACAAGTTTTCAAGGAAAGAGAGTATGCCAGAGAAAACCCAGAAATGTTTTGGTAGAGTTAAAGAGAAAATAAATAGTACTAATTATAATTCTAATGGGAATGGGAAGAAAGTTGTGAAGTCTAAAGGTAGAAGAAAGAAATGTTTGGTTCTGAGGAAAGTGAAGGAATTTTCATGTGCGGCTTTGTTTAGTATATTTCAGAGGTTTTTGTCTTGCGCGGCCAGTGTAGATGTTGTGGATCGGAAAGATTGAAAATTTGATAGTATGTATTTAATTTCTTTATATATTGTGCCTTTTTTTTTGTTTTTAAACACTTGTTGTTTGGGGAGATGGAATGTTATTTTTTTTTAATATCTTTAATTTGATTTTTTATATAGGTTTAAATGCTGAAACGTTTGAGTATAAAAGTATACCTTAACCTTGCTCTTTGTTTTGTATATTAATTAATTTGCATATTTTGTCTAATGACGTTATTCGCATCTTTCTATCCTTGCATATTTTGGTCATGTTTGTTATTTGTCTTCATTTTCTTTTAGCTGGATAGCTAGAGAAGTGTATAGTCTAAAAATATAGATCCATCGGAGTATTCATTAATGATTGAATCTGATAGAAAAGAAATGACAAGAGTATCATTTTTGCAAACATGAATAGATATATCTTTATTTATTGTTTTTAACATTTTTTTTACAATTAATGACACAAAAAAAATTCCTTATCCAAAGCCTTGAGGGAAGTTTTATCTTTGATGAAAAGTTTTTCTATTTTTATATAGTTAAAATAGAGTATATATATATATACAAAAATCTCATATAAATGATTCTAGTATTGCTCTCGAAGACTTTGATTTAATGAATATGATTTGGTTTTTTGTTATTCATTGTTTGTGTCATTTCCTTTACCTCAAATGCTTTTTCTCTTATTACCTAGTTTGATTGCTAGGGAGGGGAATTATTGTTCTGGATCTTCCTCGCTGTGTTGCTAGTAACTTGTTTAGTTGTATAATTTATCTTGGAGTTATAAGGTAGTATTTTCCTTCTTTTAATATATTTTTTCACTTCTGTGCAAAAAAAGTACCTTATACCCTTAATCCTCAGTTTTATTTTTAACTCCCGCTCTCATTTTTTACAAGTTGTTTTTTCCAATAGTTTTTACCCCTTTTTTATTTATCTTTTTCAGTTTTTTTCCAAAGTTGTTTATATACTCATTTTGATCTTTTTTTTAACACATGTTATTTTAATCATTTTTTTAATATATCTTGTTTACAAAATGTGAGGGACGAGGGTTATTTTTGAAACAATAGTTCGATAAATGTGTCATCTAAAATACAAAAAATGTTTTTTTTCATTACAATGTTATATTTATCATATGTAAAAGTTAGAATTTGATAGATTAGCTGCTCCTTTGTTTAATATTCTTGGTTGATCATCGTTTAATTTTTCTTGTTTTTGATTTTTATTATTTTTAGGAGAAAATATTACTAGAGTTTTTTACTTATTATAAAAATGACACTGATGTCCTGTATTTATTTTTTGTGACGATTTAGTCCAATTATTATTAAAAGATGACCACATAAGAATAGTTAGGTAAAGCAGACTGTCACTTCATAATGTTCATACACTAATCCACTTGGTACTATCTATCTAGATTTATATTTAGGGGCATTCACACATTCACAATGTTAATGGCATGAAATACTTCACCTATTTACCTCTTAAATGCTGGGAGAATGCATTTTCGAGTGCATTTATCTTAACTATAGATTACCTTTAAACACTTATGCATAATAAGTCCCCTTAACAATTGCTATACTTCACTTAAAGTCATAGATTACCTTCAAACACTTCAGTTCACTTCCCCTATCATGTGGCACATTGTGATTGGATGGCGTTGTCAGTTTTGCTTGTTTTGGTCGTAGTTCTTGATCTAAAGCTGATCTGATAGTCTAGATCACACCTGAGTAATATTTAAGCCCCTAATCACTCCATAAATCCTAAGTGGTCTCAATTAGCATAATTTTGGTCAATTTTTGGAGCTAAAAAGAGAGAAAAATATAGAAAAATTCAAGAGAAGATACAATTTTGGTGGAGATTCAAGAGGAGATTAATTCTACAATTTAAGAGATTGATTTTATTTCTTCTTCTACTCTTTCCTTTATTAATTTTTGTCTTTATTTATGAAAAATATGAGCTTTATGAACACAATTATGTGTAGTTAATTTATTAATCTAGGGATCTTTTGAACCCAATTTTCACGTTGTGATGATTTAATATTTTACCCCAATTATAAATATAATTTAATTATATTATTTAATTTGATTTGTATGCTATTAATTGTTTGACAAATAATTTGTCTATAGAGGTAATTAAATAGATTTGAGAGAATTATTTAATTATTTTTCTTGATTAAATAACATGCATAGTTTCTAGGCAGAGATGTATGATTCTTTTATATGTGATCCATAATTGATGAACTTAATGAGTAGTATGCAATTTAATTGGTATTAGAGTATTATTAAATTAATTACTATATGATGTGTAGTTTACTTGAGAGAGAAATACATGATCATTTAATTTATTGATAATTATATTAGAGGGATTTTAGCGATTCACATGTTTAGAAAATTGGGGGATTAAGTATTCCTAGATATTTTCTCATATATCTTTTTAGTTACCAAATTTAATTTAATTAATTGTTTCTATTTACTTTTAGTTATTTTAATTTTGTTTCCTTAAAATATAAAAACACATAAAAATTTTGATTTTGATTTTTTTAGTTTTAAAAATTAATTTCTAATAAAATAATCTCCGAAAGAACGATATTTTCTTATCATTATATTACTTATTGTGACACGTATACATGCATATTTATTGCACACACTTTATGTATGGCAATCAAAATGTAAACAAGTTAACCAAGATCAGTACCCTATGTTTTCCTTGGTTATCTTTCACATTATAAAGGTTATTAGAGTCTAGACCTACTAGCACAAAAGCTCTATATCATACCACATATCTAGTTTAATGAAAAAAAATACCCTTTCCTAAAAATTGTACCATCATAATAGGAAAAGCATCTTTAACCACTAGTCCTACCTTTGTACCATGATTTGTCAACCTACTAACTACCCATTCCAAACCATGACAAGTCTATCATATCTATAACACTCAACCTTATAATTTATAGACTACCCAACCCCTTTTTATGCAACATCAATCAACTACAACCAAGTCACAACATTATACCAAAAATGGATATTTGCATTGGTTTTTTAACCCTAGAAACCATGTTTTGCATCAATTTGACAAAAATGACCCAAATTTTGGCATAGCAAATTTTTGAGTCAGTTATTTGAAACAATCAGCTCAAATTTATGTTGGTTTTCTAAATACTCAATGCAAAATTTGATAGTACTTATTTCTAAAACTACCTAATTTGCAATATATATCCTACTTGTGTCCATATAATGTTTTTAATTCAAAATCACACAATGTAGATCTTTATAGCACATAAGAATTTCACTAGGTTAAATTTCATTAATAAGTTACAAAAGATTATAAAGTAATCCAATATATATATATATATATATATATATATATATATATATATATATCAAAGGCTCCAAGAGCACAACAATGTCTAAACCAAGTTGTTTTGGACCTGATATCAACAATTCTAATACACATAATTTATTTTTTGCAAAATCCAGGGAGGAAGATTATAGATAACCATAATAACTGGCCAACAACTATACATACTGCTTAGGAAATTATGTTATACATACTTCTTAGGAAATTATGTGGGTTAATTCCATCCATAGCTATTGCAATTTGAAGATTCCTATGTGCATTTGTAAAAAGATGTCTCATGTTATCAATTGCTTTCCAAAATGGAGAATCACAAGGGTGATGCAAAATAACCATCCTTTGAATTTTTCTCTGCATGACATGTCAACATTTTTTATATCTCTTTACTCTTATATATTCTTTGAAAATGAGAAATTGGTGTAAAGTACCTTAAAACCTTTAGTGAAACACCTTTCTACACATTCCTATAAGAAGTCATATTCCACCTTGAATCACCACAAACTGGGCAACTTGAGAGATCCATATATTCCTTTCCATAAAGAATACAATGGTTTGGACAAGCATGAATATTCTTATATTTCATATCAAAATGATTTAAAACTTCTTAAATTTATACATGGATAAAGGTAATTAATTTCCATCAAGTTATAATGCATTCAACACTTCAATATATCAAGTATCGATTGTTATACATCTTTATCAATATAGATAACTTAGTATTTTTTGTACAATTTGGATAAAATGGCTCCTATATATCTTCCAACATTATCTTTGTGTGGCATTTTCATGTGTAAAACTCAATTTTTGTATTTTGTTTGATGTTTCTATCTATCCTTTATAATGTTGGTTGTTGGTGACTTAGTTTTCACCTAGGATTCAATTTTATGTTTGCCTATTACACATACTCACTCACTTAGATTACATATATTTTGCATTATTGGGTGCTTATTGTTGTGTTGTTCCATTGGGAACTTTGTTTATTGGTTATGTTTTTATTTTCGGGACTTGATATTTCTCGATAGCTGATTCACTAGTGTGCTCATCGTGGTCTCACCAAGGCTATCATTATTGGTAGCAAGGTGGTTGACGACGGGAGAAAGAAGTGTTATTTTTTCATTTTTCCTTTCTAGGGCTCTTACCACCCTATTTCCACCCTTGGGCGAAGAGGCTTGTTGCTATGGGCAGCACGGAGGGCGACGAGTTAGACGATGAGAGGGTCTGTGAGTCTTTGAACTTTTCTAAATTCCCCTATTCTCCTTCTTATTTTTTTGTCCCGAATTAGGGGGAAGCTTTACCCATTTGGCATTAGACTTTCCCAATCCGTTCGTAGTTTATTTTCTTTCTAAGTGTCAGGTTTTGGAAGTAGTGTAGTATTTGTAGATGTACAACCTCAAAAAGGAGTCTCTTTCATATTTTTCAAACACTATATTGAGTGTAAAAATGTGAGATTGAGTAAAAATTTATTGAGAGCCAAATTTTGTGGTTGGCTAGTGAAAAGCAAAATCATTTTGAGGAGTTTCTCTCAAGTTGAGTTGCCATATGTTAGTTGATAGTTGCAAGTCTGCAATAGTTCCTATGGGAGAGGAGCCTATATTTTAGTGTACCATATGTTGATAGGTAGTTATTAGGATGCAATAGTCACCATAGGTAAGGAACCTATATAATGGTAAGCCATGTGTTGGCTGGATGTTATAAGGTTATAGTGTTGAGAATAGGTGAGTGACCTATGTATTGGTATGCCATGTGTTGGTTGGGTATTATTGGGTCACAACGTGTATGCATTTTAGGAGGTTAAGCCATCAGTAATCGATCACATCACAAGGTGATGGCTATGAATATGAGTAGGGATAGATGGGGACAATTATGTTAATAACCATAACCACCATGCACCAATTTTTGGTACATTTGGTTAATAATCATCGGTTATGAGCCGGTAGCAGTTTCCTCACGGTTTAATCATATTTCTTATTTTTTTTAACATTTATTCAAAAATATATTTAGTTTAAAAAAATTGAATGTTAACATAATTCTTACTTTACTATCTTATTTAGAATATTGACGTTAATTTTCATTTTTTTAACTATTTAGTATATGTTTTTAATTAAAAGACAAAAATATAAAGTAAGAATAAATAAAATTTAATCTAATTATACAAAATATCATGTGTTTTAATATTAAAATTATATTTTTATATGTAGTTATATGTATATAAAATAATAATATTAATATATGTTTGGTTTCAGTATTACAATAACCATCCATGGACCACACTTTATCAATTAACATTATTTGTGGGAAAAAATTGTCAAATTTTTATGAATAATCATAATTTCAGTTATATAAGGTTAAAATGTCCATCCCTAGTGATGGAGTTCCAAGGATGAGCTTGGATCGACTTGGATCAGGAACTGTGGGGATAACAAATTAAGGTAGCATAGGAATAGTGGGGGCAAGTGTCGTAACTAATAGAGGTATATTTATATTAAGTTGTAAATTATTTTTATTGTTTTAGTGGATTGTTTTCAATTGAGTGGTTTTCATATGCAACCCGAGGATGTTATCACTTAGGCAGGGGTTTATGTGAGTTTACCTCGTTACATGCTGTGTTATGTATGATTATTTCCTATGAGTTTACAATCATCATTTATTAAATATGTTCGCATTTAGGAAATTTTGAAATGATTGGAAATTGTTTATAACTTTTAAAGTATGTTTTCCTGATTCATATGCTATGTGTTATTTTCCATGTTAATGTTTGTTGCTAGCCTGGACAAGAGGGTGTGAGATATATTATCACTAATGTGTTTATCATAGATATTTTTTCTTATCTACTGGTTGTTTTTGTGGTGTGTTGAAATAAGTATGTTGTTTTTATTTCTGTTGTGCGTTCTACTTAATTTGTGTTAGGAGGCCTACTTGGTTGAGTTGGATTAAAACTCATAAAAGCATCCATGGATTGGTGTTTTCATCCCTAATCTAGGTTCTAGATGTTATTTGAGTTGGAAGTTCAACTCATGCAAGTGTAATTATTTTGACATATGGAACTATCATGTGGTATTAGAGAGGGTAACATTTGTTTAGGCTTAATCATCTAGGTGCTTAATTCTAGAAATTTATCTATACATGCACACACATTGTATGTTTATGCCTTTTTCTCTAGTGAAATGGGCTGTGGTAGTTCTACGAGGTTGTTTACCTCTATGAACTTATGTTGGTTGCATCATCCCTATTTTCATGTTGTTACATGCATACTTGGTGCATCACTCTCTTTAAGTAAGTATTTTATTACTTTATCAGCATTCTAGGATTCAATGTAGATTACATGTATGATTGTATGATGATGCTTACTAGGTGCTTCTTATGTGAAGTAAGCGGTATATGTTTATTGTATATCTCTTTTTCACTGTTTCTTTACCTTGCATAGTATGTTAATTGTCTTATTTGTTGTTGTGCCTTGTTGTTTGATTCTTTACTAATATCGTCCTCTACTAGTTGATTTGATATGTTTTTTTATTTGTATTTGTTTTTCTTATTGATTTCTTCTTCTTTTGTGGCTTTTTAAATAAGCATCGCGTCATATGATTTCATCATGTAGTGTCAAAGTATTAGGATTTTTCTTCTTGCAATCTTGTCATTCATATGCCATATCATATAGACTGTATCTTCTTTATTTTTACTAGGTGTATCTCTCTTTTATATAGTATGTCTTATATGCCATATCATATAGACTGTATCTCCTCTATTTTTAATAGGTGTCTTTCTCTTTTATCAAGTATGTCTTATATGGTTCTCTATTTGTCTCCTATTGGTTAATGCACATATTTTGCATGCCTTTCCTAGTCTTGTGCTTTGGATGTCATTTTCGTGAAAACTAAAATGTGTTACAAGCTTAAGTACATGAGTGTTGTCTTCTCTTTTCTCTATACTGTGCTTAATTGGGTTTGCCTTTTACATTTGTATGTCATATAGATTTTTTACATGTCTTTAGGCCTCTTGAATGCATTGTTGTGACTAGACTCGTATGTTTAATTCACCCTTTCTAAGTATGTCTCATATTTTTGGTGTTGGAACTTGAGTATTTGTCACATTCTTAGTTGTTTTAGTATTTTTCTCTCTTTTTTTGAGTGTTACTTGCATTGCTTACTAGCTAGTTAGTTTTCCTACTCTTGACTAGCGATGATGTGAGTGTTGTAGATGATCTCCTTTGAGGAAATAGTGTGCAATTTGTTGTCGATGATCTCTTTGGAAGCAATGCTATACAATTTGTGCCAATGATCACTCTTAAGGCACATTTTCTTTTTGGTTTGTGATATCTTTTGAGGCCACATCTATCATCTCAATTGTTTGTTAATTTTTCATATGTTTTATGATATATATATTGTTTCTCTTTCTTAATAGCTTGTATCTCTTATCTGAGAGTGTGAAATGTGTTACCCTTAACATGTTTAGTATGCTTCCATGGTTCTCCTTTGTTTGGTATCTTCTATATGTATATGCATATGTTAAGGAGAGTTGTGAGAGTATAGGATGAATAAAATTTTTATTGCCGTACATGCATACATTTAGGGGAAAGGTGCATGTAATGTGTAAAATGTATGATGTCAAGGGAGTTTTGTTTTTGTTTTGCATCATTGGTATGTGTGGTTGTCCTTTTTATGAGTTGTTGTTATACTTTCATGTTCTTGGTAATGCTTCTATGTGCTTAGTTTTTCTTGCCATGTCAAAGGAGGGGAGAAGTGAGCACAACTTTTGTTTCTTTGTGCATTGTATTTATTTTTTTGCATGGGATGGTGAGTGTAGTTTACAAATACATATGTCAATCACATAATGACTACACATATTTACATGTTAGAGGGGTATAATTGGTATAAAGTATAACATTTTGTAAGTTAAGGTTGACCTCAGCTCAGGTTGATCATTGAACTCGGGATGATCATTGAGCTCGAGCTGATCATTGAGCTCGAGTTGATCACTAAGCTAGGGCTGATCATTGAGCTCAGGCTAATCAATAAGCTTAGGTTGATCTATTGGTAAGACATCTGGGGTGCTTCACTTTCCATCTCAGGTTAGTGACTTTGCATGAGCGGTTTGCATAGGTCGGGCACTAGGCCGGTTCGAACGTAAAAAAAAAATCATTCTTGTATTCTTAAATTTAGCTTTAGAATTTTAGGTCCACTTAAGACTTCTCACAATTTCTTACTTTTTAATTGACTTAGAATACCATCATAAATCAACCTAATTCTTGAATAATCTAGAAGAACCCTTACTAGATTTTTGAGCATAAGGTATGATCTACTATCCAATATATAATAGTTCTCAGACCTTGACGCTTACCCATGATATAATCTCACCATTTGATGCACAAGAAGAATGATCTCAAACTTGGACTTACAAGGAGGTTTTATTTAGACTTGTTGTACCTTTTACTATTTTAAACTTCTTACATATGCTGATGTGTATCCCCTATGTAGTTGACCGGTACCCCAATAAATGTCTTATATATATGATCATGATCTTCAACATAGTCTTGAACCACACATATTCATTCATTTTCATTATATCACTCTTGTTTATACCTCAAAAATCGAATCATCCTCAAAATTTTAGTGCCCATTGGGCCCATGATTAAAGGTCACAATATTAATTTATGACTCCACACTTTATCAAGATTCACCCCGTGTTTATCTAATCCCTTTCACCAAAAATAGTGGTACTTAATTAGTGGAAAGATTGAGGTTGGCCGGTGAGTTGTATGTGGTTGTACCAATGCATAAGGAAGAAGAAAGCTAAACATCATAATGATAACCCACAAGAGGTCAACCCTAACACTAACTAATAGAGATCGAGGTGCTAATAATGGAGATTGAGGTGTTAACCAAGTTTATGTTTACAAATATTGTAAAGATTCTCAAGATCCTATGCAAGGGATATATTTGGAATGTGAAATTGGTTGCAAGGAATAATTTTTTTCCTTTTGAGTCTTATGTTTTCTTTCAATTTCATTGATATTGTTTTTGTATTTGGATTTTGTTTCATAGTTTTCTTTGAATTATTTGTATCTTTTTCTTGATTCTTTATTTCTATGTTCAACCTGTCTTTAAAACAATGAAAAGAAAAGAAAATAAGAGGGATGCAGTTCGGTTTCAAACAAAATTTTGATAAAATGGAGTTGCAACTTTAAACGAAAATAACTTTTGACTCGGGTAATGAAACAACTATTATAATATACTCGTTTCAATTCCTATAAGAAAAAATGGACTTTACTACTATTCTTACAATTTTTGAGTCCAAATTCCACCGTTTAAATCACTAATCGAGGGGTTAAAGATTTGTTGCACCTTTTTGCATTGTTTTTGGTTCTTGTGCATTAGGTTTGCGAATTGTTTTTGTGTATTTTATATTCACAACAATAGTAGTAAAAAGAGAAAAAATGAAAAAAAATGAAAAAAGAAGAAGAACATAGTAGTAGATTGTTCAAGAATCTAATTCTTGTTTTCTTGTTGAGTTTTCTTGTTCTTGTTGAAATTGGTTTTCCTTTATTTTGTTCTTGTTGCCTAAGAGTCTTTCTTTAGAGTCCTAGCCTCCTTGGTCAAGAGTCCTTTTCTTTAGAGTCCTCTTTGGTCAAGAGTCTTTCTTTAGAGTCCTCCTTGGTCAAGAGTCTTTATTTAGAGTCCTTTTGGGTCAAAATTCTTTCTTTAGAGTCCTCTTTGGTCAAGAGTTTTTCTTTAGAGTCTTTTTTGGTCAAGATTTTTCTTTAGAGTCCTCTATGCCCAGTGGTATTTCTTTAGAGTCCTCCTTGGTCAAGAGTCTTTCTTTAGAGTCCTCTTTGTACTTTCCTTTTTTCATACTCTACCATTTAGTTCTTTTAGAATTCTAAATTTTGAGATTGTCACCAATAAAATGGTTACTTCTTGAGATTAGTTGGATTCTTTGATTTTGTTAAGAACATAAAAGAGGTTGGCATGAGGCTTAAGTAGTAAAAGTAGAGAGAAAAAGTGAGCAAAAAAGAGAGGAAAATAAAAAATGAGTATAATTACTAAAAGACATGAGAATAAGAGTGCAATGATGGCAAGGTAACAAGTACTTGTACTTATGTACAAGGATGTTTATCTTTCTACTAACGATCTTAACTCATTTTTGCCTAGTGACATTGTATCTTTATTGCAGGACTTTGAGGATCAACTTCATGAAGAGAATCCCCATGGATTACCTACTTTGAAAGGAATTGAGTATCAAATATACTTCACACATGGATCAGTTATACCAAATCGACCTGCTTATAAAGCTAAGATTCAAGGGCAAATATTTTCAAATTAAAGGGGAATAATGGAGATCGAGGTGCTAATAGTGGAGATTGAGGTGCTAACCAAGTTGATGTTTACAAATACTCTAAAGATTCTTAAGATCCTACGCAAGGGATAGATTTTGAATATGAAATTGGCTACAAGGAATAAATTAGGAAGGAATATTTTGTTTTAGTTAATTATGGGATTTTTATGTTTAACAATTTTTATTTTAGTTGATTGTGGGCTTTTTTATTTTAAGTCTTAGTCTTTTATTTAATTGTAGGCCTTTTATGTTTAGCAATTTTTGTTTTAGTTAATTGTGGGCTTTTTATTTCAAGTCTTTTAGTCTTTTATTTTTTAAGATTAGATTAGGCCCAATCCATAACTAAATAGGCTCATTCCATCTAGGGTTTTTCTATTAGGGTTTCTTGCTTATTAATAAGAAGATTTATCTAATTTGGAGGCAAGACAAATATTCATTAAAGGAAAGAGAATTTCAGAAAGCTTCTTGCTTTGCCTTCATGATTCTTGATTGAATAATTGAATCCGACTTATCAAAGGGAGTGATCATCCTTTGTGGCGTCTTAAGATTTGGGTTTCAAGGACTTTGTTTCCTTAGGGTTATAATCTAATCATCTTCAATACGTTCTTAGCAAATCAATCCTTTAGGCGAACAACCTAGGAACCCACGAACTTAAAGGAATACAAACGATTAATTTGCTAAGAACGTGTTGAAGATGATCAGATTAGAACCCTAAGGAAAAAAGTCTTTAAAACCCAAACCTTGACATGCCATAAAGGATGATTACTCCATTTGATAAATCGGATTTAAGTATTCAATCAAGAACACAAGAAGGCAAAGCAAGAAGCTTTCTGAAATTCTCTTTTCATTAATGAATATTTGTCTTGCCTCTAAATTACATAGCTCTTCTTATTATGGTTTAATTAACCCGTCTAATTTAGAGTAGTGCTATTTTATTTTTTGGTACAATCGCCCAATAGTTAGAGTGAAGCTCTATTTCAAATTTTTTTTTTATAAAAACTATTATTCGAAAATGTATTGACAACATATTTTCAATAATAGTTTTAAAACTTGAAAGTTAATACTCGGATAATTAAATTCTTAGGTTTAATTTGGACACCTTGAAGAATAAAGTTTAAAATGTTTAACCCCACTAAAGGTGGCATTTAAATGGTTCATTTTCAATCTTATAGAAAAAATGAATTAATTTAATTAACCAAATTAATTATCGACCATACCCTTAGGTGTTAATTGATTTGTTTAATTAATAAAGAATATATAATCCCACCAAAGGTGGTATTTCTATAAAAAAGAGATATTCCATAAATACCAATTTATATCTTTAATAACCTAAATAATATGAGTAAACATAATTAACTTAATTATTATATCTATAAATATTTTACTGTTATGAATGATAAAATTTGTATTATTGTTTATTGAATCATATCTATGTTTATTTTTTTATGTTATTAGATTAGGAAACACAAAAAATCAAAATATCATAACAAAATGTTTAAGATTTAATTTCCTTTTTAAAAGTTTGAATGATAAATTAAAAACCACATATATTCCTTCCTTAAATCGACCTTGGGAGTATACTTGTCATTTTCTATAAAATAATTCTTACACTTGCGAGAGTTTTACAAATATAGAACCAAAGTATCTACAAGATCGATATTACTAACTTGATATCGGTCTTGTCTTCATCAAGTTTTTGACACCATTGTCGAGGACTTAATTTTATTATTTATCAAGTTTTTGGCCCACTGCTAGGGAAGGAATAACATTTTTAAATTATTTATCAAAATTTTAAAAAATTTCTGTGATATAAATAATTGTGATTTTTTAGCTTTAAAAAAATCAAGTTAAAAAAAAGTAATTTAAAATAATAATAATAAAAGAATAAATATTTGTGATTTACTGTTCATAAAATAATAATAAATCTTAAATTTAAATTTAAATTCTAAATTCTAAATTTTAAAAAAAATCGTAATGAACAGTAAATCATAAATTTAAAATTTAAAATTTTAAAAAAATAATTTAAACTTTAATTTATGTAATTATTTTCTTATTTAAAAAATTAAAAAACTTTTTAAATTTATTTAAAAAAAATAGAAAAAAAACAAACTATGTAATAGCATGAAAAGCAAAAATTTAAGGCAGTTTTGTCTAGAAAACTAGTTATCGGAAGTCTTTGTATCACTTGTCTTTCATGGGATTGTTGCTCTATTTAGGACGATGGTTTTTAAGAAGGTTTTGCCCGACCATTATTAACTTAATTTTTAACTTCAATTTTAATTATTAACTTAACAATGTTCAACTTCTTCATATTGTATTAATTTTATTTTATTCTTTTTATTTATTATATATTATTTTTGTGAACTAACTTGTAAATATTGTGTGATATAACATGTATAAAAATGTATTTGTATTATATATTAAATAGAATGTGTTATATTATGTACAATTTAATCATATATATTTATTTATATAAAAATATGTTTGTATTATATATTAAGTAGAGTTTATTATAAATATATATTATGTATAATTTAATGATGGATATTTATTTGTAAAAAAAAAAATTTGTTTGTGTTATATGATAGATAGAGTTTATTATAAAGTGTTAAATAATTTAATTAGTAGTTATTTTAATACTTATGTTAGATTAGTAAAAAATAATAATTCTGAAACTATCTCCAAAATTTAAAGTTTTTAATCACAATCTGTGATAAAAGTACGTAATTACTTTGTAGGATCTAGGTATAAATGTGTTTTGATGCCTTGGTTATTTTACTTGCACCTAGAAATGGTTTATCTAAAATCCACAATCATGTCCCTAGTTTTAAGTAAATAAAATTTTGAAAATCCATAGGGCATGACTTAAAAGGTATAGGTAAACAAACTTATCCTACCTATAAGTTTGATTGACTGAATAATGTGAGGACATTAAGTTTACTTAAAATAAAATCCCCCAAGTTACGTCTTGCTAAGACGTTAAACTAAGCATTGGATGAGAGGCAACCCATCATTTTAGGTAATTTTATTTAATTTATTTTAGTTTAATTGCATGTAAATAATTTTAGAATTGTTAAAACTAAAAATATTTTTTGAGATATTAGAAGTTCATAACGATATGTTTGTATGAACTTTAATAATGAACATAATGGATGCACCTGTATTTTTTCATAACTACTTACACATTCTCAGGAAATAGATAACTTTTCTTTTCTTTTTATCTTTAATCTATAATTGTTACATTGGGTACAATATATGTTCTAGGTTGGGGGTGGTGAAAAGTTACCATGCTTTATTTTCTTTGTGTGGTTTAGTAACTTTAGAATTTTAGAATTAGTTTTAAAAAATTTCTCACAAAAATTTATCATTTCTTTAAATCAAATTTAAGTAAATAGGTAATTCTTTTGCACAGTTAAATTAATTTTTGAAAATATATCATGGAGTATATGATAATTAGTTAGTTTTTGTCATAACTAGTATTTCTTGATAAGGTGTGAAAATTATATTAAATCTAAAATCGGTATTTAGGAATCAAATAGTAGAGACTATTCTTGTGAGTAATATTTGGGCCCATTATCTTTTTTTATAAGTGATAAATATTATTTTTTTCTACTCTAAACACTTTTCTTATTTTTTTCAGCATTATTCGATGATCTCTATAGGACTTAGCATTGAATTTTTGGATTTTTACATCTTAATGAAATGTTATATATTTATTTTTCATCTGCTTAGATTAAATTATTTAAGTAAAAATTGATAGTATATGTCTTTCTTCATTGATCGCCACACACAAAGTGTGTCTAGTGAATACGCAAGTATATGTATTGCAAAAAATAATATAATGATAAAAAATATCATTCTCACAGAGATTATTTTATTAGAAACTAATTTTTAAAACTAAAAAAATAAAAATCAATTTATTTTGTGTTTTTATATTTTAAGCAAGAAAAATTAAAATAAATAAAAGTAAATAGCAATAATTAATTAACTCTAATTTGGTAACTAAGAAGATATATGAGAAAATATCTAGGAATACTTAATCTCCCAATTTTCTAAACATACGAATCGCTAAAATCCCCCCAAAATAATTATCAATTAATTACATGATCAATTGAATATAACGTAGAATGTATTCCTTTCTCAAGTAAACTACATACCATACAGTAATTAATTTAATCAACACCGGATTGTTTTGGTCCTGAGATCAATAATGTTAACATCATGAATTTTCTTTTCATACACAACCAGGGAGGAAGGTTGTATGTTACCATAATTACTGGCCAATAACTATATCTACTACTAAGGGAACTATGTAGATTAGTTCCATCAGCAGCAATGGCAAGACGAAGATTGCGCAGATCAGATGCAAATTGAGGAGATAAATTATCTACTACTTTCCAATTTGGAGAATCATAAGCATGATGTAGCACCCAATCATCAGATTGATTATCTAAATGCCAAGTCAACATCTTTGATGTCTCTTAGGTGTTGTCTCATTTGTAGCATGCTTTCATCTCGATTCTTTACCCATCGAACAATCATCTAATGTCTCATATTCTTTTCTATAAAGAATGAAATCATTTGGATAAGCAGGAATCTTATGATATTCCATGCCAAATCAACTAAAGAGATTTCTTCACTTCATACATTGAAGATGGCAATTCAATACCCTCAGGAAACATATCAACTAGTAGATTTAGTAATTCTATAAATACCTTGTCAGAAAAACCATGTTTTGCCTTCACATTGTACAAATGAACCAATCCCGATATTTTAGTATATTTCTTGCATTTTGGATACAACGGTTTTTCGGCATCTTCTAGAAGTTTTTTATAGGTTTCGGGATCATCCTCAAGTAGTTCATCTTCAACACCATGAAACATATTTTCTATCTATACATTATGATAAGATGTATGTAATCCACTCACATTCTTATTTATCTCTTTCCCATGAGCATTATCAATATTTTCTCCATGATAATACCAACATTTATAGCTCAAAATAATAACATTACGGATAAGGTGATACTTAACCTCGTTAACTTCATGAAATCGCTTATTTTTACATTTAACACATGGGCATCGAATCATACTAATTCCATTATTACTATTTCTACAAGCAAATTCCATGAAACTTTCAACTCCAGAAATGTAGTCCTGCTCAATTCTACACTTTGACATCCAAGATTTGTCCATTTTCTATTAATGACATTAATTAAGCATATTAATTATGTATCCAATCAATATATTTCAAGTATTATTATATATGAATTCCCTATTTATTAGCATATATACCAAAACATACATAATACAAAAGTTTATCATTTTAATCATTTTACAATTGTATTACTTTTACTTAATAAAATATAATTATTTATATGTAAATAAATTAATCCATGTACGGTAAATATTATAATCCCACAAACCCACAATATCCAGATATTATTTCCATAGAAAATAAGTCAAACATATAATAACAAGCATAATACAAAACATACATAAATAAAAACTTTATACAAAAAATAAAGCAAACTGAATAAGAAGTGCGTAGGATTAATAGAAATACATAGAAGAGTAAATGAAGTGACTAAATGAAGGAAATGAAAAAAAAATGGGTGCTTTGTAAGTGAGAATAAGTGAGAAAATGAGTATAAAAAATTTGAGTATTTCGCACAAAAAAATAGGGACTGAAAGATAATATGGAGAGGAATATAACCCATAAAACGGCATTGGAAATGGTGGTCGGAGGTGGCCGGAAAATGAGAAAGAGTGGAGGAGGTGAGCTCAGTTTTGACGTTTATTGTTGCTGCACAAATTGAAAAAGACGTTTTGATGAAGAAGAGAGAAGAGAAATGGATTAATACGTGTGGATAGTGTCAGTCGACGTGGTGAATCGACGCTACACACGTGGATAATATTGGTTCTATACGTCAATAGACGCTATCCACATGTGTAGCGTCGGTTCACCACGTCAACCGACGCTATGTCCTACGTGTATTTTTTTATTTAAAAAATGTAGTTTAAAATTAAAATTAATTATATAGTACAATGTTTTTTTTGGGTCAATTGTTATTTTATTTGATTTTAAATATAAACATGTAAGTACGTACATAAAATTAAGTATCCAAACAAATACACAAAATTTTATAATTTTAAAAACCAATTGACTAAAAAAAAGAAAAAATTATACTATATATATTTATATATATCTAAATTAAATTTTAAAGAGTTTAAATAAAATATTAATAATTGACAAAAAAAATTATACTATATACTTTCAATTTTAAAATGCATTTTTTAAATAAAAAAATACACGTAAGACGTAACGTCAGTTGACATGGTGAACCGACGCTATCCACATGTGTAGCGTCGATTGATGTGGTGAACCGATGCTATCCACGTGTGTAACATACGTCAACCGATGCTACATCCATGTGTAGCGTCGGTTTGACACATCAACTGACTCTATGTAGCATCGGTTCTACACTGAACCGACTTTAAATTCATTATAAGTCAATTTTTTTTCAAAAACTGACTTTAGAAATCAACTTAAATACCCCTTTTTGTAATAGTGAAGTATTTAATGAATCAATTCTTTTGAAGCTAAATTACCTAAAAAATGACAAAATATACCTATGATTCTAAAAATATAGATTTGTTTTAAAAGATAGTAAAACCAAGTAAATACAAATCTATTTAATCATTTAATATGCATAAAATTATAATATTTAGTGCTTTTAAGCACTCATTACTTGGTAGGAAAAGGAATGCAGTTGTGTAAACTTCTATGCAAAAAGATAAAAGAAAGCTGAGTTCGAACAAGATGGTCATCGCTTCAAAGAAACGTTTTATCCCAACCCACAAAGGAGGGGGCACCTCTAAGGGTACTCTTGCTCTTTAAAGGGGCATCTCTAATGGTAAATTTTGCTGAGGTTGTGCTAAGGATTGAGAATGAATAGAACATTAGAAGGTCATTGGTGTACAAAAACTTGGCAGCCAAATTTTGTAAAATTTATAATGACTCGTAAGTGCACGAATTACTTTGTAAAAACTAATAAATATAATTCTAAGGTCAGTATAAGGATGAAATACGTGGTTTTAAATAATTAAATAAAACTTTTAAAAATTAAAAATAAACCTAAAATTTTTGTCATAATTGTTTGGTTTCTGGAAAATCAAAACGAATAACATAAAATTAAAGATAAAAGTAGAAATGATTCAACAAATATTAGATAGATAAACAATATAATTATCACTCAATGGAGAATTTATGGAATATTTTAGTAGATTAACCACACTTACTTAAAATTAATTAGTTTAATAAAAATATAAATTAATATTATGGATTTTTTCTTTTATGTATGAAAATATCCTAAGGTAGGGATCAGATTATTTGTTAACAAAAATCAATTAATATCCTAATGCATGGATTGCTAATTGATTTAAATTAAATTATGATTTGTTTATAATAAAATAAAAAACTCTCTAAATTACTACTTAAGGTGGACCATGTAATTTAAACTCTCATTCAAGGTGTCTAAATTAGATTTTACATTGATGTATTAAAAACTAACTTTCACATTTTAAATTTTTTACAAAAAAATATGTCATCAATATATTTTTCAATAATAAATCTTATAAAATCTAAATTAGATCTAGATAATCAAACCCTAAAATCTAACTTTCATATTTTAAATCTATTATGAAAAGTATATCATTGATATATTTTTAAGTAACAAAATTTGTATAAATCTTGAATGAAGAAATAAAATAATTAATAGCTAGACATGCTCAAATTTAATAAATGATTAGTAAATTAAAAATAGCATTTAAAAAGATACAAAAAATTAAATCTAAAACATAAAAAATACAATTAAAACTTATACTTGAAATGTATCCTTTAATTTATAGAACTTTAGTACCAATATGTATCTGAAAAACCACCAAATAGATCTCCCTATTATTTGTGATAACCTAAACTAAATTTTTTATAAACTAAACATAAAATAAAATAGGTTATGCTCTCAAACATTGGGACAAGAACTTTGAAGAATAAACTACTAAACAAAAAATTAAGCTGAAAAGTGCTACTCATCAAGGATGATTTGAAGAATATAGAGGAATATTATTTATAAGTGAGAAGAACCGAAGAAAATGAAGAAAAATATGGATTATAAGGGGATAATTACTAGGCATTATGGCCCACTTCTATCAACATTGTAGCCTATGCTACTTTTGGTATGCATGAAATCACGATCCAAGGTGGTCGCGGCTCAGCACAACTATTTCTTCATCATGGTCCTCTTTGATCTATTTTGCTTCATTTTTCTTTTTGTTCACCACTTACATTTGGTTGGATTTACATGTAAATTTTATATATTTTATTCTCCTATTCTTGTAAGTTAAAAATGAGTACTTTCAGGTACAATTCTTCAAGATTTAATCATTTGAATAATTTTGAATATAGAAATACCTAAAAAACAACAAAACATGTCCATGATTTCAAAAACATAGATTTTCTTTAAATAATGATATAATTATGAAAATGTAAATCTATTTTTGATATTAAGATGCAAATAAATCACGTATATTTAGTGCTTGTCAAGTACTCAACATAACCCTCAACCAGTTTTTTGCTAATGTCTAGTAAGAAAAGTGATATAAAATACCCTAAATCACCTTTCTAGATTGACACGGTTGAATTTAGTGTCTATAATAAACCTTTAAACCCCTAAGTTGCTAGAGTGAATGAGTTTAAATCTCATGAAAGCTTTCAATGATGATACCCACAAACATCCTACTAAATGCAAAAATTAAGGGAAATAACAAAACTAAAATCAAACAAATAGAAAAATAACACAATAAAAAAATAAAAATTTAAAATTAACCGAGTAAAAAACTAAAATGAATAATTACATAGTAAAAATTACAAAACTTCTCATACTTTGGTCTCTTTTAAGTTCATAATCAAAATCCAAAGCACAAGTTGAATTAATATCCTAAAGATTCATAATTTATTGTAAAAATAAGTTGTAAATCTAAAACTTATATTCTGTATAAAAAATGTATCAATATTGACTCACCCAATTTCAATATGAGGAATCCAAATTCGCTTTGATTCTAATCCTTACAAGTCATACTCTCGGTAAAAGGTATATGCAAATAGAAGTTATGTAATGAAATAAACTAATAAGTTCGCATATGTTTAAAGAAGAAAAGCTCAAAATAGTGCATTAACATTGATCTCATGAAAGAAATTGAATGATAAAATTTATAAAGAAATCACTTACTATTCTCATGCATCGATCAAAATTATTAAGTAAGAATACCAAGTATATTCCTTTAGAGATGAATGAAAATGCAATGACTTTAAGGGATTTATTTCCCATCTTTCTTTTGTAATAGTCATTCTCACAATTTGAGGCTTTTTTGGGTTATAGTATTAAGTTCAACTATATATTTTTTACATGTACCCTTTTTTTATTAACATTCTTCTTATTTTTAGATAGTGGACCCATGTACATATTGTATGCTTTGGTAACTATGTACATATTTGTATTATTTGTTGAGTAGGTAATGTTGTTCTTTTTGTATTGGCTTTAGAGAACCCTAGATATATCTCTTTTGTGGAAGTCATGCATGAATTAAGAAAGCAAAAACTTTCAATTTCTTCTTAAGTCATTCAATTTAAGCAATAAAAATAAGTATAAGATACTTTATTAGATATAAAAATCCAAACATTCAATGCAAAACCTATAGAGATCATCTAATAATTTGTATAATAAGAAGAGTGCTTAAAGGAATAGAAAAAGTATTATCACTCAAAATAAAATATTATAGGCTTAAAATATTCTCACAAGGTAGTCTCCACTATTTTATTTCTAAACACCAATTTTAGGTTTATCTCAATTTCAAAATTTAATTATGAAACAAAAATTATGACCAAAAAAACTAATTGTCACATTTGCTTAAAATCAACTGAGAGCATGATAATTTTCCAAAAATATTAAATTGATCCTAACTATCCCTAAACCAATAAATAAACTAAATAAAAGCAAATAAATAAAAATATAAATGCAAACACAAGTGCAATAAAAAAATTATAATTGCCCAGAGTTATGTAACTTTTCCTCCACCTCTAACCTAGAATCGTCATTGTCCTCAATGTAACAAATGCAAATTAAAGATAAAGATAAAAAACGGAAATGTTACCCATTTTCTTTACATGATCAAGTTAGGATGTACAAAGTCAAGTGCATCCATCATCTTAACATTTTACCCATACAAATAGAATGTCATGTACTTCTCATGCATCTCAACAAACAGTTATAAATGTCAACAATTCTAAATGAAATAAACATGGTTCACATGAACAAAAAAAAAGCTAAAATAAAATGAATTACATAAAATGTAAATTAAAATAAAATCAGAAATAAAAAAAAGTTGAAATAAAAAAAATAAAAGAATACCACTTACAACAATGGCTTGCCTCTTATAAAGTGCCAATTTTAGCATCTTAGTAAGATACTATTCCCAAATGGTGCTTAGGCTTGCATACCTATATGGATTTAATGATGGATGAATTGTATCATCTTTCCAAATAGGGCTTCACATGATGCCCATTTACTCTAACTATTGTATGTGTCTTAGGTACTATTGACTCTACTACTACATGTGGAAACACTTCGGTAATTATGAATGATCCATACCATCTTGATTGTAGTTTTCTTGGAAACAATATCAAATTAGAGTTAAATAAAAGAATTTTTATTCTAGGAAGAAAAGACTTATGAATTACATCTTTGTCATGATAGTGCTTAGTACGCTATTTGTATATGTGTGCATTTTCATAGGATTTATCCCTACTTTTCTCCTACTATATCTAAATCTATATTTAGCTCTTTAATTGCCTAATATCCTTATTTCAAGTTCAACTGGTAAATGGCACACTTTCCTAAAGATTAACTAGTAAGGACTCATTTCAATGGGTGTTTTATAAGCTTTGTAGTATACCCATAAGGCATTATTCAACTTGGTTGCCCAATCCTTTTTTGAAGGGTGCACAATTTGTTCCAAAACCCCTTTGATTTGCCGATTACTCACTTCTACTTGACTGGAAGTTTTTGGATGATATGGAGTGGTCACTCTTGTGTGATATTATATTTCTTTAGTACCCCATCAAAATGTTTGTTGCAAAAATGGCTTCCTCCATTACAAATTATTGTTCTATGCATCTTGAACTTGCTAAATATTGAATCCTTCAAGACTTTCATAACAACATTAGCATTATTAGTTTTTGTGGGTATAGCTTCTACCTACTTAGACATATAATCAATAGCGACTTAAATATATTCATTACCAAAAGATGAGGAAAGGACCCATAAATTCATTCCTTCATGCATCAAATAGTTCAATAACTAAATTAGATTTAAAAGGCATTCCATCTCATTTTCTTATATTACTTATCCTTTGACATCTATCACAATGCATGCAAAACATATGAGCATTTTCAAAAAAGAGTTGGCCAATAAAATCCAAACTATAAGATGTTAAGGGTCGTTTTCTAACAACTAAAATGGCCCCCATAGTTAAGTTCATGAAAAAATTGCATAATGCTCTTATATTCCTTTTGAGTCACACAAATTTGAATGATTTGTTCTTGACAAATTTTAAAAAGATAAGTGTCATCCCATAAGTAATGCTTGTAATAATGTAAAATATTTTACTTTTTTTGAAAAGAAATGTTAGGTCTTAATACACTAATAGCAAGATAATTTATTATGTCAGCATACCAAGGGTTTGAACATACATAAAATAATTATTCATCAAGATGGTTTCAAAAATTTCTTCTTTATTCTCACCTTCAAGAGAATTGAACTCATAAATTAATGTAGATAGATGATCATCTACTAAATTCTTACCAACTATTTTATCTTTGATCTCTAGGTCAAATTCTTACAAGAGTAGAACCCACCTGATTAGTCTTAACTTAGCATTTGGTTTTCTTAACAGATATCTTAAAGTAGCATGGTCAGAATGCACAATTACTTTAGAACCTACTAAATAATACATAAATTTGTCTAAAGAAAATACAACAACCAAAAACTCTTTCAAAAGGGTGGAATAATTAATTTGAGTGTCAAATGATTGTTTTCCTAACATAATATATAACATGCAAACACTTATCCAATCTTTGTCCCAACATTGCTCCTATAGCATAATTAGAAGCATCACACATTATTTCAAATGGGAGAGACCAATTAGGTACCATAATAATAGGGTAGATGTTAATTTATCCTTCAAAGTATTAAAGGTGAAAAGGAAATCATCATTAAAACCAAAATAGAAATCTTTAGACAAAAGCTTACATAAAGGCCGACTTTTTTGAAAAATCTTTAATAAATTACCTATAGAACCTGCATGTCATAAGAAACTCCTAATCCCTTTAACATATATAGAAAGTGGTAGTTTAGCAATCAAATCAATCTATGCCTTATCAACTTCAATTCCTTTGTTAGGAATTACATGTTCTAACACATTTCCTACTATACTATAAAATGACTTTTCTCCCAATTAAGTGTCAGGTTACATTCAATGCAACATTCTAAAACTAAAGTCAATTTATGGAAGCAATCATCAAATGAGGTTCCAAAAATAGAAAAATCATGCATAAATACCTCAATGAATTTTTCCACCATGTTTCAGAAGATTGAAATCTTACATCTTTGAATTGTTTTGGGGGCATTGCATAACCCAAATTACATCCTTCTAAAAGTGAATGTCTCAAAAGGATATGTGAAAGTGGTCTTCCTCTAATCCTCTTGCATAATAGGTTCCTAATAATAAGCTAAAAGACCATATAGAAAATAGTAAAAGTCATGCCTAACTAGTCTTCCTAACATCTGATCAATGAATGGAAGAGGAATGTGATCAATGTTAGTGTACAAATTCATTTTCCTAAAATATATACACATCTTTCATCTTATAATTATCCTACTGGACACTAATTCATTTTTATAATTTTTCAAAGCTATTATTATCAATTTCTTTGGAACCAGAATCGAATTAACCCATTTACTATCAATAATAGGATAAATAACTCCTACTTTTGAGAGTTTCAAAATTTCCTTTTTAACATCCTCTTGCATGATTAAGTTTAGTCCTTTTGGGGCCTCTCTTATTGGTTTAGTATCATATTCTAGAATTATCTTATGTATACACATAGCTCAACTAATGCCTCTAATATCCTTGATACTCTAACCTATTTCTTTCTAAAATTTCTTAAGCATTTTAATAAGATACTTTTCTTAGGTGTTGGTCAAAATAGATGAAATAATAGCTGAATATCTTTCCCTTTCTCCCAAAATCACATATTTTAGGTGGAGTGGCCTCTTTACCATATAGGGTACTAGGTAGATCTAAGGGTTCACTAGGTTTTCTTATTGGCTTAGCACTATCCAAAAATTCATGGTACCCGTCAATCTCCTCATCTAAATCCTCTTATATCTTTTCAACTGTAAGAGCGACTTCTAGTTTGTCATCCAATCTATCCTATAGAAAATTGTTACAAACAATTATATCCATATAATTAACACTAAAACATTCATCAATGGTAGAGATAGAAGGAATAGATGAAGAGTTAAAAACTTTAAAATGAATAGTCTCTCCCAAGGTTGTTCTTGTTAAAGTCCTATCTTGGACATGCATCAAGAATAATTTTGATAGTTTCCATCAATGGTCTATCAAGAAATATTATATGTTCTTTGTCCAAGGTTTAGTTTTCTGCATATTATATGTTGTAGGATTTAAGTCTCCAAACAAGATTGTAAGAAAATAGAATATGGCATCAAATTAATATTAACACCTAAATCAAGCATTACTTTAGCTGCCTTCCTATCCCTCATAATGATGTTAATAATAAAACTTCCTTGGTATTTCAACTTTGGGGGTAGCTAGTGCTGAAGCACATCACTAGCAACCTATTATGCCATAACTTTCTCATTAAGCTCCTACCTCTTTTACTTAGGGTTAAATTCCTTGAATAATTTAGCATAAAAGGGAATATTCTTGATTACAAATAATAAAGGTAAATTTATACTAACCTAAAAAAGCATAGTACAAAGATCAAAGAATTTCTTATCTTGCTTTGATTATTTCAGTTCGTGGGGAAATGGTATTGGTGGCTAGTGTGGTTTCAATATCTTTTGCATTTTGGGAATGTTAGTTAACTCCCCAATTCTTTCTTCATAAGGTTTGTCTTTATTGGCACTTGTCTCTCAACCTTCTTGGAAGACCATATTTTTACCTTCTTTATTACCTACATTAGATGGTGAACCATTAAAAATCTCAGGCAAAATTTTGTAAACTACCTTACAACTCTGAAAGATTGTGAAATCCTATGCTTGTTCTGCTTGAAGGGTAGCTTTCCTAGTTTCTACTTTTGCATATGCTTTGCTGGATACCCAACTTGATTTTCAATCCTTTTTACTGAAGCCTCTAAGGAATCTAATCTATGATTATTTATTATCTGGATATCCCTACTAACTTGAATAAAAACATTCCAGTTATCTTCTAAACTAAGCCTATACGGTTGATCTCAAGGGTAAGGTTGGTTTACCTATAACCTTTGTATTTGGTTTTGTGTATATGCTGGGTCATTGTTTGGTTTCCATTTAGGGTGATTATAGGTGTTAGAATGATACCCTTGTATAAGATTGTCTTCTTGAAAGGTACGTGCATTAGAATCACCTACAATAGAACAAACATTAGCACTATGCCCAAATGTACTACAAACTTCACATACCTCCTGACCTGGAATTTTATAGATAATGAGGAGTAGTTACACTTACTTAGTTTAATCTACAAGTTGCAACGTCATTTCATTTTCTTAGCCAAATTTACTGACCCTTAATCTCTTTCCTCTAGCACTCTTTTTTTGGGAATTAGTACTCAACTACTCATACAGCTCATAGGCTTGCTACGCTTTCTTTTCTCCTATAGCTCCTCATATTGCATTATCTACTCTAACACTGTTTTATTAATCCATCATAAAAGAATTGGTTCTATAGCTGCAATGGAACAACATAAGTGTGGTATACAATATATATGATACAAATAATTTATTATACAATAATATAAGTTAAATACATAATTACAACAAGTTAATAAAAGATATCATACAAGAGATGCATCTTAGTACACATAAATACTAAAAAAAATAATCAACAAAGAGAAATAAAAAATAAACTAAAGTAAAACTAATAAAATAAAAATTAAAAAGAATTGAGCTAGTAATTAATTATATAAATAAATAAAAGAAAAGAAAAATTAAGTTAAAATTAAAAAAAATTAAAATTAATACAAAAATACTAAAATAGGAAATAAGAAAAATTCTAAAAATGAAATTAGTTTAATAAATAATTAAATCTCTAAATTCAAATTTATTTTTTAAGATTTTTAAACTTCTTTTTATATTTTTTTTAAAATAGTTTTTTGTTCTTTTATATATAAAAACAAATCACGAATATTTATATTAAGAAAATTTAAGATTTTTCAAAATAAAAATTTAAAACTCTATTTTTTATTACTTATTATTGAAAGATATTTTTGACGATATGTTTTTTGTAATAGATTTAAAATCTGAAAGTTAAATTCATATATATTAATTTAAAATATAATTTAGACACCTTAAATAAGAATTTAAATTGATAGTCCCACAATAAGCATTGATTTAAATGGTTTGTTAATTTCTTAAGAATAAAGCATAATTTAATCTTATTAATTAATTGATATTACCAAAAGACTTTAATTAATATTAACTAACAATGAAACTAATCACCACCAAAAGACTTTTTCATACAAAAACAAAAGAAAGAATCAATAATATTAATTTATATCTATAATAACCAAATTATTTTTGAGTAAGCATAATTAACTAACTAATATATCTTATAAATTCTTCATAGTGTATTAAATGTTTATCTACTTAATATTTATTGAATTAATTCTATCTTTTAATTTTATGTTATTAGTTTAGACTTTTCAAACCATAACAATTATGACAAAATGTTTAGGTCTTCTTTTTGGTTTTTAAGAGTTTTGTTGAATTATTTAAAATCACATAGTTCCTCTTTAGGTCAACATTGAAAGTATAGTTACTACTTTTTACAAAGTGATTTGTGCATCACAGGGCTACTGTGTGCTTCAACTCATACCACGACGCGACCTTGTTTCCAATTCTATGAAATTCATCCTAATAGTGGTGTGCAACACATCCTTAATTTTTCCATATTAATGTTTTGATCCCTCCAAAAAATCTAAAAAATCCAAAAAAAATTCTATTATTCTACTTTTAACATATAAAAGTTGAATTTAACATTTAAAACATAAAATACCCCATTTATTTAATAAAAAAAGTAAATAACAATTTAAATGATAACTCTATGACATAGAGTTATCAAAAATCAAAATATTACTTTTCATATTAGGCACATAATAGATATTTGAAATAAATTGATGTATATTATTCTTTTTACGGGATTAGGATTTTACCTTTTCCTTTTACTAGAATCTTAGAATTTTCACCGAACAAAACATTACCAATCCAAGATTCATTTGACTCCAAAAGCATGCTATTTTTTTTCACACATATAGTTGTTCCCACAGATGTCAAGATACCAAGTGTTATCTTGTCTTTCATCATTGCCTTTATTAATTTAATTCTTGGTTAGCTTCTTTAAGACCTGAAAAAGAGTAAGAAATTTAGAACCCAATGGAAGACCACAACAACAGGAGTGATGCTTCAAATTGGACTCTGACACTCAAGTTAAATAGGTGATCTATAGAGAAGAAGGTGAGGCTGAGTATGTCTATTCTAGGGTTCAAAGTGCTTATGATTATATATGAATTGGATCTATTCTCATAATTGCCTGAGATTGTGTTATTATTTTATAGTAACTTGTATGAATAACTTTGGATATAATCATATTCCTTTAATAGCCATAAATGCTAGTTGTTAGGATTAGGATAAGATAAAGAGTAAGAATCTTACATAATTATCTAATTGGGCACAAAGATGAGTCCTTCTAATGATATACCTCTAGAGAAGATATTGTACTAGATACTGGGAGCTTATATGCTCCTTTTTGGAGGTAGGTCAGATGATGTGCTTCTTAAGTAAACAACATCATAGAGATTGTCATTTTCTTTAGGAGCTAATCTCTTTAGCCTTTTGAGGTCCTTAAAATAGTGGAGATTATTCTATAGGCTCATAAAGATCCTATGATATGTGAAGGAGTTTTTCCTGATAGATATATGATTGGTGGAAGCTACTAGGAGCTCTCTATCACATCTATTAGGGTCTAAACTTATCAAGGCTCATTTTTGATAATGATTGAGGTGTTTGGAAAATCTATCGCATCGTCAAGAGCTATCTAGTAGCTTTGTGGAGATATAATAAGTTTCTATCAACAATTGGGAGCTTCTAGGAAGCTTCTAACCGACATTGTGCTTCTTTTTTAAGGTCTTGTGTACTCTCCGAATATTAAATGACATGGTAGGATGATGTTGATTTTTACCCACCATAACCTTTATATGCAAGTAATAAAGTCCCCTCTTCTTGGCCCTTATTTTTTGTACAGTCGTCCTCCTCTTTAACTTTACTTTTAGGAGCTCTGATGACTAATGTCTAAATTTTTTACTAATATAATATTAAACTTGGGATTTGACATACCTAAAGTTCAAAATTCCTCATCCACAACCTCCTTTCGAGCTATCCTTTTTCTCATAGTTTTTGTTGGAATTGTTAGTGTTGGAAGTCTAGTTTTGTCTATGACTATGACTTCTACCTCATACTTGGCCTTGGTCTATTCCACGACCATGATTGTATCTACATAGCCTTGAATATTTTTCTTTATCCATGAGTTTCATCTTGAGGAGTTATTCAATGATCCCTTGCTTCTTTTTATTATTTTCTTCATAAGTATGTACAAACCTTAAGAGTTGGTCGATAATCATCTCTTCTAAATCTTTTATTTCCTTAATCGTTATGTGCTCGAACTTTGAATCTTATAAGCATAGTAACTTTTCCATGATTCTCACTTCTTTGAGTTTCTCATAGTATCTTTTCATTTGATTAGAAAAAAGCAAAACTCTAGAGAAGTAATCAAAAATGGGTTCGAACTCTTTCATATGTAAAGTTTCAAACTCTTCTCTTAGTGTTTAGAGACACATATTTTTTACTTTCTTGGAACCTTTTCAAGAGGTTTGAAGCTTCCTCCATGTTTCCTTGGCATACATTACATTTGTCTCTTTTTCTTAAGCCTTTTAATATATCATTTTGAGTTTGAGGTAATGTAGACTCATCTCGTGGATCCTTGTATAATATCTTTACAATCTTCCATACATCATATGCATCTAATGAAGCCTTCATTTTGATACACCAATTTTTGTAATTGCTTTTGTTAAGCTTAGGGACTTGAAAGGATGCTATACGATTAGCCATATCTCTTAATACTTCTCCATTTTTGAAATTATGGTTTCATGTATGGACTTGGAAGATTGAAATACCTTAAAGGGTTCTTTAACTCAACTCTAACTCGATCCAACTTAGGTCAACTTGGCCCAACTCAAATCATCTCGGTTTAACTTTCTGGTTTTTAATAAAAAGCTTTCATAGGCGCTTGGTGGATTGAAAGATGTGAATAGTTAAGAGGTATCTCAGATACAATACAAATAGAATATGGCTATCTTCATCCTTTTATTTCAATCTATTTTCTTTTTATGTTCTATTTCTTGAATTTATCCTATGTAACTTTTGGTGCATCCAAACTCCAATAGGGATGCTTTTTGTAGTGTCTTGTTCCTATCATCGAGAGCTTCAATTTGATATGATATAGTTAAATGTTTAGTATCCTTTTACTTTCTCTAATACCACTTTGTTAGAAGTGAAGGCTTTAGAAGGCTTTAAAAAGTTTGGAATAGAAGAGAAAACAAGGTAATTTGGGAGAAGATAAGACGTGTTATAAATTTTAAATTTTTATCTTGATACAAAATTGGAATGACTACCCTTAGATTAAAAAATATTTTATTTAATCAGTTAGCTTTGGAAAAATGAACCAATTAATAATAAATTATATTATTTTAATGATTTTTTATTAAAATATTATTATTTTATGTCAATTATTTAAAATACGATTAAAATATGAATCTTTAACATGAATAAAATGAAATTTAATATGAATTTTTTTTTAATAAAAATTAACAATAATAATATTTAAACATAAAGTGATTTGAATATCTATTTTAATTTTAGTAAAAATTAAAAAAATAGTGAAAATTAAAAAAATCTTAAAACAATTATTTTGTGAATTATTTTCATATTAATTTTCACTTTATTATTGTTAAAAATTTATATTTTAATCGTATTTAATTATTTGACCTAAAATAATAATATTTTAATGGATAATTTATTAAAATAATATAATATATCATTAATTGGTCTTTTTTTTCAAAACTAATGGACTAAATGACACCATTTTAAATCTAAGGGACTAAACAACATAAATACATAATCTAAGAGGCTATTATGGCATTTTTCTCTTTATACTAAAGGTTCATCCTAACCAAGGATTGTATCAAACACATTTTTCAGTCATAATTAATCAACTAGAATTATTTATTAAAATATTTAATATCAAGAATTATCTATTTATTTTTATTCTTACAATATCTATATATTTCTCAAAGATAAATCTAGAGCAATTTTTTAGATCTTGGACTCTAACATATATAATGAACACCAAAATTAAATTTTTACATTATCTAAATGCATATCTCTCAAGTCTAATATTATTTTAATCAAATGAAGTTTATTTTCAACACAAAAATATTTTTATATATTATGACATTTTTAATAGCATCTCAACACTAGCTATATATCGTGAGACTCATTAGACTGTAATAGGAAGCTCCCCAAGACTCATTCTACCTAATGGAAACCCAACAATCCTTAGAAACATAATAAGATCTACAATTTTTGAGTTTGACGTTGTAATTAATTAATTAATTAAATATATTTGTATGAATTTTATTATATTTTATTATATTTTATTTTAATTTATTTAGATAATTTTCCTAAAATATTATAATAATATATTAATGTGAAAGTTTTAAATTTTATACTGCAATATAACATTAAAAAAAATTAATGTCCAACCCGCTAAGAAAAAGTTTTGTGGATCCGTGTACAACTAATCTAATTGTGTTAACTCTGGATATCTTAAACAGCTGTAACGACATGCATGTTAAATATAATTATGCCAAGTGTTGCGGAAACAAAGGGTGACAAATCTGGGCCATGACAATGATATGATAAGAGTTAATCATATCAGCGACCAAGCCTACGTGGTTAAATTTATTTTGTATTTTTAATTAGTCATTACTACAAAATGTTATATTTTAAGTTGATATGTAAAGTCGATTTTTGAATAAAATTGATTTATAATGAATTTAAAGTCGTTTCGGTGAAAAACCGACACTACGTATAGAGTCGGTTGACATGTTAAACTGACGCTACCCACGTGTGTAGTGTCAGTTGACACGTAGAACCGACGTTATGTCTATGTGTAGCATCGGTTTAACATGTCAACCAATGGTATACATGTCGATATTTTCTTTTCTATTCTTTCTTCTCCCATCAGATACAATTTTTAATTTACAACACTCTAAACAACACCCAAAAACTCAAAAACGAGTTTCACTTCCTCCACTCTTTTTCATTTTTCGGTCACTTACGATTACCAATTCCTGTACCGTTTAGTAAGTTTTCTTCCTCTCCAAATTATCTTCTAAATCCCCTATTTTTTTGAGCAAAATACTTAAATTTTTTATACCCATTTTCTCACTTACAAAACACAATTTTTTTCTTCATTTCCTTTATTTTGTCACTTTATTTACTTTTGTAAGTATTTCTATTAATCCTACGCACTTATTATTTACTTTGCATTATTTTTTGTATATTATATAAATTTTTATATTATGTATGTTATTTTTTTATTACGTAGGTTTTGTATAAGTATTTCGTAATAAAATAAATTTATATATATTTAGACAGTGATTTAAGGTTGATGTTTAATTTATTTATTTATGTTAAAATGAAATGGGAAAGACATGATTCAACAATATGATGCTCATTAAAATATCTGTGATTTGAAGTAGTGTAGTTATTTTAAAAAAATCTTAATAATGACAAAATTGTTATATAAATTTATATGTCATTGAACACATATTCTTAAGTAGAGTAAAAAATGAGTAAAATATGTATAAAAAAAATTTAAAATCGATTCACCCGTAAACCGACTTTAAATTTTAAGTCTTTTCATTTAGCCTATTTTTGTAATAGTGACTGTTGCAATCTAGTATACATATATTCAATCATGAAAATCATACTTTTTAAGTACCTAAAAAGTTAAGGAAAATTATAAAAGATAATAAATTTAAAATTTATAATAAAAATAATATCTTAATAATATTGAAAGGTATTTAATTAAAAGCTTTTTACCATTTAAAGATCTAAATAATAATAGATTAATTTAAACGATGTTCAATATGAAATAAAGTACAAAACTCATTTTTGATAGTAAAAATATATATGTTGATCTATAGTTAAAAGTTTTAAATATAAATTATATTGGAATGTTCTAAAAAATAAAATGAATTACAAGGTAAATTGAAAAATAAATTTATGGATCTAACAACTTAGAAAATGAATAGATTATTTTAAAAATTATCAATTCTATATTAAACCAATCACAACGTTTAGACATGCTATCACTTGAACATAACTAAATAAATGATACATGATATTTAGGTAAAAACAATCTAAGTTACAATAATAGCTTAAGAGAAAAACCACCAGTCTATCGGACTACCTAATATGTCTACTATAGAAATTAAATGTTTAAGTACAAATTTGGTCTTATACTACTATAGCAAGGATAATATCATAATGTATTTTACTTACGAGCCATTGTTATATTTTCATTGCCTCAAAGATTAGTATGAGGGGATCCTAACCAACATTTCAATTACCACCTCACCAATTAAACACGTACATTCACATAATAATTTGTAAAAGGTTTAGCACAAAAACACAAATATCTATGTATGTTCTAGATGGATTTCAATAATGAACAAATAATAATCCTAGTTCTAAAGATATTGATAACCATGAAATTAAGAATTTTAGAACAAATAATTTAGCTCAAGATCAATAACAATAGTTCCTTTAAATCTTGATAATCAATTCAATAAATTTTGACCACTCATATAAAGAATTGATGCAAGTACAAAGGAATCTTAAAAAGAAAAACATATATGATCATAAAAAATACTAAATAAAAACTACGAAATCCATGAATATAAAAGCATGTAGTTTTTGTGTGCTTGTGAGATTTGTATATTGTGCGGTATGTTTTAATAATGAGCAATATGTTATATTTAAAAGAAAAATTAAAACTCTAATCCAACATCATTGTAGATAGATAATCATATAGACAATCATACTCAAAATAGGACTTAATATTCATTGATCAACTGTAACTATTATTGTCATATCCATCTCATTCTATATTCGATTGATGTGAATCAATTTAGGTTACAAAGATGACTCAATGGCTATAATTTTGTTTTTTTTGAAATACAAGTTTTCTAATATGGGCTATTACTAGGCAAAAAATAGCTTTCAATATACATTCAGAAATTTGAAAATCTATGTTATATTTTAAGTTATATCATAGCTTATCTTTTAAACTATATCTTAACCAATATTTTAGGCTATAATTTAGCTAGTAAATGCATGAAAACAATTATAAGTGTGATAATATAGAGATTATACTTGAAGTACAATTATCTAGAAATAAGGGTGTTTATTCAACTTTTCTTGAAGGATGTTGAAAGTTTATAGTTATGGATCTAATTAATTCGAGGGTGAAGAGGCAATTTTCTAATTAAGTCTAATTAAAAATTACCAAGCGATTAGAAATGCAATCGAGTATAAATAATATAAAGCAAAAATAAAGATAAACTTGACACACAATATTTTAGGTGGAAACAACCTAGGCCATAATAATAGTCGAAGAGGAAATCCATTATTAAACCGGACCACTTAACATTCCTATAAAAATCAATTTGGATACAAAGTTAGGTCTAAAACTACCCTTAATAGATAAATCCCTCAAAGTAATCTACTAATGATCTTTTGTTTTTTTACAGTATCTACAAGATAGGCATATAGATCTAAAACAATGTTTCAATATCCGAGTTACACGAGCAATAAAACCTGTTCAGCAAGCACCTAAAGAGTTAACACCAATAGTATAAGTCCAAAGTGTGTCTTATAGCATATTCAATAATGAAAAACTCTAATTAAAAGAGTTAAGAATTAAATTAGTTAAATTTAAATGATCTAGCAAACCCTAGAAAAAGGTTTAAAATCATAGTATCATAAAAACAAATAGGCTTATCAATCAATCAAACATAACCATACAATGTTTGATAGATTAAATTAAGAACAAGCCTAAGGAAATATGATATAGTTTTCAAAAAATGATTTGAGAGAGAAAGCATAAGATGAATAGAATGTGTATGGTTGTTTTAAATCAAGAGCATTAGGGTATATATACCAAATAGGGATAGTATGGTAAATCACCAGTTTGGCTCGAGTAGATAAAAGGTTTTATGTTGAAAACTTACATGCTCAATCAATCCAGTCCAAACTCGATCAATAAAACCAATAAGGTTGACCAATCGAAAAGGAATCGACCGAAACCATTTTTGATTGATCCAAAAATGATTAATAAAAACCTGAGACCTAGTAGAATGAAAATTATCGATCCTCAATCGATCTAGCCTATTAATCGATCAAACCCAACTTCAATTGATCTATACCAATTGGAAATCTAGCCCAAAAGAACAAGGGATCAATCAAAACCGTTTTCAATCAATCCAACAATAATTAATAAAAACCTAAGACCA
Organism: Hippophae gyantsensis; assembly: GCA_030763125.1. NCBI lineage: Eukaryota > Viridiplantae > Streptophyta > Magnoliopsida > Rosales > Elaeagnaceae > Hippophae > Hippophae gyantsensis. Next base: position 47,993,237 of record CM061031.1, on the reverse strand, counting down.
GGTAGATCGAACATGATCGATTCTTAATTGATCTAACCTATTAATCAATCGAACCCAACTTTAATTAGTCTACATAAATTTGAAATCCAACCTGAGAGAACATAGATCGTAGACAATTGATCCTCGATTGATCTACCACTTTGGTTGATCGACCTACTATTCGATCAATTGACTAGTATATATACCAAATGTTCCTAAGTGTTTAATTAAATTCTAACATGTTTAAGTAAAAAATATATACCTAAATCATGTTAGCATGAAGCTTAGAAACTTCTTCGGCTTAAATAGCATTCATGAAAACACACCTAGAAACTAGTTTACACTTAAATGTTTTGTTCACGAATACTGCCAATACTCATATACCTTATAGACATAATAATGAGCTTAGCAACTTGTTTAAAAATAAATGTTTCATCTTCAAACTCTCTCTTTGGCATTTTCGTGTAGCAAAGCCACTTTGTCACTACATGACACTCATAGGAATAGAAATTGTTACATTAATTAAATTTATAGTGAAATTATCCTATGATCCAGTGAAGTTAACTTTTATATACCTTGAAAAGCTTGTATATAACTGAAATCGCATAGACAAAGAACTACAACTTAGTTTGAAAGTGTCGTTCTTTATTTATTCAGTTAACATTAAAAATGTAATTCGAAGATCATGTAGTGGATATATACACATCAAAATACCAGTAAAACATGGGAATATGAGAATCATTCTCCCCCTAAATGCATTATCCCTTTACATGCATAATGTGAGCATATGGATGTGAAACACTAATGTGATTTGGTAAATTGCTCTCCCATTTTTGACATACAAAAGAGACAAAGTACATCAAACAAATTATACAAGTAAGACCAATGGTGAAATATGTATGCAAAAATGCAATGTACTACAAACTTCTCTTAAATGTAATGACTCCTTAAATATAATACCAATTTAATAAAGAAATAAAAGGATAATTTGTAATTAAAAAAATTAAAAATTGATTTATATATATATAAATTTTAATTAATTTTGTAAATTATTATTAATAGTAATTAATTAATTAATTAATTAATTAATTCGTTCCTTGATGGATCATATATATATATATATAAATATAGTAATTAATTAATTAATATATATATATATATATATATATATATATATATATATATATGCGAAACTAGAGATGCTGAGGAGGATTGAGAACCAAAGATACAAAACTAATTTTTTTCTCCCTAAGCTCTTCTTCTATGAAACTGATTTTCTTTTCCTCACTAATGCTCTACCTCTACGAATTGATTTCCTTTTTCTTACTATATGCCACTACGAAACTGAGTTTTTTTTTTTTTTTTTTTGCTAAAGGTGAAACTAAGTAATTTATTTATAATGAATATCCCATACTGTGCATGCCACTTTTCAATCAAGAAACTAATTAATTTTTTTTTATAATATATATCCCTTACAATGCATGCAACTTTTTATTTGAAAACTGTAAATCTGTATGTACTTTGTATCCATTTGTTGGTTTTCATGCAAAACACAGAGTTTGTTTTTTTTACCCAGTGCTCTATCATACTCTATATAAGGTTGATTATTATTAATCAATACACTTTGTATGCGAATATGTTTACACATAACAAGTGATTGATTTTTGTATGGTGCATCCTACTTGAGTCATGCTAGCTCGCCAATGTTGTTACTCATGTTTTTGTTTCGTTTAGGGTGTGGATATTTATGAAAATTTTGAAAAATGAAAAAACAAGTTTTAGAAATGAAGAAAAAAGTTTTTTGGAACCTTGCCACTACACACGCCACCATCCTCATCACCACCCTTGGTAAGGTGGTTGGCAAGGTGGCAAACAAAAAAAATGGTTTTTGGTACCTCGTTACCACCCTCACCATAACCCTTTCCATAACCTTTGGCGAGGTGGTTGGCAAGTTCCATGATGAGGTGGCTGATCTATTTCTATAAGTACCCTTACTTCTCTCTTTTCTTTACCCATTGATTTTACTAATGAAACTCTACCAAAATTTGCACCGAGAATTATTTCTATTTTTGAAATCATTTTGGAGAGCTTATATTTAAGTGTGGTTCATTTATTGAGTTTAGTTATCAAATCATAGCCAATATGCATACGTGGTTTGACTGTCTTTTATATATGATTTGAGTTCTATAAAGGACAATATGTCCTTTCGTGCCTTGAGATTAAGAGTGATCCTCAAGGTTTCTTATTCTATGAATATTTCACATAACTGATCTTTGACTATTGATCATACCTCTTTGAATGGTGTGGGTTGTAGAGGAGATCTTAGTTCTTATGTTGAACCAGGTCATTGTAGAAGTAGCAATAGGCAATTCGAATAGAGGTCCCAACTAATAAAGATAATACTGGGTTTATTTCTTTCAGAGTTGTAACTGATTTATTATTTAGTGAGTTTTTTGTTGCCGAATGGTTACCTTAAGCAACCCAAGGACGTTACCACATAAATATAGTATCTATATGGGTTTACCTCATTCTATTGCTTGTTATGTATGATATACTATTGTGCTACTACAATATGAGTTTAAGGTATGTATGTAACAACATACTAAAAGCTTAAAGCTTGATTAGAAAACTTTTATATTCATGCATGCTTTTTGTTGGATATATATAATATCTATTGTTCAAAATTATCTATTTATTTGATATTTCATTATTTGTGCCTTTACTATGTAAACTGGTTAAGTGTTTACTTTTTGTTCTTGCGAGTTAGGGGTGAGTCCTTAAAGAGTCTATATCTCCTTATCCTGGTTGTGTATTGGGTCACAAACTCTTTCAATTGAAATCAGAGCTAGTGCACCCTTTTAGGCTTAACTTCTCTAGTGTTGACTATATTGACTCACTTTTTCATACACACACTTTCTCTCTAATGGATTCAAGAGATGGAGGTAATGTAGGTAGACCCCACTCTTAAATGGGCTAAATTATGCCTATTAGAAATCATAAATGAAAGCCTTCTTGTGGTCCCTATTAAATCATGTATTGTTCTTGTGGAGAATGGTTGGATATACCTTACTAAAACTCTACCCGATAATACTATGATTCCAAAACCTATGATCAAGTGGACAAAAGAAGAAATTAAGGAGTCCAAATGGAACATTATGAGTTTATATTAAATTATCATTGTTGTGACACCTAATTATTTTAGAAGAATACTCTATACTACTTCTAAGCAAACATGTGATATTCTTGAGATAACTCATAAAGGTACGTCTACCGTTAAGAGATCCAAAAGTTGTGCATTATGCAAAATGATGAGACTTTTGATAAGTTTTATGCACCATTCCCAAACACTGTCAAATTTTCATACAAATTGGGTAGACCTATCAGCTAAGAAAAATAGATCAAAAAGATCATTGCCAGTGTACCATATAGGTTTCATGCTAAAGTTATAGTACTTGAGTCTATGTACAAACCTGGTGAGCTCACAATGAATGAGCTAGTTGGTGACTTACAAGTCTTCAAACTGCATCGCTTGTTGCCAAGATATGAACAAATTGCTTTCGAAAAGGGAAAGACCAAGGAAAGTGATTTGACTAAAGATGCTTATGCCATATTTGGTGGTAATAATGACTCTAAACTCGATAAGGAGAAAATGGATTTCCTAGCCCAAATATTCTCTAGATTCTTTAAAAAGAAGAAACTCTCCCTTGGGAGTACTGAAAGAGATACTTCAAGCTCTAAAGCCTTAAAATCTACTAAAGGCATTAAACACTCAGATAATGAACTTGAGAAGCCTAGCAAAGGCTACTTGAACAAGATTAAGTGCTTTGAATATGGGAAGCGAAGACACATTGCTGCCAATTGTTTCCAAAAACAAAAATGTATGAACAAACATGTTATAAAAGCTAAGGTCACTATTTCGAATAGTACTAGTAGTGATGATGAGGATTCACTAATTTTTTGGCCTTCATCACTTCTAGTATTGTCATTGATCCTCTAATTACGCTATTAGATGTCCAAGAGGTCACACTGAAGATGATGATAACGATGATGAGCAAGATGAATTGCTTGACTCATACAATGCACATATGTTTGATCATATCAAGTCTAAAAAAGGAAAGGAAAAAGCCTTGGAGAGCCTTGATGAAAACAAAAAATGTAAGAATAATGTGTTGAAGAAAAATATTGAGAAAATAAAGTCATCGATTGATGATCAATAACATGATCTCATAATTAGGTGTGAGGTCATTCAAAAGAGATATGATGATTGGCTTGAAAAGTTCAAGGAAAATCAAGAAAAAGTGAAGAAGCTTAAGGTATAATTAAATTTTCCTACTTCTAGTAAAGTTGCTCCTATTTTTATCAATGTTGAACCCACACCTGATCAAAGAATGAAATGAAATAGTTAAAAAGGCAAATTATTATCCTTGAGAGCACAAATAAATATTTGGTTTACTCACTTATAGGAAAAGATGTTGAGATTGAACAAATGCATAAGAAAGCTGGAATTCTTAATAATTCTGTTACATATCTTGAATCTTTCCTTAAGGAAAAGGAATAGTTGATTAATGGTTTGAGTGATAAACTAAGTGTTATTGAGAAGTATTTGGCCCTTTATACTACTATAGTCAACAAAATGATGACTACTTCTAGGAACTTAAATGAAATCCTTAGTAATAAAGATGTTTCATGAAAAACATGGCATTGTTTAGAATGAAGGGATTTTAACATCTAAAGTCAGTTATACTAAGTTTGTCAAAACTTCTAATCAAGATCCAAATTTGAAGTATGCTACCACCGACCAAAGAGGTAACTCTATTATTTTGTCTCAACCAAATTCCTCTAGCAAGATTATTCCTTTACCTAAGGCTAGCATTTCACGTCACTCTAGTTATGGTCTATTGTGCCTCTACCTACTTCTATCTCTACGTGTCACTATTATGTTGAACTCGAGCATTTAAGACCTGAATGCAAGGAATTAAATTCTCATCCTTGTATGAAAGTTAACATGAACGCTTCCTCTTCTTCTCCTTCGCATTCTACTCCTTGGAGTTAGGAACCTCCATTCCTAAGCTTCATTATTCATACTTTCTATCTTTGTGGCACTATTGGACATATTGTTAGGTAGTGTCCTGAATATGTGATGAGTACATCTTATAGCTCTCCACCTCATCTCCCTTATCTTATTTGATTATATGTATCTACTATTTCTCATTTGAGCATGTTCAAGCTGGTTGTATTATGTACTTGAGGCATAGTGTGGAAAGAAATAAATCTACTTCAAAAATTCCACCTGACCGAGTTTATATGGAAAAATCTATAAGATTTTCTAAATATTATAATCAAAATAGGCCATGAGTTCCATATAAACCTTATGCTTATATGATTTAGAGACTACCTCCTAACTCAGTTACCTTTCACAAATTATTTAAATGGAGGGATGCTACTTAATCAGTATTTTCGGGTGATTTGTTAGGTTTGAGCTTCTTATTTCTTTTCTCACCCTATTTGTAGGTGTTGTGTACATGAATTATGTGTTGATTTGGTGATTGTCTATTGATTCTTGATTTTTGTGTTTCAATTAATTCTATTAACTTAAAAATCAAAAAACTATTTGTGTTAATTTGTCTATTTGACACTTATTTCTCTCTCTCTCTCTCCAAGATAGTTCTACAAGTTTTTCTGTCTAGCTAACTTACTACTTATGAAATTAACTTTTTAGAGGGCCAATGTTGTTTTATGGATGTCATGCTTTGACTGAAATTGAAATGTAGCTATTCTGACATGTGTATTCTTTGAATGTATGTATAACTAAATTTTTCTTATTTACTTTATCTGAAATGTACTTTTCTTTATGCACATGCCATAAATTTATGAATTTATATGGTTATTTTGAGATGTTTGTATGGATTTCTTGCTTTGATGATTTGTATATCTCTAAAAAGCTCTAAAATCTACTTTAGTGTCTCTTGAGACAAAATCCTAGGTGCCATTTAGATAGAGAGAGGATTTTGGCCTTCTTTAGATAATTTAAACTTTCCAAGCCACCAATGATTACATGTCCTTATTTACCCCTTTTGAGCCATTATGTCCTCTTTATTTCTTTATACCTAAATAATGGTTTAGTATAAATGATTAATCTTACTTACCTTGCCCAGATTTAGTTAAGTTTCATTTATGGTATTTATTGAGCTTGTTTTCTTTGGAAATGTCTATTTACCCCTTAGTTTAAAATTTTTAAAAAGGGGAGAAAAGGAAGAAAAAGAAGACAAAAAGAAAAAAAAGGATATCCGTGAATAAAAGTATGAAGTGAAGAAAAAACACAAGAACCAAATTTTGAGATCGATAGTGTATGAAATCTAAGAAGTAAAAAAGAAAAGAACGTAAGTGTGAGGGTTTACCGTTTATGGTTTTGAACTCTTTTCTTTAGTGCATATATTTTTGGTCAATTAAATATGTATTTAAGCCTAAAAATGTAATTTTTTTTCTCCTACCCATTCCTTAGCCTATCACTACAAGCTTTGTAAGGCCTATTGATCTCAATTTAATTTGGGTTTTACTTTAGTGAAGAGAACTTATGAAGTTTGGTGCTATTCGAGTTTATATTTCTATTTGTTTGGTTCATATAAACATATCTTAATGGCATATAGAGTAAAAATGTTTAGCATATCACACATAGAGCATGTCTTCAAAAAATTTAGTCATGCCCTTACTTGAATGTATCATGGATTGATGATGGTCATGTGGATATTTACATTGATTGTATTGGTTAATATTTAAGGACCTTTTAGGTTCTTTGAACATAGGTGTGAGTGTAGGATTTCACTATATATTGTTGACTGACTTATATGCATTCAAAGGAAGTATTGCATGTTGTGTGTTGTATAGGTGTGAGTGTAGGATTTCACTATATATTGTTGGCTGACTTATATGCATTCAAAGGAAGTATTGCATGAAGTCAGAGTGGTACATTTATGCATATATTTTTTCCTATCATTATGTACCTATGTAAGGGTAACATGATAGTATATGGTTAGACTACCCATTGTTTCTGCATGATAAATTCATCAAGTATGTGTTTGTTTTATGTGTGCAGGTTACAAGTGTAGAGTGAAGTCTTGATGATTCAAGTGTTGTATGCAGTGGTGCTGAGGTCTTCATGTTTTAGAGTGACAGAGGATTGGATGAGTTGATACATGAAGACAGATGGAACACTCAATATGAATGCACTTGGAGTAGGTGTGTCTTTTAGGTTTTAGTGTGTGTCATTGTGTTGTTCATGGAAACAAACAACTTTAGCATATCTTCATCATTATCTCATATTTGATGAGTTTTTGTACCTAGTTGTGCAATATTTTGACCCAAAAAAGCCAAAGAGAGAGAATGTAAGTCTATATGTACTCCGTATCCGTTTGTTTGCTTCCCTTGTGTAAAACATGGTGTCTACTTTATTTTACTCAGTGTTCTATCATCCTTTGTGTAAGGTTGGTAACTGTAGATTAGTAATGAACACACACACACACATAATTAGGTACATTTTATATACGAGCATGTTTGCACACACCATAGAATTGATTTTCGTAGTATGCATGCTAGGTAGAGTCACGCCCGTTTTCCAACATTGTCTCTCATGATTTTGTTTTATTTTATTTTAGGTGCGGGTATTTATAAAAATTACTCGACAAATTTTGAAAATGAAAAACAAGTTTTTTGGCACCGCTCCACCACCCTTTGTGAGGTGGTTGGCAAGGTCCAGTGTGAGATGGAAAACTAAAAAAGAAGACTTTTGGCATCTTGTCCCTACCCTTGCCATCACCCTTGGCGAGATGGTTGATGAGGCATATGGCGAGGTGGATAGCAAGGTAGCCAGTCGAGTTCTATAAATACCCCCACTTCTCTTCTTTTCTTTCCCCATTGATTTGAGTACCAAAACTTTGCCAAATTTCACGCTAAGAATTATATCTATTTTTGAAATCATTTTGGAGAACTTACATTTGAGTGTGGGTTGTTTATTGATTTTTTTTTATCAAATCATTATTTGTATGCGTATGTGGTTTGACCATGTGTTTCTCATACATGATTTGAGTTCTATGGAGGACATTGTGTCCTTTGGTGCCTTAAGATTAAGAGTGAACCTTAAGATTTTTTGTTCAATAAATATTTTACGTTGTTGATCTGTGACTACTGATCACACTACTTTAAGTTGTGTTGGTTATGGAGGAGAGGTGGGTTTGGGTGCCGAACCAGGTCATTGTGGAAGTAACAAGTAAAGTAGCAATAGACAATTCAGATAGAGGTCCCAACTAATAGAGTTTTTATTTATTTCAAAGTTGTATCTGATTTATTGTTCGGTGAATTGTTTACTACTAAGTGGTTATCTTAAGCATCTCAAGGATGTTATCATATAGATACGATCTCTATGTAGATTTATTTCGTTATATCACTTGTTATATACATAATTTACTATTGTGCTAGTATAATTTGAGTTTAAGGTGTATATCTAATAACATACTAAAAATTTAAACTCATATTAGAAAGTTTTTAAATTTATGCCTGTTTTTTGTTGAAAATATATAATATCTGTTATTTAAAATTATCTACTTATATGATATTATATTATTTATGCCTACTGTATAACCTTATTAAGTGATTACTTTTCATTCTTAAGAGTTAATAATGATTCCTTAAAGAGTGTATCTATTTACTCTCGTTGTATATTTGATCATAGATTCTTTCAAAAATTGATTAATTTATTTATAATATATATATATATTACTTAGACTACTTTATAATTGATTTATTATGTTAAGGATAATTATTTTATCTGAGTTATGGTGAATAAGATTAGATTATTAGAAACTCTTAAAAACTTGGATAGTTTTAGTATGAGTTGGATTTTTTTATTTTTTAAGTTTTCTTTTTTTGAAATATATGTTTTTCTTTAATAGATAAATGACAATGGAGAGCCTAATAAAATAATGTTTTGTTAAAATTTATTACGTCAATTTTTACATACAAACACAATCGTGCATATTTCAAGTAAATATAAATTATTATTTTATACTTATTACTACTGTTTATAAACAAAAACAATCGTTATATTATATAATATTTCTTCAATAGATCCGGTTATAAAAATCCTTATATAAAAATTTTATTATGATATTTATATTTACTGTCATAATATAGTAATATATGGCAGATTATTTTGTATCCATCAGCAATATTAAAAAGTTAGGTTTTGTCTATTCACAATGTTGTAGTAGTTAACAATTTTTTTAATGCATAGTATAGTTTCAACTTTATCTAGCATAATTTAATCGAAGAGAAACATATTAAATATAAACTTAGCACAAAACATAGCATAAATCATTTAGAAATATCATATTTGAAGTACTTAAATTAAGAGACAAGCATATCTATACCTGTGAGAAATATAGTGCAACAAGGAACATAAAACCAATCTTTCCTTTGGAGCAAAACACCAAGACAAGAACTAAACCTGAGTTAAAAAAATACAATTTAAGTTCAAGTTACTGCAATAAATTATATAAATGGGATGTATTATCATAAATATCATATTAATTAGATTATCCTTACCTAACATTATAACCTAAAATAAATCAAAATCTAGCTAATAGGTAACAAAAAATAGGCATGCTTGTTATCCATTACATAGTATCTTAGAAATTATTAAATTCAATACTTAGAAACTCAAGCCTAACTCTGAACCCAAAAACCAGCTTGTGAGTTAGAGGGTTGCCCAAACTTATAAACAACATTGTTGCCTAACTCTTGGCAGATGTGGGACTTAACATCCCCCTCCACATCGACTAGAGTCTGAATTTATGGTACAAGGACCAATGGGGTGAAGAAGCAAGAGCCTAGCTCTGATACCAACTTAGAAACTCAGGCCTAATTCTGAACCCAAAAACTAGCTTGTGAGTTAGAAGGTTGCTCAGACTTATAATCAACACTGTTGCCTAACTTTTGACCGATGTGAGACTTAATACGCAATTAATCTAAGACATAACATTAGTTTTATAAGTAACATAAAAATTAGAAACAAAGATAAATAAAGCATTAATTTGATAACAAAGAAGAAGGGTATAACTTAATTTAAGCAAAAGTATATAACAACGCCTATTGCCAATAGTGGTGGACTTCCCAAAGATGAAACCAACACAACTAGGTAAACAAGGGGCTCTTAGAAAAGAAAATGCCAAAAAAGAATAGTTAGCTTATGAAGATATCAAAATGCATGAGCAAATAAATCTGGCAAAAAGTTGAGCAAGACATCAAAATTCAAATCACAAAACATACAATCAACATATAAATAGACAGTTAAATAAAAGAAACTAAAAGATCACATGTCATACCTTAAGCTTTTGCTTAGCATCCTTCGCAAGAACCAGTTCAGCTTGAAAGAAGGCATGAATAATGACTTCTAAGAAAGCTAAAGAATTAAATGGAGGCTATAAATAAATCTTTACAATTAATTTAATCATATGGAGATCATGCACTGTCTTGTATTTCATAAAACTTTACAGCAGAACAATGAAATAAAATACTAAAAAAAATTGAGGATACGACAAGCATCCATAAATCTACCCTTACGGCCAATTTTTTTAACAGGTGCATAGAGGACACGAGCTTTATACCTATTTAAGGTTTATGTTTGTATTGACGATATCCGTGAACAAAACATATAATTATAATTTTATTTTTTAGGTGTATTTTGGTAAAATATTTTCAAGATGAATAAATTATTAAGCCTTAATGATTACATATCAGGTATATTTTTATCTCCATATACATTAGATTACATATTAAATACAATATGAAAATAGGCTACTCGATCGATATAGTAGTCACTAGATTGATCCACCACCTTTTTGAATATTAATTAAATAATCACTGGATTGATCGAGAGGATGTTCGATCGATCTACCAATGTACTCGATCGAGCACTTGGTTATATCGATCGAGTAGCCAGTTATTTGATTTTAAAACTTATTTCTAATATGAATTGGATTGGTTTTTTTTTTTTTTTTGCAGTATTATCCTTATTCTTAAAAGTGTTTTAATTGGTTTTATAGACATTATGATAACTCTACTTTAATGTGCTTCAAATATTCTATAAATACAAACCTAAACACACATTTGAAACTAAACACATAAGAGCTATTGTGCTTATTTTATGTATCTTTTATTCTCCCTCTTGTTTTGCTAAAAGTTTTCAAGTAGACTTTTTCATGAAATTAATTTATCAAACATTTATGGTAGTGTTTGATGGATTAACAAGTCTGCGATAATAATTGCGTTATTATGCTTTTAAATGATTATTTTAGAGTTGCTAGTTATTTTTTATTTATCTGATATATTATTTAAATTAACTAGTTAAGGTTTTTCATTATTGAATCTCCTCTAGAACACATACTTGTACTTGTATTTTTGTGCTAAATATTTAGGTGATAGTAGTGCGGGTTCGATTAACTCGTGGGACTAGTGTTTGTTGGAATGCTGGTCTAGATCTGAACGTCCATCTTGTAGATACTATGATCAAAGAAATAACTTGTAAGTAGGTTACTTGGGAGCATTATCTGGGTAAGTAGTTTGAATCCTAGCCTTATAACTGGATACTTATTTTTTATAGTGGATATTTAGGTGGTCCGATAGACTGGTGGTTTTCCTCTTAGGTTATTAGTGTGACCTAAGTTGTTTCCACCTAAAAATCTCGCACATCGATCTTTTTATTTTCATATTACTTAACGTACACGAGATTGAATGTTTACAAAATTTTAATTTACCATACTTTTGTTGATTAGATATTTCAATCCATAGCTAAACAAACTTTCAATTGGTACTAGTGTCGGTCACTAGATACACTTAGTGTGCCTAGGACCTTGGTATGGATCATTTAAGAGAGGTTCATCTATAACCTATGCACCTTACTTTGATGGTTTTAATTATTCAAATTGGAAGACTCGTATGAGAGCCTTTCTACATTCTATAGATGAAAACGTATGGAATTCTGTGCTTTATGGTTGGGAATCACCTACGGTTACCAAAGATAATATTGTTACTCTTAAATCTAGAAAAGACTAAACCATTGAAGATAAAATTGGTAATAATTGAAATTAAAAAGGTATGAACGCTATATATAGTGTTGCATCTGCAGATGAGTTTCATCTTATTTATCATGTTGAAATTGTTAAGCATGCTTGAGATATATTGGAGATTGCCCATGAGGATACTTCACAAGTTAAATGAACAAAACTTCGCATACTTAGTAACTCAATTTGAGAATATTAGGATGAAAAAAGATGAGATTTTTTCTAAATTTTATACTAGACTATGTGATATTATTAATATCTCTGTCAATCTTAAAGAGAAAATTAATGATTTCAAAATAATCTAGAAGATTCTCTACTTGCTATCATATCGCTTTTATGCAAAGATTGGTGCCATTGATGAAAGCAAGGACATGGACAATATCAAAATTGAAGAACTTGTTGGTTTACTTTAGACATTTGAGATGAGTTTTTCGTCCACCCACAAAAAACAAAGGTGTTGCTTTCAAAATTGTAATGATTGAAGAAAGTGACAATGAAGAAGTAGAACTAGCACTCCTGACCAAAAGACTAAACAAAATATTCAATAGAAAGAACCCTCAGAACAAAGAACAACCAAGTCGTCAAAAGGACCATAATCTGAGAAACATCAAATTTGTGATTTCTAATGGTAAGAAACCTAAACTAGTTGGACCTCAATGCTTTGAATGTATAGGTTTTGGTCACTTTGTAACTAACTGTGCAAATAAGAAGAACTACATTGGAAAATCTTTCAGTACCACATTTACTAACTCTAAAAGCAACAACAACAATCTAGTTAAATTAGAAAATAATGACTCAAACTTCCTAGCATTTTCTATAAAATTTGGCGATTGTTCTAGTAAGCCATACATTAACTTAGACAATAAGGAAAGTAACACTAAATTTTTACTTAAATATTTTAATGTTGCTAATATTAATGATGTGTTCAAATAGTTCATAATATGTAAAAGAGATAAAAAAAAATTGCTTATAGAAGTAACTAAACTTAATAACAAACTTAAATAGTCTGAAGTAAACTCATCACTACTTGAGCATGATAATATTAATCTGTTTGAACGTTCTAATGTCTTGAATTCAAGTCTTGTAGGTTTAGAACAAGGAATTTTTGTTGTTGGACCTTGAACAATTAAAGGAAGTAGTAAGGAGGTTAACAATTAGAGCTATAAGATTGGATAAAGTTTTGGATTATAGAAATCTATCTGGAGACAAAAGAGGGCTAGGATATGTAGACAAGAAAACTATGTCATCTTCATCAAAATCAACTAAATTTTTCAAACCTTCAAACATGTCCTCCTTATATGATACATATGACACTAGTTATAAGGTTGAGAGCTCCACTCCTTCAACATCAAAAATGACATCTATAAGAAATCTTCTCCTACTATTACACATTATACTCAAAGAACAGTTGCACTTGTTATAGAAAAACATGTTAAACTTATGCATGTTTGTCATAACTGTGGTAGGAAATAATATATTAGACCTTATTGCAAATTCCTTAGACTTATCCATATGATAATAATGACTTTAATTCTAGATATTATTGCAATAATTTTTATCATTCAAACATGTATGTTGTATCTCCACTAATGACGAAAAAGAATAATGATAAAGGGAAAAATAAGGATAAACTTAAGAAAAAGTCAAATTCAACTAAATATATTAATTTCAAATCCAAATCACCAAATAACTTAGAATTTATAGTTAAACACTTCTCTAACATCATTCATTTCCAAAAAACGTTTGATTTGTGTATAAATTATAAAACTATAATTCCCTATTTTCCCACCAACAAATACACCTTATGAGATTATTTTTCTATGATTTCCTCACTACGTTATTGCACTGATCTATTTCTATAATTTTACTAGGAAATTTCTACTATTTTGTCAATTTTTAATAAGAAAGGTATTTTGATCATTTGGGTTTTTTGGTCGGTTTTTTGCCATAGTAGCAAGGCAATGTGAACTATCTCTAACTGCTTCTACTTCTTTCTCAATCCAATGGTGGGATGAGGATTCTGAATAAAGGTATAATACTTCCTTCTCTCGATGCCCTATTTTATACGAACATGGGATTACATGGAGTGGGTTCCATGAAGTTGGTATAACTCAAGCCATGAGGGCTCTTCGATGGGTATTGTTATTTACCCTTGTCAAATTTTGTTTCCTCGCTCTTGTACGAGAACTATATGCCAATATTGACTCCAACATCCATTACCCCAAGTCAATGATTTACAAAGTTTTCTTAGGAATAAAATAATTGATATCTCAACTCAGAGAATAAATAATTTTTTATATATCGCAAACATAGGTGACCTAGAATTTAAGATAGATTGGTTTACTATTTCACTTGAAAACTATCTAGTTCATCTAATGTTAGCTTTAGTGCAAAGCGACCATTTATCCTTGATGAGTTCATACCCTTCTATTGAGTGTTGAAGAAATTTAGTTTGTGCCAACCTTTTACCTTCCAAACATTGGTCTCCTACATGAAAAAATTATGTACTGCATTGGAAAAGGGATTTCTTTTGATGTAGGATCATTAATTCAAGATGAGATTATCAACCAATCTCATATTACAAACCCAAGGATTGGACTTCCCTATGGATTCCTTATCACCCAATTGATTCTAGCTATTAGTATACAACAAACAAGTGATTCCAACACTATTCGATTAATGAGTGACTTTGGAAATTCAATATTCTCTATATCATCTACTCAGATTGTAAAGAGACAGAGGCCCGTTGGTTTTGATACCAATGGAAAAGGAGCTGCCAAAGCTTGTACTATAGCGGAGAAGATGTAGATGTTTTCTTTGAAGATGAGGATATGGAGAATTCATTCAAACATGAACCTTCTCGTCATGAAATATTTGAAAATAAAGCAAGGACAAGATTTGGGAACTTGGAATAGAAGGTGTGTGAAATGGATCAAAAAATGATATACAGTAATGAATCATAAGAAGAAATACTTTCAAAAATGTGATCCATTCATACATACCTTAGGCTTCTTCCAATAACATAGTGATTTATTTTGGTTATTTTTTTTGTAGTGTATTTACTTTTTTTATGTTGTTATTTAGTGTAATTAATTTTGATTGGGATGTACTTGACAATTATTAATCAATACATTACTCTATCTGTATTTGAATGTTTATACTTCCTTTTTTTCGTACTGCATTTAAATGTTTATTGTAACATTTTATTTTGTTTTATTCGTATAACAAAAAAGGGAAGATAAAATTTGATGATAATTGAAAATAAGAGATATTTAATTTAGGGAGAATTTTACTTTTGAATTCTTTTGAGTTTTGTTTTTTGGATTATTTGACATATAAAAGTTATTTTTAATTATTATCATTTGTTTTATTTTCTTTTGAACATTCTTCATTTTCCTATTATTAAATACACTGACCTAATGAACCATGAGTATTTCAAGCCAAGTTATTTTGGTTGTTTATGTTTATGTTTTTTTGTGTAAATAAGAAATATCAAGATTCAAGCAAAGATAGTTCCACTCGATCATAGAATAGTACCACTATATAAAAATTTAATTTTCCTATGAGCATTGTGTAATGAGAGAGAGATTTTGTCAACGAATATGTCAAAGGGGAAGATTGTAAGGCTTATGTTAGTGTTGACGATATTCATAAATAAAATGTATAATTATAATTTTAATTTCTATATGTGTCTTAGAAGAATATTTTCAAGATGAAGAAACTATTGAATCTCAACGATCACATATCAAGTATATTTATATTCCTGTACACATTAGATTACATATTAGACACAATAGGAACAATGTGAAAATAGGCTACTTGATCAATCGAGTAGTGATTTGATCGATCGAGCAATAATAACCAATTAAATTAATTTTAATGCATTACTAGATCGATAGAGGGATTTACTTGATTGATTGAGGATTAGATCGATCGACTTAAATTCACGTATCGATCCACCACCATTTTGAATATTAATTAAATAATCACTTGATCGATCGAGATGATGTTTGATCGATCACCAATGTACTCAATCAATTAAACACTTGATTAGATTGATCTAGCAGTTAGTTATCTGATTTTAAAACGTATGTTTAATACAAATTGGATTGATTTTTTATAATGTTGTCCTTATTTCTTAAATGTGTTTTAACTTTTTAAAATATATAAAAATATATCAATATTTGAATTAGCGTGTTAAAATAAAATCTTGAACAAAATGTAATAATTCATTAACTTGGGTAGTTGTACGGTAATTGAATCGGAGAGTGTAAACCCTATTAAAAAAATAATGAAGGAAAAAAAGCATTTCTTTTTTTTTTTTAGAAAAAAAGAAAAGAAAAAGAGATCATGTGTTTTACTAATACTTTTCCTCCGCTGACGAACATGTAGAGCGAGTCATAGTAGATATTTAAGCCAAAAGCAAAAAAGAGTCAAGAGTAGATGAGTTCAATCCATAGTAGATGTAACATCCATACCTAACAGCTAAAATATATACATCTAGAAGAAATAAATACAATTATACAAGCCATCAAACAAAAGTGATAACACAGTTGGGAAATTTTGGCATACCCTAGAGGACACGCCATGTGTGGAATGGGGGTTTCGTGAGGAAGGTGAAGGCGTGTGGAGAATAAATTAGGAGGCATAGGCAACCACACCGGTCCCTCCTTTCACACATTAGAGATTTTCAATGTGAAGGGCCATGAACATCATGCGTTCTATCTAATCAATAACATTCAAAATTTTCAAATTAAATTTCTTAATTTTATAACAAACTCTATATTCGATACCACTCGATGGTATGAAACTCATTTCGTTAGGTAGAATGTTGAGATGGAGTCTCAATTACAATGCATAAATAGCATAGATATTAAAATAAATATTCTGTTTTTAGATTCTTAATTTAATTTGATGGCTTCGTGGAAATGTTTCTATGTTTAACCCGCCTTCACAGTATCACGCTAATAGTGTCAAGAATACTTAAAATTTAATACTCAATAGGTGATTTTGGGTTGTTACTACTAAATAAATAATTACACATATACACTTGCACACTTTTTGTTTTGGTAGGTTTTAAAACAGGTTTTTTCGTTTTTTATTGATAAATATTTTTATAAATAACAACATTTTTATATGAGATTTGAGATTTGAATTTTCTATTCTTTAATGTAGAAAAAATTTAGATTTGAACTTCAGGTTTTCTATATATCATTGTGATACGAGTTCGTTGGCTGGAAGATGATTATATAGTTAATAACAAGACTTAGGGAATTTTTTTTTCTCTTTCTAAAAAAAGAATTATGAATAATTTTCTTTTTTCTTTTATTTTAGTAGATTAGTTAGCTTATTAGTATCACGATTTTAATTTTAATAACTTTTTTATCCATATTTTTTAGATAGTAAATCCTAGTAAAAAAAGTATTAATTTAATTTAATTTATTATTTAATTGAAGGCTTTTTTATATGCAATATATGTGAGATATTAAGAGAATATTTTAGGATAATAAATTATAATCAATTAATTGATTATTTAAAGATATTTTTTTAGATATTATAGGATTATTAATATTTATGTAAAAAAATTTAATGATAAATTATATTAAATTGATATTTTTTTAAATAAGATATTTATGAAATATTAATTTAAAAAAATTGAGTAAAAAATATCAAAAATAAAATTATAATATAACTGAAGTAACCTAGAGGGGGTGTGAATAGATTATTTTTAATTTTTACCAATTTATAATTTAATAACCTAAACAAAGCAACCAGACATGCAATCGTGTGTAAAAATAAGTGTGGGAATAAAATAATAACACACGATATTTTTAGGTGGAAACAACCTAGGCCACAACAATGACCTAAGAGGAAAACCATCGGTCCACCGGACCACCTAACTTTTCACTATGAAAATCAAATGTTCAAGTACAAACTCGGTCTTATGCTACCCTCCCTAAGATACTGCCCCAATGTATTTTACTTACGAGCCCCTGCTTTGTTTTCACAGTTTCCAATATTAGCGTGAGCAGTTTCCAGACCAACGTTTCAATAAGCTCCCCGTCAATCAGATCGTTCATAAATGAACTGCAAAAAGGTTAGCACAAAAAGAAACACAAGTGCCCTGTGTGTTCTAGAACGGATTTAACAATGAATAATCCTAACTAAATGATTCAAAACATATTCACTTAAATCAAATCAACTAGTAAATTCTAGAGCAAAAAGATTCAGCACAAGTTCCATAAAAATGGTTTATTTAAAGATTAATAATCAAATCAAATAACTATGATATGACAAAAACAATTATTTGATCTAACAATTTAAGAACAAAATTAAAGAAGAAACCATAAAAACATATTATCAAAATATCAAACTCTTTTATCAACACCTTATAAATTAATATATATTAATTACTTAAACATATTACTTATATATTAACCATCTTTACTGCGTACGTGATGCTATTATTCTAATTCTTTTATATTATATGTATATATATATTAATTACCTGAAAGTTACTGTCTCGAAGCAATCAAGCCGTCAATCTTGTATATTGATTATATTACTCTCAAATTCAATTATATATAAATTCTTGTTGCCTTCCTTCTCATGTTCACTCTTCTTGATATTTTCTTTTCTTTTCGGTAGACAATAACACTTGGGAGGCAGATCGATAACTTCAATATTTTTTTTACGGTAGCTTTTTCTATTCTCTCACCCTTTTTATCAACCCTAAATGTCTCTATATTTATAGATAATAATAACACCTAATAGTATTAGGTTTAAATGTATTTTAGGCTTAATTTTTCAAAACCCATTCAAAGCCTTAATAAAAAAAATTATTTTTAAATCACATCTTAAAAAATATTAAGACACATAAAAAATATTTAAGCACCAAAAATAATTTTAGATTTATGAACATGTACTATTAAATGTACAAATGAAACTTTATGTGTCGTAGTTATAAAAGATATACCTGAAACACAATTATCTAAAACTCGAGTATTTGTTGGGCTTTTCTTGATAGACTTGATAGCAAGCCTATAAATTAATTTACAAGTAAATATTTTGTCCACGAAAATAACCAACACTCATACTCCTTACAAGATTTAAGTGAATAAATTATCATATTAGATTTAAATTTATATGAGAAAAAAAAATCACTAAATAATTCTTACCGTATTTATTCAAAATAAAACAAAATGAAAGTAGATATCCGAAATAAACTTATATTCCAATAGAAAATAAGAAATAAGTGAAGAAGGAGAAAAAAAGATAAGTTTTTAAATAAGAGAAAAAAGAGAGCTCTGACAATCAATTGTTTATTGACTTGCGATATTTTTATTAAGGGATAATTTTATTTATGTAACATGCTATCAATTCATACATTTGTTTTGTATTAATTTTTAAACATAATATTGCTATGATACCCACCAAAATTTATAAAACATATATTTTTTAAAAAGAATGTAATATAAATAGAATTTTAGTGAAAATATGTAAAAAAAGAAAGAAAAAAAGTCTTATTTAAAAGGAAAAAGGAAGGGCATCACTTATATAAATTTAATATATTTGGTAGATTAGGAAAAAAAAAATCAAAATACTTGAAGCTTGTTTAGTTATATAACTTAAAAATTATTTTCTTTACTTAAAAAAAATATTTTTAAAATAAATTAATATTTGATTATTATTTTAAATTATTATTCTCTAAAACAACATGCTTTAAAAAACAAAAAAGTTGAAAATAAATTAAACATGTTTTGATTGTATTTGGGAATAATTTAAAACCACGGTAAATTGGGGCCTTCTTCCGGTTTCTATTAATAAAAAGGTTAACTGGAGCATTTTTTTTTAAATATGAAAAAAGTTTATAAATAATATTATAAGGTTAATTTTAAAATTTCAAAAAATAATTTCCCAAATATCTCACCAAGTTTATTTTGTTTATAATTTTTCAGATCAATTTTCAAAAATAATGGTAAAATAATTTATTGTTTTTTAAAGTTATTAATTATTTTTTTAAAAATGATTTGAAAACTACTTTTAAATTAAATGATCAGTGCAATCAATGAAAAAGCCTTCTCCCTAATACTAGGCAGAAATGTAGAATCAAGGGCGAATGCACGTGAGGATTAGAGGCACGTGTTTCTAAAATTAAAATATAATTTTATAAAATTCCATTAAAAAGTTTACCCTCAATTTCATTTTTAAACTCATATTTAAGATTAAAGTATTTTATTCTCAAAATTTATATGATTATTAATTTAATTAATAATTTTTAATTTATAAAACTAAATATTATAATTTTACGAGATTTTTCTCAATTATTTATTAGTGTACCTCTAAAATTAAATCTTAAATACGAAGCTTCGCACAACTCCTCTCACCAACTAATCACATTGCGCAAACGATTGGATACTTAGAATCACCAAACAACGATGACCATATCCCCCTACTTCTCATCATTCTCCATCCCTCATCGTCATCTTCTCTCTATATAATTTGTTCTTCCAAAAGTGCTCTTTATTGAGTACTACTGACTTTATAGATAAAAAAAAAAACCAACTAGAAAGCCTCATCTCTCATGTCTCTCCCTCGTACAGCTTCTTCACCTACGTCGCCGCCCGTAACGGCACAATCGCCCTTCGAAACAGCCGTCAACGACCATTTTACTTACTTCAACCATTCCCCTAACATGGAGCTCATACAATTCAAACCCTTCACAAATTACCATCCAAACCCAACTCTTGGAGACCTTCTTAAAAGAGTTGAAAATGTACAAACAGATAGTTCAACTAACAACACTCCTATAAATAATCAACGTAACAATCATGTTCTTGACCTCAATGTTGCTTGTAGTTCTGTTCCTCCTTCATACCCTTTTGTTATTTCATTTAAGAATTTGACATACAGTGTCAACAAAATGGACCAAACCAAGACTTTGTTAAATGGTATCTCCGGTGAGTCGAGAGATGGCGAAATCATGGCCGTTCTTGGGGCAAGTGGGTCCGGAAAATCAACGCTAATTGATGCTCTTGCTAATCGTATTGCCAAAGAAAGCTTGAAAGGGACAGTTACTTTAAACGACGAAGTTCTGGAATCTAGACTTTTAAAAGTGATTTCTGCTTATGTTATGCAAGATGATCTTTTGTTTCCAATGTTAACAGTTGAAGAAACTCTTATGTTCTCTGCTGAGTTTAGACTTCCTCGTTCTCTTTCAAAGTCTAAGAAAAACGCTAGAGTTCAAGCTTTGATTGACCAATTGGGTCTTCGAAATGCTGCTAAAACCGTGATCGGAGATGAAGGTCGTAGAGGTGTTTCCGGTGGTGAAAGGCGTCGAGTTTCGATCGGAATTGATATAATTCACGATCCCATTGTTCTGTTTCTTGATGAACCCACTTCAGGACTTGACTCTACAAGTGCTTTTATGGTTGTTAAAGTTCTGCAGAGAATTGCTCAAAGTGGAAGTATTGTGATCATGTCTATTCATCAACCAAGCTATAGAATTATGCGTTTGTTAGACAGTTTGATCTTTCTCTCACATGGACAAACTGTTTACTATGGTTCGCCGGCTAATCTACCCGTTTTCTTTTCGGGATTTGGACATCCGATTCCCGAAAACGAGAATCGAACCGAGTTTACCCTCGATTTGATTCGTGAACTTGAAGAAAGTCCTGGAGGAACTAACAGCTTAGTAGAGTTCAATAAGTCATGGCAAGCCAATTACAAAAGCCAACAAAAAACAGAGCAAAACAAAATTGGACGAAAGCTTTGTTTAAAAGATGCAATAAGTGCAAGTATTTCTAGAGGAAAATTAGTTTCAGGAGCACCCAATGGCTCCTCAAATCTATCATCTTCATTTCCCACATTTGCTAACCCATTTTGGATTGAAATGGTAGTGATTTCAAAAAGGTCACTAACAAACTCAAAAAGAACACCCGAGCTATTTGGAATTAGATTTGGTGCAGTACTTATAACTGGGCTTATTTTAGCAACAATCTTTTGGAAACTAGACAATTCACCTAAAGGAGTCCAAGAACGTTTGGGCTTTTTTGCTTTTGCTATGTCCACAACTTTCTATACTTGTGCTGAAGCAATCCCTGTTTTTCTCCAAGAACGTTACATTTTTATGAGAGAAACAGCATACAATGCTTATCGTCGTTCCTCATACGTTCTTGCTCACTCCATTATTTCAATTCCATCTTTGATAATTCTCTCATTAGCTTTTGCCGCTACAACGTTTTGGGCTGTTGGTTTAAGTGGTGGGCTATCTGGGTTCTTCTTCTTCTTCTTAACGATCTTTGCTTCATTTTGGGCTGGTAGTTCTTTTGTCACTTTCTTATCTGGTGTAGTAACTCATGTTATGTTGGGTTACACAGTTGTAGTTGCAATTTTAGCCTATTTTTTGCTCTTTAGTGGCTTCTTTATAAGTAGAGATAGAATTCCACCTTATTGGATTTGGTTTCACTATATGTCTTTGGTTAAATATCCTTATGAGGGTGTTCTACAGAATGAATTTGATGACCCAAGTGTTTGTTTTATTAGAGGAGCTCAGATATTTGACAACACGCCATTAGGAGCAGTGTCTATGTCGTTGAAGGTTGAGCTTCTAAAGAGCATGAGCAACACTTTGGGTATGAATATTAGCAGTTCAACCTGTGTGACAACTGGTATTGATATACTTAAACAACAGGGAATTGATCAACTTAACAAATGGAATTGCTTATGGATCACTATTACTTTTGGATTTTTCTTTAGAATTCTCTTTTATGTTACTCTTTTGCTGGGGAGCAGGAACAAGAGAAGGTGATTTTATTATACAAAGGGCTAAGGATTTGAACGGTGGAGTTGTTGATATATTATTATATATTAATGGTAGTTTCTTCTACTAAAATTTTATGAGATTTGAAAAAGAGAAAAATTATAATTTATCTCTAATTTTAAGAAGAACAAAAAAGAAGATATATAATATTATCACTCTCTTTTAGATTGTTTATGGTTCAAGTAATGAATTCGTACATCGTAATTACGTTTAAATCTTATATATGTAATATTTTATTTATTGAATTAAAAAAAAATGTAGTACTTTTTTAAAAAAGTAAAAAAGAAAACAATACATTCGGAGGTAAACATTTCTTCTCTGGTTGAAAAGGAAACATAAATGCGTTCAGTTATACAACCTATTCCTATTTATACCATGAGTGCATTAAAAGTTTCAAAAATAATATTCAAGAAGGAAAATTCTTTAGTGATTATTAAATTCTAGTGGAATTTAAAGATTAATCAAAATCACTATTGTGCATTCAAAAGTTGTAAATATATTTGTAATCCTAAAGACCGGCGAGGTTTGGGATTTAGAAGGTTATTAGAAATAAATCAAGCCTGCTTGTTGATTAAATTGGGGTGGTATTTTGCAAAAAAATTCAAATAAATTTTGGGTCAAGATTCTTAATTAGAAAAGTATTGCCATTCAAATAGTTTTATAAAGATTAAGGTGAAAAATGCTGGCTCTTTTTTTGGCAAGGTATTTGTGATACAAGAAGCATTTATTAGCAAAGGAATGTGCATCCAAATTGGAAATGGGGAGGGGATAAAGTAATGCAATATCCTGATAAATCGGGTTTTTTCTTTGTGAAACACACATAGAATTATTTTAAGGTAAGTGTGGATTGTGGAAGCCAGAAAGTTTGGCAACTTTTATGGAAATTAAAATTGCATGAAAGGTATAAGGTATTAATGTGGAGAATATATAGCTTCCAATCTTTAGCAGTTAAACATAATTTATAAAGGTTCAATCATAATATTGATCAGGTAACATGTCCTTTGGGTTCAGAGGAGACAAAACCTTGGAGCGCTTATTCATAAGATATATATATTTACATGTTTTATGGATGTTCTGGAGGGGTGGAATTGTAAGAGACTAATTTATCAAACTTGATACAATTTATCTTGTGTGCAACTTTGTTTAGATCGACCCACCAAATGCACTTACAGTATATTTATGGAATAAGAAGGATTTCACTTTTGCAATCATATTGTGGCGGCTCTATGGAATGTTAGGAATGATAAAAAATTTAAGAACGCTACCCTGATTTTTTAGTTGCCCTGATTATCTCAAATCCACATTTTTCTAAATCTTAGCAATTTGATAAGGTTAGGAGTTTGAAGATTAAAAGAGATGAGGTGCACGTTTCTAATCAATATTTAAACTGGACTGAACTTCCTTATGGTTTCATTAAGTTTAATTTTGATGCTCATTCTAACAAAGGTAATTCTGCAATAGCTATAGATGGTAGAGATTGTTATGGTAATGTGATTGGTATATGGTGTAAGCTAGGAATGCAGAAATATTTATTGAATCTGTATTTATGTTTATTTTTATGTCAGTAGATTAAAAACACAAAACCCAAAATATCGTGACAGGATGTTTAGGATTTAATTTCGTTTTTAAAAGTTTAAATAATAACTTAAAAACCACATATATTCCTTCCTTAGATCGACCTTGGGAGTATACTTATCATTTTCTACGAAATGATTCGTGCACTTGCGAGAGTTTTATAAATACATAAAACCAAATGAACGGCAAGATCGGCGATGTCGGTTCTGCCCGATCAATAGGCCATGACGACAAAATGTCAAGGTGCCTACACGATATAAAGATATGGAAGATCTACCTACTCAATTCAAGAATAATATGGTCTGTCCACTTTTAGTTCTGCATGATGATATTCCTTCCACATATAAAGATGCAATCATAAGTCCTGAAGTTGAAATATGGAAGGAAGTCAGGGATGAAGAACTGTTGTCCCTTCAGAAGAATAAAACATGGAAGTTTTCGCAACTACCTAAGGACAAGAAGTAAATTGGTTGCAAATGAGTATATGCAAAGAAAGAAGGATTTCCTAACAAAGATGGTGTTTGTTACAAGGCAAGGTTGGTGGCTAAAGGCTACGCTTAGAAGGAAGGAATCGATTATAATGAGGTATTTTCTCTAGCTATAAAGCATTCCTCAATTATAATTTTGTTGGCCTTAATAGCACATTTGGATTTGGAACTAGTTCAACTTGATGTGAAAACTGAATTTCTACATGGTGACTTGGAAGAGGAAATCTATATGTCTCAACCATAAGGGTTTAATGTTGTTGGTAAAGAGAATTGGGTTTGCAAGCTAAACAAATCATTGTATGGATTGAAGTAATCTCCGAGATAGTGGTACAAATGATTTGATTAGTTTATGTTGCAGCAGAAGTATATTAGAAGTACACATGATCATTGTGTGAATTTTTGCAAGCTACAAGATAAGTCTTTCATCTATCTTCTATTGAATGTCGATGATATGTTGATTGCATCGAAGAGCCAAGAAAAAATTAAGAAGTTGAAGGCTTAACTAAGTCAGGTGTTCAAGATGAAAGATTTGAGAGAAGCTAAGAAGATTCTCGGCATAGAGATAAGTAAAGACAGGAAGAAGGGAAAGCTTAGTTTGACCCAGAGTCAATATTTGAAAAAGGTACTACAACATTTGGTATGAATGAAAAGACAAAACCTGTAAGTACTTTGCTTGTTCCTCGTTTCAAGCTTAATGTTCAATTATCTCCTAAGAATGATACAGAATGAGAATACATGGCAAAGGTACTCTATACAAAAAATGTTAGTAACTTGATGTATGCAATGGTGTGTAAGAGACCTAACATTTCACATGCGATTGGTGCGATAAACCGATACATTCATGATCTTGGTAAAGGACATTGGTTGGCTATGAAATGGATGCTATGCTATATTTTAAATACTGCAGATTTTATGATTCTGACTATGCAGGAGATTTAGATAAGCGTCGGTCTACTACTAGTTATGTGTTTACTTTTGTAGAGCACCAATCAGTTGAAAGTCTACCTTGTAGTCCACAGTTGCTTTTTCTACTATAGAGGCTAAGTATATAGAAATTACAGAGGCTGTGAAGAAAGCTATTTGGATACGAGGTTTGGTTGAAGACTTAAGAGTTGGTCAAAAACATATTAAGGTGTTTTATGATAGTTAGATGGCTATTCATTTAGCAAAGAAACAAGTCTACCATGCACGTACAAAGTACACTGACATCCATTACCAGGTAGACTTAAGAGTTAGTCAAAAACATATTAAGGTGTTTCATGCGAGAGATTATTGAAGAAGGTGGAGTATTAGTTAAGAAGACAAATACTCTAGAGAATCCCGCAGATATGATGACTAAGGTGGTAACGAAAATCAAGTTCAAACATTGTCTGAACTTGATTAACATCTTGCAAATTTTAATTGGTAATGGCATTGTTGATCTAGATATTGAAGAAATCATTTAAGAATCACTAAATTGCTAAGGTGGAGATTTGTTGTATAGCTCCTTAATGATAAAATGAAAAAGTCCCACATTGATTAGGAATGAAGATGAGTGTTGTATTTTGGGCTATAAATAAAGCCCCCTCCTCTACTTATAAAACGTCCCAAAATTTGTATATCTTCTTCTCTTTTTATGGGTAATTGATTAGCTCAATTTTTTCCAATTAGTTGTAATTTTGGAGTTCATCCATTTAAAGATAATGAAAATAGTCAACGATGTCCGATGATATAGGTAACATTTATACTAAACCTCGTTAAATTTATGGTGTTTTTATTTTTTTTATTTAATATATGTTTTATTTTCTTTTAGCATTATATTTCCAATAACATTAGATACAAAGTCATGAAATAGGAAGTGGACAAACTCATAAAAGCAAGAAATATCACAAAAGCTTACTTATCCAGACTAATTTGCTAGTGTAATGATAGGGGAAAAGCCAACAGTTAGTGGATAATGTGTTTATACTTCACACATCTCAACAAAGCCTATCCTAAGGATAGCTTCCCCATGCCTAGATAGACTAGTTGGTGAATGCTACAATAGAGCATTTCACATTTTCCCTCATGGATAGATATTGAGGATACATCCAAATCAAGATGTATAAGTAAGATAGGGAAAAGGCTACCTTCATGATAAACCAAGGGTTATTTATCAACAAAAGTGATGCCCTTTGTCTTAAAGAATGTTGGGCTACATACCAACATATAGTTCACAAAATGTTTGTTGAGCTCATTAGGCACACTATGGAGGTGTATATAGATAACATGATCATAGTTAAAGTTCACACGACCATGTAAGGCACCTATGGCATACCTTTAATATCTTATGAAAATACATAATAAAATTGAATCCTAACTAGTATGTCTTTGTAGTGAGTTCCGAAAAATTCTTAGATTTCTTACTATATAATGATTAATGATACAATATATTAACCAATCGAAATCCTAAATACTCTAGAGGTTCACTTACTAGATTTACTTCATTCATTAGCTTCATGGGTCGAGCTTGAAATTGATTAATTAAAAAACTAGTGAATATATATAAACCAAGATCCTCAATTAATTAATGACTTCTTTGGCCTAGTTGAAATTAAATAATTAATAAACTTGAAGTAAATATAATATTTAATTATAAATCATGATTTGTTCTATCATTAATTTATAATTAAATATATTGTTAACTATCTAATTTAATCTCATTTAATCATTAACTTCTTTAATCGGGATTGCAATTGATAAATAAAATTAAATTAAACTCTTATGCACAATCAAACATAGTTGATTTGTCTAATGCTTAATTCTAAAAACTTTTCTTTAAATAACAATTAAGACTTAGTGCATCCTTAATTTATAATTAAAGATTTTAAGAATATGAATAAGAAATAAATAAAACGCTTATTTATTCAAATCATAAAATTGTTCTTCCATTCATTAGAAGCAAAAACTACAAAAATCTCATATTATAAAATTAGCAAATCACAACTAAATTAACAAAAGTAAATTCAACAACGAAAGACATCATATTATAGAGAAAAATAATAATATAAAATTGAAAGTATTTTTAGTTACTGTTGTAATTAGCTAGAGGGAGGTGAATAGATAATCAATGGAAATATGATAAATTAAAATTTTCCTAGACGGATAAGCAAGAAACATGTAAATAAAATAGTATGGAAATATAAAGATGACACACTCAAATTTTAGTTGGAAGCAATCTAGGCCATACCAATGATATAAGAGGAAAACTATCCGTCCACCGGACCACCTAACTATCCATTATGAAAAATAAGATCCAATTATAAGGCTAACTCTTATGCTACCTACCAAGATAAAGCCTCTAAATAATCTACTTAGAAGTTAATGCTTTCATCATAGCCTCTACATAAAAGATGTTGCGATCCAAACCAAATTTTTGATAACTTGAATCATATAAGCAATTAAACCTGTTCAACCAGTACTTGAAACGTTAGCACAATAACACAAGTACAAATGTGTGTCCTAGAGAAGATTCAATAATGAATAACCCTAACTAGATGATTTAATAAATATATTAGATAAATTGAAATCAACTAGCGAACCTAGAACAATCCGTTTAAAGCACAATATCACAAATATTGTAGGCCTGTTAATCTATCAAATACAACCATAAATGTTTGATAAATTAACTCAATGAAAAAGCCTACTTGAATAGTTTTTGCAAAACAATATGAGAGAGATTAAGATGAAGAGAAGAACGTTCTTGCGTGGTTAACTAAAGTTGTGTACTTAAGTTTGTATTTACGTTTGTATTTATAGAATATTTTGAAGTACTATGTCAAAGGAAAATTGATATATTGTCCATGAAATTAGTTAAAAGAGTTTTAAAGAAAAAGGAAAATATAGTAAAAAACCAATTCAATTCGAGTTAAAAATAGGTTTTAAAATCAAAGCCTTGGTTGCTCGATCATTCTAATATATTCTCGATTGATCGAGTACATAGCTTGATCAATCCAATCAATACTCGATCTATCTAGTGTAATAAATAATTAATTCTAAAACATGATTGATCGACCTAACTAATAAATCAATTGATCTAGTACTCGATCTAGACATGTCTCGATCGATCAAGTAGCCTAATCTCAAAATGTTGCTTCGTGTCTAGTATGAAGTCTAACATGCATAAGAATAGAGATATACTTGAATTGTGATTGTTGGAGCTCAATAATTTCTTTGGCTTGAAAATATTCTTAAAGGAGAAACTAAGAAACTAAAATTACATCTTTATGTTTTGTTCATGAAAATCGTCAATACTCATATAGACCTTACAATCTCTCCTGTGGCATATTTGTGTGACAAAACCTCTCTCTAACTACATAACACTCATAAAAAAATAATTTTTTTTACATAGTGATACTATCCTATGATTTAAAATAATATTTTTTACATAGTGGTATTATCCTATGATTTAGTGAAACCATCTTCACTTGAATCTTAAAAGCTCGTATTTACACTAAAAGTGAAAAACATAAATACCGTAACAACTTGTCTCGAAAAACTCATTGTCTATTAGTTTGTTGTATATAACAACAAAAAGGCAAAGAATATTCATAAGAGTAAGTAATTATAAAATAGAAATTAAAAGGTATTACTCCCCTTACATTAAATATTTCAATTTTTCTCCCCTTTTTATAATACGAATAAACTTAAAAAATAAATGTTGCATTTTCAATTTAAATGGATATGAAATCTCATAGAAATTTAAGAAAATAAGATATATATAGATAAAACACGAAATATCAGATGTAATATATGTAGTGTATTAATTAATATGATCTGATTAGGGATGAAAGTTTCTTTCTTAGTTATGACCTAATTAGTTAGATAGGATGAATAGATAATCAGTTGATTTGTGAAAATTAAATATTTTGTAGATGACCAAGCATGAAATCACGTGTAAATAAAATAATACAGAAATATAAAGATGACACATGAGATTTTTAAGTCTAAAAAAAACCTAGGTCACATTAGTCCACACAATATATTTCTTTTGAAAACAAAATATGTCTAAGCCAATATACATAGTATGACAATTTTCACACTAGTTGTGACATAGTCCTCTTCGCTTACTATAGTAGCTTTCACACATCACTGTCGGTAGCTCTCTACAAAATATTTGTTTCTTATAGCATCATCTTATATAGTAAAAGACAAAATTCAACCATAATTTTTGTAGTTAAGGTTATCTCAAGCCCTAACATCTCATGTAATTAATTATAAACTTCATGATGACGTGCTTATGAGTTTAGTAAGTGCACAATGAGTTCTTATTAAACATCAATAACCAGATGTATGAAAGAATATAAATTCACAAAATAAGATAGTCAATTGTATAATGAATAATTAATAAAAGTAAATCAAATTATATTAAATATTTATTTTCTTGATCTAAAATAATATCATAAGTTTATTTCAATGTTAGAACAATTATACTCCATTTTGTTTTTGAATTTTTTATTTTATTTTTATTTTATAAATAACTAATTATAAATACACTAAAACAAAATCAAGAATCAAAATACTAAGTTCAAAATTGAAAATAATTAAGCTAATTAAACTAGTATACTCACCTAGGATCAAACAAGCACATAATAGAAATTCATAAGTGAAGCAGAGGTACAGTCATTTGACCAAAAAGATGCAATCTTTCTTACCCTAAATTTTCTTGAATTTTGGTTTCATAATATATTTGGGTTTGAATTCAATTGATTTAATTTTATTTTATTTTTGAATTGATCTTGGGTTTATCCTTATTTTTGCCTTTATTATTTTTCTTTTTCATCATTGGTAGAGATTTAGCATACATGTATGGATGATTAAAATTAATTCCATAATATCTAACATGAAAGGCATTGTTAAAATAAGGATATTTCATAAGAAATCTACAATGTGGTCTAATATGACTTTTCCTACCATAGTTATGACAAACATGCACAAATGTAACATCTTTTTCAATCAAAGGTGCAATATTTCTTTGAGTGTAATGAGTTATAGTAGAAGTAGGATTAAAAGGTCATATCAATTCAATTTTGTATGTTGAAGGTGTAGGATATGAGGAAGACACGTCTGAGAGCTTTACAAATTCTATTGATTTTGAAGAAGATGACATAGTGTGTTTATCCATATATTTTAGCTCTCTATCTTATCTCTAGTTGGCTTTCCATAATTAAGAATTATGTTCAACCTTACAGCTCCAATTGATAACTTTTTTACAACTTCAGTGGATTGTTCAAGTTCTTATACTAGATTTTGTTTCTCTTGTTCTAAACCTACAACACTTGAATTCAAAACACTAGTTCATATAGATAGTTACAGATTATCTTTTTCTAGTATCGATGAATTTATTTCATAAGATTTCAATTTTTCATCAAGTTTAGTTACTTCTACAAGCAACTTATCTTTATCTTTTTTGCAAATTACAAACTCTCTGAGCACTTCATTAATACTAGTGATTAAATTGTTTGAATCAATACCAATCTTACTAGATTATTTACTAGAATGCTAAAAAATTGGTGTCACTTTTTTTTATTCAATTGGATTGTTATTACTACTTCAGAGTCAATAAGTATAGTATTGAATGCTCTTTCAGTGTTATTCTTTTTATTTTCATAGTCAGTAACAAAGTGACCAAAACCTATACATTCAAAGTATTGAAGTCCAGTAGATTTAGGTTTCTTACCATCATAAATAACATATTTGAGTTCTCTCAAATTCTGATCCTTTTGACGACTTACTTGTCCTTTGTTTTGAAGATTATTTTTGTTCAAGATTCTATTTAGTATTCTAGTCAAGATTGACAATTTTGCATCTATATTGTCACCTTCTTCAATCATAGTAATTTTGAAAGTAACACTATTATTCTTTGTAAGATGACGAAAAACTCATCTTAAAAGTGAGAATTAAACCAGCTTCTCAATTTTAATGGTGTCATCTTCTTTTCTTTCATCTATGGCAATGAATTTTGCTTGCAATCTGGTAAAAACACAGTATTTTCCTGGCCAACAAGAATTCCTCATTTTTCTCACCAATATTAGCAAAAGAGTTAACAATATCACTTAATTTAGCATAAAATTTAAAAAAGCTTTCATCCTCTTTCATCCTAAAATTTTCAAATTGACTACCAAACATCCAAAGTTTAGTTCTTTTAGCTTGTATGGTTCCCTTATGGGCAACCTCGAAAATATCTCAAGCATGATTAACAGTATCAATTTGAGAAATACAACGAAACTCATTAGTAGACACAATATAAATATAACATTAATACCCATTTGATTCCAATTACTACCAGTTTTATCTTTAGTATTCCAATCTTTTATAGGTTTAGGAATAACTACATCATCTTTGGTAACCTTAGTGGTTCCCAACTACAAAGCATAGAGTTTAAAACACTCTTATCTATAGATGATAGAAAGACTCTCATACAAGGCTTCCAATATGGGGATATTAGACCCATCAAAGTAAGGAGCATGGGTTTTAGATGAACTCGTACTCAAACCCATAAAAAGGTCCTAGGAACACTAAGTATATCTATTGATGGCTCTAAAAGAAATTGAAAGTTTCTTTACATATCTAATTAGCTAGAGGGGCATCAATAGATAATCAATGAAAATATGACAAATTAAAATTTTAGATGGCTAAGAAAGCAATCATGTGTGAGTAAAAGAATGCAGAAATATAAAGATGACACATGAGATTTTTAGATGGAAACAACCTAGGTCACACCAATGACCAAAGAGGAAAACCACCGATCCATCGGAGCACCAAACTATCCACTATGAAAAATAAGGTCCAATTACATGGCCAAGTCTTATACTACCCACTAAGATAAAGCCCCTAAGTAATCTACTTATGAGCCTTTACTTTCCATCATAGCCTCTACAAGAAAGGTGTTCAGATCCATACCAAATTTTAAGTGACTTGAGTCACACAAACAATCAAACCCATTTAACTAGTACCTTAAATGATAGCATAATAACACAAGTGCAAATGTGTAACCTAGAACAGATTCAATAATGAATAACCCTCACTAGATGATTTAATAAATACATTAGATAAATCAAAATCAACATACAATCCTAGAATAATCAATTTAAGGCAAAATATCACAAATATTATAGGCTTATTAATCCATCAAACACAGCCACAAATATTTGATAAATTAACTCAATAAAAAAGCCTACTTGAATATTTTTTGTAAAACAATATGAGAGATTAAGATGAAGAGAAGAATGCTCTTGTATGGTTGATAAAGTTATGTGCTTAGGTTTGTATATATAGAATATTTTGAAGCATTAGGTCAAAGTAAAATTACTATGTTTTCCATAATATCAGTTAAAAGAGTTTTAAAGAAAAAAGGGAAATATAGTAAAATGCCAATTTAATTCAAGCTAGAAATAGGTTTTACAATCAAAGCACTGGTAGCTTGAATGATTTAACATATTCCCAATCGATTGAGTATATAGTTTGATCGATCCAATCAATACTCGATTGGTCCAATGTAATGAATAATTATTTCTTAAATAGGGTCAATTGATCTAACTAATAAATAGATTGATCAAGTGCTCGATCGATTGACTATTTATTACTCGATTAATCTACTCAATTAAATAACTAATTCAAAACTTTATAAATTGACTAGATCAATTCTTGACTGATCTATGTAGCTCAATGGATCTAGGCATGTCCTGAGAGATTGAGTAGCCTAATCTCAATATGTTCCTAAATGCCTAATATGAAATCTAAGGTGCATAAGAATAAAGATATACTTGAATTGTGATTATTGAAACTCGATAGCTTCTTCAACTTGAAAATATTCTAGAATGACACACCTAGAAACTAAAATTACATTTGTATTTTTTATTTACTAATATGACTAACACTCATATAGATATTATAAAAATGATAAAATACCCCTTCTTGTTGAAAAAGATTCCAAGTCTCAGAATAGGTTATGGATGACTTCTTTAAATCCTTGAATCTTCTTCACAATTAAGGGGTTCTCTCTCTATATATGTATATGGTGGTGGAATGGAAATAGGAGTTGGATCTAAATTATACCCTAAAAAAATCTTCTACTATTATGTAAGAGTGAAAAACAAATGACATAATAACCTTAACACCCAATTTATAAGAAAAGCAATTGCAAAGAGATCGTATACAAAAATCAAACGTACATCGCACCACAAATTTACTCCCATCATGGCATAGAGTTGAACAGTACTCACACATTACACCTAAAGAGGAATGCACCACAAAATACTTTTCATCATTTCGTGGCATGAAAAGTTTAGGATTCCTAGTAAATCTTGCCAAGAGGTGTCCACTATAGTGCATATAGCTCTCGCCACGACACATTTTGCTTGTTTAGAATTTTTCCTTGTGCCCCTTACACATTAATTGGTTATTGATGTAAGGTTTACATGCCTTAGTCTTTTTAGCTCTTATGGTGCTACAAGTGTTGTGTCTTCATGTGTTGACATCTTTATCTATTTTGAAGCTAAAAACACCTGAAATTTAATAAAACATACTTGTGATTTCAAATAGATATATTTGCTTAAATAATCAAGTATAATGATACAATCAAACCAATGTGCTTTAATTAAGCACAGTAAAATCATGTAATATGGGTACTTTTCAAGCACGTATTGCAACCCCAATTGGGTTTTTACTAGCCTCTAGCAAGTAAAACGATCTAAAAACTTAAAAAAAATCTAAATTGTGCTATTCTAACTCATTTTGTAGATTGTGATGGTTGCATTTAGTATATGCAATAAGTCTTTATACCCTTAAGTTGCCCTAATAGATTAGTTAAATTCTTGTAAGGGTTTTCAGTGATGATACCTACAAACATCGTAATATGAAAAAATAAAATAAAAACTAAAATTAAAAATAACAAAATAAAAAATAAAATAAAATAAAAAGATTCCATGCTCTAATTGGTTTTTTATTTCATGATCGAAATCAGCACAAGTTCATCCAACATCCCGAAGGATCAAAGTTCATCATTCAAATCAACACACATCACAAATTTATACCCTATTACTAGAACATATCAACATTGTCTCACTCAAATTTAATGTTAAGAACCCAAATTCACTTCGACTCTATTTCTCACAAGATATACTCCAAATTTTACACTGATCCATGGGTTCGAGTACTCAACAAAATGTATTAGAATAGAATTTATGTAAAGACTAAAGCCAAAAAGGTTCATATATGTTTATGAACAAGAAATGTTCAAATGTGCATAACAAGGATCTCATGAAAAAAATCAAATGCTAAAATTATGAATATATCATATTACTAATATCATACTCCAATCAAAATCATTAAGAAAAAATTTCAAATATATGTCTTAAGATGAGTAAAAATGCTTTTGACTTCAAGGGATTATTCCTGTTTTTTTCATAATAACCATCACAATACTTTCAAGAACTTAGGATCAGAGCATTTAGTTATACTAACTTTTTCTCCTTTTTTTTTCTTTATCATTTTTTTAGAGAATGGACCTATATGTGTGTGGGTGTTATGATGAGTAGTTATTTTAACTATTTTTTCCCCAAGGGAACCCTATATATATCTTGTTTTATTTTACTAGAAGTCAAGCATGAATATATATATAGGCACACACTTTTAATTTCTACTCAAATTATTCAATCTAAGAAATGAAAATAAGTACATGATACTTCATTAGATATTTACAATCCTAACATGCAAAGCCTATAGACATCATCTAATAATTTACACTAATATAAAAATGGTTTAAATGAGTGAAAGAAGAATCATCACTCAGAATAAAACAATACAGGCTCAATAATATCTCACCAGGTAGTCTCCACTATTTGATTCATACATTAGTTTTGGTTTAATCTAAATTTCAACATCCAAGCATGCAGCATTAACTATGAATAGAATTATATCTTACAATAATGCATAAACATGTTTAAGATATCAAACAAACAATGTAAATATTCAATTAATCACCTTAAATTAACTAAAAGAACGATAATTTTGTATCATTTTTTGTTTAAATTTAATTGAATCAAAATGTCCATAATCAACTAACAATAAAAAATAAATGTTTAATAAAATTTTAAAAACATAATTCTATAAGTAACTTTTCCCTTACCCCTGACCTAGAATCTATGATATCCTCAATGTTTAAATATAAATTAAAGATAAAGAAAAAAAGTGATCCAATTGTAATAACGCAATGTGAGTAAGCATGGTGATGTAATTACTATCTTGGTTGCATCCATCAACTAACTAAGTTTCTACCACACTGAGAATCATTGTATACTTTTTGTGAATAACATAATACCAAAACATTATGAAACTATGAGTTCTAAATAACATCAATATTCTTCTCATTGATTAAATCCAATAAAATAAAATACATTGAATCTAAAACAAAATAATGCTAAGTTATAAATTAAAAAAATACTAGACAATAATAATATGACAAAAGAAATAAAAATAAAATACAAAAACTATAACTAAAAACATAAAAATAATGAAGGAAAAAAAGTTTAATTGGTTACCTCTCATTTAGGTCTTAGTTTAACGTCTTAGATAGACACTACTGGTTAATTACGATTTGTAGAATTTAGTTCACTTAATGTTCCCCTTGTCATTGAGTTTATGTCAACATGTGCTTGAAAATGTACAACCTCTCCTAAGCTTGTCGTTGAAATACTCCTATTATGGACATTAACAATTGTCTTGGTAAAGGCCACAAATAGCCTACCAAGAATTACATTATGCTCCTTATGCATTTGTAGGTTTTATTGCACATATGCAATTACAAAATCTATAGGTATGATAAGTGATGAGTGCTCAAAAAGCACTAAAATTACCATGATTTTATGCACTTTAGTTATTAATGAGAGGTAACCAATTAAACTAGCTATGTTTTTGTAATTTATTTGCTTTTCGATTCAATAAATGGGAGTGCAAATTCCGCTTGGAGGTTTTCCAGCAACGGGAATAGTATCGAAGTTCTGTAAGGATTTTATTTTCTTTACAGTTATTTTTTATGCTTTATTCTTACATGTTATATTTAATTTGTCTGTGATTAAATTTAACTGTGCTGGCTATTTGTAAACATGATATAATAATAACGTTGTTATGCTTACAAAATATTAAATAGGTAAAAATCTCTAAAATGAATTGATTTTATTTTATTCAAGATTTTATATTAAGAATGTTAGAGAGAAATATATTATTTTTCATTACAAACTTAAATCTGAAAATTAGATTTTAAGGTTTAGTTATCCGGTCTAATTTAGAGTAGTGCTCTTTTATTTGTTGGTACAATCGCTCGGTAGTTAAAGTGAAGCTCTATTTCAAAAGTTTTTATAAGAATTATTATCTGAAAATGTATTGACAACATGTTTTCAGTAGTGGTTTTAAAACTTGAAAGTTAGTACTCGGATAACTAAATTCTTAGGGTTAATTTGGACACCTTGAATAAAGTTTAAACTGTCTAACCCCACCAAAGGTGGCATTTAAATGGTTCATTTTCAATCTCTTAGAAAAAGGAATTAATTTAATTAACCAAATTAGTTATCAACCCCACCCATAGGTGTTAATTAATTTGTTTAGTTAACAAAGAATATCTAACCCCACCAAAGGTGGTATGCATATAAAAAAGAGAGAATCAATAAATATCAATTCATATCTTTAATAACCTAAATAATATGAGCAAACATAATTAACTTAATTATTATATCCATAAATACTCCACCATTATAAATGATAAAATTTGCATAAATGTTTATTTAATCTATATTTATTTTTATGTCAATAGATTAAAAACACAAAACCTAAAATATCGTGATAAGATGTTTAGGATTTAATTTCGTATTTAAAATTTTGAATAACAAATTAAAAATCACATACATTCCTTCCTTAGATCGACCTTGGGAGTACACTTATCATTTTCTACGAAATGATTCGTACACTTGTGAGAGTTTTATAAATAAATAAAACCAAAGTATCGGCAGGATCGGCGATATCGGTTCTGCCCGATCAAGTTTTTGGCGTTGTTGCCGGGGAAGGAATAGCGTTTTTAAATTATTTATCAAAATTTTAAAAACTTTTTGTGTTGTAAATAATTGTGATTTTTTTTTATTTAAAAAAAAGAAATAAATAAATAAAACTTAAATAAATTTTAAATAATAATAAAAAAATAAAAAATTTATTTTATTTAATTATTTTCTTTTAAAAAAATTAAAAAAAATAAATACATGATAAATTATTTTAATTAAAAAAAATTAAAAAAAAACCAAAAACTTGATTTTCAATTTTTTTTATTATTTTTTTTTCTTTTATCTTTTTCAATTTTTTTTTTGTTTGAATTTTTAATTTAATTTTTTTTCCTTTTTTTTTTTTACCTTTTTCAATTTTTTTTCTTTTACCTTTTCAATTTTTTTATTTTATTTTTGACTTAATTTTTAATTTAAATTTTTTTTTAATTTATTTTTTTTATCTTAATTTTCGTTTAACTTAATTAAGTTAGATTTTTACTAAATTTTCGTTTAAGTTAATTAACTTAGGTTTTTAGTAACTTAATTTACTAACTTATATTAATTTAATTTACTAACTTAATTAACTTATATTTTCATTAGCTTAATTAACCTACTTTTTTATTAACTTATTTAACTTAATATTTAACTTTACTAACTTAATTAACTTAATTTTAATACCATGAAAAGTAAAGATCTAGACTAGTTCCTGTAAGCCTTTGTGCCACTAATCTTTCCTGGGAACGTTGCTCTGTCTAGGAGAATGGTTTTTAAGGAGCCTTTGCCCCACCATTCTTTCCTGAGAGTACTCTTGGTTAATACTGATTATGTTATTTTAACTTAAATATTATACTTAAAAAAAACAAAAAAAAAATCTGAAATTATCTCCAAATTTTTAAAGTTTTAATTACAATCTAAGGAGTTAGTTGTTTTGTTTGATCTAGGTACAATTGTGTTTTTATGCCTTTAAGTATTTGATTTGTACCTAGACGTGGATGATCGAAAACTCACAAGTATGTCCCTAGTTTTAAGTACAGAAAAATTTGAAAATACTTAGGACATGACTGAAAAAGTATAGGTAGACAATCTTATCTTACTTGTAGGTTTGATTGACTCATTGATGAGGGGACATTGAGTTTACTTAAAATGAAATCCCCAAGTTATGTCTTGCTAAGACATTAAACTAAGCGTTGGATCATTTTAGGTAATTTTATTTCTTTAATTTCTATTGTTTATTTTAGTTTAATTACATGTGAATCATTTTAAAATTGTAAAAACTAAAAATATTTGTTGAGATGTTAAAAGTTTACAGCAATCTGTCTTGTGCACATTAATGAACATGATGGATGCACCTGTATTTCTCCATCACTAATTGCAACATTCTTAAGAAATAGGAAATATTTCCTCTCTTTTCTCAGTTGTTACATTGAGGACAATGTAAGTTCTAGGTTGTGGGTGGTGAAAAGTTACCATGCTTTATTTAAAAAAAATTAACAATTTAAAAAAAGTAAAAAATAAAAAAGATAATAATTTTTTCTTTTTTATGTTCACATTTTCATTTTTATTGTGTTTGGTTTTATTTTCTTTGTGTGATTTAGTAATTTTTAGAATTAAAAAAAAATCTCACAAAAATTTATCATTTCTTTAAATCAAATTTAAGTAAATAGTTAAGTCTTTTGTACTTTTAGATTAATTTTTGAAAACATATCATGAAAATATTTTGTAATTGTTTTTGATAATTAGTTAGTTTTTGTCATAACTAGTATTTCTTGATAAGATGTAGAAATTATACTAAACCCAAAATCGGTGTTTATGAATTTTTTATAGTGGAGACTACCTTTGTGAGATATAATTTGAGTCTAATTTCCTTTATTCAGGGTGAAATATATATTTTTTCTACTCCAAACACATTTCTTATCTCTTCAAATTTTTAGATGATCTCTATAGGCATTAGCATTGAATGTATGAATTTTTTTTCATCTTAATAGAGTGTCGTATATTTTTTATTATTATTTTTGCTTAGATTAAATGATTTGAGTAGAAATTGATAGTATATGCTTTTATCTCATTCATGCATGACTGCTACAAAAAAAAGAGAGATATATCTGGGGTTACCTAAACCAAATCAAACAAAAAAGCAACAAAATTAACCACTCACCAAAATCCTAAAAAACAAAATGTACAATCTATACATGGGTTGACTCTCTAAAAAATGATATATATTGAAAAATATCTTCAGAAAAATATAGAGAGAAAAAGAATATATAGTATAATCTACATACTATGACCCACATTGCCTAAAAAGTTGTGAGTAAAGGCTAATTATAAAAGAAAGCTATATGAAGTAATTCCCTAAAAAGTCATTGCACTTTCTTCATTTGTAAAAGGCATATATCTTGAAATTTTTTCTTAATGAGTTTGATTTATGCATGAAAATAATTTTTATATATGATATCTTTATAATTTATACATTTGATTCCTTCCATGAGATCAACGTCAAAATAACACTTTGAGCCTTTATTCTTTATACATATGCGAACATATTAGTTCATTTCTATACATCAACTCTTTCGCATATAAATTAATATGAGTGTTTGAACCCATAGGATTCAGTGTTTTGAGAGTATTGACTTGTGAGGAATAGAGTCGAAGCGAATTTGGATTCTAGACACTGAAATTGGGTAAAATTAAATTGATACATTTTTTATATGAAATATGAAAATGATTTTCGACTAATTATTATAATAAATCATGATTGTTTAAGAAAATTAAAATAACTTATGCTTGAGATTTTAATTATGATCTTAAAGGAGATTAAAAAATATGAGACATTTTTGTGATATGTTGTTTTCTTTTATTTTTAAAGTTAATTTTTGATTTTGTTGTAATTTTAGTTTTTAAGTTGATTTTTTTTATTATTTCTTTTAATTTTTACATTTAGTTCAATGTTTGTGGGTATCATTACTGAAAACCCTCACGAGACTCAAACTCGTCCACTAGGGCAACCTAGGGGTTAAAAGACTTGTTGCATAGGCTAAATACAACCGTGTCAATCCACGGAAGTGATTTAGGATAGTTTAATTTTTAGTTTTTATCGCTTCTCTTGCTAAGGCACTAGCAAGAAGCTGGTTGGGGGTTGTGATGAGTGCTCAAAAAGCACTAAAATTACCATGATTTTATGCACATTAATTGATTAAAAATATATATATTTATATGATTTTATCATATATTTATATAAATTTGTCTTTTCGGAATCACGGGTATTTTTATTGTTTTTTAGGTATTTTTGCTTAAAAACGTCACTTAAAGACTCAAAAAGGAATACTGGAGGCAATACATCACAAATACATTCAAAAATAAATGAGGAAAAGTCAACAAATATGGAAAAATTGGACAAAATGGGTCAAAAAGGTCAAAAAAGAGGAAATCGCGCCACCCAACTGCCCAGCCACGCCGGCCACTACGCGCAGCGCACCCAACAACGCGCGCGCCAGATCCTCCTTCTGCACGCACCACACGCGTCCCTACTCTCGTCCGCGCACGCCTGCGCCCAGCCTGCTCCCATCTGCGCGCACCTACGTCCAGTCTGCTCCCATTTGTGCGCGCCTGCGTTCAGTCTGCGCAACATGTGCGCGCGCCTGCGCCCAGCCACTCCACGTCATGCTGACATCATCAATGATGTCAACAATCACCACACCGCGTTTTCATCATTTTTTAACATTTTTTCACCCACTTTTTCTCTCCATCCTCACCTATAAATACCCCCCTTCTCTTCACTTCATACCACACCTCAAAACACACTTCTCTCCTCTTTCTTTCTCTCAATTTCTTAGTTTTTAGTTTTTTTTTTAATTTTTCTTAGTTTTTAGTTAGTTTTTCTTAGTTTTAGAGTTCTTCTCTTTTTGAGAAGAACTAGCTATGTTTTTGTAATTTATTTGCTTTTTGATTCAATAAATGGAAGTGCAAATTTCGTTTGGAGGTTTTCCAGCAACGGGAATAGCATCGAAGTTCTGTAAGGATTTTATTTTCTTTACAGTTATTTTTTATGCTTTATTCTTACATGTTATATTTAATTTGTTTGTGATTAAATTTAACTTTGATGGCTGTTTGTAAACATGATATAATAATAACGTTGTTATGCTTGCGAAATATTAAATAGGTAAAAATCTCTAAAATGAATTGATTTTATTTTTATTCAAGATTTTATATTAAGAATGTTAGAGAGAAATATATTATTTTTCATTACAAACTTAAATATGAAAATTAGATTTTAAGGTTTAGTTATCCGGTGTGATTTAGAGTAGTGCTCTTTTATTTGTTGGTACAATCGCCCGGTAGTTAGAGTGAAGCTATATTTCAAAAGTTTTTATAAGAATTATTATCTGAAAATGTATTGACAACATATTTTCAGTAGTGATTTTAAAACTTGAAAGTTAGTACTCGGATAACTAAATTCTTAGGTTTAATTTGGACACCTTGAATAAAGTTTAAATTGTCTAACCCCACCAAAGGTGACATTCAAATGATTCATTTTCAATCTCTTAGAAAAAGGAATTAATTTAATTAACCAAATTAGTTATCAACCCGACCCATAGTGTTAATTGATTTGTTTAGTTAACAAAGAATATCTAATCCCACCAAAGGTGGTATTCATATAAAAAAAGAGAATCAATAAATATCAATTTATATTTTTAATAACCTAAATAATATGAGTAAGCATAATTTACTTAGTTATTATATCCATAAATACTCCACTATTATAAAAGATAAAATTTGCATAAATGTTTATTGGATTTGTATCATTTTTATTTTTATGTTATTAGATTAGAAACATAAAAACCTAAATATCATAACAGGATGTTTAGGATTTAATTTCATTTTTAAAAGTTTAAATAATAAATTAACAACCACATATATTCCTTCCTTAGATCGACCTTGGGAGTATACTTATCATTTTCTATAAAATGATTCGTGCACTTGCGAGAGTTTTATAAATATAAAACCAAAGTATTGGTAGGATCGACGATGTTGGTTCTGCTCATCAATAACCTCGGTCATAGACCAGATTTAATGCTCTCCCCCAAAAATTCATGTCATGAGTTGATCGCCTCGGTTAGGAACCAGTTAGAACGCTTTAACATCGAAGTGAGAATTGATCACCTCAGTCAGAGACTAGGTAGACTGCTCTATCTAAGAAATGCATGTTAGGAGTTAATCATCTCAGCTAGGAACCAGGTAGAATGCTCTGACATTAAATTAGAGTTGAGTAGAACCACTAGTTTATTGTATCAACCAAACCTTTCGAGTTCATCCATTTAAAGAAAATACATTTATAAAAACAAAAAAAAATACATTTTTATCAAACATTGGTCTCATGCCACAGTCGCATTTTATAGATCGAGCTTACAGGGCTTATAATATTTATTAATACCTTCCAAAGCTTTAAAAATTCCTCAAACCCTTGGACACATGACCGATGTCTGGGTCATTTGTTTCCCCTACTAAAGGCAGTAACTCAGCCTAGATCTTGATAATTTTCTTATGAACATTGGCCATTATTTCAGAGGGGGTCAAACTCGATGAGAGCACAAAACGTTCCAATTCCTCAACGACACCCATCACCTTGAGGAAGACCCTCTCAAACTGCTTTATGTAGAAGTTTGCCCAATGAGACTCCCTATCCATAAGGGTAGCCATCTTAATCATGGTCCTTCTTTATAGAGCTCAAGTTTGAGATATTTGCTCTTTGAAATAGGCGAGCTCACAATTGGTCTCTTCATAAAGAAAGATCTTATCCTCGAGCTTAGACAACTCATTTTTAATATCTTTTCCTCAACCTTAGCCTACAGTTCTCTAGTTTTAGAGCATGAGTTGAATGTTTGTTGGACTGGTCAAAATTCATGAGGTTCGAGCAAGAAAGATATAGAAAGAATTGGCAACTATTTCAAACAAAAGAGGACATTTGAATTTTACAAGTGCCCTCACCCCTTTTTATAAGGGAAGATATTAAATAAAGTTTGTGATACATGTCCCAAAAATAGGGAGGTATGTCAACATCATAAATAAATACTAAAAATGATATAAACACACACTTATACACACAATACATGTTGATGTGGACCCTTTAGGCGAACAACCTAGGAACCCACGAACTCAAAGGAATATAAACGATTGATTTGCTAAGAACATGTTGAAGATGATCAGATTAGAACCCTAATAAAACAAGTCCTTTAAACCCAAACCTAGAGACGCCACAAAGGATGATCATTCCCTTTGATAAGTCAGATTCAAGTATTCAATCAAGAACACAAGAAGGCAAAGTAAGAAACTTTCTGAAATTTTCTTTTCATTAATGAATATTCGTTCTTGCCTTCAAACTACATAGCTCTTCTTATTAATTAGCAAGAAACCCTGAAAGAAAAAACCCTAGATGGAATGGGCCTAATCTAACCTTAAAAATAAAAGACTAAAAAAATTAAAATAAAAAGCCCACAA
This sequence comes from Hippophae gyantsensis, assembly GCA_030763125.1. Taxonomy (NCBI): domain Eukaryota; kingdom Viridiplantae; phylum Streptophyta; class Magnoliopsida; order Rosales; family Elaeagnaceae; genus Hippophae; species Hippophae gyantsensis. The sequence goes on along the minus strand of CM061031.1, from coordinate 47,948,722 downwards.
TTTAATAAAATAAAATTGCTAAACATAAAGGCCCACAATTAAATAAAAGACTAAGGCTTAAAATAAAAAGCCTACAATTAACTAAAATTAAAATTACTAAACATAAAATCCCATAATTAGCTAAAACAAAAATATTGCTTCCTAAATTAATCCTTGCATCCAATTTAATATTCCAAATCTATCCCTTGGGTAGGATCTTGAGAATATTTATAGGATCTTAAGAATCTTTAGAATATTTGCAAACATCAACTTGGTTAGCACTTCACTCTCTATCATAGGTTGTTTGCAAAACCAGATAATTTTCATTAATAATGGAAAGTTACAAGGTGAGCCCATGACCACACAATTAAGAGTGGTGTCAGGCTTAAAAGAGGTGGAAGGGACATATACAGGCTTAAGGTCTACCTGAATGGGAGGTTTGGGCTAGTACCGGTATCAAGGGCCCTTGATCCTACCTTTTTCACTTGCCACCTCAATCCCGTCACTACTCTTACCAAAGTTCGAGCTTAAGCTCTCTTCCTCGCCCTTATCCTAGGACTGAGTGGGTAGAAACTGAGAAGTGATAGGAAGTTCCAAAATCCAATAATAGTATTCCCTCAGTTCTATTTTCTTGACCTTCTTCTTGAAAGAGTCTATGATCAACTTGTACCATATCTAAACGCTTGAGGAAAGTTGTGTGGCCATGGCATCAAGTTCGCCTTTTGCCTTTGCTTTTTTTTTTGCTAGTCTACGACTATAGGCTTCTAGCTCAGCCTCAGCCTTCCTTTGGGCCTCCCCGAACCCATTCTCAGCCCTTCTCTAGGCATTCTTGAGCTCTACAAAACACATGGTGTTCTCATTTAGCTCGGTGATGGCTTTGGTCAACTTTTCCACTTTATTAATGACCTCACCCTCCCATTTGTTAGCCTTCACCAACAACATTATATTTTTGGCCAGAGTCAAAGCATGGCCCTCTTTTTCAAGTATGTGCTTATGCTTTAAACTCTGAATGTCTTGATCTCTATTATGTCCTTGAAAGAGTTGTACTTGAAGAAAACAAAATGATGCAAAGTTTAAAAAAGGAAAATAAGGTTGACTAGTGATAAGAGTCAAATTATTGCATTTTTGTTATGATTTAAATGTTGATATTTGTGTGAAAATTGCGTTTATTTGATTATTTAATCCACAAATGTCATTTCACGGGTATTTCGTGTTTAAAGTGCAATTTCAGGTAAAATCATAATTTTGGAGAAGTTTGGGAAAAATTTCAATGAACCGGATTGAGTGCAAATAAAAAGAAAACAAAATTTCAAAATTTGGAATTTCGCCGGCGGCGAGAATATTCTCGCCGGCGACGAAAACCTTACGACGAAAACGTTGAAAATCATGCAGGGAGCACAGATTTTGGCACAACAATCTCGCCATCGGCCAAGTAAATATCACCACCGGCTAAATCAATCTCGCCGCCGGCCAAGTGAATCTCGCCGCCGGCCACAATAATCTAGCCGCCGGCGAGATTGAGCGGAACCAAAATTGTAAGTTTTCCAGAAATCTCGCCGCGGCGAGAACAATTTCGCCGCCGGCGAGTTTCATCCGAAAACAGATTTTTTGGTTGTTTTGTTCCAAAATTGCCCCCCCAAACCCTAGATCTATATATATAATATGATGGAAAAAGAGGGGGACGACAGAGAGGGGAATTCACAGACATTTTTGGAAGAGAGAAAGAAATTTTGGAGAAACTTGAAGGATCTTCACCATTGATGCTACCAAGTCTTCATCTTCTAGAGTTTTTCATTTCTTCTCCTTAGTTTTTATATTCTGCAATTTATTCAGTTTTATTATTGATGGATTCAATTGAAATAATGGTTGTTCTTATTTCCGTTATGAACTAATTCGTTTTTGCTAAGACTATGATGTAGTTAAATCAAGGAAATCTAATTTCTTTGGTTATTGTTATATGAATTCATTGTTTTCAAGTTGAGTATTTATTTCCATGCTTAATGCTTTTAAATTTCTGATCAAGATTTAGATGATTTGTTGCATTATATTGAGACCGAGAGGAGATGTGTAATGAATGCTTCTTGTGATAAATACCGTATGTTGAATGCGAGTTTGACACCTAATGCATGATGTATGTGGTTATTCCAGAAATTCCATAAATCGTAATGTGCTTATTTGTGATTAAATCTTCATAGAAATATAGTTGGTTTTCATAGATAAGTAATTCTAATATAACTTGAGAAAGAGTATTAGATAAGTTTGGGTTTTTCAACCATCACTTTTAGCTTTGATTCTCATATAACATGACTTGAAATCGGATTGAATTGATTTAGCGAAATCAAATGCCTTAGCGTTTTTAATCATTAGTAAACAACATTTAATTTTGTTATTTGCGTTTAGTTTTATGTTAATTTTCTTTTTAAACAATTTCAACAATTCAGTTTTCAAATAAAATTAGGGTTAGTCAATTTCGGTACTTAGTAACGCCATTCCTTGTGGGTTCGATATCCGTACTTTTGTACACTTTATTACTTGAACGATTCGTACACTTGCGAAAATAAGCATCAACTAGCACACTTGGTACAAAAGGCGACTGATCATGACCTCAGAGCCTACATCCTCACATATGACATCAAGCTGCCTCTCGTGTGCTATGAAGGGAAGGTAGCACATGTAGTGGTCTAACTTCTCTAGTGCTAGGCCTTAGTATAGAGCAACCTCATCAACGTCTTTGGTATGGTTTTCAATCACACCCTTTCCCTTCCTTAAATCCCTAACAGGTCGAGCAGACTCTTGTGAGCCCGAGCTAGGTGGTGGAGAGGTGTGTCGATCCAGGGACATTGATGAGGGCTCAATGACATTCAAAGGCATTGGTTTGAGGATGAGTTCATCAATAGTTATCCTCTTTTTACTTTTGGACCTTATAGAGAGGCCTTCTTGCCCAGAGGATGCACTCCTTTTCTTCCTTTTGGAAGAGCCCACTCTTTGTGTGAGAGGTGAAGTTTTTTAGGAGCTCACCTCTTGAGGAGCGACTTTACTCCTAAGTCGCACCAATAGATCATTAGGATTGAACTCCATGGTACTTGTAAAGACAAAGACAAGGAGGTGTTAGTTTTAAGAGGTTAAGAAAGCATAAATAATAATAAAAAAATGTTAAATTTCATGGCTAGTTAACATCATGAACCACTTCAAACCTTCCCTTGTAGTCTGTGGGAGGGGTCTGGCGCTTAGAAGGTGTTTGAAGATTAAGAATTATCCTATGAGGGACCTCCATTGAGTCTCACCTTATCAACCCACATGCAACAAAGTACGGGGTGTTTAATAATTTCCTCTAGGGAGTTTTTGTAGGCAGATAGTTCTAGATATTAGCTAATCATTGCTTCGTCCCTTCACTCAAGGTCATGATAAAGGAGTCCATATTCCTTATTATAAGCTTTGTATCAGCCCAGACACTACTTATTAGCTTCTCGTCACTATTAGGAGCTTTCCATCCACTTGAGACATGAAAGTAATATTCTTTCTAATTCTTCTCATACTTAGGGAGAGCCACATTTATACCCCGATCCTGCTTTACTAACATGTAGACCCTAATCAGGTCTGTAGGTTTCTACTTTAACACGTATGCCTCATTGAACTTGATGCATCTCTAGCTCTACCTTGACTTCTATGTATATTAATGTTAAGAAGAGTAGGTACCTCCATCCATTAGGCATCAGCTGACCCAGAGCAAGTTGAGTCTTAGCCAAAAATTTCCTTATGAATAGGTACAAAGGAAATTTGACCCTAACTATAAAGCTTTCTCGTGGAAGACTGTCCACCTAGTTGGAGATGGGTCACAGTCATGAACTCCCAATATGGGAATCATTATTTGGACTGAGGGGGGAATGCCATAGGTCTTCCTTATCCTCTCCTCATCCTAAGGTGATAGCCTACTAGTTTTGACCTTGGTCGATTAGCCTTTGGTAAGGCTTGTAGGCTCCCTAGTCCCTTTGTTCCTTGCTTTCTTCCTCTAGAATATCAAGACTAATATCTAAGTTTGAGGCACGTTCAATCTAATAATAGGTACAACCTATGGATGAAAGGTGGAGGTGGAGGGTTAAGGCCAGGATAGAGACCTTTTGCTCGAGGTTCTTGTTTCATTGAAGGACCCTGTGTCACTTTCTGGTTGTTCTGAGTAAGTGGGATATTGTGGGCTCTCTTAGAAGGCTAAGCTTGAGGTGCTTTCTCTGTGCATGGTCTTTATCTACAATATATCATGAAACATGAAAATGGTAAGGCATGAGAAGTATAAATTACCTAGGGTCAAGTTTGAAATAAAAAGAGGCAATGGTTCTTTAAACTGACTTGAAAAGAAAGTATAAAACTGTTAGACTCGATAAGCTTTTTGCTAAAACTTGAGCAAGAAAGCTAGATACCGAGCTGAAAATTTCTATAACTCGAACTAAGATGACAGAGCTTTTTCTCTAGTGAATATTTTGTCTGATATGTAGGAAATGATGAAAAGAGGAGAGGCCCTAGCTCCAATTAGCTGACATGCATTTATTAGGGTGAGTTAAACGTCCCCAATTTGCTGTCTAGTTGTTACTCTTCCACCCATTTTGAGGAACCAAGTTGAAAGAGTAGGAGGTTAGATGTTTGGACATATAACTCGACCTTAAGCCCGATCCAATTAACAACCTGAGCCTTCAAAAAAGACCTACTTGAGCCTACACCCACACCAACAACGACACTTATAGTATGATTCTTCTTACTCATAGGAGCTTTGGTGTTGAAAAGCCACCCATCAGCTCGAGCCATGGGGTGGTCGATCTCAAGCTTTAAATGTATTTTGCTTTACTTTTATACTCCTCTAGCACACTACAACATGTATACCCTATGTAATCGACACATATATGTAATATTTTATATATATATGAGTTTCATAAGAGAGCCACACATATTCATACAATTCTCTAACTTCTCTTTAGTTTTTTTTCTCTATAGATCGAATCAATCCCGACATCGATAATATGAAAATAAATATAAGTGATTATTTATTTTTAAAAGTATTTATAGTTAGGAGGAATATAATGAGCCTTAACATTCAATTTAATCTACATTTTGTAACATTTATATAAAATAAAAAAAATAAAACATATATGCTAGCTTTGTACTTGAGAATTGTATTGAATATTTGTTAGCTAAACAGAGTAATATATGATATAATTTTCTTTTTATTTGTTTTATATATTCATTTTATATGTATAGCAAATGTGTTACAAATAAAAGAAGAGAGAATACATTCTATTTTATAAAAATAATAAAAAATTGAATTTAATTGAAATGATTATTCAAAAAGAAGAAAAAAAAAAGAGAAAAAAAATTAAAAATTGATATTTTCGATATCTTATTCAACATCTTATTGACATTTTAACAATAATATCTAGAACATTTAGATCAAAAATACATTTAAACAATATTTAAATAACATCCGTGTGTTTTGGCAATTTCACGAATAACCCTTAATAGGGAAGGACGCGGGAATAGGTTTACACCAACTCAACTCTTAATAGTCCAACTCAGCTCCTAAGTGGCAAGCTGAGATAGCATCCTACATGGCAAAAGTGCTATCTTTGTAATTTACAAAAAAACCGCGAGTAATATCATCCTCCTTAGGCTGTTTTCTCACAAAACACACCACTCGTCTCATTTTCCGGTGCGAATTATATTATTACTCGGAAAGGATAAGATATAAAACCTGTCCCTCTCTTCCTCTTCATTTCCTCGAAATCCAGAAGCGCCATGAGATTAGCTTCCGTTATCGACAATGGCTTTCACTCCCCTCTGAAACTTGGCTCCACTTTGCTTAGGGTTTTACAGCGCCCTCATGCTTCAAAATGGTCTACCTCTCACTGCATTGACCGCGACATACCTAATATCTACATAGGTTTCTTTCTCAATCAATTTTTGTGTCACCCGTTTGTTTAAAATTTTCAGTGTTTGAAGTATTTGTATAATTGTTTTTAATTTTGTATTGTAGCTTGCCGCCATCGTAATATTCAATGTTCGCCGATTGCTTGTTCCAAAAGAACTGAACAAGAAGATGAATGGTCAACCTCAGGTGAAAATTAATCTCAATTTACTGTTCTTGTCGAAATTTTCAATTGTGGAAGTGAGTGTTCAATTATGCGTTGAACTTTAATTGATTACGTACTTGCCAAGGAACTAATTTTTTTCCTTAAATCACCCTTTATTAATTTCTACTAACAATTTGATAACATGTGAGTGCTTTGGCTAACTTTCTGTGTTTTGAAATTTCTTTAGTCATTCTGTTTAGACTGTTTTTCACACTCTTTTCTATGGTTATATTGCAAATTTGATCTTGATTCTTGAAGCTACTATGGCCATGCCTTGCATTTTGCCAAGTGAATTCTAATGGGTTGACAATGCTTTATTAACTAGATTGGTTGTTGCTTTGTCTTGGTCCACTAGCTTTGGATAGTTGGATGCTTCACTCAACTAACTAGTTATACTCTAGAAGTCTTATCCGGTGGTTTGACTTTTGAGAGGCACCTCTAATGGCGGCAATATTGGTTTAAGTGCATACCATAACCCATTTTATAAATAGAGTTTTATTTATAAACCCCTTTTAGACCCTAAATGTATTTTCATGTTTTTATATTGTAATGAATATATATTCAATGCATCTTTATAAATGCTTTAATATATGTTCAATTTCTGTAACATTTTGAACATGTATTTATTGCATATTCTTAACTTTTAATTTATAGTATGAATATTTTTTAATCTCTATATTAATGAAAACATATTTATATTGAAAAGTATTGAAAATATGTACTAACATATGAAACAAAACCGATGGTGGCGTTGTTGGAAATCTCTTAGGGAGAGGAGTATGGTGGTGGGTGGTTTGTTGAAAGCTACTGTTCAAACGATGGATCTGAGGGTGGCAGTGGTAGTGGTAAAGATTGTTCACCACCTCGATTTTGTAGTTCAAGGAGCTGCTTTTTAGCAAGTTAGACACCACCAAACTTCTCTCACCAAGAGCTTTTCAATACCACTAATATTTCTTCAATCAAAGGTTATATTCAAAAAGTCAATGCCATCAAACCATCGGATGGACTCTTAGTTTCAGTTTTTCAAACTTGATGGACTTTTGGAGTTCCACCTCGAAGCTAGTGGACTAAATATCCAACTAACCTAACCTACTTTACTCTTGGGGGTCTGAGGGTATTTTCCCTGATTTGATTTGGTTTATTGGTCAACTTCTTCTACAACAAATCGGTTCGTGTTCAAATTTACCTTACATCAAATATTTGTACATTTAAGTTATATAAAGTGGAAATTGTTGCCGTTTCTACAGAAAGGAAAAATACTGGTTTGGTCTCACATGATGACTTTAACAACACTGATTTATGCCATATTTCTTCAGTTGGTAATCCAGAAACATTTGAGGAACATGGAAGTTATGTGTCTTCAGTTAAAACTGTGGCCTTATGGGTTAGTAATTGTTAACTTATTTTTGTTTATGTACTTCAGTAAGTTGATAATTTTCCTAATATTTTTAACATTGCAGAACTCAATATTGGTTACAGGTGGTTGCTGCAGTTGCATTTGGCATTGGTTTGGGGTTCAAAGATGGAGTTGGCCAGGCATCAGAGTTTTTTGCTGGGTACATTGGCTCTTGCACATTGATTGCTTTTTGAAAACTTTGTATTTTGTGAAATGTATTTTTGTATTTTTGAATTATATTCTGTACAATAACTCTAGTCACTAATTTATAGGAAAACTAGTTTTAGACAAAAAAAGGAAAACAATATCCTAATTTATGACTGAAATAAACAAGAGTCAAATATCCTAATTAAGTCCAAATATTATAATAAAGTTCCTAATCTCCTAATCAGTATACAATCATATCAAATCTTCAACAGTCATTTTTGAGATATCTATCAAATTGGATCATAAATATTTATCATATCTAATTTGCAAATAAGATTATTAAAATTCTACCGAGACAGTCCTTTGGTGAAGATATTAGTTTGGTGTTTTGTTAAAACATAAGTCATACAAATTATTCCATCTTCATCCTTTTCCTTGATAAAGTGTCTGTTGACTTGCACATGTTTTTTGTATCATGTTGAACCGAATTTAGAGAGATATTGATGACTGCCTTGTTGTCACAATATAGTTTGATTGGAAGTTCTATTGTAATTTGAAGTTCCATCAAGAGTTTCCTTAACCATAGTGCCTCACAAATTCCTTGCACGATTGTCTTGAATTCTGCTTCAGCACTACTCTTGGCTACTACATTTTGCTTCTTACTTCTTCATGTTACTATGTTTTCGAAAAACAAAGGTATAATATCTAAAATTTAGTCGTCTATCCTCAATTGATCCGACCCAACCTGCATTATTGTAGACTTTTAAGTTTATAACTTCATTCTTCTTGAAGAATAATCCCCTACTAGGTAACCCTTTGAGGTATTTGAGAATTCTATAAATCGTTTCAAAGTGGGTTTTCTTTACGGAAAGCATATGTTGACTAACAACGCTTACAGTAAATGCTATGTCAGGTTGTGTGTGAGATAAGAGTCTCTGATATCTTTGTCTGTCCACTGTTGTACCCATTTCTTTAAATTTGTTTCCAACCTCAATTTGGAGTATCACTTGATTTGCAGCCCAACATACATGTTTTGTGAGAAGATCAAGAACATGTTTTTGTTGAGAGACATTGATTCCCTTTTTTGATCTTGCAACTTCCATTCCTATGAAGTATCACATTTTGTACAATTGATCCCTTTGTTATGAATTAAATGCTCCCCTTGAGCGAGTCATTCTTGGATTATTGATCAGTTGAAATCTGTTAACTTTGAGCCCTATTTTATCTTGGCTTCTAATCAGCTGGTTTACCATGGATTTCCCAATAAGTATCTTTTGTGTGTTCTAGTTTACGACTGATCGTTACACAAATTGTGTGTGCAATAAATATGCAAGTATACGTATCACAACAAGTAATATAATGATAAGTAAAAATTGTTCCCACGAAGATTATTTTATTAGAAACTAATTTTTAAAACTAAAAATAATAAAAATCAATTTTTTTTGGTGTTTTTATATTTTAAGGAAGCAAAATTAAAATAACTAAAAGTAAATAGCAATAATTAATTAAATCAGATTTTGTGACTAAAAAGATATATTAAAAAATATCTAGGAATACTTAATCCCCCAATTTTCTAAACATACGAATCGTTAAAATTCTCCCAATATAATATCAATTAATTACATGATCAATTAAATCTAACCTAGTATGTATTCCTCTCTCAAGTAAACTACACACCTAGAAACTATACATGTTATTTAATCAAGACAAACAATTAAATAATTTTCTTAAATCTATTTAATTGCCTGTATAGATAAATTGTTAGCCAAATAATTAATAGTATAAAAATCAGATTAAATAACATAATTAAATTAATATTATAATTAGGAAAACATATTAGATCATCACATTGGTGAAAATTGGATTCATAAGATCCCTAGATTAATAAATTAAATACACATAATTGTATTCATAAAACTCATATTTTTCATAAAGAAAGACATAAAATTGATAAAGAAAAAAATAGAAAAAGAAATACAATCAATATCTTGAATTGTAGAATTAATTTCCTCTTGAATCCTCACCAAAATTGTGTCATCTCTTGAATTTTTCTGTATTTTTCTCTCTTTATAGCTCTAAAAATTGACCAAAATTATGCTAATGGAGGCTAATTAGGGTTTATGGAGTGATTAGGGGCTTAAATAAAGCTCAGGTGCGATCTAGACCGTTTGATTAGCTTCAGATCAAGGGCTATGATCAAAACAAGCAAAACTAACAGTTTTAGCCAATCACAGTGTGACACGTGGCATCAAAAAATTCATTGGGCGAATTAGGAGCGACGCGTGGCAGGGGAGACCAGTCAGAGTCAACGCTTGCCGAGTCAACAACACGTGGTGCGACATAATTTGCGGGAACGGATGGCGTGGTGCACGGGTGGAACGAACGGAGCAATGACACGGTGACATATGGCATGGCGTGTTGATCGATTTCCAAACTCGGATTGAACGTTGTGTTGACACGTGGCGCGTGTTTGCCCTCTTCACACACAGCACGATGTGATTCGCTCTTCGTGCTTACGTGGCGTCTGCGTGGCTTGCCTAATCAGCTCCTCTGCTTGCATGGCATGCAACGTGGTAGCTTCTGATTGGTCCTGCGTTAAAAATTCATAAAAAATCCATAAAAATTCATAAAAAATCCCAAAAATTATATTTTTATCCCTTTTCACTAAAAAGTTTATATTTTAATTTTTTTGGCTATAAAAATACTATTTATTAAATAAAATAAGTAAATATTAAGTAAAAAAATGCGCTAATGACTTTATTTTCATAGTCATCAATGATAATAATCACAAAAAATTCTTTTTTGTTGTGAATTTAGGCCAATTTGGTTTTCAGGGGACTCGTGTAAAATTAGCTGAGGGCCCATTATTTAAACTTAGTCCAAGCCTAGATTCTATGAAAGGGCCCATTTCTTGAGATTAGGTCAGACCAGGCCTATTTTGATTTCCACCAGACCGTTTAACCATAACATGCCCAGGCTCATTTCCATACAAATCTCGCACAAGCCCAAAATTAGACCACCCTTATTGCGCCTTCCACGCACAGATTTAGCTTCGTTTTTCCATTTTGTGAGAGGTAGGGCAGAGTACTCATGCAAGTCACCACCACTAGAGAAGGATCAACTTCCATCGCTGCTACCTCCTACACTGTCGTTCAACATCACCATTGCTGTCTTTCTTCCCTCCTTACTTTGGTGAATAGGTCTCTGGCATTGGGTAATGGTTGTTGTCTAAGAACTCGCCCCCGTACTTCATTGAGGTTGCGGTTCAAGCCAACAAGAAACTAGAAAACTCATTCCTTTTCAACCTTTTTTGGTAACGAGTCGAGTTGAGTCACTGGCTCATTCCCATTCCTTCTCTGAAATTATATCAAGTTCTTGCCACAGTGTAACCATCTCCATATAGTACTCTTTAACTTCTTTTTCTCCTTCCTTCATTCCCCATAATTGAGTTTTTAATTGAATATTGAGGAATCCTCACCTTTAGAGTGTGCCTCTCATAGCTTCCCATACTTCTTTTGTTGTTGATAGAAATAGGTGTGTTTTTCCTATTATGGGTGTCATGGAATTAACGAGCTATGCTTTCATCATTGAGTTTTTTGAACTCTATCCTTGTGGTGCATCAACTTTGGTTGAATTGGGTTTCCTCGTTTCTCCATTAGGTATCCCATTTTATCCTTTTTGTTGATAATAAGTTTTAACGATTGAGCCTATTGATTGGTGTTCTCTGATACCCTTTTTGACTCTTGATTCTAAGTCGAATCAGTTATAGCTAGGTTTTTTGTGAACATTGCTATGATACAATGAAGACTTTGTATTTTGTGAAATGTATTTATGTATTTTTGAATTATATTATTAGCAACAACTTCTTTAGTCTCTAGTTCCTAGGAAAACTAGGTCTAGACAAAAAAGGAAAACAGTCTCTTAATTTGTAGGAAAACTAGTATGAATGAAATAAAAAAGAGTCAAATATCCTAATTAAGTTCAAATATTCTAATAATGTTCCTAATCTCCTAATCAATATACAATCATATCAAATCTTGAGCAACTATTCTTCATTTTTCAACTCTTTTTCGTTAGCAAATAGAAATTCCAGCCTTTTACTTCGCAAAACAATATTTATTTCTCTATAAGAAGAATCTTGTTGTTATTCTTTATCCAATTGTTGTATTTTGCCTATAAGAGAAGATAGTCTATGGACAAACCAAATAACAAATCTTAGTGTTTATAGTAAAAAAATGCTGCTTTATTAGAGTTATTTAGATTTGGAAAGTCTCTGCATTATTTTGGGGTCATCAGTTCTCTGGATGTATTCATTTCTCAATCATTGGCATAAATGGGAAATGATAAAGAAACTCATAAGTTTGGGGGATATAGTTGTTGGGATTTGTACTAATACTTCATACATGTAAGAAGTAATTTCAAAGTATCATAACCTAGGAGTGGCATACACATTCAGGCTTTTACTTAGAGCTATCTAGTATATCTTTGCGCTTCATTAGTATTCTTAACATTGACTTTTGCTGACTACCATGTTCTGCATGATTTCTATTTTCGTTTATTATTATTATTATTTTTTTTGGTCAAACTTTTTCTTACTTTATGCTTGGTATTGTATTATTATATTATTTTTTGCCAATGGTTCTGGGCTTAGTTTTATTTTCTTGAGTTGGATACAGTGACAAAAAGTGGACTACCTTTAGGTACATATTGGAGCAAAGCTTGTCAGTGGATAACCTATTTGTCTTTGTTTTGATTTTTAAGTACTTCAAAGTACCTATCATGTACCAGGTGATTTTTATCCTATTATTCTGTAGTAATTATGCAATTTTATGTGCTGCAGTTTTTTGAACTATTTCAAAAAATGATCTGATATTCTTTTGCATGAACCTTGTTTCATGACCGATGGCATTGAAATTATATTCATGACGTGATAGTAGAAAAGAGTACTTTCATATGGTATTGCTGGAGCTGTGGTTTTTCGTCTGACATTGATACTTCTTGGGACAGCCACACTCCAGGTGAACTTATAGCTGTGTACACCAAGGTCCGAGTCAATAATGTACATTTTTATTTTGTGATTTCTTTCTGAAAGTTTTTTTTTTTGCTGTTGGTTTAGAGGTTTGAGGCAGTAAACCTCCTACTGGCTGCGATACTCCTTTATTCGTCTTTCAAGGTAAATGTTCCACTTTGAAAAATATGACCAAGTGGTACTGCAAAATACCAGTTCATGTTTGCATCTTTGAATGGTTCACAAATGTTTACTATTATGAATTAAATAATGTAATTTTGAAATAATACGGCAGATGCTACATAACAGGCTTTGGAAAATATAAAAGGAAAAACAAACAAACAAAAGAAAGGTGAAAGAAGAGAAGATAAAATGGTAGTTCTATATCATCATCAGCATCGATGTTTCCAGCTTGTGTTTGACATTTAATACCAAGTTCAGTATGCCTTGCCACTTAACAATAAGAGCAATTGAGAAAAATAAACTGCTTTGTGAATTGAGTGTTTTAGATGCTGTAGTTATAACTATCTAGAGGTGCTTTATTGTCCATTTTGAAAAAGTATGTTGTTACCTTTCACTACTGTTTTAACCTTTGAGATTTTTGTTATAGCTATTTGGCAATGAAGAAGATGACACAGACTTATCCGAAAACTTAATTGTAAAGACGTGCCAGCAATTCATCCCGGTCACAAGTAATATTATGTCTCTATCCTTTTCTAAATTTTAGAAAGATCATTGCTCATTTGATTGCATCATTTTTGAAGAGTTGTAAGCATAGAACATATTGGGAACTTTAAATTACTAAGGCGTGTGAGAGGCTACCTCCCTCCAAACATAACACCTATGATATCTTGTATTTGTGATTGACGTACTTAAATAGATAAAACTTAGGAACTCATATTAAAGGTGGATTAGATGGTGTTGATATCCTTGACTAGATGAAATCTAGCTATGTAGTTATAGAAAATTATTCTAATAATTAGGAAATATTCAATAATTAATTAGTAGAGATAATTGTATTAAATTTTACTATATTAGCTTCCTTTTTCTGGTTTTTATTTGTATTATAAATTAAAACAACTCTGTATGGATTAAAATATAGAAGTACAATATTCCTAGTTTCCATTTTCTTTTTCTAGATGGCATTAGAGTAGGTTCTTGTTAGAACCGAGCCATGTTTGATTCAATTTTAAATATTTAAGAGTCAGAAACATGCTTAGAAAACATCCATACCCAAAAAAAGCACTATCCATCGTATCTCTATAACTATCCCTACCATGTGTTCCATTAATCTAGATACCTCATTTTTAAATTATTGTAGATAAATTAAATGGAAAAAGCTACACAGAGTTGTCTCAATCAATCAAACACGTTATAAACGAAAAAAAGATGATTTAGGCCTCAACCTTCTAGCTTTGGCTCTTCTAGTGAGGAGAGATGATTTAGGCCTCAACCTTCTTCCTCTACCCCTCATCCTCAGACCACTCTTACTGTTAGATTGAGTGTGCCATAGACTCAAATCTCATTGGCCAGGACATGGAGGAAGAAAACGAGGAACATAGGATCTAGGGAACCCACAGGTCGTACTAGGGGTTGGTCAATTGTGTTTAAGCCTTGTGAATTGGTGTCCCAAGATAAAGAGAGATTAAGAAAAACCTAAAACGTTCTGTCATCGGTTCATATAATGATTCCTCTAGAGGGAGCCTGTGGTAGCAATCAACCTCCATCCGGTTAGACCGTCTTTTATGAAAAAGCCTTGTTGTTAGGGGCAAGGTTCCCCGTATACCCTCTCATTAGAAGATTCTTGATTTGGACGCATCTCGCACCAGGGTAATTGATGCCTAACTGGTGGAGGTATTTTCTTTGCATGACGCTGATCTACCAAGAATTGAGAGTGGATTTAGAGATGGTTGAGTTTAACAAGGCCTATGTCCTGAAGCAGAACCCCCGGATCCTAGGAGGGTATATATGTCGGTGAAGCAAGATCAAGGGATGAACATGTCACTTCCTGAAAATGAGAAAAACTTGAAAGAGTACTTTTTCTATGTTTCAGGCCGGTGTGAGTCTCTTACCAATGACACTAGGTTGATAAGGAGCGTCTGCAATGACACTAAGGTTGTGATAAGGAATATGGTTTCCTTAATCACGACCTTGAGTCTTGATGCGAAGCAAAGGTTGATTGATATCCAAAACTATATTCCTAAAAAGACCAACTGGAGGACCTTGTTGAACACCCCACGCTTTGTCGCGTGCGGGTTGATGAGGCATGGTGCGGTGGAGCCTCCCCTAAGGATCAACCGTAAACCTCAGGCTTCTCCTAAACCTCGGGCTACTCCTAAACGTAGAACTCTTCCTACCGACTTCGGGGCAGTTCAAGGTAGTGGTCGATGATGGTGAACTAGTCCTATGACTTGTCTTTCCTTCCCTTTTTTTCCCTTTTTTTGGCACGATGTGATTAACGTGATGTCATCTCGCTCTTATTTTGCAGATCCCATGGATGTTACCGCTGTGTAACTCTTTGCCTGTATGAAGAGTAAGGTCGCACCCATAGGGGGGAGCACTCTAACAGGTACATCTTTGGCTCCTGAATGGGGTTCTTCTAGGGAAAAGAAAAGGGGCAAGTCTTCTCATGAAGGCTACCCTTCTTCGCTAAAGAAGAAGAAGGTGGTGGTTGACGAGCCTGCCCTTAACTCTGAGCCTCTGAATGTTTGCCCGCTCGTATCACCCTTGTGATAATAGTACGTCGTTCCAACTTCTTGCTCGGGTTCTAAGGAATTTGAGGATCCTGTAAAGGATTCAGGGAAAGGAAAGGCCGTCCTTAATGATCTTACTACTGATGCGGAAGGCATAGTCTTGAATCGAGACTTGGTGCCAGAGCACCTCGATCATTGTATGAGCCACCTTTCTACTGCCTCGTACAAGACGCAACTCAAGGCTATTATTGAGGGTATGGACTCTGGCAAGGTCATCCGTTGTCAGATGTGTCAGGTGGGTTATCTCGTGTTTTGTTGTTATTCGTTAATTAGCGTATGTATAGTGTGAGCTCCAGACTTATTAGCTTGACCTTTTGTTTGCTTCAGTTGATGCTTCTCTATGACTTTGATAAGGCTTGCAGCGTGGATTTTTTGAAAGATGAGCTAGTTCAGGAGAAGTAGAGCCATGCGTCTACACGCTCAAAATACACCGTGCTGCTAGCGAGAACAACTAAGTGGGAAGTTGAGGCAATTGATATGGAGGAAAAGCCAAAAAAGGCCACCCTCGAGCTTAATGAGTATGCCCAATGCCTTATTGAGGTAAATGAGGCTCTTAGGTGTGCAGAGGAGGGGGCTAGGGAAGCCCAGAGAAGAGTTCAGGCTTTTGTCGAGGAAGTCCATCGTAAGGCAAAGGTCGATGTGGATGCCATGGCGTACGAGCTGGCCATGGAAACCTTTGAGGCGGAGGCCAAGTAGAAGGATCTAGGCGAGTATTATTATCGCACTTTGGACATCCTGGTTACTCCGCCATGTGTGTAGGTTTCTTTTATGGAGGAGGAAGAAGGAGAAAGCTCGAACTCTTTTGATGATGAGGACGATTATGAGGCTGCGAGGGCAGGGATAGAGGATCATTTAATTTTGATGACTTAACCCATTTTGTTTTTCCGAGCTCAACGCCATTCCTGTTTGTGTGGTGGCGAGCTCAAACCTGTAAGAATGTTAAATGAAAAAATCAACTTTATTTATTAATGGAAAATTAGTTTCTCTTTTATTGTGTATTTATGACGTTGACTTACCCATTTGTTTTTTTGGGAACTTGGGTCATTAATTTTTCCCTTTTTTTGTTTTTTATCAACCTTCATCTCCTATAAAAAGGGATGAGAACACTTGTTTAATCCATACATTTAGGGATTTCTGTTAATCTCTCTAACTTCTTTGGTCGTATTTTATGGATTTTGATCGGACCAGTAGACGCTCAGTTCGAGCTTTACGTGTTGAAAATGGTAGACTTAAGGACGAGGCTGGAGCGTTCAAAGCGAGGTGGTTAAATTGGAGTGTAATGTAAAAGAGACCAAGTGTGAGCTCGCCTCTGGAAAGGAGTAGATCCAAACTCAATCTCGAGAGAGGACCCTGGCTAGTATGGCCACGCTTATAGATAGGAATCATATTAGGCGAGCTTCTATATGAAGCGATCTGAAAGAGTCTTCCTCAAGGTGATGGAGGTTATTGAAGAATTGGAGCGAGGGTTGCTCGTGATGATGACAGCTTACCCTAAGCTTGTGACCTATGCACAAAAGAAAATTATAAAGATTCGGGCCGAGCCATTACCCTTAGTCAAAGAAACTGATGATCTAGATATTGGTCGTGTGTCCAAGCGTTTAAAGAGTTTTTAGCTTTCTGAGAAGGCCAAGCTTTGTATAAATAACTATCCATAGACTTGTAAATTTTAAATAGTGAAAACAATTTGGATGGCATGTAGTTGTGATGACCTGACATTGTGAGTGTATTTGTATTTATAAATATCCAAAGAGATTTTTTTTATTGTATAATGCGACCTAGTTGCTAAACGAAGTGGTCAGCTCGACCCTTGCTTTTATTAGGACGCTCTACCTAGCTCTTTAATCGAAGTGGTCAGTCTTGTGGACTAAATTGGTGAAAGAGAGACTTACTTGGTTGCTGACTGAGGTGCTCATCTCCTTTCAATGTCAGAGCGTTGACCTAGTTCTTGATCGAGGTGGACAACTTGTGATCTTAAACAAGTGCTAGGGTGCTCTACCTGGTTCTCGACTGAGGTGGACGACTCGCGACCTTATACAAGTGCCAAGGCATTCTACCTGGCTCTTAATCGAGGGGATCAACCCGTGGCTCAAATTTGGTAGGAGAGAGAGCCTCACCTAGTTCTTGACCGAGTTGCTCATCTCCCTTCAATGTCAAAGCACCAACTTTGTTCCTGTCTGAAGTGGACAATTTGTGACCTTATGCAAGTGTCAGGATGTTCTACTTGGTTCTTAACCGAGGTGATTAGCCCGTGACATAACAAAGTGGGAAACTTCTAAACGAAAGACCCATTTGTATGGGGTGATGCAGTTCCATTGATATGTTTGTGCCAATATTACATAAAAATGGTGAGCTCTTATACATTAGAAGTGATATTTCTTTAAGTGCTTGGCATTCCAACTTGTGCCCTCTTCTGTTCCTTTTATATTTGTTAAAGATGATTAGTTGTGTGTGTATTAGGTGTCTAATACTAGGTGAATATATTAGTTGTGTATTAGGTGTCTTAGTTGTGTATTATGTGTATGTCACCTAAGATTGTCTCTAAATTTGTATATAAATAGGTAGTGTCTTTGAATGAAAAAATAAGAGTGAATTTTGAATTTTACATGGTATCAGAGCATTTGGGTTACAAAATTTGAGAAATTTTTTTTTCCGTTCAAATTGGGGAGGAATATCACCGCCGGCACAGGGAGGAAGACCAGCCGTCGACCAACCAAACCCCGAAGTCCGGTCACCAGACGAGCTGCGAGTGAGCCACACGCGCCACCACGACTTTCTAACAAATTTCCACACGTCTCACCGTCGGCATAGGGAGGAAGAATAGTCGTCGACCGGCCAAACCCCGAAGTTCGGTCACCAGACGAGCCGTGAGTGAGCCACACGCGCCAGCGCGACTTTCTATCAAATTTCCACGCGCCGGCGCATGACAGCGCGTTCGTGTAGAATTTTTCTTCGGTTGACCTCGTGTCGTTCTCCGTCGTTCCTCTACATCATCTGTGGTGGTTTGGCACTCATCGCTTGTGATTGTTCAGGTTTGGGTTCTTCCAATTTTGTGTTCTTGTTCGGTGCGTGTTTGGTCGCTGCTGTTGTTGGATTTTGTTTGTTCGTTTGCTCGTTTGCTCGTTGTCTTGTCGTTTGTAAGAGTTATGGCTGAAAAGAAATCTAATGTTGTAACAGATATGTTGCCCTGCGATGTCTAAAATCACGGACCATAAGCTCAATGACTCGAATTATTTGGCTTGGAGCAAGACCATTCGAATTTATTTGAGAAGTATCGACAAAGATACTCATTTGTCTAATGATCCGCCTAAAGATGATTCAAAGCAGGCATGGCTTAGAGACGATGCTCTCTTATTTCTGCAGATTCGGAATTCTATTGAAAGCAATGTAATTGACTTGATCAATCATTGTGAATTCGTTAAGGAATTGATGAATTATTTGGATTTCTTAGATTCTGGTAAGGGAAATCTTTCTCGCATATATGAGGTATGCAAAGCCTTTTACCGTGCAGACAAACAAGATCAGTCACTCACAAATTATTTTATGGAATTTAAAAGGACTTATGAGGAGCTCAATAGTTTGATGCCTTTTAGCCCTGATGTAAAGGTTCAATAAAGCCAACGGGAACAAATGGCGGTCATGAGTTTTCTTGTCGGTCTTCCCTTTACTTTTGAGACTGCTAAGTCACAGGTTCTTTTTGGTGCTTTGGTCAGCCGAAGTAATAATTATGAGCATGGACGGTCAACTTATATGAACAGAAACAAAGGAGGCGGCTCGCACGGGTTTGAAACTCGACCACAGGACCTAGGAGGTATTGTATGTCACTATTGTCACAAACTAGGACATACAAAATATGACTGTAGAAAGCTTCAGTACAAGCATCAGAAAGGCACTCGGCTCATATTGCATTCACTTCTGATACTTCTGAAAAATCGGTTCTTATCTTTGCAGATGAATTTACCAAGTTCTCATAGTATCAAGAATCACTAAGGTCTTCATCCCCTTCTATCACTGTTATTGCTGATTCAGGTAAATCAAATGCGTCTCATTTCCTCATCTTCCAAATGGGTTATTGATTCTGGTGCCACAGATCATATAACAGGTAATTTTAGTCTCTTTTCTACTCTTCAGTCACACACTTCTACCTCTACTGTTACCTTAGCCGATGGGTCACCATCTCGTGTTCTTGGGTCTGGCACAATTACTCCCACTCCTTTGCTTTCTTTGTCGTCTGTCTTACATTTACCTAACTTATCCTTTAATTTGATCTCTGTAAGTCAGTTTACTCGCAATCTTAACTGTTGCATCTCATTTTTTCCTGATCATTGCTTATTTCAGGATCTTATGACGAAGAAGACTATTGGTAAAAGACATGAGTCTGGAGGCCTCTATATTCTTGACACACCAATACCGAAATCTGTCGCTTGCTCTAGTGTAACCTCTCCCTTCGAGGCACATTGTAGACTGGGTCATCCATCTTTTCCTTTACTGAAGAAATTTTGTCCTCAGTTTAGTAAGATGTCTTCATTAGATTCTGAGTCTTGTCAATTTGTAAAACATCATCGTCTTAGTTCAAATCCAAGAGTTAATAAATGTGCTAGTGTTCATTTTGAATTAGTTCATTCTGATGTTTGAGGTTCTTGTCCTATTTTGTCTAAACCTGGATTTAAGTATTTTGTTACTTTTGTGGATGATTATTCTCGTGTAACTTGGTTATATTTAATGAAAAGTCGTTCTGAATTGTTTTCTATTTTTTGCGCATTTTGTGTTTAGATTAAAACTCAATTTAATGTTTCAATTCGTACTTTGCGAAGTGATAATGCCAAAGAATATACATCAGCTTTGTTTCAATCTTATATGGTTCAAAATGGCATGCTTCATGAAACTTCGTGTGTTGATGCTCCATCTCAAAATGGAATGGCCGAACGTAAGAACAAACATCTTCTTGAAACTGCACGTGCCTTATTATTTCAAATGAATGTTTCTAAACCTTTTTGGGCCGATGCAGTTTCAACAACATGTTTTCTTATTAATCGCATGCCCTAATCTGTTCTTCATGGTGAGATTCCTTACAAAATTTTGTTTCCTAATAAGTCACTATTTCCAGTTGACCTAGCGTATTTGGTAGCACTTGTTTTGTTCGGGATATTCGTCCGCATGTTACTAAATTAGATCCCAAGTCTTTGAAGTGTATCTTCCTTGGTTATTCTCGTCTCCAAAAAAGTTATAGATGTTATTGTCCTAGTCTTAACAAATATTGTTAAAGATGATTAGTTGTGTGTGTATTAGGTGTCTAACACTAGGTGAATATATTAGTTGTGTATTAGGTGTATGTCACCTAAGATTGTCTCTAACTTTGTATATAAATAGGTAGTGTCTTTGAATGAAATATAGAAGAGTGAATTATGAGTTTTTACAAATATCTTGTCTCAATTTTTGTTACCTAATGGAAGACACACCCTATTTTTCGTCTTCTCCTCCTCCTGCATGTCAGGGGGAGGATGACGATTTGTTAGTCTATTCTATCACATCATCTGAACCTGTCTCTGATCCAGTTCCTGTTAGGCCTCCTATAACTCAAGTCTACTCCAGACATAGACCTTCTGATTCATGTCCTACACCTGCTCCTTCGTCATCAAATCCAGTCCTGAACGATGATCTTCCTATTGCATTACGCAAAGGTAAACGTCAATGTACTTATCCTATTTCTTCTTTTGTTTTGTATAATTGCTTGTCGTCTTCCTCTTGATTCTATTTCTATTCCTAAAACTGTTCATGAAGCCATATCTCATCCTGGTTGGCATCATGTAATGATCGAGGAAATGAATATGTTGGATGACAATGGTACTTGGGACTTGGTTGATTTACCTTCGGGGAAACGGGCTATCGGATGCAAATGGGTGTTCACAGTTAAGGTTAATCTAGATGGGTCAGTTGCTCGATTAAAGACCCGTCTTGTTGCTAAGGGATATGCTCAAACATATGGAGTGGACTATTCTGACACTTTCTCTCCTGTTGCTAAATTGATATCTGTTCGGTTGTTTATTTGTATGGAAGCTACTCACCATTGGCCTTTGCATCAACTAGATATCAATAATGCTTTTCTTCATGGTGATTTTCAAGAGGAGGTGTTTATGGAGCAATCTCCTGGTTTTCTTGCTCAGGGGGAGTCTAGGCAAGTTTGTCGTCTCCGCAAATCTTTGTATGGTTTGAAACAGAGTCCTTGTGTTTGTTTTGGAAAATTTAGTCAAGCTATAGAAACGTTTGGTATGATGAAAAACAAGTATGATCATTCTGTGTTCTACAAACAATCAGAAGCTGGTATCATTCTTTTAGTTGTGTATGTAGATGACATTGTTATTACTGGAAGTGATACTATGGGAATTTCATCTCTTAAGTCTTTCCTACATACCCAGTTTCACACGAAGGATTTGGGGATGCTAAAGTATTTCTTGGGTGTTGAAGTCACAAGGAGTAAAATATGTATCTTTCTATCTCAGAGAAAATATGTCCTGGACTTATTAACTGAGACAGGAAAATTAGGAGCAAAACCTTGTAGTGCTCCAATGACTCCGAACATCCACCTTACAAGAGATGGAAAACTTTTTAAAGATTCTGAGAGATATCGAAGGGTGGTTGGAAAGCTGAATTACCTTACCGTGATTCGTCCAAATATTGCATATTCGGTCAGTGTTGTTAGCCAATTTATGTCATCCCCAACAGTTAATCATTGGGCAGCGTTAGAGCAAATTTTGTGTTACTTGAAAGGAGCACCTGGACGTGGTATCTTGTATGCAAATCATAGACACACTCATATTGAATGTTTTTCAGATGCAGATTGGGTAGGTTCCAAAGTGGATAGAAGATCCACATCAGGGTATTGTATTTTCATTGGAGGAAATTTGGTCTCATGGAAAAGTAAGAAGCAAAATGTTGTGTCACGATCAAGTGTAGAGTCAGAATATAGGGCTATGGCACAATCTGTGTCTGAGATAATATGGATATATCAGCTTTTGGATGAAGTAGGTCTTAAAACTTCAGTACCAGCGAAATTGTGGTGTGATAACCAAGCTGCTCTTCATATTGCTTCTAATCCTGTGTTTCCTGAGCGAACTAAACACATTGAAATTGATTGTCATTTTGTTTGTGAGAAAATTCAGCAAGGTTTGATTTCTACAGGATATATGAAGATTGAAGAATAACTAGGAGATATCTTCACGAAAGCTTTAAGTGGGGTTTAGGTTGATTATCTTTGTAACAAGTTGGGCATGATTAATATCTATGCTCCAACTTGAGGGGGAGTGTTAAAGATGATTAGTTGTGTGTGTATTAGGTGTCTAACACTAGGTGAATATATTAGTTGTGTATTAGGTGTCTTAGTTGTGTATTAGGTGTATGTCACCTAAGATTGTCTCTAACTTTGTATATAAATAGGTAGTGTCTTTGAATGAAAAAAATAAGAGTGAATTTTGAATTTTACAATATTTTTTAGTAGGTAGGCCCATCCTAGTGTCGTTTCGATTATTCGATAAGGTCCTCAATTAGCACCCAATTTGCTGGCCATTCATTCTTTCTTGTTAGGGAAGATCCTCTCGATGACCCAATCACTGCTAGAAAATGCTTTGAAGCACACGATCTTGTTGTAATGATTTAATATTCTCCTTTTTGCTCGGTAGTGTCAGTTCATGTGCTTTGATTAAGTCGTTTTGTGCCTTCGTTAAACCGATTTGGCAGTGGGTATTGTGACTTCGGTTTGTATTACTGTCTTCGTCTCGTATACCAGGGAAAAGGGGTCTCGTTAGTGCTTCCTTGAAGACTAGTCCTAACGGCCCATAATGTTCCAGGCAACTCTTCCACCCTCTTTCCTTTTGCACTTTCCAGTCTTTTCTTTAATAAGCTGATCTTGTTGGACGATTCCGCTTGACCATTGGCCTGGCGATAATATGGTGTGGAGTGGCACATCTTAATGCTGTACTTGAGGGCAAACTCTCTGATATTTCGTCTTGTGAACCGTCTCTCATTATTTATGACGAGGTCTCTGGGTAGGTTAAAGCGGCAAATTATGGATTTCCATATAAATCGAATCACCTCATCCTCTCGTATTCTACCCAAGGGCTCTGCTTCAATACATTTTGAAAAGTAAACAGTAGCCACTAGAAGAAACTTCTTTTGACCTTGTCCTATAGGTAGGGGTCCCACTATGTCAAGCCCCCACTTATAAAAAGGCCAAGGACTCACCACACTCTTTATGGTATTTGGGGGCGTGTGTGACAACGGGGCAAACCTTTGACATTTGTTGCATATCTAGGTGTACTTTGTGCAATCTGCCAATATAGTGGGCTAATAATAGCCTTGTCTCATGATTTATTGTGATAATTTCCTCCTCCCTGAATGTGAACCACAGTCCCCTTCATGTGCTTCATACATTAATCTTTCAGATCCCTCTTTGGTTACACACAAGAGCCCCAGACTGAGTGGAGTTTTCCGATATAATTTCCCTATTTGTATCATATACCGACCTACCTTAGATTTGATTTCTTTCTTAGACCCGCTATCTTTTGGCAGCTCCTCCCTTTCTAGGAAGTTATAAATCGGGGTGTACCATGGGATAGTGGGAGTGTCTACACATCCAACTATTCGTTCAGCCTCCTCCAAGGATGCTTTTGACAGGATTGTTATTGATATTATTCGATTGTGGTTGGCTTCTCGTACTGATGCCAAAATGACTAAGGCATCGACATGACCATTATCCTTTCGAGCTATCTACTTGATGTCAAACTTGGAGAATTTAGAGCACTCTTTCTTTAACCTTTCTAGGTAACCTTTCATTTTTCTCTCTAGCTTCAAATGACCCTAAGAATTGGTTGACCATTAGTCGTGAATCGCTATGTAGGGTGACCCTATCTGCTCTCAGCTTATTAGCTGTCATGGCCCCAAATATAACCGCCTCATATTCTGCAACATTATTGGTCACTTGGAAATCAAGTCTGATTGCATACTCAAAACAGTTGTTGTTCAGGTCTAGTAAGACTACCCTTAGCCCTGTGCCATTGAAGTTTTGTGCTCCTTCAACAAACACTTGCCAAATTGCTCTGTGTTTTTGATCTATCCCACTATCCTTATTTGTTCTTCGTTGACAACCTCTGGCTTCTCAATAAACTCAGCCACAAACTCGGCGACTGCTTGCCCTTTAATAGCCGATCTTGCCATGTATTTAATGTTGTACAGCCCCAATTCTATGGCTATTTGTGCTAGTCTCCTTGCTACATTTGGTTTTGTTAAGACATTCTTAAGTGGGTGAGAGGTGAGTACCACAACAGTGTGTGAGTCGAAGTAGTGCTTATGCTTTCGTGCACTAACTTTGAGAGCAAATGCTAATTTTTCAATGGTTGGATACCTGTTCTGGGCATCCGTTAGTACCTGGTTGACGTAGTAGACAAGGTGTTGAACTTTATTTCTCTCAGTTAGGAGTACAACCTTGCATATATGGGAGGTTATAGCCAAATACAAATAAAGAACCTCACCAGGACGAGGACTAGCTAAAACAGGGGGAGGGGGGGTTACTTAAGTATTTCTCGATTTCTTCAAAGACTTTATCATAGCTCTCGTCCCAAAAGATTGATATGCCTTTTTTCAACATTTTGAAGAAGGGTAGACACTTATAGTACATTTAGAAATGAACTTGTTCAATGCTATTATTCTTTCATTTAATTGTTGAATTCTCTTAAGGCTAGAAGGTGGTCTCATGTTTACCAGGGTTTGTATTTTGTCTGGATTGACCTCAATCCCTCTAGTTGACATAAGATACCCTAATTTTTTTCCTTTAATGACACCAAATATGCATTTTTTGGGATTGAGCCTCATACCATATTTTTGAATTACGGATTGAGCTAACTTAATCATCATATCAATATAGGCCTCAAGGTTCCTCTCTAGCTATTCTTCAAATATTTTGTTGATTAGGCGTTGATATATGGCATCCGCATTTTTCAATCTAAATGACATTCTTTTATAACAGAATGTTCCTTCATTTGTGATAAAAATGTTTTGTCCTCGTCTTCTGGGTGCATCCTAATCTGGTAGTACCCTGAGTATGCATCCAATTGATCAATACTTGGGAGAGGGAAGCAATCCTTGGGACATGCTTCGTTTAATTCTGTGAAAGTGACACACATATAAGATGACCCACATGATTTCTTGACGAGGACCACATTTGATAGTCATGAGGGATAGTTGACCTCTCTTATTATCCTTGCTTTTTTAAGGGTAGCCACTTGGTGTTTGATGACCTCGTTCTTTTCTCTTGGAAATTTTTTCGTTAATGTACGGGTCTAGTTTTCGAATTGACATTTAGTCGGTGTGATATGACTTTTAGATCAATTTCAGGCATGTCAGTTAGAGTCCATGCAAAGATATTTGAGTTATCCCTGAGAAACTGTGAGAGTTGTGCCTCTAGCTCTATCATGAAATCTTCATCCAATTTTAAGGGTTGGCTCTCCCTTTTTACTTGCATGGGGAGGTTCTTTACTTCATTTTGGTTGATTGACTTTATAAGGCCTTGCCTCCCTGGCTTCCCGTTGGAAGTCCCACATCGCCCAGGTAAACCAGCTAAGTGCTGGTTATAAGTTTGCGACAGCCCCTCCCTGATAAGCGCATTTTGAGGGGAAAATCATGGCTGCATAGACTTCAACATGGTATCCAAGCAGGTACCTGGGGTCACGGTGTGCCCAACCGGTCATACCCCAATCATCCACACGGTCACCCCCGGTAGAGGGTACTCCGGCTTATGTGAGGGGGAGTGTTGGAAGTCCCACATCGCCCAGGTAAACCAGCTAGGTGCTAGTTATAAGTCTACGACAGCCTTTCCCTGATAAGCGCGTTTTGAGGGGAAAATCATTGCTGCACAGACTTCAACATGGTATCAGAACAGGTACCTGGGGGTTACGGTGTGCCCAACCGGTCATACCCCAACATGGTATTAGAGCAGGTACCTGGGGGTCACGGTGTGTGCCCAACCGGTCATACCCCAATCATCCGCACGGTCACCCTCGGTAGAAGGTAAGTCTGCGCAGCCATGATTTTCCCCTCAAAACGTGCTTATTAGGGAGGGGTTGTCGCAGACTTATAACCAGTAGTTAGTTGGTTTACCTGGGCGATGTGGGACTTCCAACACTTCCCCCTCACATCGGTCGGAGTACCCTTTACCGGGGGTGACCGTGTGGATGATTGGGGTATGATCGGTTGGGCACACCGTGACCCCCAGGTATCTGCTCTGATACCATGTTGAAGTCTGCACAGTCATGATTTTCCCCTCAAAACGCGTATCAGGGAGGGGTTGTCACAGACTTATAACCAGCACTTAGCTGGTTTACCTGGGCGATGTGGGGCTTCCAACACTCCCCTTCACATCGATCGGAGTACCCTCTACCGGGGGTGACCGTGTGGATGATTGGGTTATGACCGGTTGGGCATACCGTGACCTCTAGGTACCTGCTCTGATACCATGTTGAAGTCTGCACAGCCATGATTTTTACCTCAAAACGCGCTTATCAGGGAGGGGCTGTCGCAGACTTATAACCAGCACTTAGCTGGTTTACCTGGGCGATGTGGGACTTCCAACACTTCCTTTGAGGGAGACCTCTCAGTAATTGCTATTTGCGGGCCACATCCTTAACAGTGGCGTTATAGCAACTTCTGGCCTTTTCTTGGTCTCCCCTAAACTCCTCTCGCTCTTCATTAGTGGGAAATTTGATTACTTGGTGGAGGGTGGATGTGATTACCTTCATCTTATGTATCTTAGGTCTTCCCAGGATGGCGTTCTAGTGAGCTGGGACATCGATGATTACGAAAGTGGTCATTATTATCATTCTTTTTGCCATAATAGGCAACACTACCGTTCCTTTGGCATAGGTAGTATTGCTGTTCAACCTTACGAGAGGGAGCTCCGTTTTGACAATGTTAGGGTCCTTTATACCTAAAACTCTTGCAGTGGTCTTAAAAAGGAGGTCTATCGAACTCCCTATATCAATTATTTTTCTACAAATGTCATAAGACCCAATTCTCAAGGTGATCACCAGAGTGTCCTCGTGGTGAGACTAGGTCTCGTCCTTCTCATTGAAAACGATTTTAGTGGTAGATCTCCTGTTGTCTAAGGCGTATACATGGGGGGCACGGCGTAACTCTTTAGCAAATCTTATGAGCGAATTATTGGAGTTTCTGCTAACCCCTGTCCTTCATGTATGGTATGTATAGTTTTGATATTGGTTTCTTTGGGAGGGGGGGTTCTTTACCGTTGGTAGTCAAGTTTGTTGTTTTTGGTACCTTTCGTTTATTTTGGCGATTTCTCTGATTTCCATTTTCTGTAACGAGGTCCTTCGAATATCCCCTTGTCAATATTTCCTCTATCTCTTTCTTGAGGTGTCTGCAATCTTTTGTATCGTGGCCCATATCTTTATGAAAGGCACACCGCTTGGACGTGGTTCTAAGTGGGGATTTCATCTTGGATCGTTACCTGACATAGGGTTCCTCCTCCATTCTCATCACTGCTTGGGTTAGATTTACTCTTAAGGGAGGACCCCTGAAGGGAGAAAGTCACCTCCCCCAAAGTTCTCTATTTTTTGACCAATGTTTGACCGACTTGTTATTTGGTGTGAAACGTTTATTCTTGCTATTTTGATGTGCCCTGTTTGGGCTTATTCTGCTCTTCTCTTTGCCGGGCACTGGTTCTTATTAATTCGTTGATATTTAACCGAGCCTAACTCTCTTTCTAGGTTAACGAACTTTTTGTCCTCGCCATAAGTTTCTTCCAAGTGTGAGGCATTGTCTTGGTTAATTCTATAAATAGGTCAGAGTTCTTTGGGAGACCTCTCTGGAATGCTTCTATAGCTATAGAGTTAGGACAATCAGAGAAAAGGTGGTGTGATTCTTTCCTCAAGGGCTTGTTACAGGCAATGTTTGTGATTAAGAGTTGAGCGAACTGTGGAAAAGAGGTTATAGACCAGGGTGTTAAGTTGAACCATTTTAGGGCGCCCTCATAGAGAGTGGCTGCGAATAGCTTGCACATTATAGAATCTCTTTTTACGCGAGTCAAGCTCATGGGATCTATGGCTGTTTTGAAGTGTTGTACGTGCATCATTGGGTCCTTCATCCCAAAATAATCAAGGCATTTGGGGGCGTTGAACTTGGCTGGTGGTTCGTCATTTTTTATATTATCAGAAAAGGGGGAGATACACTATTGTTCACATCATAAGAGGCTTTACCCTTCTCGTTTTTCGCCTGAGCTACCTTCAAGGCTAGGTCTTTCTTTTTATTGGCTTCCTCTAACGCTTGAAATCGTGCCTCCTAGTTCTTTCTTTCATGAACCCACTATTCCTCACTAGGTCTCGCCGAGCTAGAAAGGTGGTTCCTTTCATCCTCTTGTTTTGTATGGTATGGCTCGGGTTGGCCCTGTCTTGCTATGTTCCTGTCAACTGGGTCTACTGCTTGGTCGTCCAGGACCCTTCCCCCTGACTAGGATCCTAGTGCCACATTTTCCCTTCTAGTTTCCTCGAGCTTCTTTCTTAGCTTCAGGTGCTGGCAAGCCATATCTTGGTGGTGCAAGTTCTCTTCTGTCCTAACCTTATCGAGGGGTGGTGTTGCATCATCTTGAGCTGCTCTCGTTCCTTTGTTAGCCAATTTTGAACGTCTACCAGAATAAGTTCCCACCATATTGATGTGCGTAGAATGGCTTGTGTCTTAGGTGTAATTTTTTGAAAAGAGCATGATAGATTTCTTAAGCTCTTCCCAAGACTCAAGAATAAAATCCCAAGAAGTACGGGGTCAGAAACTTAAGCTTAAGCTAAAAATCTGAGCATCATGATGGGCGCCAAAATGTTTGGAATTGATCTGGTTTACAGAGAAAATTTAGAGAGAAGTTAAGCTAATTTGTTGAATGTGTGGATCTCACAGGAGATCTATATATTTATAGAACATTACCTATATAGGTGTCAATTACATAATGAGTACACATATTTTCATGTCAGAAGGGTAAAAATGACATAAAGTACAACATATTAAGGGTCAAGGTCGACCTCAGTTGAGGCTGTCATTGAGCTCGTGGCTGTCCTAAGGGTATGACTAGGTCCTGGGTTCAAGAGCTCCGAAAGGCGAAAGGAATCCATCCACTAGTTAAGAGCTAAGGCCTGCAGAGATATCCTTTCAAAAAGGGTGCTTTTTATGTTTTAGATAAATCTCTTATAGGATATTTGCGAGGGCCACAAGGTTCGTAATGCTTGTTTATGCATTCCTTTCACCCTCCATAAATCTCAAACCCAGAATCTACCCCTTAAGTACCTTAGGGTGAGAGAGTTGCTACCAACTGAGGCACTATCCCAGTTGGTAGCAGCTCTCTCACCCCAAGGTACTTAAGGGCTAGGTCTTGGGTTCGAGAGCTGCAGAGGGCAAAAGGAATACATGAACAAGCGTTATGAACCTTGTGATCTCCGCAAATATCTTGTGAGAGATTTATCTCAAACAGTAAGCTCTCCTAGTATAGCTTTTAAGACACTAGGAATAATCTTTAAAATCTTTTGAATTAAAGCCTACAAAGCTGCCAAAAGTAAAATTAATATCATTTTCAATTTTCTAAAAAATTCTACTATTCCTCTTAATCCACAACACCCGAAGAATTGCTCTGTAGCTCTGTTGTGGCCTTCTACTATTTCCATGCATGTTAACATTTTCTAGTTAACATTGGATATCGTGTTGAAAGTGAACTACCATTTAACTCAGAATCTTCTAAAATCGTATTTTTTACTTTGTTCCCCAACTCAAATTAGAAAGTAAAATATTAAATTCTTTAGCAATTTCCTTCCAAGGACTATGTCCACCACCAGACAAATTTGAAGAAAATATTAAGAGAGAGATGGTGGAGAGAAACTGAATCTTAGTTTTATTTTTCTTTGATGTTTTTCAATGTATGTATAGAAATATAAATATGACTAAGAGTTAGACAAATAGACCACTAATCTAAGAATATAGTCAACTATTACAGTCTGTGCAACCACTAATCTAGGACTAATTAGATAATATTTTTGAAATTCTACACTCCCTCAAGTTGGATGATAGATATTAATCATTCTCAATTTGTAACTTAGTTTTTCAAAGATGGTTCGAGGTAATGCTTTGGTAAGGATATCTGCAATTTAATTACTGATTATGAGTAGATGTATATAGAAGGTCCACAATTTTGCCATCTAACTTCTCTTTAATGAAATTACGATCAATTTCTACATGTTTGGTTCAGTCATGATGAACTGGGTTTCTTGCGATTCTTATTGCAGCTTGATTGTCACAATTCCTGCCGATAGGTTCAGTAGTTGTAAAGTCCAGTTCATTGAGTAGTCTTCTTAACCACATTTCTTCACAAATCCCATAGGCTATAGCTCTGATTCAACTTTTGCACTGCTTTGAGCGACTATTGACTATTTCTTACATCGCCAAGTTATTAGATTCCTCCACACAAATGTACAGTACCCAGTGGTAGATTTACGATCCACTATAGAGTCTACCCAGTCAGCATCTGCATAGACTTCAATTTTCCTGGTTGGATTCTTATTGATGTACAATCCTTTTCCTAATGTCATCTTGAGATACCTGAGTATACGATAGACCGCCTCTGTGTTGTTCATTGGGACTTCATAAATTGACTTACAACACACTAAAAAATCAATATTTGGTCTAGTGTGGGATAGGTAAATGAGTTTTCCCACTAATCTTTGGTAACGACTTTTGTCCACAGGTGCATTGTTTTATTTGATTATGAGTTTTACTGTAGAGTTTAGCGGAGTTTCTGCCGGTTTACACCCTATCATTTCAGTTTCTTTGAGAAGATCAAGTACATATCCTTTGAGATAAATATGCCTTTCTTTGTTCAGGCTACTTCCATTCCTAGGAAATATTTGAGATTGCCTAGATCTTTGATTTCAAATTCCTTGGCTGTGAACTCCTTGAGTTTATTTATCTTAACTATAGAATTACCTATTAGAACAATATCATCTACGTACACAATTAGGATAACTATTCTGTCATTGGAGAAATGCTTGACGAAGAGTGTGTGATTTGCTTGGCATTGATTGTACCCATATTTCTTTAATACTTTAGAAAACCTATTGAACCAGGCATGTGGAGACTGCTTCAATCCATGTAATGATTTCTTAAGTTTGTAGACTCTATTAGTTGGAACATGAGATTCAATTCCAAGAGTAATGTCGATATAGACTTCTTCTTCGAGATTACTATTGAGGAATGCATTCTTGACATTTAATTGGTAGAAAGGCCAATCCAAGTTAGATGCTAGAGAGAGAAGAACACGAACAGTGTTGAGCTTTGTTACAGGTGCAAACGTTTCCTGATAGTCAATCCCATATGCTTGAGTGAATTCCTTAGCCACAAGGCGAGCCTTGAATCTTTCTACATTGCCGTCTGCTTTGTGTTTGACTATAAAGATCCACTTACACCCAATAACTCGTTTTTTTGGTGGTAGTTTTGTGATCTCCCAAGTCTTGTTTTTCTCTAAGGTACTGAGTTCTTCAAGAATAGTTGTCTTCCATTCAGGTACTTGAAAAGCTTCATGAATGGAATTTGGAATCTTTATCTGATCAAAGTTGTTGATAAATACCTTATAACCTGGTGATAGACTTTTATAGGAAACAAAATTGTAGATGGGGTGGTTTGTACAAGATCTTACACTTTTTCTTATAGCAATTGGTAAATTCAAATCATTAGGAGGCAACTCAATAATATGAGGTTCAGTGATGTTTCCTTATGAATTGTCAGAGTGGCTTGTACTCGGGTTGGACTCCTAGACTCGCTCAAGATATGCTCAGTTCTCCATTCCTTCTTGAGTTTTCCTTCTAGAGTAGATAAGAAGATCACTGTTTAGGACAAAGAAGTTTGGATCTGTTGGCAAAGGAGTTGAAGGTTCATTGGGATTATTAGGAGCATTTGTTTGAGACATTGAGATATGATTTGGGACAGAATTTGTAGGAGTCACTATTTGTTTGGATGAAGGTGATGATTGAGTGGTAATGTTATTCCAAAGTTGGTATTCATTGTCTCTGTTCTCCCCTTAAATGATAGGTTTGGGATAGTACGGATATTCTTCAAAGAAGGTGACATCCATTGTATTGTAGAACTGTTTTGTGATAGGAGAGAAGCATTTGTATCCTTTCTGGTGTGATGAATACCTTAAGAATATGCATTTGATGGCTCTGGGATCAAGTTTACCTCTATGATGTACATGGACATAAGCAGAACATTCGAATATTTTAAAGGGAGTGTTGGACACGATTCTAGTGTGTGGGTATGACTAAGCAGAGTGCTGATAGGTATTTTGAAAGTGAAGACACGAGAGGACATCCTATTGATAAGATAGGTAGCCGTAAGGATAGCTTCCCCCAAAAATGTTCAGGGACATGAGTTGTTAACATGAGAGATCTAGCTACCTTAAGAAGATGCTTGTTTCTCCTTTCAGCCACCCCGTTTTGTTGAGCTGTGCCAACACAAGAGCTTAGATGGACAATCCTATGACTTAACAGATAATCATAAAGAATCGAAGCAAAGTATTTCTTAGCATTGTCAGTTTTTAATACTTGTATTTTTGTTTGAAATTGGGTTTGAATCATAGTATTGAAATTTTTAAAGATCTAACCTGTTTCAAATTTTTCTTTCATGAGAAATAACCAAGTGATTCGAGTATGATCATCTACAAATGAAATAAACCAACGTGTCTTTATTAAGTGAAATTATGGGATATGAATTTCTAATATGTTTTAAAAATTGACATACTTCACATTGAAAATCCTTTGAATTTTTATTTTTAAATAATGAAGGAATTTTTTTTTAAAATATAGGAAATTAGGATGACTTAGGCGATAGTGATTCAACATGATTTCACCATCGTTATTGGACTTAGGATTTAACAAAGCTTTATTCTGATAAGGAATCTCGGATATAGCTTGGAGGACTTGTCTTTCTGGAAGGTCTTCACTTTTGAGGAGATAGAGTCCCGAGCACTCTTCAGCATTGCCAATCATCTTCCTTGAATCCAAGTCCTGAAATACACAGATTATGAACAAATTTAGTTACACAATTTTTATCATGGGTGAGTTTAGTAATGGATAAGAGATTACAATCAAGGGTGGGAACAAGGACAGAATCGTGAATAAAGGAATTTGAAATTTTTGATGAACCAATCCCTGTTACTTTGGATACTGATCCATCGACAATTTTGACAGTGTGTCCTTGTTGATAGGTTTTAAGATTCATGAGAAAAGAAGCATCACCCATCATGTGGTCTGAAGTACCTGAATTAACAATCCTTGGTCTCTTAACCTGTTTCACATTAAGAGCGTTGAGGGTGTTATCTGATTAAGCTACAGTGACAGATGATGTTGGCAAAGATTGTCCAAATATTTTATGGAGGAGATTAATCTCTTCCTTGCTAAACAGGGTAGATTCAAGTGAAGCAGTTCCATGGGTTATGGAGGCAGTATTTCTATGGCTTTCTTTGTTGGTGTGCTGTGCGGAAGGTGGCTTTCAATTAGCTGGCTTTCTATGAATTTTTCAGCAGGTTTCCTTAGTGTGACCAGTTCTACAGCAATAGTCACACCAAGGTCTTCCTCTTCGGGGACATTTGTCTGCATTTTGAGATTGCTGGTATCCTCGAACAACAAGTACAGACTTTCTCCAGTCATTGAAATGGTAGATTGAGGACCCATCATCACCTTTTTTTGACTCTTGTCTTTGCGAACTTCGGAGAAGGCATCACGAATGTTCAGATTAATCTGTCTTTACAAGATTCCGTCTATTGGACACTTTCATTCGTGAACCTCAAAGAGGTCTAAATGCTGCCAATACTGAGTAAGAGAGTTAAAGTAATAAGTAACTGAAGACTCACCTTGATGAAGATCATAGAGGATGCTTTCGGTTTCAAATATTTTAGAGATATTATCAGAACTGGAATAAGTATCTCTGGTAGTGTCCCATATTCCTTTGGCAGTATCGTAGAGAAGAAAGTTCTCTCCAATCTTGTTCGTCATGAAATTTATCAACCAAAACATTACCATAT
Source organism: Hippophae gyantsensis (assembly GCA_030763125.1). Classification (NCBI taxonomy): domain Eukaryota; kingdom Viridiplantae; phylum Streptophyta; class Magnoliopsida; order Rosales; family Elaeagnaceae; genus Hippophae; species Hippophae gyantsensis. Next base: position 47,914,218 of record CM061031.1, on the reverse strand, counting down.
TGTTCTCGGATTTCCATGCTCTGTATTTCGGATTATCCTTGTTTGGGGCTGCTGCAACTCCAGTGAGGTAATCATCTTTTATCTTTTCGCATATAAACATCACGACGGATTGGGACCATTGAAGGTAATTGTGTCCATTTAATTTGTGACTGGTGATGAGCAAAATATTATTCTCAGTGGAACCTCCATTAGAACTAGTCACGATAGGTTTTCCTGTGGCCATTGATTTTCGGTTTCTGAGTGGGTTTTCTTCAAGGTTGACACTCGTTGCAATGAAGACATACAAACTGTTTGAGCTGCTTGGAAAGTGGAAAGAACCAGTCAAATAAGGCTCACTAGCAAGAAAGTGGATTCTATCGTTATACGTTTGGCTAGGGTCCTTTGAGTTTGGGATGGTCGTGGGAGATGAACTAGGTGGACTGGTGGTGCCTGGGTTGTGCGAGACTAATGACTAAAGTCTCGCGATACTAATGGCTGATGTCGCACGAGATTAAGGTATTGGTTGGCGACGACTACAGACTTGATGGCCACGAAAGCAGTGGGTTGGACGCGAGGCGACTTGGGTTGCTCGATTCTGTGAAGGTGAGGGCGACGGAGATGAGGCCGGAGAAACTGTTGTAGATAAAGTCAGCATAGTAATCGGAATGCGATTGTTCTGATGGAGATGAGGCTGGAGAAAATGGTGGAGACTGATCAGAGCTTTAGATTCTAGTTCAACCGAGGTCGATGTTGTGATGGAGGTAGAACTGGAAGAGAATGGGCTTAGGAGTACTAGGCGAACAAAGCTGGTGCAAAATTGGATTTCAAATGTATGTATAACAATATAAATATGATTAGAAGTTAGACAAATAGATCACTAATCTGAGAATATAGTCAACTATTACAGCTTGTACAACCACTAATCGAGGACTAATTAAAGATAATATTTATGAGATTCTACAGAATCACAACCCGCATCTCATTCATTCTCATTCAACCTATACTTCTGATAACTCTATGCTAAGTATAACTTTCCTTTAAAAGGACTCTACAAAATCACTTGCGTAACAATACTTTATTTCTTCCAATAATATTTCCAATCACTAACTCCCATTTTGCTTTGGTCTTTATATTAGCTCCCAATTTAATAGGTGACTTTTACTTCTTTCACTCATCTTCCCAAAGAAAGTCCCTTATTGGTTTCTCTAATTTCTTTGCAACTCCACTAGAATTTTGAAAATTGATAGCTTGTAAATTAAAAGACTTGACAATGTTGAATTTATTAAAGTTAACCTGCCCCTCTAGAGAAAAAATGCTCTATTATATACTACTAGCATTTTTCAAACCTTTCTATAACAAATGACAAAATTTGGGTAATTCTTGGATCACCTTTAGGAAGTAGGCCCAAATATTTCAATGACTAAATCCGAACATCATACTCCAAAGAGTTGGTCAATTTCACACTCTAAAGTGTAGGCCAACTTCACACTCTAAAGAGTTGGCTCAGGTTACCACTTTTGTCTTAGTATAATTAATACCTAAGATACAACTTTCAATATAACAATTCAATTTCCTTAATCAAATTAGCAAACTTTTTCTTATCATTAGAGGAGAAGAAAATATTGTCATCTACAAACCGGAGATGAGAGACTTCAATACTGTTTGTCTCAACACTCAAACTTTCCACCAAATTGAACCTCTTTGCACTTTCCATCAATCTCCTCCGTTCATCAAGTACCAACATGAAAAGAAAAAGTTTGAGTGTTAATATCGGTAATATCTTCGTTATTTTCATAAATTTTTTATCGATATCGGTAATATCTTCGTTATTTTCATAAAATTGAATTGTTAATATATCCATAAATATCAATATTTTAATTCTTCTTTGAACATCAAAACTTTCTTGTTAGTCATTTTATACTCCTAAACAACTTCATTAGGAACTAGGACATTCAAAATTTGTCTCCTTCTAACAAAAGTTGCTTACTCTAAGAGAAATAATAGAATGAAGCACCTCTCTCAGCCTTAGATGAAACCATAGCAATTATCTTATATAAGCTAGTAACCAAGTTTATTGACCAAAAATCCATAACTCTCAAAGCATTATCTTTTTTCGAAGTTGAGGGCACAAAAATAACATTAGGTTTTTTTGTTAACTATACCACCAATTAAGAGCTCTTAAAAAACCTCCAACAACTCTTCTTTAACCATCTCTCAATTTTTATGAAAAAAGCCAAGTTAAAAACCATCTAGACTTGGTGTCTTCTCTTTTGAACACTTAAAAACAGCTTTCTTGATTTCATTTTCTTCAAAAAGCATTTCCAACCATCCTGTAGTATGCATCTCCAATCTAGACCATGAATTAGTGGTCTTTGCCTTTGCCTATCTTTTCTTGAGTATAATTTTTTAAAGAAACTCAACACTTCTTCAATTTGCAGATCATCTACCATGATTGTCCCATCTTCCTTTTCATGTTTTTCAATCATATTTATGTTCTTTAGTAACATTTGAAATAAATTTGAGTTTGCGCTGCTCTGTTTAATCCAAGTTGTTCGAGATTTTTGCCTCCAAAATACTAATATTTGCATGATTTATATTCTCACAAAAGAACAAACAATAAACATATTCATTAAAGGACTTCCCCAATCAAACTTCAATGATTTCTTTGCAAGTTGGACATGATCAACCTTCATAATGCAACTTGAGATCATGTCCAACTTACGGGAGAGTGTTGAGATTATCCTTGATTTCTAGTATGTCTAGTTAAAGAAAATTAATCTAATAACTAGGAAATAATAAAGAATTAATTAGACGAGATAATTCTAATAAATTAGCTTTCTTCAGGATTTTATTAGTATTATAAATTAAAACAATTCTTTACAGATTAAAATATATAAATATAATATTTCAATTCTCCATTTTCTATTTCTAGAGATGTATACTATATTTTTATCACATCTGTATTCATTCTAATGAATTTGAACAGTTAACAATGACAATAAATGTTTTCGTTCATATACTGTATGGTATGGATTGGATCCTATAAGGACAATTTATTGATCTCATATTTTAACCTAATTCAGTTGGGAAGTTATGGTGATTAAATTTCATGATAGAATGAAGAAAAGAAAAAATAACAGAGAGAATAGAGAGGGGTTAGGCTTTCCCATTTTGTTTTCTTTTCAAGAGGAAAATGGAAAAGAAGCAATGGAAAGGTTATTACTTTCGGCTAATTCATACTAATATCTTCATTTTGGCACCTTCTCAACTACCTGGTAATTAGTTACTTTTTGTTGCAGATTGTGATTTAGCTGACATATAATTGCATACTTTAAGCCAATTCACTTTGCATTCATTGATTTTTATGATATGGTTCTCTTTCAATTTCTGTCTCTTGTATCCTTGCAGCCGGTTATGATGGCAATCGATTTTTTACAGTTCAGGATGGTGTAAGGAAAGTAAGTTATTTTCAGATCCTATTAGCAGTTAAAAATCTAATTTAACTATTTATTCAGTAATTCAAGGACAATTCCAGTGAATATTTTAGAACCTTTTTCAAGATAAGCATGCAATGATTTCTGTTGGAGAAAAACGAAGATAGTAGTTAAAGTATTATATTAATTTTTAATTTATTTCTAACAGGTTTCACACATTTTGGGCAGGCAACACCTTTACTCCTTACTGTAGCAGTTCTTGAGCTCAGTGATATAGCATTTGCAGTAGGTTTTCTTTCCTAATAAATTATGTCCTGCATATATCCTTCAGTATTCTTTACCCTTTAACTATTAAAAAATGTTGGGATGTTTTTATAGTGCTCTTTTTGCTGTCAGGTTGACTCTATACCAGCTGTATTTGGTGTTACACGGGATCCTTTTATAGTTTTCTCTTCCAATCTCTTTGCCATTGTAGGTACGTCTGGCCAGAACTTTTTGATGACCTATCTCTGCATTTCAAAGTTGGTGAATATTGTGTCTAAATTAATAGCCAAGTAGAATGTCATCGAAAAGCCTTGTTTCTTTCCCCTTTTACTATTTCCAATTATTATGAGAATTTGATTATGATAGGTGTTCAGGTGTAATTGGAAAAATATGCATTTACATAATAGATAATTCCTCTCACCATTCCACATTGCAGGTCTAAGATCGTTGTACACCCTCATTTCTGAAGGTATGGCAGATTTAGAGTATTTGCAGGTACGAAATTCAGTTGCTTTGCATGAACTAATGGTAATTGTTGAAGTCTTTGTAAATATGAGCATGCTGACTCAAAAGAACATTATGCTGTGACCTAGCGCCTGTAGAAATCATGCTGAAATGGATTCTTAATTTGACAATTCTGGATAAGGTTTATTTGGTGACTAACACATCATAAGATGGCTATAGAAATTCACAGAAAAAATATAATATAATAAATGCTGAGCAAGTGAAATCTTGGATAATTGTAGACTCTGTGGGGTGCGGACAATTACATTTGACTTTTAAGAAAATAATTGACTTTTTCTGAGAAATTTTTTCCAATTTGTAATTAGGCCACATCTAAAGTAAATAAGCCCATATCTTTGCAGAATAACATTGCAAACATCAATGGAAAATTTAAAATTTGAAATGATGAGATATTTTTAGCACATATCTTGTTCAAACTTTCCTGAGAATTATTACCTGTTATTTTTCAAGAAAAAATTTAGTTTTAGTCTTGCACATGTACTGCATACAACAACACATGAAACAGATTTTACATGCATATGTAACAAAGTTTAACAAGTTGCAACAAAATTGAGCGTATGTAAAACAAAATTAAACACATATGCAACTATAGTTGAATGCATATATTATGCGAAGATTTTCAAGATTCCATCAGATCTGTACCCCAAAACAAAATATTCAAAGATGAAGATTCTAGCTAGAAAATTAGTTCATAATAAATAATAAAAAGTAAATTTAAGCTTCTAGGTTGGATCCGTGAAGACCTGGTCCGTAGAAGAAAAGCCTCTCACTCTTGCAAAGATTTATCTTCTAGGCTTCTAGTTGTGCCTTTGCTAGATAAACCGATCATGTTGATTGGTATACAAAATAAATATTGGTCTTTCTTTTAATAACTTAATCCTTCAAGAGAGTTAGTTTCTTAATAATTTCTAACATGTATTAGTGTTGGAGGTTCTATGTTCAAACTCCAACAGCCCCAATTGTTGAATTTTAAGCATATGGCCTATATGATGTATGCAACTAACACTTGTGAATAATAAGTGTATAAAATACTGCCCTTTCTTTTAATAGTTTAAGCTTTTCATTTGTATATTTTTACTTCAAAATATTGTAGATCTCTATGAAGCTGAATCAATGATCTAGGATTTTTACACGAGCCTCCTGCTGTTGTGAGTAATTGATTTTGACTACCACATCATATTGAAGCACTCAAAGAATTAAAATGATTTTTGGCCATGAATTGTGAAAGAAATAGAGTAAATAATTAATATAGAGAAGAAAGTGAGATATTATCTTAAGAAATAGAGACAATCATAGGATTAGATAATGGAGATAAAAGTGAGTAAGAGTCAACCGAAGAGGAAGGACCTCAATTTGACGAACTTAATTGCTCTTTTGCGAATAAAACATGGGTGAGTAGTGATGATTAAATTGAAAATAATCAAGCCTTAGATAGTAATAAATTGACCCCCCTAAATGTATTGCTCCAAATTGTGGCCCATACGAGGGAAGTTATAACCTATGTTACTTAAACTCTTCATTTTTCGTGAATAACTTGTGTTCAAGTGACATGATATGTACGTAGATGTGGGTATTCTGACACTTTAATATGGAGTAAATTTAGAGAATATTTAGAAAAATTAGCATGTAAGACACTTAGATACATATAAAAAATTTACGATTTTTGGTGTCATAAAAGAGTCCATATAATATAGGTTATAACAAGGAGTGTAAAGCGAGCAACACCTATGAATAGGGGTTTGAGGAGTACTAAACCTTCTTCTTTTTCAGCCATCCATTGCTATTGTTCTGGGCTTCATCGGATGCAAAATGATCCTGGACTTTTTCGGTGGGTATTTAATATTGTTGTTGTGTTTGTTTTGTCTGAATTCTTATGTATGCTTCAACCTTAATTTTGAAGAACCATTCTTGCAGGGCTCCATGTGTCAACAGAGGCATCTATTGGTGTTGTCGCTACAAGTCTTAGTGTTGGAGTGCTTTTAAGTCTAGTGAAGAAGACTGACTAGCTTAATTAGCTTCCGAATTCTTAAGCAAGTGAAATCTTGTATCTTTTTTCCCTGCATATGCTATTGCCAAAGTAATAGAATGATTGTTTTTTTATGGTCTCCAAGTATGCAACTATTTATTTTTCTTTCTTGTGTTCGGTTTGTTTTAGGTGGAACCATGCCATGTAGAAAATATACCACAAAACATGGAATCTTGGTGGAAACGTTTCGTTGATGCCAACTTTGTTGTCACAATAAAGTTTTAACTATTGAAAATTTGAAGTTTTATCAATAGTTTCCTTAACCACAATTTCTTCATAAATTCTTCGTGCGATTGTCCTAAGTTCAGCTTCGACATTACTTTTGGTGATAGCATTTTGCTTTTTACTTTTTCAAGATACTAAGTTTCCACAGACAAAGATATAATATCTGGTAGTGGTTGTCTATCTTCTATTGTACTAGCTCAGTCTATATTAGTGAAGACTTGTATATCTTTTACTTCATTTCTTTTAAAGAACAAGATTTTGCTTGGTGACCCTTTGAGATATCTTAGGATTTTTTACACTGTTTCAAGATGAACTTCCTTTGAGAGATGCATGTGTTGACTTATTACACTAATTGCAAATGCAATGTCAAGTTTAGTGTGAGATAGATTTATTAATTTTCCTACTAGTTTGTCTAGAATTGAGAGGGTTGACAGAAAATTGTGTTTTTGTATTTCTCAGTATATTTTTGTTCACGCATTAGGGCCTAATTTATAATACAAGAAAAGAATAGAAAAGGAAACTATTTTAATACATGATATTTCTAATCATTTCCCAAAAAACTACATGTGATGAGTTTATCACCTCGGTTAGGAACCAAATAGAACGCTCTGACACCAAAGTGAGAGTTGATCACCTTAATTATAGACTAGGTAGAACGCTCTCCCCCAAAAAACTGCATGTCACGAATTGATCACCTCTGTTACCTCGGTTAATAACCGGGTAGAACGCTTCGACATCGAAGTGAAAGTTGATCACCTCGATCATAGACCAGGTAGAACATTCTTCCCTCAAAAATACATGTCACAAGTTGATCACCTCAGTTATAGACCAAGTAGAACGCTCTTCCCTAAAAATTACAGGTCATAGGTTGATCACCTCGGTTATAGACCAGGAAAAATGCTCTCCTCCAAAAACTACATGTTACGAGTTGATCACCTCGGTTATAGACTAGGAATAATACTTTCCCTCAAAAACTGCATGTCACGAGTTGATCATCTTGGTCAGGAACCATGTAGAATGCTCTGACACCGAAGTGAGAATTGATCACCTCGGTTATAGACCAGGTAGAACACTCTCTCCCAAAAATTGCATGTCATAAGTTGATCACCTTGGTTAAGAACTAGGTAGAACGCTTTGACAATAAATTGAAAATTGATCAGAACCATTAGTTTATTGCATCAACCAAACCTTACGAGTTCGTTCTTCCAAAGAAAATATATTTGAAAAAAAAAATACATTTTTATTAAACATTGGTCTCGTGCCACAACTGCATTTTATTGATCGAGCTTACAATGCTTGTAAAGTTTATTAATACATAGCCCAGCCTCCCAAAGCGTTAAAAATGTCTCAAATGCTTGGACACACAATCGGTATTTGGGTCATCCTTTCCTCTACTAAGGGCAACAACTTGGCTTGGAGTTTGATACTTTTTTTGTGAACATTGGCCTTTTTTGTAGAGGGGGTCAAACTCGACGAGAGCACAAAACGTTCTAGTTCCTCTACAACACCCATCACCTTGAGGAAGATATTCTCAGACTGCTTCATGTAGAAGTTTGTCCAATGGATTCCCTGTCCACCAGGGCGGGCATGTTAGTCATGGTCCTTCTCTCTCGAGTTCGAGTTTGGGATAACTTTTCCTTACAAGAGGTGAGCTCACACTTGGTCTCTTCTTGAAGAGAAAGCTTATCTTCGAGCCTACACAACTCGATTTTTAATCTCCCTACCTTAGCTCTGAGCCTACTGTTCTCTAGTTTTAGAGTGCGAGTTGAATGTCTATTTGATCGGTTAGAATCCATAAGGTCTGAGCAAGAAAGATGCAAAAAGAGTTGGCAACTATTTCAAACAAAAAAGGATGTTTGAATTTTACAAGTGCCCTGACCCCTTTTTACAAGGGTAGATATTAAATAAAGTTTTATGATACATGTCCCAAAAATAGGTAGGTAGATCAATATCCTAAAGAAATATTGAAAATGATATAAATACATGCTTATACACACAATGCAGGTTGTTTGGAAAACCAATTGATTTTCATTAATAATAGAAAGTTACAAGGGTGGAGTGGCTTCGGGCTTAAAGGAGGTGGAAGAGACATAGAAAGGCTTCGGGTTTACGTTAATGGTAGGCTCGGGCAATACCAGTATCAAAGCTCCCCGATCGTACCTTCTTCACTTGCCACCTTGAGCCCGTCAATGCTTTCACCAGAGCTTGAGCCCAAGCCTGAGCTCGAGCCTTCATCCAGAGACTAAGTGGGTAAATACTAAGGAGTGACAAGGATATCGAAAATCCGATAGTAGTACTCCGTTAGGTCCCTTTTCTTGGCTTCTTTCTTGAATGAGTCCATGGTTGGCCCGTACTCTATCTCAACGCTCGAGGAGAGTTGTTCGATCATTGCATCAAGCTCGCTCTTTGCCTTTGTTTTGGCTAGCCTGCGACTGTAGGCTTCTACCTCAGCCTCAGATTTCCTTTGGGCCTCTTTGAACTCAACCTCGGGCCTTTTCTAGGCCTCCTCGAGCTCCGCGAAGCACCTCGAGTTCTCATTTAATTTGGCAATAGCCTGTCTAGGCCTACCATTAAATAAAGTTTTATGATACATGTCCCAAAAATAGGTAGGTAGATCAATATCCTAAATAAATATTGGAAATGATATAAATACATGCTTATACACACAATGCAGGTTGTTTGGAAAACCAATTGATTTTCATTAATAATAGAAAGTTACAAGGGTGGAGTGGCTTCGGGCTTAAAGGAGGTGGAAGAGACATAGAAAGGCTTCGGGTTTACGTTAATGGTAGGCTCGGGCAATACCAGTATCAAAGCTCCCCGATCGTACCTTCTTCACTTGCCACCTTGAGCCCGTCAATGCTTTCACCAGAGCTTGAGCCCAAGCCTGAGCTCGAGCCTTCATCCAGAGACTAAGTGGGTAAATACTAAGGAGTGACAAGGATATCGAAAATCCGATAGTAGTACTCCGTTAGGTCCCTTTTCTTGGCTTCTTTCTTGAATGAGTCCATGGTTGGCCCGTACTCTATCTCAACGCTCGAGGAGAGTTGTTCGATCATTGCATCAAGCTCGCTCTTTGCCTTTGTTTTGGCTAGCCTGCGACTGTAGGCTTCTACCTCAGCCTCAGATTTCCTTTGGGCTTCTTTGAACTCAACCTTGGGCCTTTTCTAGGCCTCCTCGAGCTCCACGAAGCACCTTGAGTTCTCATTTAATTTGGCAATAGCTTTGGTTAGCTTCTCTTCTTTATCAATGGTCTCGCCCTCCCACTTGTTAGCCTTCGCCAACAACACCCTGTTTTTGGTCGAGTCATGACTCTCCTTTTCAAGTATAAGCTTATGCTTTAAACTTTCTATGCCTTAAGCCCGATTGAGTCCTTAAAGGAGCTACATCTGAAAAAAAGCCAAACGACACGAGGTTTAAAAAAACAGAGAAAGAGGTTGACTGACACACCTAGTACAAAAGGCAACTGATCATGATCTCAGAGCTCACGTCCTCACACATGGCATCGAGTTGCCTCTCGTGTGTCATGAAGGGAATGTGGCATGTAGTGGTCCAACTTCTCTGGTGCTATGCCTCCGTATAATGCGACCCTATCAACATCTGTGGTGAGGTTTTCAATCACACCTTTTCCCTTGAATCCCTAACAGGTCGACCAAGCTCTTGTGAGGGCTCGACGTCATTCAAAGGTGTTAGTCTAAGGATGGGCTCGTCATTGGTTACCTTCTTTTTCCTTTTGGACGAGGTGAGAAGGCCTTTTTGCCTAGAGGATTTACTTTTTTTTCTTCCCCTTAGAGGAGCCCCTTTGGGAGAAAGGTGTAGTGTTTTGGTGGCTCATCCCCTGAGGAGTGATTTTACTTTTATGTCGCACCAATAGATAATTAGGATTGAACTCCATGGTGTCTGTAAAGAGCCAATGTTCCTTATCACAAGCTTGGTATCAGCTCAGGTGCTCCTTATTAGCCTCTTGTCATTATAAGGAGTTTCCCATCGACTTGAGATGTAGAATAAATATTATTTCCAATTCTTCTTGTTCCTAGGGAGGGCCAAATTTATACCTTGGTCCTTCTTTTTTGACATATAGATCCTTCTCGTGTTTGTAGGATTCTGCTTCAACACGTAGGCCTCATTGAACTCAGGCATCTCCAGTTACACCTCGAGCTGTCTGTATATCAATGTCAAGCAGAGTAGGTACCTCCATCCATTATGCATTAACTGAACCGGCATGAGTTGAGTCCTAGTTAGGAATTTCCTTATGAAGGGGTATAGAGTAAATCCGACCCCAAACATAAAGTTTTCTCGTGGAAGATTGTCCACCTAGCTAGAGGTGGATCATTGTCACAAGTCCTTGACATGAGAATCATTATTTGGGCCAAGGAGGGAATGTCGTAGGTCTTCCTTATCCTCTTCTCGTCTTGAGGTGACGACCCACTGGTTTTGACCTTGGCCGACCAACCTTTGGTACGGCATGTAAGCTCCCTAGTCCTTTTGTTCCTTGCTTTCTTCCTCCATGACCTTCAAATTGATATCTTAGGCTGAGGCATGTTCAACCTAGTAGTAGGTACGACCTGTGGATGAGAGGTGAAGGTGAAGGGTTGAGGTTGGGATAGAGCCCCCTCGCTCGAGATACTTGTTTCATTAGAGGATCCCATGTTGTCACTTTCTAGCTGGCCCAAGTAATTGGGATATTGTGGGCTCTCTCAGGAGGTCAAGCCTGAGGTGCTTTCTCTTTGCCTAGTCTCTATCTACAAAATATCATGAAACATGAAAAAGGTAAGGCATGAGAAGTAAAAATTATCTAAAGGTCGAGTTTAAAATAAAAATGGTAATGATTCTTTATTACGACCTGAAAGAAAGTATAAATTCTTAAATTCTTAAATTCTTAAATTCAAGAAAGTATAAATATTTAAAGTACCTTAAAAAGGATATTGGACAATATATTGCAGTGTAAGAATATATCGAAAAGTTTTCGAGTGAAAAATCGAATCGAACGGGACCACCTCGTTGCCATCTCATTGCCACCACTGTTGGCGAGCTAATCGTTTTGGTTACTAAAAAAGGGGGCCAAACCACCCCATTTTCTTCACATTTTTTTTTCTCCTTTCTCCCTCACTCTAAAACTTTCTCCCCCTTAGTTGTACAAGTCTTTCTGCACATCTTGGATGGTGATTCGAGAATAAATATCAAGGAGTTCGGATTCGGGAATAGATGTTTAAATGCATTTTTGAAGGAATTATCTACATTTCCCCACCTTAAGGACTATTTTATAATCAAGAATTACTACCTCTTGTGAATGAATGGCACCATTAAAGACAAAATTTAAGAAAAATAGTTGGATAAATCATCAACAAGGACTCATTCAACCAAGATTGTTGTCTTGTGAATGCCTTTTTTGAAGGACTAAAATTTAAATTATACAATGATTATTACCAAACGACAAATATAATTAGATTATTTGGTCAACTCAATGATGCAAACTTTCAAAATGAAAGCATCAACACTTACAAGTTAAAGAGAATTGAGTGTGTCAAAACTACTTTTCAAGCTTTGAACGCACACTCTTAGAGAATGGGAAACTCATAAAAGGACTACTTTGAAACGCTTAGAGATTGAGGAAATTACATGAAAAATCGAGAAAGGAAAATTTGGAGACTACAATACCCTTCAGGACTTAGATTCGGGGAAGATGATTGACAGTGCTAAAGAGTGCTCGGGACTCTATCTCGTCAAAAGTGAAGACCCTCCAACAAGACAAGCCCTCCAAGTTGTATCTGAGGTTTCTTATCAGAATAAAACTTTGTTAAATCTTAAGTCCAATAATGACGATGAAATCATGTTGAATCACTATTGCTTAGGTCATTCTAATTTCTTGTATTTGAAAAAACTTTTCCCTTCGTCCTTTAGAAATAAAAATTCAAAGGATTTTCAATATAAAGTATGTCAATTTTTAAAACATGTTAAAAATTCATATCTTTCACATAAAAAATCATATCCTTTCTTATTAATTCACATTGATATTTGGGGACCTTCTCGAATCAAAAACATCACAGGGACATGTTGGTTCATTTCATTTGTAAATGATCATACTTGAATCACTTGGTTATTTCTAATGAAAGAAAAATCTGAAGCAGGTCAAATTTTTAAAAATTTCAATACCATGATTCAAACCCAATTTCAAACAAAAATCCAAGTATTAAAATCTGACAATGTTAAAGAATACTTCGCTTCCACTCTTAGTGATTATCTGTTAAGTTAAGGGATTGTCCATCTAAATTCTTGTATTGACACACCTCAACAAAACGGAGTGGCTGAAAGGAAAAACATGCATCTTTTTGAGATAGTTAGATCCCTCATGTTCACAACTCTTGTCCTTCAACATTTCTGGGGGGAAGTTGACCATATAGCTACCTATCTTATCAATAGGATGCCCTCTCGTATCCTCATGTTTAAAAAGCCTATGAACACTCTACTTGAGTCATACCCACACACCAGAATCGTGTTCCACATTCCTTTTAAAACTTTTGGATGTTTTACTTATGTCCATGTACATTATAGAGGTAAACTTGATCCTCGAACCATCAAATGCATATCCCTAGGGTATTTATCGTACCAGAATGGATACAAGTGCTTCTCTCCTATCACAAAACTGTTCTATAATACAATGGATGTTACATTCTTTGAACAATATCCATACTATTCCAAACCTGCCATTCATTGGGAGAACATAGGCAATGAATACCAGCTTTGGAATAGCATAACCACTTTGTTTCCCACAAATTCTATCTCAAATCCTATCTCGCAAATTCCAGAGAATGAATTAGTGTCTCAAACAAATATTGCTAATAATCCCAATGAACCCTTAACTTCTCTGTCAACAGATCCAAACTTTCCTGTCTCAAACAATGATCTTCTTGTCTACTATAGGAGGAAAACAACTCAAGAAAGAGCGAAGAATCGAGCATATCTTGAGCCAGTTCAGGAATCCAACCCGAGTACAAGCCACTTTGACAATTCAGAAGGTAACATCACTAAACCTCTTATTATTGAGTTACCTCCTAATAATTTGAATTTGCCAATTGCTATAAGGAAATGTGTAAGATCTTGTACAAACCACCTCATCTATAACTTTATTTCCTATAAAAGTCTCTCACTACTTTATAAGGCATTTATCAGCAACCTTGATCAGATATAGGTTCTAAATTCCGTTCATGAAGTCTTTTAGGTACTTGAATAGAAGACAATTATTCTTGAAGAACTCCGTGCCTTAGAGAAAAACAAGACTTGGTAGATCACAGACTACCATCGGGAAAACAAGTTGTTGGGTGTAAATAGATCTTTGCTATCAAACACAAAGTAGACGACAATGTAGAAAGATTCAAGGCTAGCCTTGTGACTAAGGGATTTATGCAAACATATGAGATTGATTATTAGGAAACTTTTGCACCAGTAGCAAAGCTCAACATTGTTCGTGTTCTTCTCTCCCTAGCATCTAGCGTCTCTACCAATTAGATGTCAAGAATGCATTCCTCAATGGTGATCTCGAAAAAAAAGTCTATATGGACATTCCTATTGGAATTGAATCTCCTGTTCCAACCAATATTGTCTGCAAACTTAAGAGATATGGGTACAATCAAGGCCAATTAGATCACACACTATTCGTCAAACACTTCTCCAATGACAAAATAGTTATCCTAATTGTATACATAGATGATATTGTTCTAATAGATAATTTTACAATTGAGATGAATAAACTCAAAGAGTTTCTAGCCAAGGAATTTGAGATCAAAGATCTAGGCAATCTCAAATATTTCCTAGGAATGGAAATAGCCCAAACAAAAAAGGGCATATCTATATCTCAAAGGAAATATGTACTTGATCTTCTCAAAAAAACTGGAATGATAGGGTGTAAATCGGCAGAAACTCCGATGGACTCTATAGTAAAAATCGGAATCAAAGAAAATAATACACCTGTGGACAAAGGCCGTTATCAAAGATTAGTGGGAAAACTCATTTACCTATCCCACACTAGACCAGATATTGGTTTTTTAGTGAGTGTTGTAAGTCAATTTATGAACAGTCTCACTGAAGAACACATGGAGGCGGTCTATCGTATACTCAGGTATCTCAAAATGATACCAAGAAAAGGATTATATTTCAGTAAGAATCCCACCAGGAAAGTTGAAGTCTTTGCAGATACTGACTGGACAGGCTCTATAGTAGATCGTAGATCTACCACGGGGTATTATACATTCGTATAGGGAAATCTTGTAACTTGACGAAGTAAGAAACAGTCAATAGTCGCTCGAAACAGTGCAGAAGTTGAATTCAGAGCTATGGCCTATGGGATTTGTGAAAGAATGCGGTTAAGAAGACTATTCAATGAACTGGACTTCACAACTCCTGAACCTATAAACATATATTGTGATAATCAAGCTGCAATAAGAATTGCAAAAAAACCCAGTTCACTGTGACCAAATCAAACATGTAGAAATTGATCGTTATTTCATTAAAGAGAAGTTAGATGGAAAAATTGTGGACCTTCTATATACATCTACTCATCATCAAATTGTAGATATCCTTACCAAAACATTACCTTGAATAATCTTTGAAGAACTGAGTCTTTGAATGGGGAATGATTAATATCTATTACCCAACTTGAGAAGGAGTGTAGAATTTATGAGAATATCTTTAATTAGGTTGTATTAGTGTTGTACAAGCTGTGAATTAGTTGTAGAACAAGTTGGAATTTAGTTGTTGATACCAGTTGTATTATTCCTAGATTAGTGGCCTATTTATCTAATTTTTAGTCCTATTTATAGTGTTGTATATACATTTGAAAAATACAGAAGAACAATAACAATAATATTTCAGATTTTCTTCACCATTTCTCTCCATATTTTCTTCACTACTAAATACTTGAACCCATAATTTCTTAGGGGAATTTATGAAATCCCAAGTTGTTTTTGATAACATCGCTTGGCTGGAGTCCTTCAGCCGTCTGAATCCTGGTCCTCTCCTATGAGATTTCTTTTCAAAGATAAGTGGCCATTAGAGTCTTAAGGAAGAGAGAAGTTGGATCTTCTACGAATCATCGTTGAAGCATGAAAAACTTTTGTATTTATATCTCCCTTTTATACCCATAATTCTGTGGACTTTTGTATCCATAGAGAGTCCCATCTATCATATTGCTCTTCTAACATTGTGCAAATTATCTTCTCATGTTCATCAATTCCTTTATCAGTACTCCCTGATTGTAAAACCTTGAGTTGAGCTTCCAATCTTTTAATCTTTCATGGAGTAAATCCAAAATGATTTTTATTCCATTCTAGCAGTTCTGAAGCCAATATTTCTAGAGAATTGATTAATCAACTTCTTGAGACCTTTTTAGAGCACCAGTGATCAATAATGAGTTGTTTACAACTACTATCTTTGAACCACATCTCATAAATCCAAAAATACTTTTTAGATAAGGCTCTCAGGTCCTATATAAATGCAATAAAATTAGATTGTGGTCAGACGTTTAGATTGGTAAATTTGAGACGATCACTTTTGGGTAGCTGCTTGGCCAATTAACATATGATAATACTCTATCCAGTTTCTTGTATATTTTGTCATCATTTTTCCTCTTATTGTACCAGGTGAACTTTGTATCTGTACTACCTATGTCCACAGCCCCTGTTTGATTAATGAAATCTATGAGAGCATTTAAAGGGCATTTATTAAACGAGGCACCTCATGTTTTTTCATTGTCTTGGGTTATGTCATATAGATCTCCAATTAGACACTAAGGAAGTTGATAATGTTCAATATGATCTGTTAGTTCTTGCCAAGTTTTATGCTTTTAAGTTGTCATATTGTTCCCATAAAAACACATGTAAATCCACGTTGTTTTTCCAGCACAAACAAAAACCATCACTAAGGCCCACTACAAGTTAAATAACACTATTATAAAAGTTTATGAGTGATGCTTGCAAATTTTGAGCCTGCACTGCCTAAGATTTAGTTTCTATTAGCTACATATCATCTCGCTTTATGTTTTTTGTTCAGGTGCTGTAGTGCTTTTCTGGTATGGGGTCTCACCAAACCCTGCCATTCCAGCTACAAGTATTTTCATGGTTTGCTCTGGGTCAAGTTAAGGGTCACCTCCACATCCTCAGAAAATTTTGCAACCTGGCTGTTGTTCTTTCCATGGTTCTCATCTCTTTGGAACATGTCGTCAACATCTCCTTGTGAAGCTCTCACATTAACTGTAGCATGATTGATCAAATCATTGAAACAAATAATTGAGTCTGGGTGATGTTCCAAGTCAGAGCTATTGATTATCAGCTTCGTTTGGGCTCTGAATAGTTACCAGGCGCTTTCATTTTAGAATCTACTATGTTCTTCGATGCCATACTACCCAGAGTGCCAATAGATTTGCCTGAAGGACGCTGGCTGGGAAAGTTTCTTATATTACTGGACTCTGAAGGTTGAGTGTTAGCAGCAGCAGGTAGATTAGACTTTCCTTGGTGACTTCGACTCTGGACTGGAATAAAGAAAAAGTCAATTGGCACACATGATCATCAGCAAGGAAGTCCGACCTTCTGTAAGCTAGTTCAGAGACTTGAATTTTTTTTTGCTGTAGTCAATCTTGTAGGCTTACTTTGCATGTATATATCTTTAGTCAGACCAATTTCTTGAGAGATCATTTCGCATCGCAGATTGACTTCTAGAGTACCACAGCTTTGTCCACTATACCAATCTTCATAGTAGGCAGCAAAATGGATATATAATGTCTAGAGTTTGAGTCATCTGAATGAGGTCTTGGACTGCTTTAGGTATTCGTGAAGCCAAGTCTGAGAAATTCTCTTGTTGAGTGACTGAATGTGAACTAAAACTTCCTATTTTTGTTATCTATCTGTTGGGATTGGGGGGAGGATGAATCTGTTTCCCTCAGTTCTAACTCTATGAAACGTGTTACCTAGTAGTGAAGTAGGTTTTTGATCTTCATCATTATTTATTAACCAAAATTGATTAATTGATGCATTTTGATTAAAGGTAGCTTTTAACCATTCTCCATATATTGGGAAGTAGATATCGTTGTTGACTCTATAGGTTAGAGCAGCTTTCAAAGAACATTCCTAATTGAAGTGATTGAGTCGTCCACATTTAATACAGAAGTCTGGCAGTCACATTGCAATATTTGTATCTACAATTGCAAATTTTTTAACGCGATTTCATGGGCTTTTTTTTTTTGTAAGTACATTGCAATTTAATCCACCATAGAATTTGCATATGATGCATCATTATTCCGAGGAATTCTATTTAATTTAGTTTTATCCGACATAATCATGTATTTTTTTTAAAGGTAAGAACTAATTTGTTATTTAGCCTTATTAAAATTAAATTTAAAAATGAGAATTAATTAGTGATGTTATACACTTCAACTTAAGAACAATTATGAATATGGGTCATACAAAGTGATTTTTATTTAGTATGGAAGTAGTGTTTTGTCACGTCCCGAAAAAATGGGTATTTAAGATAGAAGTGATGAGTATTTTTAAATCATGTTTTAAAAAAAAATTAAGGTTTCTTGCTAAATAAATTTAAATTAAATAAGATATATCCTTATAACAAGAAAGAATAATTGAAAGATTAATTATTTTTACATAATGTCTTCAAATACAGGATACAAAATGAAAAATGATATAAAAGTAAAACCTGTATTTTACTTTCACTTCTTCAATGTCGAAACATGAGATGCCTTATTGAAACCTAATTTGGAGGAAAAGAAAAATGAGGTGAGTTACTATCAGTTTAGTAGGAGTCTACTGAAAGATTTGTAGTCAACCATAGTAAATCTTTCTTCAATTAATTAAATTTGATACCATACCTTTGACATTTTTATAAGAAGTTGGTGCATAGTATATCAAATATGTTTGATAGTTTAAAACACTTTTAAGGTAATGGTAATTTTACGATTATAGTGCAATTATAAAGTAAATAGCCAAAGATAAAATACCTTATTTTCCAACCATAAAATAAAAAAGAATAAAGATGCATGAGTAATATAGTGGTAAAAAAAAGACGACAAAAAAATTGAAGGGCACGAAATCATATACAACAATCTGGATAACATAACAGCAAGTTGAGATTAACAATTTCATTGGTTAATTACGTAAAAATAATAATTCATGTAAAAGAGGCTATGGTGATGAACTTCTTTATTGGATGGTGTATCCTCCAATTTGAATTTTTTCTTGTAGTTTTTAATATCTCTATTTTTTGGAAATGGAACATAAGAATTAATAAAAATTGATACTATTTTTTATCTAGATATAATGAATTATATAGTCTTGTGACTCTTTTTCTTTATAACCCCTTTGTTTGAAGAAACAATAAGAATAAATCATTACATTCTAGGATTTATCCTAATCAATTTTGTAATTTAGATTATTAATTTTTTCTTTTTAATTTTAAGATTGAATTGAAATTTAGGTAGAAGTTTTTTGTTTATATGAAAGCTCAAATATTTGTAGTCAACGGTAATAAATCTTTCTCCGAATTGAATAAATAAATTTTACACTATTTTAAACCTTTGACCTTTGAACTTTTTATAAGAAGTTGGTGCACAGTTTTATATATAATATATAGGATAATTTAATTAAAACTTTTAAGGGAAGGGCCATGTTACGACGATAAAAAAAAAAAGAATAAAGACGCATGAGTAATATAGCTGTTAGGGAAACACAAAGGGCGATTAAAAAAAATGGAATAGAACAGAATCATCTACGGCAAGCTAGATGGCATAAAAACAAATGGTTGAGATTAATGGTTTTATCGGTTAATTACACAAAATAATAATTGATATAAAACAGGCCATGGTGATCAACTTCTTCAATGGGTGGTGGGGCTTCTTCCAAATGGATATTCTTTTTTTTATTTAGTCTTTCACCCCTCTATTTTTGGAAATTGAAGATACAAATTAATAAAAACTGACACCTATTTTTTTGTGTTATGAATGATTTAGAATCTTGTACGTAACTCTTTTCTATATAACCCCAATGTACTAAGAAAAAATAAGAATAAATCATTATGTTCTTGGATTTATCCTGATCAACTTTGTAATTTAGATTATTAATTTTTCTTCTTGATAGTAAGATGAGTTGAAATTTAGGTAGACTTTTTTGATAATATGAAAACTCAAATATTTGGAGTTGTGAGATATTACTTTTCTTTTGTTGAATTAAATTACATAAATTATTTATATATATTTATTTTTAATTAGGTTTTTTCCTTACAATTCTAGTTAAATATTGATATTTTTTAAATTATTGTTAGGAGATTAAAAAAATTTTCATTTAGAATTAATAATGGTAACATGAGTTTTTTAATTTAATGTTAATTTGATAATTTTTTGAATTTTAATATATATAATTAACTATTATTATTTGACAAGTGTTTTGAAATTTGTGCTTTCATTGGTCTATGCATGGTAGAAGATTCTTAGAAAACTCTCTAACATCATTCATAGATAATATTCATAAATTTAAACAACTATCCACAAGGTTGTATTTTGACCATAAGCTTATTTTTGAGCCAAAAACAAAACCAAACCTTAATCCTCTATCAAAACCTATAGAAATGGGAGAAGACCCGTATATTAGGAAAACCACCATGAAAGAGTTTGCATGGCCAGTTATTAGCACAAAAATTGCCTTTATCCAGCTGGGTGAGGCTGCTCAAAATTATGACTTGAAAAACATTCATTTTTCATGCTACATTCATTCTACGGGCTGCCTAATGAAGATTTTCTTTCCTTCATTAGGGACTTCTATACCACAGTCCAAACTTTCCCCCTCGGTATACTAGTCTTTCCTAGGAATGTTGCTCTGTCTAGAAGGATGGTTTTTAAGAAGCCTTTGCCTCACCATTCTTTCATGGGAGTACTCTTGGTCAATACTGATAATGTTATTTAATTTAGATGTTAACTTAACTTGTTTGTTTAGTATTTTTTATTTTTATTTTTTTATAGTTATTTTATTATTCTTTTCCTTTGACGAGTATTTTAAATTTGCGCTTTCACTGCTCTATGCATGGTAGAAGATTCTTAGGAAACCCTCTAACACCATTCATAGATAATATTCATAAATTTAAACAATTGCCCACAAGATTGGATTTTGACCATAAGCTTATTTTTGAGTCACACACAAAACCAAGCCTTAATCCTTTATCGTAACCAATAGAAATGGGAGAAGACCCACATGGTAGGGAAACCACCATGAAGGAGTTTGCACGACCAGTAATTAGCATGGAAACTATTTCTATCCAGCTAGGTGAGGCTGATCGAAATTATAACTTAAAAAACATTCATTTTTCCATGCTTTGTTCATTCTATTTGTTGCCTAATGAAGATTATCTTTCCTTCATTACAGAATTCTATGCCATAGTCCAAACTTTCCTCCTCGGTATTCTAAATGAGGATCAACTTAGAATGAGGTGTTTCCCTTACACTTTGAAAGACAAGGCCAAAGCTTGGTTGATGTCACTTCCTCCAGGTTCTTTGAGGGCCTCGGAGGACGTTTACAATAAAATTCATTAGAAAATTCTATTCCCATTAAAAAACATTAGTGTTGAGAGCAAAGATTGCCATTTTCTTCCAAATGGAAGGAGAACCTTTCCATGAAGCCTGTGATAGGTTTAAACTATTCCTTACTCAATGCCCCCATTACAACTTCCCTCTGCAGTTGCAGAACCAATTTTTTTACGATGGACTTACACAACAATGCCAGTTCATTGTCTATAATGCCACTGGAGGCATTATGGGAGAAAAGCCAACCTTAGAGACATACAACCTTTCTGAGATGTTGGGTGCGAATTCTCAATAGAAAAGCTCACCACTAAGAAGAGTTGGAGTTCATGAAATCGATTCCAACAATGAATTTCAACAACAACTTGTTCAATTGACCAAGAAAGTTGCCCTTCTCACTACACAAATCAACACCAATAATGAAAATTGTGGTTTGTGAGGCAACATTGAATATGGTACTGAAGCCTGTCTATATCAAAGAGAAACACTAGCTAGACTTGAACAAGTTAATTTTTTTTGGAGCATATCAACAGATACCAAGATTCGACCCCAATTCAAGTACCTACAATCCTGGGTGGAGGAATCAACCCAACTTCTCCTGGAGGCAAAATAACCTTTCTTTCACCCAAGGCTCAAATCAGTCAGGCCAGTAATTCCACCAACCAATTCCAAAAAGCCTTCCCAGTAAACTAACCTTGGAGGACAACCTGAATTCTTTTATTCAAGTCTACAGAGATAACTAATCTAAAACTAATCAATGGGTTGACTTTGTGGAAGCTTCTATCAAATAGGTGGAAATCCAAGTGGAACAGATAGCTGAGCATTTGCAAAAACAAAGCAAAGACTAACTGAATGGTCAAAGTGGATCAAATAAATTTAATGAAGAGGAGACATTGAGTTTGTCATTCTAAAATCTCCAAGTAATGTCTTAATAGAAGATGATAAATTTTAGTCCTGAGTGGGAGGTCAACCATTATTGTATTTTCCTTTCTATTAGTTTGTTTTTTTTTATTTTAAGAATATGTGTAATCAAATTCAATTCAAAATTTGTGTAGATTCTTTAAATTTTGTATTACAAAGAAAAAAAAACTTAATTCATTAACTTAATTAACTTAGATTTTTACTTAACTTAATTAACTTAAATTTTCAATAAAAAATAAAATAAATAAATAAAAATTTAGGTTCCATGCATTCTTTGTCTTCTTTAAGCCTACACATTTTTTTGGTGAGAAATTTTTAAAGAAGTCTAATATTTCTCTCTCTAGATTTCTCTCTCATGAAAGTTTTCATTTTTTTAGTTTTTAGTTATTAAGTTTTTTTCTTTTTTAGAAGAACTACTAGCTATGTTTGTATAGATTTTTAGTTTTTTTATTCAATAAGCGGAGATGCAAATCCATTTAGAAGTTTTCCATTAATAGAATTAGCATCAAACTGTTGTAAGTATTCTTTTAATATATTATTTTAATGGATTCTTTATAGTTATCTTTTTATGTTTTATTCTTATATGTTATATTTAATTTTTCTCGGATTAAATTTAACATGATTGGCTGTTTGTAAATATGATATAATTATAACGTTGTTATGCTTGTGAAATATTAAATAGGTAAAACATTTTCATAAAACAAATTGATTTATTTTTATTCAAGATTTTATATTAAGGATGTTAGAGAGAAATACATTATTTTTTATTGCAAACATAATCTGAAAATTAGATTTTAAGATTTAATTATCATGTCTGATTTAGAGTAGTGTTCTTTTATTTGTTGGTACAATCGCCCAATAGTTAGAGTGAAACTCTATTTCAAAAGTTTTTTATAAGAACTATTATTCGAAAATGTATTGATGACATATTTTCAGTAATAATTTTTAAAATTAAAAGACAGTACTTGGATAATTAAATTCTTAAGCTTAACTTGAACAACTTGAATAAAGTCTAATTATTTGACTCCACCTAAAGCTATGATTAGATGGTTTGCTATTTTCTTAGAAATAAAGTTAAAATTTAATATTTAAGTAATTAATAAGCCTCGACTAAAAATATTAGTTAATTAATATTAAACAAAAGAATTTAAGCCCTGCTTAAGGATACTTTCATACAAAAAAAAATCAATAAATATCAATTTATATCTTTAATAACCTAAATAATATGAGCATGAATAATTAACTTAATTATTATATCCTTAAATACTCCACTGTTATGAATGATAAAATTTTCATTTTTGTTTATTGAATCTATATTTATGTTTGTGTTTATGTTTATGTTATTAGATTAGGAAACAAACAAACCAAAATATTGTGACATGATATTTAGAATTTAATTTCGTTTTTTAAAATTTTGAATAATAAATTAAAAACAACATATATTCTTTCCTTAGATTTACTTTAAGAATATACTTATCATTTGTTATAAAATGATTCGTGCATTTATGAAAATTTTACAAATAATAAAACAAAAAAGATTTTCGTAAGATCGGTATTTGCAATGCTAGTCTTGCGACTTATAAGTTTTTTGGCTTAGAGCCTATGGATCATTCTTGAACTGTAGAGCTTGTTTACTTCTGGGAGTAGATACATTTTATTGGTTAATTAAATTTGATACCATTATACCTTTGACCTTTTCATAAGAAGTTGGTGCATAATAATTTATCAAATATATTCGATAATTTAATACTTTTTAAGGGAATGATAATATTACAACTATAAAAGAATAAAGTTGAATGAGAAATATATTTAAAAAAAAAACAGAATAAAAAAATTAGAATGGCAAGATATCATATACAGCAAGCTGGATGTCGTAATAGTGACATTAACAATTTTATTGGTTAATTACGCAAGAATGATAATTGACATACATAAATAGGTTATGGTGATCAAATTCTTTATTGGGTAATGTAGCCTCTTCCAAGTGGATTTTTTTTTAGATTATACTGTCTATTTTTTGAAATGGAAGATACGAATTAATAAAAATTGATACTTTTTTTAATGTATTATGAATTATTTAGAGTCTTGTATTATCCTAATTATTTATGTAATTTAGATTATTAACTTTTCCTTTTTGGTTTTAAGATGGAATTGAAATTTCGGTGGACTTTTTTTTATATGAAAGCTCTAATATTGTAGCCAACCGTAATAAATCTTTCACCCAAATCAACTAATTAAATTTTATACCATTTTAAACCTTTGAGCTTTTCTTAAGATGTTGGTGCACAGTAATTTATGAAATATATTTTATAATTTAAATAATCCTTTTAAGGGAAGGAAAATGTTAAGGCGATAAAAAAAATAAAGGCACTTGTTAAAAAAATAAAGAGTGATAAAATAATAGAATAGAACAGAATCATTTACGGCAAGCTAAATGACATAACAACAAGTAGTTAAGATTAATGGTTTTATCGGTTAATTACACAAAAATAATAACTGATATAAAACTAGCTATGGTGATCAACTTCTTCATTGGGTGGTATGGCCTCTTCCAAGTGGATATTCCTTTTTATTTTTTTTTTGTCTTCAACCTCTATTTTTAGAAATGGAAGATACGAATTAATAAAAATTGACACATTTGTTTTTAAGTATTATGAATGATTTAGAGTCTTGTGACTCTTTTCTATATAACCCAATTGTTTGAAGAAATCATTAGAATCTCGGATTTATCTTAGTACTAATAATAGCACTTAAGTTAGTGCAATAGGAAGTAGTAAACAAGGAGATCGTAATGAGGCATGAAGTAGGGTGTTTGCTTTAAACCATCCTGATGCTCAGGTTACTCCCAAGGTTATTATGGGTACGTTGTCCATCTTTTGTCATGATGCACATCCTTGTACTACAAATTCTTTCATCTCATATACTTTTATTGTATATTTTAATATTGATTTGGATATATTAGAATAACCTATAATAATAACTACACCAATTCGGGAGTCCATAATATGAAATGTATATAAAAATAATGATGTCAAAATGGGTGACCAAAAATTATTAGCTAATTTAATTCCTTTATAAATCCTTGAGTTTGATGCCATTTTGGGAATGGATTGACTAGTTTCTTACCATGCCTATGTAGATTATTTTTGAAAAGAGGTAGTGTTCGACATTCTTGGGAAATCTTTCTTTATTAGGGAACATAGTATTCTTCTTCATGCATGATTTTTGCGATCATTGCTAAGAAATTGCTTAAAAATGGGTGTTCAACCTTCCTTTCTCATGTCATTGCAATTGCAAGATATTCCCATTGTTCAATATATTCTTGATGTTTTTCTTGAAGAACTTATTGGTTTACCCCTAGAAAGGAAAATCGAGTTTTCTATTAATTTATTCTAGTTACAAGTCTGATTTCTCAAGCCCATTATAGATTGGTTCTAGCAAAACTAAAAGAGTTAAAAATCCAATTTCAAGAATTAACAGATAAGGGTTTTATTGGATCAAGTATGTCACCATGGGGTGCTCCTGTCTTGTTTATGAAAAAGAAAGATGGTGTCTTGTCAAAATGGATGTTCCCAATAGTGTAAAGGATGTCAAAGCTATATAGATCTTTCAATTTTTGGGACAGTTTACTAGCAAGGATGGCATTACAACCTTCAGTCTTCATTATCCTTAAGCCTTCTTTTGTTTGAGAGTATCCTTTATGAATTTGGCATAAGACGGCATCTGTTTAAGTGCATCTATAAATGATATATTTATGTGCAGCTTTTTTAGGATATCCAAAAAATTTAAAAATTGTGTATCTAACTTTTACTTTTGTAGTCTTTGAGGAAAAGAAACGGTGGGTTTGTAGAGGTTACTCTTTTTAAGCTGAAGTATTTCCTTTCCATTACTCTCTTTATCCACTAATTTCTCCTCATCCTTTTCAGTTTTTGGTTCTTCTATATCCTTTTTAGTCTCATGGTCCTCCTCATCCTTTTGAGTATCATCTTCTCCTCTAAATTTTTACCACTTTTCAAGGCTATGGTGTTGTAAGGCTCCTTACATTCTCTTCTTGGGTTTACAATTGTGTTACTTGGAAGGTTACCTTGAGGCCTTTGACTTATAGCCTGGGAAAGTTGCCTCATTTGTGTCTCTAAATTTTGAATATAAGCCACTTGGGTGGACACTTTTGTATTTACTTATTGGATGAAGTCTTTCATCATCCCCATTAAAGTAGTTGTATTTTACTTTATAGGTAGCTTCTTCTCTTGGGCCTATGATTGTTATGGTTGCTAGAAATCAGGTGGTGGAAATGATTGATGCTTGAATTAATTACCACCTTGATTATTGTTATTCTAAGAGAAATTTAGATGTTGTCTCCATCCTTGGTTATATGTGTTCAAGTATGGACTATTGTTTTGGTTCACATTACCTACATAAAATACTGATTCAGGATTATTTGAAAAATTATCAAACAAATGAGCTCCTTCATAAAACACTCAAGACACCCATGAATCTTGAACTTGGTCTATACTCGCTAGTGAATTCTGAACCTTTAAAAGATTAAATAAAGATGACATTGAGCTGTAAGTGCCATTATATCATTTATATCTTACACTCCGGCTACTCTTCTTGCAACCATCATTTTGTCCACTGGCCATTGATAATTATTGCTAGCCACTTTCTCAAGTAACTCATAAGCTTGATTGTAAGATTTGGCTAGCAAAGCTCCATTAGTAGATGCATCAACAATGATCTTGTTTGAGCATTGAGACCATTGTAGAATGTCTCCATTTGGATCCAATGAGGGATACCATGGTGAGGACACTTCCTTAGAAATTCTTTCAATCATTCCTATGCTTTGTATAAATATTCTCCTTCATATTGTTGGTAGAAGGTAATGTCATTCCTAAGTTTTGCATTCTTTGTTGGTGGGAAGTATTTCATCAAGAATTTATCCATCAAATCATTCCAAGTTGTAATGGAATCAAGTGGTAAAGAGTTTAGCCAAGCTAGAGCATGGTCTTGTAAAGAGTAAGGGAACAATCTAACCATAAATGCCTCCTCAATCACACCACTAATTTTGAATGAATCTCCAACTTCAATAAAAAATTTGAGATGTAAATAAGGATCCTTTATTGGCAATTCACTGAATTTTCCAACTATTTGTAGCAATATTTGAAACATCATTGGCCTTACTTCAAATTGATTAGCTTTAATGTTTGGCCTTGTAATACTTGGATTCAGCCCTTTCAACATAAGTTTTACATATTCGTTCATAGCTCTATCCCTATCATCCATTAAAGGAATCTAGTTATTCAAATTTAACTCATTATTGTTTATTTCTAATGGATTAACCATTTTTTACTTGGGTAACAACTTCTTGTTTTCTTAATGATCTCAATGTAGCTCAATTTTGGGTTCTAAAGGAAAAACTTCTCTCTTACGAACTCTGCTCATGCAATAAACTCAACTATATTTCTAATAGTACTAAAAGATGTGTCTACATTAAAATAAATAAAAATTAAAAATAAATAACTAAATAAATAAATTAAAATCAAGAAAAATAACTAAAACAAAATAAAATAAAAAATTAATTTCTAATATTTATAATCCCATCAAGGGTGTCAAAAACTTGATCGATACACGAATTATATTAAATGAATACGTAAGTATACGTATTGCAACAGATAATATAATAATAAGAAAATTTCGTTTTCATAGAGATTATGTTATTAGAACTTAATTTTTAAAAGAAAAAAATAAAAATAAAATTTTTATTTGTTTTTTTATATTTTAAAAAAGAAAAATTTAACTAAATAACAATAATTAATTAAATCATATTTGGTACCTAAGAAGATACATGTGAAAATATCTAGGAATACTTAACCACCAATTTTCTAAACATGTGAATCACCAAAATCTCCCCAATATAAATATCAACCTATTACATGATCAATTGAATCTAATCTAACATGTATTCCTATTTCAAGTAAACTACACACCATATAGTAATTAACCCAATCACACTCTCATGCTAATTAAATTGCATAGTACTCATTAAGTTCATCCATTATAGATCACATACATAAGAATCATATATCTCTGTCTAGAAACTTTGCATGTTATTTAATCAAGACAAACAATTAATTAATTCCATCAAATCTATTTAATTGCCTCTATACATAAATTGTTGGCTAAATAATTAATAGCATAAAAATCAAATTAAATAATATAATTAAATTAAAATTATAATTTGGGTACAATATTAGATCATCACATGGTGAAAATTGGGTTCATAAGACCCCAAGATTAATAAATTAACTAAACATAAATTTTTTTATAAAGCTCATATTTTTCATAAAATAAGATGTAAAAATTGATAAAGAAAGGAAAAGAAAAAGGAATACAATCAATCTCTTGAATCTCCATCAAAATTATATCTCGTTTTGAATTTTTTATGTTTTTCTTTTTTCTTGGTTCTAAAAAATAATAAATATTATGTTAATCTTGGCTCCTTAGGATATATGGGGCAATTAGGGGGTTAAATTAGCTCAGGTGGAATCTAGACCATCATGTTAGCTTTAGATCAAGGGTTGAGATCAAAATAAGCAAAATTAACAACACTGGTAAATAGAAGAGTGACATGTGGCATATGAAATTTATTGGACGAATTAGAGCACGACGTGTGGCATTGGAAGATTGGTATGGTCAACAAAAGCTGAATTAGCACCATATGGAATGACATGATTCGTGGTTACACATGGCATGGCGCACGGGTGGAATGATGGATGAATTAGATGAAGTCATGTGGCAAGCCTTTGATAGTTGGATGAAGTCAAAATCAACGACGTCTTGACATGTGGCACGATGCTGTGTCACATTACACATATGATGATCTACGATCAGCCCTCTCTGCTTACATGTCATCTGTATGGCATGTCGAGTCAACTCCTATACTTACGTGTCATCCACGTTGCGTTTTCTTATTGGTCATACTTTAAAAATTTATAAAACTTTCAAAAAAATTCCAAAAATTGTATTTCCACCCCTTTTAACTAGAAAGTTCGTATTTTAATATTTCTGATCCTAAAATTAACACTTATTAAATAAAACAAGTAAATACTAAGTAAAAAAATGAATTAATGACTCTACTTTCATAGAGTCATCAGTGTCACTATGAATGAACCCATACTATAATATGAGATCAAATTAATAAAAAATAAATTAAACAATTTAGAAAAATCTTCCATGTTCAAGTGACTCATCTATAGATTTAGATCATTCCATCAGGGTAGAAATGGCTGTGAATAATCCTAATCAAACTCTTAGGGAGATAGTAACACCAACGTTAGATCAACAACCATTATGTATTCAATATGATGACAATAGTGATGCTCTTGAATTGAAGTCTAGCATGATTCATCTCTTGCCTACTTTTTAAGATCTAGTTGGTAAGGATCCAAACAAACATTTATAGGAATTTCATGTGGTCTATTCTAGCATGAAACCTAGTACAATTACTGAAGAACAAGTAAAACTTAGAGCATTTAAATTATCTTTAGTAGATAGCACTAAAGAGTGGTTGCACTATTTACCATTTGGGACAATAAATAGTTGGAATGAGATAAAAAAACTCTTCTTGGAAAAATATTTTGTAGCTTCTAGGGCAATTCTAATCAAAAAAGGAATTTGTGGTATTCAACAATACAATGGGGAGAATTTATATGAATATTGGGAATGATTTAAGAAATTATGTGCAAGCTACCCTCATCATCAAATAAGTGAGCATCTTTTAATTCAATACTTCTATGAGGGATTGATACTTATGGATAGAAAAATGATAGATGTAGTAAGTGGTGAAGCTTTAGTTATTAAAACTTTTGAAACAATAGGGAATTTGATCCCCACTATGTACCCAAATTTTTAACAGTTTGGCACATATTCCAACCCACAATAGAAGGTTAGTGATGTGGAAGTTCCTAGTAATATTGAACAACAACTGAGCACCCTTGCTTCTATTGTATGAACTAGAATCAGACAAGTTCAAACTTATAGAATATCCACTAACATTGGACACCTAAAAGACATGTGTTCTACTATTCAAGTTCCTAATGTTGAACAAGAAAATTCTATAGGTGGATGCCATATGGATAACAAAGACAAAAATATGATCCCTACTCAAACACTTACAATCCTGGTTGGAGGGATCATCCTAACTTTAACTATTCTAAAGGCAATCAAGTAGCTACCCTTGGTAATCCACTAGGTTTTTCTTTTCTAGGAGGCCAACAACCTTATCAAGTAAGGTCATAAAATCCTCCTCCATTGCAAGGTAAATCTTTAAAAGTTTTAATAAATATGATAGAATCTAACACTATTCGATTCTAACAAGATACTATGAAGTTCTGGCAAGCATCACTCATGTGTCAGCAAGACATAAAATCTACTGTCAAGAGCCTTGAAAATGGATCCAGTTAGTTAGTTACTACCGTTGGTAAACTAGAAGCACAAGCATCTAGTAAACTTTCCTCTCAGCAACTGGTCAATCTTTTGGAAAATACCAATGCAATATGATTAAGAAATAGTATAGTTCATGCAAAGGAAAGCAATTATGATGAAGTGGAAAACAAGACAACCGATAACAAGGAAGCAATAAAACCACCTAAGATACAATCAAAGTACCAATTTCTACATATAAATGCTCTATTCCTTTTCCTAGCAGGTTTACAAAATTCAAGAAGGAGATACACGAGCAAGAGGTCTTGAAAACTTTTCAAAATGTTTAGGTTAACATTCCACTATTGGATGCCAACCAGAAAGTACCACACTATACAAAATTTCTTAAAGGAATTGTGCACGAATAAGAGGAAGTGGGGAACATGGGAGAGAATTTGTTGGTAGTCTTATAAAGGAAACTTCCACAAAAATGTAAGATTCTAGGTAGTTTCACTATACAATACATTATAGATAGTAGTAAATTTGAAAAAGGCTATTCTAGATCTAGGATCTTTAATTAATGTTATTCCTTGCTCAATTTATGCTAAATTAAATCTTGACCCCCTTAAAGAATCAAACGTAGCTATCCAACTCACCGATCGATCTAATGCTCCTCCAAAGGGAATTTTGGAAGATGTTTTAGTGTAGGTTAATAAGCTTATCATCTAAGCTTGATATGAGAGATGACTCTAATATTAAATCCACACACTTGGTTTTGGGTGGACCATTCATGAGAATTTCTAGAACAATGATAGATATCCATTTCGGAACACTGATTATGGAATTTGATGAAGAGGTTATTCTCTTCAATATCTTTGAAGCGATGAGGTACCCTAGTGACTATAATTCTTGTTTTTCTATTGATATACATTTTCTTTTGCACCAAATGATTGATGTTGAAAGTACATAACTATTTTAGGTTTCCATAAGAGAGTATGAAAATTGAATATTTAAGTGACGAAGAAGAGGATATTGACAGAGTAGAGATATCGAAGGAGATTATTGCCCCTTTTGATTCTTTTCTAGAGATAAACCCAATGTATAATCTTTTTTATATATATCTTTCCATGTATAGTGAGAAAATTTTACCTTCTATAGCCCAAGCACCCATCTTGGAGTTCAAACCTCTCCCAAAACATCTCAAATATGTATATTTCAGAGACAGAGACATACTTCCCAAGATTATATCATCTAAGCTTTAACTATTTATGAGGAGATCTTAATTCGTGTGTTGAGAGAATACAAATCAGGAATTAGGTGGACAATTACTAACATTAAGGGAATCAACGCCTCTATGTACATGCACTGAATATTACTTGAAGATGATGCCAAACCAACAAGAGAACCACAAAGGTGATTGAATCCTCCAATGATAGAAGTAGTTAAGAAATAAGTTATCAAGCTATTGGATGTTGATGTAATTTTTTCATTATCAGATAGAAAATGGGTTAGCATTACCCAAGTTGTTACAAAGAAGACAAGAGTTACAATGGTGAAGCACAAGAATAATGATTTTATTCCTACTTGACTCCAAACAAGGTAGGAAATTTGCATTGATTTTCAAAAGCTCAACTCTATGACTTGGAAAGATCATTTTTCTTTACCTTTTATTGATAAAATACTTTAGCATTTAGCAGGCCATACTCACTATTTTTCTTGATGATTTTTCAAGTTATAATAAGATTGTCATTACACTAGAAGACCAAGAAAAGGCAACATTTACTTGCCCAGTTAGAACCTTTGCTTATCGATGTATGTCATTTGGGATATGTAATTCTCCCATCACATTTTAAAGGTGTATGATAAATATATTTTTGTTATATAGAGAGAATTATAGAAATGTGTATTGATGATTTTACTAAAGGATGTGTGTTTTAAAAGTTATTCTTTTTGATAAAGATTTATGTATTGTTCATGATTTTGAATATTATGTATTCTTGTTCCTTGAGATTAACATGTTATATTTTGGATGTGTTCAAGAAGATGCACTTGGTCTTGAACCATAGAACTCTTAAAATAAGAAACATGTAATCCTAAAAATGTTCACAATTGTCGTAATTAGGGAGGAACATTAATTACCGTGAAAGATTATCATGTCGATTAAAATTACATTGTAGTTTTATAAATGTTGATAAGGGATTATCATTTAATGACATAAGTATATAAAATATGTATTTTATATATTGTATATGACCTAACTAGATGGAACATTATATGGATTGTGTTTTGTGTCATTAATGTTTCCATTGTATCTTTAGAATCTTAGATATGAGATGTGTAGGTTTTTCACATGAGAAGTATATAATGTGATTGGTATTTAAATACTATCTTATGATAGAAATGAAATAGTAGTTCATTGTGTACAACCTATGTAGGAGAAATCTATATCTTAATATTATCATTGTCTTTCGATTTTTAGTTATGATATTACTGTGCCGCTTGGTAAAGTGGAATTATATCGCATGCAATATAACTAATATAGTTATAATTATAATTCACTTGAGAGATCAAGAAAATGAATATAATGCAAAAGTGACACGATCCTATTTTGCATATTATTCATAATATCATGTGACAAGGATAGACACAAAATTAGTACATCGAGTAAATAATTACTATGTCATTTGGAAAACTATAATGTAATGATAGAACCTTTTATAGTCAATAATATAAAGTTTTATATTATTGCCAAGATGATATAGATCATCTATACGGTCACACCAACTGAAGAGAAACAACAAGTATTTTACATTTCATAATGATGTATAATACATGAGATGAAATGCTAAAATAAAATGTCATAATATGACATGCTTAGACCATAAATAAATTTGTGAAGTTATGCAAATATTATTTGTTATAATGTTTGAATGCATTATAAGAATAATAGAGACATTGTATAATAGAATAATATGAATAATATTATTTGTTCATAAATTAATTTATTAAACGAAACACAAGTTGAGATTAAAGAGAGCATGAGATGGTTAAACAAGGCTAGTGACATTTGTGTAATTGATTCAAACCTTACACAAAGAGTTGTCCTAACCCTAGCCTATTTAAGGAGTCATAATTGAGGAAAATGTGATCAAAATTTTCTGCCTCTAACCCTAGCCTATTTAAGGAGTCATAATTGAGGAAAATGTGATCAAAATTTTCTGCCTCTAACCCTAGCTGAAATCCTCCATTTTCAGTAGGCATGTTTTTCCTTCTCCTAGGCCAAAACATGGAAAGACTTGCTTAAGGCCAAAACCTAGGTGGTTTAACCCTAGGTAGAAAGTCTCTTTTCTTATCTCTTCTTGCTAGGTGGTTGGATATAAGCCTTGAACTCTACGTCCATCTATCTAAGAGGTGTGGTATTTTGTTGTATAGGTTCAAGGTGAACCAAAAGGTGCTTTCGAAAGAAAGGTGATTTCTACTTCCCTCTACTCAAGAGATTTGACAATCTCTTTAGGTAATGGTAATCTTCTTCATCTCTAGCAATAATGTAGATGAGATATGTTTCTTTTATTTAGTGCACATTAGGTGCTTGTTGAAACTCTTAGGTCATTTGTGTATTGAGCCAAGTAGTTGATGCTTATTTTTGCAAGTGTACGAATCGTTCAAGTAATAAAGTGTACAAAAGTACGGATATCGAACCCACAAGGAATGCCGTTATTAAGTACCGAAATTTGCTAACCCTAATTTTATTTGAAAACCCCAATTGTTGAAATTGTTTAAGAAACAAATTAACTTAAAGCTAAATGCAAATAACAAAATTTAATATTGTTCACAAATGATTAAAAACGCTAAGACATTTGATTTCGCTAAATCAATTCAATCCGGTTTCAAGTCATGTTATATGAGAATCAAAGCTAAAAGTGATGGTTGAAAACCCCAAATTTACCTAATACTCTCTCTTGAGTTATATTAGAATTACTTATCTATGAAAACCAACTATATTTCTATGAAGATTTAATCACAAACAAGCACATTACGATTTATGGAATTTTTAGAATAACCACATACATCATGCATTAGTTCTCACACTCGCATTCAACATACAATATTTATCACAAGAAGCATTCATTACATATCTCCTCTCGGTCTCAATATAATGCAACTAATCATCTAAATCTTGGCCAAAAATTTAAAAGCATTAAGCATGGAAATAAATACTCAACTTGAAAACAATGAACTCATATAACAATAACAAAAGAAATCAGATTTCCTTGATTCAACTACATCATAGCCTTAGCAAAAACGAATTAGTTCATAATAGAAATAAGAACAAACATTATCTCAATTGAATCCATGAATAACAAATCTGAATAACTGCAGAATATAAAAGCTAAGAAGAAGAGATGAAAAACTCTAGAATATGAAGACTTGGTAGCAACAATGGTGAAGATCCCTCAAGCTTCTCCAAACTTTCTCTCAAAAATTTGCCTTCTCTCCTCCAAAAATGTCTTTGAACTCCTCTTTCTGTCGTTTGCCTCTTTCTCCATCATATTGTATATATAGATCTAGGGTTTTGGGGGCAATTTTGGAACAAAACAACATAAAAAATGTGTTTTTGAACGAAACTCGCCGTGGCAAGATTTCTGGAAAAGTTACGATTTTCGTTCCGCTGATTCTCGCCGGCGGCGAGATGCACTTGGCCGGCGGCGAGATTATATTGGTCGGTGGTGAGATTACTTTGGCTGGTGGCGAGATGAATTTGCCAAAACCCGTGTTCCCTGCATGATTTTCGCCGTATTCTCTGTAAGATTTTCACCGACAACGAGAATCTTCTTGCCGGTGGCAGAATTCCAAATTTTGAAACTTTGTTTTCTTTTTATTTGCACTCAATCCCGATCTTTGAAATTTGTCCCAAACTTCTCCAAAATCATGATTTTACCTGAAATTGCACTTTAAACACGAAATACCCGTGAAATGACATTTGTGGATTAAATAATCAAATAAATGCAATTTTCACACAAATATCAACATTTTAATCATAACAAAAATGCAATAATTTGACTCTTATCAACAACCCCAACCAGCTTCTTGCTAGTCTCTAGCAAGAAAAGCGATCTATGAATAAATTCAAAGGAGACATTAAAAGAAAAATTCAAAGAAAATTTATTCTATTTACAACATTACATTCAGCGTATGCAATAAGCCTTTAAACCCCTAGGCGGTCCTAGTAGGACGAGTTGTAGTCTCGTGAGGGCTTCCAGTGATGATACCCACAAATATCTTACCTATAACTATCCTAACTCAAAACAATAAAATCACACAACAATTAATTTGCATAAATGTCTCAAAAATTGTAAATAACACACAACACATAGAATAATTAAATATCACCTAAGCTTTAAGAAATCTCAAATGCCAATTTCACTTTTATTATTGACTCTTAAACATCCATCAAACCACAAACCAATAGTCATAATGCCCGGATAATATTATGCAAAACATCCACAAATAAAAAGGTGAAATCTCAAACTCCATAGGCTCTCTTTTCAAACCTCTCTCCATTAATGAAGGAAAATACACCACTTTGGATCAATAGGACTTTATGAGGCTTGTAATGTTAGGCTTAGGTATTTGGTTAAGAAAGAACGGGAAGTGTCAAAATACAAATAAGAGCACTTATTACATTAAACACAACCAATTAAGTAAAAGAGTAACACCATTTAACCCAAATTGTTTCTTTCGATTTCCAAAGATAAACAAAGTTCTTCCTCAATCTATCACCTCAGTACATCCATCACTAACACTCTTTTATTTACTAGAATGTGAAGGCTTTCTTCTTCTTCTTCTCTTTTTTTTACTCCAATTGCTCTTGAAAAGCCAACCACTTTCTTCCCATATATGTGGAAATTGTTTTTTATTTTTTTCATTCTTACTCCAATTGCTCTTGAAAAGACATAACCCCCAATCAATTTCTTCCAATATATGTGGAAGATTTCTCCAATTGCTCTTGAGAAGTTTGTGTTCAAAATTAAGTGCTCTTAACAAATAAGGTAGGAATTATATATATTGGCTCAATAAAAGGTAGGTTATAGAAGGAAAAAAGAAAGAAAAGTAAGGCTAACAATATATTTAAATAGGCTCAAAGAGGTAACTAGTGATATAAGGATAACAAGGTAGGCTTAAAATGGCACAATCGATCCAAAAATGGCCTACATCATATCCTAAATAGTGCAATTCCAAATTATTTCGCCTCAAGAGGTTTTCAAATGAGTTCTAGAGTTTGTTGAGATCACAAAAATGTCCATGAAAAATTCGCACATAAGACTTCTCTAAGTATTTAAACTAATCAACCAAATCATACCACATACCAAAAGAGTCGCCAACTAGGTAAAATCAACATTTGAAATTATCTTTAAACCGAAGCAAAATTTAATGTCTTCTAAAAGCTACTTGTTATCACAATCACATTATTATCATCAACGTGTAAATTAAAATAAGTAAAATGCAAATAAAATAAAAAATAAAAATAGAAATAAGACAATAAACAAATAAAAGAAATTAAATCAAAACTACTAAAAATGAAGCAAAGAAAAGACTTACCGT
Organism: Hippophae gyantsensis; assembly: GCA_030763125.1. Classification (NCBI taxonomy): domain Eukaryota; kingdom Viridiplantae; phylum Streptophyta; class Magnoliopsida; order Rosales; family Elaeagnaceae; genus Hippophae; species Hippophae gyantsensis. Next base: position 47,877,257 of record CM061031.1, on the reverse strand, counting down.
TTACCGCACCCCCAACCAAAACCTTACATTGTCCTCAATGTAAGAAAGAACAACGAGATCTCCTTTCCACAGGCGGCGAACGTAAATTTTTTTTTATTTATTATTTTTTTTACTTGATGGGTTGCCTCCCATTAAGTGTTTTAAGTTATAGTCTTTAGCTATACTTTTTGTCATTCTTTACCACTCAGGTTGGAGTTTCATTTGTTCCTAACTCCTTAAATGTTTCATCACTGCACAAATATTCATCAGGTGCTGCCAGTAATTCGAAACATTGTCTCATCCCCTCATCTTCCTCCTCAATTGTTGCAGATTTCACAAGGCAAGCTTCTAGTGGTAGCAATGGATTTCTCTCCTCAAAAGTTTCTGAGATTAACCTGTCAAGAGTGTTAATTTGAAAACAAGAATGTACGTCAATTGGAAATTTTATTTCTTCAAAAACATCAAAAGTCACTTGTTCATCTTACACCCGTAGAATGAGCTTTCCTTGCTGAACATCAATCAATGTTCTTCCAGTTACAAGGAATGGTCTCCCTAATATCAATGGTATCTCTCTATCTTCCTCCATGTTAAGCACCACGAAATCTACAGGGAAAATAAATTTGTCGACTTTAATTAAAACATCCTCAATTACCCCTCGAGGATATTTCACCGATCGATCCGCTAATTGTAAAGAGATTGAAGTGGGCTTCACTTCTCCCAGGCCTAGTTTCCTGAAAATAGAAAGTGGCATCAAATTAATGCTTGCTCCTAAATCACATAGGACTTTATCAAAATTGCAACTTCCTATAGTACAAGGTATAGTAAAACTCCCTGGGTCTTTCAATTTCTGTGGCAGTTTTCTTTGAAGAACTACACTACACTCCTCATTTAGCATGACAGTTTCATAATCTCCCAACTTCCTCTTCTTTGATAGAATTTCCTTCACGAATTTTGCATACTTGGGCATTTGTTCCAACATCTTTGCAAAAGGAATGTTAATATGCAATTCTTAAAAATATCTAGAAATTTATCAAATTGATTATCAAGCTTTTTCTTATTCAATCTTTGAGGATATGGGATAGGAGGCTCATATTTCACATATGGGGACGGTTGAATATCATGGGATCTCGATGGCTTTTCTTTAGATTCTTCCATCTTTTTCTTCGATTTCTTCTGCCATTCAAGTTCTTTACCACTTCTCAATGTGATAGCCTTTGCATGCTCTTTGGGATTTATTGTGTTACTAGGCAGCGATCCTTGAGACCTTTCTACAATCTACTTTGAAAGCTGCCCCAGTTGGTTTTGGATGTCCCTGTTGATTGCCTCTTGATTTCTAAAATTTGCTCTTGTCCCCTCAATGAACTTTCCCAAAATTTCTTCCAAATCTGTTTGTTTTTTCTCTTGAGGTTGGTAGGAAGATGATGACGGTTTGAATCCCCCTTGGTTATTTCCCCATGACAAATTTGGATGATTTCTCCAACCTGGATTGTAGGTGTTCGAATATGGGTCATGTTAAGGTTTTTGGAAATTTGAAACATAATTTGCTTGCTCAGCATTTGGTGAAGCAAATGGATTTCCAACTTGGCACTCGATACTAGCATGATTTCCACCACATAAATCACATTGTGCAGTTGGTTTAGATTCGAATTTGGATGATAAAGAATCCATCTTTCTTGAAAGAACAGTAACTTAAGCCGACAAAGCATTCACTGAATCAATTTCATGCACTACTGTTGGTCTTTTTGCAATTACCCGCTCTGAATGCCACTGATTGTTGTTTTCTGCCATAATCTCTAACAACTCATGAGCATCCTCCGATGTTTTTCCCATTAAAGACCCTCCAGTTGCAGCATCAATCATTGCACGATAGTTTTAAACCAACCCATTATAAAATGTAGAGGCTTGCAGCCAAATTGGTATACCATGATGTGGGCACTTCCTCAACATTTCTTTAAATCTTTCCCAAGCTTCATACAATTGTTCTTGGTTATACTGTGCAAAAGATGTGATTTCATTCCTCAATTTTTCCGTCTTAGCAGGAGGAAAGAACTTGGACAAGAATTTTTGAACCAATTCATTCCATGTTATAATTGATCCCGATGGTAATGAGTTTAGCCACTCCTTGGCTTTATCCCGAAGTGAAAAAGGAAAAACCCTCAATCTTATAGCATCTTCGGACACACCATTTATCTTGTAAAGATCACACACCTCTAGAAAGTAAACAATATGTGCATTTGGATCATCCTTTGACATTCCCCCAAACTGATTTGATTGAACCATTTGGATAAAGGATGGTTTTATCTCAAAGTTATTGGCTTGAACAGTTGGCCTCCTTATACCCGAAGTAGTTCCAGCAACATTAGGCACAGCATAATCCCTCAAAGCTCTACGATTTCCACCTCCCTTCACAAATGGTGGATCCATGGCTGATTGTCTATTAGGAGCTGAAGTTAAACGCCTTCTCTCTCAGTTTAGACGCCTATATGTTCTATCAATCTCTGGATCAAATGGAAGAAGGTTAAAACTTCTTGTACGTCTCATACAAAAATCCTACAACCAGAAAATCAACTAGCACAAAAACAACACAAAGTTACCTTTTTTATGATAAATAAAAAAAAATAGCAAAATAAACAAAATTAAAAATGAAACAATGATAAAGCAAATTAACTTCAAATTAAAACTAAGATTAGGTAGTATCCATATTAATAAAATTAAACCATTCCCCGACAACGGCGCCAAAAACTTGATGCTTATTTCGCAAGTGTATGAATCGTTCAAGTAATAAATTGTACAAAAGTACGGATATCGATCCCGTTCATTGAAATTTGTCCCAAACTTCTCCAAAATTATGGTTTTACCTGAAATTGCATTTTAAACACGAAATACCCGTGAAATGACATTTGTGGATTAAATAATCAAATAAACGCAATTTTCACACAAATATCAACATTTAAATCATAACAAAAAATGCAATAATTTGACTCTTATCATATGTGAATGCTAATTTTAATTAGGCATAATGAAAATTAAGAAATAATTTTATGTTTTCTAAAAGTTTCATATAAGTTTCAAATGGGGTATATGAATATTAGAAATAGAAATAATTTTTGGGATTTAAAATGATTTAGGTGGATTGAGAACTTGAGAGATATAGGCTTAACTAAATAAGATTGAATAGTGTGGCAAGATTACATATGTGTATTAATTTTGCTATGCGGGAGGTTTGTGAGTTAGTATGGCTCAAGATTATCAATGTCTTGTGTGTTGTAATGAATAATGTGCATGAATGTTTGTAATACGGCCTAAGGTGCCACTAAAAATTAAATAGAATAATTAAATTGTGGCAAAAATGTTAGGTTGCCATTCATGTATTAATTCATGGCTTGCATGCCACATAGGATTTAGAATTGGGTGATTCTAAATGTAATTTTCATTTTATTTTAGCATAGTTTGGAAGATGGAATGAGAATTGGGTGGTTGCTTGTAGCTGAGATTTGTATCTTTCATGAAGGTGATTGATGGAGTTACAAGAATGTAAGCGGGAGCTATACAACCCACAAAGCGTAAGAATATATGAGATATTTTTAATAGTTAGGATAAGATATTATTGTATGAATGCATGACCTACCAAAATTGCCAAAATTATTAGAGTCATCATATATTTGCTATGTCCATGAAACATTTAAGAGTATCTTTCCTTCTCATTTTATCCACTTTAAGCTAGTAACTGGGAATAAGCATGAGTGTGATCTGAATTACTAGAAATTGTGGAGCTTGCATGAATTCATAGGGAAGCCATAAGTGAGTGGGAGTTGTGTGTGGCACAGCCTCTTACTCATTTTGTGGGAATGACTTATTCATACTTGTTGACCAATAAAATGAGTTTTCTTATACAAATCACCAAGATCTAGGCTTGGGTTTTGGGAAAGAGAGTTTCATTAAGAAATTGGATTATTCTTTCTTAATGAAAAAGACAAGAGTCATAAAGTTAAGTTTTACTTAAAGTTTATGATTGGTAAATGATACCTACATGAAAAAATATTTTAGATGAATCTATTTATTTGAAAAGGGTCTTGTGTGACTACCAAAATGGACATACTTTAATTTTTGATTAGAAAAAATTTTAAATACATGAACACTGACATATCCCTAAATAAATTTTGTAGTTATCTCTACACTTCCTATTTTCTACGTTCTATGGTCGAAAAACACCCCCTTGCTAATTATAGGTCAAACTATTCCAATTGGATGCTCAAATTGAACATAGTGTTTCACTTAGAGGATCTCTCACACATTCTGGATGTCAATTTCCCATAAGAGAAAGAGAAAGGCAAGCCAATTGATGTAGAAAATGAGGAACAAAATAAATGGAAAGATCAGCAGCGAGTTATGCAGACACTGATCTTGGGCAGTGTTGGCGATTAGTTGCAAAGAAAGTTCCTTGATACTCTAGCTAAGGAAATTGTGGCACAACTGTAGAAGATGTACACTGATAGTGCTTGCAAGGAGCGCTATAAGACCACCATCACACCCACAAGGTGCAAAATGATATAGAGTAAATCTGTCTCAATGTACTTTCTCAAAGTACATGGTTATCTGGAGAAATTGGAGAAATTGAATTCTTCAATACCCAAAGACATTGTTGAGGATATCATTCTTGGGTCTCTTCCATATTTCTTCAAGGATTTTATCATGCATTATCACATGCATGAAAATAAGATGACATTGAATGTGCTCCACAATGCGCTCAAGACTGTTGAGGTTGACATGGGAAAGAAAAAGGAGAAATATGTCCTTGCCATCGCGCCAAATAGCAAGAAGATTTCCAAGAATAAAGGCAAGGCAAAGAGAAAGACAAGTAAGGCGCATTCCCCGCTCAAGGGCAATAGTGGAGGGGATCATGCGAGCACTTCCAAGGGAAGCAAGAAAGGAAATGTTCCTAACTCTAACATGGAGTGCTTCTATTGCCATGAGAAGGGAAATTTCAAAATGAATTCCCCCAAGTATAAGTGTGACTTGGGTGAAGGCAAGGTTGAACTCAAGCGCCCTAAAGGTATACTTATTATTGAACTAAATTTAAACTTAGCCACAACTATCCAAGATTGGGTAATGGATACCAGATCATGTACTCACTTAGTCTCTAATGTGCAGGTACTAAGGGATAGGGAGAATTATAAAGTGTTTGTGGATGATTTTACTGAAAGATGTGTGTTTTAAAAGTTATTCTTTTTGATAAAGATTTATGTATTGTTTATCATTATGAATATTATGTATTCTTGTTCCTTGAGATTAACATGTTACATTTTTGAAGTGTTCAAGAAGACGCACTTCGTCTTGAACCATAAAACTCTTAAAATGAGAAACATGTAATCCTAAATATGTTCATAATTGTGATAATTAAGGAGCAACATTAATTACCGTGAAAGATTGTCATATGGATTAAAAGTACATTGTAGTTCTATAAATGTTGATAAGGGATTATCATTTAATGACATGAGTATATAAAATGTATATTTTATATATTGAACATGACCTAACTAGATGGAACATTATATGGATTGTGTTTTGTGTCATTAATGTTTCCATTGTATCTTTATAATCTTAGATATGAGATGTGTAGGTTTTTCACATAAGAAGTATATAATGTGATTGATATTTAAATACTATCTTATGATAGGAATGAAATAGTAGTTCGTTGTGTACAACCTATGTAGGAGAAATCTGTATCTTAATATTATCATTGTCCTTCAATTTTGAGTTATGATATTACTGTGCCGCTTGGTAAAGTGGAATTATATCACATGCAATATAACTAATGTAGTTATAATTATAATTCACTTGAGAGATCAAGAAAACGAATATAATGCAAAAGTGACACGATCCTATTTTGCATATTATTCATAATATCATGTGACAAGGATAGACACAAAATTAGTGGATCGAGTAAATAATTACTATGTCATTTGGAAAACTATAATGTAATGATAGAACCTCTTATAGTCAATAGTATAAAATTTTATATTATTGCCAAGATGATATAGATCCTCTATACGGTCATACCAACTGAAGAGAAACAACAAGTATTTTACATTTCATAATGATGTATAATACATGAGATGAAATGCTAAAATAAAATGTCATAATATGGCATGCTTAGACCATAAATAAATTTGTGAAGTTATGCAAATATTATTTGGTATAATGCTTGAATGCATTATAAGAATAATAGAAACATTGTATAATAGAATAATATGAATAATATTATTTGTTTATAAATTAATTTTTTAAACCAAACACAAGTCGAGATTAAAGAGAGCATGAGATGGCTAAACAAGGCTAGTGACATTTGTGTAATTGATTCAAAACTTACACAAAGAGTTGCCCTAACCCTAGCCTATTTAAGAAGGCATAATTGAGGAAAATATGATCAAAATGTGCTGCCTCTAACCCTAGCCAAAATCCTTCATTTTCTGCAGCCACATTTTTCCTTCTCCTTGGCCTAAACATGGAAAGGCTTGCTTAAGGCCAAAACCTAGGTGGTTCAACCCTAGGTTGAAAGTCTCTTCTATTATCTCTTCTTGCTAGATTGTTGGATCTAAGCCTTGAACTCTACATCCATATATCTAAGAGGTGTGGTAGTTTGTTGTTTACGTTCAAGGTGAAACAAGAGGTGTTCACGAAAGAAATGTGGTTTCCAAGAAATCAAGAAGGGAAATCAACTTCCCTCTACTCAAGAGATTTGACAATCTCTTTATGTAAAGGTAATCTTCTTCATCTCTAGTAATAATGTAGATGATATTTGTTTATTTTATTTAGTGCACATTAGGTGTTTGTTGAAATGCTTAAGAGAAAATCTTGCTTGCAATTGTCGTACAAATGAGGTCCTTTGTGTATTGAGCCAAGTAGTGATAGGAAAATTTTAAATTCTCACCATATAGGTATACATATGAAATCCCAACATTTACTGTATATATAGACTCATTTGATAACTAGCTCAATAACCTTGTATTAATTATAGAGGGATGCATAGAAATTAACCTGGTACTTAATTGGGAAAATTTTCATTTTATGGTAGATCAAGGTCTAGTTCTAGGACATGTGACATCATATAAGGGAATAGAGGTTGATAAATCTAAGATAGATCTTATTTGTTCCTTACCATCTTCCACTTGTGTGAGAGATGTTCATTCTTTTCTTGGTCATGCAGAATTCTATCAAAGATTGATACAGGATTTTTCAAAAATAGCAAGGCCTTTATGTCAGTTACTCCAAAAAAGATGTGGTATTTGTTTTTGATGATGAGTGCCTCAAAGGATGTAACAGATTGAAATAAATATTAACCATATCACCTATCATTGAGTCACCATATTGAAGTCTTCATTTGATGTTATGTTTGACGGAAGTGATAATGCAGTTGGAGCTATTTGGGAAAAAAGGATTGGCAAGCTACCAAATGCCATATATTATGCATCATGGACTTTAAATGAAGCCCAAATCAATTAATCTACAATGTAGAAATATCTTTTAGTAGTGATTTTTGCTTAAGAAAATTTTGATCATATATCATTGGAACCAAAGTACCTATTTGCTCTGATCATGAAACTTATAGGTACATACCTAAGAAGAAAGATCCCAAACCAAGGTTAATAATAAGGTGAATTATTTTTCTACAAGAATTTGACCTAGAAATCAAAAACAAAAAATGAAGTGAAAATGTAGTAGCAAAATACCTCAGTAGATTAATTCAAGAAGAGGAATTACTTCCAATAAGAGAGGAATTTTTAGATAAACAACTATGAATTCTATGAATTGAAATGCAACTTCTCACATACAATTGCAAGAGGTTGCAAGGAACTATGAATTGAAAAATATTCATTATTCTTTGTTTCCTTCCTTTTATGGTATCCCTAATGAAGACCCTTTGTATTTCATTAGACAATTCTATGCTATTGTCTAAACCTTTCCACTATGGAGAATTGATGAAGACCAGCTTAGGGTGAGGTATTTTCCTTACACCTTCAAGTATAAAGCTCGGTTATGGTTCATTACTCCACAGACAGGTTCTCTAAAAATATGGGAGGAAGGCTATGAAAAGTTTATGGGTAGGTTCTATTCCCATCAAAATATTGTTGATATAAGGACAAAGATATCAACATTTCCTCAAATGGATGAAGAGCCCTTTCGTGAAGCTTGGGAAAGACTCAAACTCCTTTTTATTCAATGTCCTCATCATAGTTTTCCATTACAGCTACAAAATCAATTCGTTTATGATGGATTGACACTACAAATTCAATACATGGTTGATAATGTTGTTGGAGGAGCTGTGGGAGAGAGGATCGCAAAGGAAACGTATAGTCTCTATGAGCTATTGGGTTCTGATTCCCAACAAAGAACTACTTGAAAAAGGAAAAAAAAGCCAATGAAGTTCGCTCCGATAATGAAATGACCTTGCAACTTGTTGAATTGACTTAGCAAGTGTAACTTCTCACTACCCACCAAATGACAAATCAATAGGTGTATAAAGTGTGTCTTTCAATTGGGTATGATATCCATATTTGTTTATATACATGTAATTCTAGTATGGATTCCATGGAGAAAGTCAATTCATTTCAAAGGTATCATCTAAACACCTATAATCACCCTAACCATCATTGGACACCAAAAAATTACGAAGCTTACACCCTAGGTCAAACACTAAGGCCAAATAAAACCACCCTTATCCATCAAATCAATTTATGAAGCCAACCTTAGAGGATAGGTTAAATGATTTTATTCAAGTTAGTCACGACAATCAAGTGATGAATAATCAAAGGTTGAGCACCATGAAGGTACCAATTAAAAGGATTGAAGCTAAAGCTAGGCAACTAGCTGAACAAATGAAAATGCAACATCCAGGAAAGTTTCCCAGTCAATCTAAACAAGCGAAGGATGTAAGAACCCTTCAAAGTGGTAAAGGTAATCAATACTATTTTACTTGAAATCTTTAAAGATCTATCTTATAGTTCAGGTAACAAAGAAGGTGAAATTATAGTCTCACAAAAAGGAGAGACATGTGCTAAACTTGACAAACCTTCAGAAAAACTCATTGCGGAGTCATCTAACATACCCAAAATTTAAAAGACAATAGAACCATACCAATTACAAGTCCCTTTTCCATATCGGTTGAAAGAATTCAAACAAGATAAACAATTCTATGATCTTTTTAATATGCTTTCTAAAGTAAACATGAATGTACCATTATTAGAAGTGATCATGAATGTGCCCTCATAATTATGACAGATAGGAAGGTCGCTAAAGCAATACTTGATTTAGGTGCTAGTATAAACTTGATGCCCTACTCTATATTCTTACAGCTCCATTTATGAGATTTAAAACCAACAACTATGTCTCTTCAACTTATAGATAGATCTTTTAAGTATCCAAAGGGAATAGTTGAGGATGTGCTGGTATAGGTAGACAAACAAATAATACTTGTTGACTTTGTGGTTTTGGATATGCAAGAAAATTCAGTCTTGGTCAAAGAGCACACAATACTTCTTGGTGGACTATTTATGGAAACTACCAAGACTATTATTGATGTCCAAGATGGAAATTTGACGATGACAGACTTAGGAGAGACTGTTCATTTTAAAGTTTTTGATTCTTCACCTTTTCCTTCTATTTTTTCCATCGATGAAATATTCGATTTTGTCCCTTTGGATAATCTTGTCCAAAGCACCTTTTCCTGAACTAGAATATAAGACAATCTTGAAACTATTCTTACACTTGAAGAGGTCGAAGAAGATTTAGATGAGGAAACTAAGGGGTACCTTGAACAACTAGATAGTGATGAACTAATGACAAAATATAGTACACTTTTAAATCTACCGAACTCCCCATCTAGTAAATAGGCCAATCCACTTGAACTTGAACTACCTAAGCACTTAACATATGTATTTCTAGGAGAAGGAGAAACTTATCCAACAATAATTTCTTCAACCTTGACCAAAACCCAAGAAAAGGAATTTATAAAAGTGCTTAAGCAGTTTAAGAGAGCCATAGGTTGGAGTGTCAGGGATATAAGAGGCATTAGTCCCATCATGTGTATGCATAAGATCAACTTAGAGGATGGTACTAAATCCGTACGAGAGGCCCAAAGAAGGCTAAACCCAAACATGCATTAGGTAGTTAAGAAAGAAATTCTTAAATTGTTAGAAGGAATTATCTACCTTATTTCCAATAGTAAGTGGGTTAATCTAGTGCATGTGGTACCTAAGAAATATGGGATAATAGTTGTTAAAATGATAAAAGTGAATTAGTGCCCACTAGAATAATCACTAGATGGTGCATGTGTATAGATTTCAGGAAACTTGATATATATACTAAAAAGGATCACTTTCATCTTCCATTCATTGATCCAATGTTGGAAAGTTTAGCTAGGTATAAATTTTGCTATTTTTTAGATGGATTGTCCGTATGTTATCAAGTACTCATAGCATTAAAATATTAGGAAAATACCACACTTACATGTCCTTTTATGACATTTTCTTTTCCAAAAATGCCATTTGGGTTATGCAATGCCCCCCTACATTCCAGAGATGTATGATGTCTATCTTCTCAGACATGGTGGAAAAATTCATTGAGATTTTTATGGATGATTCTCTATCTTTGGAAACTCATTTGATGATTGCTTAAATAAATTTACTTTGGTTTTTGAAAGATGCATTGAATGCAATCTAACCCTTAATTGAGAGAAAAGTCATTTTATGTTTCGACAAGGGATAGGGATAGGAGATATCATTTCAAACAAAGGTATTGAAGCTAATAAGGAAAAAGTTGAATTGAATTCAAACTACCTCTCCTTACATCTATTAAGGGGGTAAGAAGCTTCCTTAAACATGTAGGATTTTACAGATGATTTATTAAATATTTCTCTAAAATAAGTCATCCCTTATGTAACCTATTATCAAAAGATATTTATTTTTATTTCAATGATGGCTGCCTTATTACCTTTATTAGTTTGAAAGAGAAACTAACATCTACCCCTGTTATTATGGCACCAAACTGGTTTTACCCTTTGAAATAATGTGTGATGCTTTTGATTATGCTATCGAAGCAGTCCTGGGACAGAGAGTGGATAAGCATTTGAATGCCATTTAATATGGTAGAAAAACACTCAATGACATTCAAAAGGAATTCTTGGCTGTGGTGTTTTCTTTAGACAAATTTAGGTCTTATTTAGTAGGATCTAAATTTATTATGCATTCTAATAATGCTTCTTTAATATACCTATTAAGTAAACTGAATGCCAAGCCTAGATTAATTAGGTGGGTCTTACTTTTACAAGAATTTGACTCAGAAATCAAGGATAAGAAAGGCAACGAAAACTTAATAGTTGACCATTTGTCTTGGTTGATTTCTGACTTCAGTTCTCTTAAAGATGAGAGTAAAGAAGATACAGTTTAAACCTTTCCTAATGAACAATTATTTTCAATAGGTCTAAACCCATGCTATGCTGATATTATAAACTATCTAACCACTGGTGTTTTCAGACCTAACACTTCATATCATGATAAGAAAAGGTTCATTAAAACTATGAAGGACTATTTATGGGATGACCCTTATTTATACAAGATTGGTCAAGATAAAATCATCCATAGATGTGTACCTGAAAAAGAAAATTTGAGCATTCTGACTTTTTTTCATGAACTTCACTGGGGGGGACCATTTTAGTGGTAAAAAGATAGCTCGAAAGGTATTATAGTCTGGATTCCTTAGGCCAACTCTTTTTAAATATGCTCAAATGTTTTGTACACAATGTGAGAGATGTCAAAGAACAAGAAAAATAAGTAAAAGAGATGAAATTCCTTTGACATCTAATTTAGTTGTTGAAATCTTTGATGAATGGAGGATTGACTTTATAGGTCCTTTTCTCCGATCCAATGGTCTTCAATATATTTTGGTTACTGTGGATTATGTATCCAAGTGGGTGGAAGTTATCCTTATTGCTGTGGATTATGTATCTAAGTGGGTGGAAGCTATCCCCACTAAAACCAATGATGCTATTGTTGTTGTAAAATTCTTAAAGGATTCAATATTTAGCAGGTTTGGAATGCCTAGAGCTATAATAAGTGATGAAGGTATCCATTTTTGTAACAAAATCTTTGATGAAGTATTGAAAAAGTACAACATCACACATAGAGTAGTTACTCCATATCATCCTTAAACTTCTAGTTTTGTGGAAGTAATAAGCAAATCAAGGGAATACCGGAACACACTATGTGTCCTCCAAGAAAGGACTTGGAATTTAAGTTAAATGATGTCTTATAGGCATACCACACAACTTACAAAACACCCATTGGGATGAGCCCTTACTAGTTAATCTTTGGGAAACCGTGATACCTTCCTGTTGAACTCGAACACAAGATATACTGGGCAATTAAGGAGTTAAATATGGACTTGGATAAAGCAAGAGAAAAATGGTTACTCCATCTTAATAAGTTGGAAGAATTCAGGAATGAATCCTATGAGAATGCCAAATTGTACAAAGAGTATGCTAAGCGTTATCATGACAAGAGGCTAGTTCCTAAGACTCTTCACCTTGGAATGAAATTTCTCTTATTTACATATGGGATGGACCATTCATAATGGTCCAAGTATTTGCATATGGAGCAGTAGAATTATTGGATTCCAAGACAAACAACATTAAAAGTCAATGGGCATCGTGTGAAGCCTTATTTAGAAGAACCACACAACACTACTGAAATTGATTGCATTTGGCTAAGTAATCCTTAGCACTATAATGATGTGTCTTGCTAAGACATTAAACTAAGCATGGGAGGGAAACCATTATTGAAAGGTAAGTTTATTTTATTTTAAGCAATTTAGTTTGTTTTATTAATTTTTTTCTTTTATGAACACTTTGTTTATTTTATTACATAAAAGAATTGCTTGTTAAGATGTGTAGAGTACCTGTTTATATGATTCAAATATGATGTTGGATGCAACTAGCATTCTACATCAAAATAAACATAAAGAAATTTGGTTACTCTTCTATCCCTTCTCTTTTCACAATTTGCATTTGTTACATTGATAATAATGTATATTTTAGGTAGGGGTGGTAGGATTTAAAAGTTAAAAATTTTAGCAAAATTTAAAATTGTTAGACATAATATGCCCTTATTTTTCTTATTTAGTTGTATATTTTCATATTAATTAATTCCTTTAATTTATTTGTTTTCTTTTATATATGTGTGATATTTTCTTTATTTGTGTGTTTAGGTAATTTAGAGTAGTGTTCAATTTTTGTCACAAAAATATCATGTCTTAAAAATTAAGTTTAACCAATGATTAGGTCCTTTTGCATTATTAGATTAATTTCCAAAAACATATCATAAAGTAATATGATAATTAGTAAGTTTGTATCATAACTAATATTTTATGATAAAATATTGAAATGAAATGAACCCAAAATTGGTGTTTAGGAATCAAATAGTGGAGACTAGCCTTGTAAGATATTATATGAGCCTTAATTTTCTTTATTCTGAGTGAAATATTTTCTTTATACTCAAAACACTTATTCTACTTCTTAAAAATTTTAGATGATTTCTATAGGTATTAGCATTGAATTTATGAATTTTTTTTCATCTTAATAGAGTGTTGTATATTTATTTTTCATTTTCTTAGATTTAATAATTTAAATAGAAATTGATAGTATATGCCTTTATCTCATTCATGCATGATTTATACCAAAAAGAGACACATATGGCGTTACCTAAACAAAAATCAAACAGAAAATCACAAAATTAACCACTCATCAAATTCCTAAAAAAATGTACAATCTGTACATGGTTTACTCTCTTAAAAAATATGTCGAAAAATCTCTTTAAAAAATAGAGAGATAAAAACTATATAGTAAAATATGCATAGTTCTAAAATAATCATTCTTTTCATAAATAAGAATGGTCAATAATAATCCATAAATAAAGAAATGAAAAGCTATGAACAAGAAATAAATCAATTTCTATTAAATAAAATCATCAAATTTTTCTTTCTATCATGGAAGTAAAACTAATATACCATAAAAAAAGCTTACCCTAATATAATTAAATTTATCAAAATCAATTATACAATAGACATAATCAGAATACACAAAGAAGTAAGATCTAACAATTAAAATACCTCTTTTGATCCGTTATCTCCAAACCCTTGAATTGGTTGATCCCTGTCTTCAAATCTTTGGCAAAACTTCACAAATGAGAGTTTTCTCTCTAATTTATGTGTCGTGGAAAGGAGAATTTTGGCTACCATTGCTTGTTCGATTTTAGAAATATAGGTTATGTTTTTAAAATGAGTGAAAAGACATTTTTTTTCAAAGAGAGGAGTTTCTTGCCATTAAATGAATGAGGGTCATGACATAGTTTATTGTCCACAATGGCACGATAAAAAAATCCAATCCCTCATGAGAATATGAGAGGAGACCATCGCATTATGAAATTTTGGGCGCCTCAATGATAGATGAAAATAAACACCACCATTGCAACCCATGACTACCCTACCATTTCATGCTTTTACTTTATGTTATGGTTTACAAACTCAACCTAGTCCTAAATGATAATCTGAGAGCTCCTATCCACTGCATGTAAGTGTTTGGTTCATAACAAGCAATAATTTCCTAATGGCCTTATTTTCGTTTGTTTTAACTTGTCTGAGTTGCCATTTCTCGATCCATTTAAACTATTTTGTTGATTTAGTCCAAGATTCTTCCAAAGGCTCATTAACCTAAAAAATATGAAAACCCCTTCCAACATAACAAAATTCTAGAATAAAACTTAAAATTAATTCTTAAAAGCATAGCAAATTATAGATCAAAAATATGTTAATCATAAATCGACACGGTCCGAAAAAGAATAACAACATAAATCAAGTCCGACCATGATCAAAGCTTTGTCCACCCTAAATTAATAGTATACATCATCATGGGAATAGTTGCCACAAGTTTTTCCTTAAAAGCTTATAAGATCCCAAGCTAGATCTTGAAACATCTATTAACAAATGATCTTGTAGTTCGAAAAACACCGACACATCTAGACAGGTTTGGTGATCCAAAACAACATCATCTTTATTGATATTTATCCATCCTAAAGGTTGCACCCTTCAAATGACCTCTACCATTTGTGGAACTCATTGTGAGACACCTAGCTTATCTTGACCCTTTTTTTAACTTTTATCTAAAAGTTTATTATTTTCTTCGTAAATCAAAATTTGGGGAAGACATGCCAAAAATTCAAAAATTATAATTTGTATTATTTAGTCTTTAAAATTTTAAAAAAGAATCCACTAATAACAATTATGCTATTTAAATATATTTTTTATGAAATTTCACACATGCAGTATACATGTTCTAAAATTAAAGAACATATAAGTTCATTACTTGTACATTCTTCATGGTCAATGTTCAATGCTTACTCTTGGGAAAAATATTTCCGTCTTTAACTACCATCGTGCATTATCTCTCACCTATTCTATCTATAAAATAAGACATCTCTATACCTCTACATCTCATTTTATTTCACTCCCTTCTATATTCTTTAGGCCATAAAAATTAAAAAACCAAGTTTATAGCAACTTTTTTATCGGAATGAAAATAACACTTTTTTTTAGATTAAAAATACTTGGTCTGATTCGAACTGATTACTTGAAATGGAGAGGGTGGGCCTTGCAGCTTACCTCTATACCACAAATAAATTAATTGAAAAACTAATAATCCAGAAAAAAAAATTCCTTACATAAACTCAAAGATACACGCTATGAAAAAAGATTATAAGTTTAGAACCAAAAAGTCATAATCCTTATATCATGTAATCACTACAAAAATATTTTAATTTTAGATACATATTTTTTATAAATTTTTATGTTTATTTGTGAATGAATTTTTTTTAACTTATCCTTTATTAATATATTTTTAACAAATATATTCTTTTTACAAATGACTAGTATACTAAAAATATATTTACTGCCATATTATTAATAATTACATATTTTTATTAATAAATAATATTAGAAATTTTCATTAAATATTTGACATAAAATTTGAATAATTTTGTAGTGCATGTAAAGAGATTAAAAAAAAAGAAATTGACTTTTTATGAATGCGCATAACATTTAAAGTATGGAAAAAAATTAAAACAATTGAATGAAATACTTTGGGGAAAATAAAGAAAAAATAATAATTATTATTATACATCACAAAACACAATATGAAACATAGGAAAACAAAAATTAATCTAATCATATTGCCAATATTGCTATTACATTAAATGAAATCAAAATTCAATTCAATAAAAAATATCAGGTATCTCTACTGTCAACCATAAATAAGTTATGATTTAAGCATCAATCATTTAATTAAAAAAAGTGACGAGGTTGACTTACAATGGAGTGTCAAAATATAATTTTTGTCTTACTTTAATAGATTTTAAAATTTTTTAAATTAAATCTTTTTAAGAATTTTTAAAAGTTTATAAAAATCTATATGTAAGTGTTGTAGTCCTTGTAAGTCTATTTATTTTGCTTAGTTTATTTGTCTTCCTTTAAGTAAGATTTGTTTCTAAGGATAAGTAATACATACATGAACATAATTAAATACACTCTATATCTCATCATATTTACACACTACATGATTGGTATTAGTAACATGCATGCTTGTTTAAGTATTGTGATTTTTGTTTCGTTGTGTTTGTGGGTACTTATGAAATATTACTTGATAATTTTTAAAATGAAAAATCACATTTTTGGTGAAATTTTTGTACCTTAATGACCCCTTCAGTGAAGCCTCAATGAGGGGTCGGTGAGGGCAAGCCAGGTACCATAGAAGTTGAAAATTTTGTATAAATATTATTCTTTTTCTTTGCTTCTTAATTAGGAAATCTATTTGAAATTCTGCCAAATTTTTCTTGTGATTCTGATTCCATTTCACAAATTATCTTGAATTTACATCAGTGTTTATTATACATAATTCTGAGAGTAAAATATCAATTTTAAGTTGTGAGTACTTAAGACTATTTTATTAGTAGAGTAAAAAAGCATTTCTTTCCCAATGTAAGGTTCCTTGAGTAGGGCATTGGATCTATATGCTTAGGCACCAACATCGAGACTTCACATAAGTAGATTGGCATATCTATATCTAAACAAAAATTCTTCCTAATGTTCTTACCCTATCTAAACCAACCCTTCTCGGCCAATTTCCAAAAGAAGACAAAACAATTGCTTTCGGATTGGGATTGTGCTAGTGGTTGCAGTTGATATGTCTTTGACATTATAGTACAAATTATTGTTACTTGTTACTAATCACACTAACTATATGGCATTAGCTATATAGGAGAGTTGAATCCTTGTGTTGAATTAAGTTATTGTAGATATAACAGGCGAGGGCAGCAATAGGCAATTAGGATAGAATGCTCCTAACTAATATATGTTTTGCAATTATACTTTTATTGAGTTGTATCTATTTATTATTAGTAGTAGTGAATTATTTTCCACCCAGTGGTTTCCATAAGTAACCCATGGATTTTTCCACATAGATATGGATTTTATGTTACAATATATAAGATTTGGACTCTAATTGAAAAGCTTTTTTACTTTCTATTGCTCTATGTTTTCTTTCCTTACTGTATTGCATGTCTATTATTTCCTGATTGTGTTGAGTATCACTTTTCTTGTATGATTCCATTGCTTTTGGAGGTGAGTCTTTAAGGAGATAGTATCTCCTTACCTTGGTAGTGTATTAGGTGTTGGACTCTTTCAATTGATATCAAAAAGGGTACACCCTTTTGTGCTTAACTTCTCAAGTGTTGATCCTTTCCTCCCTTTTATTTATCTAACTACATTAGTCTTTTATGAATGATGTGATAGGTTTGGTCCATGGACCTCCTTAGTTGGATGGAAATTATTACTTTTACTTGAGATCTCATATGTTTTTTTAGATGGGATCATAAAATAATGGTGTTTGGTCCTTGATTCAGTATGGATAGAAGTGTGATACGCACATTTCAAAAATTGGTGTTGTTGAATCTAAACCTGTTACTAATTGGAATAAAAAGGAATTATGTCTTAACAATCTTAATTGTAAAGGATTACACTTAATTATCAGTTTAGTTACTTCTCAAGACTCAAGTCTCCTTTCTAATTTTATTAACACCAAGGAAGTCTATGCCTTTTTGGAAAGAAAGTACGATAAGTATTCCTCTCATATGGGTGTGTCTCTTCCTAAAAAAGGTGTGGATGGTATTTCTAGTTTTTCTGCTTTGATGGATTCTCACTTTGGGACCGTTTAGACTAGAACCTTTTATTGGATTGATGTTATTGATGATGATGATTTTTCTCTTCAATAGTCTTATAATCAACTTGTGTATGAGAAACTTAAGCTAAAGAAAAATGTGATCAAGATTAACAATAGATTGAAAGAAAATGAGAGCATTTCAACCTCTCTAATCAATTGTTGAACCTCACTTTGGAAGGTGAGAAGGATGTTGGCAACTTAAGTATGAGATTAAATAATCATGTCAAGTTAATTCAAATTCTCCTTCGTGATAATGAGAAGTGTCTTTCTCGTATTTATGAGCTTGAGAAATCTCTTTAGGCCAACCTCACTTTGAATTATATGTAATTTACGTCTACCATCCTTCTTAAAAGTGTTAAGAAAGCCCTATAGGATGTATAATTGGTCATACAATTGTTCAGGCCCATGTAAGAGGAACTTACTCTATTCCAACAAAATGATATCTTGTATCTTGTTCCCAAACCTAAAGATAAACACGTCATAGGTACATGTTGACTTGACAAGAACAAATAAGATGAAAAATGTTCTGAATGCTTAAAATAAGTCTAGACTAGTCACTCAAGGGTACATTCAAATAGAAGGTATCGACTTCAAAAAGAAAAGTTTTCTTCGGTTTCTTGTCTTACATATGTGATATTATAGATTGTTTTGGTATGTTACTTTGGATTTAAGTTATACCAGATGGATGTAAAATTCGTCTTTATTAATCATGTAATCAAAGAAGAAGTTTATGTTGAACGACCCAAATGTTTATGAGATTAAAGAAAGTCTTATATCGCTTAAAGTAAGCTCTGTGAGCATGGTATGAGTGACTTACTATGTTTCTTCTTAATAATGGATATCAGAGAGGAGATATTGAAAATGCATTTTTATCCTTAGAAACAAAGGTGAAGCTGTTGTCGCACATGTGTACATAGATGACATTATTTTTTGATACACCAAGGATACCCTTGTTTAAGAGTTTGTAGCAACTATACAGAATGAATTTGAAATTACCTTAGTTAGAGAATTAAAGTTCTTCCTTGGATTTCAAGTTAAACATACGAAGAAATGGGATCTTTCTCTCTTGAAAAAAGTATTTAAAAGAGCTTGTTAAGAAGTTTAGATTGGACAATGCCAAATGATGAGTACACAAAAAGCACTAAAATTACCATGATTTTATGCACATTAATTGATTAATATATATATATATTTATATGTTTTATCATATATTTATATATATTTGTCTTTTTCGGAATCACGGGTATTTTTATTGTTTTTCAGGTATTTTGGCTTAAAAACGTAACTTAAAGACTCAAAGAGGAATACTGGAAGCAATACATCACAAATATATTGATAAATAAATGGGGAAAGGTCAACAAATATGGAAAAATTGGACAAAATGGGTCAAAAAGGTCAAAAATGTCAAAAAGGAGAAAATCGCGCCACCGCGCCGCCCAGCCGCCAGCACCCAGCCGCGCGTAGCACGCCCCACGTCCGCGCGCATCAGCGCGCACCCAGTCCCAATTCCGCGCGCACCCGCGCGCATCTCACCTGCTCCCGCGCACGCCCGTGCGCGCAGCGCCTGCCATCAGCGCGCGCCCAGCTTCCCTCCGCGCGTGCCGACGCCCATTTCGCCCCATTTTTCACGTGCAGCCGCCCCATGACGTCATGCTGACGTCATCAATGACCTCAGCATTTGCACTACGAGTTTTCACATTTTTTTAACATTTTTTCACTCATTTTTTCTCTCCATCCTCACCTATAAATACCCCCTTCCCTTCACTTCTAAACACACCTCAAAACCATTCTTCTCTTCTCTTTCTTTCTCTCATTTCTTAGTTTTTAAGCTTTTCTTAGTTTCTTTCTTAGTTTCTAGTTGTTCTTAGTTAATTTCTCTTAGTTTAGAGTTCTTCCCTTTTTGGGAAGAACTAGTTATGTTTTTGTAATTTATTAGCTTTTTGATTCAATAAATGGGAGTGCAAATTTCGCTTGGAGGTTTTCCAAAGAACGGGAATAGCATCGAAGTTCAGTAAGGATTTTATTTTCTTTACGTTATTTTTTATGCTTTATTCTTACATGTTATATTTAATTTGTCCGTGATTAAATTTAACTCATTGGCTATTTATAAACATGATGTAATAATAACGTTGTTATGCTTGCGAAATATTAAATAGGTAAAAATCTCTAAAATGAATTGATTTTATTTTTATTCAAGATTTTATATCAAGAATGTTAGAGAGAAATATATTATTTTTCATTACAAACTTAAATCTGAAAATTAGATTTTAAGGTTTAGTTATCCAGTCTGATTTAGAGTAGTGTTCTTTTATTTGTTGGTACAATCGCCCAGTAGTTAGAGTGAAGCTCTATTTCAAAATTTTTTATAAGAATTATTATTTGAAAATGTATTGACAACATGTTTTCAGTAGTGGTTTTAAAACTTGAAAGTTAGTACTCGGATAACTAAATTCTTAGGTTTAATTTGGACACCTTGAATAAAGTTTAAACTGTCTAACCCCACCAAAGGTGGCATTTAAATGGTTCATTTTCAATCTCTTAGAAAAAGGAATTAATTTAATTAACCAAATTAGTTATCAACCCCACCATTAGGTGTTAATTGATTTGTTTAGTTAACAAAGAATATCTAACCCCACCAAAGGTGGTATTCATATAAAAAAGAGAGAATCAATAAATATCAATTCATATCTTTAATAACCTAATTAATATGAGCAAGCATAATTAACTTAATTATTATATCCATAAATACTCCACCATTATAAATGATAAAATTTGCATAAATGTTTATTGAATCTATGTTTATTTTTATGTAAGTAGATTAAAAACACAAAACACCAAAATATCGTGACAGGATGTTTAGGATTTAATTTCGTTTTTAAAAGTTTGAATAATAAATTAAAAACCACATACATTCCTTCCTTAGATCGACCTTGGGAGTATACTTATCATTTTCTACGAAATGATTCGTGCACTTGCGAGAGTTTTATAAATAGATAAAACCAAAGTAACGGGCAGGATCGGCGATGTCGGTTCTGCCCCTATCACCAAACTAGCTCACACACCAATGAGCATTATGGTTAAAATCTTCCAAGATCCTTCTAGAAAGGAAATGGAGAAAATATTATATAGAAGCGTGATTATAATTCTTCTATACTTGATTGCCAGTCGCTAAGATATCTCCTTCACGGTTGAAATAGGTGCTAGATTTTAGGTTGGCCTTAAAGAGTCTTATCTCACTATAGTTAAAAGAATCATCAAGTATGTTAGGATACCCACAGACATTGAACTAAATGTAAAAATTAAAAGAAATAATAAAAACAATAAATTAAAAACTAAAATTACAACAAAATCAAAAAATTAACTTTAAAAGAAAACAACATGAAACATAACACAAAAATGTCTCACACTTTTTAATCTCCTTTTAAGATCATAATTAAAATCATGATTTATTATAATAATTAGTCGAAAGTCATTTTCATATTTCATATAAAAAATGTATCAATTTAATTTCACCTAATTTTAGTGTCTAGAATCTGAATTCACTTCGACTCTATTCCTCACTAGTCAATACTCTCAAAACACTGAATCCTATGGGTTCAAACACTCATACTAATTTATATGGGAAAGAGTTGATGTATAGAAATGAACTAATATGTTCACATATGTATAAAAAATAAAGACTAAAAGTATTATTTTGACATTGATCTCATGAAAGGAATCAAATGTATAAATTATAAAGATTTTATATATAAAAATTATTTTCATGCATAAATCAAACTCATTAAAAAAATATGCCTTTTACAAATGAAGAAAGTGCAATGACTTTTTAGGGAATTACTTCCTATATCTTTCTTTTGTAATTAGCCTTTACTCATAACTTTGTAGGTAATGTGGGTCATAGTATATAGATTATACTATATATTCTTTATCTCTTTATTTTTTTCTGAAGATATTTTTCAATATATATATTTTAGAGAGTCAACCCATGTACATATTATGCATATTTTTTAGGATTTTGGTGAGTGGTTAATTTTGTGGCTTTTCTGTTTGATTTTGGTTTAGGTCACCCCATATATGTCTTTTTTTTTGTAACAATCATGCACAAATAAGATAAAAGCATATACTATCAATTTCTACTTAAATCATTTAATCTAAGCAAAAATAATAATAAAAAATATACGACACTCTATTAAGATGAGAAAAAATTCATACATTCAATGCTAATACCTATAGAGATCATCTAAAAAATTGAAGAAATAAGAAATGTGTTTAGAGTAAAAAAATATATATATTTCACTTTAAATAAAGGAAATTAGGCACAAATATATCTCACAAAGGTAGTCTCCACTAAACAAATTCATAAACACCGATTTTTGGTTTAATATAATTTCTACATCTTATCAAGAAATACTAGTTATGACAAAAACTAACTAATTACCAAAAACAATTACAAAATATTTCATGATATGTTTTCAAAAATTAATCTAACAGTACAAAAGACTTAACTAATTACTTAAATTTGATTTAAAGAAATGATAAATTTTTGTGAGAATTTTTAAAGTTAATTCTAAAATTCTAAAAATTACTAAATCACACAAAGAAAATAAAACCAAACATAATAAAAATGAAAAGGAAAATGTGAACATAAAATAAAATAAAAATTATTTTTTTTATTTTCATTTTTTTTAAATTGTTAAATTGTTTTTTTTTAAATTAAGCATGATAACTTTTCACCACCACAACCTAGAATTGACATTGTCCTCAATGTAACAACTGTAAATTAAAGATAAAGAGAAAAGAGAAGAAAAATTACCTATTTCCTGAGAATGTACAAGTAGTAATGGAGAAATGTAAGTGCATCCATCATATTCATCATTATAGTTCACAGAGACAGATCGCTGTGAACTTCTAACATCTCAACAAATATTTTTAGTTTTAACAATTTTAAAATTATTCACATGTAATTAAACTAAAATAAACAATAGAAATTAAATAAATAAAACAAATAAAAGAAAATTACCTAAAATGATGGGTTGCCTCCCATCTAGTGCTTAGTTTAACGTCTTAGCAAGATGAAAGTTGGGGATTTCATTTTAAGAAAACTCAATGTCCCCACATCATTGAGTCAATTAAACCTACAGGTAAGACAAGGTTATCTACCTATACTTTTTCAGTCATGCCCTATTGATTTTCAAATTTTTACTTAAAACTAGGGACATGTTTGTGGGTTTTAGATAAGCCACATCTAGGTTCAAGTCAAATAATTAAGGCATCAAAACACAATTGTACCTAGATCAAACAAAACAACCAACTCCTTATAGTGTAGTTAAAACTTTAAAATTTTGGAGATAGTTTCAGAATTTATTTTTATTTTTTATTTATTTTAAGTTAAAATAACATAATCAGTATTAACCAAGAGTGTTCCCAGGAAAGAATGGTGGTGCAAATGCTCCTTAAAAACCATCCTCTTAGACAGAACAACGTTCCTAAGAAAGACTAGTGGCACAAAGGCTTGTAAGAACTAGTCTTCTAGACAGAACTCCCTTAGATCTTTACTTTTCATACTATTAAAATTAAGTTAAGTAAAAATTTAAGATAATTAAGTTAATAAAAATGTAGGTTATTTAAGTTAATGAAAATCTAAGTTAATTAAGTTAGTAAAAAAACTAGGTTAATTAGGTTAAATGAAAATTTAATTAGTAAAAACCTAAGTTAATTAAGTTAAACGAATATTAAGATAAAAAATAGTTAAAGGAAAAAAATTAAATTAAAAATAAAAATAAATAAAAAATAAATAAAAAGGAAAAAAAATTAAATTAAAAATTAAACCAAAAAAATTTAAAAAGGAAAAACGAAAAATATAAAATAAAAATTAAAAATTGAAAATTAAAAATAATTTTTTTTTATTTTAAAAAAAATTAAAATTAAGATTTAAAATAAAAAAACTTAAAATTAAATGAAAAATAAAAAATAAATTTTAATTTTTTCTATAATTTTTTATAATTTTATAATTTATTTATTTAAATAAAATAAAGTTTAAATTTTTTTATTTATTTTTTTAAAATTTTTTTATGTTTTTTTGTAAAAAGAAAATAATTAAATAATTAAAAAAATTATTTCATTCTTTTTTTTATTTATTATTATTTTTATTTAAAATTTATTAAAGTTTTTTTACTTCAAATTTCAAAGTTCAAAATTATTTTACTATTCACGCTATTATTATTATTATTTTTAATTTAAATTTTATAATTTTTTTTACTTCTTATGAAATTTGAAATTTGAATTTTTTTTTGTCTTTTTTTAACAAAAACAAATTACAATTATTTATAGCACAAAAAGTTTTTAAAATTTTGATAAATAATTTAAAAACGCTATTTCTTCCCCGACAACGGCGCCAAAAACATGATATCATCCCCAGCAACACGCCAAAAACTTGATGGACAGAACCGGTATCGCCTATCCTACCAATACTTTGTTTTTGCTTATATAAAACTCTCGCAAGTGCACGAATCTTTCATAGAAAATGATAAGTATACTCCCAAGGTCGATCTAAGGAAAGAATACATGTGGTTTTTAATTTATTATTCAAACTTTTTCAAATGAAATTAAATCCTAAACATCCTGTCACGATATTTTGGATTTTTGGTGTTTCTAATCTAATAACATAAAAATAAACATAGATATGGATTCAATAAATATTGATGCAAATTTTATCTTTTATAATAGTGGAATATTTATGGATATAATAACTAAGTTAATTATTTTTGCTCATATTATTTAGGTTATTAATATAAATTGATATTTATTGATTCTCTCTTTTTTATATGAATATTACCTTTGGTGGGGTTAGATATTCTTTGTTAACTAAACAAATCAATTAACATCTATAGGTGGGGTTGATAACTAATTTGGTTAATTAAATTAATTCCTTTTTTCTAAGAGATTGAAAATGAACCATTTAAATGTCACTTTTGGTGGGATTAGACAGTTTGAACTTTATCCAAGGTATTCAAATTAAACCTAAGAATTTAATTATCAGAGTACTAACTTTCAAGTTTTAAAATCACTATTGAAAACATGTCAATACATTTTCAGATAATAATTCTTATAAAAACTTTTGAAATAGAGCTTCACTCTAACTACCGGGCGATTGTACCAACAAATAAAAGAGAACTACTCTAAATCAAATCGGATAACTAAACCTTAAAATCTAATTTTCAGATTTAAGATTGTAATGAAAAATAATATATTTCTCTCTAACTTTCTTAATATAAAATCTTGAATAAAAACAAAATCAATTCATTTTAGAGATTTTTACCTATTTAATATTTTGAAAGTATAACAACGTTATTATTATAACATGTTTACAAACAGCCAACAAAGTTAAATTTAATCACAGACAAATTAAATATAACATGTAAAAATAAAGCATAAAAAATAACTGTAAAGAAAATAAAATCCTTACAGTACTTTGATATTATTCTTGTTGCTGGAAAACCTCCAAACGGAATTTACACTCCTATTTATTGAATCAAAAAGCAAATAAATTACAAAAACATAATTAGTTCTTCTCAAAAAGAGAAGAACTATAAACTAAGAAAAACTAACTAAGGAAAAACTAAAAACTAAGAAATGGAGAGAAAGAAAGAGAAGAGAAGATGTATTACTAGGTGTAATTTGAAGTGAAGAGAATGTGGGTATTTATAGGTGAGAAGGGGAAGAAAAAATGGGTGAAAAAATGGGTGAAAAAATGATCAAAAATGGAGAAAACATGAAGTAGTTAATGATGATGCCATATTGTTGATGTCATGGTGCTGCTGTGGGGTGCGACGGCGCGCGGGGATAGGGCAGATGGGCGCAGCGACGAGCATAGACTGGGTGCAAATAGGCGTGCTGCGCGTGTGGACTGGGCGTGTTGCGCTTGCAAACTAGGCGTTGTGCTGGCGCGGTTGGGCACGCTACGTTCGTTGGCCGGCGCGGCTGGGTGCTGGATTTCCTCCTTTTTGACATTTTTGACCCTTTTGACCCATTTTCTCCAATTTTTCCATCTTTTTTTTTACTTTTCCTTAATTACTTTATGAATATATTTGTGATTAATTACCTCCGGTATTTTTCTTTGAGTCTTTAAGTTACTTTTTTAAACGAATATACCTGATTAACAATAAAAATACCTGTGATTCCGAAAAGATAGATTTATATAAATATATGATAAAATCATTTAAATATATATGTTTTTAAATAATTAACATGCATAAAATCATGGTAATTTTAGTACTTTTTGAGCACTCATCAGAGGGTAACAGACTAAATATCATGCTGGACTATTGTGGAAATTTTCTATGCCATAGCTTGTGTGTAATGAATCGTATTCCAACCAATTACAACTTTTATCATGCAAGAAGATGGAAATATTTATGCTATGGTGCCAATCTTCTGATCCAAAATTTTCTCTTTTTTATACCTATAAATAGGACCCTATTTTAATTGTATTCCATATCCTTCTCATCCATTTCTTATCCTTCTCAACTTCTCTCTAACCTTTTCACTTTTTCTTTTCTTAGTTTAAAGTTATTCTCTCAGTTAAGGGTAGATCATAGTTGTAGTTTTATGTAATAGTTTCTTCTAAATTCAATAAACAATAATTGGTAATTTTGTGTGGAACTTTTCCAATCATAGAAACAATATTGAAATTTTTATTTGA
Source organism: Hippophae gyantsensis (assembly GCA_030763125.1). Lineage (NCBI taxonomy): Eukaryota > Viridiplantae > Streptophyta > Magnoliopsida > Rosales > Elaeagnaceae > Hippophae > Hippophae gyantsensis. Next base: position 47,850,258 of record CM061031.1, on the reverse strand, counting down.
GAGGATACATTTAAAGTATAATTTAAATGTATCCTTTCAAATAAAAGTTTCAGTGTTGTTAAAGGATACATTTAGTATAATTTAAATATATTCATCTATTTTCATATTAATTTATGTTAACTTTTGAATGTGATGTTTAAAATATTGGCCATATTGTTAAATTAAGTATGTCTAGTTGAAATTATTATGGGATATTAGTAAAGTTGTTATTATTGTAAAATATTAAAATAGGTAAAAAAATTTACAAATTTAAGTATTAATTTCTATTCAAGAATTCTACAAAGTTTATTAGAGAAAATATAGTGATGTCATAATTTTTAATAAACCTAAAATATGAAAGTTAGATTTAAGATTTGATTATCTGGATCTAATTTATAGTATTGCTCTTTTATCTTTGATTTGGTTCATATGTATACTTGGAGTGTAAACTATATTTCTTTTTATAAGAATTACAATAAAAAAAATACATTGATGACATATTTTTTTAATAGTTTAAAAATCTAAAAGTTAGTTCCTAGATATTTAAATTCCTAAATCCAACTTTAACATCTTCAATGAAGTTTAAATTTTTAGATCCGATCAAAGGAGACAATTAAATGGTTTATTAATCTCTTATAAAAGAAGAATAATTTAATTAAAATTACTGACCAAAGGCGTTAAGTGATTTTAATTAATAATGAATAGTAGACCTGATTGAAGGTACTATTTGTATATACAAGGAAGAATCAATAATCTTAATTTACATTTATAATAACATAATCAATAATAAGCAAGTGTAATCAACTAGTTAATATATCTTATAAATTATCCATTGAATATAAATATCATTTTCTAATATTTGTTGAATCTATCTTATTTTTATGTTATTAGATTAGATCTTTCAAAAATTCATAACTTTGTGACAAAATATTTTAGGTTTATTTTCATTTTTATGAATTTGTGAAATTATTTAAATATCATATGATTTCTCTTTAGTTTGACCTTGAAAGTATACATTTATTTTCAATAAGTGATTTGTGCACTTGTGAGTAATTTATAAGTATACAAAATTTGTAAACCGAGTTTTGGCACATTAAGTTTTTGCACTATTATTGGGGATACTAGTAATGACATCAAAAAACTAGCTAAATTTTATATCATCAAAGTTTGGCACCTTTACCAAGGATACTAGTAATAACATCAAAACTAGCTAAATTTTCTATTATCACATATATATTTCAAAGATATAGTTTAACATTCAAGGACCAAATACATTGACATTAGAGATTACTTTATAAGAGACTTACTGGAGTCAAACACATTGTCTTTGAAGTATATCAGCACTGATATTCAGCTTGCTCATGTTTTAGCTAAAAGTTTAGGTTATCTCAGGCTTGAATCCCTAAGAAAGTCTATTAATGTCTACATCTCTCCCTAAGATTCCTTTTTATGTTCTTTAAATTTGTGTGAGCCTAAAGAACTTTGTGTTTTCTTCTTTGTCTTCTATTTTTTCTCTTTCTACCTACATCTGTTGCTTCTTATTGTGTTTTCTCTAATCTTCTCTGCTATGTTCCATGAGTGTTAGGATTGTTGCATTCTAGTATGTCTCCTCTTCTCATGTTGGAGTGTTCCTTTGAATTTTGTGCCAAAAAAGGGGAGAAATTTGTGTCACAAATCAATGCTTGTTGATATAATGTGTATCACATGGGATATAAGTGTAGGATTGCACCATATTATTGTTACATGACTTGCATTCACTTAGGGGGAATGTTGCATGAAGTTAGAGGGAATTGTGTACTTTGTAAGATTATTTATTGCATGTTTGACTATGCTTAGCTTATAAATGTATATCTATATAGGGGTAACATGATAGTATTTGAATAGAGTACATGTTGCTTCTACGTGATGTGTTCATGAGGTATGTGCTTGTTTTGTATCTACAAGTTACAAGTATAGATTGAGACCATAGTGTTTCAGGCTTGTAAAGTGTGGATGAGTTATGGATGGAGTGTACATGATGGATGAACTTGGTGGTGTTGGGTGTACATCATTATTTTGTTCATAAGAATAAACATCATTAGGTCATCTTTATGATCATCTTATGTTTGGTGTGTATCTATACTTAGTTGTGTAGTGTTTTCCCATATATATATATATATATATATATATATATAATGTTACTTCTGTAGTCCTTTAAGTCCTTATTGGAATTCTTGTGTGTAAAACACATATTCTATTTATTTTACTTAGTGTATTTATCTTCCTCTGTGTAATGTTATTTATTGATAATCTGTAATACACACATGCACATAGTTGGTGCACTTTATATATGAGCATGTTTACATATACCACAAGGTTAATTTTCATAGTGTGCATGCTAGGTTGAGTGTTGTCATTTTTGTTTTGTTGTGTTTGTAGGTATTATGAAAAATTAGTCAATAATTTTAAAATAATAGGTCATATTTTTGGATGAATTATTTGGTGCCTCAATGACCCTTTCGATGAGGGTTGGTGAGGTACCTTAGAGGTTGAAAATTCAATAAATATCCTCTCTTTCTTTACTTCTTAATTAGAAAATCAAAATTAAACTTTACAAAATAATTTCCTATGATTCTGATTTCGTTTAACAAATCCTAACGATGTTTGTGATACGTACTTATGAGAATAAAATACCTTTCTTAAGTTTGAGTACTTAAGACTATTTTACTAGTGAGATATAAGCAATACTATGCTATTAGGATTGGGTTAAGCTATATCTATGAGTTCCCAAGCGAGTGATTGCTAGTTGTTAAAGTTGAGGTATCTCCACATTATATTACAAATTGTTGATCATTTGTTACAAATCACACTAATGTATGAAATCTTGGCTCTAGATGAGAACAGAATCCGTTTGTCAAACCAAGTTGTTATGGAGGCAACATGCGAGGGTAGTAGTAGTCAGTTAGGGTAGAGCGGTTCTGACTAATAAAGGTATTAGCATTTACACTTTTATTGAATTGCTGTCGAGTGATAACCATAAGCAATGTGAAGATTTTACCACATAGATAGGAGTTTTATATGAGTTTATCTCGTTACATGAATGTGTTTGTATGATGAGCTTTGGCGTGAGTACAATCTAAGTCTCACTTTTGTATGATACATATAAAATTTGGAATATGATTGGAAAGCTTTTTACTTTCTATTGCTACATGTTTTCTTTTCTTGTTGTGTTGCATGTCTACTGTTTCCTCATTCTATTGTGTATCAATTTTCTTATGTTGTTTCACTGTTTATTGAGGTGAGTCTTTAAGGTGTTAGTATCTCTTTATTCCAATAGTATATCAAGGGTATTATAAATATTAGGGTAATCATAAACTATTGAGGATTTTTAACATTTTTATGTATAAATAAAATCTATCGCTAATAATATCTTATCCGATGAAATTTTTGGAGACATTTTTCTATAATTATTTTCACTTTTTTTTTATTTTATTCTTAATTTTTTCTCTTTCTCTCTCTTTCGCTCTCTTTTCCTTACTCTCGACTCCTTATATTTTTCTTTTTTATATTTTTCTCATACTAACTAAATTGAATTTAGTATTAACTAGAAGTTTTTTTTTATTTCCTACCTACTAATCTTAAAGGAATAATTTTCTTATAAGATCTCACAGTACCCTAAGCTAAGTTGAGAATATGACTCTTTTTAATTAATGCAAGTTTGCATTTTTTTCTTAATAAAAACTCTGGATTTTTTATAGTTTTTAAAAGAGTATAGATTTTATTAAAATTTTAAATAAAATACATAATAATATATTGAATATTTTAAAATATTGTGAAAAAGTGTGAGTATCATAAAAATTTAAATATTAAACTTCTTAAAAGTTCCCATAAAGCTATAAAATTTTATAAAAAATGCTATATAAATCTATTCAAATTTACCTAAAGTTTTTAAAGATTTAATAAAGTATATACTGAAATCTTTAAAACTCTAGTAAATTATTTATATTAATAATTTTAGATAGCCATTGTTTAAATAAAATATTCCTTAAAAAATTCTAAATGATTTACTAAATAATTATTATTTTTAAAGTGTTGGTCAACTGTTATAGATAACCATTAATTTTCAAAATATTTCTCTTTTTTAAAAGAAATAAAAATTAAACGTTTTGCATTAGGTAATAAACAAGTTATTGTGAAGCAATTTGTGAAATAATAAAAACCAACTTCCTAAAATTTATAATAGCACAAATAACATCAAAATAATATTTAATCGAATTTAATTAGATGTGTTAAACATTAAATAGATATAAATGATCATATTTTAGTTTGAATGACATTTAAAATAAAATAATGTACGAGATTATTTTTTTAATTGAAAAAAACCAAATATTTAACATGTATAAGATAAGCATAAAAAGTGTTATTTTTATGATTAATTATAAGTTTTAAATGTATTATTTTTATTATTTTCTATATTATTTTAGTTTTAACATACATTTTAACTTAATTAAAAAGAAACCACACGCACTCTTAGAAGACTTAGGTGTTCAAATAACATCGTCCAAGATTATCACAAAATACAAAATGAATCAATAGTTAAAATAGAATAAGGAAATATGCTTTTACAAATATAATTAATAAACTAAATAGACTTAGGTGTTCAAATAACATCGTCCAAGATTATCACAAAATACAAAATGAATCAATAGTTAAAATAGAATAAGGAAATATGCTTTTACAAATATAATTAATAAACTAAATATTAACAACAATAAATTTTTTCCACTCTCCTAAATTATTAGATTTGTCATGAATTACAAAAATGAAATAAATAATATATATAATAACATCCTACTACGTATATATATTAACTACTTTTACAAAAGATTATTAATTTCAAACAACATTCTTGTAGCAGCACTAACATTGACATCAAAGATGCTTGTTCGTTTAGTTTTCTTGCCCTTTTTGATGTGCTGAAAATACTTTTGAGCATGACTTGCCACTTGCTGATTGGTTTTGGTCTTCACAACATGATCTGATATACTTTGCCATCTTCCATAACCATACGTCTCTAATCCCAAGAGAAATAACCTTTTTTTGGAATGAAATATGAAATGAAAAATATACATCAGTAATAATCATCAAAATCAAATTCATTATTCTAACCTATATAATATCTAAATTGATATGTTGTAGGTTCCTTTATAAATTTTTATAGGGAATCTATTGCCACTATTAAAAATATGTATAAAAAGTATGTATAATTAAAAGTAAACCAACAAAAATAAAGAAACTAGGCAGAGTAGTTATAAACAATCTATGGAATAAAAATTATATCAATGAAAAATTAATTACTTACTCGTGCTCTTCCTCGGTCCACGAAATAGCTTTCTTTTTCTTATAAGGAAATGACGTGGTTGGATGCTTATGAGTAGAGTATGGGATCTTAAGATTAGTTTTATTTTTGAGGTTCTCATTAGATTTTTCATCATACAAATTTTTCAATAAAACTTCAAGATCTTCTTTTGGGGGAATGAACATGTCATGTGAAGTCACCTCTTCACCATTTAAAGTAATGCCATATGGTGGTTGTTGGATCTCTGCATTGTCATACGAGTTGTGGACCATGTCATTGAAATCAGATTGTGGTGGATTCAAGAAATTTGACATAGCAAGTTCTTCACTCTTAAAACTAGTACTGTATATTTGGTAGTAAGAAGTTTTGACACAATGCATGTAGTTCAAGTTCCGATGGAATTCTGATTTTCTCTATAGCCTTACTGATGCTATTACAATATCCAACGAAAGTCGTATCATTTTCATTCATCATATTTTATGAAAAGATATTTGGCTTTTGTTTATAAATAACTTTGATTCCTTGTAAGATATGGAAAGTTTTTTTCATTTATCCAAAGTCAATAATAAAAATTTAAATATTAATTATAGTAATTATCCATTAGTTTTTTTGGTAAAAGATTCGTAACGAGGGTGAGATTAAATATTTTATACACTACTAAAAATCATACATATGGTCTCGGTTTTTAACCGTGATTGTAGGCCTATGACCACGGTTATAAGAATCGAGACCTAAGTGAGAGAGATCATAAACTGTTATCAACACCAATGCAATGCACCATCATCACCACCAGCACTAGCACCAGCACCAAACCAGCCCCAATGCAACAGCACCAGCGCCAGCACCGAGTAGCAGCACCAGGACAACGCACCAACACCAAGTGGCAATTATGTAATTGGATATGCCTGCAAATTATAATAGGTTATATCTAAAATTTAGCACAAAAATGATCATAATTTGTTAATCATAAAATATAAGAAATTTGAACCAGAAAATGAACTTAATTCCAAACAAAAAAACCATCACAGCTTTTAGCCAAAACTATTAGTCTTTAAGCAAAAATTAGCATAGTTTTGAACAGGAAAATATGACATATTTGGATCATAAAGTTTTCTCATCTTTAATCCCAAAAACAATCACTATTTTTAACCAAATTTATCATAGTTTTTTTAACAGAAACAATTTCCATTCCAAGCCAAAAAAAAAACCCAACATTTTTATCATATTTTTACTCGAAAACTGTCACAATTTTGGCCAAAACTTTATCCCACCTTTAGCATGAAAATCATTACAGCAGCAAGAAATAAAGTATCACAGTTTCAACAAGAAAATGTCACAGTTTGGAACGGAAAAATTGTCAAGAAAACTATCACAGTTTGAAAGTAATTTAAAGCTTAACTTCTTACCTTGATAGCCAAATAAAAAGCATTATTTCTTCATATGATGCAGATAAAAATTTCTCCACCAGTTAATACCTGTATCAGCATCAGTACCAGGCACCAGACACCAGGCACCATGGACTAGCGCACCAGTGCACCAACACCAACGCCAACACCAGCGCAACACAACAGGTTCCACATATTGGAAAGACTTTACCAATATTTTTGTCATTAGCTATAATCAAGTGCACAACGACGACTTCACCCTTTATTTGTTTCTTTTAAAGAATGAAAGACTCCACATATTGGAAAAACATATAGATGGAATCCACAACATGGCAGCAATATTGGGGATTGATTCCTCTATGATCATTACCAAGGTCCACCCCAGCTTAAATGAATTGTGTGGGATATCAAAAAATATAAATGAAAATATTCAAGATCACAAATTGTTTTCCCATGTAACTTTTTTACTGTCAATCTCAGCAGTAGAAATGTCAAATCCAAGAAGTCTTGCCCAAAACATAATACTGCAGGTAAATTATATTCCTTACATCTCATAAAAAAAAGTTTCACACTTGATTTAGGTAGATCACATAACTTAAATTTCAATACACACAAAAATGACTAACCTAATCAATGTTTAGGGAAACATTTACATAAAAATATATCTATAACAATTAGTCAGATTTGAGATATACCTGAGATTTACATAAAAATAGATCTCTAAAATAGTAAAGCCATATACTTGAAATATATGCAGCTTCTAGAACTATGTTACCCAACAGTAACATTTGATTATGGTGAATTTCAATTGCTGCAAAGAACATTTAAATTATAACAACCAACACTATAGAATTAAAGGCTATCAAATCATAAAGATTCCATAATTTATGTACCTATTAAAAGATGCATTCAGATTCTACAGTTGAGGATTAAACTATAGAATTCCATAAATTTGAATCAGTTATCACCCATTGGAGCAGAATTAAGATAGATTAAAACAGGGTCAAATACTTTCTTCCAAGGTTCACCAGCTCTAAAGTTTGGATCTAGATCTTGTCCAGCATAATGAGAACTAAGAAAACTCTATTAGACAAACAAGAGCCAACATGATTAGAGATTACAGTTTCAATGTAAACTAAAACAAAGAGTAATGATATGATACCCCAAAAAGTATAACCTGTGTTCCATTAATCAGATCAAAGTCATCCCAAAAATTATAAACAAGAATTTTTAGTAATGGGTTCATCGCTATGAGACAAAACAACAAATAAAAAATGATTACATGTTGGCACACAAAGAACGGATGTTGCAGCATGAGGGAAAACAAGATGCAAACCATCCATGGGATAAACAAAATTTGAATATACGTACCTCAACTAGAGTGAATTCGAAGAGCAGATCAATCGCGTGACGAGGAAATACATCTCCAGTGTGCGACGGGGAAAAAGAAACAAGGGAACGAGAATGGCGAGACGAGGATGGACAGTGAGACGAGACGAGATGTAGAGCAATAACTAGAGAGGGTCAATTGATCTCATCTCTAAAAAGAATGTATATATATATATGCTCTACACGAAAACCCTAGGATATATTAGGGCCAAGAAAGGAAAAAAAGGAAAAGAAAGGAAGAAAAAAAGAGAAAAAAAAAGCGGAAAAAAGGGAAACATAAAAAAATTGATAAATATTTTTGGTGTTAATTTGGTGTAAAAAGGAAAAAAAGGAGAGAAAAAAAGGAATAATATAAAACAATTGATAAAATCTTTTGGTGTTAATTTAGTGTAAAGGAGAAAAAAAATAATAGGGTATGTTTATGGCCTCGGTTTTTAAATAACCGAGGCTAAAATCCTATGACCTTGGTTTTTAAAACTGAGGTTAAATGTTCGAGACTATATGTATTTATTGTAATAATGATATTTAATTAATATGATATTTTAAATATGTGTTATACTTTTTCAACCTTGAAATCTTGCACCATTATCTTTAATTAAAATAAGGAAAAGTATCACAGTTAAATAAATATTTATAATATTTTGAATTTATTTTTTTAATTTACATGAAAATTATATATTATTTGCACTATTAATCTACGCATGCCCCTGCAAAATCTAAACAAAGATGATTTTTCAACTGGGGAGTACATTTTGTTTTTATAACATTTGTTGATCATCTTTGTGCAATTTCAAAATAAACTTGTGCAATTTGTTACACATAATGCTCTATGGATAAGGTGGCTTTTAATCTATTTGATATCGTATATGTTGTATACCTAATCACCAATTAAAAATTTCTTTTTCAATAATTAATATTTTTTTGATGAACTAATGCATTATAATTACTAGAAATAAAATACATAACATCATAAATGTTTTGTTAATAGGGAACTTTTATGTCACTATGTACAACTATAAATCAAGCACAATCTACAGGGAGTCCAAACTCACTTCTATTGAAGTCAAAGACTAATGAGTCAAACTTCTAGAATGCCTTTTTAAATAATTTTTAAAAAAAATTCCATATTTTATGAAGAGATAAGAGTATATAGAGTAGTATATATTTTGATGTATTGAAAATACTTTTGAGCATTACTTGCCACTTGGTGATTGGTTTTGGTCTTCACAACATGATCTGATATACTTTGCAATCTTCCATAACAATATTCTCTAATCCCAATACTTCACAACTTGTTTTGGCATGAAATATGAAATGACAAAAATATACATGAGTACTAATCATCAGAAACAAATTCATTATTCTAACCTATATAATATATAAATTGATATCTTGTAGGTTCCATTATTAATTTTAATTGGGAATTTACTTCCACTGTAAAAAAATATGTATAATTAAAAGTCAACCACAAAAATAAAGAAACTAGGTAAAGTGGTAATAAACAAGCTATGGAATAAAAATTATATCAATCAAAAATTAATTACTTACTCATGCTCTTCCTCGGTCCAAGAAATAGCTTTCTTTCTCTTATAAGAGAATGACGTGGTTGGATGCTTAGGAGTAGAGTATGGGATCTTAAGATTAGTATCGTTTTTGAGGTTCTCGTTAGATTTATCTTCATACAAAGTTTTCGATAGGACTTCAAGATCTTCTTTCGGGGAAATGAACATGTCATATGATGGTTTTTTCTTATCCCATATTGTTTTTTTACGTTACTTAGAAAATATATAAATAGAATAGAATTGGTTATTGGGTTTGGACCCCAAGGTACACCAATTTTTATGAAAGGGGAGAGAACTTAGGTATTTTTGTAGAAGGGGAGAGAACCTAGATAAATGTGATACCACACACATGCGCGCCATCACCGCCGACCGTGTCGAGTCCGAGTGGAGTATGAGGTGACATTTTATTCTTTTGGAAATTTATTTTTTTATTAAAAAACTTTTTCATTTAGAAAAATGGTTGTTACATTTTTACTCAGAAAATAGCCGTTATTTTCTTTACTCAGAAAAATGCCGTTATTTTCTTTAATTGAGAATATGGTCGTTATTTTATTTTATTCAAAATATGACCGTTAAATGGCCGTTATTCTTTTTTACTCAGAAAACGACCGTTACTCTTCTTTACTCAGAAAATGACCATTACTCTTCTTTACTCAGGAAAATGGTTGTTATACTCTCCACCCAGACATGACCGTTATTATCATAATGGCCACACATTTTCTGAAACCTATAAGTAGAGGGCCTCAGTTCTTAGTTTCTACACAATAATCTGCAAACACATCTTACTAAGAAAAAAATTTATCTCAGATAGAAAAAGAAGAAGTTCTTATATTATTTTTGAGTTTTCTGAGCAACAAAAATTTACAGGTGTAGCATTCCGGTCTTCATCAGTGAAGTGAAGTTTCGAGATAGAAAAACAAAGATTCTGGCCTGTTTTATCCTGGGGACGACGAAGTTGTGTTTACTTGCACGAATTTGGATAGAGCCGCTAAACGTCTTAAAGAGAGCGACCTAGTCCACGAATCAACTGAAGCAGTTCATTTCAGGTTATCAGTATTATTGTTCCAACACTATTTTCACGTATTTGTTTCAATAGTTATGAACCATGTCATCAAAATCGGATTGTGGTGGAATCAAGAAATTTGACATAACAAGCCCTTCATTCTTAAAACTAGTACTATTTGGTAGTACGAAGTTTTGACACAATTCATCTAGTTCAAATTCCGATGGATTTATGATTACTTCTATAGCCTTGCTGTTACTGATGCTATTACAATATTCAACGAAAGTCATATAATTTTCATTCATTGTATTTTATCAAAAGATATTTTGCTTTTCATTATAAATAACTTCGATGCCTTATAAGGCATGTACATTGTTTATATAGACAAATATTAATTACTATTTTAACAACCATAATGATTGAATCACATGGTTTATAGCTACTTCCTTATCAAGAAACATCTTTGGTAGGCATCGTGTATGTTGGTAGGCATATATGTCTATCGTATATATCGATAGGCATCTGTGCAGTATTTGTTGAATGAGTTGGTGCAATGTTTGTTGAATTCAACACTCCCCCTCAAGTTGGTGCATAGATGTCTTTCATGCCTAACTTGACTGAAACTTCTGTGAATACTCGATATGAGACTGCTTTAGTGAGAATGTCAACCAATTGATCTTATGACTTAATTTTTGGTAATTCCAATGAATTTTCTTCTAACTTTTCCATAATAAAAAATCTGTCAACTTTAACATGTTTTGTACGATCGTGTTGAACTGGATTATGAGCAATATCACATGATGCTTTATTGTCACAAAATAACTTAATTGATTCTTTAGTAGTATATCCCAAATCTTTCAAGAGAGATTGTAACCACAAGGTCTCACAAAGCCCAAGTGTCATGCCTCTGTATTCAGCCTCTGCGCTTGAACGAGCAACAACATGTTATTTCTTACTTCTCTATGTTACAAGATTTCCCACTACAAAAGTGAAATACCCTGATATAGATCGTCTATCATTTATTGATCCAGCCCAATCAGCATTAGTATATACTTCTATTCTTTGGAACTCAAAGTTTTTAGTGAACAATACTCCTTTTCCAAGAGTAGACTTTAAATACCTCAAAATACGAATAACTGCATTCATATGTTGTTCTCTAGGATTATGCATAAATTGGCTAACAATACTTAAAGCATAGGTAAGATATGGTCTTGTGTATGCCAAATACATCAACCTTCCAACAAGCCTTTGGTATCTTTTTTTATTTGCTGGAACTTGATCAACCTTGATACATAACTTTAATCCTTCCTCTACTGGTGTATTAGCTAGTTGACATGCCGACATACCAGTTTCTTTTAATAAATCTAAGGCATACTTTCTTTGAGATAAGAAGATTCCTTCTTTCGATCGAGAAACCTCAATCCCAAGAAAATATTTTAAGGAACCAAGGTCTTTCATTTCAAATTCTTTGGACAAATAACTTTGTAGAGCTTTCCTTTCTTCAATATTATTTCCTATTACTATCATATCATCAACATATACAATAAGTGTAATGATCTTACCATACCTTTTTAAAAAAAATAAAGTATGGTCTGAATTGCTTTGCTTGTAGCCAAATTCCTTCATAGACTTTGTGAACCTGCCAAACTATGCTCTTGGGGATTGTTTTAATACATACAGTGATGTTTTTAATTTACACACCTTTTCATCATGGATTTTGGATTTCTTGATTCCTGGTGGTACATCCATGTAGACTTCTTCAATTAAATCTCCATATAGAAAGGTGTTTTACATCAAACTGATATAATGGCCAATCTAAATTTACAGCTAGAGATACTAAGACTCGAACAATATTAATTTTGGCTATAGGCACAAATGCTTCTGTATAATCGATCCTATATGTTTGAGTTTATCCTTTTACCACCAATCTTACTTTATAGCGTTCAATCATACCATCTGCTTAATACTTTACTGAAAAAAATCCATCGATATCCAACAATTTTCTTTGTTGGTGGACGATTGATAAGTTCCCAAGTTCCATTTATTTCTAAGGATCTTAGTTCCTCATTCATAGCATCTTTCCATTTTTGGTCAGCTAAAGCTTCATGCACACTGTTAGGAATAGATACAGTAGATAATTGATTTACAAATGACATGTTTGATTTTGACAAACAATGTTTGGACATATAGTTACTCATGGGATATTTGATTTACTAGAAATCTCAGGTTCATACATGTAATTAGGAATACCTTTATTAGGACATGGTGGAAGTATTTCTTTAGCTGATTCAATAGTTGGAACATCCTCTACAAACGATTGGTTAGGTATATCAGCAACTTGTGGAGTAGGAAACTCGTACTAACTTAGTGATAGTAATGAACTTGCTTGATGATCTTGATGATGACGAGGACTTGATTCCATTTCCCTTGAGTCTTTTCCATATTGGGAGTTATTACCATTTGAATTCAGGTTATTTGTATTTTCCTCACATATAATTTGTCTTTCTTCATAAGGAAACAATTTATATGTGAGGGTTTGAATTTCAGCATGGTTGTACTCCCCCTGAAATTTAGGCGTAGAAGAGAAATACATTGTATCTTTATGAAAAATAACATCCATGGTGGTAATCAATTGGTTTGGATGAGGATGATAACAATGATATCCTTTTTGTTGTGTTGTATATCCCATAAAAACACAACATATTGCTCATGGATCCAACTTGCTACGTTTTTGTTTATGTAGGTGTACAAATTCCACACACCCAAAGACATGAGGAGGTAAATTGGGAACACTTGGTGCAACAATTGCTTCAGTGATGGCTTGTAGTGGTGTTTGGAAGTTAATGAAACTGGAAGGTACCTGATTGATCAAATATGCAGCAGAGGTAAGTGCTTCTCCCCAATAAGATAATGACATATGAGCTTCGATCAATGAGGCATAGGAAACTTCCAATAAGTGTCGATTTTTTCTTTCTGCAACTCCATTTTGCTGAGGTGTATCAACACAAGTAGTTGGATGAATAATCCTTTCTGATTTAAGATATTCTTGAAGCTCAGAACTCTTATATTCTCTTCCATTGTCACTAAGTAGAACTTGAATATGTGTATTATACTGAGTAAGAACCATTTTATGAAATTTTCTAAATAATAAATTTACCTCACTTTTAGATTTCATTAAGCATACCCAAAGTAAAGACTTTGGAAGGACCTCATACATCAGAATGTATAACCATAAACGAAAATGAACTTTTATTTAAGATTACAGGAAAAAAAGAATGATGACTTTTTGCTAGTTCACACACATCACACTTTAAAGTAGAAAGATCTAAGTTCTAAAATAAACTTGGAAATTTGTTTTTAAATATCCAAAAGAAGCATGACACAATCTCCTATGCCACAGCCATATATTTGATTCATCCTTTTTAGATCCAGTTGCTACCAGTGCATGATTTTTGAATCAAAGTCCAAATAATACAGTTTTCTTTGCCTAACACCACGACCAATCATTTACTTTGTTTGGATGTCCTTGAACACACAAAAGTCAGGCCAAAAAATAACAAAACAAGATAAAGTAGTGGTTATTTGAGAAATAGATATAAGGTTATACTCTAAAGAGGGAACATCTAGCATTGAATCTAAATTCAAAGTACTAGTGAGAGACAAAGATCTTTCCCTAATAACTAAGGTTGTGTTACCATTGGCGGTGCAAACAGTTTTGTGTGAAAATGGTTTTGAGATTTGTCTAGAATCGAATGTCATATGATCAGTTGCACCTGAATCAATTATTCATATATTATTAAAAACAGGAGAAAAAACTTTAAGCATCTTACTAACATTTGCTGAGGAGCTTGCAACATGATCCTTTGTTATTTCAGCAATGGTGGTAGTAGACATCTGTCTTGGATTTTTATTTTGAGAGTCATGGTTGTGATCCCACCAGTCAGGATATCCCACAAGTTCAAAACATCGTTCCTTTGTACGACCCTATTGATGACAATAGGTACATTTAAATATGATTTATCAACCACCATTCATTCTTGCTGATTTGAAAAAGAATGATTTTGAGATATCATAGCGGAAGCGTCAGCGCCTCCAGATTTTTCCTTCAATGAGATTCGACGTACTACCTCTCTTCGAATCAAGGAATAACAACCTTCTAAATCTGGGATGGTTTCTTTTCACAAAATTTCTCCACGAACTTGCTCAAATTCATCATCTAATCCAGCAAGAAAAATATGTACCTTTAGTCTTTCAACAGACTCCTGATACAATATTAGATCATGAGGGTCTTTCATGACCACTTTATTATGATGGTCTAGCTCTTGAAAAATTTCAGTCAACTCTCCATAATACTCTGAAAGTGATTTTCCATTTTGTCTGAAAGTAAAAACTTTTTAGTTTAAGACAAATACCTATAATTCGTCACTTCCATCATAGAATGTTTTTGCCAAAGAACCCCAAATTTAAAGAGCAATAAGTATGCGTAAATAACGCTTCATGATTTCTGGACTTATTGACACAAGTAGCTATCTCTTCCCTTTTTGATTTTCTCCATACCACTTGTTATAATTTTTGATATTTTTTCTGGTTGCAAATTTGTGTCATGAATATAAGAGATTTTCTCTCTCTCTACAATATGCATTTCTATTATATGAGACCAAACATCATAATTCGTCTCAGTAAGAATAATTCTAGCATTAAAAACAATTTCAGAATGGACAGCTTGTACAATAACTGGAGTTGATTTCTCCACAGGTAATGAAACTGTGCCCTCCATCATGATGTTATGGTAAAAAAACTAGAAAATGGTGTAATAATTTCAGAATTGGAAAGAAAAATGCAAGAAACAGTAAAAAGAATATTGAACCGATGAGTTTTTTTAAGAAGAAATGGACCAAACCGGATAAAAAACACAAAATTGGGTAAAAAAATTGGTTTGAAAACCTTGAAAAATGGACCAAATCGGTTTTAAAAAGACATAACCGGATAGAAAACCGGGTTCAGACTTTTAAAATGGACCAAAGCGGTCAAATTTGGAAAAACTGCAAAAAACCTGGGTTCATACCGAACCGTCGATCGAACCGAACCAAACATGAGGTGCGGACCAGCTACGTCAATGAGCCGAACCAAGCCGAGCCATACGACCACATCAGAAAACTGGCCACATCAGCGTCTTTGACCTCCAGATGGCGTATGGATGCGAGTGGAGGCACGTGTAATTTTTTTCTTTCCTTCTAGTAGTGCGTGTGGACACGTGTTGATTGTTTCTGCTACACTATTTTTACGAAAATGCTCATAATTTTGTTTAGACTAATCTGGTAAAATTAGGTGGGATAAATAATGTTTCAAAAATAATTTTTTTAATTAATATTTGTATGAGTGTTTGAATGAGTTTTTTTTCTGAGAAAAAATATTTTTCAGAGAAAGAAAACTCAGTTTAAGAAAACAAGGGTTTTAAATTTGTATAAAGCAACGACTTGGCTCTGATACCATGAAGAAATAAATATTTGAAGAAACAATCAAAATAAAGAAGAAATAAATAGTTTCTCCATTATATATTCTTAATTTGTATAAGGCATGTATATTGTTTATATAGACAAATATTAATTATTATTTCAATAACCACAATGATTGAATCACAGGGTTTACAACTGCTTCCTTATCAAGAAAACATCTTTGATAGACTGTATGTTGATACGCGTGTATATCTGTCGTATATGTCGGTAGGCATAAGTACAGTATTTGTTGAATGAGTTAGTTCAATATTTGTTGAATTCAACAAAATCAAGCACATTTTATTGTGTGAGTCCAAACCCAATTCAATAAAAATCAAAGATTAATGATCCAATTTCTTGAATGTCTTTTTAAATAATTTTGAAATAAAATTTAGTTATTTTATGAAGAGATAATAGTACATAGAGTAATATATATTTTGATGGATGAGTCTAGTGTTGAAATTATAACCATCAGATAAAAGGTGTGTAAAACCTAATTTTTTTAATAAATTATAAAAGTGATTTAAAGTTACTATTTTTTATTATTTTTTAAACAATTTTTGTTTCAATATACATTTAAAATGAATTAAAAAGAAGCCACGTGCTCTCGTAGAAGAATTAGGTGCTTAAATAACATCATCCATGATTAACCAAAAATGTAAATTGAATAAATAGTTAAAATAGAACCAGGAAATATGCTATTACAAATATAGATTAATAAACCAAATATTTAACAACAATCAATTGTTTCCACTCTCCTAAATTAATATATTTTTCATGAATTACTAGAATGAAATAAACAATAAATATTACATCCTACTACATATATTAACTACTTTAAAAAAGATTATTAATTTCAAACAATATTCTTGTACCAGCACTAACATTGACATCAAAGATACTTGTTCGTTTAGTTTTTTTACCCTTTTTGTTGTACTAAAAATAATTTTGAGCATGACTTGCCACTTGCTGATTGGTTTTGCTCTCCATAACATGATCTGATATACTTTGCTATCTTCCATAGCCATACTTTTCTAATTCCAAGAGAAATAACTTTTTTTGTCATGAAATATGAAATGAAAAATATACATAACTACTAATTATAAAAAAAAAATTCATTATTCTAACCTAAATATATCTATATTGACATGTTGTATGTTCCATTATTAATTTTTATAGGGAATTTATTGCCACTTGATGATTGGTTTTGGTCTTTACAACATGATCTGATATACGTACTTTGACATCTTTCATGATCATAATTCTCTAATCCCAAGAGAAATAACCAACTTTGGCATGAAATATGAAATGAAAAATATACATCAGTATTAATCATCAAAAACAAATTCATTATTCTATTTTATAAAATATCTAGATTGACTAGGTTCCATTATTAATTTTTATAGGAAATTTAATGCCACTATTAAAAATATGTATAAAATTATATGCATAATTAAAAATAAACTAACAAAAAAAACTTTGTAAAACGGTTGGATGCTGATAGGTATTGAACTCGTCAAGCTGCTTGCGCTGAGTGCAGAGTGCGTGCGTTCGTGCATAGAAGAGAGGCTAAGGCACGTGACTTTAACCCAGAGCCATGTCAAGGCTCGGTAGAAGAGGGAGACCATCCCAATTCGTTAGGAAGGACCACCAAAGTCGTTAGGAGGAGGCTTCTCAACCTCTGACACACATGTAGTGGCACGACAAATCCATTGATTCTCTGCTACTTCTCTTTCCGTTGTTTTCTATTATTTTTGTATTTTCCTCCAAGCAATTCTATTATGTTAGGCTATATAGAGAACCAAGAAACCTTTGAAATGATAATAAGAAAATATACAATTTGCCTCTCTTTCTCTGTGTTCTCTCATTCCCTCACTATCTTCTAGAAATTACCCTATCAGTGGTATCAAAGCCATATATACCAGGGGAAAATCCAACGCTAAGTTTCGCAATGAATTAATGGAAACCTTGGCTCGATATGAATCAGGCTTCAACTAGGTAGACAATACCTTACATGTAGTACTCATCGAGTTATAGGCGCTTTGTGCCTCTCGGAACCTCCCTGAGGACAACCCGTTCGCAAGGGAATACAACCCATATCCAAATCATCACAACCCTCGAAACCCTAATGAACTACCACGCATTCACTTTAAGCTTTCATTTCCAAACTTTGCTAGTGAAGATCCCACTTGCTGGATATACAAAGCTGAGCAATGTTTCGAGTTCATTAACACCATACCAAAACAATAAGTGCAATTGGCATCATTTCATTTGGATGGTATTGCCTTATAGTGGCATAGATGGCTCACGAAGTTCTATGGACCGTTCACTTGGGAAGAGTTCACCCAAGCCATACAATTGAGGTTTGGGCCAACTGATTATGAGGATCCCTCAGAAGCTCTAACTTGACTCAAGCACACCTCAAGTGTAGCTACCTACCAGGAAACATTTGAGAAACTTTTTCATAGAGTGGATGGCTTGCTAGAGGAATTCCTAATAGGTTGCTTCATTGCTGGGCTAAGAGACGATATCAGAATAGAAGTTAAAATTAAACAACCACGAACGTTAGCTGATGCTATAGGTGGGGCCAGATTAATTGAAGAGAAGAATCTATTTTAGAGGAAAACCACTCAATATCCTCGTTATCCTACAACCTCAGTAGCAGCAAGAGCTTCACCTAACCCCACGGCTGGTGTGCAAGGACCGCCGCCCCAGCAACGTCCAAACTCAACACCAACCACTCCACCAACTACTTTTCATCGCATCACTAACCAAGAAGCATGTGAGCATCGTGATAAGGGGCCATGTTACTACTATGATGAGAAATTCATAGCTGGGCACCACTGTGTGCGTCCTCAATTGTTTATGATAGAAGAATCTGACCAAAATCTCACAAGTAACCCTGAAGAAAAGCTGTTGGATTAAGAACCTCATGAGGTAATGCGTGAGATATCATTTCATGCTATAGTAGGAGCTGAACATCCTCAAACCATACGGTTAATGGGACAGTTGAAAAATAAGAAAGTACTAGTACTGATTGGTGGAGGAAGTACTCACAAATTCATTGATCAATCCATGGTCCTCCATTGTGGATTAGCCATCACCAAGGAAAAGAAGTTAGAAGTGATGGTGGCCAATCGTGAGAAGGTAGAATGCGTTGGACAGTACTGTAACCTTACCCTCACCATCTAAGGGTATCAGATCACTGCAGACTTCTATGCCCTTTCGGTTGCAGCATGTCAATTGGTTGTGGGTGTCCAATGGCTAGAGACCCTAGGCCCCATCAAGATGAACTATAAAAAGCTGACCATTAGCTTCAAGGTGGAAAGTGTTTCTCATAAGTTCCAAAGGTTAAGGCACACAAACATTACAACCTTAACCTACAAGGAAACTCACAATCTACAAGGTATAGAGTTGTTGCTTCAGATACTTCCCAATAAACCCTCTAATGAACAAATTAGAACCCATTTCCCTGATATAGAAAAGTACTGGCTATGTTCCCTCAAATGTTTGAACCTCCAACCTCTCTCATAAGAGATTACATGATCATCGTATTCCTCTGCAACCAGGAACTGGACCAGTAAATGTGAGACCCTACCGTTACCTTTACTACCAGAAAACTAAGATAGAAAAGATGGTACAAGAACTGCTACACTCCAACCTAATTAGACCTAGCAACAGTCCTTCTTCATCACCGGTTTTGTTGGTAAGAAAAAAAAATGGAGCTTGGAGGTTCTACGTGGACTATAGATCCCTAAATTCCATTACTGTCAAAGATAAATACCTTATACTTGTCATAGATGAGCTACTAGATGAACTACATGGGGCAAAGGTCTACTCCAAACTAGATCTATGATCAAGGTACCACCAAATAAGAGTTCATGAGGAGGATACCCCAAATATAGCCTTTAGAACATATGAAGCCACTATGAAGTCCTTGTGATGCCTTTTGGGCTTACTAATGCCCCAACCACTTTCCAAAGTTTAATGAATGATCTCTTCAAGCCTTATCTCAGGAAATCTATATTAGTTTTCTTTGATGACATTTTAGTGTATTCTTAGTCATGGGAAGACCATACACTACATCTACAGACTGTCTTATAGGTGCTAACAACTAACAGTTTGTTTTCTTAACCATCCAAGTGTCGCTTTAGGGTGTTGTAGGTAGAGTACTTTGGCCACCTGGTATCTGAAGAAGGAGTTTCAGTGGACCCTGCAAAAATCCGTGCAGTAGTAGAGTGGCCAACACCAACCACAGCTAAAGGAGTCAGAGGGTTCCTAAGGTTAGCTGGATACTACAGGAAATTCATTAAGTAGTTTGGTAGAATGCAGCCCCTTCACCTCCCTACTAGGAAACGAAGGATTCTAGTAGAATGAGGTTGCAACCAAAGCCTTCCAACAATTGAAAGAAGCACTGACTTTCCTACTTGTCTTAAAGTTACCAAATTTCACTCATTGCTTTGTGGTTGAATGTGATGCGAGTGGCATAGGATTGGGAGCAATTTTAACTCAGGAAAACTGCCTAGTGGCTTACTTCAACATTACACTAAAAGGGTCAACTGTAGCTTTGTCAACCTATGAGAAGGAAATGTTAGTTGTGGTTAGGGCTATCAAGTTATGACCCCCTTATTTGTTGGGAAAACTGTTCACAGTGTGCACAGATCAGAAGAGCCTTAAGTACCTTCTAGAGCAAAGGATCACCACCCCAGCTCAAGCAAGATGGTTACCAAAGTTGCTCGGGTATGACTCTCAGATTGAGTACAAGAAAGGCTCAAAAAATCAAGGAGTGAATTCCCTGTCAAGAGTGGTGGAATTTCAATTGATCTCCATTTCTCAGCCCTAAGCCACTTGGTGGCCTGTTCTCCAAAATGAAATCCAACAAGATCCATTCTATGAGAAATTCCAAGCTAGAGTCTACACTAGTGAGAAAGAAAACATCTATAAACGTGATGAGGTATGGTTCAAGAGGGACAAGGCTTACCTCAGTTCACAATCTTTCCTAATTCCTCAGATATTGGCTGAGTGCCACTCATCACCAATAGGAGGCCACTTCGAGTTCCACAGAACACTCTCTTGCATCAAACAAAATTTCAACTGGCCCAACATGCAGAAAAGAGTGAAAGAGTTCATATTCTTGTATGACACCTGCCAAAGGTGCAAGCATGATTGCATGAAACCAATTGGACTATTGTAGCCTCTACCAATTCCTGCCAAGAGCTGGATAGAGATCTCAATGGCTTTCATTGAAGGGTTGCCTCCATCAAAAGGCCATACTGTAATTATGGTGGTGGTTAATCGTTTAATCAAGTATGCTCAATTCATAGCGATGCGATACCCTTTTATTGCAATAACTATTGCCAAGGCTTTTGTAGCCAACGTAGTGCATTTGCATGGCATCCCTACTTCAATAGTAAGTGATAGAGATAAGATATTTGTCAGTTCTTTCTAGAAAGCCTTATTCAAGCTACAAGACACCAAGCTATGTATGAGTTCTTGCTATCACCCTCAAACCGATGGACAAATAGAAGTGGTCAACCGCATCTTGGAATAGTATCTGTGTTGTTTCACTGAGGAGCAACCAAGCCAGTGGATAGAGTGGATACCCTAGGTAGAGTATAGTAATAATACATCTACACACTCCTCCACAAAAGTGACACCCTTTGAAGCAGTTTATGGCACCGCACCTCCATGCATATTGGCCTACATTCTAGGTACTTCCAAAGTCCAAATGGTAGATGAATGCTTACATAATTGGGATCTCATTTTGCGTGATCTACACCATCATCTCCTACAAGCTCAGAATCGCATGAAGTGTCATGTTGACCAACACCGTAGAGAAGTATCCTTTGTAGTAGGGGACTATATGTACCTTCGTCTTCAACCATATAGACAAAAATATATGGCTTTCAAAGCTGCCATGAAGTTAGCTCCACGTTTCTATGGCCCTTACAAAATCATAGCTCGAATTTGAGCAATGGCTTACAAGCTGGCCTTGCCCTCTGATTCTCAGATCCACAATGTCTTTCATATTAGCTGGCTCAAAAGGCACCTGGGGCATTACACACCACCACTCACTTAACTACCTCATGTCTCAGATAACTCCACAATGCTTCCACAGCCTGAAGCTATCTTGGATCAAAGAGTGATCAAAAAGGAAAATTATCAACCAAAAACAGAAATTCTCATGAAATGGGCTGGAGCCTTTGCCGTGGATGCTACCTGGGAGAATGAATGGAGGTTCTCTAAGACATATCCAGCCTCCATCTTTGAGGAAAAGGATTCTAAAGCGGGGAGGAGTTGATAGGTACTAAACGCGCCAAGTT
Organism: Hippophae gyantsensis; assembly: GCA_030763125.1. NCBI lineage: Eukaryota > Viridiplantae > Streptophyta > Magnoliopsida > Rosales > Elaeagnaceae > Hippophae > Hippophae gyantsensis. Next base: position 47,827,784 of record CM061031.1, on the reverse strand, counting down.
GTGCGCGCTGAGTGTAGAGTGCGCATGTTTGCGCGCAGAAGAGAGGCTAAGGCATATGACTTCAACCTAGAGCCATGTCAAGGCTTGGTAGAAAAGGGGGACCACCCCAATTAGTTAGGAAGGACCACTAAAGCTGTTAGGAGGAGACTTCTCAACCTCTGACACGCACGTAGTGCCGCAACAAACCCATTGATTCCCTGCTACCTCTCTTTCCATTGTTTTCTGTTATTTCTGTATTTCCCTCCAAGCAATTCTATTTTGTTAAGCTATATAGAGAGTCGAGGAACCTTTGAAATGATAATAAGAAATATATACAATTTGCCTCTTTTTCTCTATGTTCTCTTCTTCCCTTCCTATCTTCTGAAAATTACCTTATTAGATGCTTATGAGTAGAGTATAGGATCTTAAGATTATTATCATTTTTGAGGTTCGCATTAAATTTTTCATCATACAAGGTTTTATATAGGACTTCAAGATCTTCATTTGGTGGAATGAACATGTCATGTGAAGTCATCTCTTCACCATTTAAAGTAATGACATATCGTGTTTGTGGGATCTTTACATTGTCATACGACTTGTGAACCATGTCATTCAATCAGATTGTGATGGAATCAAGAAATTTGACATAGTAAGCTCTTCATCTTATAACTAGTACTATTTCGTAGTAAGAAGATTTGACACAATGCATGCATCTAGTTCAAGTTTCAATGGAATATTGATTTTCTCTTTAGTCTCGTTGTTACTAATACTATTACAATATTCAACCAAAGTGATATCATTTTCATACATTGTATTTTAGGAAAAGAGATTTGGTTTTAGATTATAGATAACTTTGAAGTCTTTTAAAATTTGGAAAGTTTTTTCATTTATCCAAATTCATTATTAGAAATTTGAAAATTAATTTTAGTAATTTTTTGTTAGTAATTTGGTAAAGGATTTGTAACGAGGATGATATTCAATATTTTATATTAAATTAATATGTTATTTTAAATATTTAATAATATCCTTTCTAACCTCATATCTTGCACTATTATCATTAATTAGAACGAGAAAAAGTATTGCACTTAAATAAATGTTTATAATAATTTGGATTTATTTTTTTATTTTACATAAAAATTATATATTATTTGAACTATTGATCTACGCATGTAGCTGCAAAATCTAAACAAATTTTTTCAACTGAGGAGTACATTTCGTTTTTATAACATTTGTTAATCTTGTTTGTTCAATTTCATAATCAACTTGTGCAATTTGTTACACATAATTTTCTATGTATAAGTGGCTTTTAATCTATTTGACATCGTGTATGTTGTATACCTAATCACCAATAAAAACTTTCCTTTTCAATAATTAATATTTTGTTGATGAACATTAAGCATTATAATTACTAAGAATAAAATATATACCATCATAAATGTTTTGTTAATAGGAAGCTTTGTATGTCACCATGTACAACTATAAATCAAGCACAATCTACTTTGGTAGTCCAAACCCACTTCAATTGAAGTGAAGACTAATGATTCCAATTTTTAGATTGTCTTTTTAAATAGTTTTTAATTAAAATTTAGATATTTTATGAAGAAATAATAGTATACAGAGTAGTATATATATAAGCAATCTATGGAAGAAAATTTATATCAATGAAAAATTAATTACTTACATATGTTCTTCCTCTGCCCATGAAAGTACTTTCTTTCTCTTATAAGAGAATGATGTGGTTGGATGCTTATGAGTAGAGGATGTGATCTTAAAGATTAGTATAATTTTTGAGGTTTTGCCATTAGATTTTTCCTGAAACAAAATTTTCAAAAGAACTTAAAGATCTTCATTTGGGGAAATGAACATGTCATGTGAAGTCACCTCTTCACCATTTAAAGTAATGCCATATGGTGATTGTTGGATCTATGCATTGTTATACGACTTGTGAACCATGTTATCCAAATCAGATTCTGGCGGAATCAAGAAATTTGACATTGCAAGCTATTAATTCTTAAAACTATTACTATTTGGTAGTAAGAGTTTATTAACAGATTAATGTATATCTATTAATATATCATATTTGTTAATATACATCTAATTTATTTTAGACATATCTAATTTATTTGTAACTCCTATATAAAGGCATCATGTATATTCCTTAATATACATAATATAATATAATCATTAAGTATTTCTAACATTTTGCATGAAAAAGTCTATATGTAACCTCCTTCTAGTCTTTTTGTTGAAACAAACAAGGTTTTTCGCTTTCGACGTGCACTCTATAGCCTTAAAAAAGCTCCATGAGCGTTGTTTGCCAAGTTCAGCTCCACCATCCTTCGCTTAGGTTACACTGTCAGTCCTTATGATTCTGCCTTATTTCTTCATCGCAATGATAAGGCACCATTTTGCTTCTCCTATATGTGGATGATATGATCATAATTGGTGATGACCTTAATAGCATTAAGGATTTTCTTAATCAACGGTTTGAGATGAAAGACCTTGGACATATCTGCTATTTCTTAGGTCTTGAGATCACTCGTTCCACAGATGGTCTTTATATTACTCAAGCCAAGTATGCATCTGACCTTTTATCTCAAGATGGACTCATTGACAGTAAGACTATTGACACTCTAATTGAACTTAATACACATCTGACACCCTCAGGGGGGAAACCATTGTCTAATCCCTTTCTTTACAGACCATTGGTTGGCAGCCTGATTTATCTTACAGTTACTCATCCCAAAATTTCTTATGTTGTTCATAAGGTGAGCCAGTATCTGTCTATTCCACGATCGACTCACTATGCTACTGTTCTGCGTATTTTACGATACTTGAAGGGCACTCTTTTCCATGGCCTTTTCTACTCAACTCAGTCTCCTCCTGTACTTCATGCATTCTCTGATGTTGATTTGGTAGGAGATCCCACTCATCGTAGGTCCACTATAGGTTATTGTTTTCTCCTTGGTTCTTCTTTGATTTCTTGGCAAAGTGAGAAACAAACTTTCGTGGCCCGTTCCAGTACTGAAGCAGAATATCGTGCTCTTGTTAATACCACATCTGAGCTCCTTTGGCTACAATGGCTTCTTAAGGATTTAGGTGTGTCCACATCCTCTACTACTCCCCTTTTATTGTGACAATCATAATGTCATTCATATTGCTCACAATGATGTCTTCCATGAACAGACTAAACACATCGAGATTGATTGTCACTTTATTCGTTCTCATCTTGTCTATGGTGCTCTCAAGCTTTTTTCCGTCTCCTCTAATGATCAACTTGCAGATATTTTCACTAAGGCGCTTCTTAAGGGATGTACTCGTAATCTGGTTGACAACCTCAAGCTGATCTCATATTCACCTTGAGTTTGAAGGGGGCTGTTAATGTATATCTATTAACAGATTAACATGTATCTGTTAATGTATATCATATATGATAATGTATATCTAGTTTATTTTAAACATATCTAATTTACTTATAATTCCTATATAAAGGCACCATGTATATTCCTTAATACACAGAATACAATACAATCATTAAGTATTTCTAACAATTTTGATACTTTTAAAATAAGGAAAGTTTTTTTTCATTTATCCAAAGTAAATAATAGAAATTTAAATATTAATTTTAGTAATTATCCGTTAGTATTTTTGGAAAAGGATTTGTAAGGTGGATGAGATTAAATATTTTATATTAAATTACAATTTTATTTTAAATATTTAATAATAACGTTTCTACCTTGAAATCTTGCACTATTATCTATAATTAAAACGAGGAGTAGTATCGCAGTTAAATAAATATTTATAATATTTTGATTTTATTATTTTAATTTACATCAAAATTATATATTATTTGAACTATTGATCTACGCATGTAGCTGGAAAATCTAAACAAATATGTTTTTTCAAGTGAGGAGTACATTTTGTTTTTATAACATTTGTTGATGATGTTTGTTAAATTTCAAAATCAACTTGCGCAATTTGATACATATAATTCTATATGGATAAGGTGGCTTTTAATCTATTTGGTATCGTGTATGTTGTATACCTTATAATCACCAATTAAAAATTTCCTTTTCAATAATTAATATTTTTTTGATGAACTAATGCATTATAATTACTAAGAATAAAATATATAACATCATAAATGTTTTGTTAATCGGAAACTTTGTATGTGACAATGTACAACTATAAATCAAGCACAATCTACTATGGGAGTACAAACCCACTTCAATTGAAGTCAATTAAAGACTAATGATTCCAACTTCTAGGTTGTTTTTTAAAATTATTTTTAAATAAAATTTATATAATTTATGAAGAGATAATAATATATAGAGTAGTATATATTTTTAAATATACTATTTTTATTGTTTTCCAAACAATTTTTGTTTCGATCTACATTTCAAGTGAATTAAAAAGTAGCCACATGCTATCGTAAGGACTTAGTTGTTTAGATAACATCATCTAAGATTAACATAAAATGCAAAATGAATCAATAATTAAAATAGAAATGGAAATATGCTTTTACAACAAATTCATCTAGTTTTAAATTGAATAAAGTTTTCCTCATCTTTCACGCCATTGATTTAAACCATACTAATATTATCTATCTTAAATTTAATAATAAATTCATGTTTATTTTACAGAATTTACTTTTATATTAATAATTCTAGATAGCCATTGTTTAAACAAAACATTCCTTAAAAATTCTAAATAATTTACTAAATAATTCTTATCTAAAGTGTAGGTCAACTGTTATAGATAACCATCAATTTTCAAAATGTGAGTTTAACAATGAAAGAAACTAGAAAAGTTTCCCTGTATACTGTATAAAAATATTTAATAGAGTTTTTTTCTTTTTTTAAAAAATTAAACGTTTTGCTTAGGTAATAAACAAGTTATTAGAAACAATTTGCGAAATTATAAAAACAACCTTCCTAAAATTTATAATAACATAAATAATATTCAAATAATATTTAACGGAATTTAATTAGATTATTAAACGTTAAATAGATCTAAATAATCGTAGTTTGAATTGAATGACATTTAGTATAATGCACGAGATTATTTTTTTAATTGAGAAAACAAAATATTTAACATGTATGAGATGAGCATAAATAATGTTATTTTTATGATTAATTATAAATTTTAGAGGTAATATTTTTATTGTTTTCAAAACAATTTTAGTTTCGATGTACATTTCAACTGAATTAAAAAGATAACAAATGCTCTCGTAGAAGACAGAGGTGTTTAAATAACATCATCCAATATTAACACAAAATGCAAAATGAATCAATAGTTAAAATAGAACCAGCTGCAGGAAATATTCCTTTACAAATATAGATTAATAAACTAAATATTTAACAACAATCAATTGTTTCCACTCTACTATATTATTAGATTTGCCTTGAATTACTATAATAAAATAAATAATAAATATAGCATCCTACTACATATATTATATTAACTACTTTTACATAAGTTTATTAATTTCAAACTACATTCTGATAGCAGGACTAACATTGACATCAAAGATACTCGTTCGTTTAGTTTTCTTGCCCTTTTTGATGTACTGAAAATACTTTTGAGCATGACTTGCCACTTGCTGATTGGTTTTGGTCTTCACACCATGATCTGATATACTTTGCCATCTTCCATAACAATACTTCTCTAATCTCAAGAGAAATAACCTGTTTTGGCATGACATATGAAATGAAAAATATACATCAGTACTAATCATCAAAAACAAATTCATTATTCTAACTTATATAATATCTAAATTGATATCTTGTAGGTTCCATTATTAATTTTTATAGGCAATTTACTTCTACTATTAAAAATATGTATAATTATATGTCAACAAACAAAAATAAAAAAACTAGGTAAAGTGGATATAATAAATCTATGGAATAAAAATTATATCAATGAAAAATTAATTACTTACTCATGCTCTTCCTCGGTCCACAAAATAGCTTTCTTTAAGGTATGGGAAGAATGATGTGGTTGGATGCTTATGAGTGGAGTATGGGATCTTAAGATTAGTTTCATTTTTGAGGTTCTCATTAGATTTTTCATCATACAAAGTTTTCAATAGGACTTCAAGAACTTCATTTGGCGAAATGAACATGTCATGTGAAGTCACCTCTTCACCATTTAAAGTAATACCATACAGTGGTTGTTGGATCTCTGATTATTCCTTAAGTTTGGATAGCTCGTGCCGACTTCAAACTTTATTTCTAAAATACATTTTCAATGTTAGGACATTTCCATTGAATCTCTACTAATGTTATTGCTTTTTCTCTCAAATTCCTGACTCGAAAATTAATTATTGCCAATAGTCCTTCTTCATATGACATTTTCTTGCAAAGTTCTTTCTAATCCATGATAATATTTCGATTTTACTAATATTTCGATTTGAATTTCAATAATTTTTTTATTTCACTAATAGTATTTCGATTAATATACTACATTGTCATTCCTTTTTATAATTCTAAATGGTCCAATATAGCATAGTGCTAATCTTTCTTTTTATTCTAAAATGAGTTACTATTTTCCGAGGTTAACTCTTGAGAAAAAAACATTCATCCATTTTGAAGTTCAATAACTATTGTCCATGATTAGCATAACTCTTATACACTTTGAGCTATTTGAATTTTTCTTGTATGATGTGAATAAGTTCAACATTCCATCCAACACATTAGAGACTTATATGATCATCTCTACAACAAATCTGTAATCAAAGCCTCTTGTATATGTGTCCCAAGGCATGCTCACATAACATATATTATGGTATGCGATATAAATCCAGTTCATGATATGTAACCTCATATGTCCACCTTCGAGATGCATGTGGGTCCACCTTCGAACCCTTGTACGATCACGATACATATGGAATAAGTATTGATCATATAAACGTCATATGGGTCCTCGTCTACTGGTAATCAACTCCAAAACATAATGGAGGTCCAACTCCAAGGCCTAATTGCAGTCAATAAATCCACGATAGATGGCAAACTGTAGACACAAAGAGGGGTCCAACTCTGAGGCTCATGTGTGGGAAATAATCTATATTCAACAATCTAAGACCACAATGAGCTAGGTTCAACATTAAGAAGCACTATTGATAAAAAAAAATTCCAAGAATACATGTGTATGCAGTGTATATCTATAGTCTATAAAAACAATCTACTACAACCAATACGCCATAGGTATCATACTCCACAAGACAACACACCAGTGTACTCCTCACGTATAAAACCATTCTCATGATGTACATATAAAATTCTTGGATGCCATAACACATTTGCAATGCTCATTTCGTATCAAATTTTAATACTCGTTTTATATACAATATTTTTCCAATATATGTACAATAAAATATTTATAATGAGTATTTCAATTTTAAACAATATTTATAATATTATAACATTGTTAATAAAATCATGACATCTGATTTTTCACTTTTATGCATAACATATAATGCATGACATTTCATTTATCAAAATAATGCTTGACGATTATATTTGTTCACTCAATTGTTTCCTTAACTTCTTTTTCTACTTGTGCCATTCTTTTGGGAGAGATAGTTATTGACATGGTATAAAGATGCATCTTGATTATACATTAACATAGTTCCAAGATACATCTTGATTATAAAATCAACTTTGAGCTGAGGGAGGTCTTGATGTTTTTTTTAAATACATTTCAATACTATTGGTAGCCATGTAACTCTTTTTATGTCATCAACATCCACTTCTAGGGAGTTTTAGAGGATTTACACTTATTTGATTATGTAATTATTCTAGACAGTGTTTAAGGGAAAATACTAGAAAGATTAACTCTTGTTGTCATTAAATTGAACTTATAAAGGTTTTCATAAGAGATTGTAAGAGGAATATTAAAAGTATAGGAATTTATAAGATTTATCACTTGAGCATATATTTAAGGAAGTTAAAGAATGGGAGGCACAAGTGTGAAAAAAAGAACTTGCATCCAAGGGTTGTATAAAAACATCATATCAATCATCCTTGATTTTTGGTTTCCTCTTGTTAGATATCGTAAAACGTTTCTCTTGTAGTCATTGTCCTAGAGTTGCGATGCTTATGTCCTTGTCCATTCCTCATACTGATTGTTATCAATTAAGGTTTAATGAGGAATTTTCTTAGTCTTTAAAAAGGATGTCAAATCGATTGTGAGACTAGACATATAGTTCTTAAACAAGATTGTCTTGGTTATCAAAAATTTTATGCTACTATCAACCAAACTATTGACTTAGTCTTGGGAAATTCTTTCGAGTATATGATGCTCCATAGTAGAAAGTAGAACATGATCCTTGACTTGTATCATCTCATGGAAATACTAACAATATAGATCCAATCATTAGGTTGAGTCTCTAAAGAATAGTTTTAGGACCTTGGCTTATTTTTTATTCAACTATTTCAATTTGACAAGTGACTGCTATAATTCATTGAAAAAACTTTCATACCTTGGAAAAAAGAAAAAGTTGTGAGTTACTCCCATAATTGGTTCAATCTGATGAGTCATCCATAAAATATCCAACCTTTTTGGAAAATAAAAAGCAACTAGTGCAAACATGTTTCAAAGATAGATGATACAACCTATTTTCTAAAACCATCTTATAATGATAAAGAAATTTGTCACTCCTTTGAAGTAAAGAAAATGTGTCCTTACAACTCTTCATGGTAGAAAATTCTATCTTTTTGCCCCAAGTTCTTACTGGGTTCAATCATTACTTAGTGCAATCAATTTGTATGCATTTGTTGTTGGCTATTCTATGAGTAGGTAGTTGAGACAAAAAAAACAACTTTTAGAAAGTAATTTTATTCCCGAGAGATCATAACCATGATTTGATACTAAACTGGCACACCCAAAAAAAATGGATATGTGATATAGAGAGGGTAAATTCTGAAAATTATATTTAAAGGAAATTTCTTTAATAATCATAAAAAATTTAATTTGAAAATCAATTCTTTTAAATTAATTTAGGTACATTTTTGAGATTTTCTATTCACAATGTAAAAATATAAATTCATAGATTTAAATCCAAGACATTTATAAAGTCAATTTGAATGTATAGAGTAATATCAACATGCCAAATGGTAAATTATAATAACTAATAAATTAAATAAGGTTTTAGGTCAAACCTTAGAACATCTAATTCTTTCCTATAAAACCTTCATGTCTTCATTATGAGTATCTTGAATAATGCAGCTAAAAGGTATGGGAAGAGTGGGGGTGAGTTGTTAGTGCAGTTGGAGTCTACTCTAAAATATTATCTTAATAAACAATTATTCATGATGTATGTTCATCTTAATAAATTTCATAAATGTAGGTCATCATAATCAGTATATAGTGTGCGAGAGTTTAGTCATAAAACTTTGGTATACATGCACTTCCTCGCCTTTAGGGGATTGAGGCAGTGTACATTCTAGGTATCTCAATGCATACTCATACAATATAAAATATGCTATGAGATATAAATCTAGTGCATGATATACAAACCATGTGTATTGGTCACCAAAATACATGGGTACATGCATGGTCCACTTTCAAAATGCACGTGGATCCACCTCAAATCCCATGCATGATCAAAATACATATGGCATATGTATTGATCTAATCAATGTCATATGAGCTCTCATCTATGAGTAATCGACTCCAAAACACAATGGGAGGTCCCACTTTAAGGCTCATGTATGAGCAATAATTTGTGATCAATAATCTATTAACATCATAATTCGTAGTCAACAATAAAAGGCACCATAGACAGAAAGACAATGAGAATACATATATAGCAATACTTCATAAGACAATATATAGGTGTACTCCCTATGTATAAAACCATTATTGTGATGCATGTATAAAATACTCAAATGTCATATCACATTTTCAATGCTCATTTCATATCGATGTTTGATACTCGTTTTATATATAATTTTTTTCCAATTTATGCACAATAAAATATTTATAATGAGTATCTCATTTTTAAACAATATTTATAATATTTTAACATTACTAATAAAATCATGGCATCTGATTTTCCACTTTTATTTATAATATATGATGCATGATATTTTATTTATAAAAATAATGCATAAATTTAAAAAATTAGAGTAAAAATCCCTACCTAGAAATTTATTTTGCTATTGAGCTTTCGAACCCAAACTCCTTGATATTTATCATCAAGGTACCCTTCAAAATGTGTACAAAATCCCAAACAAATTAAAGAGAGAAATTTTTAGAGAGAGGGGGAAGAAAGGAAGGAGTTATGGTTTGAGAAGAGGGGTGAACTTTGCCCCTTTTAATAGAAAAAAGTTTGAGCTTGTCGGCTACCTAGCAAAGGGTGGTGGTGAGGGTTGGAGAGTGTGGTGGCGAGGTATGTAAGAATTTTCCTATTCGATCCAAGTTTCACACAAAAGTTTTTTGATACAACCCTACACTTCAAAATTTTGTCTAAAATTCCTTTTAAGACACTTTAGTTATTTATAATGAATTTTATAGGATTTATAGCATTTGTAAAGATATAGTATGATAAAGAGTCACTACATAAGTAGAGTCTGACTCTAACCAAAGCCTTTTCCACCCAAAGGTGGTGGTATAATATTACAAGAATAGTTTCCGCGAGCTCTACTAAAAAGAAAAGGCAACCCCAATTGGAATATAAAAAGAACCTTTGATATACGACCTTGATGTCCAAAATATCCTTGTATAACCTGCTAGACTAGGTGATCCAAAAGTGGCACTATCGGTATTGGCCTTTATCCACCTCGAGGGTGGTGGTTTCTGAATTACCTTTAAGATCTCTTGCGCTCATTGTGGAATTCCTTATACTCGTAATCTTTCTAGGATCGAAACATCCTTGACTTTATTTTACATGGACCCATGGTCTGATATGCCCACTTCATGAATAAAATGCCAAACTATGGTGCATCACTATATTGCATGTTAGTTTACAATGTTGCATTAATACACAACTTAAACCTTAATGAGATGCATCACTTTATACCCCGAATCACCATCACTTGAATAAAGTGTAAGCATTGGAGTGGAAGTTAGTCACGTCTTAAGCTCTTGGAAACTTTCTTTACATACATAGGACCAATCAAACTTTTCATTTTTCCTAGTAAGTTGGGTCAAAGGTAAAACAACTTTAGAAAGCTCTTTAAAAAATGATGATAGTATTCGGCGAACCTAAGAAAACTCCTTATTTCTATTACATTTTTAGGTCTCTTCCAATTTACCAATGCTTTCACTTTTTCCGTATCAATAGAGACGTGTTCAACTTAAATAACTTGTACAAGAAAAATCATACTATCTAGCCAAAATTTCACTTACTAAATCTTGCGTACAATTTCTTTTGCCTTAAAATTTGTAAGACATTCGAGAGGTATTCTTCATGTTCCTTCTCACTAATAGAGTACACCAAAATGTGATCGATAAAAAGAATAAAAAATCTATCCTAGACAAGTTGTAATATCCATTTCATTAAATCCATGAATGCTGCTAGAGTATTGGTAAGTCCAAATAGCATGACAAGAAACTCATAACTCCCATAACGAGTTTTAAATGTAGCCTTTGGCACATCAAAATCCATGATGTCGTGCTAGTGACATCCTGACCTTAGTTCAATTTTCAAAAATACTTTTGCACCTTGTAACTGATCAAACAAATCACCAATATGAGATAAAGGGTACTTGTTACGTACAATCACCTTATTAAGTTGTCTAAAATCAATACAATATTTCATGATGTCGTCCTTTTTCATAACAAAGAGAATTAGAGCACCTCAGTGTGGTACACTAAGCCTAGTGAAACATTTAACCACTAACTATTGTAATTGAGTTTTTAACTCTTTTAACTCTTTCGAGGCCATTGTATATGGGGCTTGTGATATTGGGTCCGTGCCTAGTATTAGGTTAACGGTGAACTCAATCTCACTGTTAAACCCTGGAAAATGAGTAAGTGAAAAGAGGGTGGGTAATTTTAAATCATATTTAAAGAAAATTTAAGATTTAATTTTAAAAAATAATTTATATTAAATTTAGGATGTCCCTATTCAAAACAAAAATTTAACAAAAACAAATTAAATTATAGAAAACATTGAATACATAACAATTAAAATATTAAAGGATAAATTATTTTACATCATGGCTCAGCATTGTCTTCAAAATACAGGATACAAAATGAACAAGACAAAATAACAGTGATATTGTAATGTACTTATGCTTCTTTAATGTCGAAATGCAAACCGCTTTTCTAATCTGGAGGAAATTAAAATGGGGTGAGCTACAAATAGATCATTGGGAGTCTATTTTATAATATAATAATAAAACAATTATTCAAGATGCATGTTATATTCAATAAAGTTTCATAAATGTAAATAAACATCATCATTAGTATATAGTGCTTGGGGGATTTTATTTATAAAACCTAGGCATACCTGTACTTCCTTGCTTCTAATAACTGAGAGAGTATACATTCCAAGTATATCAATGTATGCTCATACAAGATAAAATGCTATGAAAATATAAATCCAATGCATATATGTAAAATCCACATGTTATGGTCAAATAATTACATTATATGGCCTTCAACTTTGAACGATCAAATTTGAGACACAATGGAGAGTCCAACTTTGAGGCCCATGTGTAGCCAGAATTTGACACACAATAGTTGGTAAACTCTGAGACACAATGGGGAGTCTAACTCTGCGGGTCATTTTCCGTCAACAATCCAAGCTACCATAGATGAAAAAACTTTGAGAATACATGTGAATGTAATGCATACATGTGGTTTATTAAAAATAGTCCATTACAACCTGTAGCTCTTTGGTATCATATTTTGCAAAACTCATATGCAAACCTACTTTCCACAAAAAATTAATTTCATGATGCATGTATAAAAATCTCAGATGCCATTTAATATATTTTTAATGCTCATTTTATATCCAAGTTAAATATTATTTTATAACATTTTCCAATGTATGCATAATAAAATATTTATAACGAGTATTTTATTTTATCAACATTTATTATAAAAATCATAGCATCCAATTTTCATTTGTATTCAAAATATATGATGCATGATAATTTTATGAAAAACAATGCAAAAATTGAAAAGTATAGAGTAGATGCCGATACTAGGTAACTTGACCCAAACTTTCAGATATTTATCAACGAAACACACTTCGAAATATACCAAAAACTTGAACAATTTTAGAAAGAAAATATTTTAAAGAGGGAAAGGAGGGAAATTTTGTTTAATAAAAAAATGGGGGAAATAGGCCTATTTATAAGCCAAAACTACACCTCATCGACTACTCTCGTTGGTTGCTCAGTGAGGCCACTATGAGGCTCGATGAGGCCACTGTAAGCAACCCGACAAAGCCCAAATGAGGCTATATGATAACTGTATTTTATATAGGTATTTTCGTCTATTTTATTAATTATAATTGCTATGTTCTTGACATTTTTAGTTAATTTTAATGGAATAAATTAATATTTACTGTTTATTTTTTAAGGAATATATTTTTAAGAAAATTAAAGAATATGAGTCGAAAAAGGACTTAATTGCAAATATTGAAGTATGAAAATATAATTTAGGTTAAAGGAGTGCTTAATTGCAATTAACAAAAGTGTAAAAGTTAATTTAAATTAGAAAAAAGGCTTAATTGTAATTAACAAAAGTTTAAATGTTAATTTGAATTAAATTGAAGGGGTAAAATACAATTAAGAAAAGTTGATTTTTCTTCGTAGGAAAAGGAGGCCACTCGCGCCATCACCAACGTGCAACACCTACTGTTCGATCAGGAAATCAACGGCTAGGATCATATGCGTGGAACCAAACACGACAACCTCGAGTGGACCCAGGTTTTAAGGTGGCATGTTGCTCGGCGTTGAGTAGGGCGGTACTACGCAGGCCGACATGTAGGGTGGGACCCACGTGTCTACTGCATAGGCAATTTTTGGTGCAATGCATTCCATTTAAAAAGCGTGCACCCTACCAGTATACCTAATGCGAAGGTGCCGCGTGTCTATATTATTGTTCCAACAAATAAGAGGACGACACGTGGCATTAAAAACACGAAAATGGCACACTTTTCCAGCCGCATCTGTATCCCCCACGTGGCTACGAAAGCATTTCTCCCCTGCGATGCTTTCCTCGTGCGCCCTCTCTGTGCAGCGAATGAAAGGATTCCACGTGTCTCGTTATTTCTTGCAGCGAATCAAACGCTAACACGTGGCATGCCTAAATTGAAATGAAAAATCCAGAAACGCGCATGCTTGTCTCCCACGCAGATTTAAATATTATTTTCGATGTTCCATTTTGTCTGCCATGCGGGTTTTTAATTATTATTTTCGATGCAAAATGTCTCCCACGTGTCTAAAAAAATGTATTTTATGATATGTTTTTTTAGAGTATTGGAGCTATAAATAAGAGATTATTGCAAATTATTAGGGGGTTCGGTTGGAGACTTGGACTGTGGGACACGTAGAAGCCATTTTTGGTTTCTTTTGTGTTCTGCGTGTGCCAAAAATTTAAGAGCAAAAATCTTTTAATTTTCTTTATGTTTTGTAAATGATATTCCTTAAATGCTGTAATTTTTATTTTTATTTATGAAGTAATTTAATTTTTCTAGGGTTGCTGTGTCACTAAATTTTTGAAGCTTGGGTTTAATTATTTTTGAAAGATTTATTACACTTTTAATTTGTTTATTCTATTTGTTTTTAATGTTTTTGATTATTGTAAAATTTGTCAATTGATCTGTGGCACTTAAATAAACTTGGAAGAGGCATTTTTGTGTATATTGCTCATGGATAGAATAACATGTATATATGAAGGATAGGAATATACCTTTATCGTATGTGTGGGCATTTGAGAACTTAGAACATAATGAATCTTGGTGAATTTAATTCTTATAGGAATATAGTGAATTATTTTAGCCAGGTGTGTCTATACGGAGCTCGAAAGAGATGTATGGATAATATTAGAAGTTCTTGGTTGACAAATTAAATTTACAAAAAAATAAATCAAGACGGAATAATATGATTCTAGTGGATTAATTTAGTGAGAACTGCAATCCTAGAATTTTCTTTTATTTTGTTATAAAACTCTTAGTTAGTTAACTTGTTCCAACTTTTCGATCGTTTGGATAAAATCAGAGTGAAACAATTTTAGTACTCCATAAACTGTAGTAATAAATCTCCGTGGGAACGATAATTTACTTATCAATTTTTATTACTTGTGACCATGTATACTTGCACGATTTTATGTTCTTCTAAAAGAGACAACAAGTTTTGGGGCTATTGCTGGGGATTTGTTTTACTATTTTTTGATGCTATTAATACCAATCAATCTGATTTTAATTCAAAAAAATATATTTATGCTTATTTTTCAATTTTCTAGTAAGTTGAGATTTTGTTTGACACACAATATCTTAACTCACAAAAAGAAAAACAAATTGAGAAGTCAAGCTGACGACTATAAATCAAGCGCTTCTTGGGAGGCAACCCATGTGTTTTAATTTTTATTTTATATTATTTAGTTTAGCATGTATTAGTTTTTATATTTCTTTATATTGTTATTTTTATTTTTTGTAGGTGCAAATTGGAGGAAATGAAGCTATTTTGGATTTTAATCTTACAAACCAAACTAGGAAGTTTCTTTAAACCCATCTCATATGTTCTTTAATTTCGTACACTGAGGACAATGTGCATATTAAGTTTGGGGTGGTAGAGATATTGATCTTAATTGAAATATTTTTTGGGTATGCTTTGTTTGATTGATTGAAGATATTTTGCTTTTAATGGTGATTTATTTTTATTTCTTCGATTTAAATAATGCATAACTTTTTGAAAAATTTGAATATTGTCTAAGCTATGGATAATTTTTACGTATGTTTTACAAGAATAAATATTTATGAGCACTAGTCTTGATTTTTTAGTTGCTATGGTAATTTAGAGAAGGTTTATGTGAGTATGCAATTCGATTGATAATTTTTGGTGTCATAGTTCTTAGAATTTGTTTGATTTTCTCTCGAGGCGAAATTCTAGATAACACTTAACTAAGAAAATGATTTAGGCCATCTTTGGATCGTTTGAGCCTTTTTATCTAACTTCACATGCTTTATCCATAGTATATCCCTTTTGAGCTTCAAAGTTTATATATATATATATATATATATATATATATATATATATATATATATATGTATAGATATATGGATTTTTTTTATCTCACTAACATTTGACAATTGTTAGTAAATGTTTAAAGATATATCGGAAGAAAAAGAGGATACTGAAAAAAAGTAGATTCTGAAAAAGAAAGAAAAAGAAAGAAAAGAAAAGAAAGAGAAAAAAAAATGATTATTGCATGTGATGATAAATCCTAAATTGGGTAGTATTCAGTGAGATGTTAGAAGGTATCTTGTTTCAATCCTAAAATGATGTGTTTAGGAAACATTTTGAGCTAAATATTATCTTTTATCCTACCTTTACCTAAGTCATACATTACAAGTTTAATAAAGTCCTATTGATTTTTGGTTGTGTTTGTTTACATTAGTGAAGAGAGAAATGAAAATGAACTTATGAGATTTGTTATTTCATTAAAAATTAATTGTGTCCATATTTGCATAAACACATCCAGATTTCATGCAATGAAATATGAAAAGACTTCACACACGCACTAAATTTATTGTGAAAATGTAACATACTTTTAAATTCATTTCAATGCTTAGATAAAATTCTTTTATTTCTTTGAGTTATGTTATTTGAAATGACCAAAAAGAAATATTTTGAAAATCGCTATTTTAAATGCATGTATCCTTGTTTTATTTCTTTCGTTTTGCTCGAGGACTAGCAAAATCTTAAGTTTGAGAGTGTGATAACTGTATTTTATACAGTTATTTTTATCTATTTTATTAATTATAATTGTTATGTTCTTGACATTTTTAGTTAATTTTAGTTAATTAAATTAATATTTATTATTAGTTTTTTAATAAATATATTTTTAAGAAAATTAATGAATTTGAATAAAAAAAGGACTTAATTGCAATTAATAAAAGCTAAAAATATAATTTGAATTAAAAGTAGGTGGAGTTTTTAAATTTTTAAGTTTTTTTCATTTTTCCACTTCACTTTAACCTTTTTTTGCTTCTTCTGTGCGTGTTCTCTACAACACGCAAAAACTTTTCTTTAACATTTTTATGTTGTTATTTTCTTAGGAAATAGAGAGAAAGAAGATAGCGAAGAAGAAGAAAAGGGAAGAAATTTATTTTTCATTGAGGAATCGTGAAAGAGTTTCTCCTAATCTTTTTCTTTTAAATTTTATTTCTCTGAAATATCTGATTATTGTTGTATTGTAATTTCAATTTCTGCTATGAAATAATTTATTTGTTCTAGGGTTGCAGTGTAGTTTAAATTATGAAACTTGAATTAATTATTTTTGAATGATTTATAGAACGGTTTTATGTTATTTATTTTATCTGTGCTTAATGCTTTTAATTATTGGAAGATTAATTAATTGATCTATGACACTTACATAAACTTGGAAAAGATATTTTTGTGTGTTGCTTGTGATAAAAGAACATATATATATAAGGGATAGTAATATACCTTTATTGTACGTGTAACTATTTGAGAACTTAGAACTTAATAAATCTGGTTGAATTTAATTCTCATACGAATATAGTGAATTATTTTAGCAAGATGTGTCTATATGGAAAAATTAGGAGTTCTTGGTTAACAACTTAAAATGCGAGAACATAAATCAAGAGAAAATAATATGATTCAAGTGGTTTAATTTGGTGAAACTACAATTCTAGAATTTTCTTATAAACTGTTATAAAAATTAGTTAGTCAAACTGCATCAAACTAACGACTGTTTGGATAAAATCAAGTTAAAATAATTTTAGTAATTAACAAACACTAGTAACAAATCTCCATGGGAACGATATTTTACTTATCATATTATTACTTGTGACCGTGTATACTTACACGATTTTATGTTCTCTTAAAGGAGACAACACTACATAATAATTTTCAAATTATTTCATGTTCAACCAAATTTTTCACATGAAATTTCTCGATATGTCTCTACACTTTAAAATATTATTAAAAATTCAATTTTAGATTCTTTAATAATATAGTGATTTTTTGGGGTTTTACAATCCTTCCTTCTTAAAGGAAAAAGTTTCCTCAAAATTTACAACTCCTCAAATAAGTAAGGATCTTCATTGCTATGATCTCTCCACTAAAATTTTTATTAGTGGTATTGCTCTTCTTCTCAACTTGGGAGTTAGAGTCTGAAGTTTGCTTGAAATATCCGTACTTGTAGTGTAGGGACACATTGGAAAATTTTGTGTGAAAAATTGTATCGAATGTGAAAAAGTAGAAAACTTTAACTTCATCTCATCGGAACTTTATCAATTGTCAAGCCATCAGCAAAGATCGGGGAGGACATTATAGCGTCGTCGAGCCTCGCAGTGTCCTCAATAGCCCAATATTCTACTGGTAAGGTGCTATCTTTTTATGAATAGGCTAGATTTTCCCATTTTCTCAGTGAAAAATGTCCCTCCTCTTCCTCTCTATAAATTTTCTATCTATAAATTTTTTTAGATTTTTGGTACATATCGGAGCATATTTTGGGATAAAATATTCGAGAGTTTGAGATCCAAAGTGTCAGGTCAAGTGTCCAGGTAGGGATTTATACTTAAATGTTTTTATTCATGCATTATCTTTAATAAAAATGTCATACCTGATATATTATGAATAAAAATGAAAATTGGATGCCATGATTTTTTATAAGAAATGTTATAATAAATGTTGTTAAAATGAAATACTCATTATAAATATTTTTATATATGCATACATGGAAAAGTTTTAATAAAATGAGTATGAAATTTCATACAAAATGATTATTAACACACAACATCAGAGATTTTTATATATGCATCAAAAAAATTATTTTTTTATGCGAGTATGCAGTAGGTATGTCATACGGAGTGTGGTACCCCTAGGCTTCTGGTTACAACAAACTACTTTTGATAGAAAATAGGTACACATCGTATTCATATGTATTTTTATATTTATGGGTCTTAGATTGTTAATCACACGTAGACCTTGCAGTCAGACCTGTTGTTGTGTTTTAGATATATTAGGTTTTGATGTTTGATTATATATAGAACTTAGAATTGGACCTCCCATTATATCTTTGAGTGGATCGTCTATAGACAAGGGCCCATATGACATTGATTTGACCAATACATGTGCATATGTATCTTAGAGTATATTCATACATGGGGGCCAAGGCGAATTCACATTTGTCTCTCTAGTTGATTGCATATGTGCCCATGAATTATGGTGGACCAATATATATTGGGTTACATATCATACATTGGATGATATTAACCACACCAATGTTTGCAATGAAACCCAACAACAAAGATGGATACGAACCCTAAAATTGTGCAGATGAGATTTGTTAAGCCTTGACCCTTTACCTAGCATGATAAGAACCACGACTACGAAGGATTTAAAATGCCAAACCAAGAATATCTCATGAATCAAGGTGATAAATTTTTTTATTTGAATGCCACGAGACCAGTCTTGATAAGTTCAAAGTGTTCTCTCAAGAACAATCAAGAATACTAGGTTTCCTAATATTTTTTCTTAATGTTTTTGAAAAAATTATTCTGCTTCCCAAATTCAAACTCCAAAGCTTAAAACTTAGAATAACCCTTCAAGAATATGATGAAAGAAAAATAGGAAAACAATAATAGCTATAACTATTAAAAAAATGTCCACTTTTTTTAGGTCTATTGAACTTATTGTGACAACTAAAACATAACTAAATAACTAAATGCAAGGTATAATCAAAACCAACCAAGATAAAAGCCAAAACATTTTTTAGCCTTCAATTGCTTTTAATGCTTTATCCATTTATGAGTCGTTCACGAGGGTAATGGTTTATTTTGGTATGTTAACCAACTTCAATAATTGCTTTATCCATTAATGGAGTAGACTCTTATTGAGCTACTTGTAGCCCACCCTATTTCCCTTTCCCCTCAAGATTAGGTTTCGATAAGGAGGCTTATGTTTCGACAGTCAATTAATATAAGTAAAATATAGGTTTACTTCTATTTTATTTATTTCATTTTGTATCTTGTATTTTGGAGGCAATACTAAGACATGATGTAAAATAATTTTTTTAATATTTTAATTGTTATGTATTGATATTTTCTAGAATTTAAATAGTTTTGTTAAAATTGTGTTTAAATAGGGATATTCCAATTTTAATATAAAATTTATTAAAAAAATCTTAAATTTTCTTTAAAATATGATTTAAAAATACCTTCCTTTCTATCTCAATTACCAATTTTATGGGACATGCCATATCTCAGTGTTGGCTATGAATTGTGCTCCATCTTTCTTCATTCCTTTCTATTAGTAGATACTTTTTAAATCACAATACACTATTGTGCTTCTAGGATGTATCGTAAATTTTGACCTATGTGCTTCTCCCATGATCTCTTATCTTACATAATCAATGAGATGAGCCAAATAAGTTATGCAACTCTTTCTAAGCATTCGTTTAGCATTAAGGGTAGATACTATGAAATTTGAGAGAATTTGACGTTTTCCAAGAAAGGTTATTTCTAGTTGATTAGGATTTCTAAATGATACTTCCTTTATAAAAAATCAACATAGGTATGTGATAGGGGCAGAACCGACATCGCCGATCCTACCGTTTCTTTGGTTTTATGTATTTATAAAACTCTCGCAAGTGCACGAATCATTTCGTAGAAAATCATAAGTATACTCCCAAGGTCGATCTAAGGAAGGAATGTATGTGGTTTTTAATTTATTATTCAAACTTTTAAAAACGAAATTAAATCCTAAACATCCTGTCACGATATTTTGGGTTTTGTGTTTTTAATCTAATTACATAAAAATAAACATAGATTCAATAAACATTTATGCAAATTTTATCTGTTAAAACAGTGGAGTATTTATGGATATAATAATTAAGTTAATTATGCTTGCTCATATTATTTAGGTTATTAAAGATATGAATTGATATTTATTGATTCTCTCTTTTTTATATGAATACCACCTTTGGTGGGGTTAGATATTCTTTGTTAACTAAACAAATCAATTAACACCTATGGGTGGGGTTGATAACTAATTTGGTTAATTAAATTAATTCCTTTTTCTAAGAGATTGAAAATGAACCATTTAAATGCCACCTTTGGTGGGGTTAGACAGTTTAAACTTTATTCAAGGTGTCCAAATTAAACCTAAGAATTTAGTTATCCGAGTACTAACTTTCAAGTTTTAAAACCATTACTAAAAACATGTTGTCAATATATTTTCAGATAATAATTCTTATAAAAACTTTTGAAATAGAGCTTCACTCTAACTACCGGGCGATTGTACCAACAAATAAAAGAGCACTACTCTAAATCAGACCGGATAACTAAACCTTAAAATCTAATTTTCAGATTTAAGTTTGTAATGAAAAATAATATATTTCTCTCTAACATTCTTAATATAAAATCTTGAATAAAAATAAAATCAATTCATTTTAGAGATTTTTACCTATTTAATATTTCGCAAGCATAACAACGTTATTATTACATCATGTTTATAAACAGCCAGTAGAGTTAAATTTAATCACAGACAAATTAAATATAACATGTAAGAATAAAGCATAAAAAATAACTGTAAAGAAAATAAAATCCTTACAGAACTTCGATGCTATTCCCGTTGCTGCAAAACCTCCAAGCGGAATTTGCACACCCATTTATTGAATCAAAAGCTAATATATTACAAAAACATAACTAGTTCTTCCCAAAAAGGGAAGAACTCTAAAACTAAGAGAAATTAACTAAAAACTAAGAAAAACCTAAAAATCTAAGAAAAGAGAGAAAGAAAGAGAGAAGAGAATGTGTTTAGAAGTGAAGAGAAGGGGGTATTTATAGGTGAAGATGGAGAGAAAAAGTGGGGGAAAAATGTTAAAAAATTATGAAAATGCGGAGTGGTAATTGCTGACGTCATACTGATGACGTCAGCATGACATGAGGCGGCTGCGCGCAAAAAATGGGGCGAAATGGCAGCGGCGCGCGCGGAGGGCAGCTGGGGCGCGCACAGGCGCGCGCAGAAGGCAGGCGCTGCGCGCACGGGCGCGCGCGGGAGCAGGAGATACGCGCGCGGAACTGGGAATGGGCGCGGGCTGATGCGCGCGGACGTGGGGCGTGCTGCGCGCGCGGGTCTGGGCACTGGGGCTCGCGGGGCTCGGCGCGGCTGGGCGGCACGATTTTCTCCTTTTTGACATTTTTGACCCTTTTGACCCATTTTGTCCAATTTTTCCATATTTGTTGACCTTTCCCCATTTATTTATTAATATATTTGTGATGTATTGCTTCCAGTATTCCTCTTTGAGTCTTTAAGTTACGTTTTTAAGTGAAAATACCTGAAAAACAATAAAAACACCCGTGATTCCGAAAAAGACAAATTTATATAAATATATGATAAAACATATAAATATATATTTTTTTAGTGCTTTTTGAGCACTCATCACAACCCCCAACCAGCTTCTTGCTAGTCCCTTAGCAAGAGAAGCGATAAAAACTAAAAATTAAACTATCCTAAATCACTTCCGTAGATTGACACGGTTGCATTTAGCCTATGCAACAAGCCTTTAAACCCCTAGGTTGCCCTAGTGGACGAGTTTAAGTCTCGTGAGGGTTTTTAGTAATGATACCCACAAACATTGAACTAAATGTAAAAATTAAAAGAAATAATAAAAACAATCAACTTAAAAACTAAAATTACAACAAAATCAAAAATTAACGTTTAAGAATAAAAGAAAACAACATATCACAAAAATTTCTCATACTTTTTAATCTCCTTTAAGATCATAATTAAAATCTCAAGCATAAGTTATTTTAATCTTCTTAAACAATCATGATTTATTATAATAATTAGTTGAAAATAATTTTCATATTTCATATCAAAAATGTATCAATTTAATTTCACCCAATTTCAGTGTCATGAATCCGAATTTGCTTCGACTCTATTCCTCACAAGTCAATACTCTCAAAACACTGAATCCTATGGGTTCAAACACTCATACTAATTTATATGCGAAAGAGTTGATGTATAGAAATGAACTAATATGTTCGCATATGTATAAAGAAGAAAGGCTCAAAGTGTTATTTTGACGTTGATCTCATGAAAGGAATCAAATGTATAAATTATAAAGATATCATATATAAAAATTATTTTCATGCATAAATCAAACTCATTAAGAAAACATTTCAAGATATATGTCTTTTACAAATGAAGAAAGTGCAATGACTTTTTAGGGAATTACTTCCTATATCTTTCTTTTGTAATTAGCCTTTACTCACAACTTTGTAGGCAATGTGGGTCATAGTATGTAGATTATAGTATATATTCTTTCTCTCTATATTTTTCTGAAGATATTTTTCAATATATATCATTTGTTTAGAGAGTCAACCCATGTACAGATTGTACATTTTTTTTTAATTTTGGGTAATATGGGTCATAGTATGTAGATTATACTATATATTCTTTATCTCTCTATATTTTTCTGAAGATACTTTTCAATATATATCATTTTTTTTAGAGAGTCAACCCATGTACAAATTGTACATTTTTTTGTTTTTTAGGATTTTGGTGAGTGGTTAATTTTGTGGCTTTTTTGTTTGATCTTGGTTTAGGTAACCCCAGATACGTCTCTTTTTTTTTGTAACAGTCATGCACGAATGAGATAAAAGCATATACTATCAATTTCTACTCAAATCATTTAATCTAAGCAAAAATAATAATAAAAAATATACGACACTCTATTAAGATGAGAAAAAATTCATACATTCAATATTAATGCCTATAGAGATCATCTAAGAATTTGAAGAAATAAGAAATGTGTTTGGAGTAGAAAAAATATATATTTCACTCTAAATAAGGGAAATTAGGCTCAAATTATATCTCACAAAGGTAGTCTCCACTAAAACAAATTCATAAACACCGATTTTGGGTTTAATATAATTTCTACATCTTATCAAGAAATACTAGTTATGACAAAAATTAACTAATTATCAAAAATAATTACATAATATTTCATGATATGATTTCAAAAATTAATCTAACAGTACAAAAGACTTAACTATTTACTTAAATTTGATTTAAAGAAATGATAAATTTTTGTGAGAATTTTTTTTTTTAAATTCCAAAATTACTAAATCACACAAAAAAAATTAAAACCAAACACAAAAAATGAAGATGTGAACATAAAAAAGAAAAAATTAATAATTGTTTTTTTTTTTGAATTTTTTTTTTGAATTTTTAAATTGTTAAATCTTTTTTTTTCTTTTCTAATTAAGCATGGTAACTTTTCACCACCCCCAACCTAGAACTTACATTGTCCTCAATGTAACAG
Organism: Hippophae gyantsensis; assembly: GCA_030763125.1. Lineage (NCBI taxonomy): Eukaryota > Viridiplantae > Streptophyta > Magnoliopsida > Rosales > Elaeagnaceae > Hippophae > Hippophae gyantsensis. The sequence continues at coordinate 47,803,325 of CM061031.1, read as the reverse complement.
CTATAAATTAAAGATAAAGAGAAAAGAGAAGACAAATTACCTATTTCTTGAGAATGTGTAAGTAGTAATGGAGAAATGCAGGTGCATTCATCATATTCATCATTAAAGTGTATACAGAGAGATTGCTGTGACTTCTAAAATGATGGGTTGCCTCCCATCCAGCGCTTAGTTTAACGTCTTAGCAAGACGTAACTTGGGGATTGCCTTTTAAGTAAACTCAATGTCCCCTCATCATTGAGTCAATCAAACCTACAAGTAAGACAAGATTGTCTACCTATACTATTTCAAACATGCCCTATTGATTTTTAAATTTTTTTTTGTACTAAAAACTAGGGACATGCTTGAGGGTTTTAGATAACCCACATCTAGGTGCAAATCAAATAATTAAGGCATCAAAACACAATTGTACCTAGATCAAACAAAGAAATTAACTCTTGAGATTGTAATTAAAACTTTAAAATTTTGGAGATAGTTTCAGAAATTTTTTTTTAATTTTTTAATTTTTTTTAAGTTAAAATAACATAATCAGTATTAACCAAGGGTGCTCCCAGGAAAGAATGGTGGGGCAAAGGCTCCTTAAAAACCATCCTCCTAGACAGAGCAACGTTTCCAGGAAAGACTAATGGCACAAAGGCTTCCAGGAACTAGTCTCCTAGACAGAACTCCCTTAGATCTTTACTTTTCATGCTATTAAAATTAAGTTTAATTAAGTTAAGTTAAGTTAAAATTTAAGTTAATTAAGTTAATAAAAAAGTAGGTTAATTAAGTTAATGAAAATCTAAGTTAATTAAGTTAGTAAATTAAGTTACTAAAAACCTAAATTAATTAACTTAAAAGAAAATTAAGATAAAAAAAGTAGTTAAAAAAATTTGAAAAAAAAAAATAAACCAAAAATAAAATAAATTGAAAAAGTAAAAGAAAAAATAAAAAAATAATAAAAAGAGAAAAAGAGAAAAAAAAATTTAATTAAAAATTAAGCCAAAAATATAAAATAAAATAAAATAAATTGAAAAAAAAAATAAAATAAATTGAAAATAAATTTTTTGATTTTTTTTTTTTTTGATTTTTTTTGATTTTTTTTGATTTTTTTGATTTTTTTGATTTTTTTGATTTTTTTTGATTTTTTTGATTTTTTGATTTTTTGATTTATTTTTATTTTTTATTTTTATTTATTTTATTTATTATTTATTTTATTTAATTTAAAATTTATTTACTTTTTTTTTATTTCAAATTTCAAAATTCAAAATTATTTTATTATTCATGCTATAACTTTTTTTATGAAATTTAAAATTTAAAATTTTTTTTTATTATTCACAAACAACAAAAATTTTTATTTTTTTTATTTTTTATTTATTTTTTTATTTTTTTATTTATTAATTTAATTTAAAATTTATTTATTTTTTTTTTACTTCAAATTTCAAAATTCAAAATTATTTTATTATTCATGCTATAATTTTTTTATGAAATTTAAAATTTGAATTTTTTTATTTATTTATTATGAAATTGAAATTTGAATTTTTATTTTATTTTTTATTTTTTATTTTTTTTATTGTTTTTTTTATTGTTTTTTTTTAAATAAAAAAAATCACAATTATTTACAACACAAATTTTTTTTAAAATTTTGATAAATAATTTAAAAACGCTATTCCTTCCCCGGCAACGACGCCAAAAACTTGATAGGGGCAGAACCGAAATCGCCGATCCTGCCGTTTCTTTGGTTTTATGTATTTATAAAACTCTCGCAAGTGCACGAATCATTTCGTAGAAAATGATAAGTATACTCCCAAGGTCGATCTAAGGAAGGAATGTATGTGGTTTTTAATTTATTATTCAAACTTTTAAAAACGAAATTAAATCCTAAACATCCTGTCACGATATTTTGGGTTTTGTGTTTTTAATCTAATTACATAAAAATAAACATAGATTCAATAAACATTTATGCAAATTTTATCTGTTAAAACAGTGGAGTATTTATGGATATAATAATTAAGTTAATTATGTTTGCTCATATTATTTAGGTTATTAAAGATATGAATTGATATTTATTGATTCTCTCTTTTTTATATAAATACCACCTTTGGTGGGGTTAGATATTCTTTGTTAACTAAACAAATCAATTAACACCTATGGGTGGGGTTGATAACTAATTTGGTTAATTAAATTAATTCCTTTTTCTAAGAGATTGAAAATGAACCATTTAAATGCCACCTTTGGTGGGGTTAGACAGTTTAAACTTTATTCAAGGTGTCCAAATTAAACCTAAGAATTTAGTTATCCGAGTACTAACTTTCAAGTTTTAAAACCATTACTAAAAACATGTTGTCAATATATTTTCAGATAATAATTCTTATAAAAACTTTTGAAATAGAGCTTCACTCTAACTACCGGGCGATTGTACCAACAAATAAAAGAGCACTACTCTAAATCGAATAGGATAACTAAACCTTAAAATCTAATTTTCAGATTTAAGTTTGTAATGAAAAATAATATATTTCTCTCTAACATTCTTAATATAAAATCTTGAATAAAAATAAAATCAATTCATTTTAGATATTTTTACCTATTTAATATTTCGCAAGCATAACAACGTTATTATTACATCATGTTTATAAACAGCCAGCAGAGTTAAATTTAATCACAGACAAATTAAATATAACATGTAAGAATAAAGCATAAAATATAACTGTAAAGAAAATAAAATCCTTACAGAACTTCGATGCTATTCCCGTTGCTGCAAAACCTTGATCGGGGCAAAAACCGACATTGCCGATCCTGCTCGTTACTTTGGTTTTATTTATTTATAAAACTCTCGCAAGTGCACGAATCATTTCGTAGAAAATGATAAGTATACTCTCAAGGTCGATCTAAGGAAGGAATGTATGTGGTTTTTAATTTATTATTCAAACTTTTAAAAACGAAATTAAATCCTAAACATCCTGTCTAGATATTTTGGGGTTTTGTGTTTTTAATCTACTTACATAAAAATAAACATAGATTCAATAAACATTTATGCAAATTTTATCATTTATAATGGTGGAGTATTTATGGATATAATAATTAAGTTAATTATGCTTGCTCATATTAATTAGGTTATTAAAGATATGAATTGATATTTATTGATTCTCTCTTTTTTATATGAATACCACCTTTGGTGGGGTTAGATATTCTTTGTTAACTAAACAAATCAATTAACACCTATGGGTGGGGTTGATAAATTAATTCCTTTTTCTAAGAGATTGAAAATGAACCATTTAAATGCCACCTTTGGTGGGGTTAGACAGTTTAAACTTTATTCAAGGTGTCCAAATTAAACCTAAGAATTTAGTTATCTGAGTACTAACTTTCAAGTTTTAAAACCACTACTGAAAACATGTTGTCAATACATTTTCAGATAATAATTCTTATAAAAACTTTTGAAATAGAGCTTCACTCTAACTACCGGGCGATTGTACCAACAAATAAAAGAGCACTACTCTAAATCTAATCGAGTAACTAAACCTTAAAATCTAATTTTTAGATTTAAGTTTGTAATGAAAAATAATATATTTCTCTCTAACATTCTTAATATAAAATCTTGAATAAAAATAAAATCAATTCATTTTAGAGATTTTTACCTATTTAATATTTCACAAGCATAACAACGTTATTATATCATGTTTACAAATAACCAACACAGTTAAATTTAATCACAGACAAATTAAATATAACATGTAAGAATAAAGCATAAAAAATAACTGTAAAGAAAATAAAATCCTTACAGAACTTCGATGCTATTCCCGTTGCTGGAAAACCTCCAAGCGGAATTTGCACTCCCATTTATTGAATCAAAAAGCTAATAAATTACAAAAACATAACTAGTTCTTCCCAAAAAGGGAAGAACTCTAAAACTAAGAGAAATTAACTAAAAACTAAGAAAAACTAAAAAAACCTAAAAATCTAAGAAAAAAGAGAAAGAAAGAAGAGAGAAGTGTGTTTTGAAGGTGTGTTTTGAAGTGAAGGGAAGGGAGGTATTTATAGGTGAGGATGGAGAGAAAAAATGAGTGAAAAAATGTTAAAAAAATGTGAAAACGCGTAGTGCAAATGCTGAGGTCATTGATGACGTCAGCATGACGTCATGGGGCGGCTGCACGTGAAAAATGGGGCGAAATGGGCGTCGCGCGCGCCGATGGCAGCGGGAGCAGTGAGATGCGCGCGGAATTGGGATCGGCGCGCGCTGATGCGCGACGTGGGCGTCTTCTGCGCGGCCTACGGGCGCGCGGGGCTCGGCGCGGCGGCGCGATTTTCTCCTTTTTGACATTTTTGACCCATTTTATCCAATTTTTCCATATTTATTGACCTTTTCCCATTTATTTATTAATATATTTGTGATGTATTGCTTCCAGTATTCCTCTTTGAGTCTTTAAGTTACGTTTTTAAGCCAAAATACCTGAAAAACAATAAAAATACCCGTGATTCCGAAAAAGATAAATTTATATAAATATGTGATAAAATCATATAAATATATATATTTTTAATCAATTAATGTGCATAAAATCATGGTAATTTTAATGCTTTTTGAGCACTCATCACAACCCCCAACCAGCTTCTTGCTAGTCCCTTAGCAAGAGAAGTGATAAAAACTAAAAATTAAACTATCCTAAATCACTTCCGTAGATTGACACGGTTGCATTTAGCCTATGCAACATGCCTTTAAACCCCTAGGTTGCCCTAGTGGACGAGTTTGAGTCTCGTGAGGGTTTTCAGTAATGATACCCACAAACATTGAACTAAATGTAAAAATTAAAAGAAATAATAACAACAATCAACTTAAAAACTAAAATTACAACAAAATCAAAAATTAACGTTTAAGAATAAAAGAAAACAACATATCACAAAAATGTCTCATACTTTTTAATCTCCTTTAAGATCATAATTAAAATCTCAAGCATAAGTTATTTTTATCTTTTTAAACAATCATGATTTATTATAATAATTAGTTGGAAATCATTTTCATATTTCATATCAAAAATGTATCAATTTAATTTCACCCAATTTCAGTGTCATGAATCCGAATTTGCTTCGACTCTATTACTCACAAGTCAATACTCTCAAAACACTGAATCCTATGGGTTCAAACACTCATACTAATTTATATGCGAAAGAGTTGATGTATAGAAATGAACTAATATGCTCGCATATGTATAAAAAAAGAAAGGCTCAAAGTGTTATTTTGACGTTGATCTCATGGAAGGAATCAAATGTATAAATTATAAAGATATCATATATAAAAATTATTTTCATGCATAAATCAAACTCATTAAGAAAAAATTTCAAGATATATGCCTTTTACAAATGAAGAAAGTGCAATGACTTTTTAGGGAATTACTTCCTATATCTTTCTTTTGTAATTAGCCTTTACTCACAACTTTGTAGGCAATGTGGGTCATAGTATGTAGATTATACTATATATTCTTTCTCTCTATATTTTTCTGAAGATATTTTTCAATATATATCATTTTTTTAGAGAGTCAACCCATGTACAGATTGTACATTTTTTTGTTTTTTTGGATTTTGGGTAATGCTGGTCATAGTATGTAGATTATACTATATATTCTTTCTCTCTCTATTTTTTTCTGAAGATACTTTTCAATATATATCATTTTTTTAGAGAGTCAACCCATGTACAGATTGTACTTTTTTATTATTTTTTTTTTTTTAGGATTTTGGTGAGTGGTTAATTTTGTGGCTTTTTTGTTTGATCTTGGTTTAGGTAACCCCAGATATGTCTCTTTTTTTTTGTAACAGTCATGCACGAATGAGATAAAAGCATATACTATCAATTTCTACTCAAATCATTTAATCTAAGCAAAAATAATAATAAAAAATATACGATACTCTATTAAGATGAGAAAAAATTCATACATTCAATATTAATGCCTATAGAGATCATCTAAGAATTTGAAGAAATAAGAAATGTGTTTGGAGTAGAAAAAATATATATTTCACTCTGAATAAGGGAAATTAGGCTCAAATTATATCTCACAAAGGTAGTCTCCACTAAAACAAATTCATAAATACCGATTTTGGGTTTAATATAATTTTTACATCTTATCAAGAAATACTAGTTATGACAAAAATTAACTAATTATCAAAAATAATTACATAATATTTCATGATATGTTTTCAAAAATTAATCTAACAGTACAAAAGACTTAACTATTTACTTAAATTTGATTTAAAGAAATGATAAATTTTTGTGAGAATTTTTTTTTTTTTTAGTTCCAAAAATTACTAAATCACATAAGGAAAATAAAACCAAACAGAAAAAATGAAGATGTGAACATAAAAAAGAAAAAATTAATAATATTTGTTTTTTTTTGAATTTTTTTTTGAATTTTTAAATTGTTAAATCTTTTTTTCTTTTCTAATTAAGCATGGTAACTTTTCACCACCCCCAACTTAGAACTTACATTGTCCTCAATGTAACAATTGTAAATTAAAGATAAAGAGAAAAGAGAAGAAAGATTACCTATTTGTTGAGAATGTGTAAGTAGTAATGGAGAAATGCAGGTGCATTCATCATATTCATCATTAAAGTGTATACGGATAGCTTTCTGTGAACTTCTAACAACTCAACAAATATTTTTAGTTTTAACAATTTAAAAATTATTCACATATAATTAAACTAAAATAAACAATAAAATTAAGTATATAAAATAAATAACAAAAAATTACCTAAAATGATGGGTTGCCTCCCATCCAAATAACTTAGTTTAACGTCTTAGCAAGACGTAACTTGGGGATTGCATTTTAAGTAAACTCAATGTCCCCTCATCATTGAGTCAATCAAACCTATAGGTAAGACAAGATTGTCTACCTATACTTTTTCAGTCATGCCCTATTGATTTTCAAATTTTTCTGTACTTAAAACTAGGGACATGCTTGTGAGTTTCAGATCATCCACATCTAGGTACAAATCAAATAATTAAAGGCATCAAAACACAATTGTACCTAGATCAATCAAAACAACTAACTCCTTAGATTGTAATTAAAATTTTTAAAATTTTGGAGATAGTTTCAGATTTTTTTTTTTTTTTTGGTTTTTTTAAGTATAATATCTAAGTTAAAATAACATAATCAGTATTAACCAAGAGTGCTCCCAGGAAAGAATGGTGGTGCAAAGGCTCCTTAAAAACCATCCTCCTGCATTTAACAACGTTCCCAGGAAAGACTAATGGCACATAGGCTTCCAAGAACTAGTCTCCTGCAGTAACTCCCTTAGATCTTTACTTTTCATGCTATTAAAATTAAGTTAATTAAGTTAAGTTAAGTTAAAATTTAAGTTAATTAAGTTAATGAAACTCTAAGTTAATTAAGTTAAGTTAAGTAAAAATCTAAGTTAATTAAGTTAATGAAAATGTAAGTTAATTAAAAAGCTAAGTTAATTAGGTTAATTTAAATAAAAATTTAAGTTAATTAAGTTAACGAAAATCTAAGTTAATTAAAAAGTTAAGTTAATTAAGTTAGTAAAAACTTAAGTTAATTAAGTTAAATGAAAATTAAGAGAAAAAAAAACATAGTAAAAAAAATAATAAAATAAAATAAAATAAAATAAAATAAAATAAAATAAAATAAAATAGAATAAAATAAAATTAAAAAAAAAGGGAAAATAAAATAAAATAAATAAAAATAAAATAAAATTAAAAAACGAAAAAAAAAATTGAATTTTTTTTATTTTTTATTTAAAAAAAAAATAAAGTTAAGATTTTAAAAAACTTAAAATTAAATGAAAATTAAAAATTAAGTTTTTTTTTATTTTTTTATTTTTTTTATTTGTTTTTAATTTTTTTAATTTTTTTTAATTTTTTTTAATTTTTTTTAATTTTTTTTAATTTTTTTAATTTTTTAATTTTTTAATTTTTTAATTTTAATTTTTTATTTATTTTTACTTTTTTTACTATTCTTGAACAGTAAGTTTTATTTTATTTTTTATTTTTTTATTTTTTTTAATTTTCCTTGTTTTTTTTTTATTATTATGAAATTTGAAATTTGAAATTTTTTTTTTGTTTTTTTTTAAATTATTTTAATTTTAATTTTTTTATTGTTTTTACTATTTACGAACAACAATTTTATTATTATATATTTATTATTTTTTTGTTTTTTTATGAGAGAAAAAAAATTATTTTAATTTTTATTAAATTTTTGTTTTTATTTTACTATTCACAAACAACAACAAAAAATTTAATTTGTTTTTGTTTTTTTAATCAAAATAAAAAAAATCACAATTATTTACAACACAAAAAGTTTATAAAATTTTGATAAATAATTTAAAAACGCTATTCCTTCCACGGCAACGGCGCCAAAAACTTGATACCATCCCCGGCAACGGTGCCAAAAACTTGATCGGGGCAAAACCGACATCGCCGATCCTGCCCGTTACTTTGGTTTTATTTATTTATAAAACTCTCGCAAGTGCACGAATCATTTCGTAGAAAATGATAAGTATACTCCCAAGGTCGATCTAATGAAGGAATGTATGTGGTTTTTAATTTATTATTCAAACTTTTAAAAACGAAATTAAATCCTAAACATCCTGTCTAGATATTTTGGGGTTTTGTGTTTTTAATCTACTTACATAAAAATAAACATAGATTCAATAAACATTTATGCAAATTTTATCATTTATAATGGTGGAGTATTTATGGATATAATAATTAAGTTAATTATGCTTGCTCATATTAATTAGGTTATTAAAGATATGAATTGATATTTATTGATTCTCTCTTTTTTATATGAATACCACCTTTGGTGGGGTTAGATATTCTTTGTTAACTAAACAAATCAATTAACACCTATGGGTGGGGTTGATAACTAATTTGGTTAATTAAATTAATTCCTTTTTCTAAGAGATTGAAAATGAACCATTTAAATGCCACCTTTGGTGGGTTAGACAGTTTAAACTTTATTCAAGGTGTCCAAATTAAACCTAAGAATTTAGTTATCCGAGTACTAACTTTCAAGTTTTAAAACCACTACTGAAAACATGTTGTCAATACATTTTCAGATAATAATTCTTATAACAACTTTTGAAATAGAGCTTTACACTACCTACGGGCCGATTGTACCAACAAGTAAAAGAGCACTACTCTAAATCAGATCGATAACTAAACCTTAAAATCTAATTTTCAGATTTAAGTTTATAATGAAAAATAATATATTTCTCTCTAACATTCTTAATATAAAATCTTGAATAAAAATAAAATCAATTCATTTTAGAGATTTTTACCTATTTAATATTTCACAAGCATAACAACGTTATTATTATATCATGTTTACAAATAGCCAACACGCTTAAATTTAATCACGGACAAATTAAATATAACATGTAAGAATAAAGCATAAAAAATAACTCAGAAGAAAATAAAATCCTTACAGAACTTCGATGCTATTCCCGTTCTTTGGAAAACGTCCAAGCGGAATTTGCACTCCCATTTATTGAATCAAAAAGCTAATAAATTACAAAAACATAACTAGTTCTTCCCAAAAAGGGAAGAACTCTAAAACTAAGAGAAATTAACTAAAAACTAAGAAAAACTAAAAAAACCTAAAAATCTAAGAAAAAAGAGAAAGAAAGAAGAGAGAAGTGTGTTTTGAAGGTGTGTTTTGAAGTGAAGGGAAGGGAGGTATTTATAGGTGAGGATGGAGAGAAAAAATGAGTGAAAAAATGTTAAAAAAATGTGAAAACGCGTAGTGCAAATGCTGAGGTCATTGATGACGTCAGCATGACGTCATGGGGCGGCTGCACGTGAAAAATGGGGCGAAATGGGCGTCGGCGCGCGCGCTGATGGCAGGCGCGCGCGGGAGCAGGTGAGATGCGCGCGGAATTGGGACTGGGCGCGCGCTGATGCGCGCGGACGTGGGCGTCTTCTTGCGCGGGCCGGCGCCGGCGCCTCAGCGGCGGCGCGATTTTCTCCTTTTTGACATTTTTGACCCATTTTATCCAATTTTTCCATATTTATTGACCTTTTCCCATTTATTTATTAATATATTTGTGATGTATTGCTTCCAGTATTCCTCTTTGAGTCTTTAAGTTACGTTTTTAAGCCAAAATATCTGAAAAACAATAAAAATACCCGTGATTCCGAAAAAGATAAATTTATATAAATATATGATAAAATCATATAAATATATATATTTTTAATCAATTAATGTGCATAAAATCATGGTAATTTTAGTGCTTTTTGAGCACTCATCAAACCTCCAAGCGGAATTTGCACACCCATTTATTGAATCAAAAGCTAATATATTACAAAAACATAACTAGTTCTTCCCAAAAAGGGAAGAACTCTAAAACTAAGAGAAATTAACTAAAAACTAAGAAAAACTAAAAAAAATCTAAAAATCTAAGAAAAAAAGAGAAAGAAAGAGAGAAGAGAATGTGTTTTGAGGTGTGTTTAGAAGTGAAGAGAAGTGGGGTATTTATAGGTGAAGATGGAGAGAAAAAGTGGGGGAAAAAATGTTAAAAAATTATGAAAACGCAGAGTGGTAATTGCTGACGTCATACTGATGACGTCAGCATGACATGAGGCGGCTGCGCGCAAAAAATGGGGCGAAATGACAGCGGCGCGCACGGAGGGCAGCTGGGGCGCGCACAGGCGCGCGTAGAAGGTAGGCGCTGCACGCACGGGCGTGCGCGGGAGCAAGAGATGCGCACGCAGGAGCAGGAGATACGCGCGCGGGCGCGCGCGGAACTGGGAATGGGGCGTGCTGCGCGCGGACGTGGGGCGTGCTGCGCGCGGTTGGGCGGCTGGGCGGCGCGATTTTCTCCTTTTTGACATTTTTGACCCTTTTGACCCATTTTGTCCAATTTTTCCATATTTCTTGACCTTTCTCCATTTATTTATTAATATATTTGTGATGTATTGCTTCCAATATTCCTCTTTGAGTCTTTAAGTTACGTTTTTAAGTGAAAATACCTGAAAAACAATAAAAACACCCGTGATTCCGAAAAAGACAAATTTATATAAATATATGATAAAACATATAAATATATATATTTTTAATCAATTAATGTGCATAAAATCATGGTAATTTTAGTGCTTTTTGAGCACTCATCAGTATGATGTGTATCTAACCAATCCATCTCTAACATTGAATTAAAATCATGAATGTCGAGTGGAATTAAGTTGTCTTTGAACCCATGGTTAAGAACCTTTACCACAATATCTCTAAAGACATTTCTTACTAGTAATGAAACATCAATTGGATTGACTAACTCTGTTGGACTTTCAAGTGGCTCTAAAAATTTATTTGCATTTATTGAAAAGACTTGTGATACAAAAGAGTGTGAAGCCTGGATCAATCAAATAATGAACACCATGATAAAAGATAGACTACATACCCATTATGATATCATGTCATACTTGTGCCTCTTATCGTGTAAAAAAACTACATTGGGTCTTAGGACGACTAGGCTAGCCTTTTGTCGAATTGCATTTGTGTTACTAGGATGAGCTCGACTGGTAGATGTGTCTTCCCTAATTTTTTGTACTCTATGATTGATAGTGTATGTATTTTTTCCTTGGGAAAATACTACCCCATGTGCCTATGCATTGGATAGAGTAGGAGATGGACAATCTTTCTTTATATGACCAATCTGATCAATTCGATAACATGCATCACTACCCATCCTACGGTGGCCTTCAGGTCATTTACCACAAGTCTTGCACTGAGGATAAGCGAAGCAACTCTATTGTTTGTTCTAAACACTTTGTCTCTAAAAGGGCCTTGACTCTCTACTTTGATTGTTAGACCTCAATTGCACTTTAGCTTAGCTAAAACTAGTACCCTAACTACTACGATCAAGAGGTCTAGAACTACTTCTACTACCTCTTGTCACTCCTTGACTTGTAACTTGTGTTTTTGGTGGTCTACTACATGAGGAACCTTCCTACTAACCCTTGCATATGTTTCTTTGTCTTTTTATATCTCTGAAATGTTATCCATCTAAAGTACTATGCTCAAACAATAAGATAGCTTGCACTAATGACCCATATTGAGTGTGCTAAGTAGAGAAGATTGGAGTTCCAAATACTTTTCAAAGACCATTCAAAAACCTATTTCATTTATTTGACTTAACTTCCACTACCACTAATCGAGGTAATAGGATAACATAATAAATCTCTACTCATTTCAACAATACCCATTGGTCCCTGAACAAATCCTATAAATTTAGCTTGCTTTATAACTTGGTAAATAGATGGAAAAAAATTGATCATCATATGCTCGTCAAAAACTAGTCTGGATGATGGTTATAGGATCAGCATGTTGTCTTTGAAAGGAAACCCACCAAAAATAAGCACTACCTTCCAATAAATACGATTCTAATGAAACCTTGTGACCCTTTTGGCCATAAATATCTGTTTAATCTTAGTAATTTAATCATCTGCAATAACATCATCTAAAGTACCATAAAATCTCGTGGCACCTAGCTTAAGAGCACGCTCAATGCTATAAAAGTTTTCAAAATGATTCTAGTTTCTATTCTCTAATAGTATGGTGAGACCATAGGCTAATTCACGGATAGGGTTTACTATCTCTAGTACGCTATTTTGAACTGAAGCAACATTTTCTACATGTGAAAAATCTAATACAATATTTGTGTGTTGTGGCACACCAAGTGACGCTACATGCACTGGTGATGCATGTACATTTTTCTCTACTACTGACTCTATATAAGTGTCTATGTCAATGTCAACTCTATAGATAACAAATAGTTTATCATGGAGAGGTCTATTAGGACTTGCACAAACTTGGCCATGTGGAGGCATACTTGTATCTAAACTGAACAAAAATAAAAAGAAACATTAGTAAGAGATTATCCTTAAATCTTGTAACTATCTACATGTGATAGACTCAACTTACTCAGAAGCCAAGTTTTTAGGATCTACTAAGCTCAATCCTAGAGCATGTGACATGTCTTGAGTGAACATTATGACTAGAATTTCTGAATTTCCTTGGTTAAAATTGAATAAACATTTTATAAGTTTTTAAAAAAAATTTAGACAAATTCTCTCCTAATTATTGAACTATCCTCTATACAATAACATGACAACAGTTCTAAAAGGATGATTTTCCACAAACCAAGAAACTTTGTATAACATTATACATCCAAAAAGTGGCTCGTGACCAAAAACTTATAACTACATATTGTAAGATACATACTATATATCAAAGAAAAATTGTGCTTCTTAGCATTGGCCACTAGTATAAATACATAAATCTAAATGTTCTATACAAGGAGAAAAGAAAAATAACAACCTAAATTGTATGACAAAAGATGATCCTAAGCCTTCGAGCTCCCATGGTGTGGCCTCAAAAGTTATTACTTGAGAGAGAAAAATAAATATATATGGTGAGTTTGAAAGGTCAATGAGTGGATAAGTTTTATAAAATAACTGCACATAATACTTATGAAAATAGCATATGAAATACTCATGAATTATCATGAAATAACATACTTATAAAAATAATTTGCATGTGATAAAATAATTGTTTGGACATCTGGACCGCCATGGTGCTCGACCCATTTGAACCACTCAAGCATAAATATCATCCCAAGATGGAAGGCAAAACACCCCAAATTTATTACCTATAGAGCAGCCCGAGCTCAACAACCCACATGAGCTCAACAATTAGCCTCAGCCTATAAGTAGATCGAGCCATAAGACGAAATAACTCAAAATGTATCAACAAGTAACAAATTGATTCTAAGGAGTTTAACCCATTATATGGTAAACCACCAGACCAAGCTAGGATTGACCTCGACCTATAATATGTTGTACTTTATACCAATTATACCCCTCTGATATATAAATATGTGTACATATTATGTAACTAACATCTATATATGTAATATTCTATAAATAGATAGACCTCTTATGGGATCCACACATTCAATCAATTATATTAATCTCTCTCTAAGTTCTCTCTCTAAAAATAGGTTGAATCTTAACATTTTTGGTGCCCACCGTAGGGCTCAGATTCTGAGGTTGAGCATAAGTTTCTGGTCCCATATCCTATAGGATTCACCTTGCTACTTGAGAGAAAATTGGAAAACCAATCATGTATCACTCACGAAATACAAATACCATGGTAGGGGTGGTGCATCTTTAGCCTTTCTACAAATAGGGGCTCGAGATAGTAAGACCATTGGCATTAGCTACGAGCTGAAAGAAGTTTCTCCTTATAGCCACTAATTACTTTTCCAAATGGATCGTAGTAGAGCCCCTAGGAAGAATACGAGAGGAAGAAGTGATTCGATTCTTATGGAAGTTCATAATTTGTCATTTTAGCCTACCTAGAGAGCTCTTCACAGATAATGAGAGACAATTCAATGGCCATAACATGAAAACATTCACCTTCAAATACAATATTACGATGTGCCATTCAACGCCATATTATCCCGAAGCTAACAATCATACAGAGTATTTGAACAAGATAATTATCAACCTATTAAAAAAGAGGATAGAAAGCAAAAAGGGGCGATGAGTGGAGGAGCTACTCGGTACGTTATAGGTTGTCAAGACAAACCCCCAAGAAAGCACCAACAAGACCTTTTTTCCCTGGTTTACAAAACCGAAGCTATTATACCAAAGAAGGTCATAATTCCCATTACCAGATCAGTTCTAATAGAGGAAAATAATGAGGTAAAAAGAGTGGCTAAATTACCCTATTATAGAAGAAAAGAGATGAAGCTTTAAGAAAGATGGCCGAATAAAAAAGGAAAGTATCAGATTATTACAAAAAAACCTTGCACTTCAAAACATTTTCCAAAGGTGATTGGTTTCTTAAGAGGGTCTTCCCAAACAAAAAGGAATGGATGATCGATAAAATGGGTTCTAATTGGGAAGGACCTTACCAAATAATTGAAATAACATCAGGAAGGGCCTACGTATTGAAAAATATTAAAGGCACTATGGTGGGCACAAGTTGGAAAGCCAGACACTTAAAGAGATACAACTTTTAAAATGTGCATTAATTTACCACTTTTTGTAATAGCAACAAAAATAAATTTACGAAATAAACCCCCTCAATAGATGGTCCCTTCCCAGAGTCCTCCCATTTTTTTACATCAAATGTTGATCACCTCGGTTAAGAACTAGGCGGAGCACCCTGGCACTTAAAATGATCACAAGTTGTCCAACTTAGTTAGGAACTAGGTCAGTGTTCTGACATTAAAGGGGAAGATGAGCACCTTAGTCAGGAACCAAGTACGGTTCTCTCTCCAATTTGAGCCACAGGCTAATCACCTCAATTAAGAACCTGGTAGAATGCTCTTGCATTTTAAAAGGTCACGAGTTGTCCACCTTGGTTAAGAACTAGCTCAATGCTTTGATAATGAAAGGGAAGATAAGCACCTTATTCAGTAACTAGGTAAAACACTCTCTCCAATTTGAACCAGATAAGCACCTTAAAAGGTCACCTTGATTAAGAACCAGGTAAAGCTCCCTAGCACTCAAAAATGTCACCAGTTTTGCACCTCAATTAGGAACCATGTCGATGCTCTAACATGAAAAGGATGATGAGTACCTCAATCAGGAACTAGGAAAGGTCCTCTCTTTCACCAATTTGAGCCACAGGCTGATCACCTCGATTAAGAACAAGGTAGAGTGCCCTGACACTCAAAAGGGTCATGATTTGTCCACCTCGGTTAGGAACCAAGTCAACACTCTGACATTAAAGATGAGATGAGCACTTCAGACAAGAACTAGATAAGGCCCTCTCTCTCACCAATTTATGCCATGATATTTATCACTTTGATTAAGAATTTGGTATAACACCCTAACAAGAGAAAAGGTCAAGCAGGCCATTTAAATTAGCAACCATGTTGTGCCATAAATTTGATATTACAAATCTTTTGAAAAGGTTATTAGTACAAAGCTCGCCCCCCTTAAGGATTAATAACTCTTTAAACATTTGGACACACGTTCAATCTGTGGATCATCGGCTTCTTTTACTAGGGGAAAAAGCTTGGTGATTTTCTTTTGTGCATAGGCCACCTCTACGTGATGAGTAGACCTCATCGGAAGCACTGGTCATTCCAAATCTTTAATGACCTCTATCACCTTGAGGAACACTTTCTCAACTTGCTTCATACAAAAGCTGTTTGTGTAGTCCGACGAGCAGAGTGGGGCCCACCTGTCTATATAAATGATTCCCTCAGATGTGTCTCTCTTACCCACCATTAGATCAAATCATGAACGGCTCAGATCGTGCATGAGTCTCACGCTCCACGCGAGTGAATGCCAACTGTCGTGCACAGTTCAGTACACAAATTTCTCGTGCGATGCGATTCACATAATGTGTGTGCGCCCTCTCATCCCACCCAATATGAAACTACCATGTGTCTCATTATTCTTCCAACATATCAGATGTTGACACGTGGCATGCGTGTTGTGAAATAAAAATGCAAGAAATGGTGCACGTTCAGCGTGTGGATCATTAGCTTCTTTTACTAGTGGCAAAAGCTTGATGATTTTCTTTTGTGCATAGATCACCTCTCAGTGATGAGTATACCTCATCAGAAGCACTAGTCATTCCAAATCATTAATGACCTATATCACCTTGAGGAACACTTTCTCAACTTGCTTCATACAAAAGCTCGCCCAATAAGACTCCCTAACTATAAGGGCGGCCATTTTAGCCATAACCCTTCTCTTTTGAGATTGAGTTTACATCAAATACTCTCTACAAGAAGCGAACTCACACTTACTCTCCTCAAAGGGACCTATCTTGCCCTCGAATTTGAGAACCTTGGATTTTAGTGCCATAACCTCACTTTTAAGACTATTATTATCAACCCTTAAAGCTCTAATTGAACATCTTTAGGACCAATTTGAATCCATAAAGATCGACCAAAAAATATGGATAAATTAAATAAAATCCCTATTGCATTGATTAACCAAGTAGAGGATGATGTTGGAAAAATGATTAAAAAAATAAAGTAATTTATGAATGATCCTAAAAATCAAGTGGGTAGGTCAACATCATAAATACATGACAATTCAAAAAAATTAATTTTTTCATTGATAAAATTGATTTACCATTCAAACAGAATTCCAAGTCTAAGTTCACGACCACACAATCATACATGGCGTTGAGCTAAAAAAGAAGAAGGGCGCAACCTAATAAATTAATGATCATCTTCCCTCGCCTCTATATCGATTGCCTCAGGCATATTCACACTCTTACTAAAGCTCGAGCCCTCCCTTTCCTCTCTTTCTTGAGAGGGAGAGTGTGCATAAGGAGGAGTGATTAGGATGTTTAGAATATGATAATAGTAGTCTCCTAGGTCCTTCTTCTTTACCACTGTATTGAAAGATTCCATGGGAATTTTGTATCTGTTATCTATGCTTGACTCGAGCTGCCTGGCCATGGTGTCATGTTCAACCTTTTCCTTTAGGGCTCCCTCAATCGCAACCTCGACTTTTTTCAACATCTCCTTAGTTTCTAAATCAGCTTGCTTGTTGGCCTCCTCTAACTCGGTAAGACAATTAACGTACTCATTTAGCTCGATGGCACCCCTTTTGAACTTTTCCTTCTTATCAATGGCCTCACCTTCCCATTTTTTTGTGACTTTGCTAGAAGCACGGTATAATTGGACTTAGAAGATGCATGAATTTTTTTTTCCTATTCTAGGTTATCTTTCAATCGACCCAGGCTTCAAGACTTGTCAAAATCATAAAGCAGCTACAGCTAAAACAAAAAAAAAGAGCGTGAGGTTAATAATTAACCAACAAGTTGTGAGGTCAAACATGAAAGAAACCAATGTCATCATAAAGCAAGTTCACATACCTAGTACCAGTGACAATGAATGACATTGTCAAAGCCCATACCTTCGTATGTAGGCTTAAGTTGCTTCTCATCTCCTTGGGTAGGAAGCTAGCTCAAGTACTGATTGAGGTGTTTGGGCTCCAAGCCCCTATACAAGGCTAACCTATCCACATTTATGGTAAGATCATTAACAACACCCTTCCCTTTCCTCGAATCCTATATAGGATGGAAAGGCACTTTGGGATTCGAGTATGGAGATGGAGAACGTTCTTGCAACATGGGTAAAGGGGCAAAGAAATTCATAGGGATAGGGCTAAGCATGGCCTCATCAATGACTACCTCCTTCTTCTTTTTCTTTTGTAGAGACATAGGCTGAATTTCATGATTAGAAGACTTTCCCTCTTTTCTTGCCCTTAGAAGAGCCTTGTAGAGGAACAAGGTTTGTACCCTTCTTAATCTAAAGGCAAGATAACAATTAGGCAGCCGTAAACTCCATAGAATCTACAAAAAAAATCAAGACGAGGTTATTTTCATCACATCCTACTATATATATATATATAAAAGAGGGGGTTGGGTGAAGTCTTAGAACTAGTTCACCATTGTCAACCACAACCTTAAACCATCCCCCAAATTCTATGGGATTTTTTTGGCACCTCCGAGAAACCTGGTGTTTATGAACAATCCTAAGGGGGGGCTCCACTGTACCATGCCTCATCAGCCCACAAGCAACAAAGTGATGAGTGTTAAGCAAACTCCTTCAAGAGGTCTTTTGGGGAAGATAGTTATGGATATCACCTAGCCACTACGTCGCATCTAGACTCAAGTTCATTAATAAGGTGGTCGTATTCCTTAGCACGACCTTAGTTTCATTCCAAACACTCCTTATCAGCCTAGTGTCACTGGTTGTGGACTTCTTTCATCCTGAGACCTAGAAAAAGTACTTTTCTAATTTTTCTCATTCATAGGCAAAGATATGTTAATACCTCGGTCGTACTTCACAGATATATATACCCACATCGGGTCTATGGGGTTCTACTTTAGGATATAAGCCTCATTAAACTCAAGAATCTCCAAATCCACCCTAAGTTCCCCACATATAATGATCAGGAAAAAAAGATACCTCTACCCATTATGCATCAACTATCTTACCATGAGTTGAGTCTTAATTAAAAATCTCCTAATGATGGGATACAATGGGAACCTTAACCCCAACCATATCACCTTCTCATGAAAGACTATTCTCCAAGATGAAGGTTGGTTGTTATCACAGACTCCCTCTAGTGAAATCATTATATGAATGGAGGAGGGGATATTATAGGTCTTCCTCAACTGCTTCTCATCCTAGGGTATTATGTCACTAGTCTTAGGTTGGGCCGACCAACCTCTGGTATGACCCATAGGTTTTCCAGACCTAATGTTCCTGGTTTTCTTCCTCAAAGTCCTAGCTATCAAGAGTTGAGTATATGGCATTCTAAGTCTAATGATTGGAGCGACCTATAGAGAAATGGTGAAAGTAGATGGCTGAGGTAGAAATTGACTTGTCCCACTAGAAGAGCTCGACTCAGAGGACCTAGAGTCATCGCTAGCACTTTGATATTGAGGATTTCCTAAGAGCTCGAGCCTAAAGTCTCTTCATGGAGAATTATTGTAAAACCGCAAAACATAAAAAAGAAAAGGACAATGGTAAAGTACAAGATGGGGTTACCTAGAATCGAGTTTGGAAAAATAAAACGAAGAGATTCTTTAAAAATAGACCTGAAAAAGAAAGTATAAAAATGTTAGACTCAAGGCTTATGCTCTAAAAACTCAACCAAATAAAGCTATAGCCCAAGTTGAAACTTTACAACCGAACTGAAAAAACCTATGATGGCTCGATCTAATGCAATAGAGCATTCTTTCATACTTTTGTCTTATGTGCAGGAAATGATGATGAGTTCCAATCTAAGCATATCTTTAAATATCACATGGATTTATTATGGGAGTAGAATAGTTCATATCCTTTACTTGGGAATTACTCTTCACCTCAACTCAAAGCTCAAGCTGAAAGAGTAGTGGGACTAGATATTTGGAAATTTGGATCAGCCTAGTTCGCTACCCATTCAAACCACTCAAGCAAAGTCATCCACCCGACATGGAAGATGAAAGACCCCAAATGTCCTACCTATAGACCAACCAGAGCTCAGTAACCAGCGCGAGTGTATTAGTAGATCGAACAATAAGACATAATAACTCAAAATGTATCAACAAGTAATAGGTCAATTTTAAGGAGTTGAACCCATTATATTGTTAACCACTAGACTGAGCTAGGATTGACCTTGACCCATAATATGTTGTACTTTATACTAATTATACCCCTCTGACGTGTAAATATATGTACAAATTATATAACCAACACTTGTATCTATAATGTTCTATAAATAGATAAACCTCTTATGGGATCCACACATTCAACCAATTATCTTAATCTCTTCTAAATTCTATCTCTGAAAATAGGCTAAATCTTAACAATAATGTACTTTATGAGAAATTTTGGAAATAAAGTTTTTATGAAAATAATCTATATAATCATTAGAATAAAGTAAAATGTTATGATTTGTATACAAATAGAAAATATAGCCATGAGAAATTTAATTTGATTTTATTATGCCAAGACCACTTGGAAATCAGATCGAACATACAAGAGTTATTTAGCACTGGACCTTACTCTCAACTACATGTGTGAGGAACTTACTTAATATCTACTGATACATACATCATGTGTATACTGGCTTAATAGAATTTATATATATCATATTGAAATAGTAACATTATATTTAGCTAAACTAGTATCATACTGAGTTGGTAAAAATCATAATGAGCTGAATGTTGAGTATAGTTGACAATCTCCATATATTGAAAATAAAATACTCTAAAACTTTTAAAATATTTACTGAACTTACAAGCTAGTATATAAAGTACTATAAGTAATAAAATTGTTATATTCTTAAGTTGAATTTTCTTGTAAATTATCTTTTGTAAATTATCTTTTGTTTAACTCGCTAGTTTTGATAATAAAAATAACATATATTCTCATGGCATTATCATACTCAAAGTACATTAAAATTGACATGTAATACGTTCTTCAAAGTTATAGTTAAATTAATGAATACACTTATATGCAGCTTATACATATGGAATCTACATGAATATGCATGAAATTCAAAATAATATTTTCAAAGCTTTAGAAAAGAACTAGATATTCACTCATTGTACGATTATACTATTGATTCTGTATGTGCACCGTAGCATCTTCTTGCCCTATCCTTCCTATATAATCATACTTGTGTCATAAACAAGAAAAACTCCATAGCTTGTTTAGTTAACTCAAATTGAAAAATACTTTACAAATACAAATCTATAAACAAGGGCCATTTATAACTGCTCCATTTGATCATTACATTTAAACAGTTTTTGGATACTCTTAGACCTATCATCATACATTCATAAATATCTTTTGGTATAAATATCCTAATTCATTTCTAGAAAAACATACAAAAACTAGAAATTTCAATCATTAAAATAAGATATAACACACCTAGTTATCACATGTAAAATTGTTCCAAAACATAGAATATTAATTAGTTTAAAAAATGATTTTTCTACATAACTTCAACAAAACATACCCGAAATTAAACCACTATAACATTGTCTAGAAAATAAAAATCACAAATCGTAAAACATTTATAAAAATAGACCACTTAGTCTTCAAAAAGAGATATAACTCACCCAATTGCAATTTGAAAATCCATTTAAAATATAAAAATTTAAATTCATTTTAAATAGGGTTTCCATGATGATTTTCATAGAACCACCATCAGTTACACATTTATAACCTTGTATAGAAATCTCGAAATGAAAAACCATAAAATATATCATAAAATAGACATTTATATCTTAATAAATAGATATGAATCAAGGTCTAATTCCTTCCAAAAGTTTTCCAATTTCTTTTCTTTTTAGCCACTACTAAGAAATGCTTATTTATTTTGTTATTTTGCTCTCCCTATGTAACTTTAATGTTTTGGTGCTCTAGTCCAATGTGAGGGAGAAGAAAAATGACTCATGGAACAAGGAAATGTGTTGGGATCAATCCCAAAACTATCCTGATAGCACAAGATGCATCACAAAGACTATACTAACTAACTAATTTGTTTCCATATTATTATGCCTTAAAAAATTAGTATGTGAGATAGAATGGGATATAAACCATGTTAAAAGGAAATTTCTTCAATTATAATAAAAAATTCAATTTAAAAATTAATTTTATAAGTAATTTGGTTACCCTTTAAAGATTTACTATTTAAACAATAAAAATCATTACAAAGTCATAAATCTAAAACTAAGACAATTATAAAGTCAGTATAAAATTTAGCAAAGTATTCTCAACCTACCAAATCATAAATTGCAATGAACAATAAAAGAAATAAGGCTTTAAGTCAAACCTTGTAATGTAGAAATCCTCCATTCATGTCATCTTATCTTCACCGTAATTATCTCGAACAACGTAGTTAGGAAGTGAGGAAAAAGTATGGGTGAGCTACATATAGCCTAGTAGAATATGACTACAAAATTTATCATAATAAATAGATATTCATGATGTATGGTTATTTTAGTAAATTTTCATGGGTGTAAGTAATCATTATTAGTTCACAGTGTGAGGAGATTTCACTCATAAACACAAGTATGCTTGTACTTACTCACTACGTGGAAACCAAAGGAATGTACAGTCTAGATATCCTAATGCATTCTTATATAATAAAAAATATGCCATACAGTAAAAATTTAATGCATGATATGCAACCCCATATGTATTGATTATCCAAATACATGGGAAAATGCATGGTCCAACACCAAGATGCATGTGGGTCAACCTTTGACCCATGTACGATCAAAACACATAGGGAAATGTATTTTTCAAACCACATTATATGAGCCCTTGTCTATGGGTAGCATAACTCCAAACACAATAGGTGTCTAACTCTAAGACCTATATGAAGTCAAAAAAATCCACGCTCATATATAGTATGTTCAAAAATGTCTACTACAACTAATAACCCATGGGTACCATACTCTGTGAGACCATGTATAGGTGCACTCCTTATGTATAAAAACATTTTCATAATGCATGAATAGAATTCTTGGATGCCATGTTACATATTCAATGCATCATTTCATATCAACATTTGATACTCGTTTTATGTATAAAATATTTCAAATGTATGCATAATAAAATATTTATAATGAGTATATCATTTTAAACAAAATTTATAATGTTATAACATTACTTATAAAATTATGACATCCAGTTTTTCACTTTTATTCATATCATATGATGCATTATAGTAAAACAATGCATGAATTTAAAAAGTTAGAGTAAGAATCCCTACCTCAAATCCTTGATATTTCATCATCGAGATTCCATCCAAAATGTGCCAAAAATCCGAACAACATAGAGAGAGAAAGTTTCAAGGAGGGGAAAACAATGGAAAATATGTGAGAAAATGAGTGAAGCTTGCCCCTTTTTACAGTCATTCTGAGAAGCTCACCAACAACCTTTCCAAAGGAGGTGGCAAGGTATCGTAAGGTAGTGGCAAGGTGTAGTGATGTGTTGGTGAGGTAGTGGCTAGATGTTAGTTAGGTGGTGGTGAGGTACTTATTTTATTATTTTATAGCTTTTACTTTTTTTTTAGTATTTTTGTACTAATTATTTCTTATTTTGATTTATTTTCTTCTACTAATATGTGTATAATTTTATTATTCTTTATTATGTATTTAGTGTTTGTGTGTACAAACATGCAATGTTTTATGTATTTTATTTACTTATAATATATAGTTAATTTTTTCCTTGATGTGTGAATTTAATTTATGTTTTTATTAGTACATGCGAGGTAGAAGGTCCTTATGGTACCCTCTCACACCTTTCAATAATAATATACATAGACCACATAGAGTATTAAGAAAGACTTTGACATCCCACAACCTTTTATAGAACAAATTATTGAACGTAACCTTGACCTCATACTTGAACCATTAATCATGGAAGAAAATCCAACACATAGATAAACCATAATGAAGGAGTTTGCAAGGCCAATAGTTGGCACTACAACTCCCTCTTTCCAAATGGGTGAGACTTCTCAACACTATGAATTATGAAACATTCATTTTTCCATGTAACATGGACTACCTAATAAGGACTCACTGTCTTTTATTAGAGACTTTACTCCATAGTCTCAACATTCCCTCTCGGTATACTCATTGAGGATATACTCAAAATGTAGTTTTCCCTTACATCTTTAAAGACAGGACCAAGAGCTAATGTCACTTCCACCAGAGTTTTTGATGATCTAGGAGGATGTATTTAACAAATTTATGGAAAAACTTATATTCCCATCAAAAGACATCAAAGTTGAGAGCTAAAATAGTAACTCTCTCTCAAATGAAGGGAGAACCTTTCTGTGAAGCATGGGATAGGTTAAAACTATTTCTCACTCAATGCCCCCATCACAACTATTCTCTATAGGTGTAGAATCAATTTTTTTCTATGATAGATTGACACAACAATTTGAGTTCATCATTGATAATGTTGTTGTAGACGCAATGGTAAAAACAAATGCCCTATAGACTTACAATCTCTTTGAAATTGACACTAGTATTGAAGTTCAAATGTAGCTTGCTTAACTGACCAAGCAAGTTGTGCTTCTTATAACACATGCCACAATAAAGGAAGAACAATTTGGTATGTACAGTTCTTTAGGACACGATGCTAATGCCTATCACTCTTATATAGAAGCTAGTGTTAGCCCTAAGCAGGTCAATGTACTAAGGGGATATCAACCAAGACTAAGGCACTACTCCAATTCTAATACCTACAATCTTGGGTGGAGAAATCATCTCAATTTCTCCTAGAGGCAAAACAATCCACCAAGTTAGCAATTATACCAATAAATTCCCCAAAATTTGCCCACCAGCCAATTTGGAGAACAATTTGAATTCTCATTCATGTTAGTAGAGACAGCCAATCATGAACTAATCAAAGGTTGGAATATAAAAAAAAAATTCCATTAAGAAGATGGAAGTACAATTGGAATAGTTAACTGAGCACTTAAAAACAAGACAAGGTATAACTATAAGGCTAAAAAGCAAAAGAACTTAATAAAATAGGAATATTGAGTTTACAAAAAAGATGAAATCCCATAAGAAGCATATCATTAAAGATATAAAAATAGTTCTAGGTGAAAGGTAACCCACTATTATTTATTATTGTTTAAAAAAATTTCATTTTGTAGATAATTAATTTTATTTGTTATTATTTTTATATTTGGTTTGATTATTTTTTTTTAATTTATACGTAGTTATTGTGCATATATTTTTATTTAATTTAATATATATAATATAAAAGGGGAGGGTTTAACATGTAAACGAGTGAGAAAAATAGTTTCAAGCCCATCGTGGCATGCTTTTATTTGTGCAATGCCATGAGGTATTAAAATTTCAAATGGTCAGAATATTAAAAGTTTGTGCCGCAGCATGAGTTTTCTTATGCCATGGCCCGCATTCATTTTCTGGGCTAAAGTACTTCTCCTCGTGTGAAACACTCATTTTTCCCTCATTTTCTCTTATTTTTCACACAAATTCTAATTTTCTCTCCCACCAAACACCACAAAACCCTCAAAAATCACACCTTTCTTCAATTACTCTTCAAAACCTTCAATAAAAATCACTTTCCTAACAATTTCATACCTATCCCACAAATAATTTTGCAAAAATCTTTCAACAAAATCAAAGATCTTCATCTTCAAAGATGTGTGTTCTTCATTGATCTTCAATCCAAAAACAACACAATTTTTCATAAATTTTTACAATTTTAAGTCTTTAAATTAAATTCTCTAAATTTTTTGGAATATTTATAACTTTTAAGAGTTTCAAAATCCTAATTAGGACAACCAGGTGTTAGGAAAAATATTGGATTAATTTTGTGTTGTTGTCTAAAATTTTTGTGAGCTTCTGAATTTGAGAATTTGTTTAAGTTAAAAAGGATGTAGGAAAAAAATGAGATTTCAACTTTTAAAGATTATAGTTCAAAATTTGGTAGTTATGAGGCAAAAAAATTCTTTGAAAAAGTAGCGAAAGTTAATAAAAAACATATACCTGAGAGGGGGAGATCACATCACCATAGAGATAATATGCTTCATTAACTTACTCGTCACCCTTAGAATCTATGGAACATAGGGCAATCTATAGAAGGTAATAATCATAAAAATCCTGCCATATCATTTAAGGTCCTGAAAATACTCAAATCCTAAAAAAGATGC
The DNA here is from genome assembly GCA_030763125.1 of Hippophae gyantsensis. NCBI lineage: Eukaryota > Viridiplantae > Streptophyta > Magnoliopsida > Rosales > Elaeagnaceae > Hippophae > Hippophae gyantsensis. The sequence goes on along the minus strand of CM061031.1, from coordinate 47,777,160 downwards.
TTAATGCATATTAGGAGCTCCCAACAGGCTCGTAGATACTAGCAAATGCTAATTATATCTATATAAAGCTATCATATAGCTAATATCAATAAGCCAGATTCTCCGAGTGGTGTATGATATTGATGTCATAAGATGCTTCTTATGGGATTTATATTTTTAAAATTAATATACTTAATGTCCATCTTGTCATTTAGTTTATCCAAGTTACAAAATCTACATATATGGCAAGTTTATCTACTCATATTATTTAAATCATTTATCATGTCTTATAGATATTAAAAATTTATTCGCTTAGAAATAGGGACTAGGGACATAATTGTAAAGTTCACCTACTCTTAGGTACAAGTATAATGAATATGACATTAAACTTAGATCTAACATTGAATTTACCTCATTTTTATTTTTGATTACTAATGGTGATATTGATATTAACATTTTCAAAATTTTATATAGGTAACATTGTCGTCTCTTTAAGAGAACATAAAAAAAAATGCAAATATATGGTCACAAGTAATAAAATTGATAAGTAAAATTATCGTTTCCACGGAGATTTGTCACTACAGTTTGTCAAGTATTAAAATTGTTTTACTTTGATTTTATCCAAACAAATGAAAATTTGGAAGATGTTTAACTAAACTGATTTTTTATAACAATAAATAAGAAAAGTCTAGGATTATAGTTTTCACCAAATTAATCCACTCAAATCATATTATTTGCTCTTGATTTATATTTTTTGTAAATTTAATTTGTCAGCCAAGAACTCCTAATTTTATCCATACATCTCTTCCGAGCTTCATATAGACACATCTCGCTAAAATAATTCACTATATTCCTATAAGAATTAAATTCATCAAGATTCATTACGTTCAAAGTTCTCAAATAGTCACACGTGCAATAAAAGTATATTCCTATCCTATATATATATATATGTTATTCTATCCACGAGCAATTACACGAAAATGTCTTTTTTAAATTTATTTAAGTGTCACAAAAATACCTTCCTCAAGTTTATTTATGTGTCATAAATCAATTGATTAGTCTTCCAATCAATTAAAAGCATTAAGCACATATAGAATAAACAAATTAAAAATCTCATAAATCTTTCAAAAATAATTTATTCAAGCTTCATAAATTTAGCTACAACGCAACCCTAGAAAAATTAAATTACTTCATAACGAAAATTAAAATTACAATACGCAAATATTAAAGCATTTAAGGAATATTATATGAAGCACAAAAGAAAATTAAAATTAGTTTCTGCTCTCTAATTTCTACTACGCATAACACCACAGAAGCCAAAATAGCTTCTGCGTGGCTCCGTCCAACCCCCCATTTTCTCACAATAAATGCCACATTTATAGGTAAAAAATAATATAAAAAATATTATTGCGTGGGAGACATAATGGGAGACATTATTCTTTAAACACGCAGATACGCGTGTTAAAAAGCTGAGAAATATTGTGCAATCAAAAATAGTGGACAGCGTACGCGTTTTTAGGTTTTTTATTTAAAATCACGCATGCCATGTGTAAGCATCTGATTGGATGAAAGAATAATCAAGACACGTGGCAGCTTTTAATTCATGGTGAGGAAAGGATACACGTGGACCGCGTCACACGGGAATATTGCAAGTGAGACACGTGGGTCCCACAGAACCAACTAGAAAAGCGTCGTCGATTCTGCATTTTTGTTTTAACTAACACATGCCACGTGCCGGCTTTTGATTTGTTGAAAGAATATTCAAGACACATGGCATCTTCTGATGTGTTGGAATGGGAGGACGCACTCACGTTCTTGTGTAGAAATATGGGTCCTACCCTACACGGTAGGTGGGCCCCACTCAACGCTCCGTGAAGTGTGTAATTCAAAAAATCGGGTCCAATCACCTATGTCGCGTTTGGAATACACCCGCCTAATCCTAACCGTTGATTGGATGATCTAATGGTGCGTGCTGCGCGTTGTTAATGGCGCGCATGGTCCTTCTTTTCCTACGCCGAAAAAACAAATTTTATATAATTGTATTTTAGCCCACAAATTTAATTCAAATTAACTTTTAAACTTTTGTTAATTACAATTAAGCCCTATTTTAATTCAAATTATATTTTCAGCTTTTATTATTTGCAATTAATTGTTTTTAATTTAAATTCTTTAATTTTCCTTAAAAATATATTCCTTAGAAAACTAACAGTAAATATTATTTTAATACATTAAAATTAACTAAAAATATCAAGAACATAGCACTTATAATTAATAAAATGGATAAAATAACTATATAATATACAATTATCACACCCACAAACTTAAGATTTTGCTAGTCCTTGAACAAAAGGAAAGAAATAAAACAAGGATAAAAGTATTTAAAATAGTGATTTTCAAAACATTTCTTTTTGGTCATTTCAAATAACATAACTCAAAGAAATACAATAATTTTATCTAAGCATTGAAATCAATTTAAAAGTATGTTACATTTTCACAATGAATTTTAGTGTGTGTGAAGTCTTTTCATATTTCATCACATGAAATCCAGATGAGTTTATATAAATATGGATGCAATTAATTTTTAATGAAATCACAAATCTCATAAGTTCATTTTTCATTTCTCTCTCCACTGATGTAGACAAACACAACCAAAAATCAATAAGACTTTATTAAGTTTGTAATGTATGGCTTAGGTAAAGGTAGGATAAAAGATAATATGTGGCTCAAATTTTTCCTAAACACATCATTTTAGGATTGAAACAAGATACCTTCTAATATCTCAATGAATACTTCCTAATTTGGGATTTAACATCACATGCAATAATCATTTTTTTTCTTTTCTTTTATGTTTTTTTTAGTATCCTTTTTTTTCGATATATCTTTAGAAATTTACTAACGATGGTCACATGTTAGTGAGATAAAAAAAATCGATATGTCTATACATAAATATATATATATATATATGTATATATTACTAGGCTTTTGAAAGGAGATAAAAATATATATATAAACTTCGAAGCTCAAAAGGGGTATACTATGGTAAAACCATATAAAGGTAGATAGAAAGGCTCAAACGATCCAAAGATGACCTAAATCATTTTCTTAGTTAAGTGTTATCTAGGATTTTGCCTCGAGAGAAAATCAAACAAATTCTAAGAACTATAACACAAAAAACATCAATCGAATTGCATACTCACATAAACCTTCTCTAAATTAGCATAACAACTCAAAGATCAAGACTACTGCTAATAAATATATATTCTTGTAAAAATGAAACATACGGACAAATTATACATAAACTTAGACAATATTCAAAATTTTAAGGAGTTATGCATTATTTAAACCAAAGAAATAAAAATAAATAACCATTAAAAGCAAAATATCTTCAATCAACCAAACAAATAAAGCTTCACAAGCAACAATACCCAGAAAATATTTCAACTAAGTTCAATCTCGCCACCACCCCTAAACTTAATATACACATTGTCCTCAATGTGTGAAAGTTAAAGAACAAAAGAGATGGGTTCAAAGAAACTTCCTGGTTTTGGTTTGTAAGATTGACATCCAAAAATAGCTTTACTCCTCCGATTTGCACCTACCAAAATAAAATAGCAAAATAAAGAAATATGCAAACTAATACATATTAAACTAAATAAAATAAATAGAAAATTAAAACACATGGGTTTCCTCCGAAGAAGTGCTTAATTTATAGTCGTCAGCTTGACTTCCCTTTTTTTTTGCTTTTAGGGAGGTTCATATGTTTTGTGTCAAATACAAAGTTTCAAATTGTCAAAAAATTGAAACATAAATAAAAGCAAGTAACAATATGCATAAACAAAAATAATTTTTTTTTGAACCATAATCGGATTGATTGGTATTAATATCAACAAAAAAAATAGTAAAACAAATCCCCGGCAACGGCGCCAAAAACTTGTTGTCTCTTTAAGAGAACATAAAAAAATGTGCAAGTATACACGGTCACAAGTAATAAAATTGATAAGTAAAATTATTGTTCCTATTGAGATTTGTCAAGTACTACAATTGTTTCACTCTCATTTTATCCAAACAAACGAAAATTTGGAAGATGTTTAACTAAACTGATTTTTTATAACAATAAATAATAAAATTCTAGGATTGTAGTTTTCACCAAATTAATCCACTCAAATCATATTATTTTCTCTTGATTTATATGTTTTGTAAATTTACTTTGTCAACCTAGAACTCCTAATTTTATCCATACATCTCTTCCTAGCTCCATATAGACACATCTTGCTAAAATAATTCTTTATATTCCTATGAGAATTAAATTCATCAAGATTCATTACGTTCAAAGTTCTCAAATAGTCACAAGTATAATAAAGGTATATTCCTATCCTTTATATAAATATATATGTTATTCTATCCACGAGAAATTACACGAAAGTGCCTTTTTCAAGTTTATTTAGGTGTCACAAAAATGTCTTTCTCAAGTTTATTTATGTGTCACAAATCTATTGATTAATCTTCGAATCAATCAAAAGCATTAAGCACAAATAGAATAAAAAAAATAAAAATCTCATAAATCTTTCAAAAATAATTTATTCAAGCTTAATAAATTTAGCTACAATGCATCCCTAGAAAAATTATATTACTTCATAACGAAAATTAAAATTAAAATACGCAAATATTAAAGCATTTAAGGAATATTATATGAAGAACAAAAGAAAATTAAAATCTGTTTTTGCTCTCTAATTTCTACTACGTAGAACACCATAGAAGCCAAAATGGCTTCTGCGTGGCTCCATCCAACCCCCCATTTTTCTCGCAATAAATACCCCATTTATAGCTAAAAAATAATATAAAAAATATTATTGCGTGGGAGACATTATTCTTTAAACACGTAGATACGCGTGTTAAAAAGCATAGAAATATTGTGCAATAAAAAATAGTGGACAACCTGCGAGTTTCTGGATTTTTTTATTTAAAATCACATATGCCACATGTCAGCATCTGATTGGGTGAAAGAATAATTGAGACACGTGACATCTTCTAATTCGTTGGAATGGGAAGACGCACTCAGGTTGTATGGAACGCGACGCAGGGGAAAGGTTCTTATGCAGATACGTGGGTCCTACCCTACACACCGATCTGTGCGGTAGGTGGGCCCCACTCACGCTCCATGTAGCGTGTAATCTAGAAAATCGGGTCCAATCGCTTATGTCGCATCTGGCTTACACGCGCCTAATCCTAACCGTTGATTAGATGATCTAATAGTGCGTGTTGCGCTTTGTTAATGGCATGCATGGTCCTCCTTTCCTATGCAGAAAAACAAATTGTATATAATTGCATTTTAGCCCTCAAATTAAATTTTAAACTTTTGTTAATTGCAATTAAGCCATATTTTAATTCAAATTATATTTTTAGTTTTTATTATTTGCAATTAAGTTTTTTTTTAATTTAAATTCTTTAATTTTCCTTAAAAATATATTCCTTAGAAAACTAACAGTAAATATTATTTTAATACATTAAATTTAACTAAAAATATTAACATAGAAATTATAATTAATAAAATGGATAAAATAACTGTATAATATACAGTTATCAAACATCAAAATTATTTAAATTTGGGGCATCAAAAAATAGGGTTTGTAGAAGAAGAAATAAAAAAATTTTGTGGGTCTCATTTGAAACGCATTTTTTAGTTTAAAAATTCATTGTCGCAAAAATAAAACATAACGTATTCAAACTGGGATCCATGTGAAAAAATAGTTTTCTTTAACCCAATTATATTACGAGAGATCCATACAGCAGCTAATTGAAAAGCCATGATGTACCTCATTTTTTCTTTAACCTTTTGTTCCAATCTTGATGGTAAAATAAAACTTAATTCATTTTATAAAAAATATTTAATCCATTTTAATATTTCACAATTGTAACATCATTACTAATATCCCATGTTATTTACTATCAGACATGCATAGTGTAATAAATGATCAATAATATGAAAAGAATTCATTTAAATATAACTCAACATAATTCTTTTAGAATTGTTTATGTTATGGAAAACCTTTAAACATAATTATTGTGCCATTTTTTGACTTAAAGCTAAAATTATTATGCAAACTAAATTTGTTCAACTCTCAAATGAGAGAAGAACTTTAAACTAACACTTGCACCATGGTACATTATTTTTATGTCATGACCTGTATCATATCTCAGACACAATTGATTTTTCCCTTTTCCCTCATGCCATGGCCTACTATAAATTCATGTTATGGCACATTTTAATCTACATCACTTGGAACCTTAATATTTCATATATTTTATTTTTTCAATTTTAAAACATATGTAATACTTTACAAAAAAAATTATTTTTAATATTCTAAGTTGTAATGAGTCCTTCAAGTATAATTCTTCAAGTTGAAAAATTCTTAATACAAAACAATACTAAAAAACAAAAAAAATATACTCGTGATTATGAAAAGATAGATTTGCATAAAATGATTGTAAAATAAGCAAATAAAAATTTGTATAATCACTTAACATGCACAAAATTATGATATATAAAGTACTTTTGAGGAATTATCTTCTAATTACCAGCACATTGAGAGGGACTCACGGTAGCCTCTTACAAGTCCCTTTAAAGGGAGATGAGGAGCTCCTTAATAGGCTCACTTTGACCTCCTTTATAGATTGAATCTTTATAACGAAGCCTTTATGAAGGTTTTTTGCTACAAATTTTAGTAGTTATATGGGATCTCATGATCCTATGGAGCACATACTCTACTAAAAACAAAAGATGATGGCCACCTATGTTCCAAACGAGATGTTGGATCAAATAATGTGTAAAATATTTGTATCTAGCCTCTTAGGATTGGCACTAACTTTATTCTACAAAATTCCTATAAGAAATTTAGATTCCTTCCCAAAATATACTCAAGTATTCATCAATTAGTTTCCCAGTATTAAAAAGATAAGGAAAGAGGTTCATGATCTCTTCCCAATGGTTTTGAAGAAGATTGAGTCCCTTCAAAGCTACCTTCAATTATTTAAATCTACCAATATTGAAATATTTGATTACTCTAAGGATGTTTTCATTCAAATATTTAAAAGGGGTTACTTTATGAGAGCATCCTCACGAAAGCTCTAACAAATAAAAAGACTCAGATAAGAAGGGTTGTTGCACAAAATGTTCTTCTAAGTAATTGCTCCATATATCATATATCTATATATATGAAGAAGAAATCATGTAATGGTAATGAAAGGGATTCTTAATTGTATAAATGGTACTTCGAACTTAGAACAAGCACCATTAACTTTATGTGTGTTATCAATATCTCTACGTGTAGTTCGTTGAGATATGAAATTTCTATATTCCCTCCTTTCTAAAAAGGGACATATCGACTTGAGTATATTTTTTTATTCATTATTCAAATTGATGAACTAAATCATATAGTTGTATAAGTGAAACAAAATATCTTATAGCTTATATATAAATAAGTAGTCAAAATTTTGAGTCTCATTTTCTATGTATAAGAGTTAGAGCATTGAGCGAAAATAAACATAAGCAAAAGATAGCGTTCCCCAAAGATTGGTTGATTAGTCATCTTGACTTGAAGTGGGCTCAAAAGATCAATCATATTGAGTTTTCAATATTTTTTGTATGTATTTTTATACATGTATTACCATAATGGGAGATTGAATAAAAATGAGCAGATGGTTAGAAACACAAAGCTACACAAAGGATTAGTAATGGAGATTGTGCAAATTCTCCCAAAGGAGTTTTTTGCATAATCACACAATATATAAAAGGTACTAATTGGGACTTTAAATTTGTAGAAATGATTAGGTAGTACTCCCCACGATTCCAATCCTGAGTATACTGCTATCCGTCGATTAACTAAATGACTATTGGAAATGACATAATCCCCTTTTCTTTTAAAAATCCCCTCTTTCTCAGAAATAGAAAGAAGAATAGGAATGAAAAAAGAAAAATATACCATAGAAAATAATACAATTGCAACAGAAAAAAAGTCTTTTTTATTCTTTCCTTATATTCTTTCTTTCCTATATTCATATATACAATTTGTATCAAAAATTCATGAACTCTTGTAATGTATTATTGTTTACGTAAGTGAAATGGTAGGTTATTGATATTTTACAAGGTGTATTTTATTGAAGAATAAAGTTATTACTCAACTGAGAAAAATTGAAATGAGTATTCAAATTATTGAAAAAAGGATGAGATCAATTGAGATGTACTTTGTTTTATTTTTTATTTTTTATTATTTTCTTTATTATTGAAAAATTCAAAAATAAATTTTCTAATTATTTATGGTTTTCCTTTTTATTAGAATTTAATTAAAAATAAAATAGAATGAAAAAAATAATAAATTAAAACATAACATACAGAATTCAATTCGTCTAACTCGGTGATGCATGATCTATTTTTATATTATTTTATAACCATATAGTGATAAAATAATCTCAACCGGCCTTTAAATTTATTTATGACCCTCAAGGAGCCATATGAGATGAAAATCTCATGTATGCTTTTGTAATAGCAATGATAACAGTGATTGTATCACCGACTTGATTATCTAATAGTTCAAGTACAAGTGATATAGCTAAGGCACAATCAAAATATGGTTTTTTGGAATGGAATTTAAGGCGTCAACCCATAGGATTTTTCATTTTTTTTAATTTCCTCCCTTACAAAATGTGAGAGATTACCTTGTCATTGACCAGAAGTAGAAGGAGAATTAATGGAAGGTTTTCAAATTGAATACTCAGGCATCAAATTTGGTTTATTTTACATTGCTTCTTATGTAAACCTATTAGTCTCTTCATTATTTCTAACAATTCTGTACACAGGGGGTTGGAATCTCTCTATTCCATATCTATTTGTTTCTGATCTTTTTGAAATAAACACATACTATAGAGTTTTTAAAGCAACAATTAGTATCTTTATTATATTAGATAAATTTTTTTTGTATATATATCATAACTTTAGCATTGGCCCAGTTCAAAAAGAGTTTCAAAATTAATATATTTTGGTTGATTTTTCAGTCAAAACATAGGACCAAAAGTGGATTATTTCACTACCACATTAAAGAGTATTTAAGTTGGGATTTAAAGTCACTTTTTCGTAAAACTAACTTATAAAAAATTTTAATTCAATATGTATATGAATTGACTTGAAAAATAGCAAAAAAATAAAAAAATAGCATCGATTGTTGTGGGAACCAACGCTACACGTGGGACGTAGTGTCGGTTGTACATGTCAATCGATGCGAGTCCATATGTACCATCTATTGTACACATCAACCGATCCATAATTTTAAGTCAGTTGAAGGACCGACACTATATATAGACTAGCATCAGTTGACACATCAACCGACGCTACGTTCTATATTTAGCATCAGTTTCCACGTAAATCGATTCGTAACAAGTAGCATTGGTTCTATGTGTCAACCGAAGCTACATATGACTTGCGTCGGTTATAATGTAGAACTAATGATGCATGCCAGATGTAGCGTTGGTTGACACATAGAATTGACATTACATGTTTTTTTCTTTTTTATCTTCTTCTCCCCATTTACCGTTGACAGTTTCAACTTGTCTCCTCATTTCCCACACAAAGCTTTACAGTGAGTTCTCTCTAGTTTTCTTTCTCCATTTCCAGCCACTATCAACCACCATTTTTGGAACCATTAAATGGGTTTTATTCCTCTCTAATTTCTAACCAAATCCACCATTTTTTAAGCATAATACTCAAATTTTTTTCTTACTCGTTTTCCTTCACTTTCTCACTTACTAAACACAATTTTCCTTTATTTTCTTAATTTTGTAAATTGTTTTACTCTTGTAAGTATTTCTATATATTATTTTACACTTATTATTGATATTTTATATATTTATATAATTTATTTTAATGTATATTATGAGTTATTGATTATTTGTATATATTTTTGCATTATATAGATTGTGTATTTTTATTCAAGCTTAGAAGAAAAGAAAATATTTTTTATTTATTTTAATTGATTTTATGTTTTATATACATTAATTTATTTTAAACTTAAATTTTTTTAAAATCATTATTATTATTACATGCATATATGAAATATTTATTGTTAATATTATATATATATTATTAATATATTTTATGTGTATTTTTATGTATTTTATGTGTTATGTAGGTTGTGTATTATATATATTGTTAATAAAAAATTTAAATTTATTATTATTACATGCATATATATATATATATATATTATATTGTTAATGTTATAATGAGTTTATTAATTGTTTGGATTTTATGTATTTATTTTTACATGATATTTTAATGTATGATCTAATAATTTATAACTTCATAAATAATAATAGCTGAAATATATTGGTGATTAATATATTTATATTTTATTAGATATATATTTAATTAATATGTTTAATGTTATCAATAGAAAATGGACAAATCTTGAATGTCAAACATGATGTATGTTCTATATTATTCTAATAACTTTTGTTTAAATGTTTAGACTTAAAATTGTGAATTAATTTCTATTTCACCATTGTTTGCAGATATCATGAATCCTAGGGTGCTAGAGATTGTAATTCCAAATGATCAATTGGGACATTTCAAAAGAAGGGGTTTGGCTAATATACCTTATGTTCCACTTAATCCAGATGATAGAATACTTATTCAATTCGATGCAACTGATAATCCATTAGGAGAAAATGGCCAACAATCGAAATCTTCTATTGGTAGACTTGTGAAGTCAAATATACCAATCAATATAGATGATTGGAGTAAGGTTGAAGATATTGAAACGTACAAGGTATGGAAAACCATTTAGGTAAGTCTCTTTTGTTTTATAATTAATTACATATTATATCCTTTTTGTATTATATCTCCTCTAAAATGTATTTTTTTATAGAATTGTTTAAAGTCCCTGATAATTGGTTAAACAAGTGCTAGAAGATTACTAATAAGTCATGGAAGGAATATGAAACTTTAAAATTGGCTAAAAATTATGTGTTTCCATACATGGAACCAATTAATGAAGATGAACATTACAAAATCCTTGGATATCACCCCTGGATTGAACCCCAAGTAAGGAAATACTGTGTAGATTATAGACATACAGATGAATTTCAAATGTTTAGGGAAGAAAATCAAAATATACAATTGCATAATATTCTTCCTAACCGTATTGGGAGGTCATTAAATCTTAAAGTTAGACAAAAAATGGTAATATTAAGTTGTTAATTTATAAATATTTTTATATTTATTTTCCCCTAATTTAAGTTAATAAATTGGTTAATAAATTTATTTAATTTATGTAGGAGGCTGAACTAGGTAGACCGATTACTCGAGCTGAATTGTATATAGAAACAATGACCCCTAAAACAAAGAAGTCAAAACCAATGAATAAACGAGGAGAAGTACAACTCAACCGGTGCTAATAATTTAACTTGATACAAATTCCTTATGATTTTTGCATATTGATGTAATAATATATGATATACTTTATTGCTTTATTATTTGTAGATAACAGTTGATGATCAAATTAATAGGGGTGAAATAGTCAAACAACTAAGGAAATATGTGATATATTATGCATTTGCACTCGATCATCCTAGTCATGTTAGTGGAGGAAGTCAATATGATGATTATATGGAGTTTTTCAATATTTCAAAACAGAGGCCTGAAATACTCAGTAAGGAAAAGTTGAATAAAGGCATGCCATATTGGCCACACATGCCACCATCCATACCAAGCATGCCACCCATGCAATCTTATGGCCAACCAATATCCTCTATGGGATATAATCATCCTATTGGTCCCCCATTTATGTTGGAATGTCGATGCAATCAAGTAATACTTCAATGTCTCCTATGCAACATATGCATTCTTACCATCCATCACATCAATAATTTGATGAGAATGTCCTTCCAATAGCTACTCCACATAGGAGTCCTCATCAAATCCACATAAGAGTCCTCCTCAATTTGATGAATCATTTGTGTAAAAATTAAAGCTTATATAGATAGTATATTATTTTTATATTTTATTATATTTTTTTTTATATATAATGCTTAAATGTTTTATAGAATATGAAATGTTTGTTAAAAGATCCATAATTTATAGACTATATTGTTATTGGAACGGTACAATAATTGAGCAATGATCAAAACATTCATAATAAATATTTTCCAAACCATTGACAAATAGTAATTGATCAATCATTACTCCAGTATTATCCACTATCGGTGTCATCTGATGTTACCATTGTCCAAGAAGTTGGTTGACAATATATGGCTTGACCATTGAATCAACTTGTGCTAAATTTTGATATGGTACTATTTATTTTCACTTAAGATAATATTTTTTTACTACTTGTATTATATTATTATTCTTTTATTGTTATTAACATATATAACACCTCTTGCTTAGTCTTACCAGAATTGGTAAGTGCGGCACATTTAAGAGATGCAAAACAAGTATTTGATGGAAAATATATGTCTAGTGGGAAATCATCATACAATAAGTCATTCAAGAAGAAGCCATGGAAAAAGTATAATTATAAATATGCTATAAACTTTACCATAAATCTTGGCTCATTGATGACTATTATTACGAGTAAAAATAACATAAATGATGGATGGACTATGCCACTTCCTAGAGAAATATCTAGCATAGACATTGGAAAATCATAAATATTGATTAAGTGTATATTACGATTATTGGAATTTCAAATGATCGCTTTAAGTATAATTCAAGTGTGAACATGGTAAGTCCTCAATCAATAAATAACTTTCATTTATGTAGAGCATATAATTATATATATATATATATATTATTTAATTATTTATATCTATTTCTTTTATATAAGGCATGTTATTATTGACTTCAAGTAAATCACCAATCACATTTAGCAATGTTCTATGATTCATCATTTGTCAATCAATATCAAGAGCATGATGTTAGCACAAAGCTAAACAATTATGTGATTGGACATTAACACTTCAAAGAAATCAGAAGTTGATAATCCCTTGGCCACTGAAGTTTGAAAAAGGCTAAGATCATTGGATGTTAGTAATCCTTGATCTATATGGAAATCATATCTGGTACTATGACTCAACTACCATAGAATTGAATAAAGACATAAAAGTAGTTGTTGAAATATAAGAGTTATAACTAGAAAATTTTCTTCGATTGTTATTTATAATATTTAATAAAGAATTAAGCATTTTAAACTTTGATAGGGCATGGAATTTGTGGAACAAGAGTAAGAGCATTTTCCTTGAAAAATCACATCAACTTATATGGGACAAAGTTATGGTATGTACAAGGGAATATTAATAATTTAATGAATTTTAATATTGAATAATAAAAATATTCAAATTGATAAACCATGTATAATTTTTTTTTGTAGGTTCCATAACAAAATAATTGAGTCATGTGTGGTTACTTTGTCATGAAATTTATGAGCGAAATTATCTCAAATATCAACATGCCAATTAAAGATTTGGTAATCTTTTTTACAAATATGCTCTTTTAACATATATAAGTTATTTTTTTGTAAATTAATGATATTATATTCTTATTTTGAATTTAAATACATGTAATTTTTTGGTTGGAAAAAATCGGGCTATGACATACAAATTTTTGATGTTTTACGAAAAGAATGGGCAAAACACATGCATGCTTGAAATTATAAGATAACAAGAAGAATAAAAAAATAATTTGATGATATTGAATAACATAGGTATCTTATATTGTTTAATAATATTGTAATTAAGTTAATATATATGTATTGTATATAAATTATTTTTTGTTATAAATTTAATTCTTAAGTAATTAATTAAAATTTAATTTTTTAATTAAAAGAATGTATTTAAAAACTCTTTTAAACATATTTTGGATTTTTCTACTCTTATGTGATCAAAAACATATAGTGAAGTTAGTAGAAAATAATTAAAATATGTTTAAAAATGATTATAGCATTTTAAGACAATTCTAGGATAAAACCAACTTAAATTTTAAACTTGCGTGACACATAGGACCGACTTTAAATTTGAAGTTAACTCATTTTAAGTTATTGAACTAACTTTAATATCAGCCCATTCTTCCTATAATCACCTAATGAAAGTTTTTTCGTATATCTTAATTGGTTTAAAGGTTAGATATATACGTAGTAATGAAAAAAAAATTGATGGGACAAATAAGAATCGCACCCTAAATATGATAAAACATGCTAAAAATAAAGATAAGATGGTCAAACCTTGTACTTATGTTTACTTATTAATTTTTAATATCCTTTATATTATTTTAATTTATAAAAAGAAAATGATAAATATAAATATGAAAGATATTTAATACACATATATTTAGAAATTTATATTCGATAGTACAATATACTAATGAAACTACATATATATGTTCTAATAAAATACAAGAATTTTTGTTTTCAAAATGATAAACATATTCCAATTCTAAACAAATTTTATTGGATGACTTTTCATGATCTAGACCCATTATGGTTTTTATAATCAAATTTTCATAAGTGTTGTTAATGGAGTTGAAGTTACCAAATTCTTAAGATTCGGTATCCATTTATGCTTAATTGCTCCTCTCATAGCTCCTCTAACCATATTTTCTAAATGATCCAAGGCCAATCTGAATTTATCTTTTAATAGATCCATTGTAGTATATCACCATAGGGATGCTGCTGAAACATATAAAGCTAACATGTCTGAATATGAGCATCAAAAGAGTGCCTCCTAGAAGTGAAAAAAGATCTCCACCATTTCTAAATAAAAGAAACTAACTCTTGAAACTAGAGGGTAAAAAGAGGATGCCAAAGTAAATCTGGGTGATAGAATATGAGTCCCTTTGACTATTTTCCAAGCTAAAGTAGTCCACGATTGGAAGAAAAATAATGTTTAGTGGCTAAGAAAGATGAGAAACCATTCCAAAGAGAAAAGGTCTATAGCACCCTACTGTGCTTTCCATCGAGATAGGGGCATATCATTAATAATGGTTTTGCTCTTAAAAAAGGGTACAAACGCTCTTACAACGAGTCTACCAAAAAGAATTTATCAAGCATGATAAAGAGCCAAGGATGAACAAAACATGTGAACAACTACTAGCTTCTCCTAAACTAGCATTCATCATTAAGGTAGTACAAGGAGGTCATAACCTCCTAAGAAGTTGTAATTCATCTATGAATGCTTATATAAAACAAGTTAGATCTACTATAACTTAGATCCAGCAAGTATAATTTTTATTGAAACAATGAGCTTCTATCGGCTCATCGAAGCTAATCTGGCAACAATCCTAACTCCACATGAAGACTTCTTGGTCTTCTCATTCATGATTTCCAAACATATGGTAAAAAAAATGCTAATTGACAAAGGGAGTGCATCTAATATCTTTTTTATAAATGCCCTTAAAAAAAGGGTCAAGATGAAAAGGCTATTACATAAGATAAACACTTCTTAATTGGCTTCAATGGGTCAACAACTACCACCTATGGCAGCATCAATCTCTTAGTTAGCATCAAATAACGAACACTAACCATAAAATTAATGATCCTTGATAACTAATCTACATACAATGTGATCCTAGGATGTTCATGATTCACACACTTACCCTATGTTTGGTTGACTGGAATGGAATGGAATGGAATGGAATGGAATTAGAATTGATTCCTTCCAATTTTATGTTTGGTTGGACTGAAAAGTAGGAATAGAATGGAATCAATTCCTAAAAGAAAAAGAATTGGAATTCCTTCTCCCCTTTAAGGAAGCATGATTCTATTCCAATCTCAATTTTTTTTTCAATTTTACCCTAACCCCAAATATAACCCTAAACACTAAGCTCTAAATCCTAAATCCTAAACCCAAAACCGTGAACCCTAAAACCTAAATCCCAAATCCTAAATCCCTAAACCATAAATCATATTTAGAAAAATAATAATTTTAACCCTTAACCTTAATCCAGGAATATAACCTTAAACTCTAAACTCTAAACCCTAAACCCTATTTAGAAAAATAATAATTTTGATCCTAAACTAATACCCATAAATATAACCCTAAAAATTAAACCCTAAACCCTAAAACCTATTTAAAAAATAATAATTTTAACCCTAAACCCTATTTGGAAAAGTAATAATATTAATCCATAATTATAACCCTAAACCCAAAACCCCAAATCTCTAAATCCCAAATCTCAAACCTCAAAACTCTAAACTCTATTTAGAAAAATAATAATTTTAATAATATATTTTATTTTCAAGTAATAATTATTTAGAAAAATAATGATTTTGATAATGTATTTTGTTTGATAAAAAAATAACAATTAAATGATATTATTTAAACTTTATTGAATATAAGGGTATTAAGATAATATACAGTGTTTTCCATTCTATTATAGTTGTAAATCAAACACTGTAATACTGATTCCTTCTTTGATTCAAGTGGTCAAACTAAACAAAACTGTTTCCTTTCCATTCTCATTCCAATTCCATTTCGTAAACCCAACGCCACCTTAATATAGTTCCTTAATGAAATTCCTTTCACTCTACACCAACTTCTAAGGTATTCAACATGAGCTGGAACAAAAGAGCTCCTTAATGTAGTTGCTTCTATTATTCCCCAACTTCTAAGGTATCAAACTGAGACTGGAATTAATAAGCTCCGTGGGGAGAAACCATTAGGAAGAGAATTCTTTACAGACGCTCTTAAAAACAAAATTCCTTCTCCCAAATAGAAACTATAGCTTGAGAAGGAAGCCATCACCCCAAAAGATGAACTGAAAGAACTTCTTGGAACTAAAAAAAAGAATAATTGAAGCTCTTTTCTCTCCAACTTGATGCACAAATTTTATATTTATAAATAGCTCACAAGTGTAGGAATTACTTATAATAAGCTATATGTATACTCCCAAGGTCGGCCTCAGGAATAACCACGTAGTTTTAAATAATTAATCAAATTTCTTAAAAGCTTAAACAAATATGAAAATAAAAGCTAAAAATTCTATCATAATAAATTAGTTTTGAAAATCATAATCTAATAATAAATAATGAAAAATGGATAAATATAGATTTGATTCAAACAAATTAAGACAGTTATAAAATTTATACACAATGGAGAATTTATCAAAATATTTAGAAATTTAATCATGCTTGCCTAGAATTAATTAGGTTTATTAATATATAAATTTAGATTAAATATTTTTTCCTTTTAAGTATGAAGAAGTCTTTTGGCGAGGATCAGTTCCTTCGTTATCAAACTAATTAAAGTCTTTTGGTGAGGATCATTTACTAGTGACTTAAATTATGCATTATTCCTAAGAAAAGAGAAAACCATTTAAATCAATGCTCTTGGTGGAGTTACCAATTTAAACTCTTATTCAAGTTTTCTAAATTAGATCTAGATGATATTTTTGAAAACTAACTCTTATATTTTAAATTTATTATGAAAAATAATTTGTTAATACGTTAATCATATATAAATCTTCTAACAAATCTTAAATAAAAAATAATCTATATTTAGTTTATAAAACTCTTCACCTAAATAAATCTACACAAATATAGCAACATAGCTAAATTTTCATAGTTTAATTTAGCTAGACATGCTTGGATTAAATTCCATAATCAATGGATTACAAATTCAAAAAGATTAATCTGAATAAAAAATATTACAAAACAGATTTACAATACAAATTAAAGATGGATAAGATATCTGCTCCATAATTGTGATCATGATCTTCAAACTATTCTTAAATATTTAGATATCTATTGTATTTTCTTAATCTTCAACGAAAATGATTCTTGTCTTAAGATATTTTCATACATAAAACAAAGAACCAATAATCTTAATTCATATCTTTAATAACCTAATTAATATTGAGTAAGCATAATTAACTAAATAATACATGTCATAAATTCTCTACTGAATATAAATGTTTATTTTCCAATTGTTTTATTTAGTCTATCCTTTATTTTATGTTAGTTTATAATTTATCAAACCAAACAATCGTAACAAGATGTTTAAGTTTTTATTTTTATTTTTAAGAGCTTGATGAATTATTTAAAAACCATATGATTCCCCTTAATTCAATCTTTGAAACATATTTATAATTTTCTATAAGTGATTAGTACACTTACGAGCTATATTTATAAAAATATACAAAATTTCTACACAATTTTAGCACCTTTGTTGGATAGCTAATTATAACATCAAAAACTAGGTAAATTTTGTATCATCAAATTTTTGGCACCATTGTTAGAGAGGAAAATGTTCTAAATTTTTATTATCAAATTCTTAAAAGTAAATATTGTGATTTTTATTTGAAATCTTAGAATATCTAGGATGTCAATTAATTTTACATACTTTAAATTTTAAACTTAATTTTTTAAAAAAATAAAAAAAACCCTTTTTATTTTATTTTATTAAGAAAATCAATAAAGGGTTCGTAAATTCAAAAAAATTGAAAATAATAAAAACTAAAGTCTCATTTATTAATTCACTTAAAAATATTATAATGATGTCAAAAGAATAATAATGAGATCTTAATTTGAATTTTAAATTAAAAAAATCCTAAATAAATAAATAAAGAAATTCAAAAAAAATCTAAAACAATCTAAAAAAAGTTATGTAATCTTTAATAGTTGACTAAAAAAAATTAAAAATTTGTTTTAAAAAAAATCTAAAAAAATCTTAGTTTATTTTTTTCGAACTATTTTTGTTTTTAATTGACCAAGATATTATTTATTTACGTAAATTTTTATTTTAACTTTAATTAAATTTTTTTCATTTATTAAGTTACTAATTTTTTTATTTTTTCTTAGTATTTTTATTTATTAAACTTTTATCTAACTAATTTTGTTCACTAAATTTTATTTTTATTTTTTTTCTTTATTTATATATTGTTTGGTTTAATAATCTACTAACTTTATTTATTTTTGTTATTTATTTATTTATTTTATTTTTATTATTTGTTTTAATTATTTATACTTTTAGTAGCCTTTTTCTTTCTTCTTTTATTTTGTTTATTTATTTTTTTTAGTAATTAATTTTATATTTAGTACTTAATTTATATTAGTTCTAATATTAATTTTTAAAAAAAATAAAAATGTTGATAAAACAAGGGGTAACTGCAATGCTAGATCTAGATGCAAATGTAAATTTAATGTTTTATTCATTGTACTTATAGGTGAGATTTAGTGATTTAAAACCTACAACCATGTCCTTAAAATTAGTAGATAAATTTCTAATATATCCCTAGGGTATGGTATAATGATTTAATTGTATAAGTAGACAATCATGTCATACGTGTAAATTTGTTATTTCTTTTGTTCAAGAAACTTAAAATCGAACAAAAAATATAATATTCTTATTGGTAGGCCACTACCAAAATGATTGTTAGTTTTACATTAAGTGAGTTTTTCAATGATAGTCTTTGTGCAAAGACTATACATTTTCAAGCACATACTAACACAAACTCAATGATGAGGGGACCTGAGTATATATTAAATTCTAAAAATGAAAATCCCCCAAGAAGCTTTTTACTAAGATGTTTAAATATCTCTGGATGGGAGGCAACCCATCATTATAGGTGATATTATTTCTTTTATTATAATTTTTTTATATTTGTTTTTATTTTATGTTAATTATTTTTGTTTCATGTCATGTGAACATCGTTCAAAACTATTAACTTTATAACTAGTATTAAATTATGTGAGAAGTATTCTATCTATGTAAATTTAAATGTATGGAATGATGGATACACCTTCAATTCCACATCAATACTTGAGCAGGTTCATCAAATGAGTAACTTATATATTCTTTACTCCTTCTCTTTAATTTACAATTGTTACATTAAGAACAATGTAAGTTCTAAGTGGAGGTGAAAAATGTTGCATCTTTATAAAATTGAGCTAATTTTAATTTCTTATTAAACATATGTTCAAATTTTGTACATTTCTTTTATTTTTATTTTTATGTGCTTTTATTTACTTTTATTAGTTTAGGAATTTTATCTTAATTTTTAAAATTTTTCTTGCAAATTTATCATGTCTTTTATTTAATTTTAATTAAATGATTAAGTCTTTGCACTATTAGATTGATTTCCTGAACATATCATGAAGTAATTTGATATTTAATTAGTTTTTTTTCATAGTTGTATTTCATGATAAGATGTTAAAATTACAATAAACCCAATATTGGTGTTAAGGAATCAAGTAATGGAGACCATTTTATGAGAATAATTTAAGCTACTATCTTCCCATTTTGAGTGATAATTGTTTGGACAAATGAATCGACCTGATTCTTGGTTCATTTTACTACTCGGTCCTAATTATCAACCTGAGTCATAAGACAATAGCTCAAGCCATAAGATGAGGAATCCTAAATGACCTACCTCATGACGTGTTTGCAATGCACCAAATAAGAGATCAGTCTGAGGGACCATGTTGTCTATAAGATTGACCACCAACTCAAGTTAGGGTCAACCTCGAGCCATAAAATGTGGTATTAGTTATCATTTGTACCACCCTAACATCCATATGAGTGTACATAATATGTAATTGACACCTATACATATAATTTTCTATAAATAGATAGTCCTCTTAAGAAATCCACACATTCAGCCAACTACTCTGAGTTCTCTCTAGTTTCTCTCTTTATAAATTGGACCAATCTAAAATTAATATTATTTACTCTTTTAACCACTCTTCTTAATAATTTCAAATTGGTAGATGATCTCTATAGGTTTTGCATTCCATGCTATGATTTTTACATCTAGTAAAGTGTCATGTATTTATTTTTATTGTTCAAATTGAATGAATTAGGTTGAAATTGAAAGTATGTGCCATCCTCTTCATTCATGCATGACTTCTAAAAAAGAGACATATATGAAGTTATCTAAGTCAATATAAAAAGAAAGCCAAAATTAACCACTCACCCAAATCATTCAAAAATATGTACAAAATGTACATGTGTTTTCTCTCTCTAAAAAAGAAAGAAACAAAAGAATATCTCTAAAAAAAGGGATAGATAAAAGGGAAAAAATGGAGAAAAATAAATAATATAAACTAAATAACATGATCCCAAATATCCTACAAGGTTGTGAGAAGTGGATAAATAGAAAAGAAAAAAATATTGGAAATAAATATCTAAAAAGTCATTGCATTTTCTTCATCCCTTAAAGGCATATAACTTGAAATTTTTATTTTATTAATTCAATTGATGCATGAGAATAATGTGTGATTTCTTTATAAATCCTTTCATGAGATTAATATCATGCACTACTTTGATCTTTTTCTTCTTTAAACATATGAGAGCTTATTAGTTCATTTTTTACATAAACTTTATTTGCATATATATTTTAATGAGTGTTTGAACCAATAGGATTGATATTATTTTGAGAGTATGACTTGTGAGGTGTAGAGTCGAACGAGTTTGAATTCCTTACATTGAAATCGAGGTAATCAAAATTGATACATTATTGATGTGAATATGAATATGATTTTTCACTAATTATTCTAGTAAACCATGATTGTTTAGAATGTTAAAACAACTTATGCTATGGATTCTAGTTGTAAATTTAAAAGAAAAGTAGAAGCATGAGAAGTTTTGCTATTCTTTTTACTTTGTTATTTTTTATTTAAATTTTTACTTCATTTCAATTTTAATTTGTTATTTGCTATTTTTTTTTAACATTTTTATGCATTTGGTTTTATGTTTGTGGTATCATCTCTAAAATCCTCATGAAGCTTAAACTCATCCACTAAGACAACCTAGGGGTTTAAAGGCTTGTTGCATATGGTAAGTGCAACCATGTCAATCAATAGAAATGATTTAAAATAGTTTAATTTTATTTTAGTTTTTATTTTTATGGCTTCATTTCCAAGAGAATAGTAAGAAGTTGGTTAAAGGTTGTGTTGAGTGCTTGAAAATCACTAAAAATAATGTGTTTCACATGCACTCTAGTGTCAAAAAAGATTAAAATTTTGTATAATTCTATTATTCTTTGAACAAATCAATGTTTTTAGAATAACAAGTATATTTAGTTTTTTTTCAGGCATTTTTGGTTTCAAAGTGATAAAACTTGTAGAATTGTACCTAAAAACATATACTAAAATAAAAGAAGAATAAAAAAACATATGTAAGCCTTACATATGTTTCAAAAAAATGAAAGGGGTGAAACTAAAAAGAGGTTCTAGAAGCGAGTCCAAGTTCGATGTATCTAACTAAAATGCATCCAGATTTATACTATCTAATAGAAACACATCTAGTTTCAATACATCTAATTTAAAAGTATCTAGATTCAACACATGTTGTGGTAGAGGAAAAAAAGTGAAATGATTTCTCAATCAAGATTCACTTTCACTCCCTTTCCATAACTATATAATGGGCCACCCCTTCATTCTGAATCATCCCTTTCATCCCAGAGCTCATTTCAATGCTGATTGTCTTAGTTTTCTCAAGCTTTTCTTTTCTTTTCTTAGTTTTAAACTTCCTCTCTCAAGTTGAGAGTTGAAAAAGTATAATTTATATAGTAGATTTCATTTCAATTCAAAAAATAGTGTTGATAAATTCTATTTGGAGGATTTTTAGAAACATAAATGATATTGATGTTCTATAAAGATTACTTGAGGTATAATTTAAATGTATTTTTTTAGATTAACTTTATGTGTCATTTACGTATAGGGATGGGCACGGGGACGGGTGGGGACGGATTTGAATATAACCGTCCCCGAACCGAATTATAAAATATGTCCCCGAAACTGCCCGAAAACCATTGCAGTTCAGGGACAGTTTTTTACTCGTGGTTAACAGTTTTGAACAATTATTAAAAAAAACCAAAAAAAAAGCTGTTTTTCAAAATCATATTCAATTGAACTCCTTTTAGCAATGCAATCCAACTAAAACAAATAGTTGATATTGAATTTGTTAACTCAATTTGTTATTTAAATTTGTTATTTTGAGTGTATGATAAAAAATTCAACATTTAATAATATATATTTCTATGAATCTAGATAAGATTAAATACATATCAACAAGAAACACAAGATATAAATAAAATATTATAAACTAATACAAATATTGAAATCTAATTAAATAAATTTAAGAAAACTTCAATTACAATAAATCAAAACTTCTTTCTTCTAATTATTCATCAACTGTATGCGTTTCCTACAAAAATCAAACATATAAAATCAATTTTATAAACCAAAATTTGTTAGATTAACGTTTTAATTATTTTAGATTTCTACAACCTTATCCTAACTAATTGTAATTACATTGTAACTCTTTTACCATAAATATGTAGCTAGGTTTAACAACAAAAATAGCCATAGATTAAGTTATAGATTGTAGACATTGAAATTTATAGAAAATATATAGGTCTACATAGAAATAAAAGACTAGAGGCAAAATAAGAATTCAAAGAGTGAATTAAGGAGTTGTTAATGAGTCACTCATATCAATCATAAGCTGCTTCTTCTTCTTGTTTTTCTTCTATGTTTTCTATTTATTTTAATTTTACTTCAACCTATCTAATTTATTTATATGATTGTGGGCAATTTTCAAGCCATAGATTATGATTTTTATTAATAAAATATTACAATATTTTTTAGATTTAATCTTTGTGTTTTGATGTGTTCGACTATATAATTCAATTCCATAAATATCCATTTATTAATTAGAGTAACTAACTAATTTACTACATGTGTATGTTTAATACTAGTTGCAGATGTTACAGTTATATCATAGGATATATAGGTTTCTATTTATTTTGTCTGTTTTGGTATTTACTAATATTATTATTTGAAATGGTAAATTGTTGTTTTGTGAGAGTGTGACAAGTAGAGTTAACGTCTTCGTTAAAGGTTGCTAAGAATTGTGATATTGCAAAGTTTAGTTATCACCTTTTTGGTACGTAATTCGATGAATGAATTTATCTTGTAGCTATGACTAGGTTTATATTTTGATATAGGATTGATTTATGAAGGTATTATACTTAAATTAAAAGTAAGGAAAGGTGGGTTTGAAATCGTTACAGACTAGTGCATAGATTCCGAAGCTATTCTTGTAAATTCAAGAATAGTTCTAATATTAGTTTATAATATAATTGGTTAAATAATAAGCTATTAATGAGGGTTGTTTCACAATCCATATCTCTCTTGATTAGTGTGCTCATATATTTTATTTATTATTTATGTTCTCTTATTAGTTTTATTTTAAAAGTAATTTCACAACCTCTCTTTTGTTAATTAATTAACAAGCTAATGATTAATGATATTTATTGTAGTAATTATCGTGATTTCGACAACCTTTATTCTTATATTACTTATCACTTATGCAGTTTGATCATATATACTTACGTGATTTTAATCGTATTATTTTGCTTGTTTTTGTGATATTAATAATTCTTGCTCAACAACTGTTGAAAAAATTCCTCAGCCTATACTTGTATGTAAAATTCAAAGTTCATTGATAGAATATTATAAGATGAAGGCCATTATTTTAGGAGAGAGCAAGAATGTGGACACCCTGAATATTGATTCACTAGTTAGGTCCATTCAAACTTATGAGCTTACACTTGAGTTATCCAATAAGAACAAGGACATGGCATTTAAAAGCTCCAATAAGGAAACTTTTGATAGTGATGATGATTCAAATTATGAATATATTGTTCTATTTGTTTGTTAGTTGAAGAAGTATCTTAAAGAAATAATAAAACAACTCATCAAACAACAGATAGTAGAATCGATTCTCAATGTTTTACATGTAGCAAAAACATATTTCTATAAAGTGTTCAAAGAATAAGAAGAAAGCTAGAAGAGGGCTCAATGCTACACTTGGTGATACTGAGATTGAACAGGAGAAAGAAAATAATTCAGAAGATGAAAAACCAACTTCTATGACTTCACTATAAAAGTCACTATACATTCAAATTACTTTGACACTACTTTAGATGAAGATGATGAGGGAGTTAACTTTTATTTTCTTTTAGCTAAATATAATGCATCTAGTTTTAAAGAATTATTTACTGATTGCATAGGTTCTAAGGTATAAAGAGACAAAGTTTTAATTGAAGTAGGAAAATTCAATGAAATAAATAATGTACATAAAAAAAACTTTTAACTTAGAAAAAGAAAATTTGGAACTATCTGAGCATATTGATACTCTTGATCTAAGTATTTCAAGAAAAATATAAGAAAATAGTAGACTTAAAGAAGAACTTATAGTTGCTAAGGAGATAGTGAAAAGCTTGACATTAGGCACAAACAAATTGAACAATTTTTTGGGCTATGAAAGGTCACACAATGATACACGTGGACTTGGATATCTACTTGAAAGATTTACCCATTCAACCTCCAATCCTATGTTGTAAGGCCAGCTAAAATTACTTCAATAGCTCCTAAACATGTACAAACAATCTCACCATGCTTTATGAAACACGGTTCCCCTTTAACAGGAAAGGTGAAATTTACTCCTCATGTCATGTCCTAAAAAATGGATACGTGAAGTATAAAGAATAGAAGTTTTAATTCACATTTATTGGAAAAATTAAAATATTTCTAATAAAAATTCTATTAAATTTAGGATATCCATTTTAAAAATATTACAAATTTTAATTTTTTTTAAATTAGGATAGAACAATACATTACCATGATAAAACATGGAAATTTTCACATAAAAGTTTTTTACATGTGTCTTAGATATGTCTTCAATAGTATATGACACAAATGAGTTAAACAAGATAAAAGTAAATCTGGATTCTACATCTTCCACAACATTGAACCATAGGCTTTTTTCCTAATATGAAAGGTTATAGGGAAATGGGGTGAGCTACGATTAGCTCAATAGGAGTTTACTCCATGTAATATCATAGAAAGTAATATGATCCATACTACATATTTAGAAACGCATGCATGAATCAAAATAACCTTATTAGTATAAGTGATAGAGAGAATTCATTTATCAAAATCTGATATACCTGTACTTCCTATCTTTCAAAACCTGGTAAAGTGTACATTCCAAGTATCACATACATGCTCATAAGAAATTAAATATGTCATGTCAAGTTTAAAAGCCATATGCATGCTAAACAATCTTCATATGTATTAGTCGACTCATAAATACAGTGAAAAATATACAATAAACCTTTGAGATCCATATGGATCCACCTCCGACACAATGTACTATCATACTCCAAGACACATAGGACACATGTATTGGTCAAATCCAAAGTATCAATGTCCTTTTCATATGTCCTTTTCATTTTGAAGTGTAAGGATGTATTGAGAAATTTTTATATGAAAAATTGGATGAAAAAGAAAATTTTACATGCCTCACCACATGCTTCCCACCACCCTTGCCAACTGCTCACAATCACCCTTGTCGAGGAGGCTAGGAAGCTCCAATTTTTGTCTACAAAAAGGGGGCTATACCTCACCCTCTTCTCACATCATAATTTCCCCATCGCCTTCCTCTCCCAAATTATATTATTGATAGTAAGTGTTTTTGTTTCCTTGATGGGTGCCATATAGCATCTCAATGTCCAAATAAGAACATAATGATACCACAAGAAAATGGGGAGGTAGGAACTGATAATGAGTGAAGATGAAGAAATGCCATCAATAAAGGAAGCTAGTGATGAGTTGTTAGGTGTTTTGGATGGTGAAGCATTTGTGATAAGAAGAGCATTAAATGCTCAAATTAAAGATCCTGACATGGAACAACAAAGAGAAAACATCTTTCATACAAAAGGTCGTGTGAACAATACGGTATGCAGTGTCATTATTAATGGGGAGTTTCACTAATGTAGCTAGTACTAATCTAGTTGAGAAGTTAGGGTTATGATGATACAAAATTTAGCAATTGTTTTATGCTATTTTACTAGTTCTCCAACAATGGTGCCAAAAATTTGATGTGTCAAAACTTGGTGTACAAATTTTGTAAAATTTATAAATAGCTCGCAAGTGCATAAATTAGTTATAGAAAAATATAAGTATACTTCCAAGGTTGGACTAAAGAAGAATTACATGGTATTTAAATAATTTAACAAATTCTTAAAAAGGAAAATAAAAATCTAAACATCCCATCACGATTGTTTAGTTTTATAAATTCTAAACTAACAACATAAAATAAATGATAGACTTAATAAAACAATTGGAAAATGAAAATTTATATTCAATAAACAATTTATTGGATATATTAGTTAGTGTATTATGCTTGCTCAATATTAATTAGGTTATTAAAGATATAAATTAAGATTATTGATTCTTTTTTTTTATGTATGAAAATATCATAATGTAGGGATCATTTTCTTTGTTAATAAAATTTTAACTTGCCTACTTCGGTCGAACTGACAATTTAAACTTTAATTAAATATACTAATTTTCAAAAAATTTAATATACCATTTAACTTGCCTACTTCAGTCAAGTCGACAATTTAAACTTTCATGAAGGTGTTAAAATTAGATTAATGATTTAAGTATATGGAAAATAACTTTTAGATTTTAAAACTACTACTAAAAATATATTTTCAAAATATTTTTAAATAGTAATTCTTGTAAAAATCTTTGAAATAGAACATTCCTCTAAAAAAAGATTTAGATAATTACATCAAACATCCAAGAGTATTATTCTAAATCATATTCAGATAATTAAATCCTAAGTCTAACTCTCATGTTTATCAAGAAAAATGCTTAATCAATATATTTTTTCTTTAACAAACTTCATTTAAATATTGATGAAGAAATAAAACTTAATTCATTTTATAACAAATGTCTTACCTACTTTAATATTTCACAAGCATAAAAACATTATTAGTATCCCATACTATTTTTAACCAGATATGTTTAATTTAATCAATGACTAGTAAATTAAACATAATATTTAAAAAAACACATAAGTTAATCTAAAAAGAATACATTTAAACTATAATTCAAGTGTATCCATACAGAACTTTAGTATGGTTTCTATTTTTGAAAAACATCCAAAAAATATTAATAACACTATTTATTGAATTGAAATGAAAACTAATCCATAAGCTATACTAGTTCTAAATCTCAATTTGAGAGAAGAACTTTAAAAATAAGGGGGGGAAATGAAGAACTAGAAGACACCAAGAATTCATCTAGAAACTAGAGAGCTAAGGATGAAAGTGGATCAGATGTGTAACATCCTCTCCCTTGTTTTAAATTAGCATTATTGTTATATGTTTACTCTTAGTGTTATTATAATTTTATCCTCAATATTACCAAAAAGTCCTAACTCCTAAAAAATTTAGGTTATGAAACAATGGAATTTTTAGTCTTTTACTTAATTATTTTTTTAGCATGAGGTGTCACATCTCTTATTCCTTAAGTTACACATGATAAAATAATTATAAAGAAATAAAAAAGGGGGCTAAGCCGAATCAGCTAGGACATTTGTCCTTATTGCACTCATCATTGGTCTTAGAAGGACAAATGTCCTTTCCCATAATCAAATAGCTCTAGTTGCTGAGCATAAGTCATTTTCCATATTTTATGAATCATTTTCCGTCTCTCCCAAGTTGGACTAGAGCACAAAAACATTAGAGTGCTTAGGGCGATCAAAATAGAAAAACAAATAAGGATAATAGGTATTGTTTCATAGTGGATAAATGAAACAAAAACTAGAGACCTTACACAACGAATTAAACCTTTAATCAAATCTATTTAAAAAGGTAAAAATGTCTATTTTATGATAAACTATACAATTTTTCAATTGTATTTTTCTACACAAAGTTATGCATGTTTAACTCATGATGGTTTATGGATATCATGTTGCAAATCCTATTTAGAACTAATCAGTATTTTTGTTATTTGAAAATGTTAGATAGATTGGAATCAAGTAAATTACATCTTGTTTTAAAATATTTACATATCTTGTTTTAGAAACATTTTTTTGGTTTTTCGCCTTGAATTTTATAGACAAAGTTATGCTCGTTTAACCAAAGATACATCAAGTAGGATGGATGCTGGAAAACTTACTTGGAACCCAATTGGTATTTTTGTTATTTGAAATAGTTTCACTGATTGGAATTAGAGGATTTACATCTTGTTTTAAATCTCAATATGCTTAGTTTAATATGGATTTTATGTCTTGTTATTTTGAGTTTCTTAGATAGATTTATAGCAAATTAACTAAAGGCATGTTCTATTGAAATTATGCTAAAGAATATGTTTTGAAAATAATCGATATTATATGGATTGAAATTATGATATTTGAGTGTGTTATATCTTATTTTAAAGTTTTAAATGTGTAGTTTTTGTATGTTTTTATAGAAATGAATTTAAGAATTTTTACCAAAACTTATATTTGAAATTACAATAATAGGTTTAGGAGTACCGTAAAACTATTTAAGATGCAACAATTAATTATTAGCAACCCCTATTATTGAAGTGTTAGAGTCTCTTTCAATTTGAATCAAATAAGCAAGCTTTGGCGTTATTCATGTTCTAACACAAGTATGATTATTTAAGAAGAGTTTAGCAAATAGACCTTACAGTGCATGTAGGGAACCAATGGTGATTTAGTACTGTGAGTGGATGCCTAATATCTTTTCTAAAGCATTTATAGCATTGTTTTAAACCACTTTCATGCTCAAGTAATCAAATATTTGTGATGCATATAGATGTTTAGTTTACATATTTGTATTGCATGTAGATTGTGTTTATTTGTGCTACATGTTAACTATGTTTAACCTATCGTGTATACCTGTATAGGGGTAATGCAATAGCATTTGAATAGACAACACAATGTTTCTACATGATACGATCATAGGGTATATGCTTGATTTATGAGTGTAGGTTACATGTGTGGATGGCTTCAAGTTTGATGTATGCAGTGGTTTTAAGATCCTTATATTTCAGAAGTGACAAAGGTTGGATGAGTTGATGCATGAAGTTGGTTATAGCATATAAGATGGATGTGTTTGGTTTAGGTGTCTTTTTCATAATTGGGTGTGCATCGATATTCTATTCATGGGAACAAACATCTTTAGGTAATCTTCATGATCACCTTAGGATAGATATGCATTTGTAATTAATTCATGCAATGTTTTGACATGGAATGTCTAAGGAGTAGAATGTAAGTCCCATTGTACTCATGTTTATATGTTTTCTTTCCGTGTGCAAAACAAGATGTCTATTTCTTTCACTTAATGTATTTATCTTCCTCTATGTAAGGTTGTTTACTACTAATCAATAATTTATATACACACATACATATTTAAAAAAAAAGGTAAAGCCAACAGACATATAAAAACTGGTGCTATTACGGCTACACCTTCCGCGTTGTCAAGTATACTACGAAGAATGGCATAGATCGGTCAAAAATACCATTCCAACATATTTGAGCTTTTCCCATATTGGATAAGAATAACCAGGTGAAGAATTTTGTAGCTAGAGTGGACTAATTGTTTTGATTATCGAAGACAGGTTTTCATAGTGTGCATGCAAAGTTAAGGATGATTTTCACTTGTGTTTTAGGTTCTTTTTGGGTGTGGGTATTTATGGAAAGTACTCAACAATTTTTAGAATGAAAAATGTGAATTTTTAGCACCTCGCTAATAAGCTCACCATAGACCTCGCCACCACCCTCGCCATCACCCTTAGCGAGGGGGCTGGCGAGGGGAAAATCCATGTCCTATAAATGTCCCCATCATTTCTTTTTGTTTGGTATCCAAAAAAGAAGTAGTAGAGCTCTATCAAAATGACATCTCATCTTTTTGTATTCAGATCACTAATACATTATGTATTGCTCAATTGTGATTTGTGACTGTGTGAGCAAAAGAATACCTGTGAGTGTTGATTACTAAATACAATATTTGTGCATAGGTTATGTGTATTGTGTGTTAGCTCATAGTTTCCCTCATGCAACCTTTCTTATATGAGGAGCCTATATGGCTATGAGTCGTGTGTTGGCTAGTGGCTACATTCATGCAACCTTTTCTTATTCACTTTTCACATTATTGGTCTTTGGTTACTGATCACACCACTTTGGGTGGTGTGGGCTTTGAAAGAGAGTCTTGTTCATGTGTCAAACTAGGTTGTTCCATAGGTAGCAAGTGAGAGAAACTATAGGTGGTAAGGGTAGATGTCGTGACTGATAGTGGTATTTATGTTTATATTTTTCTATTGAGTTGTATCTATTTATTATTTTTAGTGGATTATTTGTTGCTGAGTAAATACCTTAAGCAAATAGAGGATGTTACCACATAGGATTTCTATGTAGGTTTACCTCGTTATATCTGATGTTATGCATGCTTGAATATATGGTTGGTACAATCATAGCTTAAATAGTGTATGTCTCTACATAATGAAGTTTAAACTTTGGTTATATAGCTTTTATTATTTATCGCAAGTTATCTGATTGCTATATAATTTATTTTCTTCTTATTTCTAATTGTCTTCATTTAATACATTAATTGCTTTCTATTATGTGAGAAATCCTTAAGGAGTTAATATCTCCTTAACTTGAATGCATCCAAGGTAATGGGCTTCTTCTATATTGTTATGCATGATCAACCTTTTGTATTAGTATAATTGAGTTTCTATTATGTAGGAACCAACATACTAGATGTAGACTCTGATTAGAAAGCATATTTGTTATATGTTGTCAAATGCCTTCTTTCCTTTCTTTGTAGCATGTCTATAGCTTTCTAATCGTTACTTATGTTGTATTGAATTAATCTATCTGCTTCTTGATAAATTTATGTTGCTTCTTTCTATTATATGCATGCGATTTTAGTGTGATTCTTTGAGGAGTATATATCTTCTTACCTTATTAGTGTACCAAGTGTCAACTCTTTATTATGATTTGTATGAATTTTTTAATCATATGATGTGGGTGTACAATCATCATTCACAAAATATGTTCCTATATTGAAGTCTTGAAATGATTGAAAATCTTTTATTGTTCTAATATGCTTTCTTGCCATACATGAAGTTAGATGTTTACCATGTATATTGTTATTGCTAGTCTGGATAGGAGCCTATGCGGAACACCGTCAAGTGTTTATCAAAGTTTGATCCTTCTAATTATCTATTGTTTATATTGTGTGTTGAATTAAGTATATATTGTTTTGTACTTCTGCGAAATTATTTGCTTAATTCACCTTTGTGAGTCCTGCCTGGCATAATTGGTATAGAGATTGCGAAAAGATTCCATGTGTGGGCATCTCCACCCTTCATCTAAGTCCCAATTACCTATTTGTATCGAAAGAAAAATTGGTCTTCGTATAATTGTTCCTACATATGAGACTTTTTAAAGGTCATATTAGGCCCAGGTGTAAAGTTTTGTTGGTTGTTGCCCATGTTAATAATCTTTTTCATGCTTCTAGTTATAGGCCTCAAAATTATCATCCATCTTTAAATATTATGTCATGTAATTATATTAGAAAACTAGAAGTTGTTTGTTTAAAGAGGTAAGTCAAATTCAACACATTTAATTTTAGGACTCATCATCCTACCATACATATTACATCCTCATTTAGAATTAATGTGAAATCTATAAGTCATGCTAAGTCCAAGAACATGTCTATCAAGACTAAGGTAGCCAAGTTCCAAACTAAAGAAACAAAGAAATCAAACTTCAAGAAAGTTTGTGTAGGGATCAATTCTTTAGAGACTATCATAGAACTAGGCGTATGCTCATGGCCAAAATGAATATAATAGTTAGAACTGAATTGTGTCAAGGAAGATTCATGTGTGATGTATGTTATTGTTTACATAAATAGTAGAACATTTCAAGAATATTACGTCTACTTGTGAGTCAATAAGGTAAATATATTTTTACAAGATAAGGTTGAAAGGGTAATATCTATCTTATCTCATGTAGGTTTTGAACCCTTAAACTCTATTTTTAAGTCAAAATTTTGATTTTAAAACCTCCATCAATTTTATTCATATAGGGAATTTTTGAAAACTTTTATGAATTAGAATTTCTTTAAAATAAAAAACAGATTATTTAAAATTCTTTTAATGGGAAATGGGTTCTACGTTTTGTTTGTGCATTTTTGCTTTTATTTTTTGTTTCTAAATTAAAACCTTTTAATGGTTTTAAAGGATTTTAATACTATTATCTTGCTATTGAATGTCCATGGATATTTATATATCCTTTTGCTTGACAGAAAGGACACAGAGAGACGAAAAAGATTAGAAAGAAAAGTATGGAAAAAATGGAAAAGAAAAAAAAATTGTATTTTAATTTGAATTCTTTTAATAAATTTTAAACACTTAAAAATTTGTAGGATAAAAAATTATAATATAAGTTTATTATTATTTTATTATTATATTTTAGAAGATAAGTTTATATAGTTTTTTAAACTCCACGGAAAAAGTTATCTTAAATATGTAATATACAATTTATTTTTATTTATTTATTTTTAATTTTAATAGTATAATTTTATTCTTATTCATGTAATTATTCCAACCATCTTAATATAATTTTTTCATCTTATCTCTCTTCTCTCCTTTTCTTAGAAACTTAAGATAATTTTACTCGTTTTTTCAATAACTAGGATACTTTCACTTTACTTATTCATAATTTTATCATTTTCCTATACTTAAGATAATTTTACTCCTCTTTTGAGTAACTTGTGTAATTTATTCACTTTACCTATTTATACTTTCTTGTTCATAATTTACTTTTAACTGTTCATTGCATATGATTATTTTTTTATCAGTTTCTCAAGTTTGCTCGTAATATTAATTAGTTTGCTACTATATTGCTTCGACTTTTTTTTAAACTGATACGCGCAGTATTAACTTAATGTTATTTTTTGTTTGTTGTATTAAAGTATCTTATTTTTTAGGTAACTAATTAATCTATGGTTTTTGTTTACATATACGCTCATTGCTGTTTTTTATTATCTTATATATTTGCTTTAATACTTTTTCCTTCACTGCTTTATTTTAATTGCGTTAGAGTTAATTTTTCAATCTTTAAAATTTTCTTAAACTTCCTTGTTTTTATCTTAATTACATTGAGGTTATAAGACTTCATTCTTTATTATGTATTTTTCAGAAAAGAAAACAAAAAATACTTTTAAAATAACCGATCTATTATTTCAAACTAAAAATTTAGTTGTAAATATTGCTAACCTTATAGTGTGTAGTTCTAATGTGAACAAAATAATGAGATTTTTTATGGCTCATGGGGTTACCTGTTGTTGCCAGTTATGGTTCCTTTGAACCATGCTATTGCCAAAAAACCACAAAAATTTAGTGGTTTGAATTTTAAAAAGTGGAGGAATAAGATGATGTTTTATCTCATTACCTTAAATCTGGTAAAGTTCTTAACTGAATAAGATCTCATTTTATTTTAAGGTGAACAAGATTTTAAGTTTGTTAGTGCTATTGAAGTATGAAAGGATTTTAATTACCTATGTCAGAACAATGTTTTGAATAGCCTAACCAATTTCTTGTATAATGAGTACAATCAAGAGAAGATGGCTAAAGATTTATGCATCATTGGATCAAAAGTATGAAACTAAAAATGTGAGTCCCAAAAAATTTTTGGTTGGTCGCTTTCTTAATTATAAGATGGTGGACTCTAAACCTATATGTAGTCTAATACGTGAAATCTAAGATATCTTAACAAAGATGTATGATGAAGGGATTGTACTTAGTAAGACTTTCTAAATTGCAGTTATTATTGAGAAGTTGCTCCCTTTATAGATAGGATTCAAGGCCTACACCTTAAGCATAAGCTAAGGAAAGCATCTTTGGTGGACTTGCCAATAAGATTTAAAGGGAAAGAAAACAACAAGACTTCTTCTAAAAGAACATATATCCCATCAATAGTCAATGTTAATGTGATGGAGCATGGTCAAAGCTCCAAACATGATAATAACAAGAGCAAGGGTAAGTTGAAACCTAGAGAACAACTTTTAAAAAGTCAAGGTTTAGAGGGATTTGCTTTAATTATCAAAGGACATGGCATAAAGCTCTAGGGTGATACTAGTACAATCAGGCATGTTTGCTAAGACAATAAGCTTTTTACCACTTTTGAATCTATCAAGAATAAGGATAAGTTATTTATGGGAAACCTTGTTACTTCTTCTATTAAAAGGTAAGGAAAGATAGTACTAAAAATGATTTTTGAGAAGGATTTGACTCTAAATAATGTATTATTTGTTCTAGAGATTCGCAAGAACCTTGTATCTAGTTCGTTGCTGGATAAGCATAGCATTAGAATTGTCTTTGAGTCAGATAAGGTCATGTTGACCAAAAGGGGTATATTTGTGGGCATGGAGTATGTGTGTAATGGGTTGTTTAAGCTAAATGTTACAACTATAATGCCTAAGAAAATTAATAAAATTAATTTTTCTGTTTACTTGTTTGAGTCCTCCAATTTATGGCATGGTAGAATAGGTCATATTAATTATGATACATTGTGTAGATTAATTAACTTGAATCACATACCTACTTTTTAAATTGATTCCAAACATAAGTGTGAGGCTCATTCCATTAGATTGAATGGTACATTGAACTCATTGACGTAATTCATAGTGATCTATGTGATTTGAAATTTCGTCAAACAAAGGATGGCAATAAGTATTTCATTACCTTTGTCGATGAAAGCATTAAATACTACTATGTGTATTTTCTTAAAAGCAAATATGAAAATATAGAGAAGTTTATTCTTTATTGTAAGGACTATGAGTGTTGGTTATTTTCGTGGACAAAATATTTATCTGTAAATTTGTTTTTAGGCCTACTATCAAGTCTATCAAGAAAAACCAATCAAATACTCGAGTTTCAGATAATTGTACTTTAGGTATATCTTTGATAACTACGACACATAGGATTATATTTATGCATTTAATAGCACGTGCTTATAAATCTAAAATTATTTTTAGTGTTAAAATATGAAATAAGATATGCTAAAGGATATTAGATAAGATATACTCTAAAATAAGATATGCTAAAAGATATTAGATAAGATATACTTTAAATTATATTTGAAATCCTTATCATAAAAGATAACATAAAATCTATTTTAAAAGAAATCTATTTTATATAAGAGTTATCTTAATTAATGAGTAATATTAATCATATTTGTTATAGAAAAAGATATTTATTAATCATATATGAGTTATCTTAATTAATGAGTAATATTAATCCTATTTGTAATATAAAAGATATTTATCAATCATATATGAGTTATCTTAATTAATGAGTATTATTAATCCTATTTGTAATAGAAAATATATCTATCAATTACATAAGATTAAGAGTTTTAATTTTTCCTATAAATAAAACTCATTACTCATTGTTTCAACTAACCATACAAGAGCATTATTCTAATATTCTTAATTTCTCTCTCTTGTTTTACAAATATAAGATTATAATTATTTAGGCTTCTTTATTTAGTTAATCTATCAAATATTGGTGGTTATATTTGATTCATTAATAAGCCTAATTATTTTATGATATTTTGATATTATGTTCTTATGGCTTCTTTATTTTTGTTTTTAAATTGTTAGATCAAATAATTATTTTTTTCATATCATAATTATTTGATTTGACTATTAATCTTTAAAGAAGCTATTTTTATTGAATTTATATTTGATCTTTTTGGTCTAGGATTTGCTAGTTGATTTAATTTAAATAATATATGTTTTGAATCATCTAGTTAGGATTATTCATTATTAAATTCGTTCTAGAACACACATGGGTACTTGTGTTTTTGTGCTAACTATTTTGTAGTTACTTCGGGAACGTATCTGATTGACGGGAAGCTTATTGGAATATTGGTCTAGAAACCACTCACGCTAATATTGGAAACTGTGAAAACAGAGCAGGGGCTCATAAGTAAAGTACATTGGGGCAGTATTCTAGTGAGGATAGCATAAGACCGAATTTGTACTTGAACATTTGATTTTCATAGTGGAAAGTTAGGTGGTTCGGTGGACCTGTGATTTTCCTCTTAGGTCATGGTTGTGGCCTAGGTTGTTTCCACCTAAAAATATAGTGTGTTATTATTTTATTTCTGCACTTATTTTTACACACGATTGCATGCCTGGCTACTTTGTTTAGGTTATTAAATTATAAATTAGTAAAAATTAAAAATAACCTATTCACCCTCTCTAGGTTAATTAGGTACATAATTTATAAATTTTCATTTATGAAGCAAAAGTTGAGAATCGACTTAACATAAAACCTAAGGTAATTCAAAGTGATCATGGTGGTGAGTATAAGGCACCATTTGGTGAACTTTGTGCACAACACAAAATTATACATAAAACCACAACTCCTTATCCATCTCAATAAAATGATGTTACTAAGCATAAAAATTATACCTTGAAAGAAATGATGAATGAAATGCTATTAAGTTCTAGGTTATCATAGAATTTATGGAAAAAACTATTTTGTCAACTAATTGCCTTATAAATAATGTATCTCAAAAAAAGGCAAATAAGATACCGTATGAATTATTTAAAAAAATGCTACCTTCTTATAAATATTTATGAGTGTAGTGTCTTACTAAAGTAGCTGTATAGACCTAAGAAGGTGAAGATAGGTCTAAAAATGATAGATTGCATCTTCATTGAATACACACATAATAGTAGTACTTATCATTTTCCTATGCATAAGTCAAAGATCCCATACATGCACAAGAACACGATAATGGAATCAAGGAATGCATTGTTTTTTGAACATGTATTTCTAGATAAATCTCAAGGGAATCAAGTCCATCTAAACAAACTTATGAGACTATGAGTGAAGATAGTCAGAAAAAAGAACCTCAACATGAGGTTAAGGATGAGGTTGAGGTTGAACGCAGATGTAGCAAGAGGGTTAAGACAAAAATATCCTATGGCCTAGATTTCTGACCTACTTTCTAGAAAGTGAACCTCTATGAAAAGATTGTGAATTCTCTATAGGTCCTCAATGAAAAGAGACATTAATAGTGAAATTGAGACCCTTCTTCAAAATCATACATAGAAACTAGTTGATTTACCTTTAGGTAGTAAAACACTCAGGCTCAAGTGGATTTTCACGAGAAAAAGTAAACCAAATAAATCAATTAAAAAGTAC
This sequence comes from Hippophae gyantsensis, assembly GCA_030763125.1. Taxonomy (NCBI): domain Eukaryota; kingdom Viridiplantae; phylum Streptophyta; class Magnoliopsida; order Rosales; family Elaeagnaceae; genus Hippophae; species Hippophae gyantsensis. Next base: position 47,739,103 of record CM061031.1, on the reverse strand, counting down.
AAGCTAGGTCAAATAAATCAATTGAAAAGTACAAGTTAGGTTTGTAATTAAGGGATACAAACAATGACATAGCCTTGATTACTTTGATACTTATTGTCATGTGATAAGAATAACAACCATAAGGATAATAATTGCTATCACAACTTTACAAAATCTTAAAATACATCAATTGGATGTAAAGATAGCCTTTCTAAATGGAGAATTAGATGAAGAAATCTACATGGAACAACCTGAGGATTTTTTTAGCCTGGGGTAAGAAGGAAAGGTTTGTAAATTGCTGAAATCCTTATGTGGCTCAAAATAAGCACCAAAGTAGTGGCATAAAAAGATTGATAATTTCATAAGGATAAATGGTTTTAAAATCAATGAATGTGACAAATGTGTATATGTCAAAGATAAAAGAAGATGGCTATGTCATCTTGTGTCTTTACATTGATGACATGCTAATTGTGGCTAGTAATCATCAAATATTCAATTCAACTAAGAATATGTTAAGTTCAAGTTTTGACATGAAAGAAATATGACCCACTGTTATAATTCTAGAAATTAAGATATCAAAGATATCAAGCGATCTCATTCTAAGTCAATGTCATTATGTTGGTAAAATACTTCAGAAATTCAACAATGGTGATTCTAGAATTGTGAAAACTCTAGTAGATGTAAATCTGTACCTATCTAAAAATAGAGGTGAGAGTTTATCTCAACTGAAATATTCTAGAATGATAGGAAGTCTCGTTACTTGATGAGTTGTACAAGATCGGACATAGCTTACTTTATAAGAAAACTTAGTAGATGTACTAATAATCCAAGATATGATCACTGAAAAGGTATTATAAGACCACTTAGATACTTAAGATATACACATAGTTATGAATTGCACTACACAAGATTTCTAGCAGTATTAGAAGGATACAATGATGTAAACTAGATATCTAATATGAAAGACTCAAAGTCTACCAATGGATATGTATTTACATTAAGTGGTATGATTGTTTCATTGAAGTCTTCTATACAAACCTACATTATTAGTTTCACAATGGAATCTAAGTTCATTCTTAAGTAGGTGAAACCTGTGCCAACAATATGCATCAATTATGATAATCAATCTGATCTTGACAAGACATAAAGCAATAGTGCAATAAAGAAAAGATGTTATTAATGATATTTAGTTCCTAAAATTAGAGAATGTATTATTTAATTCTTTTTGTTCTAAAAAATGTGCCAAAAAAATAATTTTAAAATTTTTAAAATTATTCTGTAAAAAATTGTGTATCTCAGGTTATTTCACTTTCCACTACATAAAATTACCTAATTATTTTCTTTAAAAAATTTTATCATTAAAATATTTATTAATACTACTAAAATTCTCTATGTGACTCCCTTTTATGTATGGAAAGGAAGTAAGGAACATTTTTGGAACTTTGATGCAATTAGAACTCAACGATTTATTATAACACAATTAATTGATGCAGCAGTAGAGGACATTAAAGGCGGGCATTAAGGATCTTATATGTCTTCCATAACATGCTGCCTTGCCAACCATCTAGGAGAAAATAAGATATCAGAATAGGCGAAAGACCACTGAATTCCAGTCAACAATAAAAGCAATACATAAACCAGCTGGTGTCAATCAAACAGCTTGGCACAAAAGACGAATAGTGAATATTTGGAATCTAATCAAACTAAAATTGTAATGTAATTAATACATATAAGATGTTTCACTGGCATAAAAAGCAACAAAATTTCGCAAAAAGAACGAAGGGGCACGAATGCATTTTGGCATATTTATTTAACATGAAATTAAATAAAATGATTGTGGACAACAATAGAAATGAGTTTGAAATGATGAAATTTGACTTGAAGCTACAATTCTTAAAGAAGCAAACTTTAAACGACAAGAGTACATATTTTCTGTAACATAAAATTACAAAAGTTTAAAAAAAAAATCTAATTCGGAATTAGGAAAGCTACAGAGATGCACAATGTTGCAACTTGTTACCAATCACCACCACTGATGAACAAGAATTCCATTTTGCCTCAGGGTGTTGAAAAGCTCCAAGCATTTTCCATAAGTGTTCTCATACTTGGAACTCCTCTGACCAGGGCAACATCTCTGCCACCTATTGTAATGACACTCCAGGAAGATCTCATCGATCAAACAAATGGCTCCTGTTTCAAACAACCTGGGGATCAAATCGAATTCAGTCCCTTCCACATCCATCTTCATCACCACAAAATCCTTCTCAGCCACCGTGTCCTTCAACCAAGTGGCAAAATCAAAACCCTGAATTTCCTCTACCTCCCCCCTCTCCTCAAACCCACCCTTTGAATTTTGCACGGGTTGAATCCTTCCCATTCCTCTACCTTTTTCCTTCACATTTTCACCTGGGTCACCATTAATTTCAAACATCAGCGTCTCGTTCTTCACCCAGGCTGCAAATGGCAGCAGATAGATACCCTTCTTTGTTTTGTACTCCTCATGAAAATGCCTATCCGCCTCGATTGCATACACTTCAAATGTCTTGTTCTGCTTTGGATATTGTTTTCTGAACCAACTTCCTATACTGGAACCATAGCTCCTAGCTCCAACATCCACATATACATACCTATTTTTGAAACTTATGTCAACCATAGATGGTAAATATCTAATGTTCTTTATATTCCTCTTCAAAGTAATCCATGGCTTCAATGGTTCTTCTTGAATCAAGGGCTCGGCATTCCGGACCAATTCTAGCTTATGCCCCGGAACAGAGCACTTATTATTTCTCGAATTGCCATTATTCGGTTTGTGGGGCCCATGGCCAAGAATTTCAACTTCATGCTCTTTCTTCAAAACCATTTCACGTATGTGAGGCATGCCGGAATCAAACCCATCAATGTCACGTATTGTTAACAAATTAATACAGCAATTGAACAAATCAAGAAATGAATTGAAACTATACGTATCTTTAGCTCTTACATGGACCACCGCAAACCCTTCGGGTTTCAGTGTCCTTACGATCTCAAAAGCAAAATCAAACGGATTGGAAGATTGCTCCAACCGGCCACCGCCAGAGAAGACAAAGTCGAAAGTATTATCGCCAAACGGCAAACGATGCTGCGCATGGCCGGAAATCACTAGAGGCCGCGAAGCTTTCTTGAAAACCCCGATCGAGTCCTGCACTCCCATCTCTTTCAAAGCGAAAACATCCTCACCATTCGGGGTTTCAACGCAGAGAGCCTTCGACCCTGGTGACAAGTACCCATGAGAGATCAGATCTTGGAAAATAGTGGAGTAGAAATTAACGGTCTTAATCCAATCCTTGCTGGTATAGAGCTCGCCCTTTGACTTTGAGGGTGCAGCTGAAGACGAGGCGACGGCATCGTTTACAACGATGGCTGAAGCCCCGGCACGGGCACCAGGAGCGACAAAATTAAGATTCTCAGGCAGGTTGAAGAAACAGAAGCTGCTGCCAATCTTACAGGAATCGCCGGTGATCGTAACAACATAAACGAATCGAACGAGGAGGATAAAAACACCAAATAAGAGCACCCGCACCAGAATATTCCTTAGAAAGCTTGGCTTCCCTGAATTAGTCTCCATTACAGAATAAAAAAAAACCTAATTTCTTTTGTTTGAAAAACCGAGAATGGAAAGCAATCCAAAAACGTAATACAATAGCGAGTAGACGAGGAGACGATTATCGAGAGCAGAAGCGAGCAGAGGTGTGATTGGATCCGATCAAGGCACGTCTATGGGAGAGAGGGTTGGAGATTGGCAAAGGGATAGGAAATTGAGGGGTAAAACGGAAATACATGACGATTTTATTTGGAAACTCAGTGAGTCTCTTGTGGGTCGAGTGTTTTCAATTACGGAGAAGAAGAGAGTTTGGAGGCCATTACTGAGTTTAGGGTAGTCAAAAATTGATTGAGGAAGGAGAAGATAACAAGGCAAACGAATAGTGACGAACGAAATCGGTCAAACACTCAACGGTAATGGAGACCAGATAGGCCGGTCGCACGCGGTAAAAGGAATCAAATACAGCGTGAAGAGTGGTTTAAAGTGGACGCAAATGATGCTGTTTGTTTTGCCAAGAAATTATTATTTAATAATTAAAAAGTAAGGGTAAAAATATTTGCCAATAATTTTTTTTAATATTAATTATAATTTATTGATATTAATTTTAGTAAAAAAATTTATTAATAAAATATTTTTATAACATTAATAATTTATATTTTATCAATATCTTAAATTGATGAGATCTTTTAGGTGAACAACTTAATAACCCACGAATTCAAAAAAATAGAAACGATTGATTTGTTAAAAACGTGTTAAAGATTATTATATTAAAAACTTAAGGAATTAAAGTCCTTAAAATTCAAACTTTGAGACGTCACGAAAAAATTATCACTTCTGTTGATAAATTAAATTCAATCATTCAATCAATAACACAAAAAGATAAAATAAAAACTTTCAAAAATATATTTTTTATTAATGATATTCGTTCTTGCCTCCATATTACTTAGCTCTTCTTATTAATAATCAAGAAACATAAAAGAAAAAACCCTATATGAAATGGGCCTAATTCAACCTTAAAAAATAAAAGACTAAAAGACTTAAAACAAAAAGTCTACAATTTATTAAAATAAAAATTATTAAACATAAAAGTCTCATAATTAATTAAAACAAGAATTCCTTCCTAAAGTAACCTTTGCACTCAACTTGATCTTCCAAATATATCTCTAGTCATTGGACTGCCAATTTCTTGCAAAAGATCTTGTGAATATTTGGAAACAACAACTTGATGAACACTTGGGAAAATCAACTTGATCAGCACCTCAATCTCCATTATTCCCTTACTTTTCAAAAAGTTTCGTCTTCGAATCTGAGCTCTATAAGTAGGTCGATTTGGTATAACGGATCCATGTGTAAAGTCTATTTGATGCACAATTTCTCTCAAATTAAGGATGAAATCCATGGGGAATCTTTTCAGAAAGTTGATCCTCAAGGCAAAGATGAGTTAAGATTGTTAGTAGGAAGATAAACATCCTTGTACATGAGTATAAGTACTTGTTGTCTTGCCATTGTTGCTCTCTTAATCTCATTTTTTTCAACAATTACACCCACTTTTTTATTTTCTTCTCTTGTTTGCTCACTTTTCTCTCTTGGTTGCTTACTTTTTTTTCTCTCTCTTGCTTACTTTTTTCTCCTATTTGCTCACTTTTCTCTCTCTTTTGTTCAATTTTCTCTTCTTTTTGCTCACTTTTCTCTCTTTTTTTCTGCTCAACCTCACTTGCTCTCTTTTTATTTTCCTCTTGCTCACACTTTTGTTTTTCTCTCAACTTGCACTCTCTTGCTATCCTAATTTGGTCTTCATGTGGCTAATACAACTTTTGGGTTGTTCATTTCCAAAGAATAACGATTTATGTAACCATCATGTGACACCTTCCTATCAAACTGCCATGGTCGGCTGAGTAATATATGAACATCATACATTGGTACCATATCACAAAGAACCTAATCTTCATATTTTCCAATTGAAAAAGGAAGCTAAACTTGTTTGTTAACCTTTACTTCTCCACAATCATTCAGCCATGATAGTTTGTACGGTTTGAGATGTTTCTACCACTTCAAATTTAACTTTTCTACCAATATGGTACTAGCAACATTAGTGCAACTTCCACTATCAATAATTAATTTGTATACCTTATCCTTCACGTGGCATCTTGTGTGGAGAGTATGATCATAGTGCTTGTTATCTCCTTCATCCTTAGGCGGTATATTTGGGACTCTCATTGGGACAAATGAATCTCTATGCACAGGTTCTTCCACTTCAACATTAGAACAATTCTTCATTGGTGGAATCTCTTCGTCACATGAATTGGTACTTTTGATTTCTCCATTTGTTTGTACAACCATGATCTTTTTGTCTCGTTTACAACTTTCTCTCTCTTCCAAACTGGAATCAATTTCTTCTTTGTCTAGCCCATGTCTTCTATGTATTCCTTTATGTAATTTAGAATCGGAAGAGGATTCTAAATAATCCAACCTTGCATTCATTCTCTTAAATTGGTCATGAATAGATTTGATGAAGAATTTCAAGTTAACCTCTTGTGGTTCTCTTCCTTCCTTACCCATGTTGTCAACCTATAAAATAAAATGAGGTAACCCACACACTCCCTCACGTGTTTGCTCTCAAATAAGAGTGTTACTCTCCTTTTTAAATACTATTTATGCTCTTTCTTTAACACTATTTTTGCTTTCTCTTTTTTTTAACACTTCCTCATGTGTTTATGTGTTTGCTCTCAAATAAGATTGTTTTCACTCTCCTTTTTTTACACTATTTTTGTTTGTTTTACCACTTAAATCTCACACCAACCTCCTTTGTATTCTTAACAAAATTCAAGAATCCAACTAATCTCAAGAAGTAACCATTTTATTGGTGATAATCTCAAAATTCAGAATTCTAAAAACTTAATGTAAAAGTATGCCAAAAAGAAATTCCAAAGAGGACTCTAAAGCACGACTCTTGACTAAAGAGGACTCTAAAAAAAGACTCTTGAAGAAAGAGAACTCTAAAGAAAGACTCTTGACCAAAGAGGACTCTAAAGGAAGACTCTTGACAAAAAAAGACTCTAAAGAAAGAATCTTGACCAAAGAGGACTCTAAGGGAAGACTCTTGACAAAAAAAGACTCTAAAGAAAGACTCTTAATAAACTATTATTCTTTTTTTTAATCAATCTTGGGCAACAAGAACAAAATAAAGGAAAAATAATTTCAACAAGAACAAGAAAACTCAACAAGAAAAAGAAAACTCAACAAGAAAACAAGAATTAGATTCTTGAACAATCTACTACTATGTTCTCCTTTTCTTCTTTTCTTTCTTTTTTTACACTACTACAAAAAGGGGTATTTAAGTCAATATGTAAGTCAATTTTTGGAAAAAACCAACTTATAATGAATTTAAAGTCGGTTCACGTGGTGAACCGACGCTATCCACGTAGGATGTAGCGTCGATTGACATGTCGAACTGATGCTACATGTGGACGTAGCGTCGGTTGACGTGACAAACCAACGCTATGCAACGTGGATAGCGTCAGTTCACCACATCAACCGACGTTACATCCACGTGTAGCGTTGATTCACCACGTCAATCGATGCTACGTCCACATGTAGCGTCAGTTTGAGACGTTAACCGATGCTATCAATGCGTTTATTACTGTTCCTCTTATCTCTTCTTCACCAACAGAATTCCAAATTTCAATTTATATAGCAACCCCTTTCATCCAAAACCGAGCTTACCTTCCATTATTTTTCATTTTTCGGCCACCTCCGACCACCATTTTCAATGTCGTTGTGTGGGTTATATTCCTCTTCTCATTATCTTTCAGATCCTCTATTTTTTTGAGCAAAATACTCAAAAAATTTATACCCATTTTCTCACTTATTCTCACTTACAAAACACCTATTTCTTCTTCATTTCCTTCATTTAGTTACTTTATTTACTCTTGTAAGTATTTCTATTAATCCTACGCATTTATTATTCAGTTTGCTTTATTTTTTTGTATAAATTTTTGATTTATGTATGTTTTGTATTATGCTTGTTATTATATGTTTGTCTTATTTTCTGTGAAAATAATATCTGCATGTTATGGGTTTGAGAGACTATAATATTTATCGTACGTAGATAAATTTATTTACATATAAATAATTATATTTTATTAAGTAAAAGTAATACAATTGTAAAATGATTAAAATGATAAATGTTTTGTATTATGTATGTTTTGGTATATATTCTAATAATTAGGGAATTTATATATAATAATACTTGAAATATATTGATTGGATACATAAATAATATACTTAATTAATGTCATTAATAGAAAATGAACAAATGATTGCATTCTTTATAGAAAAGAACATGAGACATTAGATGATTGTCCGATATGTAAAGAATCAAGATGTAAGCATGGTACAAATGAGACAACACATAAGATAGGCGTGCCTGCAAAGGTTCTTTGCTACTTTCCTCAGATTCCTCGCTTTCAAAGGTTGTTCAAAAGTAAAGAGACATCAAAGATGTTGACTTGACATTTAGATAATCAATCTGATGATGGGGTGCTACGTCATCCTTGTGATTCTCCAAATTGGAAAGTAGTAGATAATTTATCTCCTCAATTTGCATCTGATCCGTGCAATCTTCATCTTGCCATTGCTACTGATGGAATTAATCCACATAGTTCCCTTAGTAGTAGATATAGTTGTTGGCCAGTAATTATGGTAACATACAACCTTCCTCCCTGGTTGTGTATGAAAAGAAAATTCATGATGTTAACATTATTGATCTCAGAACTGAAACAACCCGGTGTTGATATTGATGTATATTTGCAGCCTCTGATAGATGATTTAAAGACGTTGTGGAATGATGGTGTAAATTTTTATGATGCACATAAAGAAGAACACTTTAACTTGAGGGGGGGTACTTTTATGGACAATTAATGATTTTCCTACCTATGGAAACTTATCAGGACATGCAACAAAAGGTTACAAGGGATGCCCTATATGTAGTGATGGAACTTCTGCAACTTATCTTGTTCACGAACGAAAGATGTCTTATAGAAGACATAGAAGATTTTTGACATCTGGACACAACTTTAGATACCCAAAAGAAACTGTTCGATGGTGAAGAAGATCATGATCATGCAACCCGACCTTTGCGAGGTGTTGAGATATTAAGGCAATTGAATGGTATGACATTCAAACGATATGTAAATATGAAAAAAACTCACTAAGGTAGGGAAATAAAAGAGGTCAACTAATGAAATGGGTGAAAATGAAAAAGAATTTGAACCAACTTACCATGGTTATTGGAATAAAAATCAATATTTTGGGAATTACCTTATTGGAAAGATCTACACATTCATCACATCTTAGATGTCATGCACATTGAGAAAAATGTATGTGAGAGCTTGATTGGTACTTTACTTAATATACCTGGAAAAACAAAGGATGGAATTAAAGCAAGACTGGATTTAAAGAAACTAGGCATACGAACTGAATTGGCACCAAGGGTGGAAAATGATAAGAATCGAACATACGTGCCACCAACATCATATACAATGTCAATAAAAGAGAAGGATGTGTTTTGTAAATGTTTGGAGGGTGTGAAAGTTCTTGATGGTTACTCATCCAACTTAAGAAATTTTGTGTCTATCATTGATAAGAAACTTTATGGATAGAAATCACATGACTGTCATATCTTAATGCAACAGTTATTACCAGTTGCTATTAGATCAATTCTTCCAAAACATGTTAATTATCAATAATTTGTCTTTTTTCATTCTTCAATACAATATGCAAGAAATATATATCAAGTGGCGAGTTAAACTCTTTATAGAAAGATGTTGAAGAGACTTTGTGTCTAATTGAAAAATATTTTTCTCCTTCTTTCTTCGATATAATGATTCACTTATGCGTTCACTTAGTTCGAGAAGTTCAATTGTGTGGTCCTACTTACTTAAGGTGGATGTATCCTTTTGAGAGATATATGAAAGTCCTTAAAGGATATGTAAATAATATAAATTGACTTGAATGATGCATGGTGGACGCTACATTACTGAAGAGGCCATTGAGTTTTGTTTTGAATACTTTAGTGGTTGCACTGAAATTGGGAATCGTACTCACAAGTTTTTCTTAGAACTTCACATGATCCAAGTAGGTAACCTTATGCTTGGTGGAAGTAAGAAATTTTTTATTGGTCGCATTCGATGGGAAAAAGCACACCGAATCATTTTGGTAAATAATAATGAGGCACAACCGTACATAGAGTAAGTGATGTTTAACCTTTCCATTTATGCAAAAAAAAAATATTTAACTATTAATGATGATATCTACTTCATATATCTTTAATAACATTATAGGATGCATTTAAACTTATTGAAGATTGATCCTCGTTATTAAAAAAATGGAGGAGAAAAATGGTTGTATGATGAACATAAGCGAGAGCTTATTAATTGGTTTCGTAACCATGTAAGTGTCACAAACAAAAATTCATGTATGTTCTTCGATCCATGCAATGTTTTAAAACTTTGCTTTAAACACATTTCATGTTTTTGTATACATATATTCAAGATGAACTCAAGAAACTTAATCATAAAATAACAGAAAGTTTAGAATGGCTTGCACATGGGCCAAAATTTGATGTCAAATCATTTTCTAATTTCACAATAAATGGATTGAGGTTTATGACTCAAGCTAGGGACAAAGTTCGAGTAAATCAGAATAGTGGTGTGAAGATGGTTGCACAAACTATGCAATTTTCCAATTCAAAAGATGGTAATCCTATACTTTCTGATAGAACATATTATGGTATAATACAAGAGATTTGGGAATTGGATTATGAGGTCTTCTATGAAACATTTTTCTTGTGTGATTAGGTCAAAGATGTTATCAATGTTGGTTATAAAATAGATGATTTTGGATTTACCCTTGTAAATTTATCCAAGATAAGTCACACTGATGATCCTTTCACGTTAGCACTTTATGCAAAATAAGTATTTTACGTGAGCGATCAAATTGACACAAGATGGTCTGTTATGTTAACGCCTCCACAAAAAGAGTTTTACCATTATGATGCTTTAGAAGATGATGACCCTATGCTTGATACATTAACCAATATTAGTAATTTCTTAAACAAATTGCCTAATGTATGTGATGATCTAGTTGATGACGATGATTCTTTGTCATGGGATCGAAGTGATTGTGAAGGAATATATGTATATGATCAACAACCAAATTAAACATAATGTATGTTCTATATTATTGTAATAACTCTTATATATATATATATATATATATATATATGTATGTTCCTAAAATTGTCAATTAATTTATATTTCTTTATTGTTTGTAGATATTTTGTGGATCCTCGGGTAACAGAGCTTGTAGATCCAAATGATCAATTGAGGTATTTGAAAATAAAGGGTTGGGTGAATATACCTGATACTCCACTTAACCCAGATGATAGAGTACCTGTTCTATTTGATGCTACTGATAATCCAATAGGAGAAAATGGCCAACAATTGAAATCCTCTATTGGTAGACTTGGGAAATCCAGTATACCAATTAATATAAATGATTGGTCTTAGGTTGACGATGCAAAAAGTTCAAAATATGGATAACCATTTGTGTAAGTCTCTTATATTTTATAATCAATTACATATATTATATCTTTTTTGTATTATATCTAATCTTTTGTAGTGTGTTTTTATAGAATCGTTACAAAGTCAATGAAAATTGGAAGAAGAAGTGTTATAAGATTGCAAATAAGGAATGGAAGGAATACAAGACTTCCAGATTGGTAAGAAATTATGTGTTTCCATATTTAGAACCACTTGATGAAGTAGAGCTCTACAAAATCCCTGAAGGACACCCCTAGATTACACCTTAAGTTTGGAAAGACTTCATGGATTATAGACATAAGGATGAATTTCAAATTATTAGGGAAGAACATCAGAATATACAAATGCATAACATTCTTCCTAACCATACTGGGAGGTCCTCAAATCCTGAAGTTAGATATAGAATGATATTATTGATTTGTGTTAATTTATAAATATTTTTATATTTATTTTTCTCAATTTAATTTCATGTCATGGTTAATAAATTTTTCATAATTTATGTAGGAAGCTGAATTGGGTAGACTAGTTATCCGAACTAAATTGTACAAAGAAACAAATACTCCTAAAACGAAGAAGTCAAGACCGATGACTAAGCAAGGAGAAAACAACTAAATAAGTTGGTTAGTAATTTCGGTTGATACAAAGTCTTAGTGATTTTTAATAATTGATGTAATAATGCATGATATGTTTGTGTGCTTTATTATTTGTAGAGAGCTGTTCAAGAACAAATATCCAAGGGTGGAATAATCGAAAAGCCTGGGAGAGATGCTCTATATCATGCATTCGGACGTGACCATTCTGGTCGTGTTAGGGGAGGTAGCCAATATGATGGTTATATGGAGTATTTTAATATTCCAAAATAAAAGCCTCAGATGGTCAGTAAAGAGAAGTACACTAAAATTGAAGAAGAACTCAACTCCTTTAAGGTTTCAATGTTAAGTGAGATTGCCACTATACAAGAATATCAATCATAACACATGTCAGGCATGACATCATTCTACAACTAGGGCATGCCATATTGGCCAAGCATACAACCATCCATGCCAGGCATGCCACCATCCATGATAGAAAATTCAAGAGAGTACACAATTTTGGTGGAGATTCAAGAGATTGATTGTATTTCTTTTTCTACTTTTTTCTTTATCAATTTTTATGTCTTTATTTATGAAAAATATGAGCTTTATGAACACAATTATGTGTAATTAATTTATTAATCTAGGAATCTTATGAACCCAATTTTAACCATGTGATGATCTAATATTTTTTTCCCAATTATAATATTAATTTAATTATATTATTTAATATGATTTTTATGCTATTAATTGTTTGTCCAACAATTTATCTATCGAGGAAATTAAATAATTCTAAATAGATTTGAGAGAATTATTTAATTGTTTGTTTTGATTAAATAACATGCATAGTTTCTAGGCAGAGATGTATGGTTCTTATGTATGTGATCCATAATTGATGAACTTAATGAGTAGTATGTAATTTAATTGACATGAGGAATACATGCTAGGTTAGATTCAATTAATCATGTAATTAATTGATATTATATTGGGGGGCTTTTAGCGATTCACATGTTTAGAAAATTGGGGGATTAAGTATTCTTAGATATTTTCTCATATATCTTTTTAGTCACAAAATCTGATTTAATTAATTATTTCTATTTATTTTTAGTTAATTTAATTTTGCTTCATTAAAATATGAAAACACAAAAAAATTGATTTTTATTTTTTTTAAGTTTTAAAAATTAGTTTCTAATAAAATAATCTATGTGGGAATGATCTTTTATTATCATTATATTACTTATTGTGATACATATACTTGCGTATTCATTACACACACTTCATGTGTGGCAATCAATTCCTTCCTTAGATTGACCTTGAGAGTATACTTTTCATTTTCTATAAAATGATTCGTGCACTTACGAGAGTTTTACAAATATAAAACAAAATTATTAGTAAGATCCACATTACCAGTTTTACTCATCAAGCTACCATCTTTTTTTAAGTTAAACACTTATATGAAGTGTGCATCTATCATATTTCTTTTCCAAGAATTCCCATGCTTCCTTGGTGGTCATAGTAATTAGATCAAAATCATCTATGGTAACTGAGTTAATGAAAAGGTGAAACCTTTGGAAATTTAGTTTGTTGAAATGAAGTGCCTCGCCATTCCAAACATTGATCATTTTAGGTTCAACAACACTATTTCAGATACATGTGTAAGTCACCTCAAGCCATCCTTGATTAAGAAACGAACATCATTGTTTGTTAATCTCAAGTAGAAACACATTTGAGATCTCTAGTAAAAATAACACAATCCATTGAATTAAAGTGGTCCATTGACCAAACCTTCGATATCATTCTTTATAAGAGATTTAATAAAATTAAACACATAGGGAAAGGGGAAAGGATCGATTGGAGCAGTTAAGCCCAAATAGGGTGTACCCACTCTAATACCAACTAAAAAAGTCTGCAACCCGATGTACAACATGATAAGGAAATATAGACTTCTTAAAGACTTGTCCTCTCAAGTAGTAAAGAAATAATTATTAAAGCACACTAAACAAGTTAAAGCAAAAGGATTTTCAAACAAAAGGTATAATCACAAGAAGAGAAAAAGTAAGTAAAGCATGCAAAAAGTAATCAATGCTTTTCCAATTTGAGTCTTAATCCTATATATGATAGCATACAATATCAAGACTCATATTGTACTCTCAATAAATAGTGCATCATACAAACATAATAAAATGGTGTGATTAGATACTATAGATTAGAGATGTGTAGAGTATTTTCCCATTATCCTTGATTACCACTCATATAGAGATGTATTCACAAATTTCATAGAAAATAGTTACTCTCATTATTCTATTCTCATACAAATGTATCATTATGCCGAAATACTTTCAATTTAATTAGTGAACAAATTCAATACTATAGAAATTTTAGCAAAATTTTGGTAGGTTTTTTTAATTAATTGAAGCAATTAATAGGGGGTATTTATAGCACATTACAAACTGGCTAACCAACCTTATCACGCCCTCGCCAACCATCTTGTCAAACATCTCTCCATAGTCATATTGAGGGATGTGGCAAGGTTGTTTTTAAGCTAACTTGACGAGGTGCTGAAAATAATATTTTTTTCATTCCTAATATTACTAAGTATCCATAAATATTTACATCCAAAACTAATAATAACTACCACACATGACCTAGCATGTATGCTAAACACCAACTCTGTGGTGTGTGAAACACATACATCTAAGCATAGTGTCTCTAACTAAGTACGTGTATGCATTATTGACCCATAGTAATCAACCTTACACAAAGGAAGACAAAACATTGAGTAAAGTAAACATACTTCATGTTTTGCACACGGGAAGCCAACACACAAACACAAAGTACAACATGACTTAGAGTATTTGTGTCATATTTGTATTGTGTTTTTACATTAATTGTGTCATGTGTGTGTCGTGTTTTGATATTAATCGTGTTGTGTTCACGTATTAGTTGACACATGAAAAAATTTACTTAATTTTTGTCATATTTCTTATTTATAATAGTAAGAAATAATATCTTTAAGGTTATGCAAAAATTAATGATAATTTGTGACTAAGGAGGATGTATTCCATTATGATTTTGAAATATTTGTAAAGAGTAAATTAAAAATATTTTTATGAACTTTTTTTTAGATTTTAATGGAGTCTTATGGATTGCAGTGGATCTTATTTCATAGATTTTTATAGATTGTAGTGAACTTTATTGATAATAGTTTTTCAAATCCTTAGAAAACTTGGGTAGTGAGAAGAATGAGTCAAAAATTTCTTACATATAGTTTTAACTAAAAAATCCATCAAAATTCAGCTATTTAAAAAACATTTTCAAATCAACAACTTTTTAAATGCACATAGAGTTTTAAATTTTTTATAAAATATTAATATACCAAAACTTTTATAGATATTTAAAGACTTCTATAAAATCTTATTCAACACCTCTAAACTTTTAGTTAAAGAGTCTATAAAAATTTTTAAATGAATACACTTGGAATTTAAAACCCTTTAAAAATAATTTATACTCTCGATTGAAATACTTCTCCTAATTTTTAGTAGTATCATGTCATGTTTGTATTGTACTGAGGAGGATAGTTTTTACTAAATATGCATGCATTAATAGATATATATATATATTTATGAATATACTACCCATGTCATTTAATTTAGTTATACATGGCTTTACTTGAGGAAAAGCAAAGAGTTAAGCTTGGGGTGTGATGCCTTTATGAAAGTAGAGTCATTAATGTACTTTTTACTTAATATTTGCTTGTTTTATTAAATAATAGTATTTACTATTTTTGGGGTTTAAAAATATTAAAATATAAATGTTTTAGTGAAAAGGGGTGAAAATATAATTTATGGAGTTTTTTGGGATTTTTTATGAATTTCTAACATAGGGTTAATCAGGAGCTACCACGTGGCTAACCATGCAAGAAGAGGAGTTGACTAGGCAAGGCATACAAATGCCATACCAACAGATATGACGAATTGTAGATTATCGCATGTGACGAGTGACGTAGTACCCCCTTACCACATGTCATCAATCGATTGGTCACTACTTTCCACCAACATACCATGCCATCTGTTTCTGAAATAATATTTTGCTAAGTATCATTGACTTAGCAAAATTTGACTCAAACTGGTCTCCCTAGCACACGTTATGCTCTAATTCGCCAATAACTTCTATGTGAAGTGTCACATTGTCATTGGCTAGCGCTCTTAATTTTGCTTGTTTTAATCTCATCCCTTGATCTGAAGTTGATTTGATAGTCCAGATTTCACTTGAGCTATATTTAAACCCCTAATCACCCCATAAACCCTAACGAGCCATCATTAGTATAATTTTGGTCAGTTTTTGGAGGTAAGAAGAGAAATTTACATAAAAATTCAAAATGAGATACAATTTTGGTGAAGATTCAAGCCAAAATTGGTATTACAATTTAAGTGATTGATTGTATTTCTTATTCTACTCCTTTCTTTATCAATTTTTATGTCTTTTTTTATTATGAAAAATATGAGTTTTATGAACACAATTATGTGTAGTTAATTTATTAATCTAGGAATCTTATGAACCCAATTTTTACCATGCGATGATTTAATATTTTACACCAATTATAATTTTAATTTAATTATATTATTTAATCAGATTTGTATGCTATTAATTGTTTGGCCAACAACTTATCTATAGAGGCAATTAAATAGATTTGAGAGAATTATTTAATTGTTTGTCTTGATTAAATAACATGCATAGTTTCTAGGCAGAGATGTATGATTTTATGTATGTGATCCATAATTGATGAAGTTAATGAGTAGTATTCAATTTAATTGGCAAGAGAGTGTGTAGTTTACTTAAGAGAGGAATACATCACTTGTTTAATTGTCTTCGAACTACATCACTTGTTACCAAGGTAAGAGCAAATTGCTTCCAAGAAGGGAAATAGCTTAGCCATCTAGACAACAAAAGGAAGTGAACTACATAAATATGTGTGTACCACGGGTGGGGGTAATGATGATTCTATTCCCATCGAGAAGGAAATAGTGTTCCTTGCTAAGAGCTTCACCAAATTATTTATAAAGAAGAAACAATAATTTGGGATAACGTGGAAGATATACTTCAAGTTCCAAAGCCTTAAAATCTACTAAAACTAATGAATACTTGGGAAATGAATCTAAAAGTCAAGCAAAAAATAGTTGAATAAACTTAGATGCTTTGAATATGGAAGGCCAGGTCACATTGCTACAAAGTGTTTTCAGGAACAAAATCATACAAAGAAGCATGTTATGAAAGCTAAGGTTACTATTTTGGATAGTACCAGTAGTGGTGATAAGGATTATGTTAATTATTTGCACTTGTTTCCTCTAATAGTGCTATTGATCCTCCAACTATTGCCTCATATGTTCAAGAGGTGACAAATAAAGCTAATAATGATGATGAACAAGATGAATTGCTTAATTCATATTGTGAACTCCTTTTGTAGCACATTATGTATAAAAAGGAAAAAGAAAAAGACTTTGGAAAGCCTTGACAAAAGAGAGAGAGAGAGATATGCCTATTGAAGAAATATTTGGAGGAAAATAAGTCCTTTATTAATGGTCAACAACTTGATCTCGCCAAAAAATGTGAGGTTATTCAAGTAAGATATTCAGATTTTCTTGAGAAATTTAATGTAAATCATGAAAAGGTGAAGAAGCTTGAAGAACAAAAGAAGGTTCCCATCTCTAGTAAAGTTACATAGTTATTTTTTAACTTTGATCCTTTTTTGGATCAAAATGTCAAGATTGAAGGATTGAAGAAGTAGAATATAGTCCTTAAGTACTTATCAAGTAGGAAATTTAGATTGATCAACTGAATGAGAAAGTTGGGATTATGAACAAATCTGTACCTTATCTTGAATCATTTCTCAAAGAAATGGAAGATTTTATTATTGCCTTAAAGGATAAACTTAGAGTGAGTGAGAAGGAACTAGCTTACTCTACGTTTGGATTGAACAAAATGATGAGTGGATGTAAGGACCTAAATGAAATCCTCAAGATCCAAAGTTGAATTCTACTACCACAAACCCAAGAGATAAGCATATTGTGTCACCTTAGCCTGATTCCTCTAGCATGGTGAAACCTTCACCTAAGGCTAGCACTTCCTATCACCTTGGTAGTGGTCTATTACACTACATACTCTCTTTACTACTTGTCACCATTGTGTTGAACTTGAGCATTTAAGACCATATTGTGAGAAATTGACAACCTATTCTCATGTGGAAGTCATTATGAGTGCTTTTTCCTCCTCTTCTCCAAATTATCTAACTCCACTATTTGTGTTTGTAATCTATATGGCACTACTGGCCACCTTGCTAGGCTATGTTCTAGATATATAAGTACTACTCTGAGTTCTCCACCTTGTTCACCCCCATCTCCTATGATAGTCTGTAGCTATTGTGGCTAATCTAAGCATCTCCAAGAAAGTTATATTATGCACCTAAGACATAGTAAGGAAAGAAATAAGTTTACTTTTAAAAGTCTACCTTGTTCAATCTATATGGGTAACTCCACTAGATTTTCAAGAAATAATAAAAAACAAATTTGGAGTACCATATACTCTACATGCTCACATGACACATAGACCATTCCTTAAATCAATTGTCCCTTACAAATACTTTAAATAGAGGGATGCTATTTGATCACTATTTTAAGGTGATATATTTGGGGTGAACTATTCATTTCTTTTATCTCCTATCTTTGTAGTCTTTGTGTGTCTTTTGCTAATGTCTACATGCTTCATTGCCTTTTGATTGCTTTAGTAAAAAAATTAAAAAAATATTGTGTTTGTTGTATTGGCACTCTCTTCTTACTTTCTCTTAATGGGACTATTCTACAAGTCTCTTTATTCAGCAGTCATACTACTTAAATGTTATTGTGTGACTACTGTGTTTTTTGGTTGAGATGTGTTTGACTTAAATGTAAGTGTGGCTATTTTGACACGTGTATCCCCTTATAGTATGTATGACTAAATTCTTGTCTTGAACTTAAAAAGACCTTTTTCTACACATATGCAATAATGTTGTGAATTTGTATGGTTATTTTGAGAAGTTTGTATGAATTTATTGCTTTGATGATTTGAATGTCTCTAAAAAGCTCTAGAATCCACTTTAGTTTCTCTTGAGGAAAAATCTGATGTGCTACATGAATAGAAAAAGGATCTAGGCCATTTTTGAATCATTGTCTCCTTTCTTGTCACTAATGTTTTATTATCCTCAATTTCCCCTCTTGAGGTTGTTTGTTATCCCTTCATTTGATTTCACCAACTATCTTAGTACAAATAATAAATCCCATGATAAATCTATGAAAGTAGAGTTATTTATCTACTTCTAAACCACTTGTTTGGCTTGTTATATGTTAAAGTATCATGAAAAGCTTAATTTGTGTTTAATATGGCAATGTAGGTGAAAAGATATAAAACCTATAAAAAATAGGCAAAATTGAGGAAAATGTTGAATTATAGGATTGATCAATCATAACTAGATTAATCGAAAAATAAGTGGATCAATTGAGGGTCATTTTTTGATCAATCCAAAATAGGATCGATCAATGGAGCAACAAAAATTTAAACGCATGAGAACAAAATTAAATCCCAACTTTCAATCTCAAAAATATGATCATAGTAATATGAATCATAATCTAATGATGATCAATTTTAGCCTATTTAAAGCATCATAGGGAGGAAATAAGAAACACAATTAAGATTACAAACCCTAGTAGCTACCAAGAAGAGAGAAATTGAGAAGAAACTCAAGAGGAGATTAAAGGAGACATAACTTTGTGACAAATTCTAGACAAGATTAGTGCTATAAATCAAGAGATTGAGTGTATCTCTTCTTCTTCCCCTTTCTTTATCAATTGCATTTTTTTCTTTATTAATCTTGGGGTCTTATGAACCCAATTTTCTACATATGATGATATATTATTTTACGCCAATTGTTATTCCAATTCCATTATATTATTTTATTTTTATGCTATTAATTATTTGGCCAACAATTGATCTATAGATGCAATTAAATATATTTAAGAGAATTATTTAATTGCTCATCTCGATTAAATACCATGCGTAATTTCCAAGCAAGGATGTATGATTCTTATATGTGTGATCTATAATTGATGAACTTAATGAGTAGCATGCAGTCTAATTGATCTGAGAGTGTAATTAGGTTAATTACTATATGATGTGTAGTGCACTTGAGAGATGAATGCATTGTAAGTTAGATTCAATTGATTATATAATTGATTGATGAGTATATTGGGAGGAATTTTAACGATTCAGATGGTAGGGAATTGGGGGATTAAAGATTCATATATCATTTTCTCATATATCTTGATAGTTTTTGAGTCTTTTGATTTAAAATCAGTTGTCATTTATTTTCATTTTTTATAATTTTCTATTATCCGAATAGTATTCGTAATAATTATATTGCTACTCATTTATAAGATTTAACCAGTTTTGGAGAGAAAACTTAGAGAGAAGTTAAGATGATTGGTTGAATGTGTGATCTAATAAGAGGTCCATCTATTTATAGAAAATTATAGAAACATGTATGAGTTACATAATATGTATACATATTTTCATGTTAGAGGGGTATAATTTGTATAAAGTACAACATATCATGGGTTAAGGTCGACCCTAGCTTGAGCTGATCACTGAGCTTAGGCTGGTCTATAGGTAGGACATTTGGGATGCTTCGTCTTCCATCTTAGGTTGGTGACTTTTCTTGAGCTGTTTGAATGGGTCAGGAACGAGGCCAATTTGGATATCCAAACATCTAGTCCCCATAATCTTTCAACTCGAGCTCTAGTTTAAGGTGGAAGAGTAATTACCAATCATAGGATATGAACCATTCAGCTCCCCTAATAAATGCATGTCAGAAGGGTCAGAGCGAGTATTATTATCGCATTTTGGACATCTCCGTCACTCCACCATGTATGTATGCCCTTTTCATGGAAGAGGAAGAAGGAGAAGGCTAGGGCTCCTCTAAAGGTAAGGATGGTCATGAGATCATAAAGGTAGGGACTCATTGAAGTTTTAAGGTCTCGATCCAATTTTGTTTCTCCTAGCTCGAAGACATTCCTATTTTTGTATTCAAAAGCTCAAACTTGTGAGAATGTAAAATAAAAAAATGAAAATTAGTTTGCCTCTTTTATTGGGTATTTATGCTGTTGACCTACCCAATTGTCTCTCTTATTTTTTTTGAACTTGGATCATTTCACCCTTTTATGTTAACATTCATCTCAACCTTCATTTCCTATAAAAATGGTGTAAGAACACTTGTTTAATCCTTGCATTTAGGGATTTTTGCCTATTCGTCCAACTTTTTTGGTCGTATTTTATAGATTGTGGTCAAACTAGTAGACTCTCAGTTCTAGCTTTACGTGTTGAAAATGGTAGGCTTAAAGAAGAGGTTAATGTGTTAAAAGTTGAGGTGGTTAAGCTTGAGTGTAATGTAAAAGACAAAAAGTGTGAACTCGCTTCTTATAAGGAACAGTTAATCTAAAATCAACCTTGAGAGATAAAGACCTCTACTAGCATAGTTGTGCTTGTAGATAGGGAATCCTTTTGGGCAAGTTTCTATATGAAGTGATCTAAAAATTTCCTCCTTAAGGTGATGGAGGTTACCAAAGAGTTGGAATGAGGACTGCTTGTAATGATGTCATCTTACCCTGAGGCCATGACCTATACACAGAAGAAAATTATTGAGATTTAGGCTGAGATATTGCCTTTAATGGAAGAAACTGATGATCCAGACACTGGTCACGTATTGAAGTATTTAAAGAGTTTTTAACCTTCTAAGAAGGCAAGTTTTGTATTAATAAATATCAAAAGATTGGTAATTTTAAATAATGAAAGAATTTGGATGGCATGTACTTGTGATGTCTTTTTTTATAACTTGTTTGCTAAACGAAGTGGTAAGCTCGACGTTTACTCTAACTAGGTGCTCTACCTTGCTCTTAATTAGAGTGAATAGTCTCATGGAATAAAATAGTAGGGCAGAGAGTCTTACTTAGTTCCTGACCGAGGTTCACATCCCCTTTCAATCTCAGAGCATTGGCCTAGTTTTTAATCGAGGTGGACAACTCATGACCTCTTATAAGTGCCAGGGTACTCTACTTGGTTCTTAACCAAGGTTCACATAACATACCTAGAAGCTCCTTCACTTATCTTCCCTTTGAGCTTTCTAACATATTTTCTAAGATTGATAATTATCTTGTTGGAAGACTCTACTTGACCATTAGCTTAGGGATAGTATGGCATTGAATGACACATCTTAATATTGTATTTGAGGGAAAACACTATGATGTTGCGTTTAGTGAATTGTCTCCCATTATCTATGACAAAATCCCTTGGAAGGCTAAAATGACAAATTATGGACTTCCATATGAATCGAATAATTTCTTCTTCTCGTATTCTTCATAGGGGTTCTACTTCGATCCATTTTTAAAATTAATCAATAGCCACAAAGAGAAACTTATTTTGTCCTGTACCTAAGGGTAGGGGTCCTACTATGTCAATTCCTCACTTGTAGAAGAGCCAAGGACTCACCACCCCCACAATGGTATTCAGAGGTGTGTCCAACAGTGGAGCAAACCTTAGGCATTTATTGCATTTCTATGTGTATTTTATGAAGTCTGTCAGCATGGTGGGCCAATAATAACCTTGTCTCATAATCCATTTTGATAATCTCCTACCTCCAAAATACTAACTTCAATCTCCTTCGTATGCTTCAAACATTGACCTTTCAGATCCCTTCTTAGCTATACATAAGAGTCTAGGATTGAGTGTGGTTTTTCAGTATAGTTTCCCTGCATCAATCATGTATCGACTTGCCTTGGCCTCAATTTTTTTCACGGCCTTGCAATCTTTTGGTAGGTCCCTATTCCCTAAGAAATTGTAGATTGGGGTGAACTATGTGATAAAGGAAGCATCCATACATCCAACCTTTCTTCTGACCTCCTATAAAGATTCTTCTACCAGAACTATTACCGACACTACTCTGTTGTGCTTAGTCTCCCTTATTGATGCTAAAGTTACCAGGGTGTTGGCATGACCATTCTTGTTTCCAAATATTTGCTTGATCTCGAACATGGAGAATTTATAGCACTCTTGCTTTAATCTTTCCATATACCCTTTCATTTTTCCATCCCTTACTTCAAACATCCCCAAAAACTAATTGATCACAAGCCTAGAACTACTATGTAAGGTGATTCTATCGACCTATAGCTTTTTTGCAGACATAGTTCCAAATAGAGCAACCTCATATTCTATGACATTATTAGTTACTTGGAAATCAAGTTTGATTGCATATCAAAGCAATTTTTGTTGTGGTCATCTATGACCACCCCTAGCCTTGTACCATTGGAGTTGTGCACTACATCCACAAATACTTGAAAATTTAGGTTTTCCTTTCGGTCTATCCCATATACCTTCTCTTAATCTATCTTGGTGATGAGCTCAGGACTATCGTTGAATTTAGCCATAAACTTGGCCCCCAGCTTGCCTTTTAATGGTTTTCTAGCCATGTATTTAATATCATACTATCCCAATTCTCTAGCTATTTGAGCCAGTCTCCCTGCAACATCTGGTCTCATAAGGACATTTTTAAAAGGGTGTGAAGTGAGTACCATGAATGTGTGTGAGCCAAAGTAATGCCTAATCTTTTGCTCAATGATCTTGAGATAAAAGGCTAATTTATCAATGATAGAATATCTGCTTTAAGTCTCCATTAAAATATGGCTAACGTAGTAGATAGGGTGCTAAATTTTGTCCCTTTCAGCTAAAAGAACCGTGCTACATGTTTAGGTATGACTAGCAAATATAGATAAAGAATATCTCCTAGTAAAGGGCTGACCAAGATAAGGGGGTTGCTAAGGTACTTCTTGATTCCTTCAAAGGCTATGTTGTAGTCCTCTTCCCAAGTGACCGACGTGTTTTTTCTCAGCATTTTGAAGAAAGGCATAAACTTATCAATACATTAACCTATTTAGTTCCATTATTCTTCCATTCAACTATTGTATTCCTTTGAGGCTAGAGGGTGGATTTATGTTTATAGTGCTTGTATCTTGTCGGGGTTGGCCTTATTCCCTCTTGTTGAAAAGAGATACCCAAAACTTTTCCTACAGCATCATCAAAGATGCATTTTTTAGGCTTAAGTCTCATGCCATTCCTACGGATTATCTTGAATATCTCCTTAGATCCTTGATGTGGTTCAGAGGTTCAATTGATTTCACCATTTTTTCATCTATGTATGCTTCCAGATTCTTCCCCAATTGTTTTTCGAACATTTTGGTAACAAGACGTTGATATACAGTGCTTGCATTTTTAAATCCAAATGGAATCCTTGAGTAGGAAAAATTTCCTTCCTCTTTGATGAAAGAATAATTCTTTTCATCCTCTAGGTGCATTCTAATTTAGTGGTATCTAGAGTATGTGTCAAAAAAACTCATCAACCTAAATATGAAAAGACATCTACTAGCTGGTCAATGCTTAGAAGGGGGAAGAAATCCTTGGGACATGCCTCGTTTAGATTTGTGAAGGCCACACATATGAGATGCCCTATATGTTTTTTTTATCAATACAATATTTGAAAGTCATCAAGGATAATTGACCTCCCTGATGACCCAGCCTCTTTAAGGGCATCCACATGGTGTTTGATCACCTCGTTCTTCTCTTAAGGGAATTTTATTTTCCGTTGTCGAATGGGTCTAGCTTCTGGTTTGACGCTCATATGGTGTTTTATGATTTTTGGATCGATTCTTGTTATGCTTGTTGGAGACCATGCGAAGACCTTTACATTAGCTCTGAGGAATCAAGAGAGTTTGTCCTCAAACTTATTCATCAAATCCTCACCCATTTTCAAGGGGCAATTCTTGCCCTAAACATCCATTTGGAGGTCCTTCACTTTATTTAGGTGGAATGATCACACCAAGCCTTTGTTCATTGGTCTCTTTTGAGAGAGACCCCTTGATGATTGCTATTTGGGGACAGCTCCTTTCATAGTGGCATTATAACAACTTTTGGCCTTCTTCTAATCTCGCCTTACCTCTTCAGAACCCTTGGCCATGTATAATTTTATCACCTAGTGAAAGGTGGAAAAAAATGCCCTTATTTTATGTATCCATGGCCTTCCCATGATGGCGCCGTAATGTGTAGTGAAATTAATGATCGTAAAATTAGTCATTATTATAACCCCTTTTGCCATGTTAGGCAGAACCACCATCCCTTTTACATAAATGGTGCTACTGTTGAATACTATGAGAGGGAGCTTTATGTTAACAATGTCAGAATCCTTTACTTCTTAGGCCCTAGTCGTGGTCAAAAATAGGAGATCTACCAAACTCTTGGTGTCGATCATTATTCGGCAGACATCAAAAGATCTGATCCTTAGAATTATTACTAAAGGGTCTTCTGATGGGATGAGTTCTCATCCTTCTCACTGAAAATGATATCTGTATGAGGTCTCGTCTTATCTAAGGCATATACATAGGGAACATTGTGAAACTCCCCTTCAAATCTTGTGCGCGAGTTATTAGAGATCTCGTTGACCCCAGGTCCTCCTTGTATAGTATGTATAGTCCTAAAGTTGGGCTCATCACGTGGCTTCTTGCTACTACCTAACAAGTTTATTAGTTTTGGCATCCCTCGTCCACCTTGGTGGCTCCTTCTCTCCCTATTTTTTGTGATGAGGTCCTTCAGATATCCCCTAGCCATCTACTCTTCCATCTCCTTTTTTAAGTGTATGCAATATTTTGTTTTGTGGCCCATATCCTTATAGAAGGTGCCTCTCCATAAGTTTCTTCTAAGGTGTGTGGCACTGTCTTAGTTAGCTCCATGAATAGGTTAGAGTTCTTGAGTAGGCCTCGCTTGAAGGCCTATATAGCAATAGCACTAGGGCATCAAAGATCTCCAATTTCTCCTTTCTGAACTGTTTCATGTATTCCTCAATGGATTCCCTTCTCCCCTAAATAATTGAGAAAATGTGGTGACTCTTTTCTCAAAGGTTTCTTGCAGGCATAGTTTGTGATGAATAACATAGCAAAATGTAGGAAGGAGGTTATAGATTTGGGGCCCATGTTGTTGAACCATTTCTGCGTGCCTTCATAGATAGTGGCAATAAACAACTTGCACAGTATGGCATCTCTCTTTCCCTAGGGAGACTCATAAGAGCCATGACTCTTTTGAAGTGTTGACATGTGTTACCGGGTCTTTTTTCCCAAAATAATCAAAGCATATGAAGGCATTGAACTTAGCAGTATTTCATCACTCTCTATTATATCAGAGAATAGAGAGATGCAAAGTTACTCACAATCTATGTCCACATTATAAGGGGTTTTCCTCTTCTCATGTTTCTCATTTACTACCTTCAAGTCCTAATCTTGTCTCTTATTGGTCTCTTCTAGGGCTTCAAATCATGCCTCCTTACCTTTTCTTTCTTGAATCCATTATTCATCACTAAGCCTCACCGAGCTAGAGAGAGGATTACACACATCTTTATCTTTAAATTGTTGGGGCTTAGGCTGGCCACACCTAGCTACATTTCCATTGATTGAATCAATATTTTGGTCTTCCTAGGTCCTCCCCCCTGTTTGGGAGTGTAGCGGCTTATTTTCTCTTATGGTTTCCTTGAGCTCTTTTCTCAACTTGAGGAGTTGGTGAGCTAACTCTTGGTAGTGGGTGTTATCTTCTGCCTTGGTATCATTGAGGGCTGGTAAGGTATCTCTTTAAGTTGCCATTGCTTCATGGTTAGCTAACCTCAACAGTCTTCCAACACAAGTTCCTACTATGGTATTTGTAGTTCGTGAGTGGAACACGATTGGTTTTCCAAGTTTCTTTCAAAGAGTGGGGTAAATTTCAAAGGATATAGGGCCTGAAACTTACACTCAACCTTAGAATCTTGGCCCCAGAGTGGGAACAAAATATTAAGATTCAACCTATTTTTGGAGAAAGAACTTAGAGAGAAGTTAAGATAATTGGATGAATATGTGGATCTCATAAGAGGTCCATCTATTTATAGAACTTTATAGATACAGGTGTGAGTTATATAATATATACACATATTTTCATGTCAAAGGAGTATAATCGGTATAAAGTATAGCATATCATGGGTTGAGGTCAACCCTGACTCAGGCTGATCACTAAGCTTGGGATGGTCTATAGGTAGGACATTTGGGGTGCTTTGCCTACTATCTTTGGTTTGTTAATTTTCTTGAGTGGTTTGAATGGGTTGGGTACCAGGGCTGTCCAAATGTCCAAACAACATACATTATTTTACTTGCATGGCCCTATACTTGCAAATTGCATCGTGTTGATTACCCCACTTACCTTGCACACCTTCAAATGAGTTTCCCTTTTTACTTATTGAAATTATTTGTTTTGGGATTGTCTTTTTATCCTCATGTATAAATAAAAAGAAAAAGAAAATAAAAGGAAAAATAAAAGAAAGAAAAACAAAAAAAGGGTTAGTAGTAAAAGGAAAAGAACTTGAGTTCAAAGATTACTCTTATGGTTGAAAGCTCCTTACTTATAGTGTTTTTTATTGGTTGATTAAATGTGTGCTTAAACCTATAAACGTCTCTTCTGATCCATCCAAACCTTAGCCTTTCTTTACAAGGTTTGAAAGATCTATTGATTTCTTCTAGGCTGGAACCTACTTTAGTTGATAGAGAGGCTAAATATGGAAAAATAAAGTTTGGTTATACTTTAGCATATATTTCTATTTACTTGGTTCACATAAGCATATCTTGATGTCATATAGAGTAAACAAAGTTAGCATATCACACACATTACATATCCACAAAATTCTAGTCATACCATAACTGAAAACATTTTGGATTGATTGTTATTTGGATACCTACACCGACTATGTGAGTTTTCTTCCGCATCTATTTGGTCCCATAAAACCCTTCTTTCCATATAGCTCACCATATTGAGTTCCATCTCCTCGCAAAATAGCTGACCAAACATATCCATTAGGTGGTTGGTGAAGTATGTAGGGAGGTGTCACTAAGCCTATATAAAGTACCCCTTAGAGCTTACTTTCTTCACACCTTAAAATAGTTTCCTTTTCCTCTTGCTTTACCAGTATATCCAATCTTCCAATTGTTACCAAATATGGCCCCAAAGCGTACTCGAAGTAGTAAAAAGTAAATGCAAATGAGCTTTCTAATCCTTCTAGCAGTACATCCATTCTTGCAAAGCACCTTATTAATGCTCATGAATTTCATGAAATTGAGAACAAGTTTACTTACTATTCTTGACTTTTATTCTATTCTCTAAATTATTCCTATAAGGAAGTGTTTGTCATGAAATTTTATACTACCCTTCCTAGTGTCTTTACAACTAATTTCTCTACCTTTTTTTCCTTTGAAGAATGTGGAGTTAACTTCTCCTGAGATGATATACATAGTTTATTATCTCTTCCTATTGTCAATTTACTAACATTCCTTGTCATCCCATTTGAATTCAAAAATATTGTTGCCACCTATCTCTCTAAATTTAATAGTATGAATGCTTATGACACTATTGAGATGGTGAAAATTTTAGTTGGGACTAACCACACCAATGTGGGCAATTCCCTTGTTATTGAGGCTTTGATATTATTACAGATGGCATTATTAGTCTATATTCCCATCTTTAAACTATCCCTCCATATTGAGAACACTTCCTCTATATGATTATAAATGGTGATGATATAGATCTTGCTGGGATGACCTATAGAACTATTGTTTTATGTACCGTAACTCCTCCTTCTTTATACTATACTACCTAATGAGCAGAATCATCATCGCCAAAAACTTGATTCCATCCCCGGAAATGGTACCAAAAACTTGATTCCATCTCCGGCAACGGCACCAAAAACTTGATGAGCATAATTGGCATTTAATTATCCGATTATTAACTTTCAAGTTTTAAAACCACTACTCAAAACATGTTGTCAATACATTTTCAGATAATAATTCTTATAAAAAATTTTGAAATAAAGCTTCATTCAAACTACTGGGCGATTGTACCAACAAATAAAATAGCACTATTCTAAATCAGACCAGATAACTAAACCTTAAAATCTAATTTTCAGATTTAAGTTTGTAATGAAAAATAATATATTTCTCTCTAACATTCTTAATATAAAATCTTGAATAAAAATAAAATCAATTCATTTTAGAGATTTTTACCTATTTAATATTTCGCAAGCATAACAACGTTATTATTATATCATGTTTACAAATAGTCTCACAGACAAATTAAATATAACATATAAGAATAAAACATAAAAAATAACTATATGGAAAATAAAATCCTTATAATACTTTAATATTATTCCTGTTGCTGGAAAACCTCCAAACGGAATTTGTATTTCCATTTATTGAATAAAAAAGAAAATAAATTATAAAAACATAATTAGTTCTTCTCAAAAAGGGAAGAACTCTAAAACTAAGAAAAACTAAGAAATAGAGAGAGAGAAAGAGAGAAGAAGATGTTTTTAAGGTGTATTTGATGTGGAAATAATGGGGGTATTTATAGGTGAGGAGAGGAAGAAAAAGTAGGTGGAAAATGATTAAAAATGGGGGAAATGCATAGTAGGTGATGATGACATCATCACTGACCCATGGTAGGTGGGGCGTGGTGGCACATGTGGAATGGGGCAGAGGCGCGTGCAGACTGGAAGTAGATGGGCGCAAGGCTTCAACGTGGTTTGGACAATGGGCGCATTTCTGGGTACAGTTAGGCATTATGGCACACGCAGCTCGACGTTGATTGGTTACTGCACGCACGATTTCCTCCTTTTTGACATTTTTGACCCATTTTGTCCAATTTTTCCATCTTTTTTTACTTTTTCTCATTTAATTTATGAATATATTTGTGATATATTGCCTCTAGTATTTTTCTTTGAGTCTTTAGGTTACTTTTTCAAGTGAAAATACCTAAAAAATAATAAAAATACTAGTGATTCCAAAAAGACAGATTTATATCAATATATGATAAAATCATATATATATATATTTTTAATCAATTAACGTGCATAAAATCATGGTAATTTTAGTACTTTTTAGCACTCATCACTATCCATCTTTGATTTCCATATGGGATTCCATTTTTTTCATAACATTTATTTAAACATTATGAGTAGATATATTCTCACTTATGTTGTTACTTCTAACATACAATTTTGAACACTACTTAGTCCATGCATTATGAATCCAATCCTTTTTCTTCTACTCTTTCCATGTTTGTCTCTTTTGATATAGAGTCCACCCATATTTTGTCAACTATTGTTCACGATTTATAAGCTTTAAATAGTAATGTCATTGATACGCATCATTTTAAGGCTTTTGTTTAGGGTGTTATAGCTTCTTATTGTCCTACTTACGACCTTTTCATTGTTCACCTATTTCTTCTACCTTTATCAAACCTTTATGTACCCTTATTAAACCTCCTTACTCTGTTGTTTCATCCCTTGGGTCTCTATTCAACATGTTTACTATGTATGGTAGAGATGAATTCAATTTTCCAATTGACACTGACCACTCTTTTGACCAGTTTGCTAACCGCAAACAACTGCACCACCACCCATTACCCCTCCTAATTTGGATAGTCTTCTCATAGTGATTTTCAAAGGAATCATGATATTGGAAAGGGAGACTGATAATGTTTATCTCATTTATGTCCTTTTACGTTTAGTTATTTTCTATTGCTTTAGTTTATTCCCAAAATTATCTTTGTAAAATAAAGGTCATCTAATGAATATGAGTTTGATGGTGTTATTTTACTTTTTGATGGATTTTATTCACCTTAATTCAATTTACCTTGCTAGATTTTTATTAGAATTATTACATATTTTTATTCCTTCTTTCATACATATAGGCATATTCTTTTGACTTTCAGTGTCAAAATGGAGAAGTTTCTATGCACAACTATATGTTTGTTCCTATTATGTTTGCTACATGGCTTGTAAGAGTAGGATTACACACACATATTGTTATCTAACTTGCCTACATTCAGGGGGAGTGTTGCATGAAGTCATGGAGACTTGTGTACTATTTTTGTGTTATTTTTATATTAGTGTTAATCTCTGTAAGGGCAACACGATAGTATGTAGTTTGACTAGATGTTGTTTCTACATGATACGTTCATAGGGTGTGTATTTGTTTCATATGGGTAGGTGATAACTGTATTTTATATAGTTATTTTCACCTATTTTATTAATTATAATTGCTATTTTCTTGATGTTTTTAGTTAATTTTCGATTAATAAATTAGTATTTACTGTTTTTTATATATTTTAAATAAAATTAAGTAATTTGTATCGAAAACGTACTTAAATGCAAATTTGTACCCAAAAATATAATTTCAAATAAAAGAGTGATTAATTGCAATTTATAAAAGTTGAAAATATAATTTAAATTAAATTTGGGCTTCATTTTAATTATTAAAAGTTTAAAAATTTAATTTAAAATTAGCAAAGGGCTTAACTGTAATTAAAAAAAGTTGAAAATGTAATTTGAAATATATTTGTGGGTCAAAATATAATTAAGAAAATTGAATTTTCTGCGCAGGGAAAGAATCACACTCGCAAAAGTCACGACGTCCATCACGCGCCGTTCGATCATCAATTAAACGGTCCAGATTCGGCGAGTACAACCAGACGAGGAAAAATCGCGTGTAGAATCTTCGCGCGGCTCGGCGTGCCAGTGGGTCCCACGTGTCGCGCAGGCCGACGTCAGAGTGGGCCCCACATGTCGGCTGCGCAGATTCCCCCGAGGTGATCGCTGACCGTTGGATCAGATCAACGGTCCAGATTGAAGCGCGTCCATCCAGGCTGTCGCGCACCGAGCCGCTCGTGTAAAAATCTAGTGTGACGCGGTCCATCCAAGCAGCGTGCATCCTCAGTTTTTACAGAATAAGAATCTGCCACGTGTCCCACTAATATTTAAGCAAATAATATTCCGACACGTGGCATGTTATCATGAGCGCAAGAGCGCAGGATTACGCCCATGTTTCGGCGTTGTCTCCCGTGCGACAATCCTTCGCACGCCCGTTTCCCGCAGCCAATGAAATCCCGCCACGTGTCCCACCATTTTCATGTAGCGAATCAAACGCTGACACGTGGCATGCATAAAGAATTTAAAAAATGCAGAATCGGCGCCCCTGGCTCACGCGTGATTTAATTAATAAAATCGATACGCGTAATTTTTGTTTTTTCGATACAAATTATTACGCGTTTTTATAAAAAAAATAAAATAAAAAATGTAATATTTTAGATGTATTTTTTGCTATAAATAGGAGATAGTTTTTAGTTGTAAAAAAGTTTGGTTGGAGTAGTTTTTGGAGTAGAGATTTAGTTTTAATTTTCGAAAGTTTTTAGAGTGTTTTAGTTTTTCAGTTTGTAATTTTTATTGTATTTGTGTGTTGGACGGCAAAACACGCAGAAGCCATTTTTGGCTTTTGTTGTGTTTTGCGTGTGCCAAATAATTGTTTTAATTGATGTTTTAATTTTATTTCTGCTTCATCTAATTTTTCTGTAGTTGTTATAATTTTTATTTTAATTTTATGAAGTAATTTAATTTTTCTAGGGTTGCATTTAATCTAAATTTATGAAGCTTTAATTTTAATTATTTTTGATAGATTTATAAGACGTTCGATTTGTTCGTTCTATTTTGTTCTTAATGCTTTTTGATTATTTACGAATCTTATCAAAACGATCCGTGGCACATGAATAAACTTGAGAAAGGCATTTGTGTGTGTATTGCTCGTAAATAGAATGACATGTATGATGAAGGATAGAGATATACCCTAATTGTATGTGTGGCCATTTGAAAACTTAGAACGTAATGAATCTCGGTAAATTTAATTTTCATAGAGATATAGTAAATTAATTTAACGAGGTGTGTTTATACGGAGCTCGAAAGAGATGTATGAATAATAAAAAAGAAGTTTTCGGTTGACAAATTAAATGTACTAAAAAATATAAATCAAAAGAAAATAACATGATTTGAGTGGATTAGTTTGGTGAAAAATTGCAATCCTAGATTTCTTTTATTTTCTTATTTTACTTTTTTATTAACCAACGATTATTTTGGATAAAATCAGAGAGATATAATTTTAGTACTCGACAAAATATAGTAACAAATCCTCGTGGGATCGATCTTTACTTACAAATCTTTATTACTTGTGACCGTGTATGCTTGCACGAGTTCGTGTGTTGAAAAACACGCAACAGTAGGCTATAGGTGTAGAGTGAATTCTTTGAGCTTCTTATGTGTTTATGTGTAGTACTACTGAGACTCTTGTGTTTCAGAGTGATATATTGGATGATTTGACACATAAAGATGGATGGAGGGCATGAGATGGATGCAGTTAGTTTAGGTGTATCTTTCGGGTTTTGGTGGATGTCAATGTTTTGTTCATAGGACCAAATATTCTTAGGTCATCTTCATGATCATCTCATGAAACTTGTGAGTATGTATTTAGTTGTGTAGTGTTTTTTTACACTGAAAGAAAATGAGGGAGATTGTTTATTTTTACCCAGTGTTCTATCTTTTTTTATGTAAGGTTAGTTACTATTGATCAGTACAATACATACACGCACATAGTTAGTAACACTATGACTAAAATCATGTTTTCACACCTCATATGGTTGGTTGTTTTTAGTATTCATGCTAGGTCCAAAGTGGTAGATTTTGGTTTGTTTTGGGTGCGGTTATTTATGGATATCACTTGATATTTTTGAAAAAAAAAATTAGCACCTTAGTAAAAAGCTCGAGACCATTCTATCCACCTCATTTGGTGAGATGGTTGGTGAGGTGGTTGGTCGAGAATCTATAAATACCCCGACCTATCTCAACTCTTCACCAATGTTTTTGGTGTTGAAAGTTTTCCAAAATTCATAAAGGGATTTATATCTATTTTAAAAATATTTTTGTAGAGCTTACTTTAGATTATGTGTCATTTGGTGAGTTTAATTATCAAATCAGAGTATGTGTGCATACGTGGTTTGACAATGTGTCTCCAATATATGAGTTAAGTTCTACAGAAGATATTATGCCCTTTGGTACCTATAAGATTGATATTAATCCTCAAGGTGTCTCATTCTATACATTTCACAATATTGATATGTGTCTACTAATAATACCACATTTGGTAGTGTTGGTTGTGGAGGAGATCTACGTTCTTGTTTCGAACCATGTTGTTGAAAGCGCAACAATAGGTAGTTCAGATAGAGGTTCCAGTTGATAGAGCTACTATTGGTTTTATTTCTTTTAGAGTTGTAACTGTTATATTGATTAGTGAATTGTTAGATGCGAAGTGGTTGCATTAAGGAACCCGAGGATGTTACCACATAGATACCACCTCTATATAGGTTTATATCACTACATCATTTGTTATACATAATTCATTGTTGTGTTAGTATAATATATAGAGCTTAAACTCTGATTACAAAGCGTTTATTGTTTCTTGTCTTCTACTTAAAATATAATACCATCTTTTAAAAGTAAATGACTTATCTTATATGATAATATTTGTCTTTTTGGTGTAATTATTGTTTTAGTGTTCTCTATTCTATTTGTGCGAGTTGGGGTTGAATTGGTAAGGAGTCTATATCTCTTTACCCTGGTCGTGTACTGGGTCATAGACATTTTCACGTTCCTATTGTTGTTATTAATCAAGGAGATATTTAATGGGTTTATTCTTCTTTGGACCATGAAGAAAGCATATTGGGCCAACTTTGGGCCCCAAAGCAAAAGTGTAAAACCATGTAACTTTACTATAAGTATTTAAAGTGTGTTAAAAATAATTTTGGAAAATATATTTAAGTGTAGGATATATTGAGAAAATTTTTGTATGAAGAAGGGGATCGAATGGGAAAAATTTCCATACCTTACGACTATTCTAGCCAACCCTTCACTGCCACCTTGCCACTACTACTAGCAAGCTCCTTAGTGAGCTTCTCAGATTGGGAAAAAAAGAGGCTAAATGACCCCCCTTTTCATATATAATTCTTCCTCTTCTCTCCTTCTTTCACTAGAATTTCCTCTCTCTAATATATTTAGGTTTTTTAGCACATTTTGGAGGGCTATTTGGAGATAAATATCCAAGAGTTTGGGTTCAGAAGGTCAGTAGTAGAATAAATTTTTAGGTAGGTTTTTACTCTAACTTTTCAAATTCATACATTGTTTTTAATAAAATTGTCATACATCATATGTTATGAATAAAAATAGGAAACTAGATACTCGCTATAAATATTTTATTTTACCTACATTAAAAACTTTTTGTAAATAAAACGAGTATTAAATATTTATATGAAATGAATATTAAAAATGTGATATGGAATACAATAATTTTATACATGCATCATGAGAATGTTTTTTATGTGGGGAGTACACATGTACATTGACTTACAAAGTACGTTACATATAGGCTACAAGTTGTAGCAGACTGTTTTTGACAAACTAAGACACACATGGAATACACGTATATCTTTGGTGTTTTCCATCTATGGTGTCTATATGTGACTACATATTATTATGGTTTTGATATGTGACCATGGATTTTTTGTTCGAACACGGACCTCGGAGTTGGACCTCTCTTTGTGCTTGGAACTTGTCATCTATTATGGATTCGTTGATTGAACATAGAACTTAGAGTTGGATTCCTATTTTCTTTTGTAGTCAATCTACCATAAGGGTCTATATGACATGATTTGATAGATAATGTGCCATATATATTGCAATCGTACATTACATTGTAGGTAGACCCACATGCATCTCAGAGTTGGACGGCGTATGTGCCCATGTATTTGGAAGACCAATACATATGAGGTTACATTTCAGGCATTGGATTATAGTGCATAGTATATTTTATATTGTATAAGCATGGATTGGGATATATGTATTGAACACTCACTCAGTTTCCTCTAAAGAGAGGAAGTATAGGTATACTCGAGTTTTATGATAAAAATTCCCCACTCCATATATTGATAATGACCATCATTCATGAAATTTATTTATTTAAAACATGCATCATGAATAAATGTTTTTTTAAAATAATATTTTGAGTGGATTCATACTGAGGTACGTGTAACTCATCCTCACTCTTCCCTCTATACCAAGTTGTGTTGATTGAGATAATCATGGTGAAGATTAGATGAATATGAATATAGCCATTTTGACATTAAACCTTATTTCTTTTATTAGTGATTGTAATTTATGATTAGGTAGGCTAAGACTACTCTGAAAATGTTTACTTAATTTTATAAATGTATTTCAAATTTTCCTCTTGGATTCTTTTTTGGTATCCTTTATATCTATAACAATCCAATTTCTTAATGTAAGGACAAACTCTTTCTATATTTTCCTTAAGCATCATCTTGAAGGAAGACTGGATCAAATAAGTGTAATCCCTCCTAACTTTGCTGAAAATGGATGTTGATGATGGAAAGAGCTTAACATGGCTACTAGTGGTGAAAAAATATTGGAATGCATTTTCTGAATATTTACCTAGACTCCCTTCAGCTCAAGATATCAAATCAGTGATCAAATTATATCCTAGAACTGCACCAATATCCATCACTCCTCATTGTATAGAAATTGTAAAAAGAAGAAGAAGTAAAGGATCATTTGGATGAGCTGATGTCAAAGGGATTCATTTAACCGAGTTCACCACCCTCAAGAGCGCTTGGTATTTTTGTCAAGAGGAAGGATGGAAGTTTTAGACTCTGCATTGATTACCACCAATTGAATAGGGTAAACATAAATAATAAGTATATGTTACCTCAAATTGATGAAATGTTTGATCAACTTAGTGGTCCAAGTTTCTTCTCAAAGACTTATCTCAGATTGGGGTATCACCAATTATGGGCCAAAGAGTCTAATGTACCTAAAATTTATTTCCCTACATACTATGGGAATTTTGACAATATATTTATTTATATAATAACCCATAAATAACATGGATAACATCTCAAGATCGCCTTATAAACTCTAAGGGAACACCAATTGCATGTGAAGTTTGAGAAGTATGACATTTTTCTTGTCAAAGTTAAATTCCTTGGACATGTAATATCAAGAAGAGAAATTGTTTTGGTTTCTTCCAAGATTGAATCAGTATAAAATTATAATCAACCAAGGAATGCAATTGAAGTTTGAAGTTTCCTTGGATTGACCATATACTATCGATGTTTTGTGCAAGACTTCTCAAAGATTATTGCACCATTATCAAGAGTTACTCGAAAAGGAGTCAAATTCTTGTGTGACATATCTTTTGAAGAGGTGATAGGAGTCAAATTATTGCATTTTTGTTATGATTTAAAGGTTGATATTTGTGTGAAAATTGTGTTTTATTTTATTATTTAATCCACAAATGTCATTTCACGGGTATTTCGTGTTTAAAGTGCAATTGCAGGTAAAATCATAATTATGGAGAAGTTTGGGACAAATTTCAATGACCGGGATTGAGTGCAAATAAAAAGAAAAAAAAATTTCAAAATTTGGAAGTTCGCCGCCGGCGAAAACCTTACTGGGAAAATGTTGAAAATCATGCAGGGAGCACGGATTTTGGCAAAGCAATCTCGCCGCCGGCCAAGTACATCTCGCAGCTGGCCAAATACATATCGCCGCCGGCCAAGTTCATCTTGCCGCCGGCCACAATAATCCCGCCACCGGCGAGATTTAGCGGAACCAAAATCGTAAGTTTTTCAGAAATCTCGCCGCGGCGAGAATAACTTCACCGCCGGCGAGTTTCGTTCAAAAACACATTTTTATGCTGTTTTGTTCCAAAATTGCCCTCCAAAACCCTAGATCTATATATACATTATGATGGAGAAGGAGGGGACGGCAGAAAGCAAAGTTCAAAGGCATTTTTGGAGAAGAGAACGAAATTTTGGAGAAACTTGAAGGATCTTCACCATTGTTGCTACCAAGCCTTCATCTTCTAGAGTTTTTTTTATCTCTTCTCCTTAGCTTTTATTTTCTGCAGTTTATTCATATTTGTTATTCATGGATTCAATTGAAATAATGGTTGTTCTTATTTCCGTTATGAACTAATTCGTTTTTGCTAAGGCTATGATGTAGTTAGATCAAAGAAATATGATTTCTTTTGTTATGGTTATATGAATTCATTGTTTTCAAGTCGAGTATTTATTTCCATGCTTAATGCTTTTAAATTTCTGATCAAGATTTAGATGATTTGTTGCATTATATTGAGACCGAGAGGAGATGTGTAATGAATGCTTCTTGTGATAAATACCGTATGTTGAATGCGAGTTTGACACCTAATGCATGATGTATGTGGTTATTCCAGAAATTCCATAAATCGTAATGTGCTTATTTGTGATTAAATCTTCATAGAAATATAGTTGGTTTTCATAGATAAGTAATTCTAATATAACTTGAGAAAGAGTATTAGATAAGTTTGGGTTTTTCAACCATCACTTTTAGCTTTGATTCTCATATAACATGACTTGAAATTGGATTGAATTGATTTAGCGAAATCAAATGCCTTAGCGTTTTTAATCATTTGTGAACAACATTAAATTTTGTTATTTGCGTTTAGTTTTATGTTAATTTTCTTTTTAAACAATTTCAACAATTCAGTTTTCAAATAAAATTAGGGTTAGTCAATTTCGGTACTTAGTAACGCCATTCCTTGTGGGTTCGATATCCGTACTTTTGTACACTTTATTACTTGAACGATTCGTACACTTGCGAAAATAAGCATCAAGTTTTTGGCGCCGTTGCCGGGGAATGGTTTGATTTTATTAATATCGATACTACCTAATCTCAGTTTTAATTTGAAGTTAATTTGCTTTATCTTTCTTTCATTTTTAATTTTGTTTATTTTGCTGTTTTATTTTATTTATCATAAAAAAAAGTAACTTTGTGTTGTTTTTGTGTTAGTTGATTTTCTGGTTGCAGGATTTGTGTATGAGATGTACAAGAAGCCTTAACCTTCTTCCACTTGATCCAGAGATTGATAGAACATATAGGCGTCTAAACCGAGAGAGAAGACGTTCAACTTCAGCTCCTAATAGACAAATAGCCATGGATCCACCATTTGTTGAGGGAGGTGGAAATCGTAGAGCTTTGAGGGATTATGCTGCGCCTAATGTTGCTCGGAACTATTTCGGGTATAAGGAGGCCAACTGTTCAAGCCAATAACTTTGAGATAAAACCATCCTTTATCCAAATGGTTCAATCAAATCAGTTTGGGGGAATGTCAAAGGATGATCCAAATGCACATATTGCTTACTTTCTGGAGGTGTGTGATCTTTACAAGATAAATGGTGTGTCCGAAGATGCTGTAAGATTGAGGGTTTTTCCTTTTTCACTTTGGGATAAAGCCAAGGAGTGGCTAAACTCATTACCACCAGGATCAATT
This sequence comes from Hippophae gyantsensis, assembly GCA_030763125.1. Classification (NCBI taxonomy): domain Eukaryota; kingdom Viridiplantae; phylum Streptophyta; class Magnoliopsida; order Rosales; family Elaeagnaceae; genus Hippophae; species Hippophae gyantsensis. The sequence continues at coordinate 47,699,976 of CM061031.1, read as the reverse complement.
ACAACATGGAATGAATTGGTTCAGAAATTCTTATCCAAGTTCTTTCCTCCTGCTAAGACAGCAATATTAAGGAATGAAATCACATCTTTTACACAGTATGACCAAGAATCATTGTATGAAGCTTGGGAAAGATTCAAAGAAATGTTGAGGAAATGCCCACATCATGGTATACCAATTTGGCTACAAGTCTCTACATTTTATAATGGGTTGGTTTCAAACTATCGTGCAATGATTGATGCTGCAGCTGGAGGATCTTTGATGGGAAAAACACCAGAGGATGCTCATGAGTTGTTAGAGGTTATGGCAGAAAACAACAATCAGTGGCATTCAGAGCGGGTAATTGCAAAAAGACCAGCAGTAGTGCATGAAATTGATTCAGTGAATGCTTTGTCACCAAGTTGTCGTTGTTCTTTCAAGAAAGATGGATTCTTTGTCCTCCAAATTTGAATCCAAACCAACTGCACAATGTGATTTATGTGGTGGAAATCATGCTAGCATTGAGTGCCAAGTTGGAAATCAATTTGCTTTACCAAATGCTGAGCAAGCAAATTATGTTTCAAATTTCCAAAAACCTCAACATAACCCATACTCGAATACCTACAATCCAGGTTGGAGAAATCATCCAAATTTGTCATGGGGAAATAACCAAGGGGGATTCAAACCATCATCATCTTCCTACCAACCCCAAGAGAAAAAACAAACAAATTTGGAAGAAATTTTAGGAAAGTTCATTGAGGAGACAAGAGCAAATTTCAGAAATCAAGAGGCAATCAACAGGGACATCCAAAACCAACTAGGGCAGCTTTCAAAGCAGATTGCAGAAAGGTCTCAAGGATCGCTGCCTAGTGACACAATAAATCCCACAGAGCATGTAAAGGCTATCACATTGAGAAGTGGAAAAGAACTTGAGAATCAGAAGAAATTGGAGAAAAAGATGGAAGAATCTAAAGAAAAGCCATCAAGATCCCAAGATATTCAACCTTCCCCATATGCAAAATATGAGCCTCCTATCCCATATCCTCAAAGATTGAATAAGAAAAAGCTTGATAATCAATTTGATAAATTTCTGGATATTTTTAAGAAATTGCATATTAACATTCCTTTTGCAGAGATGTTGGAACAAATGCCCAAATATACAAAATTCATGAAGGAAAACCTATCAAAGAAGAGGAGGCTGGGAGATAATGAAACTGTCATGCTAAATGAGGAGTGCAGTGCAGTTCTTCAAAGAAAACTGTCACCGAAATTGAAAGACCTAGGGAGTTTTACTATACCTTGTACTATAGGAAGTTGCAATTTTGATAAAGTCCTATGTGATTTAGGAGCAAGCATTAATTTGATGCCACTTTCTGTTTTCAGGAAACTAGGCCTGGGAGAAGTGAAGCCCACTTCAATATCTTTACAATTAGCAGATCGATCGGTGAAATATCCTCTAGGGGTAATTGAGGATGTTTTAATTAAAGTCGGCAAGTTTATTTTCCCTGTAGATTTCGTGGTGCTTGACATGGAGGAAGATAGAGAGATACCGTTGATATTGGGGAGACCGTTCCTTGCAACCGAAGAACATTGATTGATGTTCAACAAGGAAAGCTCATTCTACGGGTGCAAGATGAACAAGTAACTTTTGATGTTTTTGAAGAAATAAAATCTCCAAGTGATGTACATTCTTGTTTTCAAATTAACACTCTTGACGGGTTAATCTCGAAAACTTTTGAGGAGATAACTCCATTGCTACCACTAGAAGTTGGCCTTGTGAAATCTGCGACAATGGAGGAGGAAGATGAGGGGACGAGACAATGTTCTGGATTACTGGCAGCACCTAATGAATATTTATGCAGTGATGGAACATTTAAGGAGTTGGGAACAAATGAAACTCCAACCTCAGTGGTAAAGAATGGAGCCAACAAGATTGAGCTAAACCCAATGCCATCCCATCTAAAAAAAAAAAAAATTTCTTACGTTCACCACCGGCGAGGGCAGTTTCACCGCCGGCGGAAAGGAGATCTCTCTTCCCTTTCTTACATTGAGGACAATGTAAGGTTTTGGTTAGGGGTGCGGTAAACGGTAAATCTTTTCTCCCCTTCATTTTTAGTAGTTTTGTTTGTGTGTTTAGTTGTGTTTAATTTTGATTTTCCATTTATTTTTCTGCATTTTGATTTAATTTTATTTCTTTATTGTCTTATTTTATTATTATTATTGTTATTATTATTATTTTTATTTTATTTGCATTTTACTTGTTTTAATTTGCACGTTGATGATAATAATGTGATTGTGATAACAAGTAGCTGTTAGAAGACATTAAATTTTGCTTTGGTTTAAAGAGAATTTCAAATGTTGATTTTACCTAGTTGGTGACTCTTTTGGTATGTGGTATGATTTGGTTGATTAGTCTAAATGCTTAGAGAAGTCTTATGTGTGAATTTTGCATGGACATTTTTGTGGTTGTGTTTAATTGATTAATAAACTTATTTGATTTATGATATTTTGATTATACATTCAAATACCTTCTTCTTCAAGAAGCATAATTATTTGATTTGATTATTTACTTTAAAAGAAGCTATCTTTATTGAACTTATGCTTCACCTTCTGTTCTAGGGTTTGCTAGTTTATTTTGTTTTAACTAATATTTTATTAAATCATTTAGCTAGAGATTTTCAATATTGAATCTACCTTAGGAGACACATTGTACTTGTGTGATTATGCTAACTTGTGTGAGTCAAGTTTATCATAACATTGGTTCAAATCCAAACACCTTTACTATGAGGACTATGAAGAAAAGTAAAGGCTTGTAAATAGATTACTTGGAGGCATTTTCCTGAATGGATAGTTTAATTCCTGGCCTTATAATTTAACCTTATTTTCATAGTGGATTGTTAGGAGGTCTGGTGGACCTATAGTTTTCCTCTTAAGTCATTGGTGTGACCTAGGTTGTTTCCATCTAAAACTATCGTGTGTCAAGCATTATTTATTTTTGCTATATTTTATTTACAAGTGATTTCATGTCTTTCCCTTTGTGAAATTTTAATTTGGCATAATTCAATTATTTATCTATTCACCCCTATAGTTAATTAGATTCATAACATGAAAACTTTCAATTGGCCATTCTACCAAATTTCAATTTACCATATTTTTGTTAATTATCTATTTACCTCTCTACCTAATTAGATCCATAACTAAATAAAATTTTAATTGGTATAAAAAAGGGTCATTAGATACACTTAGTGTTTCTTAGAACCTTGTTATGGATCATTTGAGGGACAGTTCACCTACAAATTGTGCTCCTTTTTTTAATAGGTCTAACTATTGATATTGGGAGGCTCATATGAGAGCCTTTCTATGATACATAGATGAGATTTTCTAGAACTCCATGCTCTATGGATGGAAATCACCTATGGTTATCCAAGATAATGTAGTCACTTTTATGCCCGGGAAAGATTGAACCACTAGTAGCAATTTGAATCAGAAAGGTAATAATGCTATCTTCATTGATGTGTCTACTGATGAGTTATGTTGTATTTATCATGTTTATACTACTAAGCATGCTTGGGATATTTTAGATGTTACTTATAAGGGCACCACACAAGTTATATGAACTAAGCTTCGCATGCTTGGTACTCAATTTGAAAATCATAGGACGAAAGAAGATGAAACCTTTCTAAATTCTATGTTAAACAATTTGATATTACTAACACCTCTGCCAATCTTAAAGAGAAAATTGATGATTTCAAGATAGTTCGAAAGGTTCTATACTCACTACCGAATCGTTTCCATGCAAAGGTTACTACCATTGATGAAAACAAGGATGCAGACATAATAAAATTAAATTGAGGAACTCATTGGCTCACTTCAAACCTTTGAGATGAGTTTTCGAACACCTTTAAAGAACAAAGGTGTAGATTTCAAAATGATCATGACTGATGATGGTGATAGTGAAAATGGTAAGAATGGTAGAGAATTTTTACTCTTAGCCAAAGGTCTCTAGCAAATCTTCAACTAGAACAATTTAAATAGTACCTGGAAACCAAGCTATTCAAAGGATTATAATCCAAAAGAACTAAAATCAATAAGTTTGGAAGGTAAGAAATATAAACCCACTGGACCTCAATGTTTTGAATGTATGGATTATGGTCATATTGTAGTTGATTTAAAAAGAAAAGAACTAAAAGAGCCTTCAATGCTACCTTTAGTGACTCAAAAAGTGACACTAACAATCCTAATCACTCAAAAATTATAGCACCAACTACCAGGTATTACTTCAACTATTAATGGACAATCTAATGCATCTTACATTGGCTCAGATAGTAAGGGAAGTGATTCTGAATTCCTACTTACTAAATTTAATGCTAATAACATTCAAGAACTATTTATAGATTTATTGATTTGTAATAAAAAAAGATAGGTTACTAGTAGAAGTAACCAAATTGAATGATTAACTCAAATCCTATGAAGTAAATTACTCCATGTTAGAAAAATGAAAAATTGAACTGTTTGAACATGCTAATGTTTTTGAATTCAAGTCTTGTGTATCGTAAATAGGAAAATAAGAATCTTGTGTAGGAGTTGGTACAATCAAAGGAAGCTGTGAAGATATTGATTATTGGAACTAGATGGCTAAACAAAGTCCTTGGCTATATAAAACCTTTTGGAGATGAGAGAAGGCTAGGATATGTAGATAAGAACTCAATGCCATCATCTTTAATACAACCGAGTTTGTAAAACCCTCTAACACTTCTTCACATGCTACACATTCACCTCCAACATCCAAGACCACACTTGCAAGGGATTCTAACTCTACTCCTACTGTTATTAATTATACATAAAGAATTGGTGTTCCTATAATTTATAGAACTAATAAGTTTGTGCCTCTATGCCATTGTTGTAGTAGGAAAGGTCACATTTGGGCCAAGTGTATAATTTTGATGAATTATCCTAAATTTAATAATTATTTTCACATTTCTATTAATACGACTCATTATCATCCATTATGCTTAGTATCTCCAATAAGTCAACTAGAAATCATGAATTGTTAGTTCAAAGAGGCAAGTGAATTTTGTAACTTATAATTTTAGGACTAATTATGACAATCCTACCATGCATACTAAATCTTTATCAAGGATGAATGTGAAATCTAGAGGTAATTCTAAGAAAATTTTTATGACAACTAACACAGTTGATTTCCCACCTAAAGACATAGAGAGAACAAAATTCAAGAAAGTTTGGGTTACAAAAGATTCTCTTTTTGGTCACTTGATCGTCATTTACTGTTCATATAGGTACTTTTGTTTGAATGCTTAATTAACTTTAGGTGAGCATCTTTTTAGATTTGTTTGTTTCTTTTTATACTTTTATTAATTTTTCCTTAGTTTTAACAAAAACAAAAAAGGAGTAGACTTGCTTTAACATTGACATAAAGTTTACATACTACTCTCATATTACTCAAATTTTACCTATTTTTCACATCTAGTGATCGATGTTGACATAAGCCTACTATCATACTCACTGGACACATATATATATGTCATGCTTGAAGTTTATGGTTGATATTGTGAGATTTTAGGGCTTGAGATGACTGTAACAATGTGCTATAAATCTATCTTTCACTTTATACAATGTTGTTATAGAGAAACACCTAGTTTTAAGAGTGGTACCTACTGTGAAGTGTGAAGCTTTGTAGTTAGTGGAGAGGGAAACGTCACAATTAGTGTAAAATTCATCATACTTGGTTTTTGGCTCGTGCATATTTCCTTAAAAAATAATGATATTAAAAGAAAAATACTTGAATGCCAACAAGTATTTATTATTGAATTCACTTGACCCAATAGTACCAATTTTGGGAACGTCTAATACCAAAGTCACTGAATAGGCTACATTTTATTCATGAAATGGGTTTGCAAATATGTTAGGTTTATTACAAAGGCAATTTTTACTCTAACAGTGATGTGCACCTTTGTTTATGTAAATGCACATCATCGTACCAGTATAAAAGTAGCAGGCCACAGTCTGTAAACAATGAGAAAAATAGCCAAGAAAAGTAGCAACTCAATAAAATAGCTTTAAGAAGGAATTATTAAAGATATCCTCTTCAATATTTCTTTCTTTTAGTTTGTAAGAAATTATGAAATTGAAAATGATGAATTAAAAAAGAATTTCTTGATGTATCAAAGCATCCTTCATATGTGCAAAGAAAAATTTTAGAAGAATCAATCGAAGTGAAAGCAATTAATATACATGAAAGTAGTTGTGGCAATTCAATAAGAAATAGAATATGAGATCATTTCCTTCCATAATCAAGTACTCAACATAAAGTTAGATGAAGAGAATAATATTGTATAGAGAAAACAAATATTGTGTTTAGAAAACTTTGTGAATGGTGTCTACAAATGCCCTAAAAATGGTGCATCAATGGAACAATGAATGTTAAATAAAAGTTTTGGGTTCCTCATGATAAAATGATTAGTTCTTCATTGGTAGGATCTATAACTGATGAGTTTCAAAATAAAGTGAAATACTGTGACACAAGTTGTGAAATATGGATATGCCTTGAGGGATATTTCCTCTCACACTTCAGGGCTAGAATTATGTTGTACAAGGCTACAATGAGCACTCTCAAGAATGATGGCATGTCTATCAATGAATATGTTCAGCGCATACAATCCATGGCATCACAAATAATTTCCATAGAGTGTGTTGTTTCAAAAGAATATCAAAATAGGACAATCTTGCATGATCTTTATAGTAACTATGATTTAGTTATAGCTAATGTCCAAGAAAGATGTATGAAATTGCAAGAAGTGTTGCATAAATTGTTGAGATGTTAGAAGTTTACAGTAATCTGTCTGTGTGCACTTTAATGAACATGATGGATGCACCTGCATTTCTCCATCACTACTTGCGACATTCTCAGGAAATAGGTAATATTTCTTCTCTTTTCTCTTTATCTTTAATTTACAGTTGTTACATTGAGGATAATGTAAGTTCTAGGTTGGGGGTGGTGAAAAGTTACCATGCTTAATTTAAAAAAAATATTTAACAATTTTAAAAAATAAATAAATAAATAAAAATTTCTTTTTTATGTTCACATTTTCATTTTTATTGTGTTTGGTTTTATTTTTTTTTGTTTGATTTAGTAATTTTTGAAAATTAAAAAAATCTCACAAAACTTTATCATTTCTTTAAATCAAATTTAAGTAATAGTTAAGTCTTTTGTACTGTTAGATTAATTTTTGAAAACATATCATGAAATATTTTGTAATTGTTTTTGATAATTAGTTAGGTTTTGTCATAACTAGTATTTCTTGATAAGATGTAGAAATTATATTAAATCCAAAATCGGTGTTTATGAATTTATTTTAGTGGAGACTACCTTTGTGAGATATAATTTGAGCCTAATTTCCCTTATTCAGAGTGAAATATATATTTTTTCTACTCCAAACACATTTCTTATTTCTTCAAATTTTTAGATGATCTCTATAGGCATTAGCATTGAATCTATGAATTTTTTTCTCATCTTAATAGAGTGTCGTATATTTTTTATTATTATTTTTGCTTAGATTAAATGATTTGAGTAGAAATTGATAGTATATGCTTTTATCTCATTCATGCATGACTACTACAAAAAAAGAAGATATATCTGGGGTTACCTAAACCAAATCAAACAGAAAAAGCCACAAAATTAACCACTCACCAAAATCCTAAAAAAAATGTACAATCTGTACATGGGTTGACTCTCTAAAAAATGATATATATTGAAAAGTATCTTCAGAAAAATATAGAGAGATAAAGAATAAATAAGTCTGCAAGAACAACTTGAGTACTAAATACATGAGGAAAGGCTGTGAAATATTTTGCTTCTTATAATCTCTATGTGTTATACTTCATTGTGGCTTCCTGAGGTGAATACTCAATGTTTCAAGCCCTACAACATCATATTGAAAGAATGTGCAATAACTATTATGATGGGATGGAGAACTTTGACATATCTCTTATCAATTCTTTGAAACAATAAAAACATTATTTTAAATAATTCTTTATTTTGATTTTTTTATTTAAACTTAATTTTTATTTCTCCACTAATTCTTTTGTTATTTTATTTCTTTTAAAACTTTTGTGTAATAAATCATTTTATAGTTTAAATTCTTTTACTAATTTATGTGTAGTATGTATTTTCTTTTTACTTCTGATACTACTTATTTAATACAATTAAGTGATTTGCTATTTTGATTTTTGTTATTAATATACAAAAGGTAAGTGATTTTGAGAAAGGAACTCATACTTTTTGTTGACATCTAAAGGATAAAGCAAATCTCAAGAAACAAATGATGAATAAGAGGAAGATAAAAAAAAACTAAAGTTCAAGTAGATAGGGGTGATGTTGAAAAGAAAATTATGAAGGAGTATACATTGCCTATCATTGGAAATACTAGCTCTTGCATACAACTTAGAGAGACTACAAGAAATTATGAGTTGAAAATATTCATTATTCCTTGTTACCTACATTTTACGATACCCTTAATAAAGACCTTTTAAACTTCATTAGAGAATTTTATGCTACTATGTAGATAATTCCATTGTAGAGATTGGATGAAGACTAGCTTAGGATGAGGTGTTTTGCTTACAATTTCAAAGATAAATTTAAGTCTCAATTCTTGAGTCTACAACTAGGTTCATTAACTACCTAAGAGATAGTCTATAGTAAGTTTATGTTTACGTACTAATTCATCATAAGACTGTAGAATTAAGTTCAAAAATAGCAACATTCTATCAAATGGATGAAGAATCCTTCTAGGAAACTTGGGAAAGATTCAAACTACTTTTGATTAAATGCCCACACCATAATTATCCATTGCAAGAATAAAACTAGTTCTTTTATGATGGACTAACACAAAAGTGTCAATATACAATTGATAATCCTACAAGAGAAGCTATGAGAGAAAAAAAGGTAGAAGAAACTTATAAGCTTTATACAATGTTGGGTGCTAATTCCTAACAAAAGAGTATTATAGTAAGAAGAGTATAAGTCAATGAAGTTGGGTCCAAGAAAGAAATGGCCTTACAACTTGAAAAATTGACTAAACAATTGTAAATTCTTACTACCATTCAAAATAAGAGGCATGTGAATTTTGTGGTTTAACTGAACATAATGTTTTCAATTGCTCAAATGTAGGAATTTATAGTATAGACACTCTAAAGGAAGCAAATAATATGGAAAAGTATCATTACAACAATTATAACTATCCAAACAATTACCAAATATATGATCAAAACCAAACACAAAAGTCATATGAAAACCAACCTTACCCACAAAACAATCCAATCCAACCATACAAGATAATTCCAATGCTTTTATTCAAATTATAAGAAACAACCAATTGATGAACAATCAAAGGTTGAATTCCACAAAAGACTGAGATGAAAAAGGTTGAAGTCAAAGTTGGGAAACTTTCATAATGCATGCAAAAGCAATAAAAAATTAAAGGTGCCAAGCCAAGCAGAACAAACAAGGGATGTCACATGAAAGCATGCCATTTAGCCTTAGAACATAAAAACAAGACTTATTGGGCAATTAAAGAACAAAACTTGGATTTAAATGAAGCAAAAGATAAATGGTTGCTCCAACTCATTGAGCTTGAAGAGATTAGGGATGAAGCCTATAAAAATGCAAAGTTGTACAAAGAACGTACAAATAACTATCACGACAAAAGGCTAGTTTGTAAGAATGTTTTCCTTGGAATGAAAGTTCTTTTATTTAATTCACATTTGAGATTGTTTCCAAGAAAACTAAAATAAAGATGGGATGGACCGTACACAATTACCCAATCATTTCCACATGGAGCAGTGGAGTTGTTAGATCCAAAAAAACAAACAAATCTTAAAATCAAGAGGGATCATGTAAAACTTATTTTGAAGGAGGACACAATGCAATAGCATTGAGTCCATAGAGGTATATAATCCTAGGAACCATATGGCAAATACATCTTGTGGAGACATTAACATAAGTGTTGGATGGGAGGCAACCCATCATTGTAGGTTGTGTTATTTTATTTTCTATCTTGTGAACATTATTTAGAAATGTTAATTTTATAAATATTTGTTGAATTTGTGAGAAGAACACATCTGTGTAATTTTAATATCTTTGGATTCATGAAAGCACCTGAAATTCCAAACCAACTCTTGAACAAGTTCAAATAAATGGGTAATTTTTCTCTCTTTACTCATTATCTTTGATTTATAATTGTTACATTGTGGGCAAAATAAACTCTAGGTTAAGTGTAGGAAAAATTTACATTTATAAAATTATGTGCTAAAATTGAAATTTTATATTCACATGTTTACAATTTTATATATGTTTTTATTTACTTTTTTGTGTGATTTTATTTATTTTTATTGAATTAGAAAATTTTGGTTTATTTTTAATTTTCTTACAAAGTTATCATGTCTTATAAAGTTATTTGTCAGAAAATGATAAAAACTTTGCATTGTTAGATTAATTTCAAAAACATTTCATGGAATAATGTGATAATTAGTTAGTTTTTGTTATAATTAATATTTTATGATTAAATATTGAAATTGTTATGAACTCAAAATCGGTGTTTCAAATAGTGGAGGCTACCCTTAGGAGAATATATTTTGAGCCATTATCTTCCCATTCTAAGTGATAATATTTTTTCTACTCTTTAAACACTCTTCTTATTAATTCTAATTATTAGATGATCTCCATAAGTTTTTGCATTAAATATTAGGATTTTGACATCTAATAAAGTGTCATATATTTATTTTTATTTCTTAATTTGAAAAAGTTAAGTAGAAATTGAAAGTATATGTTTTCTATTCATTCATGCATGACTTCTAAAAAGAGATATATAGGGTTACCTAAATCAATAAAATAAAAAGCAACAAATTAGCATCTTTAGGTCATCTTTATGATCATCCCATATTTGATGAGTGTCAATACTTAGTTGTGCAGTATTTTTCCAAGAAAAGCCAAAAGAGGAGAATGTAAGTCTCGTAAGTCCTTTGATTCTTTATTGGCATTGTTGTGTGCAAAAAACAAAGTTGGTTTATTTTAATTAGTGTTTTGTCTTCCTCTAAGTAAGGTTGGTTATTGAAGATCAATAATACCCACATTCATATAGCTAGGTACACTTTGTATGTGAGCATGTTTACACACCACATATTAGTTTTTGTTGTGTGCATGCTATGTTGAATATCGATGGAGAATTACTTTACAATTTTTGAAAATAAAAATCTCATTTTTGGTGGCTCGATGACCCCATCGATGATGCCTTGGCAAGGGTTGGTAAAGGGATCAATGAAGGCTAAGTGATGCACCCCAAAGGCTTAAATGTTTTTATTAATACCCCATCTATTTGTGTTCTTTAATCAAGAAATTATAAGTGAAGCTTTGTTGAATTTTTTACTCATTTTGGATTCTATTTCATAAATCATCTTAATATTAATTTGGTGTTTGTGTTATGTATTTGTGGGGTAAAATACCATTCTTAAGGTTTGAGTACTTAAAACTATTTTACTAGTTAGTTCTTGGTTTGGGCTTAGTCATATTTGCATATTCCTAAGATAGTGCTTGCTAGTTGTGTATTGAGGTGGTTCCAACATTATATTACAACTTACTGATCAGTTGGTAACTAATCACATTGCTATGTGTGGGGTTGGTTTGGAGGAGAGTCAGATTTGTATGTTAGATCAAGTAGTTGCAAAGGTAGCAAGCGAGGGTAGCGATAGGCACTGCGATCCCGACTGATAGAGATAATTATGTTTATACTTTTATTGAGTTATATTTGTTTATTGTTTTTATTGAATTTTTTGCCTTCGAGTGGTTAACATATGTAGCTCGAGCACTTTACCACATAGGTAAGGGTTTTATATAGATTCACCTTATCATATTTATTGTTATACATAATCTACTATTGTGCTAGTAAATTTGAGTTTCTATTGTGTATATACCAACAAACTATATTTAGACTCTAATTAGAAAGCTTATTAATTTATGTGGTTGCATGATTTCTTTTCATATTACTTTAAATTTATCTATTTGCTCTCTCATTGACATTTATTGCTCTTGCTATTTATCTGGTATCTATTTAAATTCCACTTCTTGTGAGTTTAGGATGAATCTTTAAGGAGTTAGTATCTCCTCTATTATGAGGATCGACCTTCTCGAGGACTAGCAAAAAGTAGTTATGGGGAAGTTTGATAAATGATAAATTATAAATATTTTTAGTTATTAACTCCTCCATATTTATACGTGCTTTAATTTTTCTCAAGTGTAAAAATTTTTTATTTTATGTTTTATGAAAAAATATAAGTTTTATAAGTTTTTGGATTTTTCTTGAATCTTTTGGACTTGGTGGATAAACATAGAAAGGCCTCTAAATGCACTTAGAAATAAAATCCTAGTCAGCATCCATGTTTCCTCTTACGCCACATATGGTAGAGAGAGCATTCCATGTGAAACCACATCATTCGCCCTTCCATCCAAGTGCATACCATATTCCATATATTCCCAAATTATGCATGTATTGTACTGCACAATAACATCCATCCATGTCTAGCACGTGACTCTCACAATAATTCATAGCATATGGTTTAGGTACTCTAAATGCATTATGAAGAATTTTTAATATTTGATCAATATTTTCTTTCTCCAGGACACATGACATAACGGATCTACGTCCATTTTACATCATCCAATGGTCCACATTTAATTTCAGCCTAAAAACCTAATTTTTCTCTTATAAATATCCAAACAACATCCATTAAACATAATCAGTATAGCAACCCACAAAAATTAAGAGAAAATATTTTGGAGCATTCTTGAAGTATTTTTGAAGGATGATTCAAGAATATGTTAAAGATTAATGTATTTGATCTATTTGGCTTCACTCTCTCACGAGGAAAATAAGATTCTTGTCACTTTCCTCTCTTAATAGTTATGAATTATTTAGTTATTCTTATGAATTTGATAATTTGAATTATATTATGGTTTATTCAAAGTTTTAATTTTTAATTTCTTGATGTGTTTATTTTTATGAATGAATGTCAAATCATGCTAATTCTAGAATTTGATGTATAAATAGTTTGATATTTAGTTTTGCTTATTGCTAGATTATGAAAGTTAGTATGAAATTATTAATTTTTGTAATTGAAGTAGCAAGTTGTAGTTTTTATTGCAATTAGAATTAAATGCTTGGGTTTTAAATTGTCAACAGTTTCAATTTGAAGTAATTTAGTTATTATTATTATTTTTTGTTACAATGCAACAAATGAATTAAATCTAGTAGTCATAATTCTAAGTTGTTTAAGAGATTGGTTTATAACTCAAATTGAGAAAATAAAAAGGGTCCTAAATGTATATAATAATTTTAGGTCTTGAAAACTATGTGAATCATGACATGATAAATTGGATTGTAATCTAGTGGAAAATATAGTCTCATAAAGACATGTTTCTCCTATTGATATCAAAAATTATTTTTTTTATATTTTCTTATTTATTTATGTTTTTTTTTATTTTCTGTAAAAATATTCAAAAATCCCATTTATTTTATTCGTAACAATTAGGATTTTATTTTTTTACGAGTAATTAATAAGTTCAATTTTATCAATCATCTAAGGATAATGACCCTTACTTCTACTATATTACTAAAGACACACTTTTAAGTAAGGTTAATATTTGGTAGCTTATTTTGGACTTATCAATTGGTAAACAACGTATATAACATACAAATGCACAAGGAAACTCACAATAAGCAACAAGTATCGAGGAAAGTGAGAAAACAATCAAGTACTTAAGCTTCAAAAACACACAGTAGGTTTGAACAAGAAAAACATGAACACTAAAGAACAAGTGACAAACAGAGAAATAGAGAAACCATAGACAATATACTAGGTAGGTAAAGGAAAGACAACCTAGTAGTTAGAAAATATGTAGACTATATAATGAAATCATGTGACATGATGCTTGATAAGTGTTCACAAGCACTTAATATATCGTGATTTATGCATGTTAAGTGATTATATAGATTTTTATTTGTCTAATTTACTACCATTTTAAGCAAATCTATTTTTTTGGAATCACCAGTATATTTTGTTCTTTTTTAAGTATTTCTTGTATTAAAATAAATCAACTTGAAGAATTATATTTGAAGTACTCCAAGTGACGTAGTTTAAAGTGTTAAGTGGTATGAATTTGTTCTAAGCTCGGCACGATCCCAAAAGAAAATATTAATTGCATCCCAAATATGATGGGGCCGGTGGTTAGAAAACATTATGTGCCATAGCACAAAAAGAGTGGATCATGCTCATATTATGTACAGGTTGTGTATGTTATCGCTCCATGGAAAACTTGTGTGCCACGATTCCAAGCTAAAAAACACACTTTTTTATCCTTTCCTCACCCTATAAATATGATCATATTTCTTTTGTAAAATATATTTGAAAGTACGTTTAGTTATGGATCTAAATATCTAGCTAGTGGAAGCATGGTAATTTAAAATTTCCTAAGTGGCCAAATGACCAATCACGTGTACACAAATTAATTTGGAAATAAAGAGATCAACGAATAAGAGTTTTAGGTGGAAACAACCTAGGTTATACCAGTGACCTAAGAGGAAAGCCACTGGTCTATGGGACCAACTAACTATCCAATATTAAAAATAAGTATATAGTGACAATGCTAGGACTCAAACTACCCACCCAAGTAATGCTCCCAAGTAACCTCCTTAAAAGCTATTGCTTTGATCATAGTCTCTATAAGATAAGAATTCAGATCTAGATGAGTGTTCCCACAAACATGAGTCCTATGAGTTAATCGAACTATAAGCGCTATCACCTAAAAAGTTATCACATAAACACAAGTGAAATTGTGTCCTATAGCAAAATCAATAATGACAAACCCTAGTTAGTTGATTTAAATAATATATTAGATAAATTAAAAATAACTAGCAACTCTAGAATAATTAGTGAAAAACACAATAACAAAACTATTATTGTAGGCTTGTTAATCCATCAAACACAACCATAAATGTTTTATAAATTAGGTTAATGAAAAATCCTACTTGAAAACTTTTACCAAAACAAAAGAGAGAATAAACAAATTATTGAAATAAGCACAATTAATCTCTTGTATGGTTAGTTTCAAATGTATGCTTAGGTTTTTATTATAGAATATTTTGAAGCACATTAAGTTAAAGTGGAATTATCATATCATTCATAAAATCAATTAAAATACTTTTAAAAAAATACTGACATTACTGTAAAAAGCTAATCCAAATTGTAATAGAAATATGTTTTAAAATAAGATAACTGGTTGCTCGATCAATCTAACCAAGTAATCGATCGATCGAGTACATTGGTTGTAATCTTTATCAATCTAGTCAACATTTAATTAACTATTGAAGAAGTGGATAGCTCCAATGATTTATTAAAATAAATTTATTCAGGTAATATTACTCGACTGATCTAGTTACTACTCGATGATCAATCGAGTAGCCTATTTTCACATTATCCCTATTATATCTAATATGCAATCTAATGTGCATATGAACAAAAATATATTTAATATATAATCATTGAGGCTCAATAGTTTCTTCAACTTGAAAATATTATTTTAAGATACACCTTAAAACTAAATTATATATGTTTCATTTACAAATATTGTCAACACTCACATAAACCTTACAATCTCCCCCATTGGCATATTTGAGTGACAAAACCTCTCATTACATAACACTCATAAGAAAATTAAATTTTTACATAGTGGTATTATCCTATGATCTGGGGAAACCATCTTCGCTTAAATCATGAAAACTCGTGTTTACACTCAATGTCAAAAACATAAATACCCAAACAACTTATCCCAAAAGACTCATTGTCCATTAGTCCAATGTATAAAAAATTATAAAAAGTGAGGAATATTAATAAGTGAGAAATCATTATATATAAATTAAAAACATTACCCCCCACCCCCACCCCCCCCCAATAAGTGAGAAATCATTATATATAAATTAAAAACATTACCCCCACCCCCCTTATTTGTAATATCTCCAAAGTGGATTTTCAAAGTAATTCTCTCCTTAAGTTGGCTCTCCCTTTTTTGTAGATTTTCAATTAATGTTAACATTTTTTCTCACCTTTTTTCATATGAATTAATAATATAATCATGAAGAAATGACAATAGGTTGACCAAGTAAGCAATGAATTTAATGACTGAAAAAGGATCGAGTACACATTCTAAGATGCACAAAACAGAGATCTAAAAACAATATGTTTTGCTAAAGTGAATAAACTCCCCTTAAGTTCTATGACTCCTATCAATAAATTAAGATAAACAAAAATTTATAAAAATTGAGATATATAATATTTTTATTGAACTGAGGGTAGTAGACACTGATTTACATGACTATAACAATACACACAAATGATCAAATTGATTTTGTTTAAAGTTTGACTATCCATTACAACATAAACATATGTAGACAAGACACACAAATATACTTACAAGTATGGTGACATATCAAAAATCAAAAAAAGTAAAATATGTGTTAGAACTGCAATATAATGTCAATTTATTCATTTACGATCAGTTGTGGAAGATTCAAAAGAGAACTTTCATTTTTTTTTTGTATTCCCCTCTTGTATTAAAGTTTTTTGTGAGGGATTTGTTTTTCTTTTTGTATAACCATTTATAACTCTTTCTTTGTATGCATGCAAAAGTTTTTGTACTTTTCTTTTTTCCCTTAACATATACATGCCAGTATACATAGTATGATGACTTTCACACTAGTTGTTAGGTAACCTTCTTCGCTCATTGTAGTAGTGTTCACACATCACAATAGATAGTCCTCTCAAAACTAGGTGTATCTCTATAGTAGTATTTTATATAGTGAAAGACATAGTTAAGGTTATATCATGCCCTAAATTTTGACATAATTAATTATAAACTTCTACATAACATACTTATGTGTCCAATGAGTGTGTTAGTAGGTTCATGTCAACATCAATCACCAAATGTGAAAAATATGTAAATACACAAGTCAAAATATCCATTTTTATAATGTATAGTCAATTAAAATAAATATGAATGGAGTATATAACGATCATGTTAATGTTAAAGTATGTCTACTTCCTTCCTTTTTATTTTATTTTTTTATTTTTTATCTTCTTCTTTTTTTAACTAAAGAAACATCAGTAAAAATAAAAAATAAAAAATAAAGATGTTCACCTCAAGTCAATTAAGCACTCAAACAAATGATTATTAGTCTTAGAACTAAATTCATTGAATTTGACTTGCCTCTTTGAGCCAACAACTTCATGCTTTTATAGTAGAATTTTTGAACATGTTACCATAATTCCATTAATCCTAGAATATAATGCAACATGCATAGATGGATGATGGTTATGATTATTACTAAGTGAAGCATGGAAAGTATTATTACATGTAGGAGAATTTATCAAACATCTACACCTAATATGACATTTTTTACCATAATGATGACAAACAGGCATAAACTTAACATATTTTTAATCACAGGTGGAATTGCTCTTTGTGTATAATGAGTAACATTAGGAGTAGGGCTAGAAGGCATTAAAGATGTGGTTTTTGATGTTGAAGGAGCAGAGCTATAATCCTTACAACCAATGTCATATGTATCATGTGAGGAGGACATGTTTAAAGGTTTAACAAATTCAATTGATTTTGTTGAAGATGGCATACTATGCTCGTCTACATATCCTAACCCTCTCTTGTCTCCACCTGGCTTTCAATGATCCAGAACTTTGTTCAACCTTTTAGCTCCAATTGTTAACCTCTTAGATGCTTCCTTTGATTGTCAAGTACTTAAAATTCCTTAATAAAATTATACAATAAATTGAAGTGTAAGGATATACCGGGAAATTTTTGTGTGAAAAATCAGATTGAAAGGAAAAAAATTGAGAAATCTCTATAGACCTTGCAAACACCTTGCTATACCTCACCACCACCTTACCATACCTCGCCCCACCTTGCCACTACTATTGGCAAGCTCCTTCGTGAGCTTCTCGAATTACCTATAAAAATGGGGTGTGCTCCACCATTTCCCATCCTCAATTCTCATATTCTCTCTCCCTTTCTTTCTCTAAGATGTTTGGATATTTTTGGCACATTTTGGAGGAAATTTCGAGATGAAATCAAGGAGTTTGGTTTAGAAGTTCGAAGACGGAATAACTTTTATGGTAGGGGTCCTTACTCTAACCTTTTAGATTCATGCATTTTTTTATAAACAAATTTTCATGCATCATATATTATGGATAAAATTGGAAAATTGGATGCCATTATTGTATAGTTAATGTTATAACATTATAAATGTTGTTTAAAATTAGATACTCATCATAAGTGTTTTATTATGCATACATTGGAAAAAAAATTGATAGACTATAGACACACATCACATACATATGTACCTTGGGAGTTATCTAACTATGGTGTCTATATTTGACCATAGATTACTGTGGTTGTAGACAGTCCAAGAAGTTGGACTCCCCGTTGTGTTTTTGTCCATTGTGGATTCATTGACTGCACATGGGCCTCAAAGTTGGACCCCCCCATTGTATTTGGAGTTGACCTACTCATAGCTTAGGACCCATATGACATGGTATGATAGATACATGTTCCTAATCTATTGTGATAATACATGGGGTCAAAGGTGGACCCATATGCTTCTTGAAGTTGGACCGTAGATACGCCCATGTATTTGGATAACCAATACATATAGGGTTGCATTTCAAGCATTGGATTTATAACAAAATATATTTTATATTATGTAAGCATGCATTGAAACACATGTATTATACTTTTCCTCGTTTTCCCCAAAAATACGGAGGTTTGATAATTATTACCACTCATGAAATGTTATTAATAAAAACATGCATCGTGAATAAATTTTCATTAAAATAATATTTAGATATACTTATACTGATCTATATGTAGCTCACCCACCCAATCTTCCCTTTTTACCCAGCTTTGTTGTTCGAGATAATCACGATGAAGATAAGATAATCATGAACAAAGGATTTCAACATTACAATGTTTGACTTAAAATCTTACTTCTTTTATTGGTTATTATAATTTACGATTAGTTAGGTTAAGATTACTCTGATGAATTTTAAATTGATTTTATAAATGTCTTGGATTTAAATTTATGACTTTATAATGAATATTTTATTTTGGATAGAAAATCTCTTAAGGGTACCCGAATTGTTTATAAAATTGATTTTAAATTATTTATAAATTGAATTTTTCAGGATTACTCAAGAAAATTTTCTTTAAACATAAAATTAAAATTTACCTCTTCTATTTCATGTACCTATTTCTTTGTGACATGATAGTTTTGCATCAGAGCATGGTTATGATCTCTTAGGAACAAAAATTTCTTGAAAATGAGATAATTAATGTTATGCATGTTTTATAAACGAATTGTCATGCATCATGTATTATGAATAAAAGTGGAAAACCGGATGCCATTATTTTATAATTAATGTTATAAATATTATCAATGTTCTTGAAAATGAGATACTTTTTATAAAGGTTTTATTATGCATACATTAAAATTTTCCACGCTCTTTAGATTGATAATGATTACAAATCTTGAAAACTTATTACTAAAAACATGCATCATGAATTAATATTTATTAAAATAATATTTAGAGTAGACTCCTATTGAGTTATGTGTAGCTCACCCCTACTCTTCTCTCTCTACAAAGCTATGTTGTTCGAGATAATCGTGATGAAGATAGGATGATCATGAAAAGAGGATTTCAAAGTTACAAGGTTTGACTTAAAATCTTATTTCTTTTATTGGTATTATAATTACAATTAGGTAGGCTGAGACTACTTTGAGGAATTTTAAATTGATTTTATAAATGTCTTGGATTTAAATTAATGACTTTAAAATGAATTTTTCATTTTAAATAGAAAATCTCTGAAGGGTACACAAATTGTTTATAAAATTTATTTTTAATTATTTATAAATTGAATTTTTCATGATTACTCAAGAATATTTTCTTTAATCATAAAATTATAATTTAACCCTTTCTATTTTACTTAACCATTTTTTTGGGTGTGACAATACTCAAACAACATGATACCCCTATAATCAATGTGCTTATCAAACACTTTGTATCAATATGCTCTATAAACATTTGTCCACTTTGAACTCTTTACTTAACAACTAGAAACTTGATGTCTATATGCTTTGACTTCAGTGAGCTCCTATTGTTAGTAAAATATAGCATTGCTAACTTATTGTCACCAAATAATTTAAGTGGTCTTTTAGTACCATCAACTATGCATAGCCCTATGATAAAATTCCATGAGATAGCACCCACTACTAGTAGGTAGACATAGCTTGATGTAGATTTCACACTATCTTAACATCCATCAAAATCAAAATCAGTGTACCTAACCATCTCAAGCTAATCTGACCTTTGATATATGAGCATGTACTCTTTTGTTCTTTGTAAGTACAGTAAGACCTGTTTGGTTGCCTTACAATGGTCTATTTATGGATTACTTAAATATCTACCCAACATCCAAATAATGTGCACAGTATCCGGATGCGTACTTACTTAAGCATACATTAGACTCCCTATAATGATGCATAAGAAATCTTGTGTATTTCTTTTTCCTCAAAATCATTCTTAAGGCATTGATTAAGACTAAACTTGTCTCCTTTAACAATAGGGGTATCACCTGGTTTGTAATTTTGCATGCCATATCTCTTCAGAAACTTTTCAATACAACTCTTTTGTGATAATCCTAAACTACTCCAAGAGCAATCCCAAAATATTTGTATGCCTAACACAAAAGAGGAATCAACAAGATCTTTTATCTCAAAATTCTTATTTAAAAATCTCTTGGTTTAATGCAATAAGCCTATACCATTGCTTACAAGAAAAATATCATTTACATATAAGACTAGAAAAATATACTTGCTCTCGCAAAAATTACAATATATGTGATCATCAACCAAATTCACTCAAAATTGAATGAGATGAACACATGATGAACTTGGAAATACCAGTATCAAGATGCTTGCTTGAGCCCATAGATAGATTTCTTAAGTTTGTACACCACATTCTTTAGGTCTTCCAACACAAATGTTTTGGGTTGTATCATATAGATTGCCTCATTAATGTCACAATTGAGAAACAATATCTTTACATGCACCTGATGCAACTCAAGATCAAAATGTGCTACCAACACCATCATAATTCTAAAAGAGTTTTTTGATTAAATCAGACAAAAAGTCTCTTTAAAATCGATGCCTTCTTTTTATGTAAAGCCCTATGCAACAAATGATCCTTGTACTTTTCCATATCGCATTTTGAATTCATCTTGGTCTTAAATATCCATTTGCAACCAATGAATTTTGCACCTTTTGGAAATGGAAAAAGATCACACGCGTCATTTTCCTTTATGGACTTAATCTCCTCATTCATGGCATTAATCCACTTCTAAGAGTTAAAACTTTCCATGGCTTGACGAAGGTTGATTGTATCTCTATTATTAATCTCATGTTCTTGGAGAAATACAATGTAGTCATCTAGAACTACACTTATCCTTTCTCTAGTGGATCTCTTCAATGGTATAGGTTCTTGAGGTGGTAAAGTTTGTTCTTTTGGAAAAATTTCTTGAATGGAAGATTCTTCAAGCTTATCTTGATCTATTGTGTCTTGAATGGCATCCTGAACAATGTCAATATCACTTGTGGGAATATCAACATATTCCTAATCAAAAATAAATTCCCTAATTGTATCCCTCCTATAAACATGACATTCTCAAAGAATCGTGCATTCTTTGACTCAAAAATTGACATAGATGTGGGATTGTAAAACTTGTACCCCTTGGATCTTTCTGAATATCAAATAAAATAGCAAGTTACGATCCTTGGTTTAGTTTCTTTCATTAGGCCTACAAGGCATTGCCTCAACTAATTATCCCCAAAGGTGCAAGTTCTTTAAACTAGTCTTCCTACCCGTTCAAAGTTCACAAGGGGATTTGATTATTACTTTAGTAGGAATCCTATTAAGGATATATGTTGTAGTCTCAAGTTCTTATCCTTATAGTGATGTCAGTAAGGTACAATGACAAATCATTCTCCTTACCATGTCCTTAAATGTCGTGTTTCATCATTCAACAACACCATTCGTAATGAGTGAACCCAATATAGTGTATTATGGGATGATACCACATTTTTCTAGGAACTTAGCAAATGAGCCTAGACATTGTTCACCTCAACCATCATATCTAATATAGTTCTCGCTACCACAATCAAATCTGACACATTTTATCCTCTGATAGATTTGGTTCTCATCTTTAGCTTTATAATTTTCGAAAACATCCAACGACTGTGACTTTTCATGAATGAGAAATAAATATCCATACCTAAAAAATTATCTATGAATGTTATAAAATATTATTACCATTCCAAACGACTATAGGAAAAGGCCAAAAAATATTCATAGTTATAAGTTCTAATACTTATAAAGTTCCATTGACTTCAAATCTCCTTTTGTTGATTTGTTTCCATATTAGCACTATAGAAGAAACAATCAATACTTTTCAGTTCATCTGATTTATTATGATTTTTCTTTTTAGGTGCCATATATGCAACTTCCTTATCCTTCTTCATTTTAT
The DNA here is from genome assembly GCA_030763125.1 of Hippophae gyantsensis. Taxonomy (NCBI): domain Eukaryota; kingdom Viridiplantae; phylum Streptophyta; class Magnoliopsida; order Rosales; family Elaeagnaceae; genus Hippophae; species Hippophae gyantsensis. The sequence continues at coordinate 47,677,289 of CM061031.1, read as the reverse complement.
TTCCCTTATCCTTGTACTTGGAATTTGAGGCCAGATGAGCACTTTCTATCTTGTCTTGCTTCAATCTTTCCTCTTCTTAAACACAATATGAGATTAGCTTATTTAGAGACCAAGTCTCCTTATGAAAATTATAGCTCACCTTAAACTGGCTAAACTATGATGGAAGGGATATTGATAACTGTATTTTATATAGTTATTTTCACCTATTTTATTAATTATAATTGCTATGTTCTTGATGTTTTTAGTTAATTTTCGATTAATAAATTAGTATTTACTGTTTTTTATATATTTTAATAAAAGTAAATAATTTGTATCGAAAATGTACTTAATGCCACATTTATGTCCACAAATATAATTTCAAATAATATAGTTCTTAATTACAATTTTTAAAAATTAAAAATATAATTTAAATTAAATTTGGGCTTCATTTTAATTATTAAAAGTTTAAAAATTTAATTTAAAATTATCAAAGGGCTTAACTGTAATTAAAGAAAGTTGAAAATGTAATTTGAAATATATTTGTTGGTAAAAATGGAATTAATAAAGTTTATTTTTCTGCGCAGGTGAGAAGAAGCTACGCGCCAATCTACACGCGCGAAACGTGGACCGTCCGATCAAAAAGGCAACGGCCAGATTTGCGCGTCATTAGCACACCCGACCAACGAGAGTGGGTGCAGGTCACTATTTTTCACGCGGCTCGGCGTGCCAGTGGGTCCCACCTGCCGCGCAGGCCGGCGTGCAGGGTGGGACCCACGTGTCGGTTACACGTCTGCCAAAGGGCGTTGTTCTGTGCGGCTGAACCACGTGCAATCGTCCCCGCAGCCAATTAAAGTCTTCCACGTGTCCCAATTTTCCCTTGAACGAATCATCAGCGGACGCGTGGCACATATCGGTGAACGCAAAAGCACAGAATCTCACACGCGTTATAGCCGTTGCGCAACGTTGCGCGCGCCCCAATCCCGTGCGACAAGTCTGCGTGCGCCCATTCCCTTCAACGAATGATATGCCACCACGTGTCCCACTAATTGTGTCCGCGAATCAGAACGCGACATGTGGCAGGGTGGAAGAGAATTAAAACAGAAACGCGCAGCGTCCCTCGATCCCATTTTCGATACAATTTTTGTCCCCCACGCGTGTAATTTATTATTTTCGCAACACTTTTTTGTCCCCCGCGTGGATTTAAATTTAATATTTTATTGATGTATTTTTTTTGCTATAAATAGGAGATAGTTTTGAGTTGTAAAAAAGTTTTTTGGAGTTTTTGGAGTAGAGTTTTAGTTTTAGTTTTCGAAAGTTTTTAGAGTGTTTTAGTTTTTTTTCAGTTTGTAATTTTTATTGTGTTTGTGTGTTGGCTGCGGAACACGCAGAAGCCATTTTTGGCTTTTGTTGTGTTCTGCGTGTGCCAAATATTTTCATATTGAGATGTTTTAATTTTACTTCTGCTTCTTCTTAATTTTCTCTAGTTGTTATAATTTTTATTTTAATTCTATGAAGTAATTTAATTTTTCTAGGGTTGCATTTGATCTAAATTTATGAAGCTTTAATTTTAATTATTTTTTTTGTAGATTTATAAGACGTTCGATTTGTTCGTTCTATTTTGTGCATAATGCTTTTTGATTATTTACGAATCTTATCAAAACGATCCGTGGCACATGAATAAACTTGAGAAAGGCATTTGTGTGTGTATTGCTCGTAAATAGAATGACATGTATGATGAAGGATAGAAATATACCCTAATTGTATGTGTGACCATTTGAAAACTTAGAACTTAATGAATCTTATTAAATTTAATTCTCATAGAGATATAGTGAATTAATTTAACGAGGTGTGTTTATACGGAGCTCGAAAGAGATGTATGAATAATAAAAAAAGAAGTTTTCGGTTGACAAATTAAATGTACTAAAAAATATAAATCAAAAGAAAATAACATGATTTGAGTGGATTAATTTGGTGAAAAATTGTAATCCTAGATTTCTTTTATTTTCTTATGTTAGTTTTTTATTAATCAACGATTGTTTTGGATAAAATCAGAGAGATACAATTTTAGTACTCGACAAACTATAGTAACAAATCCTCGTGGGATCGATCTTTACTTACTAATCATATTACTTGTGACCGTGTATACTTGCACGAGTCCGTGTGTTGAAAAACACGCAACAGATATCAAAACCAAATGCACTAGAAAGTCCTTATGGAGTTCTAACTTAAGTGCTCTCACCTTCGAAGCAAGATGAGACATCTCCATAATGTACTCCCTAATATTTCATTTTTCTCTATACCTCATTGAAATTAGACTTATCGAGAGCATACCTATTTCATCCTTTTCGTCCTTAACAATGTCCACAAGTAACTTCTCAGCAATAGTTATCTCTTTAGACAGTGTGCCCCTGATTACTTCCATAATAGTTTTTTTATGGTTATCATACACATGCGATTTGATCTCTTACACCTTTCCTTTTCTTTTTTTCGTCAAAAGTACTCTTATCTATAAGAGGTGCAGGAGAATCAACCCTTATCATAAGGTCAAGATCCATGACTACGAGAACTATCAAGAGATTATCTTGCCATGACTTGGAGTTAGTTCCATTTAGCATAGAAATAGAGTTGATGTTGGTAGTAATATTAGAAGGATTATTCATAGTTGAATCCAGAAAACAACAAACAAATAAAATAAGCTCACATAACTCTTGAAGCCAAAATAACAAATTCAAACAAAGGTAAATTCTATCTCAAGATACCGAGCACTTCATTAATATTTTATCTAAGGACAAAAATATTAGCTTTTAAGTGATATCTTGTTGTAGTAATCAAACACTGTTAATAAGAACATGTTGAACAATAAATCTTCCTTTGGGTTGAATTGTTATTCATATGCAAAAATCGAATAATCATCACACATTTTATTACCATAGGTGTACATGTAATTATGCTAAATATCAATCTTCCTTTGGGCCAATCAATATTTACATAAATTACATGCACATAATTGCCTATATTCCAAAATAAATTAATTTCCTAGGGAAAGGTCACTTTGGTAACATAATTCTTCAATTATTTCATATCAATATATATATAAACATACCAATATTTGAATTTAAAGTTGTACGAAAAAAGTTGGTTAACGATCAAAGCTGGTCAACGAGTAATGGTGATGAATGATAATCAAAGACAGTCAAACTTTGGTTGGGTCATAAAACCTATATCCATATTTTGACCAATTAACCTATATCCATATCCTTAAGCCCATACAAATATCTTTCGACTTTATACTTCTTGGGCTTTAACAAATAAATTATTTACAGGTTAAATCCAATACATTAAGTAAGAATCACAAAAGAAACCCTAGCTATAATTTATTGAGTGTTGCATTATTTCTGACAAAAAAGAATATATTTTTGGGCTTTCTTTATTTTTTTAAATTATGTAGTAATCAAAATTCTAGTTGCAACAAAAAGGAAACACTACTAGCAACAAAAAAGAAACTTAGCCACCACCTCTAGAATTGTAATTACTCTTTAGTTTTGGCTGGAGCAACCATGTTGCTACTTCCATTTTTTCAATCAAAAAATTCGTTGAAGAAATGTTATGAAACCAAAACCCCAAATGCCAAAAACATTATATCAAAAGAAAAATAGCTCAAGTACAGATGATTTGTATCAAATTGAATCCAATTCTGTACAGTTTTCTCTTATATCTTTCTCTTTTTAATTGAGAAAAAAAAATTATCATAGACATTAGCCTTAGATAGACACATTAAAAATCATAACCATTATATATATAGTTAATAATTATTTCTCTATTTTAGTATATCACTAAAATAGACATTATTCTTAAGTCTCTACACACTAAAGACCCTCATCCTATTAAATATATTACGGCCCAAAATACTTAAACCTTTGAAGATCACTTTTAAACGAGTTTAACCTTATATGAGAGTTTATAACACCTAATTATTAACATATAATCCCAACATTGGATTAAAGATCCAACACTTGGTGGTAAAATAAAGTTATCAATATGTTTGGATTCCATAAAGGAAATGAAATTACTATTATCTTTTTAGTACTAGTATTACCGTTATTCAAAAATAGTAACCTCAGCCTTCGTGGTTCTCTTCTCAGTCTTGTTTTGTTGGTTATAATAATTAGCAGTAATGTGCTTGGGCTTACCATAGTCAAAGCACTGAATTTGATTAAGGTTGTTTCTACTATGATAATGTCTTTCCTTTTCCTCATTAGAGTCTTCAGGCTTCTTAGTTGGTCTCAAGTCTCTCATGCCCGAGCTCTCCTTTTCTGGAACTTCTAGAAGTATTTTTCTTGCTCCTGAAAAATTTAATGAACCTTTTGGCCATCAAAGTCATCTCTTATTCATCTGGGATTGTGTTCTCATCACTAGACACAATAGTCTTCCTTTTACTACTCTTACTCTAAGTTGATTTAAAAGTTATGCTCTCTCCTTTGTTAGCAATATCCTTGCCCTTTTTAGGAAGAATGTTATCGATTTCGTAGGCTTGTTTCAATTGCAACCACCTTTCCCTAAAAGTGATCAGAAAAGAAAGATAACACCTTTTACACTTGCTTCTCCTCACCAATTGGTCATCCTATGTTATAGGAAGTGTTGACGAGATCAAAGAATCTAGCATAGAAATTGTTGAAAATTTCTTCTTCTTCCATTTCGAGTAGTTTCAACACCTTATTAAGGAGCATCAACCATGACTTTGTTTACTACTGAAGCACCTCGTGCATAATTTCCAAGACATCAAATGCTTTTTTCGATGGCTTACACTCTAAAATGCATTGAAACTCATAATCACATACAACCCTATACTATTTTAGTCACTTTCCTTATTGTCTTCTTTCGCCCATAACTACATTGGTTTAGGAAACTTTGACCCATCAACTAATGTCTTTTTAGGATACTTAAACCATGATGAACAAGAAACCGACTCTTTCTCCAATCGACCATAAAAAGCCATTCATTTGAGATTTCCAATAGGCATAGTTTAAGGCATCTAGCCGTGGATGTCTACCTACATTTTTACCTCCACCAAAATCCATCCTAGTGAATGTGTTTGTATGTAAAAGAAGTAAGAATAGTGTCAAAACTAGAGTGATTAAGTTCAATAGGTTATACCCACTCTAATGCCAATTGAAAGTATGTGCTTGATAATGACAAACCAAGAGTGAGATGGTATGGACATCTGAAGGACTTCTAACACTCAAGTTCACAACAAAAATGAAGAAAACAGAGAGATAAAATAGAAACAAATAAATAAGATAGGCATATATGAAAAGACAAATATAACCATAATCAAATAAGAAGATAATTAGAGCTATAACAGAATTAGGCAAATAGAGAAAGATAAAACATATAGAAGCATAGAAAGACAAGGAAAGAAAGAAAGAATACATCACAATCAATCAAACATTTCTTATATGTAAAAATATTTGGAACTAAATTGATTATATTTACCCCACATGTGATTATATACAACACGATATGTAATATGGTAAACCTACATAGGATCTAACACCTATATGGTAACATCCACAAATTACAATAACAACCATCGATAGCAAAAAATTCACTAAGGTGACGTTTGGTTCGTGGAATGGAATCATAATCGGAATGGAATGGAATGGAAAGGAAACAATATTGTTTGGTTTGACCACTGGAATCAAGCTCGGAATCAGGATTACAGTGTTTGGTTTGCCACTGGAATAGAATGAAAAAAAGTTGTAAATGACCTTAATACCCCTACATGCTGTAAAGTTCAAATAATGTCATTTAATTACTATTTTTTTGTCACACAAAATACATTATTGAAATCATTATTTTTCTAAATAATTATTACTTAATTAAAAAAAATATATTATTAAAATTATTATTTTTCTAAATAGGGTTTAGGGATTTGAGGTTTGGGATGTGGGATTTAGGGTTTAGGGTTTAGGGTTAAAATTATTATTTTTCTAAAAAGGATTTAGGGTTTTAGAATTTTGGATTTGGGGTTTAGGGTTTTAGGATTTGGAATTTGGGGTTTAGGGTTTAGGGGTTTGGGTTTTGGAATTTATGTTTTAAGGTTTAGGGTTTTAGGGTTTAAGGTTTAGGGTTTAGGGATTTGGGGTTTAGGGTTTTAGGGTTTAAGGTTTAGGGTTTAGGGTTTTAGGATTTGGATTTAGGGTTTAGGGTTTTGAAATTTTGGGTTTAGGGTTTTGGAATTTTGGATTTGGAATTTAGGGTTTAGGGTTTAGGGTTTTGGGATTTATGTTTTAGGGTTTTGGGATTTATGTTTTAAGGTTTAGGGTTTTAGGATTTAAGGTTTAGTGTTTAGGGATTTGGGGTTTAGGGTTTAGGGTTTTAGGATTTGGGGTTTAAGGTTTATGGTTTTGAAATTTTGGGTTTTGGGTTTTGAAATTTTTGGTTTGAGAATTTGGGATTTGAGTTTAAGGTTATGTTTTAGGTGAGGGTAAAATTGAAAAAAAAAAAGTTTAGATGGGAATGAAATTATGATTACCAAGGGAAGAAGAAGGAATCGTGATTCCTTCTCTTTTAGTAATCGATTCCATTCTGTCCGTCGATTCCATCACAACCAAACACACAAAATGGAAGGAATCAATTCTGATTCCTTTCCATTCCCTCCAACCAAACATGGGGTAAAAAACTAATCAACATACTAATACTAATTCGAGATAGAGACAGAAATATCTCTATCAGTTGAAACACCTACATAATTGTGCCTAAATTATCAAACTCGATGTCAATATAGCAACACAACCAAGTTTATCAGCTTTCCTTTAGAGCTTCACTACTACATCATATGGTATAATCACTATAAGTAGTTAATACAATATAGGTTAGGGAAACTCTCATGCAAATGAACCTAGATAAATAAACTACGTCTTGTTTTTAATTCATTTAGTTAAACCCTCCAAAAATTTGTTCTCACAAAATCACTTGTAAAGTATATCACTAATACACTGAACCAGAAATACAAATCAAAATTTTATTTTTACGAGATCAACCCATGCATTTCTAATTAAGAAAACAAGAAAAAGAGTTGTATGCTTCTAGTAGGCTTACCGACTACCCTCACCGACCACTTGGCTAGAATAATAGCAAAACTCACTCGGTAAACCTACATTGGTCTTGTGGAATCCACCTCGACGAGCCCTCCACGAATGACCAAAAAATTAAATTTTTCATTTTAAAAATATTAAATAATTTTTCACAAATATCAAAAAATTAACAATGCAAATACACAACCTAAACATGTCAATTACATGTCAAACCTTCCAAAGTGGTGTATATATCGTGCAAACAAACAAATTGTAATTTATGTGAGTATAAAATACTAAACCACATTAATCAAACGTAAATAAAGATCAACAAATACATTAAAATACAAATTTTGTATGTTGTACAAGGAAATGCTAACATAAAGATAACAAGATTTACAATTTTCGCATAATCATATGCATTAAAATAATTTATTTTATTATCATTTTTTTAAAAGCCTAATAAAGAGAGAGAGAGAGAGAGAGAGAGAGAGAGAGAGAGAGAGAGAGAGAGAGAAAAGAAGAAGAAAAAGGGCTTGTTAATATTTTCCTTTGAATATAATATTTCAAGTAGTACTTAATTTGGTTAAAAACGTGACTTTAAATGTAGAATACTGGTATGGTTCGAAGGAGATCGTTTTAAAGGAAAGATAATTGATTATTAGCATTCAACACTTTATGGTGGTAAATTGACAGCTAAAAAAAACAATGTTATTATAGTTACATGTAACAAGTATGAGAAGGGGAAACAAACAAATTGTTTCATAAATTTATAATAATATAATACATATGCGAGCTATATAATAATATAATACAAAACTATGAATACTACTAATATTTTTTTTTTCATGAAAAATCAGACTGGTCTGCAGCCCTAAGTAGCCCTCCACATAAATTCCCCCCCGCCAACACAAGAATGATTCAAATGCTTAATGAATGACATTGTGATTTGTGATATATTTGATGAGAATTTTAGAACATAGCACCTAACTAGGGGCATCTTCAATCCATTCTTCTATTTTACATTAAATTTTACTTCATTTTACATCAAAAATTACACCAAATTTTATTTATCTATAATCCATGACACCAAATATTACACTTAAAAGTATTTTCTTTTATAAAATAGAATATTTCTTTTATTTTTTTCTAATTATTGTATTCAATTTAATTAATTAATAATAATTATTTAAAAAATTATATTATTAAAAAAAATTAAAAATTCATTAAATAAAATACTATATTTATTATAAAAATTAAAATTTACATTTAAGTAAAAAAACATAACTAAAATTACGCATAGATACAATATTAATTTAATGAATTACTATATTCATCCAACAAACTTTAAATTAATACATTTCAAAGTATTACATATGATTCTTTTTTTATGTCCGAAAAGAATTTTTTGAAATCAAATATTTTTATATTATATACTTAATTTTAATTTATTATATATAATAAAAAACTTAACAATATTTTTAAAAAATTTATAAATTATTGTTTTAGTTTATATAAAATTTTTAAGTATATATTGTAATAGTAATTTTTGTTATTTTATATCATATATTTAATTTTAACTTTTTTATATATAATAAAAAATTTAACAATATTTTTAAAATTTAAAAAAAATAATACAACATAAACAATGTTTACAATAATAAATAATATCACATCAAATTTAATGACATTATTAATCACACTAAATTTAAAGTTATAAAATTGAATATGTTCTAACTAAACCTAAATTTATAATAATGTGATATCTTGGTCAAAACAACAAAAATAACTCTATTAAAATATATAATCATAAAAATAAGATCTTTAAATTTTAACTTATACATTTAACTTGATATATTATTTTATATTAAACATTATCTAATTGAATATTATTAAGATAAAACTACACAACTTTTGACTAATTTTTATATTAAATATTGTTCAATTAAACTTAATCAATTTCATTGAATTACTATTTGTATTGTTATAAATTTTAAAGATATTATTTATTGATCTATAGGGCACTACTTGAATTTTATCGGGCATATATATAAAAATGAACAAGGCAGATAAGAGACATAAAACCAAAGATCTTCAATCAACCATAATCTCTCTGCAGCTCCATTTTGTTGTGGTATTGTTCGAATAGTGAAGTGTCGAACTATCCCTTCTTCACAAACTTTCATAAATGGATCGTTTGTGTACTCAGTGTCATTGTCAGACCTCAGATGCTTGATCTTTTTACCAGTCTGAGTCTCGATCATCTTCTTCCACTTGAGAAAAATCCCCGACACTTCATCCTTCTTCTTCATGAGATACACCCAAACCCTTCTGGAGAAGTCATCAACGAAAGTGACATAATAATGTTTGCCACTCATGGATGGAGTTCTTGTTGGCCCTCATACATCAGAATTGATGTAATCCAAAATGCCCTTTGTATTATGGAGAGCAGTGTCAAAGCTTACTCTTTTCTGCTTCCCCAATACACAATGCTCACAGAATCCCAACTTGCCAGTTCTCGCACCTTTTAATAGATCTTGCTTTACTAGAATTTGCAAAGCTTTTTCACCAGCATGTCCCAAACGCATATGTCACAGCTTGGTAGTTTCTAAATCTCTTTCTTCTTCTGAAACTGCTACTGATGTTGTTCCAATAATCGTACTACCAAGGTAATAGTACAAGTTATTCTTCCGAGCACCTTTCATCGCCACAAGTGCTCTAGAAGTAACCTTCAATTCCCCATTTTGTATGGTCACAATGAAGCCTTTTGATTCTAAGACTCCCACAACAATGAGATTCTTCTTCATATCTGGAACATAATGAACATCTGTCATGACCCTGGTTGAACCATCTTGATTCTTCAAACGAATTGTACCGATTCCCAAAATTTTGCATGGATAATCATTACCCATGAAAACAACTCCACCATCTAGTTCTTCAAAGTTAAAAAACCACTCCTTGTTAGGAGACATGTAGAAAGTACATGCTGAATCAAAAATCCAATTACCAGGATGAGATGCTGTTGATGAACCAACCAATGCAAAATCTGAATTTGAATTGCTTTCAACTACACATGCATCAAATTGCACAACTTTTTTTTTCTTTTGCAACTTTGGACAATTTTTCTTCCAATGACCTTTCTCATGACAAAAGACACATTCATCTTTACCAAGTCTTCCTTTTGATAGAGATCTACCTCTCTTTCCTTTCTGTTGTGTTTGTAGACGTCCTCTTACAGACAATGCCTCTACTGCTTCATTTCTGCTTTCTCTTTTATCTTTTTTTCTAATTTCATAACTATACAAAGCAGTACAAATTTCCTCAAAAGAAACTTTATCCTTCTCAATGAGTAAGCTTGTAATAAGATGATCAAACTCATCAAGAAGTGAGGCTAACAACATCAAGGCTAAATCTTCATCTTTAAAAGTTTCATCAATATTTAACAAATCTGCTACTAATTGATTAAAAGCAATAATGTGGTCGTTTATTGTAATACCGGGAAGGTATTCAAACCGAAACAACTTCTTCAAATAGAGTCGATTATGTCCACTCTTCTTCATGAACTTGTTCTCTAACGCTTTCCACAACTTACTTACGGATGTCTCCTTCATGAACGTATACTTTTATTCTCTTGAAAGACACGAACGGATTGTACCACATGTCAATCGGTTGATATTTTTCCACTCTACTTCATCTGCTCCATCTGGTTTCTCTTCTTTAATGGCGATGTCTAGACCTTGTTGAAACAGAACATCTAGAACTTCGCCTTGACACATGTCGAAATGACCGATTTCATCAAACTTCTTCACCTCGAACCTTGCATTCATCACCATTGTTTTACCTGACGTGGATGATTGGCCTTTGTTTGAAAGAAATTTTTCTTCTGCCATTTCTTCAAATTACAACAACTAGCAACTATATTCCAATAGCAAACAAACGGAATACAAACAAATACCTAAGTAGAAAACCATCGGCTCTGATACCAATTATTGGAAAAATTGGGTATATTTTTCTTATTCTAAGTAGTTACTATTCACTTATGATTTAAATGAATATAACTCAAATTAATCCGACAAAAATAATGTTATTAAAAATATAATCCTAAAATAAACTAAAACAAATATTGAAACAAAAATATTAAAACAGAAAAATAATAATACCAAAAATTTAACGAGATTCGGTATAAATGTTACTTAGATCCTCGGGCATCGTTGACCACTTTTACTATCTTCAAATAGATGAACTCTAAATTACAACTAATTGGACAAAATTAAGCTAATCAATTACCCTTACAAAATAGAAGAAAATGTACAAATTTTATAATATTTTACAAATGATGAAAGATGTCTTTATTTATAGCCCAAAATTCAACACTTATCTTCGTTCCTAACCAATATAGAACTTTTCTAATTTACTACTAAAGAGCTGTATAACAAAAAGGAATAAGAAAATTTCAAATCTCATACTCGGTAGTAACGAAGCTTATGAACTCAGATACACATTCCTGAACAGTCTCCTTAGCATCTTTAGCAATTTTACCATTAGCAGGAAGCGCCTTCTTCATAATCCGACTAATGTTCGCGATCGGAAGATAACGATCCTGCTCACGAACATTAGAGCGAGGACTATGATCTCCGCTCTCATGGCTTCCTTCACTAGGACTCGTTAAAATCGCCCGAGCTTCGGAAGACATCAATGCACAGTAAACCCTAAATCATCACACTACCAAACCAATCACCAAACAACATCAGAAATTGAACAAGAAACCCTAGTTGTAATCCATAAGGAAATCCTAGTTCAGCCATAACACTGAGAGAGAGAGAGAAGAAATGGAGGGAAAGATAATTTGTGTGTGAGTTTTTGTGAGTGCGTTAATTTATGGGAAGTAGTACCTGAAGGGGTGGGTGATTTGTAATTTAAGCGCGAGAGAGGAGGGGCTTTAGATCGGATTGCAAATGGAGGGAATCGGACGCTGCAGAAGAGAGGAGATAGGAGACGATTGAGATGAGAGAATGAGGTTTATCAGCACCGTTGGTTTTTCTTTTCTTCTTTGGTTTTGGGGTTTCCGAGGCCTTTTGCTGTTTTTGCTTTACCTTATCGAGGAGTCAGTTATCCAGGAATTTTCCCTTTTACATATTCTTTTTATAAATTTTTTCATGGATATAAAATTATAAATGTAATGCTTCAACCTAAAAAATACCAACATCTTAATAATTTAATGTTTTAAAAATTAAATTATTATTTTAATATTAATAAATTTATTCTAATAATAAAAATGTATATTTCATTAAACTTTTTAAAAAAAAAATGCTAACAATATTCTCTATGACTCATTCTTACTTGTATTATTCTTTACACATAAATTTTACTTTTCTTATAAATTAAATTTCTTTTTTTATAAATTAAATTTCTTTTAAAAGGTGAAAAAGTATACCAATAAAATAAAATTTACATATATTACTTAAAAAAAATTAAATAAAAATGAGAATATAATTAAGAGTGTCGTTACTATTACTCTTTATTATTATGTCTTGCATTTTTAAAAATTTATGTCACTTTTCAAAAAAAATTTGCAAATAAACTATAAAATTTCGTAAATTTATTACAAGTACTTAAAGTGCCTTTGAAAAGAATTTTGAACAATATATTGAAGGGTATGAATGTAATAAAAAAATTTAGTGTGAAAAATTGGATCGAATAGAAAAAAAAATTACATACCTCATCATCACTATTGGCGAGCTACTCATTTTGGTTATAAGAAGGGGTTTAAATATCTCATTTTCTTTATATTTTTCTTTCCTCTTTTCTTCCTTATTTTAAAACATTTTCCCCTTAATTTGGAGAGCAATTTGGAAATAAATATCAACTAACTCAAGTTCGGATAATTAACGGTGGAATAATTTTTTAGGTAAAAATTATTATTCTAAATTTTTAAATTCATGTATTCTTTTTATGAAATTAACGTCATGCATCATATGTTATGAATAAAAGTCTATAAAACCTACCAAATGCCACTTTTTCACATGCATTGAATACATCACTAAAATCTGTATCTTGCATATACAAATCTTTAATATATTCAAAGGCATGTAATTTCGTATCTAAAATGGAGAAAAAAGCTTACCTTTGGGGCAATGCATCAGCCATCACATTTTCCTTACCTTGTTTGTATCTGATCCCATAAGTAAAGGTTTAATGAATTTCACCCACTTGGCATAGCTTTTGTTCAACCTTTGTTGTCCTTTCAAATGCTTCAAAGATTCATGATCTGTGTGAATCACAAATTCCTTTTGCTATAGATAGTGTTGCCAATTTTCCAAAGCCTTTACCAAAGCATACAACTCCTTATCATAAGTGGGGTAATTTAGGGCTACCCTATACAACTTTTCACTAAAATAAGCAACTGGATGACCTTATTGCATAAAAAGAACTCCAATACCTATTCCTGAAGCATCACACTCAATTTCAAAAGTTTTATTAAAGTTAGGTGATAAGAGTCAAATTGTTGCATTTTTGTTATGATTTAAATGTTCATATTGGTGTGAAAATTGCGTTTATTTGATTATTTAATCCACAAATGTCATTTCACGGGTATTTCGTGTTTAAAGTGCAATTTCAGGTAAAATCATAATTTTGGAGAAGTTTGGGACAAATTTTTATGAACGGGATTGAGTGCAAATAAAAAGAAAACAAAATTTCAAAATTTGGAATTTTGCCGCTAGTGAGAATATTCTCGCCGTCGGCGAAAACCGTATGGAGAATACGTTGAAAATCATCCAGGGAGCACGGATTTTGGCAAAGCAATCTCGCCGCTGGCCACAGTAATCTTACCGCTGGCGAGATTTAGCGGAACAAAAATCGTAACTTTTCCAGAAATCTCGCCGCGGTGAGAACAATGTCGCCGCAGGCGAGTTTCATCCGAAAACACATTTTTTATTATGTTTTGTTCCAAAATTGCCCCCCAAACCCTAGATCTATATATACAATATGATGGAGAAAGAGGGGGACGGCAGAGAGAACAGATCTGAGTCATTTTTGGAGGAAAAAAGGCAATTTTGGAGAGAAAGTTTGGAGAAGCTTGAAGGATCATCACCATTGTTGCTACCAAGTCTTCATCTTCAAGAGTTTTTCATCTCTTCTCCTTAGCCTTCATATTCTGCATTTTATTCAGATTTGTTATTCATGAATTCAATTGAAATAATGGTTGTTCTTATTTTCGTTATGAACTAATTCATTTTTGCTAAGGCTATGATGTAGTTGAATCGAGGAAATCTGATTTCTTTTGTTATTGTTATATGAGTTCATTGTTTTCAAGTTAAGTGTTTATTTCCATGCTTAATGCTTTTAAATTTATGGCCAAGATTTAGATGATTAGTTGCATTATATTGAGACGAGAGGAGATATGTAATGAATGCTTTTTGTGATAAATACCGTATGTTGAATGCGAGTGTGAGAACTAATGCATGATGTATGTGGTTAATCTAGAAATTCCATAAATCTTAATGTGCTTGTTTGTGATTAAATCTTCATAGAAATATAGTTGATTTTCATAGATAAGTAATTCTAATATAACTCGAGAGAGAGTATTAGGTAAATTTGGGTTTTTCAACCATCACTTTTAGCTTTGATTCTCATATAACATGACTTGAAATCGGATTGAATTGATTTAGCGAAATCAAATGCCTTAGAGTTTTTAATCATTTGTGAACAACATTAAATTTTGTTATTTGCATTTAGTTTTATGTTAATTTGCTTTTAAAACAATTTCAACAATTCGGTTTTCAAATAAAATTAGGGTTAGTCAATTTCGGTACTTAGTAACGCCATTCCTTGTGGGTTCGATATCCGTACTTTTGTACACTTTATTACTTGAACGATTCATACACTTGCGAAAATAAGCATCATTAGGCAAGACAAGCAAATGTGCATTAGTTTTATTAAATACCTTTTCTTGTACTTTCATCTACTTAAATGGTACATTTTTCTTGATAACTTAAGTATAAGGGGTGGCTAAGCTACTAAAATCACGCACAAACTGTCTATAGAAACAAGCTAAACCGTGAAAACTCCTTACTTGGCTAATTGTTATAGGTGATGGCCACTCTTGGATTGCCTTCAACTTTTCCTCATCCACCTCAATTCCTCTCTTGCTAACAAAAAAACAAGAAACATAAGCTTTTCCTTGCAAAAGGTGCACTTCTTTAGGTTAGCAAACAACCTTTCTTTCCTTAGAATTTCGAAAATAGATTTCAAATGCATTACATGTTCTTCCAAGTTTTTGCTATAAATTAGGATATCATCAAAATACACGACTACAAATCTACCCATAAATGCACATAAAACATGATTCATCAAATGCATAAATATGCTTAGAGCATTAGGTAAACCGAAAGGCATCACTAATCACTCATTCAAATCATATTTAGTCTTAAAAGTAGTTTTCCATTTGTCACCTTCCTTCGTCCTAATCTATTGATATCCACTCTTAAAATCAATTTTTGTAAAGACACAAGAACCATGCAATTCATCCACCATATCATCTAATCTAGGAATGAGATGATGATACTTTACTGTTATGTTGTTGATGGCTCGACAATAAAAACACATCCTCTATGTTCCATCCTTCTTAGGAAATAATAACACTAGAACCATACAAGGACTCATACTTTCACACACATATCCCTTCTCCAATATTTCATTTACTTGCCTCTAAATTTCTTTGGTCTCCTTAGGATTACTCCTATAAGCAAGTCGGTATGGAATTGATACATAAGGTATGCAATCAATTTGATGTTCAATCCTTCGGATTAGAGGTAAACCATAAGGTACCTCTTCAGGAAGGACATCTTCAAACTCCTGCCAAAGAGAAACAAGATCGCTCGGTAATGAACCATCAAGAACATTAGTACATAAAAGATCTCCCTTATACATAACTACAATAAGGGGTTGATGTGAAAATATTGCTATCTTGATCTCATTTTTTCGCAATATAATTGAATTTGTTCTCTCTTGTTCTCACTATGGTTAAAATCCTTTCTCTTTTTTTTGTTCACTCTGATCAATGTTTTTCTCTCCCTTTTTATTACCTCTTTTTTTCATTTGATATTTTTAACTTTAATTTGTCCTCCCTAGCCTGTTTTGGAGTTAATGGCACAAGAGTAATAGGTTTCCATTTAAGAGTGAAAGAATACTTTTTTGTGAATCCATCATGCATAACCCTCAGATCATACTGCCATCGTCTCCCCGAAAATAAATGGCATGTGTGCATAGGAACCACATCACAAAGAACCTTATCCTCCTATTTTCTAATGGAAAATGCCACCATCACTTGTTTTGTCACCTTGACTTTGCCACTTTTATTCAACCACCGAAGCTGGTAAGGTTGAGGATGTTTCAAGGTAGTTAATGCCAATTTCTCCCCTAAATTAGTGCTAGCTATATTTGTGCAACTTCCACTATTGATAATGACACTACAAACTTTGTTATTTACGAAGCAGCGAGTATGAAAAAAATTCTCCCTTTGATTACAAATTCTTCTTGACTACACATTGAGAACTCGCCTTGCTACCAATAAATCTCCAACCGCATCATTTTTCTCATCATCAACATCCTCCAAAGATGGTATGTCACCATTATCTACTTCTTCCTCATTCTTCGACTTAAGCTTTCCTTGAGCATTTATCACGATCATAGTTTTTTTCACACATTGGTTGGCTATGTGTCATCGCCCCTGACATTTAAAAAATTTAAGATCATGTGCTTTATAACTTGAAGTCTAGGTGTTACCTAAAATAGTAATGGTCTTTGAATTTTCATTCTTAAATAGTTTATGTTTTGGCTTATTTTGTAGCTGCTTGTCCCTTTTTAGAACTATCTTCCACGAATTGGTGGTAGCCATAGGTTGCCCCCTCCTAGCCAATCCCTTTTGTTTGAATTTTTCCTCCATCTTTACAGCTTGGTGTACCATATCCATTAACTCAACATAGTGTTGCATCACAACTATACCTACAATCTCACTATTTAAATCGTGTAAAAATCTAGCCATTGTGGCTTGCAGTCCTCTTCTACATTAGCCCTGATCATAACTACCTCCATCTCCTTGTAATACTCATCCACACTCTTGGAACCTTGAGTTAACCTCTGCAACTTTTGATACAATCCCTATAATAGTGATTGGGTACAAAACGCTTCCTCATTAGCATTTTCATCTCTTCCTAAGCAATAGCATAATCAATAAATTAAATTGTAGCTAGATTAACCTTATTTTAACTCCAAATAATTGTCACAATCGAACACCATCTCCATTTTAGTTTCACACTCCAAATAAACTTTAGGGTCATTTCTACCTTGAAAATATGGGATTTTAATCTTTATATTTCCTAAATCATTATCCCTCTTATGCCTACCCATCCTAGCTTTTCTATTCCCATACCCATGCTCAAACCTACCCCAGTTCAAATATGGCTCATCAAGCTCTTCCATCTATGCCTCTTCCTCAACTTTCCACCATGGAACACGCCTACCTTGCTGCTTATTGGGGATGTCTTGTTGTTATTACCTAGGATTTCCTTTTTCTACCCTATATAACCTCTCGTGAATAAGTTCTAATTGAGCCCTCATCATACGCCTCATCTCTCCTAACAATGCTTGCATTTGGAGATTCATAACTACGGGTTGTCAAATTTCTTCTATTGTGTCCTTTTCTTGATTATTGTACATGCTTAGAATCTGCAAAACAAGGTTAGAATCCTCACAAGCACTCTTTCATATATTTCACTCAAGAATTGATACACTTGCACTCGTATTTTTTTCCACTCTAAATGACTTTTACCCTCTTATGGTCTCACACACTCTTGCCTTTTTCCACTCCTTTTTGTCTTCCTTACTTTTTAATCAAACTTCAAGAAACTAATTCAAAATAATCTAGTAGCAATTCAAAAATGAGAAACAACCAATACTCATCAAAATATCAAGAACTTGAACAATAAGAGAAACAAGATTGACAGGAAGAATTTATTTTATTAGAATCGTGTATTGAGAAATGATATGAATTGAGAAATTTTCCTCTTTGTGTATTGAGAGATTTCTAACTGAATTGGTATATATATTTTTATTATAGCAAGGAATTAGAAATCAGGAAATAGAACAGAAATAAAAGATAGCAAAACTTATCTTAGAACCAAAGCTCTGATACAAAATGATACGAACCCCACCAATAATTGAGATGAAACCCGATAACAATGATGGATCGAAACCCCAAGATCGTGAAGACAATATTTTTTGAGTCTTAACCCGTCAACTAGCAAGATGAAAATCAAGACTACGAAGGATTGAAACGCCATGCCAAGAAAACCTAAGCATTCTCTTAAAACCTGAGGATGGTAAGTTTGGTTGTTTGAATGCATCAAGATTAACTTGATTAGTTCAAGAGTTCTCTTAAGAACTAAGATGAACAAAAGATCTCACAAGAAGATAATTTTCTTAATAATTTTAGTCTAATCTTTAAAATTCGTAGTACTCCTCTTTATACTTGGAACAACCCTCCAAGAATAGGCAAAGTCATAATTAACAGCACAAAAATTAGACTAAACAAGTTGTTTTACCTTTTTTGGACTCTTAGTCTTCTAAATACAGCTATAAAAAAGTTATTTATTGACTTTTAAAGATAGCTAATAAATGGCTACTTTGGACTTCTAAAGATAACCAATAAATAGCTAAATGACTAGATTCAATGTATTTTAACATGCCCAGCCAAGACTAAGTTATTCTCCTATTTAATATGCTTAAAACTCTTCAAATACACATCCTTTAATAGTCAAACTATGCTGGCTATGAATTTTCATGCTAATTAGGCTATTCAATTGCTTTGATGACATAATATACTTAAAACTCTTCAAATTCACACCCTTTAATGGACAAACTATGTTGGCTACAAATTTGCATGCTAATAAGCCTCTTCAATTGCTTTGATGACATGGACTAGGCCTTGATTATTATTTGAGTCCATCTTGGTCATTTTAGAATCAACCCAATTCTTATGGATTAGCCCATTTGGTGCTTCCTTGAAACGTTTGGCTTTAAGTCTTGTAATTGGACTACTGGGAAGTGACTAAGGGTCTTGTGAAAATTTAGCTCCATTCCCACTTGTATGATTGACATGTCCAGCTCCTTGGTTTGCATCAATAAACATGCTTGAATACAAAGTATACCTCGCTATTTGTATGTATGAATTGCTGATTTTTAGTAAACAACTTTATATAGAGGAAGATAAATACAATAAATAAAATGAAACAAATACTATATTTTGTACACGGGAAGTCAACACACAGACACAAGTACAATGAGACTTTCATTGTAGAATAATTTTATATCATATTTTGTTTTTACGTTTTTTTAGGGTTGAAAAATAAGGGATATTATGCCAAATTTTTTATTGATTTTAAAGTGTGGAGGACTAGTGTATCTTGCGTGACTCCTGACATCAGATGTGTAGACATGTATGCATAATCCAATATTGTTCCTTTTATGAGTTCCTTGCTTTCCCTGTTTTGTCTTTAAAAGTTAGTCTTCTCACAAAACTTCAAAGTATGATTGTGAACCATTTTTCAAACCACATGGTAAATAGTGAATACCCGTTTTATTTAATTATCTTGTTGTTAACCATAGTAAATAGTAACTAATATGCTCATATTGTAATATTTAGATATGAAAAATGTAACCGTTGTTGCTAGTTTTTGATGGAATGTTATTCTTTAATTGTAAATTGTCTAATTTTTTTATTTTGTTTATGTTTTGTATTAGATGTAATGTATATGATTAGTTGGAGATTCAATGATTCCTTGATTCAAAGTAACATAAAGTTAGCTTTAATTTAATTGGAAATAAGAGATGTTTTTATATATGATATACTTCGGATTAGTTAATGATGTTTTGAGTGTTTTTTAATTAATTATACCATCCGTATGTGTGTAGATATATGTATTATTTGTGTCATTTTATTTATATATTAGTTGATTATAAATTATAAATTATATATATATATATATATATATATATATATATATATATATATATATATATATATATATATATGATTAGTTGGAGATTCAATGATTCCTTGATTCAAAGTAACATAAAGTTAGCTTTAATTTAATTGGAAATAAGAGATGTTTTTATATATGATATACTTCGGATTAGTGAACGATGTTTTGAGTGTTTTTTAATTAATTATACCATCCGTATGTGTATAGATATATGTATTATTTGTGTCATTTTATTTATATATTAGTTGATTATAAATTATAAATTATATATATATATATCCTTGAATTAATAATATTCATGCAAAATTTGCTATGAATTAATAGTATTTGTAGTGAATTTGCTACAAAATTTTAATTTTCGTAGCAAATTATATCTTCAAATATTTATCGTAAGAGCTGCTACAAATTTATAATATTGGTGGTATGAATATTTCCTTTTGAAGCAAATTTGTAACAAAATTGAAATATTCGTAACAAGTTATATTTTCAAATTTTTATTGTAAAAGTTGCTACCAACTTACAATAATAGTAACAATTTTGTTTCGAAACTATGTTATTCGTGACAAATTGTATTTTCAAATTTTCATTATAAAAATTACCACAAAAATAAGATATTCATAGCTTATTTGCTATGAAATTAGAAAATTCGTGACAAATTTTCTACAAACTTTTAATGCTCATAGAAAATTTTCCATCAAATTGAGATATTCATAGCAAATTATATTTCAACTTTTCATTGTAAACATTGTTACAAACTGATAATATTTGTAGCAAATATTCTATGAAATAATAATATTCGTAGCAAATTAATGTTTTTAAATTTTGATTGTAAAATTTGCTATGAAAATAAGGATAATCGTAACTAAAATTTTACTAACAAAATTTTTTATTCATAACAAATTTTCTACGAAGTTAAGATGTTTGTGGAAAAATGTTATATTCATAGGAAATTGTTACAAATGTTTGTAGTAAATTTGCTATGAAAATAACAAACAAATTAAAATTTTAGAGGTCCATGTTAGCTAAGTTCGGAAGAAATTTTGTAGACAATTTAAGTACAAAAATATCATAATAGTAGCAAAGTTCATTTAGCTACAAAATTGTCATCTATTACTACAAAAATGTATGTAGCTACAAACATGCTTTCTTGTAGTGGGAGTATGCTTGTATGTTGCCTTGTGAAGTATGGCACCTATATGCTACCAGTTACAGTAGACTATTTTAGATGGACTATAGATATGCATCACATTCACATGTGTTCTTAGAGTGTTTTCATCTATGATGCATCGAATTATTGACAACACACTAGTTTTAGAGTTGGACAATGGGTCTCAAAGTTTGTTTGAACATGAACCTTGAATTTGGACACCTTTTGTGTCTCAGAGTGGACCATACATAGATAAGGGCCTATATGATGTTGATTTGACAAACATATGTGCTATATGTATTATAATCATACATGGGTCGGAGGTGGATCCACACACATCTCAGAGGTTGATCATGCATGTGCCTCTATATTTTAATGACCAATACAATTGGGGTTACATATCATGCATATAGATTTATATTTGTATAGCATATTTACACTATATGAGCAAAAGCTACAGGTATACTAGGGTTTTGTGACTAAAATCTCCTCACACCATATACTGATAATGATTAATTCCATTAACGAACTTTATTGGGTATGACTTGCATCATGAATATTGATTTATTATGATATTAATTAGAATAGACTTCTACAGAGCTACATATATGATACAGACCCTTTAGGAAAGTAACCTAAAAACCCACAAACTTAAAGGAATACAAACGATTAATTTGCTAAGAACGTGTTGAAGATGATCAGATTAGAACCTAAGGAAACAAATTCCTTAAAACCCAAGGAAACAAATTCCTTAAAACCCAAACCTTAAGACACCAGAAAGGATGATCACTCCCTTTGATAAGTCGAATTCAAACATTCAATCAAGAACGCAAGAAGGCAAAGCAAAAACTTTACGAAACATACTTTTCATTAATGATATTCATTATTGCCTAAAAAACATAACTCTTCTTCTTTATAAGCAAGAAACCTTAAAAGAAAAAACCCTAGATGAAATGGGCCTATTTAGTTATGGATTGGGCCTAATCCAACCTTAAAAAATAAAAGACTAAAAAACTTAAAATAAAAAGCCCACGATTCACTAAAATAAAAATTGTTAAACATAAAAGGTCCATAATTAATTAAAACAAAAATATTTCTTCCTAAATTAATTTTTGCTCCCAACTTGATCTTCCAAATCTATCCCTTGTATAAATAGGTAATAAACCATCCTTGGTGAAGCTATAGAATCTTCGAATTTAGTTTTTGACTATTCTTGCACAGCCTCTCTGTATTGCATTTTCATGATCAAGTCTTATTTCTTCATCCTCTTTGTCTTTGCCCTAATCATTGGACTGTCAATTCCTTGCAAAGGATCTTGAGAATATTTGGGAACATCAACTTGATCAACACCTTGATCTCTATTATTCCTCTCCTTTTCTAAAAGATTCCTCCTTGAATCACCTACATCAAACAAATATAAATTAGTGACATTAAAATTTGCACTAACATTACCATAGTCACTTGGAAAATAATTCTTGTAGGCGTTATCATTGATCCGTTCCAAGACTTGCAAAAGGTCTATCTCTTTGAGGTTACAATTTTGATTTCCGTTGTATGGGAAACCTCTCCTTATGCATATGTGATGAGAAAAATTGGCATTGTCGATCCTACCAATACTTTGGTTTTATATTTTTAAAACTCTCACAAGTGCACGAATCATTTCATAGAAAATGATAAGTATACTCCAAGGTCGATCTAAGGAAGGAATATATGTGGTTTTTAATTTATTATTCAAACTTTTAAAAACAAAATTAAATCCTAAACATCATGTCAAGATATTTTGAGGTTTTGTGTTTTTGATCTAATAACATAAAAATAAACATAGATACAGATACAGATTCAATAAACATTTATGCAAATTTTATCATTTATAATAGTTGAGTATTTATGGATATAATAACTAAGTTAATTATGCTTGCTCATATTATTTAGGTTATTAAAGATATAAATTGATATTTATTGATTATCTCTTTTTTATATGAATACCACCTTTGGCGGGGTTAGATATTCTTTGTTAACTAAACAAATCAATTAACACCTATGGGTGGGGTTGATAACTAATTTGGTTAATTAAATTAATTCCTTTTTTCTAAGAGATTGAAAATGAACCATTTCAATGCCACCTTTGGTGGGGTTAGATAGTTTAAACTTTATTCAAGGTGTCAAAATTAAACCTAAGAATTTAATTATCCGAGTACTAACTTTCAAGTTTTAAAACTACTACTGAAAACATGTTATCAATATATTTTCAAATAATAATTCTTATAAAAACTTTTGAAATAGAGCTTCACTCTAACTACTGGGCGATTGTACCAACAAATAAAAGAGCACTACTCTAAATCAGACCAGATAACTAAAGCTTAAAATCTAATTTTCAGATTTAAATTTGTAATGAAAAATAATATATTTCTCTTTAACATTCTTAATATAAAATCTTGAATAAAAACAAAATCAATTCATTTTAGAGATTTTTACCTATTTAATATTTCGCAAGCATAACAACATTATTATTATATCATGTTTACAAATAGCTAGCAAAGTTAACTTTAATCATAAACAAATTAAAATAACATGTAAGAATAAAGCATAAAAAATAACTATAAAGAAAATAAAATCCTTACAGTACTTTGATGTTATTCCTATTGCTGGAAAATCTTCAAACAAAATTTTCACTTCCATTTATTGAATCAAAAAGCAAATAAATTACAAAAACATAATTAATTCTTCTCAAAAAGAGAAGAACTCTAAAACTAAGAAAAGCTAAAAACTAAGAAATGGAGAGAAAGAAAGAGAAGAGAAGATGTGTTTTTAGGTGTGTTTTATTATGAAGAGAATGAGGGTATTTATAGGTGAGGAAAGGAAGAAAAAGTGGGTGAAAAAATGATTAAAAATGGAAGAAACGCATAGTAGGTGATGATGATGTCAGCTGACATCAGTTGGTAGGTGGAGTGCGGCGGCATACATGGAATGGAGCAGAGGCATGCGTGGACTGGGTGCTGATGGGCGTAGGTGCGCGTGGGTGATAGCCACACAAATTATGTGTGCAATAAATGCGCAAGTATACGTATCGTAACAAGTAATATAATGATAAATAAAGATCGTTCCCACGGAGATTTTTTTTTAGAAACTAATTTTTAAAACTAAAAATAATAAAAATCATTTTTTGGTGTTTTTATATCTTAAGAAAGAAAAATTAAAATAATTAAAAGTAAATAGCAATAATTAATTAAATCATATTTTGTGACTAAAAAGTTATTTGAGAAAATATCTAGGAATATTTAACCCCCCAATTTTCTAAACATGCGAATCACTAAAATCCCCCCAATATAATATCAATTAATTACATGATCAATTGAATCTAACCTAGCATGTATTCCTCTTTCAAGTAAACTACACACCATATAGTAATTAATTTAATCACACTCTCATGCCAATTAAATTGCATACTACTCATTAAGTTCATCAATTATGGATCACATACATAAGAATCATACATCTCTGCCTAGAAACTATGCATGTTATTTAATCAAGACAAACAATTAAATAATTTTTTCAAATCTATTTAATTGCCTCTATAGATAAATTATTGGCCAAACAATTAATAGCATACAAATTAGATTAAATAATATAATTAAATTAATATTATAATTGAGAAAAAATATTAGATCATCACATGGTGAAAATTGGGTTCATAAGATCCCTAGATTAATAAATTAATTACATATAATTGTGTTCATAAAGCTCATATTTTTCATAAAAGAAGACATAAAATTAATAAAGAAAAGAGTACAAAAAGAAATACAATCAATCTCTTGAATTGTATAATTAATTTCCTCTTGAATCTCCACCAAAATTGTGTCGTTTCTTGAATTATTCTGTATTTTTCTCTCTTTTTAGCTCTAAAAACTGACCAAAATTATGCTAATGGAGGCAAATTAGGGGTTATAGAGTGATTAGGGGCTTAAATAAAGCTCAGGTGCAATTTGGACAGTCCGATCAGCTTCAAATCAAGGGCTACGATCAAAACAAGCAAAACTGACAGTTTCAGCCAATCATAGAGTGACACATGGCATTAGAAGTTTATTGGGCGAATCAGAGAGAGACGCGTGGCAGGGGAGACCGGTCAAAGTCAACCTTCACTGAGTCAACACCACGTGACGCGACGTGATTCGTGGGAACGGATGGCACGGCGCACGGGTGGAATGCTTCGAGCAATAGCGTGGTGACACATGTAATAGTGCGTTGAGGATTTCCAAACTCGGATTTAACGCCGTGTTGACACGTGGCACGTGTTTCTCAACCTCACACGCGGTGCAACGTGATTTGCTCTCCGTGCTTGCGTGGCATCCACGTGGCTTGCTTAGTTAGCACCTATGCTTGCATGGCATGCCATGTGGCTGTTTCTGATTGGTCATGCGTTAAAAATTCATAAAAAATCTATAAAAATCCCAAAAATTATATTTTCACCCCTTTTCACCATAAAGTTTATATTTTAATTTTTTGAGCCACAAAAATACTATTTATTAAATAAAACAAGTAAATATTAAGTGAAAAAGTGCGCTAATGACTCTATTTTGATAGAGTCATCAGCGGGCTGGTCGTGGGCATGCACAGAATGGAGAGCAGGCGCGCACAGACTGGGCGTTGTGCTGGCGCAACGCGCGCCTTGCTCGACGCGACTGGGCATGTTGCGTGTGCAATTTCCTCCTTTTTGACATTTTTGACCCATTTTGTCCAATTTTTCCATCTTTTTTTTTTACTTTTCCTCAATTACTTTATGAATATATTTGTGATGTATTGCCTCCGGTATTTTTTTGAGTCTTTAAGTTACTTTTTTAAGCAAAAATACCTGAAAAACAATAAAAATACTCGTGATTCTAAAAAGATAGATTTATATAAATATATGATAAAATCATGGTAATTTTAGTACTTTTTGAGCACTCATCAATATGCACCCAAACCCAATTGTTTGGTTTGAAAACAACCTTCAAAAGCCCTTATTGGCTTGCTTAGCATATTGCTCATTCTTTCTTACAATGTTGATCCAAAATCTAGCACATAAATCCTTCACAAAATCTACCTTTTTCTTACCATCAAGATTAACATGCTCATTAGTAGGCAAAGGTAAAATATCAATAGGTGTTAAAGGATTAAAGCCATAAACAACTTCAAAAGGAGAAAATGAAGAAGTAGAATGAATAGTACTATTATATGCAAACTCAATGTGTGGAAAACCCTTCTTCAACCGACTTATATTCTTTTGAATGATAGCACGTATCAAAGTGGTGAGTGTCCTATTAACTGCTTCAATTAGACCATCCATTTGACAATGTACAACAGTAGAAAGTAACAGTTTAGTTCCTAGTTTATTCCATAATATGCACCAAAAATGACTTAGGAAAGTAACATCTCTATCACTAACAATTGTCATAGGCAACCCACACAAACGAACCACTTCTTTAAAGAACAAATAAGCAATATGTGTTACATAATTGGTTTTAGAACATGCAATAAAATGAGCCATTTTACTAAACCTATCAACAACAACAAAGATGCTATCCTTACCACTTTAAGAACATGGTAATCCTAAAACAAAATCCATAGATATATCAATCCAAGGTTGATTAGGTACAAGTAAAGAGGTATACAAGCCATGTGGTTTAACTTTGGATTTTGCTTCCCTACATGTAATGCACTTTTCACAAATAGATTTCACATCATGCTTCATATTAGGCCAATAAAAATGGTCACGTAAAATATCTAAAGTCTTTAGAACACCAAAGTGACCCATCAAATCTCCCTCATGACTTTCCCTAACAAGAAACTCATGAATAGAACAAATAGGCACACATAATTTATCTTTCTGGAATAGAAACCCTTTATGCATATAAAAATCACCAGATGCATACTTATCACATGTATTCCATACTTGGCAAAAATCAGAATCATTAGCATTCAATTCCTTAAGAAATTCAAAACCAAGTAATTTAGTTTGCAATGAAGTAAGTAATACGTACCTCCTAGACAATGCATCAACCACAATGTTGTCTTTCCCATTCTTATTTTGATTACATAAGGAAACATTTATATAAACTCCATCCACTTACATGTCTTTTATTAAGCTTACCTTAAGTCTTCAAAAACTTCAAATTCTCATGATCCAAATGAATGATGAATTCCCTTCACTATAAGTAATGCTACTATGTTTGAAGAGTTCTCACTAATGCATAAAGCTCCTTGTTGTAAGTAGGATAATTCAACATTGCCCCACTTAGCTTTTTGCTAAAATATGCAATTGGTTTGGAATCCAACATTAGAACAACTCTCATGCCAATCCCCAATGCATCACATTCTATCTCAAAAGCTTTATCAAAGTTAGGTAAACAAAACAAAGGTGCATTTGTTAGTTTATATTTTAAAGTGTTAAATTCTCAATCATGCACATCATCCCACTTAAAAACAACGTTCTTTTTAAAAAGTTCATTCAAGGTGCAGCAATAGAACTAAAATCTTTAATAAACCTCCGATAAAAACACGCTAAACCATGGAAACTTCTTACCTTATTCACATTCTTAAGTGTAGGCCAATCCCTTATTGCCCTTACCTTTTCTTCATCAATACTAATACCTTGTGAACTAACAAAAAATCCAAGAAACACAACAAATTCCATCCATAATGTGCACTTTTTAAGATTAGCATACAACTTGTTCTCTCTCAACACACTAAAAATAGCATGCAAGTGCTTCACATGTTCCTCTAAATTTTTGCTATAAACTAAAATATCATCAAAGTAAACTACCACAAATTTCCCTATGAAAGCATGCAATTGATGGTGCATTAACCTCATGAATGTACTAGGTGCATTAGTTAAACCAAAAGGCATTACTAACCATTCATACAATCCATATTTAGCCATAAATTGTAGTTTTCCATTCATCTCCTTCTTTCATGAAAATTTGAAAATAGACATTCTTTAAATCTATTTTAGAAAACAAATGAGAGCCAAGCAATTCATCATGCATATCAACCAAGAAAAGTGATCGAAATTTGATGTTTTCTTGGGCTGGCAAGATAATACCAACATTTTGTGCAATACATCTCAAAGATTGTTGCACCATTGACAAAGCTTACTTAAAAAGGAATCCATTTTTTATGGGATGAAACTTGTGAGGATGCATTTCAAGATTTGAAAGCATTAATGATGACTGCATCAATTCTTATTGTGCCATATAGTATAGAATCTTAGGTAGTCTTTACTAATGCTTCACTACAAGGTTGTGGGTGTATTTTAATGCAACATGATTAAGTAGTTTCCTATGGATTGTGACAACTCAAGGTTCATGAGTGAAATTACCCAACGCATTACTTGGAGTTAACATATGTGGTCTTCGCACGAAATGTGGAGAGGTTGCCTTTATAGTGCCAAATTCAAACATTTCTCGAACGAAAAAAGTCACAAATATATTTTTACTCAAAAAATATCAATTTGAGACAAAGAAGATAGGTAGAGTATCTTTAGTATTATGATTTCACTTTGTAATATCATTCTAACAAGACTAATATAGTAGCAGATGCTTTGAGTCATAAGTCGGGTTTTGTTTCAATAATGACGTTAAACACCTAGAAAAACACCTAAACTGTAGAAGTAAATGGAGATTACGGTGTTAACCAAGTTGATGTTTACAAATATTCTGAAGATTCTCAAGATCCTACAAAAGGGATAGATTTGCAATATTAAATTGATGCAAGAATTAATTTAGGAAGCATTTTTTTTGTTTTAGTTAATTATGGGCCTTTTATGTTTAGTAATTTTTATTTTAGTGAATTGTGAGCTTTTTATTTTAAGTTTTTTAGTCTTTTATTTTTTAAGGTTGTATTAGGCCCAATCCATAACTAAATAGGCCTATTAGGCCCATTCAATCAAGGTTTTTTCTTTAAGGTTTTCTTGGTTATAAAAAAGAAGAGTTGTGTAATTTGGAGGCAAGAACGAATATCATTAATGAAAAGTATATTTCAAAAACTTTTTCTTTTCCTTGTGTTCTTGATTGAATGCTTGAATCCAACTTATCAACGGAATTCATCATCCTATGTGGCATTTCAAGATTAGGGTTTTAAGAACTTTGTTTCCTTAAGGTTCTAATCTAATAATATTCAACACGTTCTTAGCAAATCAATTGTTTCTATTACTTTGAGTTTGTGGGTTCCTAGGTTGTTCGCCTAAAGGTTCCACATCATTTGGTATCAAAGTTTTGGATGCTGAAAAAAAGTTATCTATCTTCATCTATCTTTTTTTTTTACTTTTAGATTTAAAAAAAATTCATCATTTGATTGTTTTCTGCGTTCTTGAGTAACAAATCACAAAAAAAGAAGTGAAATTTTGTCCTTTTGAGTCTTGTGTTTCCTTTCAATTTCGTTGTCATTGTTTTCGTATTTGGATTTTATTTCATAGTTTTCTTTGAATTCTTCTTATCTTTTTCTTGTTCTTTATTTATATGTTCAATCTATCTTTGTTCTTAAAAAAAGAAAAAAAGAAAAAAAAAGAAGAGAGCTGCTATTCAGTTTAAAAAAATTAATAAAATGGAGTTGCACATTTAAACGGCCATATCTTTTGACTCGGGTAATGCAATGACTATTATAATATATTAAATAAAAGCTTGTTTCAATTACTACGAGAATAAATTGTGATTCTCCTCTACTATTTAAATTTTAGATTCTGAATTCCACCTATTACACCATTAACTGAGGGGGTAAAGATTTTTCGTAGCTTTTTGTGTTGTTTTCTGTTCTTGTTTTAATGTTGAGTTTTCTTGTTGAAATTTGTTTTTCTTTATTTTTTTCCTTTTGCCCAAAACTAATTTTTTTAAAAAGAGAATCATAGTTGATCAAGAGTCTTCCTTTAGAGTCCTCTTTGGTCAAGAGTTATTCTTTGGAGTCCTTCTTGGTCAAGAGTCTTTCTTTAGAGTCCTCTTCAATCAAGAGTTTTTATCTAGAGTCCTCTTTGGTCAAGAGTCTTTATCTAGAGTAATTTTTGGTCAAGTGTCTTTATCTAGAGTCCTCTTTGGTCAAGAGTCATTCTTCAAAGTCTGCTTTGGTCAAGACTCTTTCTTTAGAGTCCACTTTGATCTATAGTCTCTCTTTAGAGTCCCCTTTGGTCAAGAGTCTTTCTTTAGAGTCATCTTTAGTTAAGCGTCTTTCCTTGGAGTCCTCCTTGGTCAAGAGTTTTTATTTAGTGTTCTCATTGGTCTAGAGTCTTTCTTTAAAGTCCTCCTTGGTCAAGAGTCATTCTTTAGAGTCCTCCTTGATCAAGAGTCTTTCCTTAGAGTCCTCTTTGATCAAGAGTTTTTATCTAGAGTTCTCTTTGGTCAAGAGTCTTTATCTAGAGTCCTTTTTGGTCAAGATTCTCTATCTAGAGTCATTTTTGGTCAAGATTCATTCTTTAAAGTCATTTTTGATCAAGACTCTTTCTTTAGGGTCCACTTTGGTCAAGACTCTTTCTTTAGAGTCTACTTTGATCTAGAGTCTTTCTTTAGAGTCCCCGTTGTAAAGAGTCTTTCTTTAGAGGCATCTTTAGTCAAGCGTCTTTCCTTAGAGTCCTCCTTGGTCAAGAGTTTTTCTTTAGAGTCCTCATTGATCTAGAGTCTTTCGTTAGAGTCCTCCTTGGTCAAAAGTCTTTCTTTAGAGTCTTCTTTGGTCAAGAGTGTTTCTTTAGAATTCTTAATTTTGAGATTGTCACCAATAAAACAGTTACTACTTTTGATTAGTTGGATTCTTTGATTTTGTTAATTAAGAACATAAAGGAGGATTGTGTGAGCTTTGAGTGGTTAAAAAAATAAAAAGAGAGAGAGACTCTTGACCAAATAGGACTCTATAGAAAGACTCTTGACCAAAGAGTACTCTAAAGAAAGACTCTTGACCAAGGAGGCTCTAAAGAAAGACTCATGACCAAAGAGACCTCTAAAGGAGGACTCTTAACCCAAGAGGACTCTAAAGGAAGACTCTTGACCAAAGAGGACCCTAAAGAAAGACTCTTGATCAACAATGATTCCTTTTTTTTTTTAATCAGTCTTGGGAAGCAAGAACAAAATAAAGGAAAACCAATTTCAATAAGAACAAGAAAACTCAATAAGAAAACAAGAATTAGATTCTTTAACAATCTACTACTATGTTCTTCTTTTCTTCTTTTTTTTCCATTTTTTTCTCTTCCTTTTACTTTATTTTTTTTATTTTTTTTATTTTTACTGTTTCTTTTGTGAATAGAAGATTTACAAAAAAAATTTGCAACCCTAATGAACAAGAACCGAATACAACGCAAAAAGGTGCGACAAATATTTAACACCTCAGCTAATTGTGTAAACGGTGGAATTTAGACTTGAAAATTGCACGAACAGAGACAAATCACAATTATACTTGTAAGAATTGAAACAAGCTTTGATTTGATATATTATAATAGTCTTTTTGTTACCCGAGTAAAAGTTATGGTCATTTAAAGTTAAGTTGCAACTTTGTTTTATCAAAAACAAAATTGAAATGGAATAGCAGCCCTGTTGCGTGTTTTTCAACACACGAACTCGTGCAAGTATACACGGTCACAAGTAATAATATTTGTAAGTAAAGATCGTTCCCACAGAGATTTATTACTAGTATTCGTTAATTATTAAAATTATTTCAACCTAATTTTATCCAAACAGTCGATAATTGTTACAGTTTGACTAACTAACTTTTATAACAGATTGCAAGAAAATTCTAGGATTGCAGTTTCACCAAATTAATCCACTTGAATCATTATATTTTATCTTGATTTATGTTATCATGTTTTAAGTTGTAAACCAAGAACTCCTAATTTATCCATATATCTCTTCCGAGCTCCATACAGAAACATCTAGTTAAAATGATTCACTATATTCCTATGCGAATTAAATTCAACCAGATTTATTAAGTTCTGAGTTCTCTAACAGTTACACATACAATAAAAGTATATTTCTATCTCTTATGCATATACGTTACTTCATCACGAGCAGCACACAAAAATGCCTTTTTCAAGTTTATTTAAATGTCACATATCAGTTAATTAATCTTCCGATAATTAAAAGCATTAAACACAGTATAAAATAAACAACTTAAAACAAATTCCATAAATCATTCAAAAATATTTAATTCAAATTTCATAAATTACGCTTAATCGCAATCCTAGAACAAATGTATTAGTTCATAGCAGAATTTAAAATTACAACACAACAAAAATAAAATATTGCAGAGAAAGAAAATTAAAAGAAAATAGATAAGAAAAAAAACTCTTTAACGATTCCTCAATGAAAAATAAATTTCATCCCTTTTCTTCTTCTTTGTTGTCTTCTTTCTCTGTAATTTCCCTAAGAAAATACAACATAAAGTGTTAAATCAATACTCTGCGTGTTTGTGTAACACGCAAACAAGAACAACAGAAAAATTAAAACGTTACAAGGAAGAAAAACTTGCAAGAACTGCTAGCTTTCTCCCAAAATTTCGAGAGAAAAAGAAGAAAGAAAAACACTCTGCTGGAAAAATAGAAACTGAACTAAGAGAAAGAGAGAAAAATAATAATCCCCATCTGTACGCGTATCCCCCAAACATATATCACTTTTTTATTTTTTTTTATATTTTATTTATTTATTTTTTTTTATATCATCAGTGGGGGACAAGATGATATGGGCTAGCACGCGTAACAAACACACTCTGCAAATTTTTTGAATTTTTTTTCTTTTTCCGCATGCCACGTGTCGCGTTCTGATTCGCGGACACAATTCGTGGGACACGTGGCAGCACATCATTGGGTGCACAGACCGGCTGCACGTAGGAACGGCACACAGGATTGGCGCGCCGAAAATTGAGGCAACGGCTGAAAACGGGGCGTGATCCAGCGCGGTTGCGTGCATTGTAAATAGCCACGTGTCCGACTTTGATTAGCTGAAATATTCGAGGGACACGTGGCAGATTATTATTCTGTAAAACTGAAGATGCACGCCGCTTGTGTGGACCGCGTCACACAGGATTTCTACACGAGCGGCTCGGTGCGCGGCTTGGATGGACGCGCTTCAATCCGGGACCGTTGATCCGATCCAACGGTCGCCGATCGCCTCGGGGAATCTCGAGCATCCGACATGTGGGTCCCACTCGTACGCCGGCCGAGCGACACGTGGGGCCCACCGGCACGCCGAGCCGCGCGAAGACCGTACACGCGATTTTGCCTCGTCCGGTTGCACGCGCCAAATCGACCCGTTGAATCTTTGATCGGACGGTGGGTGATGATTTTCGTGATTTGTGCGAGTGCAATTCTTTTCCTGCGCAGAAAATTCAAACTTTTGTTAATTATATTTTGACCCACAAATTTAATCCAAATTACATTTTTGTACTTTCTTACATTACACTTTAGCCCTTTGCTAATTTTAAATTAAATTTTTAACTTTTAATAATTATAATTAAGCCCAAATTTAATTTAAATTATATTTTCGATTTATATAAATTGTAATTAAGAAACTATATTATCATAAATTATATTTGTGGACAAAAATATGAAATTAAGGACATCTTGGATACAAATTATTTAATTTTATTAAAAATATATTTTTAGCAAATAAAAGGAAAATATTAATTTATTTAACAAAAATTAGTAAATATTAAACGAACATAGCAATTATCATTACTAAAATTGATCCAATTAACTGTATAAAATACAGTTATCAACACCCCCAAACTTAAGTTTTTGGTAGTCCTCGAGCAAAAAGAAGAAATAAATGCATTTAAACTAGTGATTTTCAAATTTTTTTTTTTTTTTTTTTGTTTTTTTTTTTTTGTTTTTTTTAATATTCCAAATAACATAACTCAAAGAAATAAAAGAATTTTATGTAAGTATCAAAATCAATTTAAAAGTATATAACCTTTTACAATGAACTTTTAAGTGTGTGTGTGAAGTCTTTTCAAATTATATCACATGCAATCCGGATCAGTTTATACAAATATAAAATCAAACAAATTATCATGAAATCACAAATCTCATAGTCTATTTTTCATTTCTCTCTCCACTAATGTAGACAAACACAAAACACCAAATCAATAGGACTTTATTAAGCTTGTAATGTATGGCTTAGGTAAAGGTAGGAATGAAGGATAATATTTAGCTTAAAACTTTTCCCGAGCATAACATTTCAGGATTGAAAAAAGATAATTCTATCATCAAAATTATTACAACCCGATTTGGGATTTATCATCACATACATCATATTTGTTTTTTTTTTTTTTTTTTTTTTTGTAACCCCTTTTTTTTCGATATATCCTTCAACATTTGCTAACAATTGTAACATGTTAGTGAAATAAGAACAATAGGTATATCTACACACATATATATATACTTTTTAGATAGGCTTTTGAAATGAGAAATATATATATATAAACTTTTAAGCTCAAAAGGGGTATACTATGGATAATGCATGAAAAGGTAGATAGAAAGGCTCAAACGATCCAAAGATGGCCTAAATCATTTTCTTAGTTAAATGTTATCAATAATTTCGCTTCGAGAGAAAATCAAACAAATTCTAAGAACTGTGACACCACAAATATCAATCGAATTCCATACTCATATAAACCTTCTCTAAATTATCATAGGAAATCAAAAATCAAGACTAGTGCTCATGAATATTAATTCTTGTAAAAATGAAACATACGTAAAAATTATTCATCGCTTACACAATATTCAAATTTTTCAAAAAATTATGCATCATTTAAATCAAAGAAATAAAAGTAAATCACTATTCATAACAGAATATCTTCAATTAACCAAAGAAAACAGAACAACAATATTTTTTTTTTTTTTTTGTTTTTGTTGTCATACAAACAAAAAATATTTCAATTAAGTTCAAAATACCTACCACCCCTAAACTTAACATGCACATTGTCCCAAATGTGTGAAAATTAAAGAACAAAGGAGATGTGTTAAAAGAACTTCCCTGAATGGTGAGTTGACTTGTGAGATTGAAATCCAAAAATCGTTTTACCTCCTCCGATTGCACCTATCAAAACAAAATAACAAAATGAAGAGTTATGCAACTAATACATGTTCTAAAACAAAATATATAAATAAATAAATAAAAATAAAACACATGGGTTGCCTCCCAAGAAGCGCTTGATTTAGAGTCATCAGCTTGACTGCCTTTCTCTTTGCTTTAGGTTGGATCACATAAGAAAATGGTGGACTTTTGACGATCAATGTCACCCCCTAAATAGTGTTTTAGTCTTTGCCCGTTCACTTGGAAAGCATTTTGTGATTCTTCACCTTTAATCTCAACAGCCCCATATGGGTGTACTTTGGTAATAATGAAAGGCCCTGACCACTTAGATTTCAATTTTCCTGCGAAGAACTTCAAACGAGAATTGAAGAGCAATACTTTCTGTCCTGGTTCGAAGTGTCGATGCAAGATTTTGTTGTCATGCCACCTCTTCGTCTTTTCCTTATAAATCTCAGCATTTTCATATGCGTGTAAACGAATCTCATCCATCTCATTGAGTTGTAGGAGACGTTTTTCGCCAGCAGCGCCTAACTCAAAATTCAAAGTCTTGATAGCCCAATACGCATGGTGCTCCAATTCAACTGGGAGATGACAAGCTTTCCCAAAAACCAACCGATATGGGGACATCCCAATGGGTGTCTTGTATGCTGTTCGGTATGCCCAGAGTGAATCGTCCAATCTCTTAGACCAATCCTTCCTTGAAGGATTTACCGTCTTCTCCAAAATTCTCTTCACTTCTCTGTTGGATATCTCAACTTGTCCACTAGTTTGAGGATGATAAGCAGTTGTGATCTTATGAGTGACACCGTATTTGGCAAGGAGGATTTCAAAAGATTTGTTGCAAAAATGAGTTCCCCCATCACTTATGATTGGGCTTGCGGTGCCAAATCGAGTGAAAATTTTTTTCTTTAGAAAATTCAATACCACTTTGGAATCATTCGTAGGCAAGGGAATTGGTTCTACCCACTTAGAAACATAATCCACAGCAAGCAAAATGTAGAGGCTGTTGTAGGACGAGATAAAAGGCCCCATGAAATCAATTCCCCAAACATCAAATATTTCTACCTCAAGAATGTTGTTTAAAGGCATCTCGTGTTTCTTAAAAATGTTACCAACTCTTTGGCACTGTCACAAGGTGAAACAAAGAAATGTGCATCTTTAAACAAATTTGGCCAATAAAAACCAGATTGAAGAACCTTAGCCGCAGCTTCTTTCTTTTCCAAAATGGCCCCCATAGGTCAAGAATGACAATGTTTAAGTATATTTTCAATTGCTTGCTTTGGGACACACCTTCTCGATAATTTGATCTCGCACACTGCTTAAACAAGTAAAGCTGATCCCATAAATAGTACTTAACATCATGTAAGAATTTTTTCTTCTGTTGCAAAGATATTTCACGTGGGAGCACATTGCTTACGATGTAATTAACGTAGTCTGCGTACCATGGCACAATTCTATGATCAAAGCAAAACAATTGCTCATCAGAGAAAGTCCCACCAGTGATAGTCTTGTCCACGCCTCCATCATTATTCTCCAATCTCGATAGATGATCGGCCACTTGATTTTCGGTTTGTTTCTTATCCTTGATCTCCAAATCAAATTCTTGAAGTAGGAGGATCCATCTAATCAATCTTGGTTTTGCATCTTTTTTAGCCATCAGATATTTTATAGCAGAATGATCAAGATAAACCGTCACTTTAGTTCCGATTAGGTAGGAACGAAACTTTTCAAAAGCATATACAACAATGAAGTAATTCTTTTTCGGTGATAGCATAATTCATTTGAGCTTCGGTCAAAGTTTTGTGGCATAGTATATGGCATGAAAAACTCTCTTTTTCCGTTGTCCTAAAACAGCTCCTATCGCAAAATCACTGCATCACACATAAGCTCAAAAGGTAGATTCCAACTGTGCAACAATGATGGGAGCCGTGATCAACTTTTCTTTCAAAACCCTAAAGCTTCAAAACACTTTTCGTCAAATGTGAATTTTGTATCTTTTTCCAAAAGATTACACAGAGGCTTTGATATCTTGGAAAAATCTTTTATGAAACGCCTATAGAATCCTGCATGCCCAAGAAAGCTTCTAATTGCTTTCACCGATGTTGGAGGCGGTAGTTTCTCAATGGTTTCAATCTTTGCCCTATCCACTTCAATTCCTTTAGACGAAATTAGATGGCCGAGGACAACACCTTCTCCTACCATGAAGTGGCATTTTTCCCAATTTAAAACCAAGTTTGTTTCTTCGCATTTTTGTAGGACCAAAGAAAGGTTATGCAAGCACATATCAAATGAATCCCCAAAAACTGAGAAGTCGTCCATAAATATCTCAATAAAATCTTCCACCATGCTTGAGAAGATAGCCATCATACACCTCTGAAAAGTGGCTGGAGCATTACACAATCCAAAAGGCATTCTTCGGAAAGCAAAAGTTCCATATGGATAGGTGAAAGTGGTCTTCTCTTGATCTTCAGGCGCGATAGCAATTTGGTTGTAACCAGAATAGCCATCCAAGAAACAATAGAAAGAATGTCCTGCCAATCTGTCTAGCATTTGGTCAATAAATGGAAGGGGAAAATGATCCTTTCGAGTGGCCTTGTTGAGCTTCCGATAATCCATGCATACCCGCCAACCTGTCACTTTCCTTGTGGGAATCAGCTCATTATTGCTATTAGTCTCCACTGTAATTCCTCCTTTCTTCGGAACACAATGAATTGGGCTGACCCACGAGCTATCTGAAATAGGATAGATAATGCCTGCATCTAACCACTTAATGATTTCCTCTTTTACTACCTCCTTCATGATTGGATTCAAACGACATTGATGCTCAATAGTAGGCTTGATATCTTCTTCAAACAAGATCTTGTGCATGCATATTGAAGGGCTAATTCCTTTAATGTCAGCTATAGACCATCCTAATGCTAGCTTGTAATTTCTCAACACTCTCAATAGCTTCTTTTCTTGATCGTCATCTAGAGATGCTGAAATAATCACAGGCATTGTAGTCATTTCACCCAAATAAGCATACCATAGATGGGTAGGCAGTGGCTTAAGCTCTAATAATTGTTTCTGTTCCATAGATGGCTTCCCATAGGTAAGCTTAGATGGTGTTGCAACTTGTGATGCCTCTTCTTCAGTTTGCGGACTAAAGAGTTGTGGAGATGCTTTAAGTAACTTGAGATATTCAAGAGAATCAAAGTTATCAATAACATTGTCATTCACAAGTGCAAGTTCCAAAGCATCAGTACTCCACTTTTCCCTGAAATTGTTTTCAACTAACGCATTCACCATGTCAACTCTAAAGCAATCATCAGATTCTCTTGGAAATTTCATAGCTTTAAAGACATTGAAAGTTACCTCTTGGTCTTGAACTCTCATGGTGAGCTCACCTTTTTGAACATCAATCAAAGTCCTACCAGTTGCTAAAAATGGTCTCCCCAGAATAATAGGAATTTCTTTATCTTCCTCCATGTCAAGAATTATGAAATCTGCAGGAAAGATAAACTTGTCAACCTTTACAAGCACATCCTCTATAATGCCTCTCGGGTGTTTCAGAGACCTATCTGCAAGTTGAAGAGTTACAGTGGTCGGTTGTGCTTCTCCTAATCCAAGTCTTTGATAGATGGATAGTGGCATCAAATTAATGCTTGCACCCAGATCACACAGAGCTCTACCAAAAAATTTCTCACCAATAGTACAAGGAATGGTGAAACTTCCTGGATCTTTAAGCTTAGGTGGTAGCTTCTTCTGAAGGATGGCACTACACTCCTCTGTGAGAGCAACTGTCTCAAAATCACCTAACCTTCTCTTCTTAGACAAAATGTCTTTCATGAATTTCACATAGCTAGGCATTTGCTCCAAGGCATCAGCGAAAGGAATGTTTATATGAAGTTTCTTAAATACTTCAAGAAACTTGGAGAATTGCTTATCAAGCTTTTGCTTATGGAAGCGTTGAGGAAATGGAATTGGTGGATTATATGACTTGAGACTTTCTAAAGCTGGTTTCATTATCGGACTTTCTCGTTAATTCATTCTCTTCAACCCTATGATTAGCCTTTTCTTGTTTTTCTGGGTCAACACCCTCAACAATAAGAGTCGGTGGAGAAATGGGTTTTTGTATTTCTTCTAACTCTTTTCCACTCCTCAATGTCACTGCCTTACAATGCTCTTTTCCCTCCCTTTTTGGATTGATTTCAGTATCACTAGGTAAAGAACCTTGAGGGCGATTGTTGACAGCAGTAGCTAGTTGCCCCAATTGAACTTCGAGATTTCTAATAGACGTTGCCTGATTCTGGAGAATAGTCTCATTCTTAGCCATATATTGAGCAAACATATCTTCCAATGAAGGCTTTCTCTCCTGTTGTGGGACTTGGTTATGAAAACCTGGAGGGTGAGTGGGCTTCATAGAAGATGATTGGCCTTGATTATTACTCCAAGAAAAATTAGGATGATTCTTCCACCCTGGATTGTATGTGTTGGAATAGGGATTGTTTTGATTGTTTTGATTCCTACTATAATTGGAAACAAAATTGACAGATTCAGAGTTGTGAGGACATCTCTCACTGGCATGATTACCATTGCAAATTTCACATGCAACAAAAGGACTCTGAATAGAATGGACACCCATAGTATCCATCTTTTTCACCAACGCATATACTTGTGCGATTAAAGCGATCATAGCATCAATCTCATGAATTCCACCGCTTTCTTAGGCAACATCCTCTCGATGGCCATTCATAACTATTTGAGGCCATTTCCTCTAATAAGTTGTATGCTTCATCAATTGATTTCCCATTAAAGCACCACCGCCGCAAAGATCAATCATATTTCTAGTTTGACCCATCAAACTATTATAAAATGTTTGAACTTGAAGCCACTTCGGTAATCCGTGGTGAGGACATCTTCAAGTAGCTCCTTGTACCTCTCCCAAGCTTCATATAATGACTCGAGTCAAACCGCATAAAAGTGGTGATTTCATTTCTCATCCGTGCGGTCTTTGCTTAGGTGGAAAATATTTGGCTAAAAATTTTTGAGCCAAATCCTCCCACGTAGTGATAGAACCACATGGTAATGAATTCAACCAACTCTTTGCCTTATCCCTAAGTGAAAAGGGAAAAAGTCTCAACCGAATAGCATCATCAGTGACTCCATTATGCCTAAATGTGTCGCAAATCTCAAGAAAATTTGATATATGGGAGTTTGGATCATCGTGGGGTAAACCACCAAATTGAACCGAGGTCTGAATCATATGAATTATTGCAGGCTTAATTTCAAAATTATTAGCTTGAATTGAAGGTCTCCTAATGCTTGACTGTATGCCGCCAACCATGGCACCGCATAATCTCTTAAGGATCTTGGTTCTACTTCTGGAATTTCATTATTCATAGCTAAATGTTCTAAGGTTTCTTGTTTATTATTTTTCTTTAAGTTCAAAGTAGTTCTATGGATTTCTAGATCTAAGGGAACTAAGTCAAGATTTCTTATGCGTCGCATACAAAGTCCCACTCTATCCAAAATTAAATCTAATACAATAAATTACATTTAAAACATAAATAAACACACAAATCCAAGCAAGTAAAAGTAAGCAATTAAACAAATAATATTTTTTTTTTTGAATTAAAATTAGATTAATTGGTATTAATATCAACAAAAATTAGTAAAATAAATCCCCGGCAACGGCGCCAAAAACTTGTTGCGTGTTTTTCAACACACGAACTCGTGCAAGTATACACGGTCACAAGTAATAATATTTGTAAGTAAAGATCGTTCCCACAGAGATTTATTACTAGTATTCGTTAATTATTAAAATTATTTCAACCTAATTTTATCCAAACAGTCGATAATTGTTACAGTTTGACTAACTAACTTTTATAACAGATTGCAAGAAAATTCTAGGATTGCAGTTTCACCAAATTAATCCACTTGAATCATTATATTTTATCTTGATTTATGTTATCGTGTTTTAAGTTGTTAACCAAGAACTCCTAATTTATCCATATATCTCTTCCGAGCTCCATACAGAAACATCTAGTTAAAATGATTCACTATATTCCTATGCGAATTAAATTCAACCAGATTTATTAAGTTCTGAGTTCTCTAACAGTTACACATACAATAAAAGTATATTTCTATCTCTTATGCATATACGTTACTTCATCACGAGCAGCACACAAAAATGCCTTTTTCAAGTTTATTTAAATGTCACATATCAGTTAATTAATCTTCCGATAATTAAAAGCATTAAACACAGATAAAATAAACAACTTAAAACAGTCCCATAAATCATTCAAAAATATTTAATTCAAATTTCATAAATTACGCTACACTGCAATCCTAGAACAAATGTATTAGTTCATAGCAGAATTTAAAATTACAACACAACAAAAATAAAATATTGCAGAGAAAGAAAATTAAAAGAAAATAGATAAGAAAAAAAAACTCTTTAACGATTCCTCAATGAAAAATAAATTTCATCCCTTTTCTTCTTCTTTGTTGTCTTCTTTCTCTGTAATTTCCCTAAGAAAATACAACATAAAGTGTTAAATCAATACTCTGCGTGTTTGTGTAACACGCAAACAAGAACAACAGAAAAATTAAAACGTTACAAGGAAGAAAAACTTGCAAGAACTGCTAGCTTTCTCCCAAAATTTCGAGAGAAAAAGAAGAAAGAAAAACACTCTGCTGGAAAAATAGAAACTGAACTAAGAGAAAGAGAAAAATAATAAATCCCCATCTGTACGCGTATCCCCCAAACATATATCACTTTTTTATTTTTTTTTATATTTTATTTTTTTTTTATATCATCAGTGGGGGACAAGATGATATGGGCTAGCACGCGTAACAAACACACTCTGCAAATTTTTTGAATTTTTTTTCTTTTTCCGCATGCCACGTGTCGCGTTCTGATTCGCGGACACAATTCGTGGGACACGTGGCAGCACATCATTGGGTGCACAGACCGGCTGCACGTAGGAACGGCACCCGGGATTGGCGCGCCGAAAATCGAGGCAACGGGCGAAACGGGCGTGATCCAGCGCGGTTGCGTGCATTGTAAATAGCCACGTGTCCGACTTTGATTAGCTGAAATATTCGAGGGACACGTGGCAGATTATTATTCTGTAAAACTGAAGATGCACGCCGCTTGTGTGGACCGCGTCACACAGGATTTCTACACGAGCGGCTCGGTGCGCGACAGCTTGGATGGACGCGCTTCAATCTGGACCGTTGATCTGATCCAACGGTCAGCGATCGCCTCGGGGAATGCGAGCATCCGACATGTGGGTCCCACTCGGTACGGCCGGAGCGACACGTGGGGCCCACTGGCACGCCGAGCCGCGCGAAGACTGTACACGCGATTTTGCCTCGTCTGGTTGCACGCGCCAAATCTGACCCGTTGAATCTTTGATCGGACGGTGGGTGATGATTTTCGTGATTTGTGCGAGTGCAATTCTTTTCCTGCGCAGAAAATTCAAACTTTTGTTAATTATATTTTGACCCACAAATTTAATCCAAATTACATTTTTGTACTTTCTTACATTACACTTTAGCCCTTTGCTAATTTTAAATTAAATTTTTAACTTTTAATAATTATAATTAAGCCCAAATTTAATTTAAATTATATTTTCGATTTATATAAATTGTAATTAAGAAACTATATTATCATAAATTATATTTGTGGACAAAAATATGAAATTAAGGACATCTTGGATACAAATTATTTAATTTTATTAAAAATATATTTTTAGCAAATAAAAGGAAAATATTAATTTATTTAACAAAAATTAGTAAATATTAAACGAACATAGCAATTATCATTACTAAAATTGATCCAATTAACTGTATAAAATACAGTTATCAAGCCCTCTTCTATTCTTTATTTTTTAAGAAAAGGATAGATTGAACACAGAAATAAAAAACAAGAAAAAGATACAAAGAATTAAAAAAAACTACCAACAAAAATCAAATATGAAAATAAGGACAACAAAATTGAAAGAAAACACAAGACTCAAAAGGACAAAATTTCTTTTTTTTTGTGATTTTTGACTCCAAAGCGCAGAAAACAATGAAGAATGCAGAAAAAAACAAAGGATGACTTTTTTTTTTGAAATCTAAAATTCAAAACAAAGATAGATGAAGATAGATAACCCGTTTTAAGCAACCAAGGCTTTTATACCAAATCATGTAAACCCTCTAGGCAAATAACCTTAGGAACCCAAGAAATCAAAGGAATATGAACGATTGAATTACTAAGAATGTGTTCAAGATGATTAGATTAAAACCCTAAGGAAACAAAGTCCTTAAAACCCCAATCTTGAAATTCCACAAAGGATGATCACTACATTTGATAATTCGAATTCAAGCATTCAATTAAGAACACAAGAAGGAAAGGCAAAAACTTTATGAAATATACTTTTCATTAATGATATTTGTTCTTGCCTCCAAATTACATATCTCTTATTCTTTGTAAGCAAGAAATCCTAAAATAAAAAACCTAGGTGAAATGGGCCTATTTAGTTATGGATTGGGCCTAATCCAACCTTAATATAAGAGACTAAAAGAATTAAAATAAAAAGCCCATAATTCACTAAAATAAAAATTGTTAAACATAAAA
The DNA here is from genome assembly GCA_030763125.1 of Hippophae gyantsensis. NCBI lineage: Eukaryota > Viridiplantae > Streptophyta > Magnoliopsida > Rosales > Elaeagnaceae > Hippophae > Hippophae gyantsensis. Next base: position 47,633,397 of record CM061031.1, on the reverse strand, counting down.
GGCTCATAATTAACTAAAACAAAAAAATTACTTCCTAAATTAATCATTCCATCCAATTTAATATTCCAAATATATCCCTTATGTAGGATCTTAAGAATCTTTAAAATATTTGTAAATATAAACTTGGTTAGCACCTCAATCTCCATTAGGTTGACATGAAATTCTTCATGAAATCTTTTTATGAAAAATTTAAGAGAATAAATGCAAAGTTGGATGATTTAGAATCCTTTTCTCATTCTCAATCACATAGAAGAAGGCATAGAGCAGGAAACTGATTCCAATGTGGAAGAGAGAACTAGTTATAAATGGGACAAAAATACTAACTACAAAGAAGATAGTATTATAGGCATTATAAAGATGAAAATTCTACCCTTTCAAGGAAAGAATGATTCTGAGTTATACTTGGAATGGGAAAGAAAGGTTGAGCATGTGTTTCATTGTCATAATTACTCTGAAGAGAAGAAAGTAAAGCTAGTAGCCATAGAGTTTATAGATTATGTTGGTATATGATGGATCAATTGGTGGTCAATAGGCGAAGAAATGGTGAGAGACCTATTCGATCATATGAAGAGATGAAATTGGTGATATGTAAGAGGTTCATACCTAGCCTATACTATAAGGATCTATATAGAAAGTTGCAAGGGCTGGTCCAAGGTTCCGTGACTGTTGAAGATTATTATAAGGAGATGGAAGTCACCATGATTAGAGTAAACATAGAGGAAGACAGAGAAGCAACAATGGCCAAATTCATTATCGTGTTAAATAAGGAAATTGTTGATGTGGTTGTATTGCAATATTACATAGAGATGGAAGAACTATTGCACAAAGCCATTAAAATGGAAAAGCAAATAAAGTCCAAAAGGTTCAAATCTAGTTCATCCTCTAGTTCTTCGTCGAAATCAACTTGGAAGGACGACAAAGACGCCTTTAGAACAAAAGGTGAAGCAAAGTCAAACAATTCAGATATTATTCCTAAAGGTAAACTTGAAACAAAAACTCCTACTAAGTCATGTGATATTAAGTGTTTTAGGTGCCAAGGCCTCGGACATATTGCTTATGAATGCTAAAAAAAGGATTATAGTTTTACGTTATAATAGAGAAATCGGGAGTGATAGTTCAAGTGACGATGAAATGTCACCATTAATGGAGGATCGTACTGATGTAGTATTGGAAGAACCTATGCAGAAGAATTACTTGTCACAAGGAGAGCCCTCAATATACAACCTAAGAGTGAAGGAGATGAGTAAATTTCATAAAGCATACAATAGCAAGTAAGATCTCAATAGACTCTAACATAGCTATGTGAGTAAATATTTCATCAAAATCAATTCCTTCAACTTGTTCATATCCTTGGGTAGCTAGCATAATATGAACCAAAGGGTTAGGACCTAGATAATTTACAGATTATATAGAAAAGGGTTTCTCCATAAATCAATGGATATTACTCACCATTTATCTAAGGGGAAAGAAGCCATAAGAAGGTTTTATTTCCTTGATAAGTCTAGCATAAATGACACCCTCACAAGTATGGATATTACTCACCAGAAATGCTTGGATGCTAAACAACACTACAAAGGTTTCCAATCCCTTCATAAGTTGCTTAAAGAGGAACCAAGAGCATGAATGAGCTCTCAAATGATCTAAAAAATCAAATTTCATTCAAAATGTGAATTTTCACTAGCTGTGATACTATTAAGTATTTATAGGATACAAATAAACCCTAACCTACTACATCATAGCCCTTCTCATCCAAGGGTTGAAAATAAAAATAGCCAAAAAACATAAAAGGTATCCAAAAACATGGACCAAAACATGGAGAAAAATAGGGTAGTTGACTACAAAGGAATCCTATGAAAATATTACATCTTAACCCTTGATTTCATCCAAGTGTTGAAAAGAAAGCTGCCCAAAATCAGTCCAAATGGCACAGCAAAATTGGAGCAGCTGAGAACAAAGGAATCCAAATAAAATATTATATCTTAACTTTTGTTGTCATCCAAGGGTTGAAAAGAAAGCTACCCAAAAATAGTTCAAATCGTACAACAATGTGCCTAGTTTTCTTTTGCTAATTTTTCCCTAATTTCCATCCTAGGCTTGTCCCAATCCTTGCACTCCTAATTTGGTTCCCCTTGGTTATTCATCACCTCTTGAATGAGCCCATTTAAAGCTTCTTCGAATTGTGCCCTCCTAGACCTTGTGATTGGTCCACTTGAAATTTGTAATGCTCGATGATTCTCATCATTCCCCCTCTTCAAGAGGCCTCATCCTCGAATCATCACCTGCATAATCAAAAGGAGAAAGATCAGAAAAATTAAAAGAGGTACTGACATTATACTCACCAAGAAGATCGATTTTGTAGGAATTGTCATTAATTTGCTCAATCACATGAAAGGGTCCATCTCCCCAAGGTTGTAACTTGGACTGCCTTTTTTCAGGAAACCGTTCCTTCCTCATATGCACCCAAACCTAATCACCATGCTCAAAAATGACTATTCGCCGCCCTTTTTTGGCCCTATAAGCATAATCCTTATTTCACTCTCAATTTGTTCATAAATGCGTTCATGGAGCTTCTTCATTGTTTCTGCCTTCCTGGCACCATCTAAGTTAGTTTTTTCTTAAATAGGTATAGGTAATAAGTACAAAGGAGTTAGTGGATTGACAACATAAACAATTTCGAATGGAGAATGATCAGTAGTTGAATGCATACTCCAGTTATAAGAAAATTCCACAAAAGGTAAACAATCCTCCCAATTTTTCAAATTCCATTTTATTACCGCCCTAAGCAATGTGGACAAAGTCCTATTAACTACCTCAGTTTTTCCATCTATTTGGGGGTGACAATTAGTTGAAAACAAGAGTTTAGTTCCCATTTTAACCTGAAGATTTTTCTAAAAATAACTAAGGAATTTAACATCCCTATTAGACACAATGCTCCTAAGAACTCCATGAATCCTAACAACCTCCCTGAAGAACAACTCAGCTACATTAGTAGCATCATTGGTATTATGACACACTATGATGTGTGCCATTTTATAAAACCTATCTACAACCACAAAAATGGAGTCTCTACCCTTCTTAGACCTAGGTAACCCAAAATTAAAATCAATGGAAATATATACCCAAGGTGTGCTTGTTACAGGCAAGGGAGTATATAATCCTTGTGGTGACTTTTGATTTGGCCTACTTACAAGTTATGTATCTAGAACATATTCTCCCTACATCCCTTGTTATTATAGGCCAATAAAAATGCTCACGCAAAACATCTAGAGTCTTTTTAATTCCAAAATGCCCCATTAATCCTCCCTCATGGGCCTCCTTTTATCAACAACTCTAGCATGAAACATTTGGGTATAGACAATTGATTTTATTTAAATAAATACCCATATAATTTATAAAAATGTTCAAAAGAATTTTTTTCCACATGCATGGTTGATACCTCTATGTTTTAGAGTTATTTTGTCTATTTTATTAATTATAATTGCTATGTTCTTAATGTTTTTAGTTAATTTTAAGTTCTTAAATTAAAATTTATTGTTAGTTTTTTAAGGAAAATAGTTTTAGAGAAAATGAAAGAATTTGAATTGAAAAAAGACTTAATTACAAATAACAAAATTTGAAAATTGAATTTGAATTAAAAGAGGGCTTAAATGCAATTAACAAAAAATTTGTTTTTCTGCACAGAGGGGTAGCATGGGCGGCATTGTTCAACGCGTCTCACGTACTATCAAATCAGAAAATCAATGATAATGATCAGGAGCCTGAGAAACAAATGCGGGGTGGGAGAGTGGATGCGATTCCTGTAGCTTTTTGCACTATTTGGCGTGTAGAGTGGGGCCTACCTATCTACGTAGCTAAATTTCCCTAAGATGCATCCTCTGTCATGCACCATCAAATCAAACCATGAATGGCCCAGATTGTGCATGCTTCCCATACCCCACACGAGAGAGCTACAAGTGGAGACCAGTTGTTCTGCACAATCCAATGCGCATATTTCTCGTGCGACACAGTCCACCTGATCCAAGTGCGCCCTCGCATCTTACCAAATATGAAGCTACCACATGTCTTGTTATTATTCTAGCAAATCAGATGTCGCCATGTGGCAAGCATATTGTGAAATAAAAATGTAAGAAATTTTCTCGCCATCTTCATTTTTTCACTCTTTGTCTCCCACTTCTACACACGTGTTTTAAAGAATATTGTGTGATGTGTTATTTTGAAAGTAAAAGGCATAAATACTAGGTTATTATGATGCTGAAGAGAGAGGGAAGAACACGCAAAAGCCATTTTTGGATTTTATTGTGGTTCTAGTAAGGAAGAAAAATAGAGAACGTAGAGAGCAAATACTTCTAATCCTTTTTGTTGTTCTTCATATAATGTTCCTTAAATGTCTAACTATTTTCGTATTGTAATTTCAATATTTGCTATGAATTAATTTAATTGTTCTAGGGTTGCCATGTAACTTACATTATGAATCTTGGATTAATTATTTTTTAATGATTTATGAGATGTTTAATTTGTTTATTCTATTTGTGCTTAATGCTTTTGATGGTTGGAAGATTAATCAATTGATTTGTGACAGTTAAATAAACATGGAAAAGGAATTTTTGTGTTTTACTCGTGCATAGAATAACATATGTATATAAGGGATAGGAATATACCTTTATTATACATGTAGCTATTTGAGAACTTTGAACTTAATGAATCTTGGTAAATTTAATTCTCATAGGAATATAGTGAATTATTTTAGTGAGATGTGTCTATTTTTTATCAGAAGAGACATATGGATAAATTAGGAGTTCTTGGTTGACAAATTAAATGCGAGAACATAAATCAAGAGAAAATAATATGATTCAAGTGGATTAATTTGGTGAAACTACAATCCTAGAATTTTCTTATATATTGTTATCAAAAATTTGTTTAGTGAAACTCTATCAAAATTTCGATTGTTTGGATAAAATTAGATTGAAAAAATTTTAGTACTTAACAAATATCAGTAACAAATCTCCGTGCGAACGATATCTTACTTATCATTTATTACTTGTGATCGTGTATACTTGCACGTTCATGTTCTCTTAAAGAGACAAAAAAATTTTGGCACCGTTGTAAGGGATTTGTTTACTATTTTTGTTGATATTAATACCAATCAATCTAATTTTAGTTCAATTTTTTTATGTTTATTGTTTACTTTATCATAATTATTTTTTATATTTTCTGGTAAATTGAAACTTTGTATTTGACTCACAAGATCTGAACCTCCCTAGAAGTAGAGAAACTGAAAGTCAAGCTGATGACTCTAAATCAAGCGCTTCTTGGAAGGCAACAAGTGTGTTTTAGTTTTCTATTTATTTTACATAGTTGAAGATGTATTAGTTTGAATATTTCTTTATTTTGTTATTTTGTTTTGGTAGGTGTAAATCGGAGGAAGTAAAGCTATTTTTGGATTTTAATCTGACAAACCAAAACCAAGGAAATTTTTTTATCCTATCGTCATTCTTTAATTTGCACACATCAAGGACAATGTGCATATTAAGTTTGGGGTGGTGAAGAGATTGAACTTATTTGAATTATTTGCTTGGCATTGTTGCTTGTGTAACTTTGTTTGTTTGGTTGATTGGAACATGAGAATATATTGTACTTTTCATGGTGATCTATTTTTTTTATTTCTTCGGTTGAACTAATGCACAGCTCTTTGACAAATTTGAATATTGTCTAAGTTTTTGTGTAATTTTTTAGTAAGTTTCATTTTTACAAAAATTTCTATTTATGAGCACTAGTCTTGATCTTTGAGTTGTCATGCTAATTTAGAAAATGTTTATGTGAATATGTAATTCTATTGATGTTCTTTGGTGTCACAGTTTTTAGAATATGTTTGATTTTCTCTCGAGGCGAAATCCTAGACAATACTTAACTAAGGAAATAATTTAGGCCATCTTTGGATCGTAGAGATACAAAAAAAAGAGATACCGAAAAAAAAGAGTACCAAAAAAAACAAAGTTACAGAAAAACAATTACCGAAAAAAGGGTTACCGAGAAAAAAATGATTTGAGGCAATGTGAAGCTCAATCCCAACTTGGGAAGTATTCATTGAGATGTCAGAAGGTGTTTTGTTTTGATCCTAAAATGATGTGTTTAGGAAATATTTATGCCAAATATTGTCTTTTATCCTACCTTTGCCTACGCCATACATTACAAGCTTAATAAAGTCCTATTAATCTTTGGCTTTGTGTGTGTTTATATTAGTGGAGAGAGAAGTGAAAAACGAACTTATGAGATTTGTGATTTCATTGAAATTACTTGCTTCTATATTTGCATAAACTCATCCGGATTTCATGTGATGAATTATGAAAAGACTTTACACACACACAAGAAAATTTAATGTGAAAATGTAACATACTTTTTGAATTGTTTTCAATGCTTAGATAAAATTCTTGTATTTTTTGAGTTATGTTATTTAGATGACCAATGAGAAATGTTTTGAAAATCACTATTTTGAGTGCATATATCCTAGTTTTATTTCTTTCCTTTTGCTCAAAGACTAGCAAAATCTTAAGTTTGGGGTGTGATAACTCTATGTTTTAGAGTTATTTTGTCCATTTTATTAATTAAAATTGCTATGTTCTTAATGTTTTTAGTTAATTTTAAGTTCTTAAATTAATATTTACTATTAGTTTTTTAAGGAATATATTTTTAGAGAAAATTAAAGAATTTGAATTGAAAAAAGACTTAATTGCAATTAACAAAAGTTAAAAATTTAATTTGAATTAAAAGAGGGCTTAATTGCACATAACAAAAGCTGAAAATTTAATTTGAATTAATAAAGAGCGCTTAAATGCAATTAACAAAACTTTTGTTTTTCTACGCAGAGGAGTACCATGCGCGACATTGTTCAACATGCCTCACGCACCGTCAGATCAAAAAATAAACAGTAATGATCAGGAGCGTGAGATACGAACGTGGGGTGGGAGAGTGGATGTGATTCTCGTAGCTTTTATCATCGTTCGACGCGTAAAGGTAGGGTCCACATGTCTCACAGTTTGGCGTGTGTAGTGGGGCCCACTTATCTACATAGTTGAATTTCCCTGAGATGCATCCTCTATCATGCACCATCAGATCAAACCATGAATGGACCAGATTGTGCGTTCTTCCCATGCCCCACGCAAGAGAGCTATGAGTGGAGACCAATTTTTCTGCACAGTTCAATGCGCATATTTCTCATGCGACACGGTCCACCTGATCTGCGTGCACCCTCGCATCCCACCTAATATGAAGCTACCACATGTCTTGTTATTCTTCAAGAAAATCAGATGTCTCCACATGGCATGCGTATTGTGAAATAAAAATGCAGGAAATTTCTCTCGCTAGCTTCATTTTTTCACGCTTTGTCTCCCATTTCTACACGCATATTTTAAAGAATATTGTGTGATGTATTTTTTTAAGAGTAGAAGGCATAAATACTGGGTTATTATGATGCTGAAGAGAGAGGGGAGAACACGCAAAAGCCATTTTTTGTTTTGTTGTGGTTCTAGTAAGGAAGAAAAATAGAGAACGTAGAGAGAAAATACTTCTAATCCTTTTTGTTGTTCTTCATTTAATGTTCCTTAAATGTCTAACTATTTTCGTATTGTAATTTCAATATATGCTATGAATTAATTTAATTGTTCTAGGGTTTCCATGTAACTTACATTATGAAGCTTGGATTAATTATTTTTGAATGATTTATGAGATGTTTAATTTGTTTATTCTATTTGTGCTTAATGCTTTTAATGGTTGGAAGATTAATCAGTTGATCTGTGACACTTAAATAAACTTGGAAAAAGAATTTTTGTGCTTTGCTAGTGGATAGAATAACATATATATATATATAAGGGATAGGAATATACCTTTATTGTACGTGTAGCTATTTGAGAACTTTAAACTTAATGAATCTTTGTAAATTTAATTCTCATAGCAATATAGTGAATTATTTTAGTGAGATGTGTCTATTTGTTATCGGAAGAGACATATGGATAAATTAGGAGTTCTTGGTTGACAAATTAAATACAAGAACATAAATTAAGAGAAAATAATATGATTCAAGTGGATTAATTTGGTGAAACTACAATCCTAGAATTTTCTTATATATTGTTATCAAAAGTTAGTTTAGTGAAACTCTATCAAACTTTCGATTGTTTGGATCAAATTAGATTGAAACAATTTTAGTACTTAAAAAATATCAGTAACGAATCTCCGTGGGAACGATATCTTATTTATCATTTATTACTTGTGACCGTGTATACTTGCATGTTCATGTTCTCTTGAAGAGAGAACAATGGTAAATAGCAAAGAAGTCATCATCATTAGCATACATTTCCTTCACATACTCAAATCCTAGCAATCTAGCATTTAAAGTTTAGAGTAAGGCATACCACCATGATAAAGCATCGGAACCACATTCTCCTTAATTCTCTTATATTGAACAATATAAGGAAATGTCTCAATGAATTCCATCCATTTAGCATACCTCCTATTCAATTTACCTTGGTGCTTCAGGTTTTTTAGAGATTCATGATCGGTGTGGATGAAAAATACCTATGGCCAAAGGTAATGTTGCCATACCTATTCCTAATGCATCACACTCAACTTCAAAGGTTTTATTAAAATCAAGTAAAGATAAAACAGGTGTAGAACACAAACTATCCTTTAATGCTTTAAAGTCTCTCTCCTGATTCTTGCCCCATTTAAAACCAATAGACTTTTTAATGACCTCGGTTAGAGGTGCAGCTAGTGTACTAAAATCATTGACAAACCTTCGATAAAAACTAGCCAAGTCGTGAAAGCTTCTAACCTTGGTTACAGATTTATGTGTAGGCCATTCTAGAATAGCCTTAACCTTTTCCTCATCTACTTTTATTCCCTTAGAACTAACAAGGAAACCAAGAAAAACTAACTTATACATGCAAAAATAACATTTTTTCATGTTCGCATATAGTTGTTCTTTTCTCAAATTTTCAAGCACATACCTAAGATGTAATACATGCTCCTCAATATTTTTACTGTAAATAATAATATCATCAAAATAGACAACAAAACAATTTCCAATAAATGCACGTAGAACATGATTCATAAGCCTCATAAAAGTGCTAGGTGCATTTGTTAGACCAAAGGGACTAACCACTCATACAATCCATATTTAGTTTTAAAAGCCATTTTCCATTCCTCACCCTCCCTTATCCTAATTTGATGATATCCACTTCTCAAGTCATTTTTTGAAAAAATGCAAGAACCATGCAACTCATTTAACATGTCATCTAGTCTAGGAATAGGATGTCGATATTTTACTGTAATGTTATTGATGGCTTGGCAATCAACACACATCTTGCTTGATCCATCCTTCTTGGGAATGAGTAGCACAAGAATGGCACATGGACTTTGGCTCTCCCTAACATGACCTTTGATCAAGTACTCTCCAACCTGCCTTTGAATCTCCTTAGTGTCTTCGGGGTTGGTCCTATAGGTAGGTCAGTTTGGAAGAGAACCTCCTAGTATGAAGTCAATTTGATGCTCAATCCCTTTAATTAGTGGCAACTAATCTGGAATCTCTTCATGGAACACATCCTCAAATTCCTTCAAAAGAGAAACAGTGTCACTAGGAAAATACTGGTTAAGATCGTTAATAGAAAAATTAGTGTCCTTCTACAAAAGTACAAGTATGGGCTATTTTGAATAAAAAGCCTTGTTGACCTCACTTGCCTTAGCATACAAAATCACACTTTTTTCTCTTCTTTTTTTCAAGTATCCTCTCCTTCTTCTTCACTCTTTTTTTCTTTTTCATTCTTCTCTTTTTGTTCATTTTCACTATTTTCTTTTCCATTAACCATCTTTAGTTAATCTTCAAAGACTTTCTTGGATGAAAGCGGTACAAGTGTGTTGTTTCTACCATTCTTCACAAACGAATATTTGTTTCTATATCCGTCATATGTAACCCTCCTATCATATTGACAAGGCCTACCTAGCAAGATATGCTCGGCTTGCATTGGTACCACATCACACATCAGCTCATCCTTGTACTTTCCAATGGAAAAGCTCACTAATACTTACTTATCAACCTTCACTTCCCCACTATCATTTAACCATTACAACTTGTAAGGCTTAGGGTGTTTGAATGTAGGCAACCCTAATTTCTCAACTAAGGTAGTACCAGCCACATTGGTGCAACTTCCACCATCTATGATAACACTACACACCTTTTTACTAACATGACACCTATATGAAAGATGTTATCTCTTTATTGTTCAAGGTCATCCTCCTTCACTTGAGTGCTCAAAGATCGTCTTATTACAAGTGCTACCCCATCCAAGGGTCCTATCTCATCATCACTAGCTTCCTATGCAGATGGAATCTCATCTTCTTCACTTTCATTATCGGTTCTCACCTCACCACTAGCTAAGGTCATCATTTCCTTCTTGTTTGGACATTGAGAGGATATATGACTATTACCAAGTCACCGAAAACACTTAAAGTCATGATTACAAAGTGGTTTGGATGTAGCTCTTTCATCTTTTTTCTCATTGGACTTCCAAGGACTAGTAGGGTTCAGTTTTGGAGTAATGGGACTAGACTTTGACGGTTGGGACCAAAAACTTTGTTTCTTAAATTGCCTTTCCACCTTAATTGCCATGTGGACCATCTCTATCTTCCTCGACATTAGCTCTTACCATTGCCACTTCCATTTCCTTGTAGTGCTCATCAATGGATTTATATCCTTGAGTTAATCTTTGTAGGCGTTGATGTAACTCTCTATAGTAGTAGCTAGACACAAACCTCTTCTTCATGATGGCCTTCATGTCATCCCAATTATCTATGGACCTTTCATGGTTTCTCCTAATACTAATGACCAATTGATCCCACCAATTCAATGTATAGCCAGAAAACTCAATTACAACGAGTTTTACTTTTTTCTCTGTGGAATAGTTGTGGCACTCAAAAATGTGATCTATCTTCTTCTCCTACTCTAAATACAACTTCGGGTCATTCTTTCCTTGGAATTGTGGTATCTTCATTTTTATACTACTTAGATGTCTATCGATTCCATCTTGGGCCCTAGGTGAGGGTCTCCACATACCTCCTCTACAATTTCTTACTCCATTATATCCATTTCTTTCTCCTCTAAGCATTCTTCCTTCTTCTTCCTCCAATTCTTCATCCCAATATTCTTCCTCTATATCATCTCCGACATGAGCTTGCCTATTAACCCTCCTACCATTAGGTGTAGATGTTTCTCATTGTAAAGCTACTAAGGAATTTTCTTTCCTTTCCAATATTTCATTCATATTGACCATCATGTTGTTCATCCCTTCAAAAGATTGTTATAGCGCCCTCATTATGAACATCATATCCGACCTTCCTTTGGGACTACCCCTGTTGGACATTTTTGCAATTCTACACAACAAGAGGTTAGTGTAATAAAATATAACTAATGTAAATTCACTCAATACCTCACGTGTTTAGCACTAGAATTGATCGCTCAAACCCTCTTAGCTCCTAATCAAAGCAACAAAATCCAAGAATTCCAAACAATTTGTAGAATTATCAAACACCCAAAAAGGTAGTTCATAATATCCCACTTGTTAAAGCACAAAGAAAACTAACCCAAAGTGTTTGGGATACTAGATTAGAGTAGTAAGCACAAGGAAAATCAATAGATCTAAAAGAACTAAGCACACAATGGGAGATTTATAATCAAAGGGTAAAATTCTTGGAACTATGAGTTCAAATACTCACTAGAAATTAGCATATGCAATTTGGCCTCTCCTTTTTTTTCCTTTGTTTTTTTGAATAAATTTTGGCTACTCTTTTTCTATTTTTTTTTTGAACAAATATGCTAATAACTTAAGAGTAAATCAATACAAAACCTTCAATATGAGTTTGAGGAATTTTTATGATATGTAAAATAGCACATAAATTACAATACAAAGGGGAAATGAAATTTTTGTAGGAACTACCACAGAAATACTAGAAAACAACCAAAAATGGTAGAAAATATTAGATTTTATAGAATATGCAAGGAAAATGCAGAATAGTTTCAGAAATAGCAGAATTTGCAAGGAAAATGTAGAATAGTTTCAGAAATAGTAAGATATGCAAGGAAAATGCATAATAGCTTCAGAAACAGCAGGATATGCAAGGTTACTACTAAATATTTTTGGACACAATAGAATTTGCAAGGAAAATAGAGAAAAAAATGGAAACATAGAGAACAATATTTTTAGGGTTTGGAAAAAAAATTTAAGCAAGAATACAACACAAGGATTTTTTTTCTTTTTTTTCTTTTTTTTCTATGTATCAGAAATAAAACAAGAACCCAAGAGTAAGAACAAATATAAAAGGATAGGAATCTGAAACTTTAGCACCTAAAGCTCGGATACCAAATGATATGAACCAAAGGGTTAAGACCGAGCTAATTTTTAGATTATATAGCAAAGGGTTTCTCCATAAATCAATGGATATTACTCACCATTTATCAGAAATAAATTTCAGCAGTTGAGCTGCTCTTAAGTATTTATAGGATACAAATAAACCCTAAGCTCTACTACATCATAGCCTTTGATCTCATCCAAGGGTTGAAAATAAAAACACCCAAAAAGCACAAAAGGTAGCAAAAAACATGGACCAAAACATGGAGAAAAATGGGGTAGCTGACTACAAAGGAATCCTATGAAAATATTACATTTTAACCCTTGATTTAATCCAAGGGCTGAAAAGAAAATTGCCCAAAATCTGTGCAAATGGCACAGTAAAAATTGAGCAAAATATTGAGTAAAACATGGAGCAAAATTCGAGTAGCTGAGAAGAAAGGAATCCCAATAAAATATTACATCTTAACCTTTGTTGTCATCCAAGGGCTGAAAAGAAAGCTTCCCATAATTAGTCCAAACGACATAACAATATGCCTAGTTTTCTTTTGCCAATTTTGCCCTAATTTCCATCCTAGGCTTGTCCCAATCCTTGCACTCCCAATTTGGGTCCCCTTGGTTATGCATGACCTCTTGAATGAGCCCATTTAAATCCTCTTCGAGTTGTGCCCTCCTAGACCTTATGATTGATCCACTTGGAATTTGTAGGGCTCGATGATTATCATCAATATATCCTTATTTCTAACCACAACATCATGCTCATCACATTTATTTTTAAACACCAGTTTAGTTCCTATGATATTCTTTTCATTAGGTCTAGATACTAGTGTCCAAACATCATTCCTAAGGAATTGTGCTCACTCACCATGCATAGCATTTGTCCAAAATTAATCTTTTGAGACCATTCAAATGCTTAGGATCTATTTGAAATACATAGCAAAGATAAGTTACGTTGCTTACCTATCCTCTTCTTGTTACCATGCTTTCATTTGGATCACCAATGATGTTCTTAGTTGGGTTATCTTTAACAGTATGTGTTGGCTTTTGAATTTGAGTGTTGTGTATGGTGTCCTTATCATCCAAGGTTGAATTTTCATATATCTTAGATTCTACCTTCTCAATGATAGGTATTTCATCATTTTAACCTTCAATTGGCAAGCTTGAGCTTAAAGATTCATCTTTACCATCCATGACTGGAGTATTAGTACCTGCATTATCTATAATATCATTGATGCATTTCATCATAGTTTTAGTTATCAAGTTGAAAACTCTAAAATCAAAATTTATTAATGAGTAACCTAGGAAGATACCTACATTACTTCTAGAGTCAAATTTGACAAGATTCTTATGATCTCTAAGGATGTACACTTACTTCCAAATACATGCAGATGATTAAGATTAGGTTTCTTACCTTTCCAAATCTCATAATTACTTTGGTTTGTACTTGGGTGTATATAGACATGGATCACGATGTAGCTTGATGTACTTATCGCTTCAGCCCAAAACTTCTTTAGAATGTCCTTTTTATGTTGGAAGAATCTTGTCCCTTCTCATAACACCCAATTCTTCCTTTCAACTATCCTACTATGTTATGAGGTGATTAGTATAGAGGAATCATGTGCTATTCCATATTTCTTGCAAAATTTAGCATATCTTGAGTCCTCAAATTCCTTCCCAAGATTAGTTCTTAGTCTTATTATGCTGGTAATTCTATTACCTATTTCAATTTGAACTTTAAGACAAAAATAACTAAAGAAATCGAATATATCATATTTTCCTTTTAAAAATCCAACCATATGAAACAAGAAAAATCATTAACAGTATAATGATATATTTCTTGCCACCCAAATTCTCAGTTCATATATGACCCATGAGGTCAATGTGAATTAACTCAAGTATTTTACTTGTGTTAACTCATTTAAATTTCCTATGGGAAGAGCGAGTTTGTTTTCCTAATTGATAATGTCCATAAAAAGTTTTTCCTATATCAGAAAGTAGCGATAGATCGTGCATAATTTCCCTATTACTTAAGTTAACAAGATCATTAAATTTGATATGGCCCATCTTTTGATGCCACAAGAAAGCAAAATAATTATTGGAAAAATTGTACGTAGTTCCTAGTTCCTCTAAGCAAAAACTTAGCTATTGGATTAGTAATAATATAGTAAATATTGATAAATTCTACATCATGGTTTTTGTCTCAACTTTCATTGCTGGTTATTAGATTTTCTTTAAGACCATTTACATAAAGTACATCGTCCAACTTAGGAATTCACCTTCAACATGAATTGTACCTTTACCAATAATCCTAGATTTATTTCCATCACCAAAAGTGATTGTTCCTTCATTATACTCTTCAAAAATTTTAATGAGAGAATGGTAACTAGTCATGTGTTTAGAACAACCATTTTCAAAATACCAGGCAATGGTATGTTAAGCTTTAAATGCAATATGGGCTACAAAAATTTGTAAATTAGACTTCTTAATCCAACATTTTCTAGTTTTATGGTTCATGTGATTATTTCTTAAAACATGCCTTTCGATACTTGAATAAGGTGCATGCATGTTATCAACACATTTATAATACATCAAGCATCTATACCTAGGTCTTATAGGAAATAATTTAGAAGCATGCATGGGAAGAGATTTGGAATATCAAATTGGATGCAAGAAATAAATTAGGAAGCAATGTTTTTTTTGTTTTAGTTAGTTATGAATTTTTTATGTTTAGTCATTTTTATTTTGGTTAATTATGGGCTTTTTATTTTAAGTTTTAGTCTTTTATTTAATTGTGAGCCTTTTATGTTTTGTAATTTTTATTTTAGTGAATTGTGGGCTTTTTATTTTAAGTCTTTGTCTTTTATTTTTTAAGGTTGAATTAGGCCCAATCCACAACTAAATAGGCCCATTAGGCCCGTTTCATCTAGGGTTTTTTATATTATAGTTTCTTGCTTATAATGAAGAAGAGCTATGTAATTTGAAGGCAAGAACGAACATTCATTAATGAAAATAAAATTTTAGAAAGCTTCTTGCTTTGCCTTGTGTTCTTGATTGAACACTTGAATCTGACTCATCAAAGGGAGTGATCATCCTTTGTGGTGTCTCAAGGTTTGGGTTTTAAGGACTTTGTTTTCTTAGGGTTCTAATCTAATCATCTTCAACATGTTCTTAGCAAATCAATTGTTTCTATTCCTTTGAGTTCATAGGGTTCCTAGGTTGTTCGCCTAAAGGGTCTTCATCATTGCTAGGTATACTAGTAATAGCACTAAAAATAAGATAACCTTTGCAAGCATCAAGATTTTGGCATTGTTTTCAGGGAGAATGTTCTTAGTTAAGTGATCTTTGGTAGTACGTATTGGCTTTTAAATTTGAATATTGGGTTTGGTGTCATTATAACTCTTCTTCTCTCTCAGATTCTACCTTTTCAGTGTCAGTTTCATCATTTTGACCTTCAGTTGGCATGTTGTGCTTAAAGGTTCATATTTGTCATTAACGACTAGAGTGTTAGTAACTGCATTATCTATAACAATAATGATGAAGTCCATCACTGTGTTAATTCTCCAGTAAAAACTCTAAAAGCTTAACTTGTTAATGAGTAACCTTGCAAGATACCTCCTTCATCACTTCTTGAGTCAAATTTACCTAGATTCTCAAGACCTCTATAGATGTAACACATATTTCCAAATACATGTAGATACTTAAGATTAAGTTTCTTATATTTCCAAATCTCATAGGGAGTTTGGTTTGCACTTGGGCATAGACAAACATAGACAGATACGATTCACTTTATAGGAGAAGGTACTTACCTCTTCAGCCCAAAATTTCATTGGAATGTCCTTTGCATATAGCAAGACACTTACAATTTCTTATAAAACCCGATTCTTCTTTTGAACTATCTCATTTTGTATTGGGGTGATTGGTGTAGACAACTCATGTGCTATCCCATGATGCTTTCAAAATGCAGCATGTCATGAGTTCTTAAATTCCTTCCCATGATTAGTTCTTTATTTAATTATATTGGTTATTCTATTACCTATTTCAATCTTTTAAGACAAAAAGAATAAAGAAATCAAATTCATCATATTTTTCTTTCAAAAATCCTACCCATGTGAAATGAGAAAAATCATGAATAGTAATAATGATATATTTCTTGCCACCTAAACTCCTATCTCTCATAGGACCTATGAGATCAATGTGAATTAACTCGAGTTTTCTACTTGTGCTAACAGTTTTAATTTTCTTATGAGAAGAGCAAGTTTGTTTGCCAATTTGGCATGGTTTATTAAAAGTTTTTTTCTATGCTAGAAAATGCAAGTAGACTATGCACAATTTCCTTTTTGCTTAAGTTAACGAGGTCTTTAAAATTGATATGTCCCATCTTTTGTTGCCACATGAAAGCAGAATAATTATTGGCCAAATTACAAGTAATACTAGAACCTATATCAATGCAGTATCAGTTATCATAAGACCTAGTTTCTCTAAGCAAACACTTAGCTTTTAGATCATTTATAATACAATAAATATTGGTAAATTGTACATTGTGGTTTTTGTCACAAATTTCATTGATGCTTATCTGATTGGCTTTAAGACCATTGACATAAAGTACATCATCCAACCTAGGCATGCCTTCAACCTAACTTCTACCTTTACTAATAATCCTAGATTTATTTCCATCACCAAAAGTAATTGTTCCTTCATTATACTCTTCAAAAGTTTTAATGAGAGAATGGTAACTAGTCATGTGTTTAGAACAACCACTATCAAAATACCAGGCAGTGGTATATTCAACTTTAATATGTAATGTGGTCTATAAAATATTGTAAATCAGACTTTTTAATCCAACCTTTTCTATTTTTAGGAATCGTGTGATTATTTCTTAGAACATGACTATTGTTTCTTTAATAAGTTCCTTGCTTGTTATCAACACAGTTCTAAGACATCAAGTATCTATGCCTACATCTAATGTGTCTCTTCTACCCCTATTATGGCATATAGTAATAAATTTAGAAGCAAATGCATGAGATGTATGTGAAAAGTAGATATCAAAAGGTTTTACAAACAGTTTTATTTTTAAAGAAGATGGTATAGTGTTCTCATCTACATATCGAGCCTTCTCTTATTTCCAACAAGTTTTTCATAATCCAAAACCTTTTTTAGTCTTTCAGCTCCATTGTCAACCTTTTATTAGCTTCCTTAGATTGTTCAAATTCTTGCACCAAATTATATTTTTCCTATTTTAAACCTACAAGACGTGAATTCAAATCATTAATACGTTTAGACAATTCAAAATTTTTCTTTTTCTAGCAGGGATGAATTTGTTTCATATGATTTTAATACCTCATTCATTTTGGTTACTTCTACTAGTAACCTATCCTTTTTCTTTTTACAACCTACTAGCTTTATGATTAATTCATCAAGGCTATTGTCATTGCATTTATTCAGTAAAAATTCAAAGTTAATTTTCTCATTGTTTAAATCAATATCAAACTTACTAGAATGTCCATCAATTGTTGAAATAAATGTCAAAAGGTGCTATCACATTTTTTTGATTCAACTAGATTACCTCTGGCACTTTTAGTGTCAATAAGTGTAGCACTAAAGACTCTTCTAGTTTTTTCCTTCTTATTGGTGTAGTCAACTACAAAATTACCATAACCCACATATTCAAAACATTAAGGTCTAGTGGGCTTATTTTTCTTACCTTTAGAAGTCATAGATTTGAGTTCTCTTAGATTCTAATCCTTCGGATGACTTTATTATCCTTTACTCTGAGGAATTTTTCTGTTGAAGATCTTCTTTATTCTTCTTGTAATGAGTACCAGTTCTTCTTCATCATTGCCACCATATTCAATCATGGTAGTTTTGAAACCAACACCTTTGTTCTTTGTAGGAGTTTGAAATATAATCTTAAAGGTGAGAAATGAGCCAACAAGTTTCTCAATTTTGAGGGTATCCTCATATTTGATTTAATCTATGCTGGTGACCTTTGTATGGAAGCAATGTGGTAAAAAATAGAGAATCTACCAAGTTTAGTGGATGAGTTAGCAATATCACATAATTTAATATAATATTTAGAAAAGGCTTCATCTTCTTTCATCCTAAGGTGTTCAAATTGAGTATCAAGCATGTAAAGTTTAGTTTGTTTAACTTGTGTTATACCATTATTGGCAACCTCTAAAGTATCCCAAGTGATGTAAACCAAGGAGCTGGACATGTCAATCATACAAGTGGGAATGGAGCTGAATTTGCACAAGATCCTTTGTTACTTCCTAGTGGCCCAATTACAAGACTTAGAGCCAAATGTTTCAAGAAAGCACTAAATCGGCTAATCCATGGGAATTAGGTTGATTCTAAAATGATAATGATGGAATCAAATAATAATCAAGGCCTAGTCCATATCATCAAAGCAATTGAAGAGGCTTATTAGCATGCCAATATAGTTTTACCATTAAAGGGTATGAATTTGAAGAGTTTTAAGAATATTAAATAGGAGAATAACTTGGTCATGACTGGGCATGTGCAAATACATTCAATCTAGTCATTTAGCTATTTATTGGCTATCTTAAGAAGTCCAAAATAGCCATTTATTAGCTATCTTTAAAAGTCAATAAATAGCTATTTATTAGCTGTCTTTAGAAGAGTAAGGGTCCAAAAAAGTAAAATAACTTGTTTAGTCTAATTTTTGTATTGTAATTATGACTTTGCCTATTTTTGGAGGGTTTCTCTAAGTATAAAGAGTAGTACTACATATTTTAAAGAAAAGATTGGAATTATTAAGAAAATTATCTTCTTGTGAGGTCTTTTGTTCCTCTTAGTTCTTAAAATAACTCTTGAACTTATCAAGTTAATCTTGTGGCGTTCAAACAACCAAACTTATCACCTTGAATTCTTGAGAGAATCCTTAGGTTTTCTTGGTGAGATGTTTCAATCCTCCATAGACGTCAATAAATCTTGTATTCACGATCTTGGGGTTTGATCCATCATTGTTAACAGGTTTCATCACAATTGTTGGTGGGTTTCATGAATCTTTGAAGCATTTGAAAGGACAGCAAAGGTTGAACAAATGCCATACCAAGTGGGTGGAATTCATTGAAACATTTCCTTATGTGATAAGATACAAGCAAGGTATGAAAAATATGGTGGTTAATGCATTTTCCTGAAGGTATGCTTTACTCTCATTTTTTTTTATATGAAACTACTTGCCTTTAAATATATTAAAGATTTGTATGCACAAGATACTGATTTTAGTGATGTATTCATTGCATGTTAAAAAGTGGTGTGTGGTAGGCTTTATAAGCATGATGGATTTTTGTTTCGAGAAAATAAGTTGTGTGTGCTAATGTATTCTTTGCATGAATTGCTTATGAGAGAAGCTCATGGTGGTGGTTTAATGGGTCATTTTGGTGTAGCTAAGACTTTAGGAATTTTGCATGATCATTTTTTTTGGATTCATATGAAAGGTGATGTGGAAAGAATCTGTGAGAAGTGTATCACATGTAAACAAGCTAAGTCTAAGTTGCAACCCCATAGTTTGTACACCCCTTTGCCAATACCTAGTGAACCTTGGACTGATATTTCTATGGACTTTGTTTTAGGTTTACCTAGGACAAAGAGGGGGAAAGATTCAGTTTTTGTGGTGGTAGATAGATTTTCTAAGATGACACACTTCATTTCATGTCATAAAATTGATGATGCATCATGTATGGCTGATTCATTCTTCAAAGAGATTATTAGGTTACATGGTATGCCTAGGACCATTGTTTCTGATAGGGATGTAATATTTTTGAGTTTCTTTTGGAAGACTTTGTGGGGAAAGTTGGGAACCAAGTTGTTGTTTTTTACTACTTGTCATCCAGAGACAGATGGATAAACTAAAGTAGTAAATAGAATTGTCTTCTTTGTTGCATGCTATCATTAAAAAGAATTTGAAAACATGGGAAGATTGTTTGCCACATGTTGAATTTTCTTACAATTGAAGTATACATTCTGCATCTAAGTTTTCACCATTTGAAATTTTTTATGGCTTTAACCCATTATCACCTTTCGATTTAACTTCTTTACCTTTGAGTGAACATGTGAACTTAGATGGCAAGAAGAAAGCAGAATTAGTGAAAATGATTGATGAAAGGGCACAACTGAACATTAAAAGGAAGACCAAACAATATGTCCAATAAGCGAACAAGGGACGCAAAAAGGTAGTGTTAAAACCAGGAGATTGGGCTTGGTTACACTTAAATAAGGACTATTTTTCAGAGAAATAGCGTTCAAAACTCCTACCTCGTGGTAACAGACCATTTCAAGTAATAGAACGCTTAAATGATAATGCCTACAAGCTTGACTTACCAGGTGAGTATGGTGTTAGTGTATACTTTAATGTTGCTGATTTATCTCCTTTCGACTTAGGTGATGATTTGAGGACAAATCCTTCTCAAAACAAGGAGAATGATGCAAACCAAGGAGCTGGACATGCCAATCATACAAGTGGGAATGAAGCTGAATTTGCACAAGACCCTTTGTCACTTCATAGTGGCCCAATTACAAGACTTAGAACCAAATGTTTCAATTTTAATTAAGCCTATTTTGTATTTAAGATTTGTAAAGTTGTTTATACATCTGTATAGTTACTTAAAAGTAAACATATTGAAACTTTCCCACATACTCAACATCAGTCGAAGCTTCTCATGTGTAGTTGTACTTTAACAACCAACAACTTATTTTCACTTTGCACAAACAACCAAAGTCACCTCAAGCACAAGGTATCAATATAGGTTCTCACCTTTCATGCCATATTACTAGGCAAGAATAACACATCTTACCCATGTCACACAAGATAAACCACGACCATTAATGTGAAGGCTATTTTTGCAACAATTTAATGTCGTTTCATAATCATACATCAAAATTCGAAGCCAATCTAATCCTTTAGATTTCAACACGTCACCCACATTTTTCGTACAACACTACTAAATAAGAAAAATGTGCCTACTCCATATCATGCCAAATAACAACCCAATTGCCCGTGTGTTTACACTACTATAACAACCTTATGTTTTCCCCACCATATATAAGAAAAAGAAGCAAATGTAGCATGTTTAAGGTGGTTACACAAGTGTGTAAATAATTTGAGAAATGTTGATTGCGAAATAAGCTTAAATCAAACTACATTGTGAATTTTTTCGATACACGTTCTCAAACTGAACTCACCCATTTAATTAGTGTTAATTAATTGACATAATAGAATTAAATACAAAAATTTATGTACAAATAAAGTAAAAATTTGGTATCTTTGTGTAGAGAAAAAATTAAAAAACAACAAAATATCACTTTTAAAATTTATAACTATAAAATAGTATTTTTTATGTTTATCTCATATATTTTTACTATTAAAAAAGATGTTATATCATTTCATTTTAAACACCGTTCAATTGGACCAATTCAAATTGAATTATGGTAATTTATATCTATATAATTTTGAATTTCATTTAGTTAAACTCTATTTAATATTATTGAAATATTATTTTTATTATTATAAATTTTAAGGGTGTTATTTTGTAATTTTTCATAAATAAAATAAAAAATAAATTCCTTAAACATAGGTGCATTATGGTTTAACTACATTTTATGCCCATAGTATATGAGATGCGTTGTAAAAATGTTCAAAACGTTTAAACAATTATAATTGTACTTACAACGTTATGTATAATAATAAAAATATAAACAATTGATAACTGTTTCTTATTAACATAATTACAACTATTTAAAAATATTCAACATTTTTACAACTTATCGTATCCATTGTAAAAATAAAACGTACTACTTACTTAAATTAAGATTTTACGGTAATATTCTTAAGATAATTCAAATGAAATACCCGTGATATAACTATACTAAAAAATTAAATAGTAGTTATATATAGAAAATAAACTAAGTATGAATATAAAACACAACCCTAGCCTTGTTAACAAACCGCAACTTATGTACATTATTTTATTCATTTAATTAATATTATTACATAAGCACATTTCCCTCTCGGTCCAAAAATCAAACACTTCGTGCCCTTTGACAAGTAAAGCCAACTGAAACCCACTCATTTACAAACACCGCCAACCAAAAGAAAACAGCATTGTATAATATTTTACACCGAGAGTTGAATTCTAAAAACATCCCCATTTTCTACCTTTTGCACCAAATTCACAAAGTGCCATAAGGGAGCTGATGTCGAAGCCTAAACCGTACCTGAGATGCCGGCGATCGGACGGCAACACCATGCCAACAAATATCCCCTTTACACATCTCATGATGGGCATTTACTTGATCATTATCTCTGTAAATAGCATACGTGGCTTTCCGTGAGACATCCCACGTCAGCGTCAAAATAAAGATGAATCCAACCAAAAATGTCGAAATCAAAAGAACAAAACCCCCACTGAAGCTCCGTCCAAAGAGCAAACCATACGCCTTTATCCCAGCAATCAGTGTCACGTAGATTGTTGTCAAATTTCCGGCAATGGCGTCAGAAACCGCCATTATAATCTATTTGTAGAGCTCTTGGGGCTAATATTAGTGCTTCATTTTATAGTCTTGTGAGGTTTAGAGATTGGGCTATTTTAAGCAAGTGGGAAAGAGGCAATTAGGAAAATAGGTTAGTGATGGTTCATGGTTTGAAGTAAAAAAAAAAAAAGGTTTGCGTGTATTTGCCGCAATTAATGGGCTACGACTTCAAGGCGGCTTCGAATTATGATCCCCTTCTTGTTCTCGGGAATGTCTTGGGTTGATTTTAGTTGGGGCAAGTGATTAATGAATTATTTACATTACGATATTTTAATAATTTAAATTGTTATTTTAAAATAATAATTCATTAATAATACATTTAAATAATAAGAATGATAACACTTAATTAATAATAAAAATAAAATAAATATTTTATTTAAAATATTTATTTTTATTGTGATGGATAAAAAATATAAAAACATAATTAAACTTCATTGGAGATCAAATTTAGTAATTTACAACTAAAATTTTTTTTTACTTAAAAATTGTATATATAGACGTTTTTAATGGGACTCGACCACGTAACTTTAAAGGAATACATACTAGGGGTAAATATCATTTGCATTGTGAGAACCATTTGTAATATTCTTAATTACTTTTTTATTTTTATTTGCATTATTTTTCAATTAATATATATAAATTTTATTTAATTTGAAATTTTTCTCAAATTTTTTTAAAAGTTAATGTGTAAAAAATTTTATAGTTCATGAATAATAAAAGAAAAAATATAAATATAATTAAGAATTTTTGCTAGTGCTGCCATTAGCTCAGCGGTTGATTTACAATCCAATATTGAAATTACTTAAATTGATTCACTCTCCTATTGTTTTCTCTGATCTGCTGTCATATTCCTTGCTATGCTTATCTTTAAACTTATTTTTTTAACGGATAAAAGCTATACAAAAATACATTAATTATGTTAAATTATACAAAAATTTGTTAACTTTTTATTAATACATTACAAGTCTATTGACTATAAAAAAATATATACAAAATCTAAAAATTTTAAAAAAATATTAGAAACAAAACACGAAAACACACAATTACTTAATTTTTAAGTTGTCATATATTCGTGATAGTGATTTCAAAAATATATGAGTCATCCATATAATAAAGTTTGTTAAGTACGAATATTATCAGACAGAGAATGATTTGCTTTTATAACTAATTGTGCATATGTATATGTAATATTTATAATAAGATTTAAGCGAGTAATAGAATAAATTATCTAAACTAATAATTAAAATTAGTATTAATTTTAAAACACTAATAACGATGAAGTAAAAAATATATTTGAAGACTTGGATCTATGAATTCTCTTATAACTTCACATTTAATATCAAATATTGTTCATTGTTTTTTCTATCAATTGATTCCCTGCATGCACTTATATACCTAGGATCTTTGTCGAGCATTCTTTTTAAATTATGTGCAAATAATTAATTTTTATATTGTTTTATTCACACATTAATTATGATCACATGTATTAAGCCATACATTCATTAATTACATCGTACCATTTCAATTCATGCACTAATAATCCTATGATTAATTCAAAAACCTATTTTGTCAAGTTAGAGCATGCATCTCAAATCATATAATTATTAACTGGTCATCACACAAATTGTGTGAGTAATGAATATGCAAGTATACGTATCGAAACAAATAATATAATGATAAGTAAAGGTCGTTCCAATGAAGATTATTTTATTAGAAATTAATTTTTAAAACTAGAAATAATAAAAATCAATTTGTTTTGGTGTTTTTATATTTTAAGAAAGCAAAATTAAAATAACTAAAAGTAAATAGCAATAATTAACTAAATCAAATTTTGTGACTAAAAAGATATATGAGAAAATATCTAAGAATACTTAATCTCCCCAATTTTATAAACATGTAAATTGCTAAAATCCCCCCAATATAATATCAATTAATTACATGATTAATTAAATCTAACCTAACATATATTCCTCTCTCAAGTAAACTACACACCATATAGTAATTAATTAATCACACTCTCATGCTAATTAAATTGTATACTACTCATTAAGTTCATCAATTATGATATAAGAATCATACATATCTGCCTAGAAACTATGCATGTTATTTAATCAAGACAAATAATTAATAATTCTCTAAAATCTATTTAATTGCTTCTATAGATAAATTGTTGGCCAAATAATTAATAGCATAAAAATCAGATTAAATAATATAATTAAATTAATATTATAATTGAGAAAAAATATTAGATCATCACATGGTAAAAATTGGGTTCATAAGATCCCTAGATTAATAAATTAATTACACATAATTGTGTTCATAAAGCTCATATTTTTCATAAAGAAAGACATAAAATTGATAAAGAAAAGAAAAGAAAAGGAAATACAATCAATCTCTTGAATTGTAGAATTAATTTCCTCATGAATATTCACCAAAATTGTGTCTTCTCTTGAATTTTTTTTGTAATTTTCTCTCTTTTTAGCTCTAAAAGCTGACCAAAATTATGCTAATAGAGGCTAATTGGGGTTTATGGAGTGATTAGGGGCTTAAATAAAGCTTAGGTGTGACAGCTTTAGCCAATCGTAGCGCGACACGGGGTAGGAGAAATTCTTTAAGTGAATCAGGGAACGACGCCTGGCAGGGGAGACCGGTTAGAGTCAATGCTTGCTGAGTCAACAACACGTGGTGCGACGTGATTCATGGGAACATGGCGTGGTGCACGGGTGGAAGGTATGGAGCAATAGGATGGTGACACGTAGCATTACGCGTTGACCAATTTCTGAACTCGGATTGGACGCTGTGCTAACATGTGGCGCGTGTTTCATCCTCTTCACAAGTGGCGCGATATGATTCGCTCTCCGTGCTTGCATGGCTTCCGCGTGACATCCACGTGGCTTGCCCAGTCAGTTCTTCTAGTTGCGTGACATGCCACATGGTAACTTCTGATTGGTCATCTGTTAAAAATCCATAAAAAACCTAAACAATTCCAAAAATTACATTTTCACCCTTTTCACTAAAAGTTTTTTATTTTAATTTTTTTGATCATAAAAATACTATTTATTTAATAAAATAAGTAAATATTAAGTTAAAAGGTGCGCTAATGACTCTATTTTCATAGATTCATCATTAGCCAAATAATGCAAACATTAAGATAAAAAAATTATTAATAGAGAAAATCTTTTAGCTAAATAAAATCAATTACATGGTTTTGTGGTTAAATTTGACAAAAATTCCAAATAAGAAGCTAGTCACTTATGGTTCTAAAAATTGCAATGAAAAATATATAAGTGCATAAGGGTTACAAAAATGATAAAGAAATATATGAAGATCCAACTTTGATGAAGAGTCCAACACCTTCTTTAATTTCCTTGATAGCTATGTAATTGCCTCCACAATTTGGTTTACTTGATCTCTTTTTTAGATAATGAAATATTTATATTATCTCTTATGAATTATAAATTATATGTTGTATATGGCTCCTTATATTTTTTTAAATAGGTTGAGATTAGTCCTAATTATATTAAAGGGTTAGCTTTATTGGCTTAATAAAGGAGATTGTGGTTCTCCTCAAGTTAATGTTCCCAAGTGCTACTCAAGACATTCTTAGCAATTCAATCTTTTTTATTCCTTTGAGTTCATGGGTTCCAAGTTTGTTCACTTAAAGGGTGCTCAACATTTTCTTTATAACAGTGACTAAGGTTCTAAATAAATTAATGTTCTCAACTGCTAATCAAGTTGATGTATTCAAATATTCACAAGATCATTTGGATTGAATTGGCGGTCTTATGACTAGGGATATATTTGGAAAATCAAGTTTGGGTGCAGGGGACAATTTTGGAGAAAATATTTGTTTTAATTAATTGTTAGCCTTTCATGTTTAGTTAATTTTGTTTTAACTAATTTGAGCCTTTTACGTTTAATAATTTTTTATTTACTTGAGATATATTTGGAAAATCAAGTTTGGGTGCAAGGGACAATTTTGGAGAAAATATATTCTTTATTTAATTGTTAGCCTTTCATGTTTAATTAATTTCTTTAAAATTAATTTGAGCCTTTTATGTTTAATAAATTTTATTTTAGGAGTTTTGGGATAATTATTTTATGTCTTTTAGTGTTTTATTTTTAACCCTTCCTTAGGCCTAATTCACAACTAAATAGGCCCTTTAGGACCATTCCATGTAGGGTTTTTTCATTTAGGGTTTCCTACTTATTAATAAGAAGAGTAACGTAATTTGAAGGCAACACGAATATTCATTAATGAAAAGAAAATTTCAAAAAGCTTCTTGATTTGCCCTCTTGTGTTCTTGATTGAATACTTGAATCCGACATTTCAAAGGGAGTGATCATTCTTTGTGACGTTACAAGGTTTTGGTTTTAAGTCTTTGTTTCCTTAGGGTTCTAATTTGATCATCTTCAACACTTTCTTTGCAATTCAATATAATTTTTTCCATTGAGTTCATGTGTTTAAAGTTTGTTCGCTTAAAGGGTTAGCTTTATTGGCTTAAGAAAGGAGATTGATGTTCTCCTCAAGTTAATGTTCCCAAGTGCTAATCAAGTAGATGTTTCCAAATATTCACAAGATCATTTGGAATGAATTTACGGTCTTAGTACTCGGGATATATTTGGAATATCAAGTTCGGGTGCAAGTGTTAATTTTGGAAAAACTTTTTGTTTCAATTAATTGTTTGGCTTTCATGTTTCGTTATTTTTGTTTCAGTTAATTAGAGGCTTTTATGTTTAATAAATTATTTTTAATGAGTTGTGGGATATTTATTTTATGAGTTTGAGTCTTTTATTTTTGTATTGTTTTAATAGGCCTATTTGACAACTAAAAGGCCCCTTACGAGCATTCCACCTAGGTTTTTCCATTTAGGGTTTCTTTCTCGTTAATAAGAAGAGTTATGTAATTTGGAGGTAACACGAATATTAATTAATGAAAAGAAAATTTATTAAAACTTCCTACATTGTTGTATTGTGTTCTTGATTGAATACTTGAATTCGAATTATCGGAAGAAGTGATCATCCTTTGGGACGTCACAAGTTTTGGCTTTAAAGGACTTTCTCACATGAGTGTTCTAATCTGATCATCTTCAAGACATTCTTAGCAATTCAATCTTTTTTATTCCTTTGAGTTCATGGGTTCCAAGTTTGTTCACTTAAAGGGTGCTCAACATTTTCTTTATAACAGTGACTAAGGTTCTAAATAAATTAATGTTCTCAACTGCTAATCAAGTTGATGTATTCAAATATTCACAAGATCATTTGGATTGAATTGGCGGTCTTATGACTAGGGATATATTTGGAAAATCAAGTTTGGGTGCAGGGGACAATTTTGGAGAAAATATTTGTTTTAATTAATTGTTAGCCTTTCATGTTTAGTTAATTTTGTTTTAACTAATTTGAGCCTTTTACGTTTAATAATTTTTTATTTACTTGAGATATATTTGGAAAATCAAGTTTGGGTGCAAGGGACAATTTTGGAGAAAATATATTCTTTATTTAATTGTTAGCCTTTCATGTTTAATTAATTTTTTTAAAATTAATTTGAGCCTTTTATGTTTAATAAATTTTATTTTAGGAGTTTTGGGATAATTATTTTATGTCTTTTAGTGTTTTATTTTTAACCCTTCCTTAGGCCTAATTCACAACTAAATAGGCCCTTTAGGACCATTCCATGTAGGGTTTTTTCATTTAGGGTTTCCTACTTATTAATAAGAAGAGTAACGTAATTTGAAGGCAACACGAATATTCATTAATGAAAAGAAAATTTCAAAAAGCTTCTTGATTTGCCCTCTTGTGTTCTTGATTGAATACTTGAATCCGACATTTCAAAGGGAGTGATCATTCTTTGTGACGTTACAAGGTTTTGGTTTTAAGGACTTTGTTTCTTTAGGATTCTAATTTGATCATCTTCAACACTTTCTTTACAATTCAATATAATATTTTCCATTGAGTTCATGTGTTTCAAGTTTGTTCGCTTAAAGGGTTAGCTTTATTGGCTTAATAAAGGAGATTGATGTTCTCCTCAAGTTAATGTTCCCAAGTGCTAATCAAGTAGATGTTTCCAAATATTCACAAGATCATTTGGAATGAATTTACGGTCTTAGTACTCGGGATATATTTGGAATATCAAGTTCGGGTGCAAGTGTTAATTTTGGAAAAACTTTTTGTTTCAATTAATTGTTTGGCTTTCATGTTTCGTTATTTTTGTTTCAGTTAATTGGAGGCTTTTATGTTTAATAAATTATTTTTACATAGTTGTGGGATATTTATTTTATGAGTTTGAGTTTTTATTTTTCTATGGTTTTAATAGCCCTCTTTGACAACTAAAAGGCCCCTTACGAGCATTCCACCTAGGTTTTTCCATTTAGGGTTTCTTTCTCGTTAATAAGAAGAGTTATGTAATTTTTAGGTAACACGAATATTAATTAATGAAAAGAAAATTTAATAAAACTTCCTACATTGTCATATTGTGTTCTTGATTGAATACTTGAATTCGAATTATCGGAGGGAGTGATCATCCTTTGGGACGTCACAAGTTTTGGCTTTAAAGGACTTTGTCACCAGAGTGTTCTAATCTGATCATCTTCAAGACATTCTTAGCAATTCAATCTTTTTTATTCCTTTGAGTTCATGGGTTCCAAGTTTGTTCGCTTAAAGGGTGCTCATCATTTTCTTTATAACAGTGACTAAGGTTCTAAATAAATTAATGTTCTCAACTGCTAATCAAGTTGATGTATTCAAATATTCACAAGATCATTTGGATTGAATTGGCGGTCTTATGACTAGGGATATATTTGGAAAATCAAGTTTGGGTGCAGGGGACAATTTTGGAGAAAATATTTGTTTTAATTAATTGTTAGCCTTTCATGTTTAGTTAATTTTGTTTTAACTAATTTGAGCCTTTTACGTTTAATAATTTTTTATTTACTTGAGATATATTTGGAAAATCAAGTTTGGGTGCAAGGGACAATTTTGGAGAAAATATATTCTTTATTTAATTGTTAGCCTTTCATGTTTAATTAATTTCTTTAAAATTAATTTGAGCCTTTATGTTTAATAAATTTTATTTTACGATTTTTGTGATAATTATTTTATCTCTTTTAGTGGTTTATTTTTAACCCTTCCTTAGGCCTAATTCACAACTAAATAGGCCCTTTAGGACCATTCCATGTAGGGTTTTTTCATTTAGGGTTTCCTACTTATTAATAAGAAGAGTAACGTAATTTGAAGGCAACACGAATATTCATTAATGAAAAGAAAATTTCAAAAAGCTTCTTGATTTGCCCTCTTGTGTTCTTGATTGAATACTTGAATCCGACATTTCAAAGGGAGTGATCATTCTTTGTGACGTTACAAGGTTTTGGTTTTAAGTCTTTGTTTCCTTAGGGTTCTAATTTGATCATCTTCAACACTTTCTTTGCAATTCAATATAATTTTTTCCATTGAGTTCATGTGTTTAAAGTTTGTTCGCTTAAAGGGTTAGCTTTATTGGCTTAAGAAAGGAGATTGATGTTCTCCTCAAGTTAATGTTCCCAAGTGCTAATCAAGTAGATGTTTCCAAATATTCACAAGATCATTTGGAATGAATTTACGGTCTTAGTACTCGGGATATATTTGGAATATCAAGTTCGGGTGCAAGTGTTAATTTTGGAAAAACTTTTTGTTTCAATTAATTGTTTGGCTTTCATGTTTCGTTATTTTTGTTTCAGTTAATTGGAGGCTTTTATGTTTAATAAATTATTTTTAATGAGTTGTGGGATATTTATTTTATGAGTTTGAGTCTTTTATTTTTGTATTGTTTTAATAGGCCTATTTGACAACTAAAAGGCCCCTTACGAGCATTCCACCTAGGTTTTTCCATTTAGGGTTTCTTTCTCGTTAATAAGAAGAGTTATGTAATTTGGAGGTAACACGAATATTAATTAATGAAAAGAAAATTTATTAAAACTTCCTACATTGTTGTATTGTGTTCTTGATTGAATACTTGAATTCGAATTATCGGAAGAAGTGATCATCCTTTGGGACGTCACAAGTTTTGGCTTCAAAGGACTTTCTCACATGAGTGTTCTAATCTGATCATCTTCAAGACATTCTTAGCAATTCAATCTTTTTTATTCCTTTGAGTTCATGGGTTCCAAGTTTGTTCACTTAAAGGGTGCTCAACATTTTCTTTATAACAGTGACTAAGGTTCTAAATAAATTAATGTTTTCAACTGCTAATCAAGTTGATGTATTCAAATATTCACAAGATCATTTGGATTGAATTGGCGGTCTTATGACTAGGGATATATTTGGAAAATCAAGTTTGGGTGCAGGGGACAATTTTGGAGAAAATATTTGTTTTAATTAATTGTTAGCCTTTCATGTTTAGTTAATTTTGTTTTAACTAATTTGAGCCTTTTACGTTTAATAATGTTTTATTTACTTGAGATATATTTGGAAAATCAAGTTTGGGTGCAAGGGACAATTTTGGAGAAAATATATTCTTTATTTAATTGTTAGCCTTTCATGTTTAATTAATTTTTTTAAAATTAATTTGAGCCTTTTATGTTTAATAAATTTTATTTTAGGAGTTTTGGGATAATTATTTTATGTCTTTTAGTGTTTTATTTTTAACCCTTCCTTAGGCCTAATTCACAACTAAATAGGCCCTTTAGGACCATTCCACGTAGGGTTTTTTCATTTAGGGTTTCCTACTTATTAATAAGAAGAGTAACGTAATTTGAAGGCAACACGAATATTCATTAATGAAAAGAAAATTTCAAAAAGCTTCTTGGTTTGCCCTCTTGTGTTCTTGATTGAATACTTGAATCCGACATTTCAAAGGGAGTGATCATTCTTTGTGACGTTACAAGGTTTTGGTTTTAAGGACTTTGTTTCTTTAGGATTCTAATTTGATCATCTTCAACACTTTCTTTACAATTCAATATAATTTTTTCCATTGAGTTCATGTGTTTCAAGTTTGTTCGCTTAAAGGGTTAGCTTTATTGGCTTAATAAAGGAGATTGATGTTCTCCTCAAGTTAATGTTCCCAAGTGCTAATCAAGTAGATGTTTCCAAATATTCACAAGATCATTTGGAATGAATTTACTGATCTTAGTACTCGGTATATATTTGGAATATCAAGTTCGGGTGCAAGTGTTAATTTTGGAAAAACTTTTTGTTTCAATTAATTGTTTGGCTTTCATGTTTCGTTATTTTTGTTTCAGTTAATTGGAGGCTTTTATGTTTAATAAATTATTTTTACATAGTTGTGGGATATTTATTTTATGAGTTTGAGTTTTTATTTTTGTATGGTTTTAATAGGCCTATTTGACAACTAAAGGCCCCTTACGAGCATTCCACCTCGGTTTTTCCATTTAGGGTTTCTTTCTCGTTAATAAGAAGAGTTATGTAATTTTTAGGTAACACGAATATTAATTAATGAAAAGAAAATTTAATAAAACTTCCTACATTGTCATATTGTGTTCTTGATTGAATACTTGAATTCGAATTATCGGAGGGAGTGATCATCCTTTGGGACGTCACAAGTTTTGGCTTTAAAGGACTTTGTCACCGAGTGTTCTAATCTGATCATCTTCAAGACATTCTTAGCAATTCAATCTTTTTTATTCCTTTGAGTTCATGGGTTCCAAGTTTGTTCGCTTAAAGGGTGCTCATCATTTTCTTTATAACAGTGACTAAGGTTCTAATCAAATTAATGTTCCCAACTGCTAATCAAGTTGATGTATTCAAATATTCACAAGATCATTTGGATTGAATTGGCGGTCTTATGACTAGGGATATATTTGGAAAATCAAGTTTGGGTGCGAGGACAATTTTGGAGAAAATATTTGTTTTAATTAATTGTTAGCCTTTCATGTTTAGTTAATTTTGTTTGAACTAATTTGAGCTTTTTACGTTTAATAATTTTTGATTTACTTGAGATATATTTGGAAGATAAGTTTGGGTGCAAGGGACAATTTTGGAGAAAATATATTTTTTATTTAATTGTTAGCCTTTCATGTTTAATTAATTTTTTTTAAATTAATTTGAGCCTTTTATGTTTAATAAATTTTATTTTAGGAGTTTTGGGATAATTATTTTATGTCTTTTAGTGTTTTATTTTTAACCCTTCCTTAGGCCTAATTCACAACTAAATAGGCCCTTTAGGACCATTCCACGTAGGGTTTCCTACTTATTAATAAGAAGAGTAACATAATTTGAAGGCAACACGAATATTCATTAATGAAAAGAAAATTTCAAAAAGCTTCATGGTTTGCCCTCTTGTGTTCTTGATTGAATACTTGGATCCGACATTTCAAAGGGAGTGATCATTCTTTGTGACGTTACAAGGTTTTGGTTTTAAGTCTTTGTTTCCTTAGGGTTCTAATTTGATCATCTTCAACACTTTCTTTGCAATTCAATATAATTTTTTCCATTGAGTTCATGTGTTTAAAGTTTGTTCGCTTAAAGGGTTAGCTTTATTGGCTTAAGAAAGGAGATTGATGTTCTCCTCAAGTTAATGTTCCCAAGTGCTAATCAAGTAGATGTTTCCAAATATTCACAAGATCATTTGGAATGAATTTACGGTCTTAGTACTCGGGATATATTTGGAATATCAAGTTCGGGTGCAAGTGTTAATTTTGGAAAAACTTTTTGTTTCAATTAATTGTTTGGCTTTCATGTTTCGTTATTTTTGTTTCAGTTAATTGGAGGCTTTTATGTTTAATAAATTATTTTTAATGAGTTGTGGGATATTTATTTTATGAGTTTGAGTCTTTTATTTTTGTATTGTTTTAATAGGCCTATTTGACAACTAAAAGGCCCCTTACGAGCATTCCACCTAGGTTTTTCCATTTAGGGTTTCTTTCTCGTTAATAAGAAGAGTTATGTAATTTGGAGGTAACACGAATATTAATTAATGAAAAGAAAATTTATTAAAACTTCCTACATTGTTGTATTGTGTTCTTGATTGAATACTTGAATTCGAATTATCGGAAGAAGTGATCATCCTTTGGGACGTCACAAGTTTTGGCTTTAAAGGACTTTCTCACATGAGTGTTCTAATCTGATCATCTTCAAGACATTCTTAGCAATTCAATCTTTTTATTCCTTTTAGTTCATCGGTTCCAAGTTTGTTCACTTAAAGGGTGCTCAACATTTTCTTTATAATGTTGACTAAGGTTCTAAATAAATTAATGTTTTCAACTGCTAATCAAGTTGATGTATTCAAATATTCACAAGATCATTTGGATTGAATTGGCGGTCTTATGACTAGGGATATATTTGGAAAATCAAGTTTGGGTGCAGGGGACAATTTTGGAGAAAATATTTGTTTTAATTAATTGTTAGCCTTTCATGTTTAGTTAATTTTGTTTTAACTAATTTGAGCCTTTTACGTTTAATAATTTTTTATTTACTTGAGATATATTTGGAAAATCAAGTTTGGGTGCAAGGGACAATTTTGGAGAAAATATATTCTTTATTTAATTGTTAGCCTTTCATGTTTAATTAATTTTTTTAAAATTAATTTGAGCCTTTTATGTTTAATAAATTTTATTTTAGGAGTTTTGGGATAATTATTTTATGTCTTTTAGTGTTTTATTTTTAACCCTTCCTTAGGCCTAATTCACAACTAAATAGGCCCTTTAGGACCATTCCACGTAGGGTTTTTTCATTTAGGGTTTCCTACTTATTAATAAGAAGAGTAACGTAATTTGAAGGCAACACGAATATTCATTAATGAAAAGAAAATTTCAAAAAGCTTCTTGGTTTGCCCTCTTGTGTTCTTGATTGAATACTTGAATCCGACATTTCAAAGGGAGTGATCATTCTTTGTGACGTTACAAGGTTTTGGTTTTAAGGACTTTGTTTCTTTAGGATTCTAATTTGATCATCTTCAACACTTTCTTTACAATTCAATATAATTTTTTCCATTGAGTTCATGTGTTTCAAGTTTGTTCGCTTAAAGGGTTAGCTTTATTGGCTTAATAAAGGAGATTGATGTTCTCCTCAAGTTAATGTTCCCAAGTGCTAATCAAGTAGATGTTTCCAAATATTCACAAGATCATTTGGAATGAATTTACGGTCTTAGTACTCGGGATATATTTGGAATATCAAGTTCGGGTGCAAGTGTTAATTTTGGAAAAACTTTTTGTTTCAATTAATTGTTTGGCTTTCATGTTTCGTTATTTTTGTTTCAGTTAATTGGAGGCTTTTATGTTTAATAAATTATTTTTACATAGTTGTGGGATATTTATTTTATGAGTTTGAGTTTTTATTTTTGTATGGTTTTAATAGGCCTATTTGACAACTAAAAGGCCCCTTACGAGCATTCCACCTCGGTTTTTCCATTTAGGGTTTCTTTCTCGTTAATAAGAAGAGTTATGTAATTTTTAGGTAACACGAATATTAATTAATGAAAAGAAAATTTAATAAAACTTCCTACATTGTCATATTGTGTTCTTGATTGAATACTTGAATTCGAATTATCGGAGGGAGTGATCATCCTTTGGGACGTCACAAGTTTTGGCTTTAAAGGACTTTGTCACCAGAGTGTTCTAATCTGATCATCTTCAAGACATTCTTAGCAATTCAATCTTTTTTATTCCTTTGAGTTCATGGGTTCCAAGTTTGTTCGCTTAAAGGGTGCTCATCATTTTCTTTATAACAGTGACTAAGGTTCTAATCAAATTAATGTTCCCAACTGCTAATCAAGTTGATGTATTCAAATATTCACAAGATCATTTGGATTGAATTGGCGGTCTTATGACTAGGGATATATTTGGAAAATCAAGTTTGGGTGCAGGGGACAATTTTGGAGAAAATATTTGTTTTAATTAATTGTTAGCCTTTCATGTTTAGTTAATTTTGTTTGAACTAATTTGAGCTTTTTACGTTTAATAATTTTTGATTTACTTGAGATATATTTGGAAGATAAGTTTGGGTGCAAGGGACAATTTTGGAGAAAATATATTTTTTATTTAATTGTTAGCCTTTCATGTTTAATTAATTTTTTTTAAATTAATTTGAGCCTTTTATGTTTAATAAATTTTATTTTAGGAGTTTTGGGATAATTATTTTATGTCTTTTAGTGTTTTATTTTTAACCCTTCCTTAGGCCTAATTCACAACTAAATAGGCCCTTTAGGACCATTCCACGTAGGGTTTCCTACTTATTAATAAGAAGAGTAACATAATTTGAAGGCAACACGAATATTCATTAATGAAAAGAAAATTTCAAAAAGCTTCATGGTTTGCCCTCTTGTGTTCTTGATTGAATACTTGGATCCGACATTTCAAAGGGAGTGATCATTCTTTGTGACGTTACAAGGTTTTGGTTTTAAGTCTTTGTTTCCTTAGGGTTCTAATTTGATCATCTTCAACACTTTCTTTGCAATTCAATATAATATTTTCCATTGAGTTCATGTGTTTCAAGTTTGTTCGCTTAAAGGGTTAGCTTTATTGGCTTAAGAAAGGAGATTGATGTTCTCCTCAAGTTAATGTTCCCAAGTGCTAATCAAGTAGATGTTTCCAAATATTCACAAGATCATTTGGAATGAATTTACGGTCTTAGTACTCGGGATATATTTGGAATATCAAGTTCGGGTGCAAGTGTTAATTTTGGAAAAACTTTTTGTTTTAATTAATTGTTTGGCTTTCATGTTTCGTTATTTTTGTTTCAGTTAATTGGAGGCTTTTATGTTTAATAAATTATTTTTAATGAGTTGTGGGATATTTATTTTATGAGTTTGAGTCTTTTATTTTTGTATGGTTTTAATAGGCCTATTTGACAACTAAAAGGCCCCTTACGAGCATTCCACCTAGGTTTTTCCATTTAGGGTTTCTTTCTCGTTAATAAGAAGAGTTATGTAATTTGGAGGTAACACGAATATTAATTAATGAAAAGAAAATTTATTAAAACTTCCTACATTGTTGTATTGTGTTCTTGATTGAATACTTGAATTCGAATTATCGGAAGGAGTGATCATCCTTTGGGACGTCACAAGTTTTGTCTTTAAAGCACTTTGTCACATGAGTGTTCTAATCTGATCATCTTCAAGACATTCTTAGCAATTCAATCTTTTTTATTCCTTTGAGTTCATGGGTTCCAACTTTGTTCACTTAAAAAGGGTTCAGCATTTTCTTTATAACAGTGACTAAGGTTCTAATCAAATTAATGTTCCCAACTGCTAATCAAGTTGATGTATTCAAATATTGACAAGATCATTTGGATTGAATTGGCGGTCTTATGACTAGGGATATATTTGGAAAATCAAGTTTGGGTGCAAGGGACAATTTTGGAGAAAATATTTGTTTTAATTAATTGTTAGCCTTTCATGTTTAGTTAATATTGTTTTAACTAATTTGAGCCTTTTTTACGTTTAATAATTTTGATTTACTTGAAATATATTTGGAAGATCAAGTTTGGGTGTAAGAGACAATTTTGGAGAAAATATATTTTTTATTTAATTGTTAGCCTTTCATGTTTAATTAATTTTTTTTAAATTAATTTGAGCCTTTTATGTTTAATAAATTTTATTTTAGCAATTTTGGGATAATAATTTTATGTCAGTTAGTGTTTTATTTTTAACCCTTCCATAGGCCTAATTCACAACTAAATAGGCCCTTTAGGACCATTCCACGTAGGGTTTTTTCATTTAGGGTTTCCTACTTATTAATAAGAAGAGTAACGTAATTTGAAGGCAACACAAATATTCATTAATGAAAAGAAAATTTCAAAAAGCTTCTTGGTTTGCCCTCTTGTTTTCTTGATTGAATACTTGGATCGGACATTTCAAAGGGAGTGATTATTCTTTGTGACATTACAAGGTTTTGGTTTTAATGACTTTGTTTCCTTAGGGTTCTAATTTGATCATCTTCAACACTTTCTTTGCAATTCAATATAATTTTTTCCATTAAGTTCATGTGTTTCAAGTTTGTTCGCTTAAAGGGTTAGCTTCATTGGCTTAACAAAGGAGATTGATGTTCTCCTCAAGTTAATGTTCCTAAATGTTAATAAAGTAGATGTTTCCAAATATTCACAAGATCATTTGGAAATAATTTACGGTCTTAGTACTCGGGATATATTTGGAATATCAAGTTCGGGTGCAAGTGTTAATTTTGGAGAAATTATTTTTTCAATTAATTGTTTGGCTTTCATGTTTCGTTATTTTTGTTTTAGTTAATTGGAGGCTTTTATGTTTAATAAATATTTTTTACTGAGTTGTGGGATATTTATTTTATGAGTTTGAGTCTTTTCTTTTTTTATGGTTTGATTAGGCCTATTTGACAACTAAAAAGGCCCCTTACGAGCATTCCACCTATGTTTTTCCATTTAGGGTTTCTTTCTCATTAATAAGAAGAGTTATGTAATTTGGAGGTAACACAAATATTAATTAATGAAAAGAAAATTTAATAAGACTTTCTACATTGTCGTATTGTGTTCTTGATTGAATACTTGAATTCGAATTATCGGAGGGATTGATCATCCTTTGGGACGTCACAAGTTTTGGCTTTAAAGGACTTTGTCACCAGAGTGTTCTAATCTGATCATGTTTAAGACATTCTTAGCAATTCAATCTTTTTTATTCCTTTGGGTTCATAGGTTCCAAGTTTGTTCGCTTAAAGGGTGCTCAACATTTTCTTTATAACAGTGACTAAGGTTCTAATCAAATTAATGTTCCCAACTGCTAATCAAGTTGATGGATTCAAATATTCACAAGATCATTTGGATTGAATTGGCGGTCTTTTGACTAGGGATATATTTGGAAAATGAAGTTCGGGTGCAGGGGACAATTTTGGAGAAAATATTTGTTTTAATTAATTGTTAGCCTTTCATGTTTAGTTAATTTTTTTAACTAATTTGAGCCTTTTACGTTTAATAATTTTTGATTTACTTGAGATATATTTGGAAGATCAAGTTTGGGTTTAATAATTTTTGATTTACTTGAGATATATTTGGAAGATCAAGTTTGGGTACAAGGGACAATTTTGGGGAAAATATTCTTTTTATTTAATTGTTAGCCTTTCATGTTTAATTAATTTTTTTTAAATTAGTTTGAGCCTTTTATATTTAATAAATTTTATTTTAGGAGTTTTGGGATAATTATTTTATGTCTTTTAGTGTTTTATTTCTAACCCTTCCTTATGCCTAATTCACAACTAAATAGGCCCTTTAGGACCATTCCACGTAGGGTTTTTTCATTTAGGGTTTCCTATTTATTAATAAGAAGAGTAACGTAATTTGAAGGTAACACGAATATTCATTAATGAAAAGAAAATTTTAAAAAGCTTCTTGGTTTTCCCTCTTGTGTTCTTGATTGAATACTTGAATCCGACATTTCAAAGGGAGTGATCATTCTTTGTGACGTTACAAGGTTTTGGTTTTAAGGACTTTGTTTCTTTAGGGTTCTAATTTGATCATCTTCAACACTTTCTTTGCAATTCAATATAATTTTTTCCATTAAGTTCATGTGTTTCAAGTTTGTTCGCTTAAAGGGTTAGCTTTATTGGCTTAATAAAGGAGATTGAGGTTCTCCTCAAGTTAATGTTCCCAAGTGCTAATCAAGTAGATGTTTCCAAATATTCACATGATCATTTGGAAAGAATTTACGGTCTTAGTACTCGGGATATATTTGGAATATCAAGTTCGGGTGCAAGTGTGAATTTTGGAGAAATTTTTTGTTTCAATTAATTGTTTGGCTTTCATGTTTCGTTATTTTTGTTTTAGTTAATTGAAGCCTTTTATCTTTAATAAATTTTTTTTACTGAGTTGTGGGATATTTATTTTATGAGTTTGAGTTTTTATTTTTGTATGGTTTTAATAGGCCTATTTGACAACTAAAAGGCCCCTTACGAGCATTCCACCTCGGTTTTTCCATTTAGGGTTTCTTTCTCGTTAATAAGAAGAGTTATGTAATTTTTAGGTAACACGAATATTAATTAATGAAAAGAAAATTTAATAAAACTTCCTACATTGTCGTATTGTGTTCTTGATTGAATACTTGAATTCGAATTATCGGAGGGATTGATCATCCTTTGGGACGTCACAAGTTTTGGCTTTAAAGGACTTTGTCACCAGAGTGTTCTAATCTGATCATCTTGAAGACATTCTTAACAATTCAATCTTTTTTCTTCCTTTGAGTTCATGGGTTCCAAGTTTGTTCGCTTAAAGGGTGCTCAATATTTTCTTTATAACAGTGACTAAGGTTCTAATCAAATTAATGTTCCCAACTGCTAATCAAGTTGATGTATTCAAATATTCACAAGATCATTTGGATTGAATTGGCGGTCTTATAACTAGGGATATATTTAGAAAATCAAGTTTGGGTGTAGGGGACAATTTTGGAGAAAATATTTGTTTTAATTAATCGTTAGCCTTTCATGTTTAGTTAATTTTGTTTTAACTAATTTGAGCCTTTTACGTTTAATAAATTTTGATTTACTTGAGATATATTTGGAAGATCAAGTTTGGGTGCAAGGGACAATTTTGGAGAAAATATTTTTTTTATTTAATTGTTAGCCTTTCATGTTTAATTAAATTTTTTTAAATTAATTTTAGCCTCTTATGTTTAATAAATTTTATATTAGGAGTTTTGGGATAATTATTTTATGTCTTTTAGTGTTTTATTTTTAACCCTTCCTTAGGCCTAATTCACTTAAAGGGTCCTCTACATGTTCTTAATAATGGAGAATGGGGTTCTAATCAAATTAATGTTTCCAAGTACTAATCAAGTTGATGTTTTCAAATATTCACAAGATCATTTGGAATGAATTGGCGGTCTTATGACTGGGGATATATTTGCAAGATCAAGCTTGGGTGCAAGTGAAAATTTTGAAGAAAATATTTGTTTTAATTAATTGTTACCCTTTCATGTCTAGTTATTTTTTTTAATTAATTTGAACCTTTTATGTTTAATAAATTTTATTTTACTATCGTGGGATTTTTATTTTATGTCTTTTAGTCTTTTCTTTTTCATTGTTTTATTAGGCCTAATTCACAACTCAATAGGGCCATTAGGACCATTCAATCTTGGATTTTTCCTTTTAGGGTTTCTTGCTTGTAAATAAGAGGAGTTATGTAATTTGGAGGCAACACGAATATTCATTAATGAAAAGAAAATTTTTGAAATCATCTTCCTTTGCCGTATTGTGTTCTTGATTGAATACTTGAATCTGACTTATCAAAGGGAGTGATCATCCTTTGTGATGTCACAAGGTTTGGGTTTTAAGGACTTTTTTCCTTAGGGTTCATCTGATCATCTTGAAGACTTTCTTAGCTAATTAATATTTTTTATTCTTTTGAGTTTATGGGTTCCATGTTTGTTAGATTATAAGGTCCTCTTCATTTTCTAAATAATGGAGATTGAAGTTATAATCATGTTAATGTTCCGAAGTGCTAATCCAGTTGATGTTTCCAAATATTCACAAGATCATTTGTAATGTATGAGGAGTCTTATGACAAGGGATAGAATTGCAAGATAAAGTTGTGTGCAAGTTTTAATTTTGGAGAAATTTTTTGTTGTAATTAATTGTTATCCTTTCATGTTTAGTCATTTTTGTTTCAATTAATTTGAGCCTTTTATGTTTAATAAATTTTATTTTAGTGAGTAGTGGGATTCTTGTTTTTGTCTATTAGTCTACTATTTTTTAAGGTTTTATTAGGCCTAATTCACAACTAAATAGGCCTCTTAGGACCATTGCATCTATGGTTTTTCCTTTTAGGGTTTCTTGCTTGTTAAAAAGAGGAGTTATGTAATTTGGAGGCAACACGAATATTCATTAATGAAAAGAAAATTTCAGAAAGCTTCTTGCTTTGTCGTATTGCTTAAAATGTAGATTGTGGTTCTAATCATGTTAATGTTCCCAAGTGTTAATGAAGTTGATGTTTCCAAATATTCACAAGATCATTTGTAATGAATGGGCGGTCTTATGACTAGGGATAGAATTGAAAGATCAAGTTTGGGTGCAAGTTGATGCTTATTTTCGCAAGTGTACGAATCGTTCAAGTAATAAAGTGTACAAAAGTACGGATATCGAACCCATAAGGAATGACGTTACTAAGTACCGAAATTGACTAACCCTAATTTTATTTGAAAACTGAATTGTTGAAATTGTTTAAAAAGAAAATTAACATAAAACTAAACGCAAATAACAAAATTAAATGTTGTTCACTAATGATTAAAAACGCTAAGGCATTTGATTTCGCTAAATCAATTCAATCCGATTTCAAGTCATGTTATATGAGAATCAAAGCTAAAAGTGATGGTTGAAAAACCCAAACTTATCTAATACTCTTTCTCAAGTTATATTAGAATTACTTATCTATGAAAACTGACTATATTTCTATGAAGATTTAATCACAAATAAGCACATTACGATTTATGGAATTTCTGGAATAACCACATACATCATGCATTAGGTGTCAAACTCGCATTCAACATACGGTATTTATCACAAGAAGCATTCATTACACATCTCCTCTCGGTCTCAATATAATGCAACAAATCATCTAAATCTTGATCAGAAATTTAAAAGCATTAAGCATGGAAATAAATACTCGACTTGAAAACAATGAATTCATATAACCATAACAAAAGAAATCAGATTTCTTTGATCTAACTACATCATAGCCTTAGCAAAAATGAATTAGTTCATAACGGAAATAAGAACAACCATTATTTTAATTGAATCCATGAATAACAAATATGAATAAACTGCAGAAAATAAAAACTAAGGAGAAGAGATGAAAAAACTCTAGAATATGAAGGCTTGGTAGCAACAATGGTGAAGATCCTTCAAGTTTCTCCAAAATTTCCTTCTCTTCTCCAAAAATGCCTTTGAACTCTGCTTTCT
Organism: Hippophae gyantsensis; assembly: GCA_030763125.1. Taxonomy (NCBI): domain Eukaryota; kingdom Viridiplantae; phylum Streptophyta; class Magnoliopsida; order Rosales; family Elaeagnaceae; genus Hippophae; species Hippophae gyantsensis. The sequence goes on along the minus strand of CM061031.1, from coordinate 47,590,613 downwards.
GCCATCCCCTCCTTCTCCATCATAATGTATATATAGATCTAGGGTTTTGGAGGGCAATTTTGGAACAAAACAGCATAAAAATGTGTTTTCGAACGAAACTCGCCGGCGGCGAAGTTATTCTCGCCGCGGCGAGATTTCTGGAAAACTTACGATTTCGGTTCCGCTAAATCTCGTCGGCGGCAGGATTATTGTGGCCGGCGGTGAGATGCACTTGGCCGGCGGCGATATGTATTTGGCCGGCGGCGAGATGTACTTGGCCGGCGGCGAGATTTATTTGGCCGGCGGCGAGATTGCTTTGCCAAAATCCGTGCTCCCTGCATGATTTTCAACATTTTCTCAGTAAGGTTTTCGCCGGCGGCGGGAATATTCTCGCCGGCGGCGAACTTCCAAATTTTGAAATTTTGTTTTCTTTTTATTTGCACTCAATCCCGGTCATTGAAATTTGTCCCAAACTTCTCCATAATTATGATTTTACCTGCAATTGCACTTTAAACACGAAATACCCGTGAAATGACATTTGTGGATTAAATAATAAAATAAAACGCAATTTTCACACAAATATCAACCTTTTAATCATAACAAAAATGCAATAATTTGACACCTATCAACAACCTGACAGACTTCTTGCTAGTCTCTAGCAAGAAAAGAGATCTATGAATAATTTCAAAGGAGACATTAAAAGAAAAATTCAAAGGAAATTTATTCTATTTACAACATTACATTAAGCGTATGTAATAAGCCTTTAAACCCCTAGGCGGCCCTAGTAGGACGAGTTGTAGTCTCGTGAGGGCTTCCAGTGATGACACCCACAAACATCTTACCTATAAATATCCTAACTTAAAACAATAAAATCACATAACAAATAATTTGCATAAATGTCTCAAAAATTGTAAATAACACCCAACATATAGAATAATTAAATGTCACCTAAGCTTTAAGAAATCTCAAATGCCAATTTCACTTTTATTATTGACTCTTAAACATCCATCAAACCACAAACCAATAGCCATACTGCCCGGATAATATTATGCATAACATCCACAAACAAAAAGGTGAAATCTCGAACTCCATAGGCTCACTTTTCAAACCTCTCTCCACTAATGAAGGAAAATACACCACTTTGGATCAATAGGACTTTATGAGGCTTGTAATGTTAGGCTTAGGTATTTGGTTAAGAAAGAACGGGAAGTGTCAAAATACAAATAAGGGCACTTATTAGATTAAACACAACCAATTAAGTAAAAGAATAACACCATTTAACCCAAATTGTTTCTTCCGATCATAACCCATTTTTCCACAGATAAACAAAGTTCTTCCTCAATCTTTCACCTTAGTACATCTATCACTAACACTCTTTTATTTACTAGAATGTGAAGGCTTTCTTCTTCTTCTTTTTCTTCTTCTTTTTTTTTTCTTTTTTTTTTTACTCAATTGCTCTTTGAAAAGCCAACTACTTTCTTCCAATATATATGAATTTTTTTTTCATCACCCTTAATGAAAAGGAAATTTCTGAATGGTACTTGCTTTGCCGTATTGTGTTCTTGATTGAGTAATTGAATCTGACTTGTCAAAGGGAGTGATCATCCTTTGTGACGTCACAAAGGTTTGGGTTTTAAGGACTTTGTTTCCTTAGGTTTCATCTGATCATCTTCAACATTTTCTTCGCAATTCAATCTTTTTTATTCCATCGAGGTCATTGGTTCTATGTTTCTTCGCTTAAAGGGTCTTCTTCATTCACTTAATAATGGAGATTGAGGTTCAAATCAAGTTATTGTTCCAAAGTACTAATCAAGTCGATGTTTCCAAATATTCACAAGCACATTTGTAATGAATTGGCGGTCTTATGCCTAGGGATAGATTTGGAAGATCAAGTTTGTGTGCAAGTGTTAATTTTGGATAGAATTTTTGTTTTAATTAATTTTTAGCCTTTCATGTTTAGTAATTTTTGTTTCAATTAATTTGAGCCTTTTATTTTTAATAAATTTTATTTTACTCAGTTGTGAAAATTTTATTTTATGTCTTTTTGTCTTTTATTTTTGAAGTTTTTATTAGGCCTAATTCATAACTAAATAGGTATCCTAGGACCATTCCACTTAGTGTTTGTCCGATTAGGATTTCTTGCTTATTAATAAGAAGAATTATGTAATTTGGGGCCACATGAATATTCATTAATGAAAAGAAAATTTCAAAAACTTTTTGCTTTGTCATATTGTGTTCTTTAATGAATACTTGAACCCGACTTATCAATGGGAGTGATCATCTTTTGTGACATCACATGGTTTGGGATTTAAGGACTTTGTTTCCTTAGGGTTCTAATCGGATAATCTTCAACACTTTCTTAGCAATTCAATCTTTTTTATTCCTTTGAGTTCATGGGTTCCAAGTTTGTTCGCTTAAAGGTTCCGCATCCTTTGCTTAATAATAGAGATTGTGGTTCTAATCAAGTTAATGTTCCCAAGTGTTAAACAAGTTGATGTGTCCAAATATTCACAAGATCATTTGTAATGAATGGGCAGTCTTATGATTAAGGATAGAATTGTAAGATCAAGTTTGGGTGCATGTGTTAATTTAGGAGAAATTTTTTATTTTAATTGATTGTTAGCCTTTCATGTTAAGTTATTTTTGTTTCAATTAATTTGAGCATTTTATGTTTAATAAATTATATTTTACTGAGTTGTGGGATTTTTATTTTATATCTTTTAGTCTTTTATATTTAACATTTGATTGGGCCTAATTCACACATAAATAAGCCCTTTTCGACCATTCCATCTAGGGTTTTTCCTTTTAGGGTTTCTTGTTTCTTAATAAGAAGAGTTATGTAATTTTGAGGCAATACGAATATTCATTAATGAAAAGGAAATTTTTGAAAGCTTCTTGCTTTGTCGTATTGTGTTCTTGATTGTGTAATTGAATCAGACTTATCAAAGGGAGTGATCATCCTTTGTGACGTCACAAGGTTTGGGTTTTAAGGACTCTTCAACACTTTCTTAGCAATTCAATCTTTTTTATTTCATCAAGGTCCTGGGTTCCATGTTTGTTCACTTAAAGGGTCACCTTCATTCGCTTAAAAATGGAGATTGAGGTTCAAATCAAGTTAATGTTCCCAAGTGCTAATCAAATTGATGTTTCCAAATATTCATAAGATCATTTGTAATGAATTGGCTATCTTATAACTAGGGATATATTTGGAAGATCAAGTTTGGGCCTTTTACGTTTAACAAATTTTGTTTTATTGAGTTGTGGGATTTTTATTTTATGTCTTTTTGTCTTTTATTTTTTTAGGTTTTATTAATCCTAATTCACAACTAAATAAGCCTCTTACAACCATTCCACCAATGGGTTTTCCATTTAGGGTTTCTTTTTAATAATAAGAAGAGTCATGTAATTTGGAGGCAACACAAATATTCATTAATTAAAAAAAATTTCAGAAAGCTTATTGCTTTACCATATTGACAAATAAATATACCCGTTAGGGACATTCCTTATAGGGTTTTTCCTTTTAGGGGTTCTTGCTTATTAATAAGAAGTGTTTTGTAATTTAGAGGCAACACGAATATTCATTACTGAAATGAAAATTTCAGAAATCATCTTGCTTTGCCGTATTGTGTTCTTGATTGAATACTTGAATCCGACTTATCAAATGGAGTGATCATCTTTTGTGACTTGACAAGGTTTGGGTTTTAAGGACTCTTTTTCCTTTGGGTTCTAATCTGATTATCTTCAACACATTCTTAGCAATTCAATCATTTTTATTCCTTTGAGTTCATAGGTTCCATGTTTTTTCGCTTAAAGGGTCTGCTTCATTTTCTTAATATTGGAGATTGAGGTTCTAATCAAGTTAATGTTCCCAAGTGTTAATCAAGTTGATAATTCCAAATATTAACAAGATCATTTGTAATGAATTGGCGATCTTATAACCAGGGATAGATTTGGAAGATCATATTTGGCTGCAAGTGTTAATTTTGGAGAAAATTTTTGGTTTAATTAATTGTTAGCCTTTCATGTTTATTTATTTTTCTTTCAATTAATTTGAGGCTTTTATGTTTAACAAATTTTATTTTACTGAGTTGTGGGATTTTGATATTATGTCTTTTAGCCTTTTATTTTTGAAGGTTTGATTAGGCCTAATTCACATCTAAATAGGCCCCTTACGACCATTCCATCTTGGGTTTTCCCTTTTAGGTTTTCTTGCTTGTTAATTAGAAGAGTTATGTAATTTGGAGGCAACATGAATATTCATTAAAGAAAAGAAAATTTTAGAAAGCTTCTTGCTTGGCCGTATTGTGTTCTAATCAAGTTAATGTTAGCAAGTGCTATGATGAGTGCTTAAAAAGCACTAAAATTAACATGATTTTATTCATTTTAATTGATTAAAAAGATATATATTTATACGATTTTATCATGTTTTTATATAAATCTATCTTTTCAAAATCACAAGTATTTTTATTGTTTTTCAGGTATTTTTGCTTAAAAAAAGTAACTTAAAGACTCAGAAAAATACTGGAGGCAATACATCACAAATATATTCATAAATTAAATGAGGAAAATTCAAAAAAAAGATGGAAAAATTGGACAAAATGGGTTAAAAGGGTCAAAAATGTCAAAAAGGATGAAATCACGCACGTAGTTGCCCAACAGCATCGGGCAATGCGCGCAGCATGCCCAACCGCACCGCGTAGTGCACACTGCAAACCTCTAGCCATGTGGAGCAACGCGTGCACATCGCTCAGTCACACTAAAGTTGTCGCGTACATAATGCCCCGTCACACCGAAGACGTCATCATTCACCTACTATGCATTTCCTCCATTTTTTAATCATTTTCCACCCACTTTTTCTTCCTCTTCTCACCTACAAATACCCTCATTCTCTCCCCACCAAAACACACCTCAAATCATGTTTTTCTCTCTTTCTTTCTCTCCATTTCTTAGTTTTTAGTTTTTCTTAGTTTTAGAGTTGCTCTCTTTTAAAGAAGAACTAATTATGTTTTTGTAATTTTTTTGCTTTTTGATCAATAAATGGAAATGCAAAAATCAATTTATATCTTTAATAACCTAAATAATATGAGCAAGCATAAATAACTTAGTTATTATATCTATAAATAATCCACAATTATAATATGGGTTCTAATTAATATGATAAACTTCAACACTTTCTTTGCAATTCAATCTTTTCTATTCCTTTGAGTTCATGTGTTCCAAGTTTGTTCGCTTCAAGGGTACTCTTCATTTGTTTAATAATGGAGATTGAAGTTTTAATCAAGTTAATGTTCCCAAGTGCTAATCAAGTTGATTTTTTCAAATATTCACAAGATCATTTATAATGAATTGGCCATCTTATGACTAAGGATAGATTTAGAAGATCAAGTTTGGATGAAAGTGTTAATTTTGGAGAAAATTTTTGTTTTAATTAATTTTTAGCCTTTCATGTTCAGTTATTTTTCTTTCAATTAATTTGTGTCTTTTATGTTTAATAATTTTTATTTTATTGACTTGTGGGATTTTTACTTTATGTTTTTTAGTCTTTTTATTTTTGAAGGTTCGATTAGGCTTAATTCACAACTAAATAGACCCTTTAGGACCATTCTATCATGGTTTCCAAGTTTGTTGGCTTAAAGGGTCCTCTACATTCTCTTAATAATGGGGATTGAGGTTCTAATCAAATTAATGTTCCCAAGTGCTAATCAAGTTGATGTTTTCAAATATTCACAAGATCATTTGGAATGAATTGGCAGTGTTATGACTTGGGATATATTTGAAAGATCAAGTTTGAATGCAAGTGACAATTTTGGAGAAAATATTTTTTTTAATTAATTTGAGCCTTTTACGTTTAATAAATTTTATTTTAGTGAGTTGTGGGATTTTTATTTTATGTCTTTTAATCTTTTATTTTTTAAGGCTTTATTAGGCCTAATTCACAACTAAATAGGCCCCTTAGGACCATTCTTTGTGACGTCACAAGGTTTTGGTTTTAAAGACTTTGTTTCCTTAGGGTTCACAACGAAATATTTTTTTCCTTTGAGTTCATGCGTTTCAAGTTTGTTCGCGTAAAGGGTCCGCTTAATTTGCTTAATAAAAGAGATTGAGGTTCTAATCAAGTTAATGTTCCCAAGGGCTAATCAAGTAGATGTTTCCAAATATTCACAAGATCATTTGGAATTAATTTGCGGTCTTAGTAATTGGGATATATTTGCAATATCATGTTTGGGTGCAAGTTTTAATTTTGGAAAAAAAATTTCTTTTAATTAATTGTTACCCTTTCATGTTTCTATATTTTTGTTTCAATAAATTGGAGCCTTTTATGTTTAATAAATTTTATTTTTCTGAGTTGTGGTATATTTATTTCATGTCTTTTATTCTTTTATTTTTTAAGGTTTGATTAGGCCTATTTAACAACTAAAGAGCCCCCTCAAGACAATTCTACCTAGGTTTTCCATTTAGGGTCTTTTTCTTCTTAATAAGAAAAGTTATGAAATTTGGAGGCAACACGAATATTCATTATTGAAAAGAAAATTTAAGAAAGCTTCTTGCTTTGCCATATTGTGTTCTTGATTGAATACTTGAATCTGACATATCAAAGGGAGTCATCATCCTTTGGGACATCACAAGTTTTGGGTTTAAAGGACTTTGTCACCTGACATTTCTAATCTGATCATCTTCAAGAAATTCTTAGCAATTCAGTCTTTTTTATTCCTTTGAGTTCATTGGTTCCAAGTTTGTTCGCTCAAAAGGTTCTCTACATTTTCTTAATAATGGTGACTGAGGTTCTAATCAAATTAATGTTCGCAAGTACTAATCAAGTTAATGTTTTCAAATATCACAAGATCATTTGGAATGAATTGGCGATGTTATGACTAGGGATATATTTGGAAGATCAAGTTTGGGTTCAAGTGACAATTTTAGAGAATATATTTGTTTTAATTAATTGTTAGCCTTTCATGTTTAGTTATTTTTGTTTTAACTAATTTGACCCTTTTATGTTTAATAAATTTTATTTTAGTGAGTTGTGGGATTTTTATTTTATGTTTTTTAGTCTTTTATTTTTTAAGGCTTTATTAGGCCTAATTCACAACTATACAGGCCCCAAAGGACAATTCCACCTTGGGTTTTTCCCTTTAGGGTTTCTTGCCTATTAATAAGAAGAGTTATGTAATTTGAAGGAAATACGAATATTCATTAATGAAAAGAAAATTTTAGAGAGGTTCTTGCTTTCCCATCTTGTGTTCTTGATTGAATACTTGAATCTGACATTTGAAGGGGAGTGATCATTCTTTGTGATGTCACAAGGTTTTGGTTTTAAGGACTTTGTTTCCTTAGGGTTCTAATCTGATCATCTTCAACGCTTTCTTTGCAATTCAATATTTTTTTATCCTTTGAGTTCATGGGTTCCAAGTTTGTTTGCTTAAAGGGTCCGTTTGATTGGCTTCATATAGGAGATTGAGGTTCTCATCAAGTTAATGTTCCCAAGTGCTAATCAAGTAGATGTTTCCAAATATTCACAAGATCATTTTGAATGAATTTGTGGTCTTAGTACTCGGGATATATTTGGAATATCAAGTTTGGGTGCAAGGGACAATTTTGGAGAAAATATATTTTTTAATTAATTTTAGGCTTTTATGTTTAATAAATTTTATTTTAGTGAGTTGTGGGATTTTTATTTTATGTCTTTTAGTCTTTTATTTTTTAAGGCTTTATTAGGCCTAATTAACAACTAAATGGGTCTCTTAGGACCATTCCACCTTGGGTTTTTCCATTTAGGGTTTCTTGCTTATTAATAAGAATAGTTATGTAATTTGAAGGCAACACGAATATTCATTAATGAAAAGAAAATTTCCGAAATCTTCTTGCTTTGCATCTAGTGTTCTTAATTGAATACTTGAGCCCTCATTTCAAAGGGAGTGACCATTCCTGTGACATCACAAGGTTTTGGTTTTAAAGACTTTGTTTCCTTAGGGTTCTAATCTAATCATCTTCAACACTTTTTTTGCAATTCAATATTTTTTTTCCTTTGAGTTCATAGCTTCCAAGTTTGTTTGCTTAAGGGTGCGCTTCATTCGCTTAATAAAGGATATCAAGGTTCTCATCAAGTTAACGTTCCCAAGTGCTAATCAAGTAGATGTTTCCAAATATTCACAAAATCATTTGTAATGAGTTTGCGGTCTTAATTCTCGGGACATATTTGCAATATGAAGTTTGGGTGAAAGTGTTAATTTTGGAAAAAAAATTGTTTTAATTAATTGTTAGCCTTTCATGTTTCGTTATTTTTGTTTCAATTAATTGGAGCCTTTTATGTTTAATAAATTTTATCTTACTGAGTTGTGGTATATTTATTTTATGTCTTTTAGTCTTTTATTTTATTTTTTGTTTGATTAGGCTTATTTGACAACTAAAAAGACCCCTAAAGACCATTCTACCTAGGTTTTTCCATTTAGGGTTTGTTTCTTCTTAATAAGGAAAGTTATGTAATTTGGAAGCAACACGGAATTTCATCATTGAAAAGAAAATTTAAGAAAGATTGTTGCTTCGCCATATTGTGTTCTTGATAGAATACTTGAATCTGACTTATCAAAGGGAGTGATCATCCTTTGGGACGTCACATGTTTTGGGTTTAAAGGACTTTGTCACCTGATGGTTCTAATCTGATCATCTTCAAGACATTCTTAGCAATTCAGTCTTTTTTATTCCTTTTAGTTCATGGGTTCCAAGTTTGTTCGCTTAAAGGCTCCTCTACATTTCTTAATAATGGTGACTAAGGTTCTAGTTAAATTAATGATCCCAAGTGCTAATCAAGTAGATGTTTTCAAATATTCACAAGATTATTTGGAATGAATTGGCGGTGTTATGACTAGGGATACATTTGGAAGATCAAGTTTGGGTGCAAGTGACAATTTTGGAGAAAATATTTGTTTAAATTAATTGGTAGCCTTTCAAGTTTAGTTATTTTTGTTTTAATTAATTTGAGCCTTTTACGTTTAATAAATTTTATTTTAGTGAGTTGTGGGATTTTTATTTTATGTCTTTCAGTCTTTTATTTTTTAAGGCTTTATTAGGGCTAATTCAATACTAAATGGGCCCCTTAGGACCATTCCACCTTGGGTTTTTCCATTTAGGGTTTATTGCTTATTAATAAGAAGAGTTATGTAATTTGAAGGCAACACGAATATTCATTAATGAAAAGAAAATTTCAGAAATCTTCTTGCTTTGCGTCTTGTGTTCTTAATTGAATACTTGAACCCACATTTCAAAGGGAGTGACCATTCTTGTGATGTCACAAGGTTTTGGTTTTAAAGACTTTCTTTCCTTAGGGTTCTAATCTAATTGTCTTCAACACTTTCTTTGCAATTCAATATTTTTTTCCTTTGAGTTCATAGGTTCCAAGTTTGTTCGCTTAAGGGTGCACTTCATTCGCTTCATAGAAGAGATTAAGTTTCTCATAAAGTTAATGTTCCCAAGTGCTAATCAAGTAGATGTTTCCAAATATTCACAAGATCATTTTGAATGAATTTGCGGTCTTAGTATTGAGGATATATTTGCAACATCAAGTTTGGGTGCAAGTATTAATTTTGGACAAAAAGTTTGTTTTAAATAATTGTTAGCCTTTCATGTTTTGTTATTTTTGTTTCAATTAATTGGAGCCTTTTATATTTAATAAATTTTATTTTACTAAGTTTTGGTATACTTATTTTATGCCTTTTAGTCTTTTATTTTTTTAGGGTTTGATTAGGCATATTTGACAACTAAAGAGGCCCCTTATGGCCATTCCACCTAGGTTTTTCCATTTAGGGTCACTTTCTTCTTAATAAGAAGAATTTTGTAATTTGGAGGCAACACGAATATTCATTATTGAAAATAAAATTTAAGAAAGCTTGTTGTTTTGCCGTATTTTGTTCTTGATTGAATACTTGAATCTACCTTATCAAAGGGAGTGATCATCCTTTGGGATGTCACAAGTTTTGGGTTTAAAGGACTTTGTCACCTGATGGTTCTAATCTGATCATCTTCAAGACATTCTTAGCAATTTAGTCTTTTTATTCCTTTGAGTTCATGGGTTCCAAGTTTGTATTCTTAAAGGGCCCTCTACATTTTCTTAATAATGGTGACTGAGGTTCTAATCAAATTAATGTTCCCAAGTGCTAATCAGTTGATGTTTTCAAATATTCACAAGATCATTTGGAATGAATTGACGGTGTTATGACTAGGGATGTATTTGGATGATCAAGTTTGGGTGCAAGTGACAATTTTGGAGAAAATATTTGTTTTAATTAATTGTTAGCCTTTCATGTTTAGTTATTTTTGTTTTAATTAATTTGAGCCTTTTACGTTTAATAAATTTTATTTTAGTGAGTTGTGGGATTTTTATTTTATGTCTTTCAGTCTTTTATTTTTTAAGGCTTTATTAGGGCTAATTCTACATTTGAAGGGGAGTGATCATTCTTTGTGATCTCACAAGGTTTTGGTTTTAAGGACTTTGTTTCCTTAGGGTTCTAATCTGATCATCTTCAATGCTTTCTTTGCAATTCAATATTTTTTTATCCTTTGAGTTCATGGGTTCCAAGTTTGTTTGCTTAAAGGGTCCGTTTGATTGGCTTCATATAGGAGATTGAGGTTCTCATCAAGTTAATGTTCCCAAGTTCTAAACAAGTAGATTTTTCCAAATATTCACAAGATCATTTTGAATGAATTTTCGGTCTTTGTACTCGGGATATATTTGGAATATCAAGTTTAGGTGCAAGTGACAATTTTGGAGAAATTTTTTGTTTTAATTAATTATTAGCCTATCATATTTAGTTATTTTTGTCTCAATTCATTTATGCCTTTAGGCTTTAAGAAATTTTATTTTACTGAGTTGTGGGATTTTTATTTTTTGTATTTTAGTATTTTATTCTTTAAGGTTTGATTAGACCTAATTCACAACTAATTTGGTCCCTTAGGACTATTCCATCTAGGGTTTTTCCCTTTAGGGTTTCTTGCATATTAATAAGAAGAGTTATGTAATTTGGACGAACCACGAATATTCATTAATGAAAAGAAAATTTCAGAAAGCTTCTTGCTGTTCCGTATTGTGTTCTTCATTGAATACTTGAATCTGGCTTATCAAAGGGAGTGATCATCCTTTGTGACAACACAAAATTTTTTATAATATGACCATCTTCAACACTTTCTTAGCAATTCAACTTTTTTTTCCTTTGAGTTCCTAGTTTCCAAGTTTGTTTGCATAAAAGGGGGCGCTTCATTTGCTTAATAGTGGAGATTAAGGTTCTAATCAAGTTAATGTTCCCAAGTGCTAATCAAGTTGATGTTTCGAAATATTCACAAGATCATTTGTAATTAATTTGCAACTTATGACTTGGATATATTCTAAAGTTCAAATTTGGAGAAATTTTTTGTTTTAATTAATTTTTAGCCTTTCAGGTTTAGTTATGTATGTTTTAATTAATTTGAGCCTTTGATGCTTAATAAAGTTTATTTTAGTTAGTTGTGTGATTTTTATTTTATGTCTTTTATTCTTTTAATTTTTTAAGGTTTTATTAGGCGTAAGTCACAATTAAATTGGCCCATTAGGACCATTCCATCTAGGGTTTTTGCTTTTAGGGTTTCTTGCTTATTAATAAGAAGAGTTATGTAATTTGGAGCAACACGGATATTCATTAATGAAAAGAAAATTTCAGAAATCTTCTTGCTTTGTCATATTATGTTCTTGATTAAATACTTGAATTTGACTTATGAAATATTCACAAGTTCATTTGTAATGAATTGGCGACTTATGATTGGGGATATATTCAGAAGATCAAGTTTGGGTACGAGTGTTTATTTTGGAGAAATTTTTTGTTTTAATTAATTGTTAGCCTTTCATGTTTAGTTATTTTTGTTTTAATTAATTTGAGCCTTTGATGTTTATTATATTTTCTTTTAGTTAGTTGTGTAATTTTTATTTCATGTCTTTTAATCTTTTATTTTTTAAGGTTTTATTAGGCCTAATTCACAACTAAATAGGCCCCTTAGGACCATTCCATCTAGGGTTTCTCCTTTTAGGGTTTCTTGCTTATTAATAAGAAGAGTTATGTAATTTGGAGGCAACACGAATATTCATTAATGAATAGAAAATTTTAGAAAGCTTCTTGCTTTGCAGTATTGTGTTCTTGATTGAATACTCTAATCCGACATATCAAAGGGAGTGATTAACCTTTATGATGTCACAAGGTTTGGCTTTTAAGGACTTTGTTTCTTACGGTTCTAATCTGATCATTTTCAACACTTACTTAGCAATTCAATCTTTTTTATTCTTTTGAGTTCCTAGTTTCCAAGTTTGTTTGCATAAAAGGGTCCGCTTTTTTTGCTTAATAATGGAGATTGAGGTTCTAACCAAGTTAATCTCCCCAACTGCTAATCAGGTTTATGTTTCCAAATGTTCATAAGATAATTTGCATAAAAGGGTCCGCTACATTTTATGTCTTTTAGTCTTTTATTTTTTAAGGTTTAATTATGCCTAATTCACAACTAAATAGGCCCCTTAGGACCATTCCATCTAGGGTCTTTCCTATTTGGGTTTCATGCTTATTAATAAGAAGAGTTGTGAAGTTTGGAGGCAACACAAATATTCATTAATGACATGAAAATTTCAAAAACCTTCTTGCTTTACCGCACTCTGTTCTTTATTGAATAGTTGAATCTAACTTACTAAAGTCAATGATAATTCTTTGTGACGTCACAAGGTTTGGGTTTTAAGGACTTTGTTTCCATAGGGTTCTAATCTGATCATCTTCAAGACTTTCTTAGAAATTCAATCTTTTTTATCCCTTTGAATGCATAGGTCCTAAGTTTGTTCGCATAAAAGGGTGCGCTTAAATTTGCTTAGTAATGGAGATTGAGGTTCTATTCAAGTTAATGTTCCCAACTGCTAATCAAGTTGATGTTTCCAAATATTCACTAGATCATTTGTAATGAATTGGCGGTCTTATGACTTAGGATAGAATTGGAAGATCAAGTTTGGGTGCAAGATTTAATTTTGGGTAAAATTTTTGTTTAAATTAATTATTAGGGTGTCATGTTTAGTTATTTTTGTCTCAATTAATTTGTGCTTTGAGGCTTTAATAAATTTTATTTTACTGAGTTGTGGGATTTTAATTTTATGTCTTTTAGTATTTTATTCTTTAAGGTTGATTAGACCTAATTCACAACTAAATTGGCCCCTTAGGACCATTCCATCTAGGGTATTTCCTATTTGGGTTTCATGCTTATTAATAAGAAGAGTTATGAAATTTGGAGGCAACACAAATATTCATTAATGACATGAAAATTTCAAAAATCTTCTTGCTTTACCGCATTGTGTTCTTTATTGAATATTTGAATCTAACTTACTAAAGTCAATGATAATTCTTTGTGACGTCACAAGGTTTGGGTTTTAAGGACTTTGTTTTCTTAGGGTTCTAATCTGATCATCTTCAAGACTTTCTTAGAAATTCAATCTTTTTTATCCCTTTGAATGCATAGGTCTTAAGTTTCTTCGCATAAAAGGGTGCGCTTAAATTTGCTTAGTAATGGAGATTGAGGTTCTATTCAAGTTAATGTTCCCAACTGCTAATCAAGTTGATGTTTCCAAATATTCACAAAATCAATTGTTTTGAATTGGCGGTCTTATGACTAGGGATAGATTTGGAAGATCAAATTTTAGGTGCAAGTGTTAATTTTGAAAAAAAAAATTGTTTTAATTAATTTTTAGCCTTTCATGTATAGTTATTTTTGTTTTATTTAATTTGAGCCTTTTATGTTTAATAAATTTTATTTTACCGAGTTGTGAAATTTTTATTTTATGTCTTTTAGTCTTTTATTTTTAAAGGTTTGATTATGCCTAATTAACAACTAAATTGGCCCTTTCGGACCATTCTATCTAGGGTTTTCCCTTTAGGGTTTCTTGCTTATTAATAAGAAGAGTTATGTAATTTGGATAGAACATGAATATTTATTAATGACATGAAAATTTCAGAAAGCTTTTTGCTGTGCGTTATTGTATTCTTCATTTAATACTTGAATTCGACTTATCAAAGGTAGTGATCATCCTTTGTGACATCACTAGGTTTGAGTTTTAAGTACTTTCTTTCCTTAGGGTTCTAATCTGACCATCTTTAACACTTTCTTAGTAATTAAATCTTTTTTATTCCATTGAGTTCCTAGTTTCCAGGTTTTTTGCAAAAAAAGGTGTGCTTCATTTGCTTAATAAAGGTGATTGAGGTTCTCATCAAGTTAATGTTCCCAAGTGGTAATCAAGTTGATGTTTTCAAATATTCACAAGATCACTGGTTATGAATTGGCGGTCTTATGACAAGGGATAGATTTGGAAGATTAGGTTTAAGTGCAAGTGTTAATTTTGGAAAAATATTTTGTTTTATTTAATTGTTAGGCTTTCATATTTAGTTATTTTTGTTTTATTTAATTTGAGCCTTTTATGTTTAATAAATTTTATTTTACCGAGTTGTGAGATTTTTATTTTATGTCTTTTAGTCTTTTATTCTTAAAGGTTTGATTATGCCTAATTAATAACTAAATTGGCCCTTTCGGACCATTCCATCTAGGGTTTTTCCTTTTAGGGTTTCTTGCTTATTAATAAGAAGAGTTATGTAATTTGGACGGAACACGAATATTCATTAATTAAATGAAAATTTCAGAAAGCTTTATGTTGTGCCGTATTGTTTTCTTGGTTGAATACTTGAATTCGATTTATCAAAGGTAGTGATCATCCTTTTGACGTCACTAGGTTTGAGTTTTAAGTACTTTCTTTCCTTAGGGTTCTAACTGATCATCTTGAACACTTCCTTAGCAATTCAATCTTTTTTATTCCATTAAGTTCCTAGTTTCACTATTTTTTTGCAAAAATAGGTGTTCTTCATTTGCTTAATAAAGGTGATTAAGGTTATCATCAAGTTAATGTTCCCAAGTGGTAATCAAGTTGATGTTTTCAAATATTCACAAGATCATTGGTTATGAATTGGCGGTCTTATGAAAAGGAATAGATTTGGAAGATTAGTTTTAGGTGCAAGTGTTAATTTTCGAAAAATATTTTGTTTTATTTAGTTGTTAGGCTTTCATATTTAGTTATTTTTTTTATTTAATTTAAGCCTTTTATATTTAATAAATTTCATTTTATAGAGTTGTGAGATTTTTATTTTATGTCTTTTATTCTTTTATTTTTAAGGTTTGATTAGGCCTAATTCACAACTAAATTGGCCGCTTAGGACCATTCCAACTAGGGTTTGTCCTTTTAGGGATTCTTGATTATTAATAAGAAGAGTTATGTAATTTGTAGGCAACATGAATATTTATTAATGAAAAGAAAATTTTAGAAAGCTTTTTGCTATGTTCTATTGTTTTCCTGATTGAATAATTGAATTCGACTTATCAAAGGTAGTGATCATCGTTTATGACGTCACAAGGTTTGAGACTAAGGACTTTGTTTCTCTAGGGTTCTAATCTGATGATCTTAAACACTTTCCTAGTAATTCAATCTTTTTTATCCATTGAGTTCGTACTTTCCAAGTTGTTTTGCATAAAAAGGTGCTCTACATTTGCTTAAAAATAGAGGTTGAGGTTCTCATCAAGTTACTGTTCTCAAGTGCTAATCAAGTTGATGTTTTCAAATATTCACAAGGTCATTTGTTATGAATTGGCGGTCTTATGACAAGGGATAGATTTGGAAGATCAGGTTTAGGTGCAAGTGTTAATTTTGGAAAAATATTTTGTTGTAATTAATTGTTAGGCTTTCATATTTAGTTATTTTTGTTTTATTTAATTTGAGTCTTTATGTTTAACAAATTTCATTTTACTACGTTGTTTGATTTTTATTTTATTCCTTTTATTCTTTTATTTTTAATGGTTTGATTAGGCCGAATTCACAACTAAATTGGCCGCTTAGTACCATTCCATCTAGAGTTTTCCCTTTTGGGGTTTCTTGCATATTAATAAGAAGAGTTATGTAAATTGGAGGCAAGACGAATATTCATTAATGAAAAGAAAATTTCAGAAAGGTTCTTGTTATGTCCTCTTGTGTTCTTTATTGAATACTTGAATCCGACTTATCAAAGGGAGTGATCATCCTTTCTGATGTTAGAAGGTTTGGGTTTTAATGACTTTGTTTCCTTAAGGTTCTATTCTAATCATCTTCTACACTTTCTTAGCAATTAAATATTTTTTATTAGTTTGAGTTCCTAGTTTCTAAGTTTTTTTGCATAAAAAGGGTGCGCTTCATTTTCTTAATAATAGAGAATGAGGTTCTAATCAAGTTAATGTTCCCAAGTGCTAATCAAGTTAACCTTTCCAAATATTCATAAGATCATTTGTTATGAATTGGCGGTCTTATGACTAGGAATGGATTTGGCAGATCAAGTTTGCGTGCAAGTGTTAGTTTTGGAAAAAATATTGTTTTAATTAATTTTTAGCCTTGATGCTTTGTTATTTTGTTTTATTTAATTTGAGCCTTTTATATTTAATAAATTTTCTTTTACTGAGTTGTGAGATTTTTATTTTATGTATTTTAGTCTTTTATTTTTTAAGCTTAGATTATGTCTAATTCGTAACTAAATAGGTCCCTTTGGACCCTTCCACATAGAGTTTTTCGCTTTAGGGTTTCTTGCTTACTAATAAGGACAGTTATGTATATTGGAGGCAACACAAATATTCAGTAATGAAAAGAAAATTTCAAAAAGCCTCTCGCTTTCCCGTATTGTGTTGTTGATTGAATACTTGTGTCCGACCTATCAAAGCGTGGGATCATCCTTTATGACCTTACAAGGTTTGGTTTTTGAGGACTTTTTCTTCGTAGGGTTCTAATCATATCATATTCAATCTTTTTTATTCCTTTCGGTTCTTGGGTACCAAGTTTGTTCACTTAAAGGGTCCGCTTCATTTGCTTAATAATGGAGATTGAGGTTCTAATGAAGTTAATGTTCCCAAGTGCTAATCAAGTTGATGTTTGATGCTTATTTTCGCAAGTGTACGAATCGTTCAAGTAATAAAGTGTACAAAAGTGCGGATATCGAACCCACAAGGAATGGCGTTACTAAGTACTAAAATTGACTAATCCTAATTTTATTTGAAAACTGAATTGTTGAAATTGTTTTAAAAGAAAATTAACATAAAACTAAACGTAAATAACAAAATTTAATGTTTTTCACAAATGATTAAAAATGCTAAGGCATTTGATTTCGCTAAATCAATTCAATCCGATTTCAAGTCATGCTATATGAGAATCAAAGCTAAAAGTGATGGTTGAAAAACCCAAATTTACCTAATACTCTCTCTCGAGTTATATTAGAATTACTTATCTATGAAAATCAACTATATTTCTATGAAGATTTAATCACAAACAAGCACATTAAGATTTATGGAATTTCTAGATTAACCACATACATCATGCATTAGTTCTCACACTCGCATTCAACATACGGTATTTATATCAAGAAGCATTCATTACATATCTCCTCTCGGTCTCAATATAATGCAACTAATCATCTAAATCTTGGCCAGAAATTTAAAAGCATTAAGCATGGAAATAAACACTCAACTTGAAAACAATGAACTCATATAACAATACCAAAACAAATCAGATTTCCTTGATTCAACTACATCATAGCCTTAGCAAAAATGAATTAGTTCATAACGAAAATAAGAACAACCATTCTTTCAATTGAATTCATGAATAACAAATCTGAATAAAATGCAGAATATGAAGGCTAAGGAGAAGAGATGAAAAACTCTTGAAGACGAAGACTTGGTAGCAACAATGGTGATGATCCTTCAAGCTTCTCCAAACTTTCTCTCCAAAATTGCCTTTTTTTCCTCCAAAAATGACTCAGATCTATTCTCTCTACCGTCCCCCTCTTTCTCCATCATATTGTATATATAGATCTAGGGTTTGGGGGGCAATTTTGGAACAAAACACAATAAAAAATGTGTTTTCGGATGAAACTCGCCGGCGGCGACATTCTTCTCGCCGCGGCGAGATTTCTGGAAAAGTTACGCTTTTTGTTCTGCTAAATCTCGCCGGCGGCGAGATTACTGTGGCTGGTGGCGAGATTCACTTGGCTGGCAATGAGGTTAAGTTGGCCGGCGGCGAGATTGCTTTGGCCGGTGGCGAGATTTATTTGGCCGGCGGCGAGATTGCTTTGCCAAAATCCATGTTCCCTGCATGATTTTCAACGTATTCTTCATAAGGTTTTCGTCGGCGGCGAGAATATTCTCGCTGGCGGCGAAATTCTAAATTTTGAAATTTTGTTTTCTTTTATTTGCACTCAATCCCGTTCATAGAAATTTTTCCCAAACTTCTCCAAAATTATGATTTTACCTAAAATTGCACTTTAAACACGAAATACCCATGAAATGACATTTGTGGATTAAATAGTCAAATAAACGCAATTTTCACACAAATATCAACATTTAAATCATAACAAAAATGCAATAATTTGACTCTTATCAACAACCCCCAACCAGCTTCTTGCTAGTCTCTAGCAAGAAAAGCGATCTATGAATAATTTCAAAGGAGACATTAAAAGAAAAATTCAAAGGAAATTTATTCTATTTACAACATTACATTAAGCGTATGCAATAAGCCTTTAAACCCCTAGGTGGCCCTAGTAGGATGAGTTGTAGTCTCGTGAGGGCTTCCAGTGATGACACCCACAAACATCTTACCTATAACTATCCTAACTTAAAACAATAAAATCACATAACAAATAATTTGCACAAATGTCTCAAAAATTGTAAATAACACCCAACTTATAGAATAATTAAATGTCACCTGAGCTTTAAGAAATCTCAAATGCCAATTCCACTTTTGTTATTGACTCTTAAACATCCATCAAACCACAAACCAATAGCCATAATGCCCGGATAATATTATGCATAACATCTACAAACAAAAAGGTGAAATCTCAAACTCCATAGGCTCACTTTTCAAACCTCTATCCACTAATGAAGAAAAATACACCACTTTGGATCAATAGGACTTTATGAGGCTTGTAATGTTAGGCTTAGGTATTTGGTTAAGAAAAACGGGAAGTGTCAAAATACAAATAAGAGCACTTATTACATTAAACACAACCAATTAAGTAAAAGAGTAACACCATTTAACCCAAATTGTTTCTTCCGATCATAACCCATTTTTCCACAGATAAACAAAGTTCTTCCTCAATCTTTCACCTCAGTACATCCATCACTAACACTCTTTTATTTACTAGAATGTGAAGGCTTTCTTCTTCTTCTTTTTTTTTACTCAATTGCTCTTAAAAAGCCAACCACTTTCTTCCAATATATGTGGATTTCTTCTCTTTTTTTTTTGCATCCTGACTCCAATTGCTCTTGAAAAGACATAACCCCCAACCAATTTCTTCCAATATATGTGGAAGATTTCTCCAATTCCAATATATGTGGATTTTTTTTGCATCCTTACTCTAATTGCCCTTGAAAAGACATAACCCCCAACGAATTTCTTCCAATATAGGTGGAAGATTTCTCCAATTCCTCTTGAAAAGTTTGTGTTCAAAATTAAGCGCTCTTAACAAATAAGGTAGGAATTATATATATATATATATATATATTTGGCTCAATAGAAGGTAGGTTATATAAGGTTAAAAGAAAGAAAAGTAAGGCTAACAATATATTTAAATAGGCTCAAAGAGGTTACTAGTGATATAAGGATAACAAGATAGGCTTAAAATGGCACAATCGATCCAAAAATGGCCTACATCATATCCTAAACAGTGCAATTCCAAATTATTTCGCCTCTAGAGGTTTTCAAATGAGTTCTAGAGTTTGTTGAGATCACAAAAATGTCCATGAAAAATTCAAACATAAGACTTCTCTAAGCATTTAGACTAATTAACCAAATCATACCACATACCAAAAGAGTCGCCAACTAGGTAAAATCAACATTTGAAATTATCTTTAAACCGAAGCAAAATTTAATGTCTTCTAAAAGCTACTTGTTATCACAATCACATTATTATCATCAACGTGCAAATTAAAATAAGTAAAATACAAATAAAATAAAATAAAAATAGAAATAGAAATAAGATAATAAACAACTAAAAGAAATTAAATCAAAATGCAGAAAAATAAATGGAAAATCAAAAGTAAACACAAATAAACACACAAACAAAACTACTAAAAATGAAGGGAAGAAAAGATTTACCGTTTACCACACCCCCAACCAAAACCTTACATTGTCCTCAATGTAAGAAAAGAAAGAGAGATCTCCTCTCCGTCAGCGGTGAAAGTAATAATAATTTTTTTTTACCTGATGGGTTGCCTCCCATTAAGCGCTTTAAGTTATAGTCATTAGCTAGACTTTCTATCATTTTTTACTACGGTTGTTGTAACTCTAGAGAATCTTTCTGCTTGCTGAATTCTCCGTCAAAATATGGCTTCAACCGTTGTCCATTCACTTTGAAAGTTCCCTTTGTTTCATGGCTGATCTCAACTGCTCCATAAGGAAACACCTTGGTTACTAGAAAAGGCCTTGACCAACGAGATTTTAGCTTTCCCGGAAAAAGTCTGAGACGGGAATTATAAAGCAACACTTTCTGTCCCACCTCAAAGTTCCGCCTCAAAATGTGCTTATCATGCCAAACCTTCGTCTTGTCCTTGTATATTCGAGCATTCTCATAAGCATCATTCCTCATTTCATCCATCTCATTCAATTGCAACACCCTCTTTTCGCCTCCTGCCTTAAGATCAAAATTCAGAATTTTAATTGCCCAATATGCCCGATGTTCCAATTCAACTGGAAGGTGACAAGCTTTTCCATACACCAATCGGTATGGAGACATCCCTATAGGTGTATTGAAAGCTGTCCTATATGCCCAAAGTGCATCATCTAGTTTCCTTGACCAATCCTTGCGTGAGTTATTTACGGTCTTTTCAAGGATTCTCTTTAACTCTCGGTTTGACACTTCAACTTGTCCACTAGTTTGAGGATGATAAGGTGTTGCTATCCGATGTGTTACTCCATATTTCTGCAACAAAGCCTCAAATTGGTTATTGCAAAAATGCTTACCTCCATCACTTATAATTGCTCTAGGTGTGCCAAATCTGGAAAATATGTTCTTCTTGAGAAAATTTATCACAACCCTAGCATCATTGGTAGGCAAGGCAACCGCTTCCACCCATTTAGAGACATAATCTACACCAATAAGAATGTATTTATTAGAATGAGATGAAGGAAAAGGCCCCATAAAATCAATACCCCAAACATCAAATAAATCAATTATTAAAATATTATTTAAGGGCATTTCATGTCTCCGTGAAATATTTCCGCTCCTTTGGCAATCATCACACATTGAAACAAACTTGAAAGCATCTTTAAACAATGAAGGCCAATAAAATCCGGATTGCAAAAGTTTTGCTGCAGTTTTTGTTCCACCAAAATGTCCCCCAACTTCCTTCGAATGGCAATGACGAAGAATGCTTTCCATTTCTTCCTCCGACACACATCTTCTAATAATTTGATCTGCACAATGTTTATACAAGTAAGGTTCATCCCAAAAATAATGTTTCAGATCAGAAAATAATTTCTTTTTTTGTTGATAAGACATGTCAGGAGGTAAACTTTTCTTGACCAAATAATTTGCATAATCAGCAAACCATGGAGCCGTTCAGATAGCAAGAAATTGCTCATCTGGAAATGTTTCATTAATTTGGTCTTCAACCTCAATGTAATCTTCTTCCAACCTGGAAAAATGATCAGCAACCAAATTTTCGGTCCCCTTTTTGTCCCGGATTTCTAAGTCAAATTCTTGCAAGAGAAGAATCCATCTTAGTAATCACGGTTTGGCATCTTTCTTGGCTAGCAAGCTCTTTCTCAGTTGTTACATAATTAAGTTGTGCATCTGTCAATGTCCTGCTTGCATAATAAATCACATGCAGCAACTTATTCTTCCTTTGGCCTAAAACAGCACCTATAGCATAGTCACTAGCATCACACATTATCTCAAATGGAAGACTCCAATCCGGTGCACAAATTATAGGGGCTGAAGTGAGCTTCTCCTTCAAAAGGTTAAAAGCTTGCAAACAATCAGGAGAAAAATCACATTGTGCATTTTTAACTAACAAACTGCAAAGAGGTTTTGTTATTTTTGAAAAATCTTTAATAAATCTTCTATAAAACCCAGCATGTCCCAAGAAACTTCTAACACCCTTTACAGTTGTTGGAGGTGGTAATTTTTCGATCACTTCCACCTTTGTACGGTCCACTTCTATTCCCTTTGTTGAAATCCGATGGCCAAGAACAATTCCTTCTTGAACCATGAAGTGACATTTCTCCCAATTTAGCACTAAATTTGTGTCTTTACAACGCTGCAAGACTAAAGAGAGATTATGCAAGCAATTATCAAAAGAATGGCCAAAAACAAAAAAATCATCCATAAAGACCTCAATAAAATTTTCGACCATATCAGAGAAAATTGCTATCATGCATTTTGGAAAGTTGCAGGTGCATTACATAAACCGAATGGCATCCTTCTGTATGCAAAAGTACCATAAAGGCATGTAAATGTTGTCTTCTCTTGATCCTCTGGTGCAATTGCAATTTGGTTGTACCCCGAATATCCATCAAGAAAACAATAATAAGCATGTCCAGCCAATCTTTCCAACATCTGATCAATAAATGGCAAAGGAAAATGATCTTTTCGGGTAGCGTCGTTCAACTTTTGATAATCAATACACACTCTCCACCCAGTCACTATCCTTGTTGGAATAAGCTCATTGTTTTCATTTTCTACAACTGTGATTCCTCCTTTCTTTGGTACACAATGAATTGGGCTTACCCAAGCACTATCTGAAATTGGATAAATTACCCCGGCATCCAAAAGCTTAATCACCGCAGCCTTGACCACTTCTTGCATTGTTGGGTTTAAACGCCTTTATGGCTGAATTGTGGGCTTGTAATCCTCATTCATCAAGATTTTTTGCATGCACACAGAGTTGCTAATCCCTTTGATGTCCACCATTGTCCATCCAATTGCCGTTTTGTGAGTCCGAAGAATTCCTAATAGCTTGTTTTCCTCTTATCATTCAAGGAATTGTTAATAATAACAGGAAAAGATTCAGAGTCTTCAAGATAGGCATACCTTAGATGGGATGGCAGTGGATTTAGCTCAATCTTGTTGGCTTCCTTCTTTACCACTGAGGTTGGAGTTTCATTTGTTCCCAACTCCTTGAATGTTCCATCACTGGACAAATATTCATCAAGTGCTGCCAGTAATTCGGAATATTGTCTCACTCCCTCATCATCCTCCTCAATTGTTGCAGATTTCACAAGGTAAGCTTCTAGTGGTAGCAATGGAGTTCTCTCCTCAAAAGTTTCTGAGATTAACCTATCAAGAGTGTTAATTTCAAAACATGAATGTACTTCACTTGGAAATTTCATTGCTTCAAAAACATCAAAGGTCACTTGTTCATCTTGCACCCGTAGAATGAGCTTTCCTTACTGAACATCGATCAATGTTCTTCCAGTTGCAAGGAATGGTCTCCCCAATATCAACGGTACCTCTCTATCTTCCTCCATGTCAAGCACCACGAAATCTACAGGGAAAATAAATTTGTCAACTTTAATTAAAACATCCTCAATTACCCCTCGAGGATATTTCACCGATCGATCCGCTAATTGTAGAGAGATTGAAGTGGGTTCACTTCTCCCAGGCCTAGTTTCCTGAAAACAGAAAGTGGCATCAAATTAATGCTTGCTCCTAAATCACATAGGACTTTATCAAAATTGCAACTTCCTATAGTGCAAGGTATAGTAAAACTCCCTGGGTCTTTCAATTTTTGTGGCAGTTTTCTTTGAAGAACTGCACTGCACTCCTCATTTAGCATGACAGTTTCATAATCTCCCAACCTCCTCTTCTTTGATAGAATTTCCTTCATGAATTTTGCATACTTGGGCATTTGTTCCAACATCTATGCAAAAGGAATATTAATATGCAATTTCTTAAAAATTTCCAAAAATTTATCAAATTTCAAGCTTTTTCTTATTCAATCTTTGAGGATATGGGATAGGAGGCTCATATTTCGCATTTGGGGAAGGTTGAACATCTTGGGATGTTAATTTCTTTTCTTTAGATTCTTCCATCTTTTTCTCCGATTTCCTCTGATTCTCAAGTTCTCTACCGCTTCTTAATGTGATAGCCTTTGCATGCTCTTTGGGATTTATTGTGTCACTAGGCAACGATCCTTGAGACCTTTCTGCAATCTGCTTTGAAAGTTGCCCCAGTTGGTTTTGGATATCCCTATTAATTGCCTCTTGATTTCTGAAATTTGTTCTTGACTCCTCAGTGAACTTTCCTAAAATTTCTTCCAAATTTGTTTGTTTTTTCTCCTGGGGTTGGTAGGAAGATGATGACTGTTTGAATCCCCCTTGGTTATTTCCCCATGACAAATTTGGATGATTTCTCCAACCTGGATTGTAGGTGTTCGAGTATGGGTTATGTTGAGGTTTTTGGAAATTTGAAACTTAATTTGCTTGCTCAGCATTTGGTGAAGAAAATGGATTTCCAACTTGGCACTCGATACTAGCATGATTTCCACCACATAAATTACATTGTGTAGTTGGTTTGGATTCGAATTTGGATGACAAAGAATCCACCTTTCTTGAAAGAACAGCAACTTGAGCTGACAAAGCATTCACTGAATCAATTTCATGCACTACTACTGGTCTTTTTGCAATTACCCGCTCTGAATGCCACTGATTGTTGTTTTCTGCCATAATCTCTAACAACTCATGAACATCCTCCGGTGTTTTTCCCATTAAAGACCCTCCAGCTGCAGCATCAATCATTGCCCGATAGTTTGAAACCAACCCATTATAAAATGTAGAGACTTGTAGCCAAATTGGTATACCATGATGTGGGCATTTCTTCAACATTTCTTTGAATCTTTCCCAAGATTCATACAATGATTCTTGGTCATACTGTGTAAAAGATGTGATTTCATTCCTTAATTTTACTGTCTTAGCAGGAGGAAAGAACTTGGATAAGAATTTCTGAACCAATTCATTCCATGTTGTAATTGATCCTGGTGGTAATGAGTTTAGCCACTCCTTGGCTTTATCCTGAAGTGAAAAAGGAAAAACCCTCAATCTTACAGCATCTTCGGACACACCATTTATCTTGTAAAGATCACACACCTCCAGAAAGTAAGCAATATGTGCATTTGGATCATCCTTTGACATTCCCCCAAACTGATTTGATTGAACCATTTGGATAAAGGATGGTTTTATCTCAAAGTTATTGGCTTGAATAGTTGGCCTCCTTATACCTGAAATAGTTCCAGCAACATTAGGTGCAGCATAATTTCTCAAAGCTCTACGATTTCCACCTCCCTCAACAAATGGTGGATCCATGGCTATCTGTCTATTAGGAGCTGAAGTTGAACGTCTTCTCTCTCGGTTTAGACGCCTATATGTTCTATCAATCTCCGGATCAAATGGAAGAAGGTTAAGGCTTCTTGTACGTCTCATAGAAAAATCCTACAACCAGAAAATCAACTAACACAAAACAACACAAAGTTACTTTTTTTTTTATAAATAAAATAAAACAGCAAAACAAACAAAATTAAAAATGAAAGAAAGTTAAAGCAAATTAACTTCAAATTAAAACTAAGATTAGGTAGTATCGATATTAATAAAATCAAACCATTCCTCGGCAACGCTGCCAAAAACTTGATGCTTATTTTCACAAGTGTACGAATCGTTCAAGTAATAAAGTGTACAAAAGTACAGATATCGAACCCACAAGGAATGACGTTACTAAGTACCGAAATTGACTAACCCTAATTTTATTTGAAAACCAAATTGTTGAAATTGTTTTAAAAGCAAATTAACATAAAACTAAACGCAAATAACAGAATTTAATGTTGTTCACAAATGATTAAAAATGCTAAGGCATTTGATTTCGCTAAATCAATTCAATCCGATTTCAAGTCATGCTATATGAGAATCAAAGCTAAAAGTGATGGTTGAAAAACCCAAATTTACCTAATACTCTCTCTCGAGTTATATTAGAATTACTTATCTATGAAAATCAACTATATTTATATATAGATTTAATCACAAACAAGCACATTAAGATTTATGGAATTTCTAGATTAACCATATACATCATGCATTAGTTCTCACACTCGCATTCAACATACGGTATTTATCACAAGAAGCATTCATTACATATCTCCTCTCGGTCTCAATATAATCAACTAATCATCTAAATCTTGGCCAGAAATTTAAAAGCATTAAGCATGGAAATAAACACTCAACTTGAAAACAATGAACTCATATAACAATACCAAAAGAAATCAGATTTCCTTGATTCAACTACATCATAGCCTTAGCAAAAATGAATTAGTTCATAACGGAAATAAGAACAACCATTATTTCAATTGAATTCATGAATAACAAATCTGTATAAAATGCAGAATACGAAGGCTAAGGAGAAGAGATGAAAAACTTTTGAAGAGGAAGACTTGGTAGCAACAATGGTGATGATCCTTCAAGCTTCTACAAACTTTCTCTCCAAAATTGCCTTTTTTCCTCCAAAAATGACTTAGATCTGTTCTCTCTGCCGTCCCCCTCTTTCTCCATCATATTTTATATATGGATCTAGGGTTTGGGGGGAAATTTTGGAACAAAACACAATAAAAAATGTGTTTTCGGACGAAACTCGCCGGCGGCGACATTGTTCTCGCTGCGGCGAGATTTCTAGAAAATTTATGCTTTTTGTTCCGCTAAATCTTGCCGGCGGCGAGATTACTGTGGCTGACAGTGAGATTTACTTGGCCGGTGGCGAGGTTAAGTTGGCCGGCGGCGAAATTGCTTTGGCCGGCGGCGAGATTTATTGGGCCGGCGGCGAGATTGCTTTGCGAAAATCCGTATTCTTCATAAGGTTTTGAAATTTTGTTTTCTTTTTATTTACACTCAATCCCGTTCATAGAAATTTGTCCCAAACTTCTCCAAAATTATGATTTTACCTGAAATTACACTTTAAACACGAAATACCCGTGAAATGACATTTGTGGATTAAATAATCAAATAAACCCAATTTTCACACAAATATCAACATTTAAATCATAACAAAAATGCAATAATTTGACTCTTATCAATGTTTCCAAATATTCGGAAGATCATTTGTTTCCAATTAGCGGTCTTATGACTAGGTATAGATTTGGAATATCAAAGGTAGTGATCATCCTTTGTGATGTCACAAGGTTTGGGTTTTAAGGACTTTGTTTCCTTAGGGCTATAATTTGGTCATCTTCAACACTTTCCAAGCAAATCAATCTTTTTTATTCCAATGAGTTCCTAGTTTCCAAGTTTTATTTGCATAAAAGGGTGCGCTTCATTTGCTTAATAATAGAGAATGAGGTTCTAATCAAGTTAATGTTCCCATGTGCTAATCAAGTCGATGTTTCCAAATATTCACAAGATCATTTGTTTCCAATTGGCGGTCTTTTGACTAGGGATAGATTTGGAAGATCAAGTTTGGTCACAAGTTTTAATTTTGGAAAATTTTTTTGTTTTAATTAATTGTTAGGCTTTCATGTTTCGTTATTTTTGTTTTATTTAATTTGAGCCTTTTATGTCTAATAAATTTCATTTTACCTAGTTTTGAGATTTTTATTTTATGTCTTTTAGTCTTTTATTTTTTGAGGTTTGATTAGGCCTAATTCACAACTAAATTGGCCCCTTAGGACCATTCCATCTAGGGTTTTTCCTTTTTGTTTTTCTTGCTTGTTAAAGAGTTATGTAATTTGGAGGCAACACGAATATTCATTAATGAAAAGGGAATTTCATTAAGCTTCTTGATGTGCCGTAATGTGTTCTTGATTGAATACTTGAATCTGACTTATCATCCTTTCAGACATCAAAAGGTTTAGGTTTTGAGGACTTGTTTCCTTAGGGTTCTATTATGATAATCTTCAACACTTTCTTAACAATTCAATCTTTTTTATTAATTTGATTTCCTATTTTCCAAGGTTTTTTTGGCATAAAAAGGGTGTGCTTCATTTGCTTAATAATGGAGATTGAGGTTCCAATCAAGTTAATGTTCCCAATTGCTAATCAAGTTGATGTTTCGAAATATTCACAAGATCATTTGGAATGAATTGGCAGTTTTATGACTAGGGATATATTTGGAAGATCAAGTTTGGGTGCAAGTGACAATTTTGGAGAAAATATTTGTTTTAATTAATTGTTAGCCTTTCATGTTTAGTTATTTTTATTTTAATTAATTTGAGCCTTTTATGTTTAATAAATTTTATTTTAGTGAGTTGTGGGATTTTTATTTTATGTATTTTAGTATTTTATTTTTTAAGGTTTGATAAGGCCTAATTCCTAACTAAATTGGCCCCTTAGTACCATTCCATCTGGGGTATTTCCCTTTAGGGTTTCTTGCTTATTAAAAAGAAGAGTTATGTAATTTGGAGGAACCACGAATCTTCATTAAAGAAAATAAAATTTCAGAAAGCTTCTTGCTGTGCCGTATTGTGTTCTTAATTGAATACTTCAATCCGACTTATTAAAGGTAATGATCATCCATTGTGATGTCACAAGGTTTGGGTTTTAAGAACTTTTTTTCCTTAGGTTTCTAATATGATCATCTTCAACACTTTCGTAGCAATTCAATCTTTTTTGTTGCATTGAGTTCCTAGTTTTCAAATTTTATTTGCATAAAAGGGTGCGCTTCATTTGCTTAATAATGGAGAATGAGGTTCTAATCAAGTTAATGTTCCGAAATGCTAATCAAGTCGATGTTTCCTAACATTCACAAGGTCATTTGTTTTGAATTGGCAGTCTTATGACTAGGGATAGATTTGGAAGATCAAGTTTGGTCGCAAGTTTTAATTTTGGAAACATATTTTGTTTTAATTAATTGTTAGGCTTTCATCTTTAGTTATTTTTGTTTTATTTAATTTGAGCCTTTTATGTTTAATAAATTTCATTTTCCCTGTTGTGAGATTTTTATTTTATGTCTTTTAGTCTTTTATTTTTAAGGTTTGATTAGCCCTAATTCACAACTAAATTTTCCCCTTAGTACCTTTCCATCTAGGGTTTTTCCCTTTAGGGTTTTTTCGCTTATTAAAAATAAGAGTTATGTAATTTTGAGGAACCACGAATATTCATTAATGAAAATAAAATTTCAAAAAGCTTCTTGTTGTGCCGTATTGTGTTCTTGATTGAATACTTGAATCCGACTTATCAAAGGGAGTGATCATCCTTTGTGACGTCACAAGATTTGGGTTTTAAAGGCTTTTTTTCCTTAGGGTTCTAATCCAATCATCTTCACCACTTTCTTAGCAATTCTATCTTTTTTATTCCCTTCAGTTCATGGGTTCCAAGTTTATTCACTTAATAGGTCCGCTTCATTTGCTTAATAATGGAGATTGAGGTTCTAATGAAGTTAATGTTCCCAAGTGCTAATCAAGTTGATGTTTCGAAATAATCAGAAGATAATTTGTAATGAATTGGCATCCTTATGACTAGGGATAGATTTGGAAGATCATGTTTGGGTGCAAGTGTTAATTTTGGAAAGCAAATTTGTTTTAATTAATTGTTAGCCTTTCATGTTTAGTTGTTTTTGTTTTATTTAATTTTAGCCTTTTATGTTTAATAAATTTTATTTTACCAATTTGTGAGATTTTTATTTTATTTCTTTTAGTCTTTTCTTTTTTAAAGTTTGATTAGACCTAATTCACAACTAAATTGCCCCTTAGTACCATTCCATCTAGGGTTTTGCCTTTTAGGGTTTCTTGCTTATTAAAAAGAAGAGTTATGTAATTTTTAGGCAACACAAATATTCATTAATGAAAATAAAATTTTAGAAACTTAATGATGTGTCGTATTGTGTTCTTAATTCAATACTTCAATCCGACTTATTAAAAGTAGTGATCATCCTTTGTGATGTCACAAGGTTTAGGTTTTAAGGACTTTGTTTCCTTAGGGTTCTAATCTAATCATCTTCAACACTTTCCTAGCAAATCAATTTTTTTATTCCAATGAGTTCCTAGTTTCCCCAAGTTTTATTTGCATAAAAGGGTGTGCTTCATTTTCTTAATAATGGAGCATGAGGTTCTAATCAAGTTAATGTTCCCAAGTGCTAATCAAGTCGATGTTTTCAAATATTAACAAGATCATTTATTTTCAATTGGCGGTCTTATGACTAGGGATAGATTTGGAAGATCAAGTTTGGTCGCAAGTCTTAATTTTGGAAAACTATTTTGTTTTAATTAATTGTTAGGCTTTTATGTTTAGTTATTTTTGTTTTGTTTAATTTGAGCCTTTTATGTTTAATAAATTTCATTTTACCTTGTTGTGAGATTTTTATTCTATGTCTTTTAGTCTTTTATTTTTTAAGGTTTGATTAGGCCTAATTCACAACTAAATTGGCCCCTTAGGACCATTCCATCTAGGGTTTTTCCCTTTTGTTTTTCTTGCTTATTAATAAGAAGAGTTATGTAAATTGGAGGTAACACGAATATTCATTAATGAAAAGAGAATTTTAGAAAGCTTCTTGATGTGCCATATTTTGTTTTTGATTGAATACATGAATCTGACTTATCAAAGGGAGTGATCATCCTTTCATACGTCAAAAGGTTTAGGTTTTAAGGACTTGTTTCCTTGGGGTTCTATTCTGATCCTCTTCAACACTTTCTTAGCAATTCAATCTTTTTTTATTAATTTGAGTTACTAGTTTAGAAGTTTTTTTTGCATACAAAGGATGCGCTTCATTTGCTTAATAATGGAGAGTGCGGTTCTAATCAAGTTAATGTTCCCAAATGCTAATCAAGTTGATGTTTCGAAATATTCACAAGATCATTTGTAATGAATTGGCGATCTTACACGAGGGATAGATTTGAAAGATCAAGTTTGGGTGCATGTGTTAATTTCGAAAAAAAAATTGTTTTAATTAATTGTTAGCCTATCATGTTTAGTTATTTTTGTTTTATTTTATTTGAGCCTTTTATGTTTAATAAATTTTATTTTACCGAGTTGTGAGATTTTTATTTTATGTCTTTTAGTCTTTTACTTTTTAAGGTTTGATTAGGCCAAATTCTCAACTAAATTGGTCCTTTAGTACCATTCCATCAAGGCTTTTTCCCTTTAGGGTTTCTTCCTTATTAAAAAGAACAGTTATGTAATTTGGAGTAACGACGAATATTCATTAATGAAAATAAAATTTTAGAAAGCTTCTTGCTATGTCGTGTTGTGTTCTTGATTGAATACTTACATCCAACATATAAAAGGGAGTGATCATCCATTGTGACGTCTGATAGGAGTCAAATTATTGCATTTTTGTTATGATTTAAAGGTTGATATTTGTGTGAAAATTGCGTTTTATTTTATTATTTAATCCACAAATGTCATTTCACGGGTATTTCGTGTTTAAAGTGCAATTGCAGGTAAAATCAAAATTATGGAGAAGTTTGGGACAAATTTCAATGACCGGGATTGAGTGCAAATAAAAAGAAAACAAAATTTCAAAATTTGGAAGTTCACCGCCGGCGAGAATATTCCCGCCGCCGGCGAAAACCTTACTGAGAAAATGTTGAAAATCATGCAGGGAGCACGGATTTTGGCAAAGCAATCTCGCCGCCGGCCAAATCAATCTCGCCGCCGGCCAAGTACATCTCGCCGCCGGCCAAATACATATCGCCGCCGGCCAAGTGCATCTCGCCGCCGGCCACAATAATCCCGCCGCCGGCGAGATTTAGCGGAACCGAAATCGTAAGTTTTCCAGAAATCTCGCCGCGGCGAGTTTCGTTCGAAAACACATTTTTATGCTGTTTTGTTCCAAAATTGCCCTCCAAAACCCTAGATCTATATATACATTATGATGGAGAAGGAGGGGACGGCAGAAAGCAGAGTTCAAAGGCATTTTTGGAGAAGAGAAGGAAATTTTGGAGAAACTTGAAGGATCTTCACCATTGTTGCTACCAAGCCTTCATCTTCTAGAGTTTTTTCATCTCTTCTCCTTAGTTTTTATTTTCTGCAGTTTATTCATATTTGTTATTCATGGATTCAATTGAAATAATGGTTGTTCTTATTTCCGTTATGAACTAATTTGTTTTTGCTAAGGCTATGATGTAGTTAGATCAAGGAAATCTGATTTCTTTTGTTATGGTTATATGAATTCATTGTTTTCAAGTCGAGTATTTATTTCCATGCTTAATGATTTTAAATTTCTGATCAAGATTTAGATGATTTGTTGCATTATATTGAGACCGAGAGGAGATGTGTAATGAATGCTTCTTGTGATAAATACCGTATATTGAATGCGAGTTTGACACCTAATGCATGATGTATGTGGTTATTCTAGAAATTCCATAAATCGTAATGTGCTTATTTGTGATTAAATCTTCATAGAAATATAGTTGGTTTTCATAGATAAGTAATTCTAATATAACTTGAGAAAGAGTATTAGATAAGTTTAGGTTTTTCAACCATCACTTTTAGCTTTGATTCTCATATAACATGACTTGAAATCGGATTGAATTGATTTAGCGAAATCAAATGCCTTAGCGTTTTTAATCATTAGTGAACAACATTTAATTTTGTTATTTGCGTTTAGTTTTATGTTAATTTTCTTTTTAAACAATTTCAACAATTCAGTTTTCAAATAAAATTAGGGTTAGTCAATTTCGGTACTTAGTAACGCCATTCCTTATGGGTTCGATATCCGTACTTTTGTACACTTTATTACTTGAACGATTCGTACACTTGCGAAAATAAGCATCAAGTTTTTGGCGCCGTTGCCGGGGAATGGTTTGATTTTATTAATATCGATACTACCTAATCTTAGTTTTAATTTGAAGTTAATTTGCTTTATTTTTCTTTCATTTTTAATTTTGTTTATTTTGTTGTTTTATTTTATTTATCATAAAAAAAGTAACTTTGTGTTGTTTTTGTGTTAGTTGATTTTCTGGTTTTAGGATTTTTGTATGAGACGTACAAGAAGCCTTAACCTTCTTCCATTTGATCTGGAGATTGATAGAACATATAGGCGTCTAAACCGAGAGAGAAGACGTTCAACTTCAGCTCCTAATAGACAATTAGCCATGGATCCACCATTTGTTGAGGGAGGTGGAAATCGTAGAGCTTTGAGAGATTATGTTGCGCCTAATGTTGCTGGAACTATTTCGGGTATAAGGAGGCCAACTATTCAAGCCAATAACTTTGAGATAAAACCATCCTTTATCCAAATGGTTCAATCAAATCAGTTTGGGGGAATGTCAAAGGATGATCCAAATGCACATATTGCTTACTTTTTGGAGGTGTGTGATCTTTACAAGATAAATGGTGTGTCCAAAGATGCTGTAAGATTGAGGGTTTTTCCTTTTTCACTTCGGGATAAAGCCAAGGAGTGGCTAAACTCATTACCACCAGGATCAATTACAACATGGAATGAATTGGTTTAGAAATTCTTATCCAAGTTCTTTCCTCCTGCTAAGACAGCAAAATTAAGGAATGAAATCACATCCTTTACACAATAAGACCAAGAATCATTGTATGAAGCTTGGGAAAGATTCAAAGAAATGTTGAGGAAATGCCCACATCATGGTATACCAATTTGGCTACAAGCCTCTACATTTTATAATGGGTTGGTTTCAAACTATCGTGCAATGATTGATGCTGCAGCTGGAGGATCTTTAATGGGAAAAACACCGGAGGATGCTCATGAGTTGTTAGAGGTTATGGCAGAAAACAATAATCAGTGGTATTCAGAGCGGGTAATTGCAAAAAGACCAGCAGTAGTGCATGAAATTGATTCAGTGAATGCTTTGTCGGCTCAAGTTGCTGTTCTTTCAAGAAAGATGGATTCTTTGTCATCCAAATTTGAATCCAAACCAACTGCACAATGTGATTTATGTGGTGGAAATCATGCTAGCATCGAGTGCCAAGTTGGAAATCCATTTGCTTCACCAAATGCTGAGCAAGCAAATTATGTTTCAAATTTCCAAAAACCTCAACATAACCCATACTCGAACACCTACAATCCAGGTTGGAGAAATCATCCAAATTTGTCATGGGGAAATAACCAAGGGGGATTCAAACCGTCATTATCTTCCTACCAACCCCAAGAGAAAAAACAAATAAATTTGGAAGAAATTTTAAGGAAGTTCATTGAGGAGACAAGAGCAAATTTCAGAAATCAAGAGGCAATCAACAGGGACATCCAAAACCAACTAGGGCAGCTTTCAAAGCAGATTGTAGAAAGGTCTCAAGGATCGCTGCCTAGTGACACAATAAATCCCACAGAGCATGTAAAGGCTATCACATTGAGAAGTGGAAAAGAACTTGAGAATCAGAAGAAATCGGAGAAAAAGATGGAAGAATCTAAAGAAAAGCCATCAAGATCCCAAGATATTCAACCTTCCCCATATGCAAAATATGAGCCTCCTATCCCATATCCTCAAAGATTGAATAAGAAAAAGCTTGATAATCAATTTGATAAATTTCTGGATATTTTTAAGAAATTGCATATTAACATTCCTTTTGCAGAGATGTTGGAACAAATGCCCAAATATGCAAAATTCATGAAGGAAATTCTATCAAAGAAGAGGAGGCTGGGAGATAATGAAACTGTCATGCTAAATGAGGAGTGCAGTGCAGTTCTTCAAAGAAAACTGCCACAGAAATTGAAAGACCCAGGGAGTTTTACTATACCTTGCACTATAGGAAGTTGCAATTTTGATAAAGTCCTATGTGATTTAGGAGCAAGCATTAATTTGATGCCACTTTCTATTTTCAGGAAACTAGGCGTGGGAGAAGTGAAGCCCACTTCAATATCTTTACAATTAGCGGATCGATCGGTGAAATATCCTCTAGGGGTAATCGAGGATGTTTTAATTAAAGTCGGCAAGTTTATTTTCCCTGTAGATTTCATGGTGCTTGACATGGAGGAAGATAGAGAGATACCGTTGATATTGGGGATACCGTTCCTTGCAACTGGAAGAACATTGATTGATGTTCAGCAAGGAAAGCTCATTCTACGGGTGCAAGATGAACAAGTAACTTTTGATGTTTTTGAAGAAATAAAATCTCCAAGTGATGTACATTCTTGTTTTCAAATTAACACTCTTGACGGGTTAATCTCGAAAACTTTTGAGGAGATAACTCCATAGCTACCACTAGAAGCTGGCCTTGTGAAATCTGCAACAATTGAGGAGGAAGATGAGGGGAAGAGACAATGTTCTGGATTACTGGCAGCACCTAATGAATATTTATGCAGTGATGGAATATTTAAGGAGTTGGGAACAAATGAAACTCCAACCTCAGTGGTAAAGAATGGAGCCAACAAGATTGAGCTAAACCCAATGCCATCCCATCTAAAAAAAATAAAAAAAAATTTCTTACGTTCACCACCGGCGAGGGCAGTTTCACCGCCGGCGGAAAGGAGATCTCTCTTCCCTTTCTTACATTGAGGACAATGTAAGGTTTTGGTTGGGGGTGCGGTAAACGGTAAATCTTTTCTCCCTTTCATTTTTAGTAGTTTTGTTTGTGTGTTTAGTTGTGTTTAATTTTGATTTTCCATTTATTTTTCTGCATTTTGATTTAATTTTTTTTATTTCTTTATTGTCTTATTTTATTATTATTATTGTTATTATTATTATTTTTATTTTATTTGCATTTTACTTGTTTTAATTTGCACATTGATGATAATAATGTGATTGGCATAACATGTAGTCATAGAAGACATTAAATTTTGCTTTTGTTTAAAGAGAAATTCAAATGTTGATTTTACCTAGTTGGCGACTCTTTTGGTATGTGGTATGATTTGGTTGATTAGTCTAAATGCTTAGAGAAGTCTTATGTGTGAATTTTGCATGGACATTTTTGTGATTTTAACAAACTCTAGAACTCATTTGAAAACCTCTTGAGGCGAAATAATTTGGAATTGCACTATGTAGGATATGATGTAGGCCATTTTTGGATCGATTGTGCCATTTTAAGCCTACCTTGTTATCTTTATATCACTAGTTACCTCTTTGAGCCTATTTAAATGTATTGTTAGCCTTACTTTTCTTTCTTTTTGCCTTCTATAACCTACCTTTTATTGAGCCAAAAATATATATATATAATTCCTACCTTATTTGTTAAGAGCACTTAATTTTGAACACAAACTTTGCAAGAGCAATTGGAGAAATCTTCCACATATATTGGAAGAAATTGGTTGGGGGTTATGTCCTTTCAAGAACAATTAGAGTAAGGGTGATGAAAAAAAAAAGAAGAAAAAAAAATTCATATATATTGGAAGAAAGTAGTTGGCTTTTCAAAGAGCAATTGAGTAAAGAAAAAGAGAAAAGAAAAAAAAAGAAAAAAAAGAGAAGAAAAAAAAAAGAAAGAAAAAGAAGAAGAAGAAAGCCTTCACATTCTAGTAAATAAAAGAGTGTTAGTGATGGATGTACTGAGGTGAAAGATTGAGGAAGAACTTTGTTTATCTGTGGAAAAATGGGTTATGATCGGAAGAAACAATTTGGGTTAAATGGTGTTATTCTT
Source organism: Hippophae gyantsensis (assembly GCA_030763125.1). Taxonomy (NCBI): domain Eukaryota; kingdom Viridiplantae; phylum Streptophyta; class Magnoliopsida; order Rosales; family Elaeagnaceae; genus Hippophae; species Hippophae gyantsensis. Next base: position 47,554,087 of record CM061031.1, on the reverse strand, counting down.
TTACTTAATTGGTTGTGTTTAATCTAATAAGTGCCCTTATTTGTATTTTGACACTTCCCGTTCTTTCTTAACCAAATACCTAAGCCTAACATTACAAGCCTCATAAAGTCCTATTGATCCAAAGTGGTGTATTTTCCTTCATTAGTGGAGAGTAGTTTGAAAAGTGAGCCTATGGAGTTCGAGATTTCACCTTTCTGTTTGTGGATGTTATGCATAATATTATCCGGGCAGTATGGCTATTGGTTTTTGGTTTGATGGATGTTTAAGAGTCAATAATAAAAGTGAAATTGGCATTTGAGATTTCTTAAAGCTTAGGTGACATTTAATTATTCTATATGTTGGGTGTTATTTACAATTTTTGAGACATTTGTGCAAATTATTTGTTATGTGATTTTATTGTTTTAAGTTAGGATAGTTATAGGTAAGATGTTTGTGGGTGTCATCACTGGAAGCCCTCACAAGACTACAACTCGTCCTACTAGGGCCGCCTAGGGGTTTAAAGGCTTATTACATACGCTTAATGTAATGTTGTAAATAGAATAAATTTCCTTTGAATTTTTCTTTTAATGTCTCCTTTGAAATTATTCATAGATCGCTTTTCTTGCTAGAGACTAGCAAGAAGTTGGTTGGGGGTTGTTGATAGGAGTCAAATTATTGCATTTTTGTTATGATTTAAAGGTTGATATTTATGTGAAAATTGCGTTTTATTTTATTATTTAATCCACAAATGTCATTTCACGGGTATTTCGTGTTTAAAGTGGAATTGCAGGTAAAATCAAAATTATGGAGAAGTTTGGGACAAATTTCAATGACCGGGATTGAGTGCAAATAAAAAGAAAACAAAATTTCAAAATTTGGAAGTTCGCCGTGAGAATATTCCGCCGTGGCGAAAACCTTCTTGAGAAAATGTTGAAAATCATGCAGGGAGCACGGATTTTGGCAAAGCAATCTCGCCGCCGGCCAAGTACATCTCGCCGCCGGCCAAATACATATCGCCGCCGGCCAAGTGCATCTCGTCGCCGGCCACAATAATCCCGCCACCGGTGAAATTTAGCGGAACCGAAATCGTAAGTTTTCTAGAAATCTCGCCGCGGCGAGAATAACTTCGCCGCCGGCGAGTTTCGTTCGAAAACACATTTTTATGCTGTTTTGTTCCAAAATTGCCCTCCAAAACCCTAGATCTATATATACATTATGATGGAGAAGGAGGGGACGGCAGAAAGCAGAGTTCAAAGGCATTTTTGGAGAAGAGAAGGAAATTTTGGAGAAACTTGAAGGATCTTCACCATTGTTGCTACCAAGCCTTCATCTTCTAGAGTTTTTTCATCTCTTCTCCTTAGTTTTTATTTTCTGCAGTTTATTCATATTTGTTATTCATGGATTCAATTGAAATAATGGTTGTTCTTATTTCCGTTATGAAGTAATTTGTTTTTGCTAAGGCTATGATGTAGTTAGATCAAGGAAATCTGATTTCTTTTGTTATGGTTATATGAATTCATTGTTTTCAAGTCGAGTATTTATTTCCATGCTTAATGCTTTTAAATTTCTGATCAAGATTTAGATGATTTGTTGCATTATATTGAGACCGAGAGGAGATGTGTAATGAATGCTTCTTGTGATAAATACCGTATGTTGAATGCGAGTTTGACACCTAATGCATGATATATGTGGTTATTCTAGAAATTCCATAAATCGTAATGTCCTTATTTGCGATTAAATCTTCATAGAAATATAGTTGGTTTTCATAGATAAGTAATTCTAATATAACTTGAGAAAGAGTATTAGATAAGTTTGGGTTTTTCAACCATCACTTTTAGCTTTGATTCTCATATAACATGACATGAAATCGGATTGAATTGATTTAGCGAAATCAAATGCCTTAGCATTTTTAATCATTAGTGAACAACATTTAATTTTGTTATTTGCGTTTAGTTTTATGTTAATTTTCTTTTTAAACAATTTCAACAATTCAGTTTTCAAATAAAATTAGGGTTAGTCAATTTCGGTACTTAGTAACGCCATTCCTTGTGGGTTCGATATCCGTACTTTTGTACACTTTATTACTTGAACGATTCGTACACTTGCGAAAATAAGCATCAACGTCACAATATTTGGTATTTTAGGACTTTTTTACCTTAGTGTTCTAATTTCATCATGTTCAACACTTTCTTAACAATTCAATCTTTTTATTCCTTTCAGTTCATGGGATCCAAGTTTGTTCGCTTAAATGGTCCGCTTCATTTGCTTAAGAATGGAGATTGAGGTTCTAATGTAGCTAATGTTCCGAAGTACTAATCAAGTTGATGTTTCGAAATATTCCGAAGATAATTTGTAATGAATTGGCATCCTTATGACTAGGGATAGATTTGGAAGATCAAGTTTGGGTGCAAGTGTTAATTTTGGAAAAGAAATTTGTTTTAATTAATTGTTAGCCTTTCATGATTAGTTATTTTCGTTTTATTTAATTTGAGTCTTTTATGTTTAATAAATTTTATTTTACTGTGTTGTAACAATTTTATTTTAGGTCTTTTAATCCTTTATTTTTTAAGGTTTGACTAGGCATAATTCACTAATAAATTGGCATTTTAGGACCATTCCATCTAGGGTTTTTCCCTTTGGGGTGTCTTGCTTATTAATTAGAAGAGTTATGTAATTTGGAGGCATCACAAATATTCATTAATGAAAAAAAATTTCAGAAAGCTTATTCGTGTGTTGTATTGTGTTCTTGATTAAATACTTGAATTCGACTTATCAAAGGTAGTGATCATCCTTTCTAACGTCAAAAGGTTTGGTTTTTAAGGACTTTATTTCCTTAGCGTTCTAATCCGATCATCTCAACACTTTCTTAGCAATTCAATATTTTTTATTTCTTTGAGATTCTAGTTTCCATGTTTTTTTTCCTAAAAAATGTTTTCTTGATTTCTTAATAGTGGAGAATGAGGTTCCAATCAAGTTAATGTTCCCAACTGGTAATCAAGTTGATGTTTCAAAATATTCACAAGATTATTTGTTATGAATTGGCGGTCTTATGAATACGGATAGATTTGGAAGATCAAGTTTGGGTGCAAGTTTATATTTTGGAGAAACTTTTTTTCTTAATTAATATTTAGCCTTTCATGTTTAGTTATTTTTGTATGATTAATTTGAGGCTTTTTTACATTTAATAAATTTTATTTTACAGAGTTGTGGGAATTTTATTTTAAGTCTTTTTGTCTTTTATTTTTTAAGTTTTGATTATGCCCAATTCAACCGTAAATAGGACCCTTTGAACCATTCCATCTAGGGTTGTTCCATTTAGGGTTTTTTGCTTATTAATAAGAAGAGTTTTGTAAATTGGAGGCAACACAATTATTTATTAAGCAAAAGAAAATTTCAAAAAGCTTCTTGCTTTGCCGTTTTGTGTTGTGGATTGAATACTTACATCCAACTTATCAAAGTGAGTGATCATCTATTGTGACGTCACAATGTTTTGTTTTTTAGGACTTTTTTCCTTAGGGTTCTAATTTCATCATGTTCAACACTTTCTTAACAATTCAATCTTTTTATTCCTTTCAGTTCATGGGTTCCAAGTTTGTTCGCTTAAATGGTCCGCTTCATTTGCTTAAGAGTGGAGATTGAGGTTCTAATGTAGCTAATGTTCCGAAGTACTAATCAACTTGATGTTTCGAAATATTCCGAAGATAATTTGTAATGAATTGGCATCCTTATGACTAGGGATAGATTTGGAAGATCAAGGAGGAATACTGGAAGCAATACATCACAAATATATTAATAAATAAATGGAGAAAGGTCAATAAATATGGAAAAGTTGGATAAAATGGGTCAAAAAGGTCAAAAATGTCAAAAAGGAGAAAATTGCGCCGCCGCGCCGCCCAGCCACCCATTTCGCCCCATTTTTCACGTGCAGCCGCCCCATGACGTCATGCTGACGTCATCAATGACCTCAGCATTTGCACTACGCGTTTTCACATTTTTTTAACATTTTTTAACATATTTTTTTCTCTCCATCCTCACCTATAAATACACCCATTCTCTTCACTTCATACCACACCTCAAAACACATTCTCTTCTCTCTTTCTTTCTCTCTTTTCTTAGATTTTTTAGTTTTTCTTAGTTTTTAGCTTTTCTTAGTTAATTTCTCTTAGTTTTAGAGTTCTTCCCTTTTTGGGAAGAACTAGTTATGTTTTTGTAATTTATTAGCTTTTGATTCAATAAATGGGAGTGCAAATTCCGCTTGTAGGTTTTCCAGCAACGGGAATAGCATCGAAGTTCTATAAGGATTTTATTTTCTTTACAGTTATTTTTTATGCTTTATTCTTACATGTTATATTTAATTTGTCTGTGATTAAATTTAACTCTCTGGCCGTTTATAAACATGATGTAATAATAACGTTGTTATGCTTGCGAAATATTAAATAGGTAAAAATCTCTAAAATGAATTGATTTTATTTTTATTCAAGATTTTATATTAAGAATGTTAGAGAGAAATATATTATTTTTCATTACAAACTTAAATCTAAAAATTAGATTTTAAGGTTTAGTTATCCTGTCGATTTAGAGTAGTGCTCTTTTATTTGTTGGTACAATCGCCTAGGTAGTTACAGTCAAGCTCTATTTCAAAAGTTTTTATAATAATTATTATCTGAAAATTAATTGACAACATGGTTTCAGTAGTGTTTTTAAAACTTGAAAGTTACTACTCACATAACTAAATTCTTAGGTTTAAGTTGGAAACCTTGTATAAAGTTTAAATCGTTTAACCCCACCAAAGGTGGCATTTAAATGGTTCATTTTCAATCTCTTAGAAAAAGGAATTAATTTAATTAACCAAATTAGTTATCAACCCCACCCATAGGTGTTAATTGATTTGTTTAGTTAACAAAGAATATCTAACCCCACCAAAGGTGGTATTCATATAAAAAAGAGAGAATCAATAAATATCAATTCATATCTTTAATAACCTAATTAATATGAGCAAGCATAATTAACTTACTTATTATATCCATAAATACTCCACCATTATAAATGATAAAATTTGCATAAATGTTTATTGAATCTATGTTTATTTTTATGTAAATAGATTAAAAACACAAAACCCCAAAATATCGTGACAGGATGTTTAGGATTTAATTTCGTTTTTAAAAGTTTGAATAATAAATTAAAAACCACATACATTCCTTCCTTAGATCGACCTTGGGAGTATACTTATCATTTTCTACGAAATGATTCGTGCACTTGCGAGAGTTTTATAAATACATAAAACCAAAGTAACGGGCAGGATCGGCGATGTCGGTTCTGCCCCCTATCAAGTGCTAATCAAGTTGATGTTTCGAAATATTCCGAAGATAATTTGTAATGAATTGGCATCCTTATGACTAGGGATAGATTTGGAAGATCACGTTTTGGTGCAAGTGTTAATTTTGGAAAAGAAATTTGTTTTAATTAATTGTTAGCCTTTCATGATTTGTTATTTTTTTTATTTAATTTGAGCCTTTTATGTTCAATAAATTTTATTTTACTGAGTTGTGGGAATTTTATTTTAAATCTTTTAGTCTTTTATTTTTTAAGTTTTGATTATGCCTAATTCAACCGTAAATAAGCCCCTTTGAACCATTCCATTTAGGGTTTCTTGCTTATTAATAAGAAGAGTTTTTTAAATTGGAGGCAACACAATTATTTATTAAGCAAAAGAAAATTCAAAAAGCTTATTGCTTTGCCGTTTTGTGTTGTGGATTGAATACTTACATCCAACTTATCAAAGGGAGTGATCATCCATTGTGACGTCACAATATTTGGTTTTTTAGGACTTTTTTCCTTAGGGTTCTAATTTCATCATGTTCAACACTTTCTTAACTATTCAATCTTTTTATTCCTTTCAGTTCATGGGTTCCAAGTTTGTTCGCTTAAAAGGTCTGCTTCATTTGCTTAATAGTGGACATTGGGGTTCTAATGTAGTTAATGTTGCGAAGTGCTAATCATGTTGATGTTTCAAAATATTCTAAGGATAATTTGTAATGAATTAGCATCCTTATGACTAGGGATAGATTTGGAAGATCAAGTTTTGGTGCAAGTGTTAATTTTGGAAAAGAAATTTGTTTTAATTAATTCTTTGCCTTTCATGATTAGTTATTTTTGTTTTATTTAATTTGAGCCCTTTATGTTTAATAAATTTTATTTTACTGTGTTGTAACAATTTTATTTTAGGTCTTTTAGTCTTTTATTTTTTAAGGTTTGATTAGGCATAATTCACTAATAAATTGGCCTTTTAGGACCATTCCATCTAGGGTTTTTCCCTTTGGGGTTTCTTGCTTATTAATTAGAAGAGTTATGTAATTTGGAGGCAACACAAATATTCACTAATGAAAAAAAAATTTCAGAAAGCTTATTCGTGTGTTGTATTGTGTTCAAGATTAAATACTTGAATCCGACTTATCAAAGGTAGTGATCATCCTTTCTAACGTCAAAAGGTTTGGTTTTAAGGACTTTATTTCCTTAGCGTTCTAATCCGATCATCTCAACACTTTCTTAGCAATTCAATATTTTTTATTTCTTTGAGATTCTAGGTTCCATGTTTTTTTCCTAAAAAATGTTCGCTTGATTTGCTTAATAGTGGAGAATGAGGTTCCAATCAAGTTAATGTTTCCAACTGGTAATCAAGTTGATGTTTTGAAATATTCACAAGATTATTTGTTATGAATTGGCAGTCTTATGACTACGGATAGATTTGGAAGATCAAGTTTGGGTGCAAGTGTATATTTTGGAGAAACTTTTTGTCTTAATTAATATTTAGCCTTTCATGTTTAGTTATTTTTGTTTTGATTAATTTGAGGCTTTTTTACGTCTAATAAATTTTATTTTACTGAGTTGTGGGAATTTTATTTTAAATCTTTTAGTCTTTTATTTTTTAAGTTTTGATTATGCCTAATTCAACCGTAACTAAGCCCCTTCGAACCATTCCATCTAGGGTTTTTCCATTTAGGGTTTCTTGCTTATTAATAAGAAGAGTTTTTTAAATTGGAGGCAACACAATTATTTATTAAGCAAAAGAAAATTCCAAAAAGCTTATTGCTTTGCCGTTTTGTGTTATGGATTATATACTTACATCCAACTTATCAAAGGGAGTGATCATCCATTGTGACGTCACAATGTTTGGTTTTTTAGGACTTTTTTCCTTAGGGTTCTAATTTCATCATGTTCAACACTTTCTTAACTATTCAATCTTTTTATTCCTTTCAGTTCATCGGTTCCAAGTTTGTTCGCTTAAAAGGTCTGCTTCATTTGCTTAATAGTGGACATTGAGGTTCTAATGTAGTTAATGTTGCGAAGTGCTAATCATGTTGATGTTTCGAAATATTCTAAGGATAATTTGTAATGAATTGGCATCCTTATGACTAGGGATAGATTTGGAAGATCAAGTTTTGGTGCAAGTGTTAATTTTGGAAAAGAAATTTGTTTTAATTAATTCTTTGCCTTTCATGATTAGTTATTTTTGTTTTATTTAATTTAAGCCCTTTATGTTTAATAAATTTTATTTTACTGTGTTGTAACAATTTTATTTTAGGTCTTTTAGTCTTTTATTTTTTAATGTTTGATTAGGCATAATTCACTAATAAATTGGCCTTTTAGGACCATTCCATCTAGGGTTTTTCCCTTTGGGGTTTCTTGCTTATTAATTAGAGGAGTTATGTAATTTGGAGGCAACACAAATATTCACTAATGAAAAAAAATATTTTAGAAAGCTTATTCGTGTGTTGTATTGTGTTCATGATTAAATACTTGAATCCGACTTATCAAAGGTAGTGATCATCCTTTCTAACGTCAAAAGGTTTGGTTTTTAAGGACTTTATTTCCTTAGCGTTCTAATCCGATCATCTCAACACTTTCTTAGCAATTCAATATTTTTTATTTCTTTGAGATTCTAGGTTCCATGTTTTTTTCCTAAAAAATGTTCGCTTGATTTGCTTAATAGTGGAGAATGAGGTTCTAATCAAGTTAATGTTTCCAACTGGTAATCAAGTTGATGTTTTGAAATATTCACAAGATTATTTGTTATGAATTGGCAGTCTTATGACTACGGATAGATTTGGAAGATCAAGTTTGGGTGCAAGTGTATATTTTGGAGAAACTTTTTGTCTTAATTAATATTTAGCCATTCATGTTTAGTTATTTTTGTTTTGATTAATTTGAGGCTTTTTTACATCTAATAAATTTTATTTTACTGAGTTGTGGGAATTTTATTTTAAATCTTTTAGTCTTTTATTTTTTAAGTTTTGATTATGCCTAATTCAACCGTAACTAAGCCCCTTCGAACCATTCCATCTAGGGTTTTTCCATTTAGGGTTTCTTGCTTATTAATAAGAAGAGTTTTTTAAATTGGAGGCAACGCAATTATTTATTAAGCAAAAGAAAATTCCAAAAAGCTTATTGCTTTGCCGTTTTGTGTTATGGATTGAATACTTACATCCAACTTATCAAAGGGAGTGATCATCCATTGTGACGTCACAATGTTTGGTTTTTTAGGACTTTTTTCCTTAGGGTTCTAATTTCATCATGTTCAACACTTTCTTAACTATTCAATCTTTTTATTCCTTTCAGTTCATCGGTTCCAAGTTTGTTCGCTTAAAAGGTCAGCTTCATTTGCTTAATAGTGGACATTGAGGTTCTAATGTAGTTAATGTTGCGAAGTGCTAATCATGTTGATGTTTCGAAATATTCTAAGGATAATTTGTAATGAATTGGCATCCTTATGACTAGGGATAGATTTGGAAGATCAAGTTTTGGTGCAAGTGTTAATTTTGGAAAAGAAATTTGTTTTAATTAATTCTTTGCCTTTCATGATTAGTTATTTTTGTTTTATTTAATTTAAGCCCTTTATGTTTAATAAAATTTATTTTACTGTGTTGTAACAATTTTATTTTAGGTCTTTTAGTCTTTTATTTTTTAATGTTTGATTAGGCATAATTCACTAATAAATTGGCCTTTTAGGACCATTCCATCTACGGTTTTTCCCTTTGGGGTTTCTTGCTTATTAATAAGAAGAGTTATGTAATTTGGAGGCAACACAAATATTCACTAATGAAAAAAAATATTTTAGAAAGCTTATTCGTGTGTTGTATTGTGTTCATGATTAAATACTTGAATCCGACTTATCAAAGGTAGTGATCATCCTTTCTAACGTCAAAAGGTTTGGTTTTTAAGGACTTTATTTCCTTAGCGGTCTAATCCGATCATCTCAACACTTTCTTAGCAATTCAATATTTTTTATTTCTTTGAGATTCTAGTTTCCATATTTTTTTCCTAAAAAATGTTCCCTTGATTTGCTTAATAGTGGAGAATGAGGTTCCAATCAAGTTAATGTTTCCAACTGGTAATCAAGTTGATGTTTTGAAATATTCACAAGATTATTTGTTATGAATTGGCAGTCTTATGACTACGGATAGATTTGGAAGATCAAGTTTGGGTGCAAGTGTATATTTTGGAGAAACTTTTTGTCTTAATTAATATTTAGCCTTTCATGTTTAGTTATTTTTGTTTTGATTAATTTGAGGCTTTTTTACGTCTAATAAATTTTATTTTACTGAGTTGTGGGAATTTTATTTTAAATCTTTTAGTCTTTTATTTTTTAAGTTTTGATTATGCCTAATTCAACCGTAACTAAGCCCCTTCGAACCATTCCATCTAGGGTTTTTCCATTTAGGGTTTCTTGCTTATTAATAAGAAGAGTTTTTTAAATTGGAGGCAACACAATTATTTATTAAGCAAAAGAAAATTCCAAAAAGCTTATTGCTTTGCCGTTTTGTGTTATGGATTGAATACTTACATCCAACTTATCAAAGGGAGTGATCATCCATTGTGACGTCACAATGTTTGGTTTTTTAGGACTTTTTTCCTTAGGGTTCTAATTTCATCATGTTCAACACTTTCTTAACTATTCAATCTTTTTATTCCTTTCAGTTCATCGGTTCCAAGTTTGTTCGCTTAAAAGGTCTGCTTCATTTGCTTAATAGTGGACATTGAGGTTCTAATGTAGTTAATGTTGCGAAGTGCTAATCATGTTGATGTTTCGAAATATTCTAAGGATAATTTGTAATGAATTGGCATCCTTTTGACTAGGGATAGATTTGGAAGATCAAGTTTTGGTGCAAGTGTTAATTTTGGAAAAGAAATTTGTTTTAATTAATTCTTTGCCTTTCATGATTAGTTATTTTTGTTTTATTTAATTTAAGCCCTTTATGTTTAATAAATTTTATTTTACTGTGTTGTAACAATTTTATTTTAGGTCTTTTAGTCTTTTATTTTTTAATGTTTGATTAGGCATAATTCACTAATAAATTGGCCTTTTAGGACCATTCCATCTAGGGTTTTTCCCTTTGGGGTTTCTTGCTTATTAATTAGAAGAGTTATGTAATTTGGAGGCAACACAAATATTCACTAATGAAAAAAAATATTTTAGAAAGCTTATTCGTGTGTTGTATTGTGTTCATGATTAAATACTTGAATCCGACTTATCAAAGGTAGTGATCATCCTTTCTAACGTCAAAAGGTTTGGTTTTTAAGGACTTTATTTCCTTAGCGTTCTAATCCGATCATCTCAACACTTTCTTAGCAATTCAATATTTTTTATTTCTTTGAGATTCTAGTTTCCATGTTTTTTTCCTAAAAAATGTTCGCTTGATTTGCTTAATAGTGGAGAATGAGGTTCCAATCAAGTTAATGTTTCCAACTGGTAATCAAGTTGATGTTTTGAAATATTCACAAGATTATTTGTTATGAATTGGCAGTCTTATGACTACGGATAGATTTGGAAGATCAAGTTTGGGTGCAAGTGTATATTTTGGAGAAACTTTTTGTCTTAATTAATATTTAGCCTTTCATGTTTAGTTATTTTTGTTTTGATTAATTTGAGGCTTTTTTACGTCTAATAAATTTTATTTTACTGAGTTGTGGGAATTTTATTTTAAATCTTTTAGTCTTTTATTTTTTAAGTTTTGATTATGCCTAATTCAACCGTAACTAAGCCCCTTCGAACCATTCCATCTAGGGTTTTTCCATTTAGGTTTTCTTGCTTATTAATAAGAAGAGTTTTTTAAATTGGAGGCAACACAATTATTTATTAAGCAAAAGAAAATTCCAAAAAGCTTATTGCTTTGCCGTTTTGTGTTATGGATTATATACTTACATCCAACTTATCAAAGGGAGTGATCATCCATTGTGACGTCACAATGTTTGGTTTTTTAGGACTTTTTTCCTTAGGGTTCTAATTTCATCATGTTCAACACTTTCTTAACTATTCAATCTTTTTATTCCTTTCAGTTCATCGGTTCCAAGTTTGTTCGCTTAAAAGGTCTGCTTCATTTGCTTAATAGTGGACATTGAGGTTCTAATGTAGTTAATGTTGCGAAGTGCTAATCATGTTGATGTTTCGAAATATTCTAAGGATAATTTGTAATGAATTGGCATCCTTATGACTAGGGATAGATTTGGAAGATCAAGTTTTGGTGCAAGTGTTAATTTTGGAAAAGAAATTTGTTTTAATTAATTCTTTGCCTTTCATGATTAGTTATTTTTGTTTTATTTAATTTAAGCCCTTTATGTTTAATAAATTTTATTTTTACTGTGTTGTAACAATTTTCTTTTAGGTCTTTTAGTCTTTTATTTTTTAATGTTTGATTAGGCATAATTCACTAATAAATTGGCCTTTTAGGACCATTCCATCTTGGGTTTTTCCTTTTGGGGTTTCTTGCTTATTAATAAGAAGAGTTATGTAATTTGGAGGCAACACAAATATTCACTAATGAAAAAAAAATTTCAGAAAGCTTATTCATGTGTTGTATTGTGTTCATGACTAAATACTTGAATCCGACTTATCAAAGGTAGTGATCATCCTTTCTAACGTCAAAAGGTTTGGTTTTTAAGGACTTTATTTCCTTAGCGTTCTAATCCGATCATCTCAACACTTTCTTAGCAATTCAATATTTTTTATTTCTTTGAGATTCTAGTTTCCATGTTTTTTTCCTAAAAAATGTTCGCTTGATTTGCTTAATAGTGGAGAATGAGGTTCCAATCAAGTTAATGTTTCCAACTGGTAATCAAGTTGATGTTTTGAAATATTCACAAGATTATTTGTTATGAATTGGCAGTCTTATGACTACGGATAGATTTGGAAGATCAAGTTTGGGTGCAAGTGTATATTTTGGAGAAACTTTTTGTCTTAATTAATATTTAGCCTTTCATGTTTAGTTATTTTTGTTTTGATTAATTTGAGGCTTTTTTACGTCTAATAAATTTTATTTTACTGAGTTGTGGGAATTTTATTTTAAATCTTTTAGTCTTTTATTTTTTAAGTTTTGATTATGCCTAATTCAACCGTAACTAAGCCCCTTCGAACCATTCCATCTAGGGTTTTTCCATTTAGGTTTTCTTGCTTATTAATAAGAAGAGTTTTTTAAATTGGAGGCAACACAATTATTTATTAAGCAAAAGAAAATTCCAAAAAGCTTATTGCTTTGCCGTTTTGTGTTATGGATTATATACTTACATCCAACTTATCAAAGGGAGTGATCATCCATTGTGACGTCACAATGTTTGGTTTTTTAGGACTTTTTTCCTTAGGGTTCTAATTTCATCATGTTCAACACTTTCTTAACTATTCAATCTTTTTATTCCTTTCAGTTCATCGGTTCCAAGTTTGTTCGCTTAAAAGGTCTGCTTCATTTGCTTAATAGTGGACATTGAGGTTCTAATGTAGTTAATGTTGCGAAGTGCTAATCATGTTGATGTTTCGAAATATTCTAAGGATAATTTGTAATGAATTGGCATCCTTATGACTAGGGATAGATTTGGAAGATCAAGTTTTGGTGCAAGTGTTAATTTTGGAAAAGAAATTTGTTTTAATTAATTCTTTGCCTTTCATGATTAGTTATTTTTGTTTTATTTAATTTAAGCCCTTTATGTTTAATAAATTTTATTTTACTGTGTTGTAACAATTTTCTTTTAGGTCTTTTAGTCTTTTATTTTTTAATGTTTGATTAGGCATAATTCACTAATAAATTGGCCTTTTAGGACCATTCCATCTTGGGTTTTTCCTTTTGGGGTTTCTTGCTTATTAATAAGAAGAGTTATGTAATTTGGAGGCAACACAAATATTCACTAATGAAAAAAAAATTTCAGAAAGCTTATTCATGTGTTGTATTGTGTTCATGACTAAATACTTGAATCCGACTTATCAAAGGTAGTGATCATCCTTTCTAACGTCAAAAGGTTTGGTTTTTAAGGACTTTATTTCCTTAGCGTTCTAATCCGATCATCTCAACACTTTCTTAGCAATTCAATATTTTTTATTTCTTTGAGATTCTAGTTTCCATGTTTTTTTCCTAAAAAATGTTCGCTTGATTTGCTTAATAGTGGAGAATGAGGTTCCAATCAAGTTAATGTTTCCAACTCGTAATCAAGTTGATGTTTTGAAATATTCACAAGATTATTTGTTATGAATTGGCGGTCTTATGACTACGGATAGATTTGGAAGATCAAGTTTGGGTGCAAGTGTATATTTTGGAGAAAATTTTTGTCTTAATTAATATTTAGCCTTTCATGTTTAGTTATTTTTGTTTTGATTAATTTGAGGCTTTTTTACGTCTAATAAATTTTATTTTACTGAGTTGTGGGAATTTTATTTTAAATCTTTTAGTCTTTTATTTTTTAAGTTTTGATTATGCCTAATTCAACCGTAAATAAGTCCCTTTGAACCATTCCATCTAGGGTTTTTCCATTTAGGGTTTCTTGCTTATTAATAAGAAGAGTTTTGTAAATTGGAGGCAACACAATTATTTATTAAGCAAAAGAAAATTCCAAAAAGCTTATTGCTTTGCTGTTTTGTGTTGTGGATTGAATACTTACATCCCACTTATCAAAGGGAGCGATCATCCATTGTGACGTCATAATGTTTGGTTTTTTAGGACTTTTTTTCCTTAGGGTTCTAATTTCATCATGTTCAACACTTTCTTAACTATTCAATCTTTTTATTCCTTTCAGTTCATCGGTACCAAGTTTGTTCGCTTAAAAGGTCCGCTTCATTTGCTTAATAGTGGAGATTGAGGTTCTAATGTAGTTAATGTTCCAAAGTGCTAATCAAGTTGATGTTTCGAAATATTCCGAAGATAATTTGGAATGAATTGGCATCCTTATGACTAGGGATAGATTTGGAAGATCAAGTTTTGGTGCAAGTGTTAATTTTGGAAAAGAAATTTGTTTTACTTAATTGTTAGCCTTTCATGATTTGTTATTTTTGTTTTATTTAATTTCAGCCTTTTATGTTTAATAAATTTTATTTTACTATGGTGTAACAATTTTATTTTAGGTCTTTTAGACTTTTATTTTTTAAAGTTTGATTAGGCATAATTCACTAATAAATTGGCTCTTTAGGACCATTCCATCTTGGGTTTTTCCTTTTGGGGTTTCTTGCTTATTAATAAGAAGAGTTATGTAATTTGGAGGCAACACAAATATTCATTAATGAAAAAAAAATTTCAGAAAGCTTATTCCTGTGTTGTATTGGTTTCTTGATTGAATTCTTGAATCCGACTTGTCAAAGGTAGTGATCATCCTTTCTGATGTTAAAAGGTTTGGTTTTTAAGGAATTTATTTCCTTAGCGTTCTAATCCGATCATCTCAATACTTTCTTAGCAATTCAATATTTTTTTATTTCTTTGAGATTCTAGTTTCCATGTTTTTTTTCCTAAAAAATGTTCGCTTGATTTGCTTAATAGTGGAGAATGAGGTTCCAATCATGTTCATTGTCCCAACTAGTAATCAAGTTTATGTTTCAAAATATTCACAAGATCATTTGTTATGAATTGGCGGTCTTATGACTACAGATAGATTTGGAATATCAAGTTTGGGTACAAGTGTTAATTTTGGAAAAGAAATTTGTTTTAATTAATTGTTAGCCTTTCAAGATTTGTTATTTTTGTTTTATTTAATTTGAGCCTTTTGTGTTTAATAAATTTTATATTACTGTGGTGTAACAATTTTATTTTAGGTCTTTTAGTCTTTTATTTTTTATGGTTTGATTAGGCATAATTCACTAATAAATTGGCCCTTTAGGACCATTCCATCTTGGGTTTTTCCATTGGGGTTTCTTGATTATTAATAAGAAGAGTTATGTAATTTGGAGGCAACACAAATATTCATTAATGAAAAACAAATGTCAAAAAGCTTATTCGTGTGTTGTATTGTGTTCTTGATTAAATACTTAAATCCGACTTATCAAAGGTAGTGATCATCCTTTCTAACATCAAAAGGTTTGGTTTTTAAGGACTTTATTTCCTTAGCGTTCTAATCCGATCATCTCAACACTTTCTTAGCAATTCAATATTTTTTATTTCTTTGAGATTCTAGTTTCCTTGTTTTTTTTCCTAAAAAATGTTCGCTTGATTTGCTTAATAGTGGAAAATGAGGTTCCAATCAAGTTAATGTTCCGAACTGGTAATCAAGTTGATGTTTCAAAATATTCACAAGATTATTTGTTATGAATTGGCGGTCTTATGAATACGGATAGATTTGGAATATCTAGTTTGGGTGCAAGTGTATATTTTGGAGAAACTTTTTGTCTTAATTAATATTTAGCCTTTCATGTTTAGTTATTTTTGTTTTGATTAATTTTAGGCTTTTTTACATTTAATAAATTTTATTTTATAGAGTTGTGGGAATTTTATTTTAAGTCTTTAAGTCTTTTATTTTTTAAGTTTTGATTATGCCTAATTCAACCGTAAATAGGCCCCTTTGAACCATTCCATCAAGGGTTGTTCTATTTAGGGTTTCTTGCTTATTAATAAGAAGAGTTTTGTAAATTGGAGGCAACACAATTATTTATTAGGCAAAAGAAAATTTCAAAAAGCTTCTTGCATTGCCATTTTGTGTTGTGAATTGAATACTTACATCCAACTTATCAAAGGGAGTGATCATCCATTGTGACGTCACAATGTTTGGTTTTTTAGGACTTTTTTCCTTAGGGTTCTAATTTCATCATGTTCAACACTTTCTTAACTATTCAATCTTTTTATTCCTTTCATTTCATGGGTGCCAAGTTTGTTCGCTTAAAAGGTCTGCTTCATTTGCTTAATAGTGGACATTGGGGTTCTAATGTAGTTAATGTTCCGAAGTGCTAATCATGTTGATGTTTCGAAATATTCTAAGGATAATTTGTAATGAATTGGCATCCTCATGACTAGGGATAGATTTGGAAGATCAAGTTTTGGTGCAAGTGTTAATTTTGGAAAAGAAATTTGTTTTAATTAATTCTTTGCCTTTCATGATTAGTTATTTTTGTTTTATTTAATTTGAGCCCTTTATGTTTAATAAATTTTATTTTACTGTGTTGTAACAATTTTATTTTAGGTCTTTTAGTCTTTTATTTTTTAAGGTTTGATTAGGCATAATTCACTAATAAATTGGCCTTTTAGGACCATTCCATCTAGGGTTTTTCCCTTTGGGGTTTCTTGCTTATTAATTAGAAGAGTTATGTAATTTGGAGGCAACACAAATATTCACTAATGAAAAAAAAATTTCAGAAAGCTTATTCGTGTGTTGTATTGTGTTCATGATTAAATACTTGAATCCGACTTATCAAAGGTAGTGATCATCCTTTCTAACGTCAAAAGGTTTGGTTTTTAAGGACTTTATTTCCTTAGCGTTCTAATCCGATCATCTCAACACTTTCTTAGCAATTCAATATTTTTTATTTCTTTGAGATTCTAGTTTCCATGTTTTTTTCCTAAAAAATGTTCGCTTGATTTGCTTAATAGTGGAGAATGAGGTTCCAATCAAGTTAATGTTCCCAACTGGTAATCAAGTTGATGTTTCAAAATATTCACAAGATTATTTGTTATGAATTGGCGGTCTTATGAATACGGATAGATTTGGAAGATCAAGTTTGCGTGCAAGTGTATATTTTGGAGAAACATTTTGTCTTAATTAATATTTAGCCTTTCATGTTTAGTTATTTTTGTTTTGATTAATTTGAGGCTTTTTTACGTCTAATAAATTTTATTTTACTGAGTTGTGGGAATTTTATTTTAAGTCTTTTAGTCTTTTATTTTTTAAGTTTTGATTATGCCTAATTCAATCGTAAATAGGCCCTTTGAACCATTCCATCTAGGGTTTTTTCATTTAGGGTTTCTTGCTTATTAATAAGAAGAGTTTTGTAAATTGGAGGCAACGCAATTATTTATTAACCCAAAGAAAATTTCAAAAAGCTTCTTGCTTTGCCGTTTTGTGTTGTGGATTGAATACTTACATCCCAATTATCAAAGGGAGTCATCATCCATTGTGACGTCACAATGTTTGGTTTTTTAGTACTTTTTTCCTAAGGGTTCTAATTTCATCATATTCAACACTTTCTTAACTATACAATCTTTTTATTCCTTTCAGTTCATGGGTTCCAAGTTTGTTCGTATAAGAGGTCCACTTCATTTGCTTAATAGTGGAGATTGAGGTTCTAATGTAGTTAATGTTCCGAAGTGCTAATCAAGTTGATGTTTCGAAATATTTCGAAGATAATTTGTAATGAATTGGCATCCTTATAACTAGGGATAGATTTGGACAATCAAGTTTTGGTGCAAGTGTTAATTTTGGAAAAGAAATTTGTTTTACTTAATTGTTAGCCTTTCATAATTTGTTATTTTTGTTTTATTTAATTTGAGCCTTTTATGTTTAATACATTTTATTTTACTTTGGTGTAACAATTTTATTTTAGGTGTTTTAGTCTTCTATTTTTTAAAGTTTAATTAGGCATAATTCACTAATAAATTGGCCCTTTAGGACCATTCCATCTTGGGTTTTTCCTTTTGGGGTTTCTTGCTTATTAATAAGAAGAGTTATGTAATTTGGAGGCAACACAAATATTCCTTAATGAAAAAAAAATTTCAGAAAGCTTATTCCTGTGTTGTATTGTTTTCTTGATTGAATACTTGAATGCGACTTGTCAAAGGTAGTGATCATCCTTTCTAACGTCAAAAGGTTTGATTTTTAAAGAATTTATTTCCTTAGCGTTCTAATCCGATCATCTCAACACTTTCTTAGCAATTCAATATTTTTTATTTCTATGAGATTCTAGTTTCCATGTTTTTTTTCCTAAAAAATGTTCGCTTGATTTGCTTAATAGTGCAGAATGAGGTTCCATTCAAGTTAATTGTCCCAACTAGTAATCAAGTTGATGTTTCAAAATATTCACAAGACCATTTGTTATGAATTGGCAGTCTTATGACTACGGATAGATTTGGAAGATCAAGTTTGGGTGCAAGTGTTAATTTTGGAAAAGAAATTTGTTTTAATTAATTGTTAGCCTTTCAAAATTTGTTATTTTTGTTTTATTTAATTTGAGCCTTTTGTGTTTAATAAATTTTATATTACTGTGGTGTAACAATTTTATATTAGGTCTTTTAGTCTTTTATATTTTATGGTTTGATTAGGCATAATTCACTAATAAATTGGCCCTTTAGGACCATTCCATCTTGGGTTTTTCCTTTTGGGGTTTCTTGCTTATTAATAAGACGAGTTATGTAATTTGGAGGCAACAGAAATATTCATTAATGAAAAACAAATTTCAAAAAGCTTATTCGTGTGTTGTATTGTATTCATGATTGAATACTTGAATCCGACTTATCAAAGGTAGTGATCATCCTTTCTGACGTCAAAAGGTTTGGTTTTTAAGGACTTTATTTCCTTAGCGTTCTAATTCGATCATCTCAACACTTTCTTAGAAATTCAATATTTTTTATTTCTTTGAGATTCTAGTTTCCATGTTTTTTTTCCTAAAAAATGTTCGCTTGATTTGCTTAATAGTGGAGAATGAGGTTCCAATCAAGTTAATGTTCCCGACTAGTAATCAAGTTGATGTTTCAAAATATTCACAAGATCATTTGTTATGAATTGGCAGTCTTATGACTACGGATAGATTTGGAAGATCAAGTTTGGGTGCAAGTGTATATTTTGGAGAAACGTTTTGTCTTAATTATTATTTAACCTTTCATGTTTAGTTATTTTTGTTTTGATTAATTTGAGGCTTTTTTACGTCAAATAAATTTTATTTTACAGAGTTGTGGGAATTTTATTTTAAGTCTTTTACTCTTTTAGTTTTTATGTTTTGATTATGCCTAATTCAACCGTAAATAGGCCCCCTTGAACAATTCCATCTAGGTTTTTTCCATTTAGGGTTTCTTGCTTATTAATAAGAAGAGTTTTATAAGTTGGAGGCAACACAATTATTTATTAAGCAGAAGAAAGTTTCAAAAAGCTTCCTGCTTTGCCGTTTTGTGTTGTGGATTGAATACTTACTTCCAACTTATCAAAGGGTGTGATCATCCATTGTGACATCACAATGTTTGGTTTTTTAGGACTTTTTTCCTTAGGGTTCTAATTTCATCATGTTCAACACTTTCTTAACAATTCAATCTTTTTATTCCTTTCAGTTCATGGGTTCCAAGTTTGTTCGCTTAAAAGGTCTGTTTCATTTGCTTAATAGTGGAGATTGAGGTTCTAATGTAGTTAATGTTCCGAAGTGCTAATCAAGTTCATGCTTCGAATTATTCCGAAGATAATTTGTAATGAATTGGCATCCTTATGACTAGGGATAGATTTGGGAGATCAAGTTTTGGTGCAAGTGTTAATTTTGGAAAAGAAATTTGTTTTAATTAATTGTTAGCCTTTCATGATTAGTTATTTTTGTTTTATTTAATTTGAGCCCTTTATGTTTAATAAATTTTATTTTACTGTGTTGTAACAATTTTATTTTAGGTCTTTTAGTCTTTTATTTTTTAAGGTTTGATTAGGCATAATTCACTAATAAATTGGCCCTTTAGGACCATTCCATCTTGGGTTTTTCCCTTTGGGGTTTCTTGCTTATTAATAAGAAGAGTTATGTAATTTGGAGGCAACACAAATATTCATTAATGAAAAAAAAATTCAGAAAGCTTATTCCTGTGTTGTATTTTTTTCTTGATTGAATACTTGAATCTGACTTATCAAAGGTAGTGATCATCCTTTCTGACGTCAAAAGGTTTGGTTTTTAAGGATTTAATTCTTAGCGTTCTAATCCGATCATCTCAACACTTTCTTAGCAATTCAATATTTTTTATTTCTTTGAGATTCTACTTTCCATGTTTTGTTTCCTAAAAAATGTTCGCTTGATTTGCTTAATAGTGGAGAATGAGGTTCCAATCAAGTTAATGTTCCTAACTGGTAAACAAGTTGATGTTTCAAAATATTCACAAGATCATTTGTTATGAATTGGTGGTCTTATGACTACGGATAGATTTGGAAGATCAAGTTTGGGTGCAAGTGTATATTTTGGAGAAACCTTTTGTCTTAATTAATATTTAGCCTTTCATGTTTAGTTATTTTTGTTTTGATTAATTTTAGGCTTTTTTACGTCTAATAAATGTTATTTTACTGAGTTGTAGGAATTTTATTTTAAGTCTTTTAGTCTTTTATTTTTTAAGTTTTGATTATGCCTAATTCAACCGTAAATAGACCCCTTTGAACCATTCCATCTAGAGTTTTTCCATTTAGGTTGTCTTGCTTATTAATAAGAAGAGTTTTGTAAATTGGAGGCAACACAAATATTCATTAAGCAAAAGAAAATTTCAAAAAGCTTCTTGCTTTACCGTATTGTGTTGTGGATTGAATACTTACATCCAACTTATCAAAGGTAGTGATCATCCATTATGATGTCACAATGTTTGGTGTTTTAGGACTTTTTTCCTTAGGGATCTAATTTCATCATTTTCAACACTTTCTTAACAATTCAATCTTTTTATTCCTTTCAGATTCATGGGTTCCAAGTTTGTTCGCTTAAAAGGTCTGCTTAATTTGCTTAATAGTGGAGATTGAGGTTCTAATGTAGTTAATGTTCCGAAGTGCTAATCAAGTTGATGTTTCAAAATATTCTGAAGATAATTTGTAATGAATTCTCATCCTTATGACTTGGGATAGATTTGAAAGATCAAGTTTTTGTGCTAGTGTTAATTTTGGAAAATAAATTTTTTTTAATTAATTGTTAGCCTTTCATGATTAGTTATTTTTGTTTTATTTAATTTGAGCCTTTTATTTTTAATAAATTTTATTTTACTGTGTTGTAACAATTTTATTTTAGGTCTTTTAATCTTTTATTTTTTAAGGTTTGACTAGGCATAATTCACTAATAAATTGGCCCTTTAGGACCATTCCATCTAGGGTTTTTCCCTTAAGGGTTTCTTGCTTATTAATTAGAAGAGTTATGTAATTTGGAGGCAACACAAATATTCATTAATGAAAAAAAATTTCAGAAAGCTTATTCTTGTGTTGTATTGTTTTCTTGATTGAATACTTGAATCCGACTTGTCAAAGGTAGTGATAATCCTTTCTGATGTCAAAAGATTTGGTTTTTAAGGACTTTATTTCCTTAGCATTCTAATCCGATCATCTCAACACTTTCTTAGCAATTCAATATTTTTTATTTCTTTGAGATTCTAGTTTCCATGTTTTTTTCCCTAAAAAATTTTCGCTTGATTTGTTTAATAGTGGAGAATGAGGTTCCAATCAAGTTAATGTTCCCAACTAGTAATCAAGTTGATGTTTCAAAATATTCACAAGATCATTTGTTATGAATTGGCGATCTTATGACTACGGATAGATTTGGAAGATGAAGTTAGGGTGCAAGTGTATATTTTGGAGAAATATTTTGTCTTTATTAATATTTAGCCTTTCATATTTAGTGATTTTTGTTTTGATTAATTTTAAGGCTTTTTTACGTTTAATAAATTTTATTTTATAGAGTTATGGTAATTTTATTTTATGTCTTTTTGTCTTTTATTTTTTAAGTTTTGATTATGCCTAATTCAACCGTAAATAGACCCCTTTGAACCATTCCATCTAGAGTTTTTCCATTTAGGTTGTCTTGCTTATTAATAAGAAGAGTTTTGTAAATTGGAGGCAACACAATTATTTATTAAGCAGAAGAAAATTTCAAAAAGCTTCTTGCTTTGCCGTATTGTGTTGTGGATTGAATACTTACATCCAACTTATCAAAGGGAGTGATCATCCATTGTGATGTCACAATGTTTGATTTTTTAGGACTTTTTTTCCTTAGGGTTCTAATTTCATCATGTTCAACACTTTCTTAACAATTCAATCTTTTTATTCCTTTCAGTTCATGGGTTGCAAGTTTGTTCGCTTAAAAGGTCCGCTTCATTTGCTTAATTGTCGAGATTGAGGTTCTAATGTAGTTAATGTTCCAAAGTGCTAATCAAGTTGATGTTTCGAAATATTCCGAAGATAATTTGTAATGAATTGGCATCCTTATGACTAGGGCAAGATTTGGAAGATCAAGTTTTGGTGCAAGTGTTAATTTTGGAAAAGAAATTTGTTTTAATTAATTGTTATCCTTTCATGATTAGTTATTTTTGTTTTATTTAATTTGAGCCTTTTATGTTTAATAAATTTTATTCTACTGTGTTGTAACATTTTTATTTTAGGTCCTTTAGTCTTTTATTTTTTAAGGTTTGATTAGGCATAATTCACTAATAAATTGGCCTTTTAGGACCATTCCATCTAGGGTTTTTCCCTTTGGGGTTTCTTGCTTATTAATTAGAAGAGTTATGTAATTTGGAGGCAACACAAATATTCACTAATGAAAAAAAAATTTCAGAAAGCTTATTCGTGTGTTGTATTGTGTTCATGATTAAATACTTGAATCCGACTTATCAAAGGTAGTGATCATCCTTTCTAACGTCAAAAGGTTTGGTTTTTAAGGACTTTATTTCCTTAGCGTTCTAATCCGATCATCTCAACACTTTCTTAGCAATTCAATATTTTTTATTTCTTTGAGATTCTAGTTTCCATGTTTTTTTCCTAAAAAATGTTCGCTTGATTTGCTTAATAGTGGAGAATGAGGTTCCAATCAAGTTAATGTTCCCAACTGGTAATCAAGTTGATGTTTCAAAATATTCACAAGATTATTTGTTATGAATTGGCGGTCTTATGAATACGGATAGATTTGGAAGATCAAGTTTGCGTGCAAGTGTATATTTTGGAGAAACATTTTGTCCTAATTAATATTTAGCCTTTCATGTTTAGTTATTTTTGTTTTGATTAATTTGAGGCTTTTTTACGTCTAATAAATTTTATTTTACTGAGTTGTGGGAATTTTATTTTAAGTCTTTTAGTCTTTTATTTTTTAAGTTTTGATTATGCCTAATTCAATCGTAAATAGGCCCCTTTGAACCATTCCATCTAGGGTTTTTTCATTTAGGGTTTCTTGCTTATTAATAAGAAGAGTTTTGTAAATTGGAGGCAACGCAATTATTTATTAACCCAAAGAAAATTTCAAAAAGCTTCTTGCTTTGCCGTTTTGTGTTGTGGATTGAATACTTACATCCCAATTATCAAAGGGAGTCATCATCCATTGTGACGTCACAATGTTTGGTTTTTTAGTACTTTTTTTCCTAAGGGTTCTAATTTCATCATATTCAACACTTTCTTAACTATACAATCTTTTTATTCCTTTCAGTTCATGGGTTCCAAGTTTGTTCGTATAAGAGGTCCACTTCATTTGCTTAATAGTGGAGATTGAGGTTCTAATGTAGTTAATGTTCCGAAGTGCTAATCAAGTTGATGTTTCGAAATATTTCGAAGATAATTTGTAATGAATTGGCATCCTTATAACTAGGGATAGATTTGGACAATCAAGTTTTGGTGCAAGTGTTAATTTTGGAAAAGAAATTTGTTTTACTTAATTGTTAGCCTTTCATAATTTGTTATTTTTGTTTTATTTAATTTGAGCCTTTTATGTTTAATACATTTTATTTTACTTTGGTGTAACAATTTTATTTTAGGTGTTTTAGTCTTCTATTTTTTAAAGTTTAATTAGGCATAATTCACTAATAAATTGGCCCTTTAGGACCATTCCATCTTGGGTTTTTCCTTTTGGGGTTTCTTGCTTATTAATAAGAAGAGTTATGTAATTTGGAGGCAACACAAATATTCCTTAATGAAAAAAAAATTTCAGAAAGCTTATTCCTGTGTTGTATTGTTTTCTTGATTGAATACTTGAATCCGACTTGTCAAAGGTAGTGATCATCCTTTCTAACGTCAAAAGGTTTGATTTTTAAGGAATTTATTTCCTTAGCGTTCTAATCCGATCATCTCAACACTTTCTTAGCAATTCAATATTTTTTATTTCTATGAGATTCTAGTTTCCATGTTTTTTTTCCTAAAAAATGTTCGCTTGATTTGCTTAATAGTGCAGAATGAGGTTCCATTCAAGTTAATTGTCCCAACTAGTAATCAAGTTGATGTTTCAAAATATTCACAAGACCATTTGTTATGAATTGGCAGTCTTATGACTACGGATAGATTTGGAAGATCAAGTTTGGGTGCAAGTGTTAATTTTGGAAAAGAAATTTGTTTTAATTAATTGTTAGCCTTTCAAAATTTGTTATTTTTGTTTTATTTAATTTGAGCCTTTTGTGTTTAATAAATTTTATATTACTGTGGTGTAACAATTTTATATTAGGTCTTTTAGTCTTTTATATTTTATGGTTTGATTAGGCATAATTCACTAATAAATTGGCCCTTTAGGACCATTCCATCTTGGGTTTTTCCTTTTGGGGTTTCTTGCTTATTAATAAGACGAGTTATGTAATTTGGAGGCAACAGAAATATTCATTAATGAAAAACAAATTTCAAAAAGCTTATTCGTGTGTTGTATTGTATTCATGATTGAATACTTGAATCCGACTTATCAAAGGTAGTGATCATCCTTTCTGACGTCAAAAGGTTTGGTTTTTAAGGACTTTATTTCCTTAGCGTTCTAATTCGATCATCTCAACACTTTCTTAGAAATTCAATATTTTTTATTTCTTTGAGATTCTAGTTTCCATGTTTTTTTTCCTAAAAAATGTTCGCTTGATTTGCTTAATAGTGGAGAATGAGGTTCCAATCAAGTTAATGTTCCCGACTAGTAATCAAGTTGATGTTTCAAAATATTCACAAGATCATTTGTTATGAATTGGCAGTCTTATGACTACGGATAGATTTGGAAGATCAAGTTTGGGTGCAAGTGTATATTTTGGAGAAACGTTTTGTCTTAATTATTATTTAGCCTTTCATATTTAGTTATTTTTGTTTTGATTAATTTGAGGCTTTTTTACGTCAAATAAATTTTATTTTACAGAGTTGTGGGAATTTTATTTTAAGTCTTTTACTCTTTTAGTTTTTATGTTTTGATTATGCCTAATTCAACCGTAAATAGGCCCCCTTGAACAATTCCATCTAGGTTTTTTCCATTTAGGGTTTCTTGCTTATTAATAAGAAGAGTTTTATAAGTTGGAGGCAACACAATTATTTATTAAGCAGAAGAAAGTTTCAAAAAGCTTCCTGCTTTGCCGTTTTGTGTTGTGGATTGAATACTTACTTCCAACTTATCAAAGGGTGTGATCATCCATTGTGACATCACAATGTTTGGTTTTTTAGGACTTTTTTCCTTAGGGTTCTAATTTCATCATGTTCAACACTTTCTTAACAATTCAATCTTTTTATTCCTTTCAGTTCATTGGTTCCAAGTTTGTTCGCTTAAAAGGTCTGTTTCATTTGCTTAATAGTGGAGATTGAGGTTCTAATGTAGTTAATGTTCCGAAGTGCTAATCAAGTTCATGCTTCGAATTATTCCGAAGATAATTTGTAATGAATTGGCATCCTTATGACTAGGGATAGATTTGGGAGATCAAGTTTTGGTGCAAGTGTTAATTTTGGAAAAGAAATTTGTTTTAATTAATTGTTAGCCTTTCATGATTAGTTATTTTTGTTTTATTTAATTTGAGCCCTTTATGTTTAATAAATTTTATTTTACTGTGTTGTAACAATTTTATTTTAGGTCTTTTAGTCTTTTATTTTTTAAGGTTTGATTAGGCATAATTCACTAATAAATTGGCCCTTTAGGACCATTCCATCTTGGGTTTTTCCCTTTGGGGTTTCTTGCTTATTAATAAGAAGAGTTATGTAATTTGGAGGCAACACAAATATTCATTAATGAAAAAAAATTCAGAAAGCTTATTCCTGTGTTGTATTTTTTCTTGATTGAATACTTGAATCTGACTTATCAAAGGTAGTGATCATCCTTTCTGACGTCAAAAGGTTTGGTTTTTAAGGATTTAATTCTTAGCGTTCTAATCCGATCATCTCAACACTTTCTTAGCAATTCAATATTTTTTATTTCTTTGAGATTCTACTTTCCATGTTTTGTTTCCTAAAAAATGTTCGCTTGATTTGCTTAATAGTGGAGAATGAGGTTCCAATCAAGTTAATGTTCCTAACTGGTAAACAAGTTGATGTTTCAAAATATTCACAAGATCATTTGTTATGAATTGGTGGTCTTATGACTACGGATAGATTTGGAAGATCAAGTTTGGGTGCAAGTGTATATTTTGGAGAAACCTTTTGTCTTAATTAATATTTAGCCTTTCATGTTTAGTTATTTTTGTTTTGATTAATTTTAGGCTTTTTTACGTCTAATAAATGTTATTTTACTGAGTTGTAGGAATTTTATTTTAAGTCTTTTAGTCTTTTATTTTTTAAGTTTTGATTATGCCTAATTCAACCGTAAATAGACCCCTTTGAACCATTCCATCTAGAGTTTTTCCATTTAGGTTGTCTTGCTTATTAATAAGAAGAGTTTTGTAAATTGGAGGCAACACAAATATTCATTAAGCAAAAGAAAATTTCAAAAAGCTTCTTGCTTTACCGTATTGTGTTGTGGATTGAATACTTACATCCAACTTATCAAAGGTAGTGATCATCCATTATGATGTCACAATGTTTGGTGTTTTAGGACTTTTTTCCTTAGGGATCTAATTTCATCATTTTCAACACTTTCTTAACAATTCAATCTTTTTATTCCTTTCAGTTCATGGGTTCCAAGTTTGTTCGCTTAAAAGGTCTGCTTAATTTGCTTAATAGTGGAGATTGAGGTTCTAATGTAGTTAATGTTCCGAAGTGCTAATCAAGTTGATGTTTCAAAATATTCTGAAGATAATTTGTAATGAATTCTCATCCTTATGACTTGGGATAGATTTGAAAGATCAAGTTTTTGTGCTAGTGTTAATTTTGGAAAATAAATTTTTTTTAATTAATTGTTAGCCTTTCATGATTAGTTATTTTTGTTTTATTTAATTTGAGCCTTTTATTTTTAATAAATTTTATTTTACTGTGTTGTAACAATTTTATTTTAGGTCTTTTAATCTTTTATTTTTTAAGGTTTGACTAGGCATAATTCACTAATAAATTGGCCCTTTAGGACCATTCCATCTAGGGTTTTTCCCTTAAGGGTTTCTTGCTTATTAATTAGAAGAGTTATGTAATTTGGAGGCAACACAAATATTCATTAATGAAAAAAAATTTCAGAAAGCTTATTCTTGTGTTGTATTGTTTTCTTGATTGAATACTTGAATCCGACTTGTCAAAGGTAGTGATAATCCTTTCTGATGTCAAAAGATTTGGTTTTTAAGGACTTTATTTCCTTAGCATTCTAATCCGATCATCTCAACACTTTCTTAGCAATTCAATATTTTTTATTTCTTTGAGATTCTAGTTTCCATGTTTTTTTCCCTAAAAAATTTTCGCTTGATTTGTTTAATAGTGGAGAATGAGGTTCCAATCAAGTTAATGTTCCCAACTAGTAATCAAGTTGATGTTTCAAAATATTCACAAGATCATTTGTTATGAATTGGCGATCTTATGACTACGGATAGATTTGGAAGATGAAGTTAGGGTGCAAGTGTATATTTTGGAGAAATATTTTGTCTTTATTAATATTTAGCCTTTCATATTTAGTGATTTTTGTTTTGATTAATTTTAAGGCTTTTTTACGTTTAATAAATTTTATTTTACTGAGTTATGGTAATTTTATTTTATGTCTTTTTGTCTTTTATTTTTTAAGTTTTGATTATGCCTAATTCAACCGTAAATAGACCCCTTTGAACCATTCCATCTAGAGTTTTTCCATTTAGGTTGTCTTGCTTATTAATAAGAAGAGTTTTGTAAATTGGAGGCAACACAATTATTTATTAAGCAGAAGAAAATTTCAAAAAGCTTCTTGCTTTGCCGTATTGTGTTGTGGATTGAATACTTACATCCAACTTATCAAAGGGAGTGATCATCCATTGTGATGTCACAATGTTTGATTTTTTAGGACTTTTTTTCCTTAGGGTTCTAATTTCATCATGTTCAACACTTTCTTAACAATTCAATCTTTTTATTCCTTTCAGTTCATGGGTTGCAAGTTTGTTCGCTTAAAAGGTCCGCTTCATTTGCTTAATTGTCGAGATTGAGGTTCTAATGTAGTTAATGTTCCAAAGTGCTAATCAAGTTGATGTTTCGAAATATTCCGAAGATAATTTGTAATGAATTGGCATCCTTATGACTAGGGCAAGATTTGGAAGATCAAGTTTTGGTGCAAGTGTTAATTTTGGAAAAGAAATTTGTTTTAATTAATTGTTATCCTTTCATGATTAGTTATTTTTGTTTTATTTAATTTGAGCCTTTTATGTTTAATAAATTTTATTCTACTGTGTTGTAACATTTTTATTTTAGGTCCTTTAGTCTTTTATTTTTTAAGGTTTGATTAGGCATAATTCACTAATAAATTGGCCCTTTAGGACCATTCCATCTAGGGTTTTTTCCTTGGGTTTCTTGCTTATTAATAAGAAGAGTTATGTAATTTGGAGGCAACACAAATATTCATTAATGAAAAACAAATTTCAGAAAGCTTATTCGTGTGTTGTATTGTGTTCTTGATTGAATACTTGAATCCGACTTATCAAAGGTAGTGATCATCCTTTCTGACGTCAAAAGCTTTGGTTTTTAAGGACTTTATTTCCTTAGCGTTCTAATCCGATCATCTTCAACACTTTCTTAGTAATTCAATATTTTTTATTCCTTTGAAATCTTAGTTTCCAAGTTGTTTTTCCTTAAAAGTGTTCCCTTGATTTACTTAATAGTAGAGAATGAGGTTCCAATCAAGATAATGTTCCCAACGGGTAAACAAGTTGATGTTTCAAAATATTCACAAGATCATTTTTTTATGAATTGGCGGTCTTATGACTACGGACAGATTTGGAAGATCAAGTTTGGGTGCTAGTGTATATTTTGGAGAAACTTTTTGTCTTAATTAAAATTTAGCCTTTCATGTTTAGTTTTTGTTTTGATTAATTTGAGGCTTTTTTACATTTAATAAATGTTATTTTATTCAGTTGTAGGAATTTTATTTTAAGTCTTTTTTTTAGTTTTGATTATGCCTAATTCAACCATAAATAGGCCCCTTTGAACCATTCCATCTAGGGTTTTTCCCTTTAGGGTTTCTTGCTTATTAATAAGAAGAGGTTTGTAGATTGGTGGCAACACAAATATTCATTAACCAAAAGAAAATTTCAAAAAGCTTCTTGCTTTGCCATATTGTGTTGTGGATTAAATACTTACATCCAACTTATCAAAGGGAGTGATCATCTATTGTGATGTCACAATGTTTGGTGTTTGAGGACTTTTTTTCCTTAGGGTTCTAATTTCATGATGTTCAACCCTTTCTTAACAATTCAATCATTTTATTCCTTTCAATTCATGGGTTCCAAGTTGTTCGCTTAAATGGTCCGCTTCATTTGCTTAATAGTGGAAATTGAGGTTCTAATGTAGTTAATGTTCTGAAGTGCTAATCAAGTTGATGTTTCGAAATATTCTAAGGATAATTTGTAATGAATTGGCATCCTTATGACTAGGGATAGATTTGGAAGATCACGTTTTGGTGCAAGTGTTAATTTTGGAAAAGAAATTTTTTTTAATTAATTGTGAGCTTTTCATGATTTGTTATTTTTGTTTTATTTAATTTGAGCCTTTTATGTTTAATAAATTTTATTTTACTATGTTGTAACAATTTTATTTTAGGTCTTTTAGTCTTTTATTTTTTAAGGTTTGATTTGGCCTACTTCACTAATAAATTGGCCCTTTATTACCATTCCATCTAGGGTTTTTCCCTCTGGGGTTTTTTCCTTATTAATAAGAAGAGTTATGTAATTTGGAGGCAACACAAATATTCCTTAATGAAAAAAAAATTTCAGAAAGCTTATTCGTGTGTTGTATTGTGTTCTTGATTGAATACTTGAATCCGACTTATCAAAGGTAGTGATCATCGTTTCTGACGTCAAAAGGTTTGGTTTTTAAAGACTTTATTTCCTTATCATTCTAATCTGATTATCTTCAACACTTTTTTAGAAATTTTATATTTTTTATTCCTTTGAGATCCTATTTCCAAGTTTTTTTTTCCTAAAAAGTGTTCGCTTGATTTGCTTAATTGTGGAGAATGAGGTTCCAATCAAGTTAATGTTCCCAACTGGTAAACAAGTTGATGTTTCAAAATATTCACAAGATCATTTTTTATGAATTGGCGGTCTTATGACTACGGACATATTTGGAAGATCAAGTTTGGGTGCAAGTGTATATTTTGGATGAACTTTTTGTCTTAATTAATATTTAGCCTTTCATGTTTAGTTATTTTTGTTTTGATTCATTTTAATGACTTGTGTGATTTTTATTTTTATTTTTTATTTTTTTTAAGGTTTGATTAGGCCTAATTCACAACTAAATTGGCCACTTAGGACTATTCTATCTAGAGTTTTTTCTTTTAGGGCTTTCTTGCATATTAATAAGAAGAGTTATGTAATTTGGAGGCATGACGAATATTCATTAATGGAAAGAAAATTTCAGAAAGCTTGTTGTTATGTCATCTTGTGTTCTTGATTGAATACTTGAATCCTACCTATCAAAGGGAGTGATCATCCTTTCTGATGTCACAAGGTTTGGGTTTTAAAGACTTTGTTTCCTTAGGGTTCTATTCTAATCATCTTTAACACTTTCTTTGTAATTAAATCTTTTTTATTAGTTTAAGTTCCTAGTTTCTAAGTTTTTTTGCATAAGAAAGGTGCACTTCATTTTCTTAATAATGGAGAATGAGGTTCTAATCAAGTTAATGTTCCCAAGTGCTAATCAAGTTGATGTTTCCAAATATTTACAAGATCATTTTTTATGAATTGGTAGTCTTATGACTTGGAATGGTTTTGGAAGATCAAGTTTGGGTGCAAGTATTAATTTTGGAAAAAAACATTGTTTTAATTAAGTTTTAGCCTTCATGTTTTGTTATTTTTGTTTTATTTAATTTGACCCATTTATGTTTTATAAATTTTATTTTACTGAGTTATGAGATTTTTATTTTATGTCTTTTAATCTTTTATTTTTTAAGGTTTGATTAGGCATAATTCACAACTAAATTGGCCCCTTTGGACCATTCCATCTAGGGTTTTTCCCTTTAGGGTTTCCTGCTAATTAATAAGAATAGTTTTGTAATTTGGAGACAACATGAAAATTCATTAATGAAAAGAAAATTTCTGAAAGCTTCTTGTTGTGCTGTATTGTGTTCTTGATTAAATACTTGAATCCGACTTATTAAAGGGAGTGATCATCCTTTCTGACGTCACAAGGTTTGTGATTTAAGTACTTTGTTTCCTTAGGGTTCTAATTTGATGATCTAAAACAATTTCTTAGCAACTCAATCTTTTTTATACCTTTGAGTTCCTAGTTTTCAAGTTTTTTTTTTTCATAAAAGGGTGCACTTCATTTACATAATAATGGAGAATGAGGTTCTAATCAAGTTAATGTTCCCAAGTGGTAATCAAGATAATGTTTCGAAATATTCACAAGATCATTGGTTACGAATTGGCGGTCTTATGACAAGGTATAGATTTGGAAGATGAAGTTTGGGTGCAAGTGTTAATTTGGGAATAACAATTTGTTTTAATTAATTGTTGGCCTTTCATGTTTAGTTATTTTTGCTTTATTTAATTTGAGCCTTTTATGTTTAATAAATTTTATTTTACCGATAGTCTTTTATTTTTTAAGGTTTGATTATGCCTAATTCACAACTAAATTGGCCCCTTAGGACCATTCCATCTAGGGTTTTTCTCTTTAGGATTTCTTGCTTATTAATAATAAGTGTTATGTAATTTGGAGGCAACATAAATATTCATAAATGAAAACAAAATTTCAGAAAGCTTCTTGCTTTTCCGTATTGTGTTGGTGATTGAATACTTGCATCCGACTTATCAAAGGAAGTGATCATTGTTTGTGACATGACAAGGTTTGGGTTGTAAGGACCTTTTTTCTTAGGGTTTTAATCTGATCATCTTCAACATTTTCTTAGCAATTCAATCTTTTTTATTCCTCTCAGTTCATGGGTTTTATGTTTGCTCGCTTAAAGGGTCTGTTTCATTTACTTAATAATGGATATTGTGGTTCTAATACAATTAATGTTCCCAAAAGATAATCAAATTGATGTTTTCAAACAATCATAAAATCATTTGTTATGAATTGGCTATCTTTTGACAAGGGATAGATTTGGACGATCAAGTTTGGGGGCAAGTGTTATTTTTGGAAAAAAATATTTGTTTTAATTAAGTGTTAGCCATTCATGTTTATTTATTTTTGTTTTATGTAATTTGAGCCATTTATGATTAATAAATATTATTTTACATAGTTGTGAGATTTTTATTTTATATCATTTAGTCTTTTATTTTTTAAGGTTTGATTAGGCTTAACTCACAACTAAATTGGCCCCTTAGGACCATTCCATCTATTGTTTTTCCCTTTAGGGTTTCTTGCTTATTAACAAGAAGAGTTAGGTAATTTGTAGACAACACGAATATTCATTAAGGAAAATAAAATTTTATAAAGCTTCTTGTTGTGTTGTATGGTGTTCTTAATTGAATACTTGAATCCGACATATCCAAGGGAGTAATCCTTTGTAAAGTCACAAGGTTTGGGTTTTGAGGACTTTGTTGCCTTACGGTTCTAATATGATCATCTTCAACACTTTCTTAGCAATTCAATCTTTTTTATTCCTTTGAGTTCCTAGTTTCCAAGTTTTTTTGCATAAAAGGGTGTGCTTCATTTGCTTAACAATACAGATTTGGGTTCTAATCAAGTTAATGATGGCAAGGGCTAATCAAGTTGATGTTTGTAAATATTCACGAGATCATTTGGTATGAATTGGCTATCTTTTGACTGGGGATACATTTGGACGATCAAGTTTGGGTGCAAGTGTTAGTTTTGGAAAAAAAAATTTAATTAATTGTTAGGCTCTCATGTTTGGGTTTTGAGAACTTTGTTTCCTTACGTTTCTAATATGATCATCTTCAACACTTTTTTACCAATTCAATCTTTTTTATTCCTTTTATTTCCTTGGTTACAAGATTTTTTTTTTTGCATAAAAGGGTGTGCTTCATTAGCTTTACAAAAGATATTGGGGTTCTAAACAAGGTAATGATCCCAAGGGCTAATCAAGTTGATGTTTCAAAATATTCACAAGATCATTTGTTATGAATTGGCTATCTTATGACTAAGGATGGATTTGGACGATCAAGTTTGGGTGCAAGTGTTAATTTTGGAAAAAAAACTTTGTTTTAATTAATTGTTGGCCTTTCATGTTTAGTTATTTTTGTTTTATTTAATTTGAGCCTTTTATGTTTAATAAATATTATTTTACTTAGTTGTGAGGTTTTTATTTTTTATCTTTTAGTCTTTTATTTTTTATGGTTTGATTAGGCATAACTCACAACTAAATTGGCCCCTTAGGACCATTCCATCTAGGGTTTTTTCCTTTAGGGTTTCTTGCTTATTAATAAGAAGAGTTATGTAATTTGTAGACAACACCAATATTCATTAATGAAAAGAAAAATTTATAAAGCTTCCTGCTGTGCAGTATTGTGTTCTTGATTGAATACTTGTATCTGACTTATCCAAGAGAGTGATCATCTTTTGTGATGTCACAAGGTTTGTGTTTTGAGGACTTTGTTTCCTTGCGGTTCTAATATGATCATCTTCAACACTTTCTTAGTAATTCAATCTTTTTTATTCCTTTGAGTTCCTTGTTTCCAAGTTTGAATATTTGATAAAAGGGTGTGCTTCATTAATTAACAATAAAGATTGGGGTTCTAATCAAGTTAATGATCCCAAGGGATAATTAAGTTGATGTTTCAAAAATATTCACAAGATTATTTGTTATGAATTGGCTATCTTATGACTAGGGATAGATTTGGACCATCAAGTTTGGGTGCAAGTGTTATTTTTGGAAAACAAATTTGCTTTAATTATTTGCTAGCCATTCTTGTTTACTTATTTTTGTTTAATTTAATTTGAGCTTTTTATGTTTGATAACTATTATTTTACTTAGTTGTGAGGTTTTTATTTTTTATCTTTTAGTCTTTTATTTTTTATGGTTTGATTAGGCATAACTCACAACTAAATTGGCCCTTTAGGACCATTCCATCTAGGGTTTTTTCCTTTAGGGTTTCTTGCTTATTAATAAGAAGAGTTATGTAATTTGTAGACAACACCAATATTCATTAATGATAAGAAAATTTTATAAAGCTTCTTGCTGTGCCGTATTGTGTTCTTGATTGAATACTTGAATCTGAATTATCCAAGGGATTGATCATCCTTTGGGAAGTCACAAGGTTTGGGTTTTGAGGACTTTGTTTTCTTAGGGTTCTAATATGATCATCTTCAACTCTTTCTTAGCAATTCAATCTTTTTTATTCCTTTGAGTTCCTTGTTTCCAAGTTTTTCTTTTTTGTATAAAAGGGTGTGCTTCATTTGGTTAACAATAGAGATTGGGGTTGTAATCAAGTTAATGATCCCAAGGGCTAATCAAGTTGATATTTCAAAATATTCACAAGATCATTTGTTAAGAATTGGCTATCTTATGACTAAGGATGGATTTGGACGATCAAGTTTGGGTGCACGTGTTAATTTTCGACGAAAAACATTGTTTTAATTAATTGTTAACCTTTCATGTTTAGTTATTTTTGTTTTATTTAATTTGAGCCTTTTATGTTTAAAAAATATTATTTTATTGAGTTGTGATATTTTTCTTTTATGTCTTTTAGTTTTTTATTTTTAAATTTTGGATTATGCCTCATTCATAAAAGGGTCTGTTTCATTTACTTATTGAGGGAGTACAATTAATGTTCCCAAGTACTAATCAAGTTGACGTTTCCAAATATTCACAAGATTATTTGTTATGAATTGGCGGTCTTATGACATAGTAGAGATTTGGAAGATCAAGTTTGGGTGCATGTGTTAATTTGGGAAAACAAATTTGCTTTAATTAATTGTTGGCCTGCCAATTTTTTTTATTTTTGTTTTATTTAATTTGAGCATTTTATGTTTAATAAATTTTATTTTACTCAGTTGTAAGATTTTTATTTTATGTCTTTTAGTCTTTTATTTTTTAAGGTTTGATTAGGCCTAACTCACAACCAAATTGGCCCCTTAGGACCATTCCATGTAGGGTTTTTGCCCATTAGGGTTTCTTGCTTATTAATAAGAAGAGTCATGTAATTTGTAGACAACACCAATATTCATTAATGAAAAGAAAATTTTATAAAGCTTCTTGCTGGGCAGTATTGTGTTCTTGATTGAATACTTCAATCCGACTTATCCAAGGGAGTGATAATCTTTTGTGAAAACACAACGTTTGTGTTTTGAGGACTTTGTTTCCTTGCGGTTCCAATATGATCATCCTCAACACTTTTTTAGTAATTCAATCTTTTTTATTCCTTTGAGTTCCTTGTTTTCAAGTTTTTTTACATAAAAGGGTGTGCTTCATTTCTTAAGAAAAGAGATTGTGATTCTAATCAAGTTAATGATCCCAACGGATAATTAACTTGATGTTTCAAAAATATTCACAAGATCATTTGTTATGAATTGGCTATCTTATGACTAGGGATAGATTTGGACCATCAAGTTTGGGTGCAAGTGTTATTTTTGGAAAACAAATTTGTTTTAATTATTTGTTAGCAATTCTTGTTTACTTATTTTTGTTTATTTTAATTTGACCTTTTTATGTTTGATAAATATTATTTTACTTAGCTGTGAGGTTTTTATTTTTTATTTTTTATTCTTTTATTTTTTATGGTTTGATTAGGCATAACTCACAACTAAATTGGCCCCTTAGGACCATTCCATCTAGGGTTTTTTCCTTTAGGTTTCTTGCTTATTAATAAGAAGAGTTATGTAATTTGTAGACAACACCAATATTCATTAATGAAAAGAAAATTTTATAAAGCTTCTTGTTGTGCAGTATTGTGTTCTTGATTGAATACTTGTATCTGACTTATCCAAGGGAGTGATCATCTTTTGTGAAATCACAAGGTTTGTGTTTTGAGGACTTTGTTTCCTTGCGGTTCTAATATGATCATCTTCAACACCTTCTTAGTAATTCAATCTTTTTTATTCCTTTGAGTTCCTTGTTTCCAAGTTTTTTTTATAAAAGGGTGTGCTTCATTAATTAACTATAAAGATTGGGGTTATAATCAAGTTAATGATCCGAAGGGATAATTAAGTTGATGTATCAAAAATATTCACAAGATCATTTGTTATGAATTGGCTATCTTATGATTTGGGATAGATTTGGACCATAAAGTTTGGGTGCAAGTGTTAATTTTGGAAAACAAATTTGTTTTAATTATTTGTTAGCCATTCTTGTTTACTTATTTTTGTTTAATTTAATTTGAGCTTTTTATGTATGATAAATATTATTTTTCTTAGTTGTGTGGTTTTTATTTATTATCTTTTATTCTTTTATTTTTTATGGTTTGATTAGGCATAACTCACAACTAAATTGGCCCCTTAGGACCATTCCATCTAGGGTTTTTTCCTTTAGGGTTTCTTGCTTATTAATAAGAAGATTTATGTAATTTGTAGACAACACCAATATTCATTAATGAAAAGAAAATTTTATAAAGCTTCTTGCTGTGAAGTATTGTGTTCTTGATTGAATACTTGTATCTAACTTATCCAAGGGAGTGATCATCTTTTGTGAAGTCACAAGATTTGTGTTTTGAGGACTTTGTTTCCTTGCGGTTCCAATATCATCATCCTCAATACTTTTTTAGTAATTCAATCTTTTTTATTCCTTTAAGTTCCTTGTTTCCAAGTTTTTTTTTTACATAAAAGGGTGTGCTTCATTTCTTAACAATAGATATTATGGTTCAAATCAAGTTAATGATCCCAAGGGATAATTAAGTTGATGTTTCAAAAATATTCACAAGATCATTTGTTATGAATTGCTTATCTTATGACTAGGGATAGATTTGGACCATCAAGTTTGGGTGCAAGTGTTTTTTTGGAAAACAAATTTGTTTTAATTATTTGTTCGCCATTCTTGTTTACTTATTTTTTTAATTTAATTTTAACTTTTTATGTTTGATAAATATTATTTTACTTAGTTGTGAGGTTTTTATTTTTTATCTTTTATTCTTTTATTTTTTATGGTTTGATTAGGCATAACTCACAACTAAATTGGCCCCTTAGGACCATGCCATCTAGGGTTTTTTCCTTTAGGTTTCTTGCTTATTAATAAGAAGAGTTATGTAATTTGTAGACAACACCAATATTCATTAATGAAAAGAAAATTTTATAAAGCTTCTTGCTGTGTTGTATTGTGTTCTTGATTGAATACTTGTATCTGACTTATCCAATGGAGTGATGATCTTTTGTGAAGTCACAAGGTTTGTGTTTTGAGGACTTTGTTTCCTTGCGATTCTAATATGATCATCCTCAACACTTTTTTAGTAATTCAATCTTTTTTATTCCTTTGAGTTCCTTGTTTCCAAGTATTTTTTTTTTTTTGATAAAATGGTGTGCTTCATTAATTAACAATAGAGTTGGGGTTCTAATCAAGTTAATGATCCCAAGGGATAATTAAGTTGATGTTTCAAAAATATTCACAAGATCATTGGTTATGAATTGGCCATCTTATGACTAGGGATAGATTTGGACCATCCAGTTTGGGTGCAAGTGTTATTTTTGGAAAAAAAATTTGTTTTAATTATTTGCTAGCCATTCTTGTTTATTTATTGTTGTTTAATTTAATTTGAGCTGTTTATGTTTGATAAATATTACTTTACTTAGTTGTGAGGTTTTTATTTTTTATCTTTTATTCTTTTATTTTTTATGGTTTGATTAGGCATAACTCACAACTAAATTGGCCCCTTAGGACCATTCCATCTAGGGTTTTTTCCTTTAGGTTTCTTGCTTATTAATAAGAAGAGTTATGTAATTTGTAGACAACACCAATATTCATTAATGAAAAGAAAATTTTATAAAGCTTCTTACTGTGTTGTATTGTGTTCTTGATTGAATACTTGTATCTGACTTATCCAATGGAGTGATGATCTTTTGTGAAGTCACAAGGTTTGTGTTTTGAGGACTTTGTTTCCTTGCGATTCTAATATGATCATCCTCAACACTTTTTTAGTAATTCAATCTTTTTTATTCCTTTGAGTTCCTTGTTTCCAAGTATTTTTTTTTTTTTGATAAAATGGTGTGCTTCATTAATTAACAATAGAGTTGGGGTTCTAATCAAGTTAATGATCCCAAGGGATAATTAAGTTGATGTTTCAAAAATATTCACAAGATCATTGGTTATGAATTGGCCATCTTATGACTAGGGATAGATTTGGACCATCCAGTTTGGGTGCAAGTGTTATTTTTGGAAAAAAAATTTGTTTTAATTATTTGCTAGCCATTCTTGTTTATTTATTTTTGTTTAATTTAATTTGAGCTGTTTATGTTTGATAAATATTATTTTACTTAGTTGTGAGGTTTTTATTTTTTATCTTTTATTCTTTTATTTTTTATGGTTTGATTAGGCATAACTCACAACTAAATTGGCCCCTTAGGACCATTCCATCTAGGGTTTTTTCCTTTAGGTTTCTTGCTTATTAATAAGAAGAGTTATGTAATTTGTAGACAACACCAATATTCATTAATGAAAAGAAAATTTTATAAAGCTTCTTGCTGTGTTGTATTGTGTTCTTGGTTGAATACTTGTATCTGACTTATCCAATGGAGTGATGATCTTTTGTGAAGTCACAAGGTTTGTGTTTTGAGGACTTGGTTTCCTTGCGATTCTAATATGATCATCCTCAACACTTTTTTAGTAATTCAATCTTTTTTATTACTTTGAGTTCCTTGTTTCCAAGTTTTTTTTTTTGATAAAATGGTGTGCTTCATTAATTAACAATAGAGTTGGGGTTCTAATCAAGTTAATGATCCCAAGGGATAATTAAGTTGATGTTTCAAAAATATTCACAAGATCATTTGTTATGAATTGGCTATCTTATGACTAGGGATAGATTTGGACCATCAAGTTTGGGTGAGAGTGTTATTTTTGGAAAACAAATTTGTTTTAATTATTTGCTAGCCATTCTTGTTTACTTATTTTTGTTTAATTTAATTTGAGCTTTTTATGTTTGATAACTATTATTTTACTTAGTTGTGAGGTTTTTATTTTTTATCTTTTAGTCAATTATTTTTTATGGTTTGATTAGGCCTAACTCACAACTAAATTGGCCCTTTAGGACCATTCCATCTAGGGTTTTTTCCTTTAGGGTTTCTTGCTTATTAATAAGAAGAGTTATGTAATTTGTAGACAACACCAATATTCATTAATGATAAGAAAATTTTATAAAGCTTCTTGCTGTGCCGTATTGTGTTCTTGATTGAATACTTGAATCTGAATTATCCAAGGGATTGATCATCCTTTGGGAAGTCACAAGGTTTGGGTTTGGAGGACTTTGTTTT
Source organism: Hippophae gyantsensis (assembly GCA_030763125.1). Lineage (NCBI taxonomy): Eukaryota > Viridiplantae > Streptophyta > Magnoliopsida > Rosales > Elaeagnaceae > Hippophae > Hippophae gyantsensis. The sequence goes on along the minus strand of CM061031.1, from coordinate 47,514,370 downwards.
CTTAGGGTTCTAATATGATCATCTTCAACTCTTTCTTAGCAATTCAATCTTTTTTATTCCTTTAAGTTCCTTGTTTCCAAGTTTTTTTTTATAAAAGGGTGTGCTTCATTAATTAACAATAAAGATTGGGGTTCTAATCAAGTTAATGATCCCAAGGGATAATTAAGTTGATGTTTCAAAAATATTCACAAGATCATTTGTTATGAATTGGCTATCTTATGACTAGGGATAGATTTGGACCATCAAGTTTGGGTGCAAGTGTTAATTTTGGAAAACAAATTTGTTTTAATTATTTGTTCGCCATTCTTGTTTACTTATTTTTTTTTAATTTAATTTTAGCTCTTTATGTTTGATAAATATTATTTTACTTAGTTGTGAGGTTTTTATTATTTATCTTTTATTCTTTTATTTTTTATGGTTTGATTAGGCATAACTCACAACTAAATTGGCCCTTAGGACCATTCCATATAGGGTTTTTTCCTTTAGGTTTCTTGCTTATTAATAAGAAGAGTTATGTAATTTGTAGACAACACCAATATTCATTTATGAAAAGAAAATTTTATAAAGCTTCTTGCTGTGTAGTATTGTGTTCTTGATTGAATACTTGTATCTGACTTATCCAAGGGAGTGGTCATCTTTTGTGAAGTCACATGGTTTGTGTTTTGAGGACTTTGTTTCCTTGCGGTTCTAATATGATCATCTTCAACACTTTCTTAGTAATTCAATCTTTTTTATTCTTTTGAGTTCCTTGTTTCCAAGTTTTTTTTTATAAAAGGGTGTGCTTCATTAATTAACAATAAAGATTGGGGTTCTAATCAAGTTAATGATCCCAAGGGATAATTAAGTTGATGTTTCAAAAATATTCACAAGATCATTTGTTATGAATTGGCTATCTTATGACTAGGGATAGATTTGGACCATCAAGTTTGGGTGCAAGTGTTAATTTTGGAAAACAAATTTGTTTTAATTATTTGTTCGCCATTCTTGTTTACTTATTTTTGTTTAATTTAATTTGAGCTTTTTATGTTTGATAAATATTATTTTACTTAGTTGTGAGGTTTTTATTTTTTATCTTTTATTCTTTTATTTTTTATGGTTTGATTAGGCATAACTCACAACTAAATTGGCCCCTTAGGACCATTCCATCTAGGGTTTTTTCCTTTAGGGTTTCTTGCTTATTAATAAGAAGAGTTATGTAATTTGTAGACAACACCAATATTCATTAATGAAAAGAAAATTTTATAAAGCTTCTTGCTGTGCAGTATTATGTTCTTGATTGAATACTTGAATCTGACTTGTTAAAGGGAGTGATCATCTTTTGTGAAGTCACCACGTTAGGGTTTTGAGTACTTTGTTTCCTTACGGTTCTTATATGATCATCTTCATCATGTTCTTCGCAAATCAATATTTTTTATTCCTCTGAATTCCTTGTTTCCAAGTTTTTTTTGCATAAAAGGGTGTGCTTCATTTGGTTAACAATATAGATTTGGGTTCTAATCAAGTTAATGATCGCAATGGCTGATCAAGTTGATGTTTCAAAATATTCACAAGATCATTTGTTGTGAAATAGGTATCTTATGACTAGTGATAGATTTGGACCATCAAGTTTGAGTACAAGTGTTAATTTTGAAAAAAAAACCTTTTTTTAACTAATTCTTATCCCTTCATGTTTAGTTATTTTTGTTTTATTTATTTTGAGCCTTTTATGTTTAATAAATACTATTTTACTTATTTGTGAGATTTTTATTTTATGTCTTTTAGTCTTTTATTTTTTTAAGGTTTTGTTAGGCCTAATTCACAACTAAATTGGTCCCTTAGGACCATTCCATGTAGGGTTTTTCCGTTTAGGCTTTCTTGCTTATTAATAAGAAGAGTTATGTAATTTGTAGACAACATGAATATTCATTAATGAAAAGAAAATTTTATAAAGCTTCTTGTTGTGCGTCATTCTGTTCTTCATTTAATACTTGAATCAGACTTATAAAAGGTAGTGATCATCCTTTGTGACGTCACCACGTTAGGGTTTTGAGGACTTTGTTTCCTTACGTTTCTAATATGATCATCTTCAACACGTTCTTCGCAATTCAATCTTTTTTATTCCTCTCAGTTCCTTGTTTCCAAGTTTTTTTTGCATAAAAAGGTGTGCTTCATTTGGTTAACAATAGAGATTTGTGTTCTAATCAAGTTAATGATCGCAAGGGCTGATCAAGTTGATGTTTCAAAATATCAACATGATCATTTCTTATGAAATGGCTATCTTATGAGTAGCGATAGATTTGGACCATCAAGTTTGGGTACAAGTGTTAATTTTGAAAAAAAAACCTTTTTTTAACTAATTGTTATCCTTTCATGTTTAGTTATTTTTGTTTTACTTAATTTGAGCCTTTTATATTTAATAAATATTATTTTACTTAGTTGTGAGATTTTTATTTTATGTCTTTTACTCTTTTATTTTTTAAGGTTTAATTAGACCTAATTCACAACTAAATTGGCCCCTTAGGACCATTCCATCTAGGGTTTATCCCTTTAGGGTTTCTTGCTTATTAATAAGAAGAGTTATGTAATTTGTAGACAACATGAATATTCATTAATAAAAAGAAAATTTTATAAAGTTCTTTGTTGTGCCGTATTGTGTTCTTGATTGAATACTTAAATCCGACTTATCAAAGAGAGTGATCATCCTGTGTTACAACACAAGGTTTGTGTTTTAAGGACTTTGTTTTCTTACGGTTATAATATGATCATCTTCAACATTTTATTAGCAATTCAATCTTTTTTATTCCTCTAAGTTCCTAGTTTGCAAGTTTTGTTTTTTGTTTTTGCATAAAAGGGAGAGCTTCATTTGCTTAATAAACGAGAATAAGGTTCTAATGAAGTTAATGTTCCCAAGTGGTAATCAAGTTGATGTTTCCAAATATTCACAAGATCATTTGTTATGAATTGGCAGTCTTATGACAAGGTATAGGTTTGGAAAATCAAGTTTGGGTGCAATTGTTAATTTGGGAAAAACAATTTTTTTTAATTAATTGTTGGCCTTTCATGTTTAGTTATTTTTGTTTTATTTAATTTGAGCCTTTTATGTTTAATAAATATAATTTTACTTAGTTGTGAGATTTTTATTTTATGTCTTTTAGTCTTTTATTTTTTAAGGTTTGATTAGGCCTAATTCACAACTAAATTGGCCCATTAGGACCATTCCATCTAGGGTTTTTCCCTTTAGGCTTTCTTGCTTATTAATAAGAAGAGTTATGTTATTTGTAGACAACACAAATATTCATTATTGAAAAGAAAATATTATAAAGCTTCTTGTTGTGCCGTATTGTGTTCTTGATTGAATACTTGAATCCGACTTATCAAAGGGAGTCGTCATCCTTTGTGTCTTCACAAGGTTTGTGTTTTAAGGACTTTGTTTCCTTTGGTTTCTAATATGATCATCTTCAACACGTTCTTCATAATTCAATCTTTTTTATTCCTCTGAGTTCCTAGTTTTTGAGTTTTTTTTTGCATAAAAGGTTGTTCTTCATTTTCTTAACAATAGAGATTGGGGTTCTAATCAAGTTAATTATCCCAAGGGCTAATCAAGTTAATGTTTCAAAATATTCACAAGATCATTTGTTATGAATTGGCTATCTTATGACATGGTATAGATTTGGAAGATCAAGTTTGGGTGCAGGTGTTAATTTGGGAAAACAAAATTGCTTTAATTAATTGTTGGCTTTTCATGTTTAGTTCTTTTTGTTTCATTTAGTTTGAGCCTTTTATGTTTAATAAATTTTATTTTACTGAGTTGTGAGATTTTTATTTTATGTCTTTTAGTTTTTAAATTTTACCAAAGGGAGTGATCATCCTTTGTGACATCACAAGGTTTTGGTTTTAGAGATTTTGTTTCCTTAGGGTTCTAATATGATCATCTTTGATACTTTCTAACCAATTCAATCTTTTTTATTCCTTTGAGTTCCTAGTTTCTAAGTTTTTTTTTCATAAAAAGGTGTGTTTCATTTGCTTAATAATAGAGACTGGGGTTCTAATCAGGTTAATGATCCCAAGTGTTAGTCAAGTTGATGTTTAAAAATATTCCCAAGATCATTTGTTATGATTTGGAAATCTTATGACTAGGACTAGATTTAGATGATCAAGTGTTGGTGCATGTGTTAATTTTTGAAAAAATATTTGTTTTAATTAATTGTTAGCCTTTCATGTTTTATTATTTTTGTTTTATTTAATTTGAGCCTTTTATGTTTAGTAAATATTATTTTACTTAGTTGTGAGATTTTTATTTGATGTCTTTTAGTCTTTTATTTTTTAAGTTTTGATTAGGCCTAATTCACAACTAAATTGGCCCCTTAGGACCATTCCATCTAGGGTTTTTCCCTTTAGGGTTTCTTGCTTATTAAGTTTTTAGTTATATTTGTTTCAATTAATTGTGTGTCTTTTAAGTTTTTTAGTATTTTATTTTTTATGGTTGGATTAGGTACAATCCACCACTAAATAGGTCCATTCAATCTTGGGTTTTTTTCTTTGAGGGTTTCCTGTTTATTTATAAGAAGAAATATGTAATATGTAGGCAACACAAATATTAATTAATGTAAGGATAATTTGAGAGAGCTTCTTGCTTTGCCTAGTTGTGTCCTCCATTTAATACTTGAGTCCTACTTATGAAAGGGTATCATCATTATTTGTAACGTTTCAATGTTTGGGTTTTAAGGACTTTGTTTTCTTAGGGTTTTAATATGATTATCTTTAAGACGTTCTTAGCAAATCAATCGTTTCTATTCCTTTGAGTTCTTTGTTTCCAAGATTTTTCGCCTATATGGTCCTCATCATTTGCTTAATAATGGAGATGAGGGTTCAAATGAAGTTAATGTTCCCAAGTGCTGATCAAGTTGATGTTTTCAAATATTAACAAGACATTTTATAATGAATTGGCAGTCCAATCACAAGGGATATATTTCAAAGATCAAATTTGGGTGCAATGGTTACTTTTGGAAACAATTTTTGTTTCAAATAATTGTGTTCTTTTCATGTTTAGTTATTTTTGTTTTAATTAATTGTGTGCCTTTTATGTTAAATAATAATTATTTTATAGAAATGTGGCATTTTTATTTTAAGTTTTATAGTATTTTATTTTTTAAGGTTGGATTAGCCTAATCCACAACTAAATAGGCCCATTAGGTCCATTCAATCTTGGGTTTTTTCTTTGACGGTTTCCAGTTATTTATAAGAAGAGCTATGTAATTTAGAGGCAAGACGAATATTCATTAACGAATATAAAATATCAAAAGCATGCTTGGTTTGCCATCTTGTGTCCTTGATTTAGTACTTAAATCATTCTTATCAAAGGGTGTGATCGTCCTTTGTAACATCTCAATGTTTCGGTTTTAAGGACTTCGTTTCCTTAGGGTTTTAATTTGATCATCTTCAACACATTCTTTGCAAATGAATCATTTATATTCCTTTGAGTTCATGGGTTCCAAGGTTTTCGCCTAAATGGTCCTTATAATTTTCTTATTAATGGAGATCGTGGTGCAAATCAAGGTAATGTTCCCAAGTGCTAATCAAGTTGATGTTTCCAAATATTAACAAGATATTTTGTAATAATTGGAAGTCCAATGACTAGGGTTAGATTTGGAAGATCAAGTTTGGGTGCAAGGGTTACTTTAACAAACAATTTTTCTTTTAATTAATTATGGGCTTTTCATGTTTAGTTATTTTTGTTTTAATTAATTATATGCCTTTTAAGTTTAATAATTTTTATTTTAATGAAATGTTGGGTTTTTCTTTTAAGTTTTTTAGTATTTTATTTTTTATGATTGGATTAGGCCCAATCGACATTTATATAGGCCTATTAGGCCCATTTCAATCTTGGGTTTTTTTGGGTTTCCTACTTATTTATAAGAAGAGCTATTTAATTTGTAGGCAACACAAATATTCATTAATGAAAACAAAATTTCAAAAAGCATCTCGCTTTGCCTTCTTACGTTCTTGATTGAATACTTGGATTCCTACTTATGAAAGGTAGTGATCATCTTTTGTTACATCTCATTTTTAGGTTTTAAGGACTTTTTTTCGTTGGGTTTTAATCTAATAATCTTCAACACATTCTTAGCAAATCAATTATTTTTATTCTCATTAGTTCATGGGTTCCATGGTTTTTTGCCTAAATGGTTGATGTCTCCAAATATTAACCAGCTATTTTGCAATGAATTGGCAGTCCAATGAATAGGGTTAAATATTAAAGATCAAGTATGAGTGGAAGGGTTACTTTAGAAAACAATTTTTCTATTAAGTAATTGTGGGCCTTTCATGCTTAGTTATATTTTTTTTAATTAATTGTGTGCCTTTTATATTCATTAATTATTATTTTATTGACATATGGGGTTTTTATTTTAAGTTTTATACTATTTTATTTTTTAAGGTCGGATTAGGCCTAATCCATAACTAAATAGGCTCATTAGGTCCATTCAATCTTGGGTTTTTTCTTTGACGGTTTCCTGCTTATTTATAAGAAGAGCTATGTAATTTGGAGGCAACATGAATTTTCATTAATTAAAAGAAAATATCAGAAAGCTTTTTGCTTTCCCTTATTGTGTCCTTGATTTAATACTTAAATCCTACTTATCAAAGGGTGTGACCGACCTTTGTAACATCTCAAGGTTTTGCTTTTAAGGACTTTGTGTCCTTAGGGTTTTAATATGATCATCTTTAACACGTTCTTAGCATATCAATCGTTTCTATTCCTTTGAGTTCATGGGTTCCAAGGTTTTTCACCTAACTGGTCCTCATAATTTGCTTATTAATGGAGATCATGTTGCTAATCATGGTAATGTTCCCAAGTGCTAATCAAGTTGATGTTTCCAAATATTAACAAGATATTTTGTAATGAATTAATAGTCCAATGACTAGGGTTAGATTTGGAAGATCAAATTTGGGTGCAAGGGTTACTTTAGGAAATAATTGTTTTTTAATTAATTATGGGCCTTTGATGTTTCGTTATTTTTGTTTTAATTAATTATATGCCTTTTAAGTTTAATAAATTTTATTTTACTAAAATGTAGGGTTTTTATTTTAAGTTTTTAGTAATTTATTTTTATGATTGGATTATGCCTAATCCATATTTATATAGGCCCATTCAAACTTGGGTGTTTTTTTGGGTTTCTTACTTATTTATAAGAAGAGCTATGTAATTTGTAGGTAACATAAATATTCATTAAGGAAAAGCTTCTTGCTTTGCCTTCTTACGTTCTTGATTGAATACTTGAATCCTACTTATGAAAGGCAATGATCATCCTTTGTGACATCTCATGGTTTAGGTTTTAAGGACTTTGTTTCCATAGGGTTTTAATCTAATAATCTGCAAAATGTTTTTAACAAATCAATCGTTTCTATTCCTTTGAGTTCTTGGGTTCCAAGGTTGTTCTCCAAACTAGTCTGCATCATTTGCTTAATAATGGAGATCGATTTGCTAATCAGGTTAATGTTCCTAAGTGCTGATCAAGTTTGTGTCATCGTATTTTTTAACGTCTCAAGGTTTTGGTTTTAAGGACTTTTTTTCCTTAGGCTTTAATACGATCATCTTCAACAAGTTCTTAGCAAATCAATGGTTTTTATTCCCATGAGTTTATGGGGTCCAAGGGTTTTTGCCAAAATGCTCCTCATAATTTTCTTAATAATGGGGATCATGGTGCTAATCAAGTTCATGTTCCCAAGTGCTAATCAAGTTGATGTCTCCAAATATTAACCTGATATTTTGCAATGAATTGGCATTCCAATGACTAGGGTTAGATTTGGAAGATCAAGTATGGGTGCAAGGGTTACTTAGGAAACAATTTTTCTATTATGTAATTGTTGGCCTTTCATGCTTAGCTATATTTTTTTAATTAATTTTGTGCCTTTTATATTCAATAATTATTATTTTACTCAAATGTGGGGTTTTATTTTAAGTTTTATAGTATTTTATTTTTTAAGGTTGGATTAGACCTAATCCATAACTAAATAGGTCCATTAGGTCCATTCAATCTAGGGTTTTTTCTTTGCCGCTTTCCTACTTATTTATAAGAAGAGCTATGTAATTTGGAGGCAACACGAATATTCATTAATGAAAAGAAAATATCAGAAAGGGTGTGATTGTCGTTTGTAACGTCTAAAGATTTTGTTTTAAGGACTTTGTTTCCTTAGGGTTTTAATATGATCATCTTCAACACATTCATAGCAAATCAATCGTTTTTATTCCTTTGATTCATGGGTTCCAAGGTTTTTCTCCTAAATAGTCTTCATAATTTTCTTATTAATGGAGATCATGGTGCTAATCAAGGTAATGTTCCTAAGTGCTAATGAAGATGATGTTTCCAAACATTAACAAGATATTTTGTAATGAATTGGCATGTGACTACGATTAGATTTGGAAGATCAAGTTTGGGTGCAAGGGTTACATTAGGAGAAACTTTATCTTTTAATTAATTATATGTCTTTTAAGTTTAATAATTTTTATTTTACTAAAATGTAGGGTTTTTATTTTAAGTTTTTTAGTATTTTATTTTTTACGATTGGATTAGGCCCAATCCACATTTACATAGGCCCATTCAATCTTGGGTTTATTTTTTGGGTTTCCTACTTATTTATAAGAAGTGCTATGTAATTTGTAGGCAACACAAATATTCATTAATGAAAATAAAATTTCAAAAAGCTTCTCGCTTTGCCTTCTTACGTTCTTGATTGAATACTTGGATTCCTACTTATAAAAGGCATTGATCATCTTTTGTGCCATCTCATGATTTAGGTTTTAAGGAATTTTTTCCGTTGGGTTTTAATCTAATAATCTTCAACATGTTCTTTGCAAATCAATCGTTTCTATTAGTTTGAGTTCCTGGGTTCCAAGGTTTTTCTCCAAACTGGTCTACATCATTTGCTTAATAATGGAGATCGATTTACTAATCAAGTTAATGTTGCTGAGTGCTAATCAAGTTTGTGTCATCATCCTTTGTAACGTCCCAAGGTTTTGGTTTTAAGGACGTTTTTTCTTTAGGGTTTTAATATGATCATCTTCAACAGGTTCTTAGCAAATCAATCGTTTTTATTCCCTTGAGTTCAAGGGTTCCAAGTTATTTTGCCTAAATGGTGCTCATAATTTGCTTAATAATGGAGATCAATGTTCTAATCAAGTTAATGTTCCCAAGTGCTAATCAAGTTGATGTTTCCAAATATTAACCAGATATTTTACAATGAATTGGTAGTCCAATGACTAGGGTTAGATTTGGAAGATCAAGTATGGGTGCAAGAGTTACTTTAGGAAACATTTTTTCTATAAAGTAATTGTGGGCCTTTCATGCTTAGTTATATTTGTTTTAATTAATTGTGTGCCTTTTTATTCAATAATTATTATTTTACTGAAATATGGGGTTTTTATTTTAAGTTTTTTACTATTTTATTTTTTATTATTGGATTATGTCCAATCCACATCAAAATAGGCCAATTAGGCCCATTCAATCTTGGGTTTTTTTAGGGTTTCCTGCTTATATATAAGAAGAGCTATGTAATTTGGAGGCAAGACAAATATTCATTAACGAAAACAAAAATTTCAAAAAGCTTCTTGCTTGGCCTTCTTACGTTCTTGATTGAACACTTGAATCCCACTTATGAAAGGCAGTGATCATCCTTTGTGACATCTCGTGCTTTAGGTTTTAAGGACTTTTTTCTTTGGGTTTTGATCTAATAATCTTCAACATGTTCTTAGCAAATCAATCGTTTCTATTAATTTGAGTTCCTGGGTTCCAAGGTTATTCTCCAAACTAGTATGCATCATTTGCTTAACAATGGATATCGATTTGCTAATCAAGTTAATGTTCCTGAGTGCTGATCAAGTTAATGTTCCTGAGTGCTGATCAACTTTGTGTCATCATCCTTTGTAATGTCTCAAGGTTTTGGTTTTAAGGACTTTGTTTCCTTAGGGTTTTAATATGATCATCTTTAACATGTTCTTAGCAAATCAATCGTTTCTATTCCCTTGAGCTCATTTTTTCCAATGTTTTTCGCCTAAATGGTCCACATAATTTGCTTCTTAATGGAGATCATGGTGCTAATCAAGTTGATGTTTCCAAATATTAACAAGATATTTTGTAATGAATTGGCAGTCTAATGTCTAGGGTTAGATTTGGAAGATCAAGTTTGGGTGCAAGGGTTACTATAGGAAATAATTTTTCTTTTAATTAATTATGGGACTTTCATGTTTCGTTATTTTTGTTTTAATTAATTATATGTCTTTTAAGTTTAATAATTTTTTTTTACTGAAATGTAGGGTTTTTATTTTAAGTCTTTTACTATTTTATTTTTTATTATTGGATTACGCCCAATCCACATCAAAATAGGCCAATTAGGCCCATTCAATCTTGGGTTTTGTTAGGGTTTCTTGCTTATTTATAAGAAAAGCTGTGTAATTTAGAGGCAAGACAAATATTCATTAACGAAAACAAAAATTTCAAAAAGCTTCTTGCATGGCCTTCTTACGTTCTTGATTAAACACTTGAATCCCATTTATGAAAGGGCGTGATCATCCTTTGTGACATCTCGTGCTTTAGGTTTTAAGGACTTTTTTTCGTAGGGTTTTGATCTAATAATCTTCAACATGTTCTTAGTAAATCAATCGTTTCTATTAATTTGAGTTCCTGGGTTCCAAGGTTATTCTCCAAACTAGTATGCATCATTTGCTTAATAATGGAGATCGATTTGCTAATCAAGTTAATGTTTCTGAGTGCTGATCAAGTTTGTGTCATCATCCTTTGTAACGTGTCAAGGTTTTGGTTTTAAGGACTTTGTTTCCTTAGGGTTTTAATATGATCATCTTCAACATGTTCTTAGCAAATCAATCGTTTCTATTCCCTTGAGCTCATTTTTTCAAATGTTTTTCGCCTAAATGGTCCTCATAATTTGCTTCTTAATGGAGATCATGCTGCTAATCAAGTTGATGTTTGATGAGTTCTCAAAAAGTACTAAAATTACCATGATTTTATGCACATTAATTCATAAAATATATATATATTTATATAAATTTATCTTTTTCAAAATCACGGGTATTTTTATTGTTTTTCAGGTATTTTCACTTAAAAACATAACTTAAAGACTCAAAGAGGAATACTGGAAGCAATACATCACAAATATATTAATAAATATATGAGGAAAGGTCAACAAATATGGAAAAATTGGACAAAATGGCTCAAAAAGGTCAAAAATGTCAAAAAGGAGGAAAACGCGCACGGAGCTGCCAAGCTCGCGCGCGCCAGCGCCCAGCTGCGTGCAGCACGCCCAAGACCGTGCGCCTTGCTCCAGTTCTGTGCGCGCTGCTCCTACTCCCGTGCGCGCCGCTGCCATCTCGCCCCATTTTCGCACGCAACCGCCCCACGTCATGCTGACATCATCAATGACGTCAGCAATCACCACTCCGCGTTTCCACCATTTTTTCACCCACTTTTTCTCTCCATCCTCACCTATAAATACCCCCTTATCTTCACCTCTAAATACACCTGAAAACACACTTCTCTCCTCTTTCTTTCTCTCCATTTCTTAGTTTTTAGTTTTTCTTAGTTTTTAGTTAGTTTTAGAGTTCTTCTCTTTTTGAGAAGAACTAGCTATGTTTTTATAATTTATTAGCTTTTTGATTCAATAAATGGGAGTGCAAATTCCGCTTGGAGGTGTTCCAGCAACGGGAATAACATCGAAGTTCTGTAAGGATTTTATTTTCTTTGCAGTTATTTTTTATGCTTTATTCTTACATGTTATATTTAATTTGTCTGTGATTAAATTTAACTGTGCTGGCTATTTGTAAACATGATATAACAATAACGTTGTTATGCTTGCGAAATATTAAATAGGTAAAAATCTCTAAAATGAATTGATTTTATTTTTATTCAAGATTTTATATTAAGAATGTTAGAGAGAAATATATTATTTTTCATTACAAACTTAAATCTGAAAATTAGATTTTAAGGTTTAGTTATCCTGTCTAATTTAGAGTAGTGCTCTTTTATTTGTTGGTACAATCGCCCGGTAGTTAGAATGAAGCTTTATTTCAAAAGTTTTTATAAGAATTATTATCTAAAAATGTATTGACAACATGTTTTCAGCAGTGGTTTTAAAACTTGAAAGTTAGTACTTGGATAATTAAATTCTTAGGTTTAATTTGGACACCTTGAATAAAGTTTAAACTGTCTAACCCCACCAAAGGTGGCATTTAAATGGTTCATTTTCAATCTCTTAGAAAAAAGGAATTAATTTAATTAACCAAATTAGTTATCAACCCCACCCATAGGTGTTAATTGATTTGTTTAGTTAACAAAGAATATCTAACCCCACCAAAGGTGGTATTCATATAAAAAAGAGAGAATCAATAAATATCAATTCATATATTTAATAACCTAAATAATATGAGCAAGCATAATTAACTTAATTATTATATCCATAAATACTACACCATTATAAATGATAAAATTTGCATAAATGTTTATTGAATCTATGTTTATTTTTATGTAAGTAGATTAAAAACACAAAACCCCAAAATATCGTGACAGGAAGTTTAGGATTTAATTTCGTTTTTAAAAGTTTGAATAATAAATTAAAAACCACATACATTCCTTCCTTAGATCAACCTTGGGAGTATACTTATCATTTTCTACGAAATGATTCGTGCACTTGCAAGAGTTTTATAAATAAATAAAACCAAATGAACGGTTGGATCGGCGATGTCGGTTCTGCCCTATCAATGTTTCCAAATATTAACAAGATATTTTGTAATGAATTGCCAGCCTAATGACTAGGGTTAGATTTGGAAGATCAAGTTTGGGTGCAAGGGTTACTTTAGGAAATAATTTTTCTTTTCATTAATTATGGGACTTTCATGTTTCGTTATTTTTGTTTTAATTAATTATATGTCTTTTACGTTTAATAATTTTTTTTACTGAAATGTAGGGTTTTTATTTTAAGTTTTTTACTATTTTATTTTTTATGATTGGATTACGCCCAATCCACATCAAAATAGGCCAATTAGGCCCATTCAATCTTGGGTTTTTTTAGGGTTTCCTCCTTATTTATGAGCATAGCTATGTAATTTGGAAGCAAGACAAATATTCATTAATGAAAAAAAAAATTCAAAAAGCTTCTTGCTTTGCCTTCTTATGTTTTTGATTGAACACTTCAATCCCACTTTTGAAAGGCAGTGATCATCCTATGTGACACCTCATGGTTTAGGTTTTAAGGACTTTTTTCTGTTGGGTTTTGATCCAATAATCTTCAACATGTTCTTGTCAAATTAATTGTTTCTATTCCTTTGAGTTCTTGGGTTCCAAGGTTGTTCACCAAACTGGTCTGAATCATTTGCTTAATAATGGAGATCGATTTGCTAATCAAGTTATGTTCCTAAGTGCTGATCAAGTTTGTGTCATTGTCCTTTGTAATGTCTCAAGGTTTTGGTTTTAAGGACTTTGTTTCCTTAGGGTTTTATTATGATCATCTTCAACATGTTCTTTGCGAATCAATCATTTTTATTCTTTTAATTTCATGGGTTCCAAGGTTTTTCGCCTAAATGGTCCTCATAATTTGCTTAATAATGGAGATTATAGTGCAAATCAAGTTAATGTTCCCAAGTGCTTAACAAGTTGATGTATCCAAATATTAACCCGATATTTTGTAATGAATTCGTAGTCCAATAACTGGGGTTAGATTTAGAAGATCAAGTATGGTGCAAGGGTTATTTTAGGAAACAATTTTTCTATTAAGTAATTGTGGGCCTTTCATGTTTAGTTATATTTGTTTCAATTTATTGTGTGTCTTTTATGTTTAATAATTTTTATTTTACTGAAATGTGGGGTTTTTTTAAGTTTTTTATTTTTTTATTTTTTAAGGTTGGATTCGATCCAATCCACAACTAAATAGGCCCATTAGGTTCATTCAATCTTGGGTTTTTTCTTTGACAGTTTCCTACTTATTTATATGTAGAGCTATATAATTTGGAGGCAAGACAAATATTTATTAATGAAAAGAAAATATCATAAAGCTTCTTGCTTTCCCTTCTTGTGTCCTTGGTTTTAAGGACTTTGTTTCCATAGGGTTTTAATATGATCATTCAATACGTTCTTAGTAAATCAATCGTTTCTATTCCTGTGAGATCATTTTTTCCAATGTTTTTTTGCCTAAATGGTCCTCATAATTTCCTTCTTAATGGTGATAATGGTGCTAATCAAGTTGATGTTTCCAAATATTAACAAGATATTTTGTAACGAAATGGCAGTCCAATGACTAAGGTTAGATTTGGGATCAAGTTGGGTGCAAGGGTTACTTTAGGAAAAAAATTTCTTTTTATTAATTATGGGCTTTTCATGTTTCATTATTTTTGTTTTAATTAATTATATGTCTTTTAAGTTTAATAGTTTTTTTTTTCTAAAATGTAGGGTTTTTATTTTAAGTTTTTTAGTAGTTTATTTTTTATGATTGGAGTAGGCCTAATCTACATCTAAATAGGCCAATTAGGCCCATTTAATCTTGGGTTTTTTTTGTAGGTTTCCTACTTATTTATAATTAGAGCTAATTAATTTGGGGGCAACACGAATATTTATTAATGAAAAGAAAATATCATAAAAATTCTTACTTTACCTTCTTGTGTCCTTGATTAAGTACTTAAATCCTACTTATCAAAGGGTGTCATCGTCCTTTATAATGTCTAAAGGTTTTGGTTTTAAGGACTTTGTTTCCTTAACGTTTTAATATAATCATTTTCAACACGTTCTTAGCAAATCAATCATTTCTATTCCTTTGAGTTCATTGGTTCTAAGGTTTTTTTGCCTAAATAGTCCTCATAATTTTCTTATCAATGGAGATCATGGTACTAATCAAGTTAATGTTCCCAAGTGCTGATCAAATTGATGTTTCCAAATATCAACAAGATATTTTGTAATAAATTTTCCATCCAATAACTAGGGTTAGATTTGGAAGATCAAACTTGGGTGCAAGGGTTACTTTAGGAAACAATTTTTCTTTTAGGTAATTGTGGTCCTTTCATGTTTAGTTATTTATGTTTTGAAGATGATCAAATAACAACACTAAGGAAACACTAAGGATGATCACTCCCTTTGATAATTGAGATTCGAGTATTCTATCAAGAACACAATAAGGAAAAGTAAGAAACATTCTAAATTTTTATTTTCATTAATTACTATTCCTGTTGCATCCAAATTATGGAGCCCTTCTTATTAATAAGCAGTAAACCCTAAAAGAAAAAACCTTTGATAGAATGGGCTTTTTTATTAGTAGATTGGGCCTAATCCAACCTTAAAAAATAAAATATTAAAAGACTCAAATGAAAAAGTGCACAATTCAGTAAAATTGAAATTATTAACCACAAAACTCTCACAATTGATTAAAACAAAAATAACTAAATATGAAATGCCCACAATTAATTAAACAAAAATTATTTCCTAAAGTAACCCTCGCACCGTTACTTGACCTTGCAAATCTATCCCTAATGTTTTGGACCACCAATTCAATACAAAAGATCTTGTAAATATTTGAAATATTAATTTGGTCATCACTTTGGAATATTAACTTAATTAACACCTCGAGCTCCATTAATTAGCAAATAATGCATACCCTTTAGGGGAACAACCTTTGAAACCACACACTCAAAATAAGAGAAACGATTGATTTGCTAAAACCATGTTGAAGATGATCAAATAACAACACTAAGGAAACAAAGTCTCTTAATCCCAAAAATTGAGATGCCACAAAGGATGATTACTCCCTTTGATAATTGAGATTCGAGTATTCTATCAAGAACAGAAGAAGGAAAAGTAAGAAACATTCTAATTTTTTTTTCATAAATTACTATTCGTGTTGCCTCCAAATTTAAAAGCCTTTCTTATTAGTTAGCAAGAAACCCTAAAAGAGAAAGCCTTAGATAGAATGGGCGAATTTATTAGGTTATTGGGCCTAATCCAAACTTAAAAAATAAAATATTAAAAGACTGAAAAGAAAAAAACGCACAATTCAGTAAATTTGAACTTATTAACATTAAAACTCTCACAATTGAATAAAATAAAAATTACTAAACATGAAATGCCGACAATTAATTAAAGCAAAAATTGTTTCCTTAAGTAACCCTCGCACCCTAACTTGACCTTGCAAATCTATCCCTAGTGTTTTGGATCACCAATTCAAAATAAAAGATCTTGTGAATATTTGAAATATTAATTTGGTCATCACTTTGGAATATTAATTTAATTAGCACCTCGATCTGCATTAATAAGCAAGTAATGCGGACCCTTTAGGGTAACAACCTTGGAAACCACACACTCAAAATAAGAGAAATGATTGATTTGCTAAGACTATGTTGAAAATGATCAAATAACAACACTAAGGAAACAAAGTCTCTTAATCCCAAAACTTGAGATTCCATAAAGGATGATCACTCCCTTTGATAATTGAGATTCGAGTATTCAATCAAGTACACAAGAAGGAAAAGTAAGAAACATTCTAAAATTTTATTTTCATTAATTACTATTGGTGTTGCCTACAAAGTACAAAGCCTTTCTTATTAGTTAGCAAGAAACCCTAAAAGAGAAAGCCTTAGATAGAATGGGTGAATTTATTAGGTTATTGGGCCTAATCCAACCTTAAAAAATAAAATATTAAAACACTCAATCAAAAAAGTGCACAATTTAGAAAAATTGAAATTATTAACCATAAAACTCTCACAATTAATTAAAATAAAAATTACTAAACATGAAATGTCCATAATTAACTAAAGCAAAAATTGTTTCCTAAAGTAACCCTTGCAACCAAGGTTGATCACTTCTTTTGATAATTGAGATTCGAGTATTCTATCAAAAACATATCAAGGAAAAGCAAGAAACATTCTGAAATTTTATTTTCATTAATTACTATTCGTGTTGCCTCCAAATTACAAAGCCCTTCTTATTAATAAGCAAGAAACCTTAAAAGAAAAAACCTTAGATAGAATAGGCTGATTTATTTGTGGAATGGGCCTTATCCAAAATTAAATATTAAAATATTAAAAGATGTAGAAGAAAAAGTGCACAATTTACTAAAATTGAAATTATAAACCATAAATATCTCACGATTAATTAAAACAAAAATTACTAAACATGAAATTCCCCCAAAAATAATTAAAGCAAAAATTGTTTCCTAAAGTAACCCTCGTAACCTAACATGACCTTCCAAATCTATCCCTAGTGTATTGGACTGCCAATTCAATATAAAAGATCTTGTGAATATTTGAAAATATTAATTTGGTCATCACTTGGGAATATTAACTTGATTAGCACGTCGATCTCCGTTAATAAGAAATAATACGCACCCTTTAGGGGAACAACCTTGGAAATGACACACTCAAAATTATAGAAACAATTGATTTGCTAAGAACATGTTGACGATGATCAAATAAGAACACTAAGAAAAGAAAGTCTCTAAAACCAAAAACTTGAGACACCACAAAGGATGATCACTCCCTTTGATAATTGAGATTCGAGTATTCTATCAAGAACACAAGAAGGAAAAGCCAGAAACTTTCTAAAATTTTATTTTCATTAGTTAGTATTCATGTTGCCTCCAAATTACAAAGCTTTTTTTATTAATATACAAGAAACCCTAAAAGAAAAGGCCATAGTTAGAATGGGTGAATTTATTAATTGATTGGGCCTAATTCAGCCTTAAAAAATTAAATATGAAAGGACACAAAAGAAAAAACGCACAATTCAGTAAAATTGAAATTATTAACATAAAACTCTCACAATTAATTAAAATAAAAATTATTAAACAAGAAATGCCTACAATTAATTATAGCAAAAAATGTTTCATAAAGTAACCCTCGCAACCTAACATGACCTTCCAAATCTATCCCTAGTGTATTAGACCACCAATTCATTATAAAAGATCTTGTGAATATTTGCAAATATTAATTTGGTCATCACTTGGGAATATTAACTTAATTAGCTTCTCAATCTCCATTAATAAGTAAATAATGCAGACCCTTTCGGGGAATAACCTTTGAAACCACACACTCAAAATAAGGGAAATGATTGATTTGCTATGACCTTGTTGAAGATGATTAAATAACAACACTAAGGAAACAAAGTCTCTTCATCCCAAAACTTGAGACGCCACAAAGGATGATCACTCCCTTTGATAATTGAGATTCGAGTATTCTATCAAGAACACAAGAAGGAAAAGTAAGAAACATTCTAAAATATTATTTTCATAAATTAATATTCGTGTTGCATTCAAATTATAGAGCCCTTCTTATTAATAAGCAGGAAACCCTAACAAAAAATAACCTTTAATAGAATGGGCTTCTTTATTAGTGGATTGGGCCTAATCAAACCTTAAAAAATAAAATATTAAAAGACTCAAAAGAAAAAGTGCACAATTCATTAAAATTGAACTTATTAACAATAAAACTCTCACAATTTATTAAAATAAAAATAACTAAACATGAAATGCCGACAATTAATTAAAGCAAAAATTGTTTCCTAAAGTAACCCTCGCACCGTAACTTGACCTTGTAAATCTATCCCTAGTGTTTTGGATCGCCAATTCAATATAAAAGATCTTATGAATATTTGAAATATTAATTTGGTCATCACTTTGGTATATTTACTTAATTAGCACCTCGATCTCCATTAATAAGCAAATAATGCAGACCCTTTAGGGAGTAACCTTGGAAACCACACACTCAAAATAAGAGAAATGATTGATTTGCTAAGACCATATTGAAGATGATCAAATAACAACACTAAGGAAAGAAAGTCTCTTAATCCCAAAACTTGAGACGCCACAAAAGATTATCACTTCCTTTGATAATTGAGATTCGAGTATTCTATCAAGAACACAAGAAGGAAGAGTAAGAAACATTCTAAAATTTTATTTTCATTAATTACTATTTGTGTTGCCTCCAAATTACAAAGACTTTCTTATTAGTTAGCAAGAAACCCTAAAAGAGAAAGCCTTAGATAGAATGGGCAAATTTATTAGGTCGTTGGGCTGAATCCAACCTTAAAAAATAAAATATTAAGACTCAAAAGAAAAAAGCACACAATTCAGTAAAATTGATATTATTAACCATAAAACTCTCACAATTAATTAAAAAAATTTACTAAACATGAAAAGCACACAATTAATTAAAGAAAAAATTGTTTCCTAAAGTAACCCTAGGAACCTAACTTGACCTTCAAAATCTATCCCTAACGTGTTGGACTGCCAATTCAATCGAAAAGATCTTGTGAATATTTGCACATATTAACTTGGTCCTCACTTGGGAATATTAACTTGATTAGCACCTCAATCTCCATTAATAAGCTAATAATGCGGACCCTTTAGGGGAACAACCTTGGAAACCACACACTCAAAATAACAGAAACGATTGATTTGCTAAGAATATGTTGAAGTTGATCAAATAAGAACACTAAGGAAACAAAGTCTCTAAAACTAAAAACTTGAGACGCTAAAAAGGTTGATCACTCCCTTTGATAATTGAAATTCTAGTATTCTATCTAGAACACAAGAAGGAAAAGCTAGAAACTTTTAAAATTTTATTTTCATTAGTTACTAGTAATGTTGCCTCCAAATTATAAAGCCCTTCTTATTAATAAGTAAGAAACCCTAAAAGGTAAAACCTTAAATAGAATGGGCTTCTTTATTATGGATTGGGCCTAATCCACCCTTAAAAAATAAAATATTAGAAGACTCAATAGAAAAAGCACACAATTCAGTAAAATTGAAATTATTAACCATAAAACTCTCACAATTAATTAAAATAAAAATTACTAAACATAAAATGCACACAATTAATTAAAGCAAAAATTATTTTCTAAAGTAACCCTCACAACCTAACTTGACCTTCCAAATCTATCCCTAGTGTGTTGGACTGCCAATTCAATATAAAAGATCTTGTGAATATTTGCACATATTAACTTGGTCATCACTTGGGAATATTAACTTGATTAGTACCTCGATCTCCCTTAATAAGCTAATAATACGAACCCTTTAGGGGAACAACCTTGGAAACCACACTCAAAATAACAGAAATGATTGATTTGCTAAGAATATGTTCAAGGTGGTCAAATAAGAACACTAAGGAAACAAAGTCTCTAAAACCCAAAACTTGAGACACCAAAAAGGATGATCACTCCCTTTGATAATTAAGATTCGAGTATTCTATCAAGAACACAACAAGGAAAAGCAAGAGACTTTATAAACTTTTATTTTCATTAATTACTATTTGTGTTCCCTATAAATTACAAAGCCCTTCTTATTAGTAAGCAAGAAACACTAATAGAAAAAACCTTGGATAGAAAGGGCTTCTTTATTAGTGGATTGGGCCTTATCCAAAATTAAAAAATAAAATATTAAAAGACTAAAAAAAAGCCCACAATTTAGTAAAATTGAAATTATTAACCACAAAAATCTCACTTAATTAAAACAAAAATTACTAAACATTAAATGCACACAATTAATTAAATCAAAAATTGTTTCCTAAAGTACCCCTCCCACCCTAACTTGACCTTGCAAATCTATCCCTAGTACATTGCACTGCCAATTCAATATAAAATATATGGTGAATATTAGCAAATATTAATTTGGTCATCACTTGGGAATATTAACTTGATTAGCACCTCGATCTTCATTAATAAGAAAATAACACGAACCCTTTAGCTGAACAACCTTGAAAATGACACACTCAAAATTATAGAAACGATTGATTTGTTTAGAACATGTTGAAGATGATCAAATAAGAACACTAAGGAAACAAAGCCTTTAAAACCCAAAACTTGAGACGCCACAAATCATGATCACTCCCTTTGATAATTGAAATTTTAGTATTCTATCAAGAACACAAGAAGGAAAAGCAAGAAACATTCTAAAATTTTATTTTCATTAATTACTATTCGTGTTACCTCCAAATTACAAAGCCCTTTTTAATAATAAGCAAGAAACCCTAGAACAAAAAACCTTAGATAGAATGGGCTTCTTTATTAGTTGATTGGGACTAATCCAACCTTAAAAAACTAAAATATTAAAAGACTCAAAAGAAAATAGCACAATTTAGTAAAATTGAAATTATTAATCATAAAACTCTCACAATTAATTAAAACAAAAATTACTAAACATGAAATGCCACAAATTATTTAAAACAAAAATTGGTTCCTAAAGTAACCGTTGCACCCTAACATGACTCTCCAAATCTATCCCTAGTTTATTGGACCGCCAATTCATTATAAAAGATATTGTGAACATTTGCAAATATTAACTTGGTTATCACTTGTGTATATTAACTTGATTAGGACCATTAGGGGAACAACCTTGGAAACCACACCCTAAAAAAAATAGAAAGGATGGATTTCCTCAGAAAATGTTGAAGATGATCAAAAAAGAACACTAAGGAAACAAAGTTTCTAAAACCCAAAACTTGAGAGGCCACAAAGGATGATCATTCCTTTTGATAATTGAGATTCGAATATTCTATCAAGAACACAAGAAGAAAAAGCATGAAACTTTCTAAAATTTTATTTTCATTAATTACTTTTTGTGTTGCCACCAAATTACAAAGCGCTTCTTATTAATAAGGAAGAAACTCTAAAAGAAAAAACCTTAGATAGAATGGGCTTCTTTATTAGTGGATTTGCCCTAATCCAACTTTAAAAAATAAAATATTAAAAAACTCAAAAGAAAAACGCACAATTCAGTAAAATTGAAATTATTAACCATAAAACTCTCAAAATTAATTAAAACAAAAATTACAAAATATGAAATACCCTCAATTAATTAAAGCAAAAATTGGTTCCTAAAGTAACCCTGGCACCCTAACTTGACCTTCCAAATCTTTCCCTTATGTATTGGATAGCCAATTCATTATAAAAGATCTCGTGAATATTTGCAAATATTAACTTGGTCATCACATGGAAATATTAACTCGATTAGCACCTCCATCTCAATTACTAAGCAAATAATGTAGACAATTTAGGGGAACAACCTTGGAGACAACACACTCAAAATAATAGAAACGATTGATTTACTTAGAACATATTGAAGATGATCAAATAAGAACACTAAGAAAACAAAGACTCTAAAACCCAAAACTTGAGACACCACAAAGGATGATCACTCCCTTTGATAATTGAGATTCAAGTATTCTATCAAGAATACAAGAAGGAATAGCCAAAGACTCTCTAAAATTTTATTTTCATGAATTACTATTCGTGTTACCACAAAATTACAAAGCCCTTCTTATTAAAAAGCAAGAAACCCTAAAAGAAAAAACCTTAGATAAAATGGACTTCTTTATTTGTGGATTGGGCCTAATCTAACCTTAAAATATAAAATATTAAAAGACTCAAAAGCAAAAGAGCACAATTCAGTAAAATTGAAATTAAAAACCGTAAATGTCTCACCATTAATTAAAACAAAAATTCCTAAACATGAAATGCCCCTAATTAATTAAAGCAAAAATTGGTTCCTGAAGTAACAATGGCACCCTAACTTGACCTTCCAAATCTTTCCCTAGTATATTGGATAGCCAATTCATTATAAAAGACCTTGTGAATATTTGTAAATATTAACTTGGTCATCACTTGAGAATATTAACTTAATTAGCACCTCGATCTTCATTAATAAGCAATCAATGTAGACCCTTTTGGGAAACAACCTTGGAAACCGCACACTCAAAATAATAGAAACGATTGATTTGCTAAGAACATGTTAATGATGATCAAATACGAACACTAAGGAAATAAAGTCTCTAAACCCAAAACTTGAGACACCACAAAGGATGATCACTCCCTTTAATAATTGAGATTCGAGTATTCTATCAAGAATACAAGAAGGAAAAGCTAGAGACTTTCTAAAATTTTATTTTCATGAATTACTATTTGTGTTGCCTCCAAATTACAAAGCCCTTCTTATTAATAAGCAAGAAACCCTAAAAGAAAAAAACCATAGATAGAATGGGCTTTTTATTTGTTGATTGGGCCTAATCCAACCTTAAAATATAAAATATTAAAAGACTCAAAAGAAAAAGCACACAATTCAGTAAAATTGAAATTATAAACCATAAATGTCTCACAATTAATTAAAACAAAAATTACTTTACATGAAAGCCCCCAAAAATAATTAAAGCATAAATTGTTTCCTAAAGTAACCCTCACAACCTAACTTGAACTTCTAAATATATCCTTAGTGTATTAGATGACCAATTCATTATAAAAGATCTTGTGAATATTTGCAAATATTAACTTTGTCATCACTTGGGAATATTAACTTGATTAGCACCTCGATCTCCATTAATAAGAAAATAATGCGGACCCATTAGGGGAACAACCTGGGAAACCACACACTCAAAATAATAGAAACAATTGATTTACTAAGAACATGTTGAAGATGATCAGATATGAACACTAAGGAAACAAAGTCTCTAAAACCCAAAACTTAAGACGCCACAAAGGATGATCACTCCTTTTGATACTTGAGATTCAAGTATTCTATCAAGAACATAAGAAGGAAAAGCTAGAGACTTTCTAAACTTTTATTTTCATTAATTACTATTTGTGTTGCCTCAAAATTACAAAGCCTTTCTTATTAATAAGCAAGAAACCCCAAAAGAAAAAACCTTAGATAGACTGGGCTTCTTTATAAGTGGATTGGGCCTTATCCAAAATTAAAAATTAAAATATTAATAGACTCAAAAGAAAAAGCACACAATTCAGTAAAATTTAAATTATTAACCGTAAAACTCTCACAATTAATTAAAATAAAAATTACTAAACATGAAATGCCCCCAATTAATTAAAGCAAAAATTGTTTCCTAAAGTAACCCTTCAACTTAACTTGAGCTTCCAAATCTATCCCCAATGTATTGGACTGCCAATTCATTATAAAAGATCTCGTTAATATTTGTAAATATTAAGTTGGTCATCACTTGGGAATATTAACTTGACTAGCACCTCGATCTCCAATAATTAGCAAATAATGCGAACCCATTAGGGGAACAACCTTGGAAACCACACACTCAAAATAATAGAAACGATTGATTTGCTAAGAACATGTTGAAGATGATCAAATATGCCACAAAGGATGATCACTCCCTTTGATAATTGAGATTAGAGTATTCTATCAAGAACACAAGAAGGAAAGGCCACAAACTTTCTAAAATTTTATTTTCATTAATTACTATTTGTGTTGCCTCAAAATTACAAAGCCTTTCTTATTAATAAGCAAGAAACCCCAAAAGAAAAAAAACCTTAGATAGACTGGGCTTCTTTATAAGTGGATTAGGCCTTATCCAAAATTAAAAATTAAAATATTAATAGACTCAAAAGAAAAAGCACACAATTCAGTAAAATTTAAATTATTAACCGTAAAACTCTCACAATTAATTAAAACAAAAATTACTAAACATGAAATGCCCCCAATTAATTAAAGCAAAAATTGTTTCCTAAAGTAACCCTTCAACCTAACTTGAGCTTCCAAATCTATCCCTAGTGTATTGGACTGCCAATTCATTATAAAAGATCTCGTTAATATTTGCAAATATTAAGTTGGTCATCACTTGGGAATATTAACTTGACTAGCACCTCGATCTCCAATAATTATCAAATAATGCGAACCCATTAGGGGAACAACCTTGGAAACCACACACTCAAAATAATAGAAACGATTGATTTGCTAAGAATATGTTGAAGATGATCAAATATGCCACAAAGGATGATCACTCCCTTTGATAATTGAGATTAGAGTATTCTATCAAGAACACAAGAAGGAAAGGCCACAAACTTTCTAAAATTTTATTTTCATTAATTACTATTTGTGTTGCCTCCAAATTACAAAGCCCTTCTTATTAATAAACATGAAACTTTAAAAGAAAAACCCTTATTTACAAAGAGCTTCTTTATTATTGGATTGGACCTAATCCGACCTTAAAAAATTAAATATTTAAAGACTCAAAAGACTTAAAAGAAAAAGCGCACAATTCAGTAAAATTTAAGTTATTAACTATAAAACTCTCACAATTAATTAAAATAAAAATTACTAAACATGAAATGCCCCCAATTAATTAAAGCAAAAATTGGTTCCTAAAGTAAACCTGGCACCCTAACTTAACCTTCCAAATCTATCCCTAGTATATTGGACTACCAATTCATTATAAAAGATCTTGTGAATATTTGAAAATATTAAGTTGGTCATCACTTAGAAATATTAACTTGATTAGCACCTCAATCTCCATTAATAAGAAAATAATGTAGACCCTTTAGGGGATCAACCTTGGAAACCACACACTCAAAATAATAAAAATGATTATTTACTAAGAACATATAGAAGATGATCAAATAGGAACACTAAGGAAATAAAGTTTCTAAAACCCAAAACTTGAGACAACAAAAAGGGTGATGACTCCCTTTGATAATTAAGATTCGGGTATTCAATTAAGAACACAACAAGGAAAAGCAAGAAACTTTATAAACTTTTATTTTCATTAATTACTATTGGTGTTGCCTACAACTTACAAAGCTCTTCTTATTAAAAAGCAAGAAACTCTAAAAGAAAAAACCTTGTATAGAATGGGCTTCTTTATTAGTGGATTGGGCTTTATCCAAAATTAAAAAATAAAATTTTAAAAGAGAAAAAATGGGCACCATTCAGTAAAATTGAAATTATTAACCATAAAAGTCTCACAATTAATTAAAAGAAAAATTACTAAACATGAAATACCCATAATTAATCAAAACAAAAATTGTTTCCTAAAGTAACCCTTACACCCTAACTTGAGCTTCCAAATCTATCCCTAGTCATTTGACCACCAATTCATTATAAAAGATCTTGTTAATATTTTCAAATATTAACTTAGTCATCAATTGGGAATATTAACTTGATTAGCACCTTGATCTCCATTAATAAGCAAATAATGTAGACCTTTTAGGGGACAAACCTTGGAAACCACACACTCAAAATAAGAGAAACGATTGATTTGCTAAGAACATGCGGAAGATGATCAAATACGAACACAAAGGAAATAAAGTCTCTAAAACCCAAAACATGAGACGCCACAAAGGATGATCACTACCTTTAATAATTGAGATTCGAGTATTCTATCAAGAACACAAGAAGTAAAAGCCAGAAACTTTATAAACTTTTATTTTCATTAATTACTATTTATGTTGCTTCCAAATTACAATGCCCTTCTTATTAATAACCAAGAAATCCTAAAAGAAAAACCTTGGATAGAATGGGCTTATTTCTTTCTATATTAGGCCTTATTCAAAATTAAAAAATAAAATATTAAAAGAATTAAAAGAAAAATTGCACAATTCAATAAAATTTAAATTATTAACAACAAAACTCTCACAATTAATTAAAATAAAAATTACTAAACATGAAATGCCCCCAATTAATTAAAGCAAAAATTGGTTCCTAAAGTAGCCCTGGCACCCTAACTTAACCTTCCAAATCTATCCCTAATGTATAAGACTGCCAATTCATTATAAAAATCTTGTGAATATTTGCAAATATTAACTTGGTCATCACTTGAAAATATTAACTAGATTAGCACATCGATCTAAATTAATAAGCAAATAACATAGGCCCTTTAAGGGAAAAACCTTGGAAACCACACAATCAAAATAATAGAAATAATTGATTTGCTAAGAAAATGTTGAAGATGATAAAAAACGAATACTAAAAAAATAATGTTTGTAAAACCCAAAGCTTGAGACACGAGAAAGGTTGATCACTCTCTATGATAATTAAGATTCGAGTATTCTATCAAGAACATAAGAAGGAAAAGCAAGAAACATTCTAAAATTTTATTTTAATTAATTATTATCCATGTTGCCTCCAATTTACAAAGCCCTTCTTATTAATAAGTAAGAAACACTAAAAGAAAAAACCTTGGATAGAATGGGCTTATTTATTTGTGGATCGGGCCTTATCCAAAATTAAAAATTAAAATATTAAAAGACTCAAAAGAAAAAGAGCAAAATTAAGTAAAATTGAAATTATTATCCATAAAAGTCTCAGAATTAATTAAAACAAAAATTGTTTCCGAAAAAACCCTTGTACCCTAACTTGAGCTTCCAAATCTATTCCAAATCATTTGACCGCCAATTCA
The DNA here is from genome assembly GCA_030763125.1 of Hippophae gyantsensis. Lineage (NCBI taxonomy): Eukaryota > Viridiplantae > Streptophyta > Magnoliopsida > Rosales > Elaeagnaceae > Hippophae > Hippophae gyantsensis. The sequence goes on along the minus strand of CM061031.1, from coordinate 47,487,219 downwards.
TTAGAAAAGATCTCGTGAATATTTGCTAATATTAACTTGGTCATCACTTGGGAATATTAACTTGATTAGCACCTCGATTTCCATTAATAAGCAAATAATGTAGACCCTTTAGGAGAACAACCTTGGAAACCACACACTAAAAAAAATAGAAACGATTGATATGCTAAGAACATGCTGAAGATCATCAAATATGAACACTAAGGAAATAAAGTCTCTAAAACCTAAAACTTGAGACACCAGAAAGGATGATCACTCCCTATGATAATTGAGATTCGAGTATTCTATCAAGAACACAACAAGGAAAAGCAAGAAACATTATGAAATTTTATTTTCGTTAATTGCTATTCTTGTTGCCTCCAAATTACAAAGCCCTTCTTATTAATAAGAAATAAATCCTGAAAGAAAAAACCTTGGATAGAATGGGCTTATTTCTTTGTGGATTGGGCCATATCCAAAATTAAAAATTAAAATATTAAAAGACTCAAAAAAAAGCGCACAATTCTATAAAATTTAAATTATTAACCATAAAACTCTCAAAATTAATTAAAAAAATTACTAAACATGAATTGCCCATAATTAACTAAAACAAAAATTGTTTCCTAAAGTAACCCTTGTACACTAACTTGAGCTTCCAAATCTATACCTAGTCATTGGACCGCCAATTCATTATAAAAGATCTTGTGAATGTTTGCAAATATTAACTTGGTCATCATTTGGGAATATTAACTTGATTAGCATCTCGATCTCCATTAATAAGCAAATAATGTAGACCCTTTAGGGGAACAACCTTGGAAACCACACACTCAAAATAATAGAAACAATTGATTTGCTAAGAACATGTTGATGATGATCAAATACAAACACTAAGGAAATAAAGCCTCTAAAACCCAAAACTTGAGACACGAGAAAGGTTGATCTCTTCCTATGATAATTGAGATTCGAGTATTCTATCAAGAATACAACAAGGAAAAGCTAGAAACTTTATAAACTTTTATATTCATTACTTACTATTTGTGTTGCCTCCAAATTACAAAGCCCTTCTTATTAATAAGCAAAAAACTCTAAAAGAAAGAACCTTGGATAGAATTGGCTTCTTTATTAGTGGATTGGGCCTAATCCAAACATAAAAATAAAATATTAAAAGACAAAAAAGAAAAAGTGCACAATTTAGTAAAATTGAAATTATTATCCATAAAAGTCTTAGAATTAATTAAAACAAAAATTACTAAACATGAAATCCCCTCAATTAATTAAAACAAAAATTGTTTCCTAAAGTAACCCTTGCATCCTAACTTGAGCTTCCAAATCTATCCATAGTGCATAGGACGGCCATTTCATTATAAAAGATCTTGTGAATATTTGTAAATATTAACTTGGTCATCACTTGGAAATATTAACTCGATTAGCACCTCGATCTCAATTACTAAGCAAATAATGTAGACCCTTTAAATCTGTGCGCACTATGAATGGTCTTCCAAGTAAGTATATGTGCCATATCTTGATGGCTTTAACAACAGCTAGCATTTCCTTCTCATAGGTAGATAATGTTAAGGCTGATACCTTGAGTGCAACATTGAAATAAGCCACAAGTATATTTTCTTGGGTGAGGACGGCCCCGAGGTCGATGCCACTAGCATCACATTTGATCACAAAACGTTGAGTGAAGTCTGGTAGACATAAGATGGGAGGGGAGGTTAAAGCTTCTTTCAACTGTTGGAAGGTCATTGCTGCTACCTCATTCCATTGGAACCCTTCGTATATTTGTAGGCACATTAAGGGTGCTACTATTCCCCCAAACTAGAGAATGAATTTTCTATAGTAGCAAGCCAATCCAATAAAGCCTCTGACTCCTTTTGTTGTGGTTAGTGTTGACCATTCAATGAGAGCACAAATTTTTTGCTAGATCAATTAAGACTCCATGTTTTGAAAAAAGGTGGCCCAATTGTTCTACCTATAACACACCAAATTGACATTTAGATTGTTTTGCAAACAAATTTTTAGTTACTAGTAATTGTAGGACAATTTGTAAATGCATGTTATGTTCCTCCCATGATTTGGAGTTTACTAGGATATCATCAAAGAAAACCAAGATGAATTTCCTAAGGTAGGGTCGAAAGATATCATTCATGAGACTTTGAAAGGTGGCTGAAGCATGGGTGAGGCCAAATGACATCACTAGGAATTCATAATGGCCTTCATTTGTTCTGAATGCTGTCTTAGGGGTGTCATATTCATGAATTCATATTTGATAATACCCTAAACGTAGGTCCAGTTTGGAGTAAATCTTGGCTCCATGAAGCTCATCCAATAATTCATGAATGATAGATATATGGTACTTATCCTTGATAGTGATTGTATTGAGAACTCTATAGTCCATACAAAATTGCTAGGCTTTGTCTACCTTTTTAACTAACAAAACTGGTGATGAGAAGTGACTATTACTTGGCCTTATCAAATTGGATTGGAAGAATTTATACACCATCTTTTCTATATCAGGTTTTTGATAATAAGGGTAACGATAGGGTCGAACTTTCAACGGTTCTGAGCTAGGTTGCAAGAGAATTCTATGAGCATGCACTTACCTTGGGGGTAAGCTAGTGAAAGATTCAAATACCTAAGGATACTCATCCAGCAACTTACTTATCTCTAGAGGGTAACAGGCATTATCTTGAGCCAGCAGCTTACTTGTCCTTGTGGTTGCTAACAAGCATTATCTTGAGGAACAACTCAATGCCTTATAGACCATTGCATTCCTTGCTGGTTAGGGCTACAATGTTGGCTCCCCCTAACCCTTGGAACATATAAAAGGTTACTTCTATAGTAAAGCTTACGGTGAGTTTCTTATAATCCATCTCAATAGGACCATGGGTTCAAGCCATTGGACCCCTAAGAACAATTGACATGCTACAACTAGAAGAACATAATAATCTGCATTAATTGGATACCCTTGAATGGTGAGGGTGAGCTTACAAAATTTCTTAGCATACTCTATTTTTTCATGGTTAGCTACTATTACCTCTAGTTTTTTACCTTTGACTATTAGAAATCCAAACTAAGAAGTTAAGGCTTGATAAATGTAGTTATGTGTATTGCCCCCATCTATTAGTACTAATACCTTCTTATTTCTCAATTTCCCATAATGTATATGGTTTGTGGGTGTTCAGTTCCTATTATGGCATGGAAGTAGATTTCAGGTATCACTTAATGATATTCTTACTCCTGTAGGGTTTCTTCAATGTCATCGGTGTGATTTTGGGTCGAGTCATCCATCATAAATCATGGCAGTGCACTGGGATGGCCAGCAATAAATTTCTCATCACAATAGTAACATAATCTCTTATCTTGTTGTTCACATCCTTCTTGGTTGGTAAGTCATCGAAAGGCCATTGGTTGAGCTGGAATGGAACGCTATGAAGATGGAGGTCCTAACACACCAGCTATGGTGTTGGGTGGTTGCTTTGGTGGTATTGAAGGAAGTTGATAATGAGGGTTTTGAGTAGATTTATTTCCTCAATCAACCTAGCTACTCTAATAGCATCAACTAATTTTCTAGGCTGCTTGATTTTAACATCAATGTGAATATCATCTCTTAATCTAGCGATGAAGCAACCAATCAGAAATTCTTCTGGTAAACCATCAACCTTATGAGAAATTTTTTCAAAGGATTCCTGATATGGTGCAACGCTAGTGGTATGTTTAAGTCGATACAAGGCCTCTTAAGAGTCCTCATAATTAGTTGGTCTAAATCTTAGTTGTGTAGCCTTTGTGAACTCCTCCTAAGTGAGTGTTGTTCACAAAATTTGGTAAGCCATCAGTGCCATTGCAATGTAATTCCTTCCAGATGTAAGGAAGCTAGTTGCACTTGCTAGTTGAGAGCAATTCTAGTGAAGTCAAAATATTGCTCTACCTTGTAAATCCAACTGGTAGGATCCTTACCAACAAATTTAGGGAATGATAGCTTCAGATGTGGGTGAGGGTTATTTGGGTTTGATCGAGAAGTGTGAAGGTAAGGGTGCACAATTTCATCTCTTGCAAAGGGATTAGTCTCAAGTATGTAACGAGTTGTGTGTAGAGTCTGTAACTTTGTGAGCACGACTTGCAATGTGGAGCCAACTTGGTCGAAGCCTATCTCATGTTGTGCTAGAGTTTCCATGACATCATTGCAATACTTAACATTAGACTTGCCTCGGGTATCCATAGCTGGAACCAACTTTGATACCATTGATAAAGTTTCTTTTTGAGAGGTGGAAAAATAAGAGAGGAAGTAGAAGAGGGGGAGCTAATTTTGTATAATATCTAATATTCTTTATTGAATTCATTGAGGCTATATATAGCCTTACACAGACACGAAATACAAGTAAATTATGCTAACTAACTCTGACATTCCTAACCAAATTTAGTATCCCCCCTCATGCACCTTTCCTATGTTATTGTGCCTTGCAACCCTTCTACACCCACATGCATCTCTTCCACCCGATGTTATGCCCACGAGAAGCTCAAACCAATGCTACTTGTATCAAATTCTTACCCTAGCATGATCAAATCTTGAAATTGTGGAGGAACCTGACTCTAATAGTAAGCTTTGTATCTTTTCTATATGGGTCTTTATATGCATAGGGAAATGTAGTAGAAATTTTGCTACGAGCACTAGATAACAAATTCTTATAGAAATGTTTAATGTTTTTATTCCATGGAAAAAAGAAGAAAGATAAATGTGAAGCTCTCATCACTAGCCTCAAACTAGCTAAAAGCATTAATGCTACAAAAATTACCATCAACAATGACTCTCAGCTAGTGGAAAATCAAGTCAAAGGCATATACAATGCTAAAGATACCAATATGGAAAAATCTCAGTAGCTAATGATTGACATACTATCCACATTGGAATATTTCTAAAATGAATAGCTTCCCAGAGAAGTAAACACATATGCAAAAGCTATAACCAAACTAGCCTCTATAATATACACTATATGTAAAAGAACCATCCTATTTAAATATCTTCCCCACTCTAACTTAAAACCTCTTAAGGAAGCTCTAAATATAGTTGATCTAGACTCTTGGATGAATCTAATAATACAACATATACTCAGAGGAACTTTTCTAGAAAATAAGGAGGTTTGAAAGCAAAGATATAGATAATCCTATTACAAGGTAATAAGAGATAAATTATATAAGAGATTCTCTACAGGAGCTCTACTAAACTACCTTACACTCAAAAAGGCCAAATTGATCCTTGCTAAAGATACACAAGGGTGGAAACCACTATAAGGTAAAATCCTTAGTCCAAAAGGTTATATTTATAGGATACTATTGGCCAAAACTTCACCAAGAAGTTGAAATATATGTCAGAAGCTGCCAAAAATTTGCACAATTGATCCACTAACCAACTGAGGAGCTCCCCAGCCTAGCAATTCCCTGGCCATTCATGCAAGAGGGTATCAACATAGTAGAATCTCTTCTTATAGTGAGATCTCAAATGAAACTAATCTTGGTTGCCACTAATTACTTCTCCAAATGGGTAGAAGTTAAAGCTTATAGTAAAATCAAGCAAGAAGATATAATCAGGTTCTTATGGACAAACATTATTTGTAGATATGCAGTTCCATGCACAATTATCACATACAATGGAAAAAAACATATCTTGAAGGAAAGTCAAAATAATTTTGTGGTGAATGAAAAACCCAACTTCAAACTTCAAATCCTAAACACCCATAAGGTAACTTGCAAGCAGAAGATACTAATAAGTCTTAACATCTTGAAAAGGAAGCTCTCCTCAACCAACAAAAAACTAGGTAGATATACGCCCTTTTAACAACAAATAAAAGCCCCACAAGGGAACTCTTTTCTTACTGGTTTAAGGTACAGAAGCTATGATACCATCAAAAATTAGGTTCCTAATTTAAGAATATTTGAAGTCTTGATTTTACTAGAACTCAATAATGAGTCTCTACACCTGAATTAGACCTCCCAGAAGAAAAATGAGATATAACTCTACTGAATCTAATAGAATATCAACTTCGAGCAGCTCTTTATTATAACTTCAAAGTGAATCATAGAAGTTTAAAGTAGGAGACTCGGTTATGTACCAAGTATTCCCAAATACAAAAGAAAAATCAGCTGGTAAAATGGCTCCAAAAAGAGAGGGACCATATAAAGTGATCTCTATTCCCAGGCAAGGAGCCTACAACCTAGAAGATGCTAAAGAAAGAAAACTTAAAAGAAGCTAGACTGCTCTCTGCCTAAGAAAATATCATCATTAAAATCTACTTTATTTCTTTAAATAATGCATTATTTTCCATCAAAATTAAGTATCCAAAGACAATAAACTTTGGATACTAGATTTTAGTGGGGAAAATATAGGGGAACACAAGAAGTTTTCAAAATTAAAGCTCTAATTCCACTCAATAGAGCTCATTTTCCATCTCTTCTAAGTAATGCCTAAGAGTAGGATGTTGTTACAACACTCACACATCTCATTTATCATTGCTATGGGAGTAAAACACAGAATATGAACACCACTACTATGTCTAGTAAGTCTTGGGATGAAGCAATGCTTCAAGATTTAGGAACAAAAAGGACAATTTCCTCCAACCCTATGAACCCCACTTACTAAGAATCTTCCACAGGTTGTAGGATTATATATGCTATAGGTTATAAAGTGAGACAACACATCAATCCCTAGACCTATATAGTAAACAAGTTTAATGAAGCTATCTTAAAGTTTGCTCATGACCTCCTACCCCCAAAGTATATGGACAAAATCTAACACTTGAAATGATACCTAGAAAAAATGAGTCTTAACTTGCTTTAATCCATCATTATAAGGGATCAAATTATACCCAAAACAACTTTGAAGATTAGAGATGTTCTCCAAGTATATTCACAAAGAAGCTTAAAGCTAAGGGAACTACATCCAAAATAGCTTTGAAAATTAGAGATGCTCTCCGAGTCACTTTTCAAAAGAGCTCGAAGTTAAGGGAATTATACCCAAAATTGCTTGAAGGCTAACAAATGACCACCAATATAATTAATTTATAGGTAAGGGAATCATATCCAAATAGCTTCTCAGATGAGAAATGCCACTAAGGTGGCTTCCCAAGGAAGCTAGGAGCCAAGGGTTACACCCAAAAGAACTTCAAAGCTTAGAGCTAATCTCCAATAAAGATTAGATTTCATTCTTTTGAAATGAAAAACCGAAAAGTTGTATTAGTTCCTCCAAAACCTTTGCGAACTTATGAAGACTAAATTAAGATAGCAAGAGAGTGCAAAATGCAGGGAAAATAAAAGTGTGAGGAAGAGAAAAATGAAAAAAAAGGTAAATGAGATAGAGAGTAAAAATGGAGAGAAAAGTGATAATAACGGAGAGAAGTGAGCATAATAGAGGGGAAGGTGAGCAAAAAAGAGAAAAAAGTGAGCATGAAAGAGAGAAAAGTGAGAAAAGAGGAGAGAAGAGTGAGCAAAAAGGAGAAAACAATAAAAGAATGAGTGCATTTGCTGGAAAACAAGAGATTAAGTGTGCAATGATGGCAAGGCAATAAGTACTTGTACTTATGTACAAGAATGTTTATCTTTCTACTAACGATTTTAACTCATCTTTGCCTAGTGTCATATCTTTATTGCAGGACTTTGAGGATCAACTTCCTGAAGAGATTCCCTATGGATTACCTCCTTTGAGAGGAATTGAGCATCAAATAGACTTAACACATGGATATATTATACCAAATCGACCTACTTATAAAGCTAATATTCGAGGACTAATCTTTTCGAAGAGGAGAGGAATAATGGAGATCAAGGTGCTAATCAAGTTAATGTTCCTAAGTGCTGATGAAGTTTATGTTTCTAAATATTCACAAGATCTTTTGCAAGGAATTGGTGATCCAATGACTAGCAATAGATTTGGAAGATCAAGTTGGGTGCAAGGGCTACTTTAAGAAGTAATTTTTTTTAATTAATTATGGGCCTTTTATCTTTAGCAATTGTTTTTTAGTTAGTTATGGACCTTTTATATTTAACAATTTTTGTTTTAATTAAGTGTGGGCTTTTCATGTTTAACAATTTTTATTTTAGTAAATTATAGACTTTTTATTTTAAGTCGATTAGTCTTTTATTTTTAAAGTTGGATTATACCCAATCCATAACTAAATAGACCCATTAGGCTCATTTCATCTAGGGTTTTTATTTTTGGGTTTCTTAATTATTAATAAGAAGAGCTATGTAATTTGGAGGAAAGAACGAATACTCATTAATGAAAAGAAAATTTCAGAAAGCTTCTTGCTTCACCTTCATATGTTCTTAATTGAATGCTTGAAACCAAGAGAGTGATCATCCTTTTTGACATCTCAAGATTAGGATTTTAAAAGCTTTATTTCCTTATGGTTATAATTTGATCATCTTTAGCATCTTTTCAGCAAATCAATCTTTTATATTACTTGATTTTATGAGTTCTTAGATTCTTCGTCTAAAAGATTTGCATCACATAGCCTATTGCATTGGATATAATGGTAAGATTTTGATTTATTTTATTTACCGACTTGTGTTCACTTAGAAAAAGTACTGTTTGAAGTCAAGATACTTGTATTCACTTAAATGAAAGTATTGTTTGAAGTCAAGAAAAGTTACGTACATTGCATGCATTACTCCAAAAAAAAAATGCCCTCAATTAGCCGTACTTTTTAAAAAGCGACCGCCATAAAAAATATTGAAATTGAGACAAATAATGACAGTTATTGTGCTTTCGGTATTTGTGATGGTCATTCATGCAATGACAGTCATGAAAATGACGAAGATTAATTAAGTAATTAAGAATTAGAAAGAATCTATTGAAAAAAAAGAGGATATCATTCGCATCGCTTCCTTTCTCAAGGACCAAAACCCTAAAATCGTCTTCTATCCTTCTCGTTGGTCTCTCAACCTTTGAAACTTTTAGAACTCAATCTACGGATTGAGTCTGTATGGACGGCGAGAAAATTACTTACTTAACATGTAAAGAAATGGCTTATAGTTTGAAGCAAGCCTTGGTTGAGCGGAGGCACATGAGCTTCGTCCTCTTCCTCTCCAAAGAAAGGTGATGATGATTCTTCCCCTTTGGTTCTTGAAAACTTGACTACGAACACGATGGTTGATGTTGTTGTCGATGTGATCCCTCTGTTTTCCCATTTGCAATAGTTTTTCCTCTTCCTCACGAACAAAGTTAAGGGCTTCTTAGCACAATTTGAAGATCTCAATATTCTTGCTTGTTTTCATAGATTTTGTCGGCTTAATTTAAATATTCTCCAGCTACCCCTTTGCTTTTTATCTACTTTGCACTTTGGATTTTTTCTTATTACGAGATTTACGTCTTCTTTGGACTTAGAAACTCAGGCCTAACTCTGAACCTAAAAGCTAGCTTGTGAGTTAGAGGGTTGCCCAAACTTATAAGCAGCACTGCTACCTTACTCTTAGCCAATGTGGGACTTAACATCCCCCCTCCATATCTGCTAGAGTCCAGATTTACGACACGATCCAGATTTACTGCACGAGGGTGGATGGGAGTACAAAGAAGCCAAGAGCCTAGCTTTGATATCAACTTAGAAACCCAAGCCTAACTCTGAATCCAAAAGCTAGCTTGTGAGTTAGAGGATTGCCCAAACTTATAAGCAGCACTGCTGCCTTACTCTTAGCCAATGTGAGACTTAACATTTGGAATGTAGGTTGGGCATATTTCTGGTAATTTTGGTATGGTGATCCATTTGAGGACTGACTATGACATTTTTATTACACTTTTTCTATTTGACAATTTGATTTTCAGTTGTATATTGCCTTGCTAATTAGGTGTTGTCAACTTATTATGGTATACTCGTTACATGTGTAAGAAACACAACATCGTTTTTCACTGTCCACATGTATAAGTTCAAAGGTGAACTTGTTTTGGTTACTTTTCACTTGCTTTGATTTCCTCTTTAGATTTTCTTTCTTTCTGTGTTGGATCAACTCAAAGTCAGCCATCGCAATGAATTTGGTACGTACGTTCTTTTCTAGCAATTATACATTGAATTTTCAGAAAATATGAGCATTTAAGTTAAATAAACTTGTGAAGGACTTATGTTTATATTACTCAAATGGTGGACTATTTTGACTTTGCATTAGATGTGATCCATCAGTTCTTCATACTAAATCGAATGCCCTTGTTTATGAATGGAAAATATCATTGAAACCTCTATTAGAAGTTAGAAATTCGACATCCATGTCTTGTTGAATTCACAATCTGACATATGACAAAAGAAGAAAATTATGTTGAATAGCAACATGAGATAATCTCATTATAAGGGGTGGTGCATATGTATTCAGCTGATATATGTAAACTCATCTACTTATATTCTTCCTTTAGGGTAGTTGAGTCGTGGAGAAGCTGAGATTTTAGAGTAATTGTGAATTCTTTTTCAAGCCTATGCTCACATCCATACTCTAAAATGTATTAATTAATGAAGTGTAGCAAAATAATTTCCGCTTTAGAACCCTCCTCTTGTTTGAAACCCTTCTTCTAATGAGCAACATATTTTAGTCATTTTTCTTTAATTTGGGAATTTTGGTTCTCAATTGATACATTATAAATCTTCTTTGTTATTCTAATAATTAAATAAAAATAATTTAAGGGTTCTTAGGAATCAATGGGTAAGAACTAATTAGGTAACCCCTATGTCCACTTTTATCATTACTTATTGTCTGCTAAATTTTCTCTTAAAACATTTGGATACAACGATTAACTGTGGTGATTTTGTCCATTCCAAATCGGTGAGAAAAATATACTTGCAAGGATGATAAATATGACTGCTTCGTGATTGGTGATTCAAACCAAGGATCTAGATATGTCGATCATATAAGTGTGAATGGAGCTGAATTTAGGCAATACCCTTTATCACTTTCTAGTGGCCCAATTACAAGACTTAGAGCCAAACGTTTCAAGGAAGTACTAAATGGGCTAATCCATGAGAATTGAGCTGATTCTAAAATGACTAAGATGGACTCAAATAATAATCAAGGCCTAGTCCATGTCATCAAAGCAATTAAAGAGGTTTTATTAGCATGCAATTTCATAGCCAGCATAGTTTGAACATTAAAGGGTGTGAATTTGAAGAGTTTCAAGGATATTAAATAGGAGAATAACTTGGTTTTGGTTGGGCATATTAAAATACATTGAATCTAGTCATTTAACTATTTATTGGTTATCTTTAGAAGTCCAAATTGGTTGTCTAAAGAAGTCCAAATTGACTATCTTAAGAAGTCCAAAATAGCCATTTTTAGCTATATTTAAAAGTCAATAAATAACTATTTATTAGTTTTCTTTAAAAGACTAAGGGTCCAAAAAAGGTAAAGAATTTGTTTAATCTAATTATTGTGCTGTAATTATGACTTTGCCTATTCTTGAAGGATTGTTCTAAATAGGGGTGTCCAAAAGCTAGATCAAACCGAATTAAATCAGAACACCAGACCAGTTCGGTTTGTATTAAATAAAACCATTTTTCAAATGGCCAAGTCCAGTTATATTAATTTTTAAACCGGTCAGACTGGACAAAATCGGTTTTAATAATATATTAAATTTTCCATATTACTTCTCACAAACTATTCAATAATTTTTCTATATTATAATCAAAGTATATCATTAGGTGTATCATATTTATGTATTATTAATCGGACTAAATCGTTGAAAACCATTAATCAAACCGGAAGAAACTGGACGAAATCATACCAAACTGTTTGGTTACAATATTTTTAGTAAACAAATGGTCCAGTCCGGTCTGGTTAATTGTTTTTACTAAAAATCAGCCCGAATCGGACCATGCATAACCTTAATTCCAAGTATAAAGAGGAGTACTATGAATTTTAAAGGAAAAATTGGAATTGTTAAAAAAATTATCTTCTTTTAAAGTCTTGTGTTTCTCTTAGTTCTTAATGGAACTCTTGAACTTATCAAGTTAATCTTGTGGCATTCAAACAACCAAACATATCACCTTGAATTCTTGAGAGAATCCTCAAGTTTTCTTGGTGTGGCGTTTCAATCATCCGTAGTCTTGATTTTCATCTTGTTAGGTTATGGGTTAAGACCCAACAAATCTTGTCTCCATGATCTTGTGGTTTTGATCCATCATTATTTTTGGGTTTTGATGCTTATTTTCGCAAGTGTACGAATCGTTCAAGTAATAAAGTGTACAAAAGTACGGATATCGAACCCACAAGGAATGGCGTTACTAAGTACAGAAATTGACTAACCCTAATTTTATTTGAAAACGGAATTGTTGAAATTGTTTTAAAAGCAAATTGACATGCAACTAAACGCAAATAACAGAATTTAATGTTGTTCACAAATGATTAAAAACGCTAAGGCATTTGATTTCGCTAAATCAATTCAATCCGATTTCAAGTCATGTTATATGAGAATCAAAGCTAAAAGTGATGGTTGAAAAACCCAAACTTATCTAATACTCTTTCTCAAGTTATATTAGAATTACATATCTATGAAAACCGACTATATTTCTATGAAGATTTAATCACAAATAAGCACATTGAGATTTATGGAATTTCTGGAATAACCACATACATCATGCATTAGGTGTCAAACTCGCATTCAACATACGATATTTATCACAAGAAGCATTCATTACACATCTCCTCTCGGTCTCAATATAATGCAACAAATCATCTAAATCTTGATTAGAAATTTAAAAGCATTAAGCATGGAAATAAATACTCGACTTGAAAACAATGAATTCATATAACCATAACAAAAGAAATCAGATTTCCTTGATCTAACTACATCATAGCCTTAGCAAAAATGAATTAGTTCATAACGGAAATAAGAACAACCATTATTTCAATTGAATCCATGAATAACAAATATGAATAAACTGCAGAAAATAAAAACTAAGGAGAAGAGATGAAAAAACTCTAGAAGATGAAGGCTTGGTAGCAACAATGGTGAAGATCCTTCAAGTTTCTCCAAAATTTCCTTCTCTTCTCCAAAAATGCCTTTGAACTTTGCTTTCTGCCCTCCCCTCCTTCTCCATCATAATGTATATATAGATCTAGGGTTTTGGAGGGCAATTTTGGAACAAAACAGCATAAAAATGTGTTTTCGAACGAAACTCGCCAGCGGCGAGATTTCTGGAAACTTACGATTTCGGTTCTGCTAAATCTCGCCGGCAGCGGGATTATTGTGGCCGGCGGTGAGATGCACTTGGCCGGCGGCGAGATGTATTTGGCCGGCGGCGAGATGTACTTGGCCGGCGGCGAGATTGATTTGGCCGGCGGCGAGATTGCTTTGCCAAAATCCATGCTCCCTGCATGATTTTCAACATTTTCTCAATAAGGTTTTCGCCGGCGGCGGGAATATTCTTGCCGGCGGCGAACTTCCAAATTTTGAAATTTTGTTTTCTTTTTATTTGCACTCAATCCCGGTCATTGAAATTTGTCCCAAACTTCTCCATAATTATGATTTTACCTGCAATTGCACTTTAAACACGAAATACCCGTGAAATGACATTTGTGGATTAAATAATAAAATAAAACGCAATTTTCACACAAATATCAACCTTTAAATCATAACAAAAATGCAATAATTTAACTCTTATCAGGTTTCATCAAAATTGTTAGTAGAGTTCGTATCATTTTGGTATCAAAGCATGGTCTCAAGTTTGATTCCCGAATATGATAAGTTTGTGGACGAACTTCCTTTGCAAAGGAGGGAATATTGCGAACATGGTGAGTAACATCTATAGGCCCATTGTTATGGGTAACCTTGGTGGGTAACATCCAAGGGTCATTTAGTTTAGCTTGTGTGGTGCATGGTGGGTAACATCCATGTGACTTGGTATGGGCTTCAAACCTAGATTGAGTGTGATGGTTCTAGATAATGGGATATTAGTGCCCCTAGAGGAAATGGGCCTATTTAGTTATCGATTGGGCCTAACCTAACCTTAAAAATAAAAGACATACTTAAAATAAAAAGCCCACAATTAACTGAAACAAAAATTGTTAAACATAAAGGCCTACAATTAAATAAAAGACAAAAATACTTCAAATAAAAAGGCCATCATTCACTAAAATAATATTTGCTAAACATAAAAGGCCCATAAGTAATTAAAACAAGAATATTGCTTCCTAAATTGATCCTTGCATCTAATTTATTATTCCAATTATATCCCTTGTGTAAGATCTTGAGAATATTTGTAGGATCTGAAGAATCTTTAAAATATATGTAAACATAATCTTGGTTGGAACCTCAATCTCCATTATTTCCCTCCTTTCTGAAAAGATTGGTCCTCGAATCTTAGCTTTGTAAGTAGGTCGATTTGGTATTGCAGATTCTGGTATAAATTTTATTTGATGCTGTATACCTCGTAAACAATGTAATCCATCATGAATCTTTCTAGGAAGTTGATTCTCAATGTCTTCCAATAAAAATATAGTGACACTAGGCAAAGAAGAGTTAATATCGTTAGTAAAAAGATAAACATTCTTGTGGTTTTCTCTCTTTTGTGATTTTCCTCTTGCTAATACTTTTGTTTTTCTCTCAACTTGCACTCTATTTCTATCCTAATATGGTCCTTATAAGCTTGCAAAGGTTTGAGATGGGCTAATACAACTTTTCGGTTGTTCATTTCAAAAGAGTACCAATTTTTATACCCATCATGTATCACCCTCCTATCGAACTACCCAGTCGCCCAAGAAAAATATGAGTAGCGTACATTGGTGCCACATCATAAATAACCTTATCCTCATACTTATTAATTGAAAAAGGAACCCAAACTTGTTTGTTGACATACACTTCTCCAATATCATTTAGCCATTGTAACTTGTACTGTTTGGGATGCTTTTGCCACTTCAAATTTAACTTTTCTACCAGCAAAATACTAGCTACATTAGTGCATCTCCCACTATCAATAATAATTGTGCATACCTTATCCTTCACATGGCATCTTGTGTGAAAAATATGCTCACGTTGTTTCTCATCTCCTTCACTCTTAGGCTCTATATTGAGGGCTCTCCTTGTGACAAGTATTTCCCCATGCATAGGTTATTCTAATTCTATATCAAAACAATCCTCTAATGATGGCATTTCATCATCACTTGAACTAGCAATCTCGATTTCTCTCTTATCATGTAAAACCATAACCCTTTCGTTTGGGCATTTAGAAGCAATATGTCTGAGTCCTTGGCACCTAAAACACTTAATATCACGTGACTTAGTAGGAGTTTTTGTTTCAGGTTTACTTTTAGGAACAACAACTGAATTGTTTGACTTTGCTTCACCTTTTATTCTAAAGGTAGCTTTGTTGTCCTTCCAAGTTAATTTCCATGAATAACTAAAGGACGACTAGATCTGAACCTTTTGGACTTGATTGCTTCTCCACTTTAATGGCTTTGTGTAGTACTTTCATTTCTATGTAATGTTGCAATTCAACCACATCAGCAATTTCCTTGTTTAACCCAACAATGAATCTAATCATTATCGCTTCTCTATCTTCCTCTATGTTTGCTCTAATCATGGCGACTTCCATCTCCTTATAATAATATTCTACACTCATGGAACCTTGGACCAGCCCTTGAAACTTTCTATATAGATCCCTATAGTAATGGCTAGGTATGAACCTCTTACGTATCACCAATTTCATCTCTTCTCATGACCGAATAGATCTCTCATCATTTCTTCGCCTATTGACCACCAATTGATCCCACCATATACCAGCATAATCTATAAATTCTATGAATGCTAGGTTTACTTTCTTCTCTTCAGAGTAATTATGACAATCAAACACATGCTCAACCTTTCTTTTTGACTCCAAGTATAACTCAGGATCATTTTTCCTTGAAAGATCAGAATTGTCATCTTTATACTGTCTATATTGCTATCTTCTTTGTAGTTAGTCTTTTTGTCCCATTTAAAATTGGTTCTATCTTCCATATTGGAATCATCTTCTTCTTCCTCAAACTCATGTCTTCTATGTCTTTCTCTACGTGATTGAGAATCGGAAGAGGATTCTAAATCATCCAACCTTGCAATCATCCTCTTAAATTGGTCATGAACATATTTGATGAAGAAATTCAAGTCAACCTCTTATGGTTCTCCTCCATACTTACTCATGTTATCGACCTGTAAAATAAAATGAGATTATTCATGCACACCCTCATGTGTTTGCTCTCAAATAAGATTGTTAATACTACTTTTTTTACACTATTTTTTGCTCTCTTTTTTTTGCACTATTTTTTTACGACTCAAAGCTCACGCTAACCTCCCTTGTGTTCTTAAAACAAAATCAAAGAATCCAACTAATATCAAGAAGTAACCATTTTATGTGTAACAAATCTCAAAATTCAGAATTTTGAAAGAACTTAATGGCAAAGTATGGCAAAAGGAAAGTCCACAATAAAGTTTGGGAGTGTGATTTTAGTCCACAATATTATTCTTAGGAGATGGGTGTAATTGGGTTATTAGGAAAAGTACTATGTATTCAAGAATTAATTTATTGAAAATTTATTATTTGTGTGTGGATTAGGCTAGTAGCCAAACCACCTTAATTTATCATGTTCTTTTTAGCTTAATTTAATTTTGCACTTCTTAAGTGCCTAATAAGTGGTATCAGAGCCAAAGATTCATGGAAACAACAAAGTTTGAGATAAAGAAATTTGATGGGAAAATTGTTTTTAACATTTGGAAAAGTAATGTGTAGGATACACTAGGTGCAACAAGGTCTTCTTAAGGCATTAAAAGGAATGAAGCCAGAAGACATCAAGAAAGATGATTGAAAAGAAACTGAAGCAAAGGTCGAGCAGTATTCCATTGAATTTGGTTTTTGAAGTCAAATCTAGTGTGTTGAATGAGACTTCTCCATCAAAAGTTGGGGGAAAAATTGGAAACAATTTATATGTTAGAGTCTATTACAAATAGGCTTTATTTGAAGAAACAATTGTTTACTTTGAGGATAGGTGAAGGCGATGACATTAGAAGACATCTAAACATTGAGTGTTGATATAAAGATAGATGATGAAGACCAAGCAATCAATTTAATGTACTTATTGCTAAAATCATATGATACACTGGTGACAACATTGCTCATTCCAAAGACTTATTGATCATTGACAAGGTATCAACATCACTTTTGAAAACTATTAATATGATCAAACTGCCAGTTCCTGCATATAGAGATGTTCTTACTACCCAAGAAGACTTAAGAGAAAGTTCATTAAGTAGAGAAAAAAGTAGGCCTAGATAAAGAAATTCTAGTCCAGATGAGAATTGTTTTATATAGTATTCAAGAGATGACATTGAGTTCATTATCATAAAAGGGGCACATCATGAGTGATGCAAAAAAATTTCATTTATAAAATAGCTCACAAGTGCATGAATCACTTATAATAAGCAATAAGCATAACCTTAAGTTTGGTCTAAAAGGAACTACGTTATTTTAAATAATTCAACAAATCTTTTAAAAAAAAACACAAAAAAATGAGAGTGGAACTTGGAAACTTGTTCCACCATTACTCTTTGAGAGCCAAACTCCTTGATATTTATCCCAAAAATGCACTGCAAAATGTACCAAAAACTCAAAAAATTATAAAGAGAGGAGGGAAGGTTTTGAGCATACAAAAATTCCTAATAAGTCCTTATACATTAAAATATTATTTAAAATTCCTTTAAGTCAGTTCTACAATTTATAATTTTTTTGGATGTTTTACAAAAATCAATTATCTTTTGTCTAAATATTACCTAAGGGATCGTGTAGGGTAGAATGATAGAAGGGTTGAGTAAAGACCGCAACTATAGTTGCTGATATTACCTACACCAATAAGAAATAAGGTTGAACCATACTATGAAGACAATATAAGGACCATACACTCTATTCATGGATAACTTAAACTTAATGGGGCATCGAGTAGTGCAAGTAAGAGTACATGTGTGAAGTGCATGACACCCCCATAGTTATATTTTGCGAAAAGGTTCACCATCTGGTCATATAACCTTCGCCAAGAAGGATGAGACATCATCTCCACATGTAGGTCCTTTTGTAATCACACTTTGGGGGGCCATGCGATGCCATTAATAGGTACAAATAATAGTTCCACGTATGCTATTAGAATAGTGGTGTTGCCAATTATGGTAACCAGCTCCATTTTCATGACAAACTTTTATGGTTATTGATATCCTTGCTTATTACAATAGAATCTTGGGATGGCCATGGAATAGAGTGAAAATTGTCCCTTCAACTTAACATCAAGTAATTAAATACCCTACTAATGAGGGGATAAAGAAATAAAGGGTGACCCAAAGAAGGTTAGGAGCTACTACGACGCTACCATGAAGTAAGCTCTCCCAAATAGAAAATAAAGAAAAGGCCATTCAGACAACATCCAAGCAAAGGATGTCTAGTAGATTGAGTTAATTCAAAGAAGATTGAAACCATCTAAGATGGAAGCAAAGTAGAGGACCTTTTGTTAAGAATGAGTACAACTATAGAGACACGTATTAAGGACTAGATATTAGATTTTTTAAGATCTAACATTGTCATTTTTCATCAAATCCCAACACCATGCCCTATATTGGCCCCAAAATCATAACACATAAGTTAAACATAGACCTTAAAATCAAGCTTGTCCAACAAAAGAAAGGAAATTTCCTAAGGGAAAAGAATGAGATTATCATATCCCATTTAGCTAACTCAAGGAAAAAAGAATCATCAACGAGGTAGACCATCCGAAGTGGTTATCTAATGTGGTGTTGGTGAAGAAATCCTATAGCTCACTGGTGAGTGCTCAAAGAGCACTAAAATTACCATGATTTTATGCACATTAATTGATTAAAAATATATATATTTATATGATTTCATCATATATTTATATAAATTTTTATTTTTCGGAATAACGGGTATTTTTATTGTTTTTCAGGTATTTTCACTTAAAAATGCAACTTAAAGACACAAAGAGGAATACTGGAAGCAATACATCACAAATATATTAATAAATAAATGAGGAAAGGTCAACAAATATGGAAAAATTGGACAAAATGGGTCAAAAAGGTCAAAAATGTCAAAAAGGAGGAAATCGCGCACGCAGCCGCCCAGCCGCGCCGAGCAGCCGCCGCCCACACCCAGTTCCGCGCGCGCCCGAGCCCAGTTCCGCGCGCGCATTGCTCCTGTCCGCGCGCGCCTGTGCGCGCCCCAGCTCCACTCCGCGCGCGCCGCTGCCATCTCGCCCCAGTTTTGCGCGCAGCCGCCCCCCACGTCATGCTGACGTCATCAAATGACATCATCATCCACCACTCCGCATTTCCACCATTTTTTATCATTTTTTCACCCACTTTTTCTTCACATCCTCACCTATAAATACCCTCATTCTCTTCACAATTAAACACACCTCAAAACCATTCTTCTCTTCTCTTTCTTTCTCTCATTTCTTAGTTTTTAAGCTTTTCTTAGTTTTTAAGCTTTTCTTAGTTTCTTTCTTAGTTTTTAGTTGTTCTTAGTTAATTTCTCTTAGTTTTAGAGTTATTCCCTTTTTGGGAAGAACTAGTTATGTTTTGGTAATTTATTAGCTTTTCGATTCAATAAATGGGAGTGCAAATTCCGCTTGGAGGTTTTCCAACAACGGGAATAGCATCAAAGTTCTGTAAGGATTTTATTTTCTTTACAGTTATTTTTTATGCTTTATTCTTACATGTTATATTTAATTTGTCAGTGATTAAATTTAACTCTGCTGGCTGTTTATAAACATGATGTAATAATAACGTTGTTATGCTTGCGAAATAATAAATAGGTAAAAATCTCTAAAATGAATTGATTTTATTTTTATTCAAGATTTTATATTAAGAATGTTAGAGAGAAATATATTATTTTTCATTACAAACTTAAATCTAAAAATTAGATTTTAAGGTTTAGTTATCCGGTCTAATTTAGAGTAGTGCTCTTTTATTTGTTGGTACAATCGCCCGGTAGTTAGAGTGAGGCTCTATTTCAAAATTTTTTATAAGAATTATTATCTAAAAATGTATTGACAACATGTTTTCAGTAGTGGTTTTAAAACTTGAAAGTTAGTACTCGGATAATTAAATTCTTAGGTTTAATTTGGACACCTTGAATAAAGTTTAAACTGTCTAACCCCACCAAAGGTGGCATTTAAATGGTTCATTTTCAATCTCTTAGAAAAAGGAATTAATTTAATTAACCAAATTAGTTATCAACCCCACCCATAGGTGTTAATTGATTTGTTTAGTTAACAAAGAATATCTAACCCCACCAAAGGTGTTATTCATATAAAAAAGAGAGAATCTATAAATATCAATTCATATCTTTAATAACCTAATTAATATGAGCAAGCATAATTAACTTAATTATTATATCCATAAATACTCCACCATTATAAATGATAAAATTTGCATAAATGTTTATTGAATTTATGTTTATTTTTATGTAAGTAGATTAAAAATACAAAATCCCAAAATATCGTGACAGGATGTTTAGGATAATTTCGTTTTTAAAAGTTTGAATAATAAATTAAAAACCACATACATTCCTTCCTTAGATCGACCTTGGGAGTATACTTATCATTTTCTACGAAATAATTCGTGCACTTGCGAAAGTTTTATAAATAAATAAAACCAAAGTAACGGCAGGATCGACGATGTCGGTTCTGCCCTATCAAGTTTTTGGCGTCGTTACCGGGGAAGGAATAGCATTTTTAAATTATATATCAAAATTTTAAAAACTTTTTGTGTTGTAAATAATTGTGATTTTTTTTATTTAAAAAAAAATAAAAAATTTGTTGTTTGTGAATTTAAAAAAAATTCAAATTTCAATTTCATAATAAATAAAAAAAAATTAAAATTTTAAATTTCATAAAAAAATTATAGCATGAATAATAAAATAATTTTGAATTTTGAAATTTGAAGTAAAAAAAAAGTAAATAAATTTTAAATTAAATAAAAAATAATAATAAAAAATATAAAAAAATATATAAAATAAAATATAAAAATAAATTAAAAAATTAAAAAATTAAAAAAATTAAAAAAATAAATAAATAATAAAAAAGTTTTTTTAAAAAATAAACCTTTCATAAATTGTAAAATAAATTTTTGATCGTAAATAGTAATAAAAAATAAAAAATAAAAAAAAATAATTTTTTTTAAAAATAAACCTTTCATAAATTGTAAAATAATTTTTTGTTCGTAAATAGTAAAAAAAATAAAATAATAAATAAAATAAATAAAAAAATAATAATTTTTTTTAATTGCAAATTTCATAAAAAAAAACTTACCATTCAGAATAGCAAAAAAAAATTACAAAATAAAAAAAACATTAAGTAAATTAAATTTAAACTTTTTTTTATTTAAATAAATAAATTTGACTTAGGGTTTAACTAGTTTTGTTTAGTGTTTTGTATTAAATACCATGTAAATTTTCTCTAAATTTTTGTGTGGTTATTATTTTGTTGACAGGAGTTTTAAATTTACGTTTTCAATAGTCTATGCGTGGTAGGAGATCCTTAGGAAACCCTTTTACACCATATGTAGATAATATTCATAAATTTAAACAAGTGTCAACAATACTGGATTCCAACCACCAACCTGTTTTTGAGCCAAACGTAGAACCAAACCTTAGTCCTTTACTAGAACCAAAAGAAAAGATAGAAAAACCAACATGTTAGGGAAACCACCATGAAGGAGTTTGCAAGACCAGTGATTGGCACGGCAACTGCATCTATCCAGCTGGGTGAAGCTGCTCGAAATTATGACCTAAAAAATATTCATTTTTCTATGCTTCCTTCCTTTTATGGGCTTCCTAATGAAGATTCTTTTTCCTTCATTAGAGACTTCTATGCTACGGTCCAAACCTTCCCCCTCGGTATTCTAAACGAGGATCAACTTCGAATGAGATGTTTCCCCTACACCTTAAAGGATAAGGCCAAAGCTTGGTTAATGTCACTTCCCCAGGTTCTCTGATGACATGGGAGAACATTTATAATAAATTCATGGGAAAATTCTATTCCCACCAAAAAACATCAGAGTTGAGAGGAAAGATTGCTACTTTCTCTCAGATGGAAGGAGAACCATTCCATGAAGCTTGGGATAGGTTCAAAATGTTTCTCACTCAATGTCCCCATCACAGCTTTCCCCTACAGTTGTAGAACCAATTCTTTTACGATGGACTTACACAGCAATGTCAGTTCATTGTCGACAACGCTACAGGAGGAGCAATGGGAGAAAAGACTGCCTCAGAGACGTACAACCTTTTTGAGATGTTGGGTGCTAATTCCCAACAGAAAAGCTCACGAGTGAGAAAAGTTGGAGTTCATGAAATCGATTCCAGCACTGAAGTTCAACAACAACTTGTTCAACTGACCAAGCAAGTTGCCCTTCTCACTACACAAACCAACACCAATAATGAACAGTATGGTTTGTATGGCAACATGGGACATGGTACTGAAGCCTGTCCATATCAAGGAGAAACAACAGTTGGACTTGAACAGGTTAATGTATTGGGAGCATATTAACAGAGACCAAGGTATGACCCCAATTCAAATACCTACTATCCTGGGTGGAGAAATCATCCGAACTTCTCCTGGAGGCAAAACAACCCTCCTTTCGCTCAAAGCTCAAATCAGCCAGGCCAGCAATTCCACCCACCTATTCCAAGAAGCATTCCCAATAAATCAACCTTGGAGGACAACTTGAATTCTTTTATTCAAGTTTGTAGAGATAACCAATCCAAAACCAATCAACGGTTGGACAACTTGAACATTTACAAAAACAAAGCAAAGACTAATTTGATGGTCAAATGGGGTAAAATAAATTCAATGAAGAGGAGACATTGAGTTTGTCATTCTGTAATCTCCAAGCAACGTCTTACTAGAAGACGATAAATTTTAGTCCTACATGGGAGGTCACCCATTATTGTATTTTCCTTTGTTTTAGTTTTATTTTGTGTGTAATAAAATTCAAATGAAATAAATTTGTTTATTTCAAAAATTGTGTCCATTCTTTAAATTTAGCATAAAAAAATATAAATAAATAAAATAAAAAATTTTACACCTTTTTGCTTTAAGCTTGTACATTTTGTCAAGTGAGAAATCTTTCTAAATGATATCTACTATTTTTTTTAAGAGCTAAATGTTGATAGGAGGAGGATCAATTTCAACTACAAATAACCATGGGAGATGCTGAAGATAGGTGGAAAATGATGAAGGACTATACAATGCCAATCATTGGCAATGTAACTTCTGGCATACAATTACAAGAGGCTGTAAGGAATTATGAATTAAAAAAGATTCATTATTCTTTGTTGCCTTCCTTTTATGGTGTCCCTAATGAAGATCCTTTGCATTTCATTCGAGAATTCTATGCTATTGTCCAAACCTTTCCACTACATGCAATTAATGAAGATCAACTTAGGATGAGGTGTTTTCCTTACACCCTCAAGGATAAAGCTTGGTCATGGTTCATTACTCTACAATCGGGTTCTCTAAAAACTTGGGAGGCAGTATATGAAATTTTTATGGGTAGGTTCTATTCCCATCAAAATACTGTTGACTTAAGCACGAAGATAGCAACATTTTCTCAAATGTATGAAGAGCCCTTTCATGAAGCTTGGGAACGATTCAAACTCCTTTTCATTCAATGTCATAATCATAGCTTTCCATTGCAACTACAGAACCAATTCTTTTATGATGGTTTGACAACTGAGAGTCAATACATGGTTGATAATCTTTCTTGGAGGTCTTTGTGGGAGAAAAAACTGCAGAGGAAGCCTATAATCTTTATGAGCTGTTAGGTTCTAATTCCCAACAAAGAAGTGCTAGAAGGAGAGCAAGAGTCAATGAAGTTGGCTCCAATAATGAGATAACCTTGCAACTTGCTGAATTGACTAAACAATTGCAACTTCTTACTACCAACCAAATGCCAAATCAAGAGGTGTGTGAAGTGTGTTTTTTAATTGGGCATGGTACTCATAATTGTTCAAGTACTTGTGATTCTAGTGTCAATTCCATGGAGGAAGTCAAATCCTTTCAAAGGTATCATCTAAACACCTATAATCACCCTAACCATCATTGGAAGCAAAACAATTACCCAGTCTACACCCAATCTTTTAAGCCAACCTTAGAGGATAGCTTGAATGCTTTTATTCAAGTTAGTTATGACAACCAATTGATAAATAATCAAAGATTGAACACCATGGAGGCTTCGGTTAAAAGAATTGAATCTAAAATTGGGGAACTGGCTGAACAAATGCAAAAGAAAGAACCAGGAAAGTTGCCCAGTCAACCAGAACAAGCAAAGGATGTAAGAACCCTTCGAAGTGGTAAGGTAGTCAATACGAGTTTACCTGAAATCTCTAACGATTTACCTTGTAGTTCAGGAAACAAAGAAGGTGATATTCTAGTCTCACAAAAAGGAGAAATAAGTGTTAAACTTAACAAGCCTTCTGAAAAACTCATTGGAGAGTCATCTGACATCCCCAAAATTCAAAAGACAACAGAACCACACCAGTTGCAAGTACCTTTTTCACATCGGTTAAAAGAATCCAGACAAGATAAGCAATTCTATGATCTTTTTAATATGCTCTCTAAAGTAAATATCAATTTACCATTATTAGAAGTGATCATGAATGTGCCCTCATATGCTAAGTTTTTCAAAGAGTTGAACACTAAGAAAAGGAGGTATGAACTGAATGAACGAGTAGTAGTATCAGAAATTTCTAGCGCTGTACTTCAGCACAAACTATCCCCTAAGTTAAAAGACCCTGGAAGTTTTATTATAAACATAACTATAAGGGATAGGAAGGTTGCTAAAGCAATGCTTGATTTAGGTGCGAGTATAAATTTGATGCCCTACTCTATATTCTTACAGCTCAATCTAGGAAATTTAAAACCCACAACTATGTCCCTTCAACTTGCAGATAGATCTCTTAAGTATCCAAAGGGAATAGTTGAGGATGTATTGGTACAAGTAGACAAATTGATAATACCTGTTGACTTTGTGGTTCTAGATATGCAAGAAAATCCAGCATTGGACAAAGAGCACACAATATTGCTTGGTAACTACTAAAACTATTATTGATGTCCAAGATGGAAAATTGACAATGACAGTCTTAGGAGAAACTGTTCATTTTAAAGTTTTTGATTCTTCACCTTTTCCTTCTATTTCTGCCATCGATGAAATATTCGATGTTGACCCTTTGGATAATCTTGTCCAAAGCACCCCCTTCCAAACCAGAATAGAAGACAAGCTTGAAACTGTTCTTACACTTGAAGAGGTCGAAGAAGATTTAGATGAGGAAATTAAGGGGTACCTTGAACAACTAGACAATGATGAAGTAATGACAAAATCTAGTACACTTTTAAATCTACCCAGTTCTTCATCTAGTAAAGAGGCCAATCTACCTGAACTTGAACTCAAAGACTTACCTGAGCACTTAAAATATGTGTTTTTGGGAGAAGGGGAAACTTATCCATTGATAATTTCTTCAACCTTGACCAAAACCCAAGAAAAGGAACTCATCAAAGTGCTTAAACAGTTTAAGAAATCTATAGGTTGAAGTATCGGGGATATAAGAGGCATTAGTCCTACAATGTGTATGCACAAGATCAACTTGGAGGATGGTGCTAAACCTGTACGAGAAGCCCAAAGAAGACTAAACCCAAATATGCAAGAGGTAGTTAAGAAAGAAATTCTTAAATTGTTGGAAGAAGGGATTATCTATCCTATTGCGGATAGTAAGTGGGTTAGTCCAGTGCATGTGGTACCAAAGAAATCTGGGATAACAGTTGTTAAAAATGACAAAAGTGAATTAGTGCCCACTAGAATAATCACTGGATGGAAAATGTGTATAGATTTTAGGAAACTAAATTTATATACTAAAAAGGATCACTTTCCTCTTCCATTCATTGACCAAATGTTGGAAAGATTAGTCAAGACACGAATTTTCTTGTTTTTAGATGGATTGTCTGGATATTATCAAGTACCCATAGCACCGTAAGATCAGAGAAGACCACATTTACATGTCCTTTTGGGACATTTGCTTTTCGAAGAATGCCATTTGGGTTATGCAATGCTCCTGCCACTTTCCAAAGATGCATGATATCTATTTTCTCGGACATGGTGGAAAAATTCATTGAGATTTTCATGGACGATTTCTCTGTCTTTGGGAACTCATTTGATGATTGCTTACATAAATTGACTTTGGTTTTAGAAAGATGCATTGAATGCAATCTCACCCTTAGTTGGGAGAAAAGTCATTTTATGGTTCAACAAGGGATAGTTTTAGGACATATAATTTCAAACAAGGGTATTGAAGTTGATAAAGCAAAAGTTGAATTGATATCTAAACTACCTCCCCTACATCTGTGAAGGGGATAAGAAGCTTCTTAGGACATGCAGGATTTTACAGACGATTTATTAAAGATTTCTCTAAAATAAGTCATCCCTTATGTAACTTGCTATCAAAGGATGTTTATTTTGATTTCAAGAATGATTGTCTTATTGCCTTTAATACCTTAAAAGAGAAACTAACATCTACCCCTGTTATTATGGCACCAAACTGGTCTTTACCTTTTGAAATAATGTGTGACGCTTCTGATTATGCTATAGGAGCAGTCTTGGGACAAAGAGTGGATAAGCGTTTGCATGTCATCTAATATGCTAGCAAAACACTCAATGATGCCCAAATGAATTATACCACCACTGAAAAGGAATTCTTGGCTATAGTGTTTTCTTTAGACAAATTGCGGTCTTATTTAGTAGGATCTAAAGTGATTGTGCATTCTGATCATGCTGCTTTAAGATACCTATTAAGTAAGCCAAATGCCAAGCCAAGATTAATCAGGTGGGTCTTACTCTTACAAGAATTTGACTTAGAAATCAAGGATAAGAAAGGCAGTGAAAACTTAGTAGCTGACCATTTGTCTAGGTTGATTTCTGACTTCAACTCTCTTAAAGATGAGAGTAATGAAGATATAGTTGAAACCTTTCCTGATGAACAGTTATTTTCAATAGGTCCTAACCCATGGTATGCTGATATTGTAAATTATCTTGCCACCGGTGTTTTGCGACCTAACACTTCATATCAGGACAAGAAAAGGTTTTTTAAAACTATTAAGGACTATTTTTGGGATGACCCTTATTTATACAAGATTGGTCAAGATCAAGTCATCCGGAGATGTGTACCTGAAGAAGAACATAGGAGCATTTTAACTTTTTGTCATGAACTTCATTGTGGGGGCCATTTTGGTGGTGAAAAGACAAAGACGTAAGGTACTACAAATCTGGATTCTTTTGGCCCACTCTTTTTAAAGATGATCATATGTTTTGTGCACAATGTGATAGATGTCAAAGAACAGGAAACATAAGCAAAAGAGATGAAATGCCTTTGACATCTAATTTAGTTGTTGAACTCTTTGATGTCTGGGGGATTGACTTTATGGGTCCTTTTCCCCCATCTAATGGTTTTCAATACATTTTGGTTCTTTGTGGATTATGTATCCAAGTGGGTAGAAGCTATCCCCACTAAAACCAATGATGGTAATGTTGTTGTTAAATTCTTGAAGGATTTAATATTCAGTAGGTTCGGAACGCCTAGAGCCATAATAAGTGATGGAGGTAGCCATTTTTGTAACAAGATCTTTGATGGAGTACTAAACAAGTACAACATCACACATAAAGTAGCTACTCCATATCATCCTCAAACTTCTGATTTAGTGGAAGTAAGTAATAGGAAAATTAAAGGAATATTGGAACGCACTGTGCGTCCTTCAAGGAAGGATTGGGCATTTAAGTTAAATGATGCCTTATGAGCATACCACACTGCTTACAAAACACCTATTGGGATGAGCCCTTACTGGTTAATCTTTGGGAAAGCATGCCACCTTCCAGTTGAACTTGAACACAAGGCTTATTGGGCAATTAAAGAGTTAAACATGGATTTAGATAAAGTAGGAGAAAACGGTTACTCCATCTTAATGAGTTGGAAGAAATTAGGAACGAAGCCTATGAGAATGCCAAATTATACAAAGAGCGTACTAAGCGCTATCATGACAAGAGGCTAGTTCCTAATATTCTTCACCCTGGAATGAAAGTTCTTTTATTTAACTCTCGTTTGAGATTGTTTCCAGGAAAGCTGAGATCAAGATGGGATGGAACATTGAAAATAGTTCAGGTATTTGCACATGGAGTAGTAGAACTATTGGATTCCAAGACACAGAAAACATTCAAAGTCAATGGGCATCGTGTGAAGCCTTATTTCGAAGAACCAAACAACATTGCTGAAATGGATTGCATTTGGCTGAGTAACCCTTAGCACCATAAAGTTACGTCTTGCTAAGACGTTAAACTAAGCGCTGGATGAGAGGCAACCCATCATTTTAGGTAATTTTATTTTGTTTTATTTGTTTAATTTCTATTATTTATTTTAGTTTAATTACATGTGAATAATTTTAAAATTGTTAAAACTAAAAATATTTGTTGAGATGTTAGAAGTTCATAGCGATCTGTCTGTGTGAACTTTATTGATGAATATGATGGATGCACCTACATTTCTCCATCACTACTTGCACATTCTCAAGAAATAGGTAATCTTTCTTCTCTTTTCTCTTTATCTTTA
This sequence comes from Hippophae gyantsensis, assembly GCA_030763125.1. Classification (NCBI taxonomy): domain Eukaryota; kingdom Viridiplantae; phylum Streptophyta; class Magnoliopsida; order Rosales; family Elaeagnaceae; genus Hippophae; species Hippophae gyantsensis. The sequence goes on along the minus strand of CM061031.1, from coordinate 47,458,603 downwards.
ATTTACAGTTGTTACATTGAGGACAATGTAAGTTCTAGGTTGGGGGTGGTGAAAAGTTACCATGCTTAAAAACAATTTAACAATTTAAAAAAAAAAAGTTCTCACAAAAATTTATCATTTCTTTAAATCAAATTTAAGTAAATAGTTAAGTCTTTTGTACTGTTAGATTAATTTTTGAAAACATATCATGAAATATTTTGTAATTGTTTTTGATAATTAGTTAGTTTTTGTCATAACTAGTATTTCTTGATAAGATGTAGAAATTATATTAAACCCAAAATCAGTGTTTATGAATGTGTTTTAGTAGAGACTACCTTTGTGAGATATAATTTGAGCCTAATTTCCCTTATTTAGAGTGAAATATATATATTTTTTTCTACTCCAAACACATTTCTCATTTCTTCAAATTTTTAGAGATCTCTATAGGCATTAACATTGAATGTATGAATTTTTTTTCTCATCTTAATAGAGTGTCGTATATTTTTTATTATTATTTTTGCTTAGATTAAATGATTTGAGTAGAAATTGATAGTATATGCTTTTATCTCATTCGTGCATGACTGTTACAAAAAAAAGAGACATATCTGGGGTTACCTAAACCAAGATCAAACAAAAAAGCCACAAAATTAACCACTCACCAAAATCCTAAAAAACAAAATGTACAATCTGTACATGGGTTGACTCTCTAAAAAAATGATATATATTGAAAAGTACCTTCAGAAAAATATAGAGAGATAAAGAATATATAATATAATCTACATACTATAACCCATATTACCCAAAATAAAAAAAATAAAAGAAATGTACAATCTGTACATGGGTTGACTCTCTAAATAAATGATATATATTGAAAAATATCTTCAGAAAAATATAGAGAGAAAGAATATATAGTATAATCTACATACTATGACCCACATTGCCTACAAAGTTGTGAGTAAAGGCTAATTACAAAAGAAAGATATAGGAAGTAATTCCCTAAAAAGTCATTGCACTTTCTTCATTTGTAAAAGGCATATATCTTGAAATTTTTTCTTAATGAGTTTGATTTATGCATGAAAATAATTTTTATATATGATATCTTTATAATTTATACATTTGATTCCTTCCATGAGATCAACGTCAAAATAACACTTTGAGCCTTTCTTCTTTATACATATGCGAACATATTAGTTCATTTCTATACATCAACTCTTTCGCATATAAATTAGTATGAGTGTTTGAACCCATAGGATTCAGTGTTTTGAGAGTATTGACTTGTGAGGAATAGAGTCGAAGCGAATTCGGATTCATGACACTGAAATTGGGTGAAATTAAATTGATACATTTTTGATATGAAATATGAAAATGATTTTCGACTAATTATTATAATAAATCATGATTGTTTAAGAAGATTAAAATAACTTATGCTTGAGATTTTAATTATGATCTTAAAGGAGATTAAAAAGTATGAGACATTTTTGTGATATGTTGTTTTCTTTTATTCTTAAAAGTTAATTTTTGATTTTGTTGTAATTTTAGTTTTGAAGTTGATTTTTTTTATTATTATTTCTTTTAATTTTTACATTTAGTTCAATGTTTGTGGGTATCACTACTGAAAACTCTCACGAGACTCAAACTCGTCCACTAGGGCAACCTAGGGGTTTAAAGGCTTGTTGTATAGGCTAAATGCAACCGTGTCAAGCCACGGAAGTGATTTAGGATAGTTTCATTTTTAGTTTTTATCGCTTCTCTTGCTAAGGGACTAGCAAGAAGCTGGTTGGGGGTTGTGATGAGTGCTCAAAAAGCACTAAAATTACCATGATTTTATGCACATTAATTGATTAAAAATATATATATTTATATGATTTCATCATATATTTATATAAATTGATCTTTTTCGGAATCACGGGTATTTTTATTGTTTTTCAGGTATTTTCACTTAAAAATGCAACTTAAAGACACAAAGAGGAATACTGGAAGCAATACATCACAAATATATTAATAAATGAATGAGGAAAGGTCAACAAATATGGAAAAATTGGACAAAATGGGTCAAAAAGGTCAAAAATGTCAAAAAAGAGGAAATCGCTCACGCAGCCGCCCAACCGCTGGCGACGCCGCGCCACGCGCCCGTTTCCGCCGCGCGCTGTGCGCGCCCGGCTCCACTCGCGTGCGCATGCGCGCCCGGCTCACTCGCGTGCGCTGTGCGCGCCCCGGCTCACTCGCGCGCGCCGCTTATCTCGCCCGGTTTTGCGCGCGGCCGCCCGCGTCATCGACGTCATCAAATGACATCATCATCCACCACTCCGCATTTCCACCATTTTTTATCATTTTTTCACCCACTTTTTCTTCACATCCTCACCTATAAATACCCTCATTCTCTTCACAATTAAACACACCTCAAAACCATTCTTCTCTTCTCTTTCTTTCTCTCATTTCTTAGTTTTTAAGCTTTTCTTAGTTTCTTTCTTAGTTTTTAGTTGTTCTTAGTTAATTTCTCTTAGTTTTAGAGTTCTTCCCTTTTTGGGAAGAACTAGTTATGTTTTTGTAATTTATTAGCTTTTCGATTCAATAAATGGGAGTGCAAATTCCGCTTGGAGGTTTTCCAGCAACGGGAATAGCATCGAAGTTCTGTAAGGATTTTATTTTCTTTACAGTTATTTTTTATGCTTTATTCTTACATGTTATATTTAATTTGTCTGTGATTAAATTTAACTGTGTTGGCTATTTGTAAACATGATATAATAATAACGTTGTTATGCTTGCGAAATATTAAATAGGTAAAAATCTCTAAAATGAATTGATTTTATTTTTATTCAAGATTTTATATTAAGAATGTTAGAGAGAAATATATTATTTTTCATTACAAACTTAAATCTGAAAATTAGATTTTAAGGTTTAGTTATCCGGTCTGATTTAGAGTAGTGCTCTTTTATTTGTTGGTACAATCGCCCGGTAGTTAGAGTGAAGCTCTATTTCAAAATTTTTTATAAGAATTATTATCTGAAAATGTATTGACAACATGTTTTCCGTAGTGGTTTTAAAACTTGAAAGTTAGTACTCGGATAATTAAATTCTTAGGTTTAATTTGGACACCTTGAATAAAGTTTAAACTGTCTAACCCCACCAAAGGTGTCATTTAAATGGTTCATTTTCAATCTCTTAGAAAAAGGAATTAATTTAATTAACCAAATTAGTTATCAACCCCACCCATAGGTGTTAATTGATTTGTTTAATTAACAAAGAATATCTAACCCTACCAAAGGTGGTATTCATATAAAAAAGAGAGAATCAATAAATATCAATTCATATCTATAATAACCTAATTAATATGAGCAAGCATAATTAACTTAATTATTATATCCATAAATACTCCACCATTATAAAAGATAAAATTTGCATAAATGTTTATTGAATCTATGTTTATTTTTATGTAAGTAGATTAAAAACACAAAACCCCAAAATATCGTGACAGGATGTTTAGGATTTAATTTCGTTTTTAAAAGTTTGAATAATAAATTAAAAACCACATACATTCCTTCCTTAGATCGACCTTGGGAGTATACTTATCATTTTCTATGAAATGATTCGTGCACTTGCGAGAGTTTTATAAATAAATAAAACCAAAGTAACGGCAGGATCGGCGATGTCGGTTCTGTCCTGTCACTCACCCTAGATATGTGTGGCCTTCACAACCATAAATGATGCCTTCCCAAAATATTTTTTCCTCTTGCCCAATATAGATCAACTTGTTGACACTATAATCAATTTTGGTCTAATAAGTTTTGTCAATGCTTATTCAAGCTACCACCAAATTGGGATGCATCCAGAAGAAGAAGAAAAAACATCTTTCATCACCGAAGAAGGTACCTTATATTACACTAGAATGCCTTTTGGGTTAAAGAACACTTGATACATATTAGTAATTAGCCAATTAAATGTTCAAATATCAACTTGTGAAGAATATGGAAGCATACATGGTGATATGATGGTAAAAAAAATATAACCTGTGAAGCAAGTTGAAGATCTGAGGGAAGTGTTTGTAGTAAATAGAAGGTATGTGTTGAGAACCTTAAAATATGTGCCTTTAGCATTATCTTAGGGAAATTCCTTAGGTATCTTGTTACTATGGAATTGAAGTAAACCCTGATAAGATCCTAGCCCTAAATAAGTTTGATAACCAAACGACTAGGGGGGATTCAATAACTCAATGGAAGGTTATAGCTCTTAATATATTTATATCCAAATGCACTGACAAATGTCTACCATTCTTTAAGTTATTACGAGAAACACATAGGTTTTTTGGAATGAGGATTGTGATGTAGCTTTCCAAGGAATTAAATAATAATTGGGCACCCCCTGTCTTGGTAAGCCTTGCTCGAAGGGAAATATTATATTTATATATTAATGTTACCCTTCAAACTTTGAGTCTTGTGTTACTGGTAGAAAGAGAGAAAATTCAACATCCCATTTAGTATGTCAGTCAAATCCTTACAAGTACTTAGGGAAGATACCTAATGATACATAAACTTGCCTTTACCCTAAAAATGGCATCATAAAGCTACAAAATTATTTTGGCTCGTATGCTATGGTGGTGCTCACCTCGCACCCTCTAAAGAGTGTGTTAAAGAAACCATAAATTGTAGGAAGGTTGGCATTGATCGTAATTGAGTTTAGAGAGTATGACATGAAATTTATACCTGGATCTTATGTAAAAACCCAAGTCATTATGGACTTTGTTGTCGAGTTTAATGGCTCACCTAAAGTTGTTGAAAATGATCACATGCCAGAAGTTTGTAGTGTGAGAGTGAATAAGTCCTAGATATGGGAAATGTTTGTTGATAGTGCTCATAACTTCAAAGGAGTATGATTAGAACTAGTCATAATTGATCATAAGGGAAACTATTTTGAATACTCTATAAGAATTGACTTCTATATGACTAACAATGTCATAAAATATGAAATGAGAATGCTAGGAGAAACCAATCTTGTCTTGCATAGCGACTCTTGGTTAGTGGTTAATTAGTATCTAGGAAGTTTCAAATCCAAATACAACAAAAGAAAGAGGTATATAGAATGATTGAACAAAGAATGCTCAAAGCTTGCAATTTCTAAATAAATTAGATACCAAAAAATGAAAATAGCCATACTAACACCCTAGCCATTTTATTCGTTGTGTGTGAGGCTAGTAGCAAGAGAATGATTATAGTCACCATTATGAAAAACGCTAGCATGGAATAGGTAGAAAATAATTTGGGGAGCATTAACAAAGCTACCAACTCCTAGTTTTCACCACTCATTAACTTCCTTAATAGTGGGAGCTTACCTGGGTATAAGATTAAGGCATGATAAGTCATGTTAACATTCAGACGATACATGATACAAGGTGACAAGCTATATAAAAAACAAACCTAGGACCTAAACTCCTTTGTATGGACAAGGAATATTTGACAACAATCATTTATGAAACACATGAAGGAGAGTATGGTTCTCATTCTGGTGGCAGAAATTTGTCTCAATGCAACATGAGATAAGGATATTACTAGCTAACAATTCTCATGAATTGTGTGAAGTACACCTAGTCATATGATAAGTGCCAAAGGATTACTTCTTTATCCCACAAGCCACTAACACAAACGACGGGTGTCATCATTCCATGGTCATTCTTTAAGTTGGGGCTTGATCATTGGATCATTTCCAAAAGGAGTGGGTGAGAAGATGCTCTTACTAATCACTATGATTTATTTCACATAAATGGATTGAGGTTGAGCCTCTTGGAGGAATAAAAGAAGATAAGGTTGTCTGGTTCATAAGGAAGAACATTGTTTGCTGTTTTAGCTTGCTTAAGAAGATTGTCATGGATAATTGGAAATAGTTCATAGGCCACCACATGAAGGAGTTTGTCTCAAAGTACAACATTAAACTGTGTTACTTTACCCCATATTACCCACAAGAAAATGGCCAAGTAGAATCTTCAAATAAGTTGATATTGAACCTACTAAAGAAGAAGTTAGAGAGATCTAAAGAAAAAATGGATGAAGTAGCTACCTAGCGTATTATGGGCAATCAGAACTAGCCCTCGAAGGGCAACTAATCAAACAATATTATCTTTGGTCTATATAATAGGATATGTAATCCCAAAAAAGTGAGGGTTCCTCACTCTAAGGTTAGATATTATTGATCGGACAGAACCGACATTGCCGATCCTGCCGATACTTTGGTTTTATTTATTTATAAAACTCTCGCAAGTGCACGAATCATTTCGTAGAAAATGATAAGTATACTCCCAAGGTCGATCTAAGGAAGGAATGTATGTGGTTTTTAATTTATTATTCAAACTTTTAAAAACGAAATTAAATCCTAATCATCCTGTCACGATATTTTGGGTTTTGTGTTTTTAATCTAATTACATAAAAATAAACATAGATTCAATAAATATTTATGAAAATTTTATCATTTATAATGGTGGAGTATTTATGGATATAATAATTAAGTTAATTATGCTTGCTCATATTATTTAGGTTATTACAGATATGAGTTGATATTTATTGATTCTCTCTTTTTTATATGAATACCACCTTTGGTGGGGTTAGATATTCTTTGTTAACTAAACAAATCAATTAACACCTATGGGTGGGGTTGATAATTAATTTGGTTAATTAAATTAATTTCTTTTTCTAAGAGATTGAAAATGAACCATTTAAATGCCACCTTTGGTGGGGTTAGACAGTTTAAACTTTATTCAAAGTGTCTAAATTAAATCTAAGAATTTAATTATCCGAGTACTAACTTTCAAGTTTTAAAACCACTACTGAAAACATGTTGTCAATACATTTTCAGATAATAATTCTTATAAAAACTTTTGAAATAGAGCTTCACTCTAACTACCGGGTGATTGTACCAACAAATAAAAGAGCACTACTCTAAATTAGACCGGATAACTAAACCTTAAAATATAATTTTCAGATTTAAGTTTGTAATGAAAAATAATATATTTCTCTCTAACATTCTTAATATAAAATCTTGAATAAAAATAAAATCAATTCATTTTAGAGATTTTTACCTATTTATATTTCGCAAGCATAACAACGTTATTATTACATCATGTTTATAAACAAATGTGAGTTAAATTTAATCACGGACAAATTAAATATAACATGTAAGAATAAAGCATAAAAAATAAGCAGAAGAAAATAAAATCCTTACAGAACTTCGATGCTATTCCCGTTGCTGGAAAACCTCCAAGCGGAATTTGCACTCCCATTTATTGAATCAAAAAGCTAATAAATTACAAAAACATAACTAGTTCTTCCCAAAAAGATAAGAACTCTAAAACTAAGAGAAATTAACAAAGAAAAGCTAAAAACTAAGAAAAACTAAAAAATCTAAGAAAAGAGAGAAAGAAAGAGAGAAGAGAATGTGTTTTGAGGTGTGATTAGAAGTGAAGAGAAGGGGGTATTTATAGGTGAGGATGTAGAGAAAAAGTGGGTAAAAAAATGATGAAAACGCGGAGTGCAATTGCTGAGGTCATTGATGACGTCAACATGACGTCATGGGGGTGGCTGCGCGCGAAAAAGGGGCGAAATGGCAGCGGCACGCGCGGAGGGCAGCTAGGGCGCGCACAGGCCCGTGCGGAACTAGGGCCCAGGTCTTGTGGCCCGATGCGCGTGGACTTAGAGCATCTTCTTGTGGCCCAGGCGCTGTAGTCTGGCCCAGTCTTGTGTGAGCTCGGCGCGATTGGGCGGCTGGGTAGCGCGATTTTCTCCTTTTTGACATTTTTGACCCTTTTGACCCATTTTGTCCAATTTTTCCATATTTTTTGACCTTTCCCCATTTATTTATTAATATATTTGTGATGTATTGCTTCCAGTATTCCTCTTTGAATCTTTAAGTTACGTTTTTAAGTAAAAATACTTGAAAAACAATAAAAACACCCGTGATTCCGAAAAAGATAAATTTATATAAATATATAATAAAACATATAAATATATATATTTTTAATCAATTAATGTGTGTAAAATCATAGTAATTTTAGTGCTTTTTGAGCACTCATCAATTACCGAGGATCAAAATGAGGATCGACCTAGTACTAGTTGAAGAAAGGAGAAATCTACCTCTAAGAAAAATAGAGGAATAAAAAATGAGTGGGGTAGCATACTATAACAAATCCATATGACTCAAATCATTCTTCGTTGGAAATTGGGTATTGAGAAGAGTCTTCCCTAACAACAAAAAATGGATAGCCATAAAGTAAGAAGCAAACTAGGAAGACCCTTACCAAATGGAAATGGTGACACTAGGTGGATCATATGTATCAAAACAACACATAAGACATAGTAGGGAGTATGAGCTGACATGCCCAACACCTCAAAAAATATGACTTTTAATGTGCGAGAAAACTTCCTTGTAAAAAGCAAGGCATATTATTTACATGAGAGAGCTCTCTTCTATGGTAGTTATAGAAATTCCACCATAAATTAACTCACGAGCTTATTACCTCAACCAAGAACCAAGTAGAATGCCTGGGTATATTTGATAACTGTATTTTATATAGTTATTTTCACCTATTTTATTAATTATAATTGCTACGTTCTCACTATTTTTAGTTAATTTTAGTTTAATAAATTAGTATTTACTATTTTTTATATATTTTAAGAAAATTAAATAAATTGTATCGAAAATGTTCTTAAATGACAAATTTGTTTCCAAAAATATAATTTCAAATAAAAGAGTGATTAATTGCAATTTATAAAAGTTGAAAATATAATTTAAATTAAAATCGGGCCTAATTTAAATTATTAAAAGTTTAAAATTTAATTTAAATTACCAAAAGGGCTACATTGCAATTAACCAAAGTTTAAAATGTAATTTGAAATATATATGTGGGTGAAAATATAATTAATAAAAGTTATTTTTCTTCGCAGGAGAGAAGTTCCACGCGTCAACATCCACGCGTACAACGTGGTCCGTCCGATCAAAGCATAAACGATCTGGATTGGCCCGTGTAGATCAAACCCGACCAAGGAGAGTGGGTGCAGGATTTATTCCATCGCGCGGCTCGGCGTGCCAGTGGGGCCCACCTGCCACGCAGGCCGGCGTGCAGCATGGGACCCAACCGTCTGACGCCGTGCAGACCTGTCCCCCACCTTCGCATGCGCCTTTTCCAGTGCGGTTGATCCACGTGCGCCCGGTTATTACGCGAACCAGAATCTGCCACGTGTTCCACTTAATATTTCAGCAAATCATCTTCCGACACGTGGCATGTTACAATGAGCGCGACCGCGCTGGATCAAGCCCGTGTTGTAGCCGTTGGCTCCCGTGCGAAAATTTATCGTGCGCCTGTTTCCCTTAAACGAATGAGATGCGGCCACGTGTCCCACTTTTTATTTCGGCGAATAAGAACGCAACACGTGGCAGCGTGGAAGAAAATAAAAATAGAAACGTGCAGCGTCTCCACTCACTTTTTTGATTCCATTTTCGTTACAATTTGTCCCCCACTCGTTATTTTAAATTATTTTCTCCATCATTATTTGTCTCCCCGCGTGTATAAAAAAATATATTTTTTTAGAAATTTTGTGTTATAAATAGGAGATAAGATGATAGAGTTAAGGAGTTTTTTGGAGTAGAGTTTTAGTTTTAGTGTTAGTTTTCGAAAGTTTTTAGTGTTGGATTTTCTTTTTAGTTTGTAATTTTATTGTGTTTGTGTGTTGGCTGCGGAACACGCAGAAGCCATTTTTGGCTTTTGTTGTGTTCTGCGTGTGCCAAATATTTTCATATGAGATGTTTTAATTTTATTTCTGCTTCTTCTAATTTTTCTGTAGTTGTTGTAATTTTTAGTTTTAATTTATGAAGTAATTTAATTTTTCTAGGGTTGCATTTGATCTAAATTTATAAAGCTTTGGTTTTAATTATTTTTTGATAGATTTATAAGACGTTCGATTTGTTCGTTCTATTTTGTGCTTAATGCTTTCTGGTTATTTACGAATCTTATCAAAACGATCCGTGGCACATGAATAAACTTGAGAAAGGCATTTGTGTGTGTATTGCTCATAAATAGAATGACATGTATGATGAAGGATAGAAATATACCCTAATTGTATGTGTGGCCATTTGAAAACTTAAAACGTAATGAATCTTGGTGAATTTAATTCTCATAGAGATATAGTGAATTAATTTAACGAGGTGTGTTTATACGGAGCTCGGAAGAGATGTATGAATAAAAAAGAAGTTTTCGGTTGACAAATTAAATGTACTAAAAAAATATAAATCAAAAGAAAATAACATGATTTGAGTGGATTAGTTTGGTGAAAAATTACAATCCTAGATTTCTTTTATTTTTCTTATTACTTTTCTTAATCAACGATTGTTTTGGATAAAATCAAAGAGATACAATTTTAGTACTCAATAAACTATAGTAACAAATCTCCGTGGGAACGATCTTTACTTACAAATATTATTACTTGTGACCGTGTATACTTGCACGTTTTTATGTTCTCTTCTAAAAGAGACAACAATATTCTTTCATCCTCAAAAGTAGGAATGACTAGCTCTAGTCCAAAAGCTAAGCCACAAATTAAATCATGAGCATATCACCTTAGTAGGAGCTAGGTAGAATGCTCGAGCATGTTCTTTAATCCAAGGAAGTTGGAATGCTTATCTCCAATCCAAAAGCTAAGCCTTGAATTAAATCACAAGTTGATCACCTCGGTTAGTAAGTTTTAGGACAGGATAGGTTGTAGAGATTTACATTAGTATGTATATCCACGATTACTGCATGCAAACCTCCAATTTCAAAGACATAGTCCTAGAGGGCAAGTCATAAAAGTGGGAGGGCTAAAGAAATTCTATCAATTGTTGCCCTAGTTATTATAAAAACTAAGTCAACATGTATGGAAAGAGAAGAAGAGGCCACAAAAGTGAAGATAGAAGCCTTAACATCCGGTGACGGAGGACAACGAAAGCATTGTTTTCTAGAGTTGCATTAATAGTATTGGTTACATTAAGCTTATAGACCTTTTGTGAGTAGGTTTGCTTCGGGGGCCTAATTGGTTATCTTTCCTTGGACTTTTAAGTTCTAGTAGTAGCATTTCCTACATTTTCAAGGTGCATGGTCATTGAGGAGTATAGACAGCAAAAGTCTAGCACATTTTCATAGAATATGTCAACGAAGATCTTAAGAGAGCCCACTTCTATCATAAGCTACTCATCAATTTTATGAGTAAGATCTATATCAATAAAAAGTCTAGCATATTAGCACAACTCACCATAATAGTGTTGTCAATTTTTAGGGTTATGCGAATGATTCATGCAATTTGTACAAGGATATGTTTATTTCAAAATTCCAAGGATAAGTTGTAGAATCTTACCCACACTTAAACATTGATGGATTTTTGATTGTGAGAGTTAAAACGATTGAACCTGAAAAATCCCAATTCCAACATTAACGGGGGATGTTAGCTCGAGCTTTGGCTTGTTCCTTAGGGGGTGCAATAAAATATGATATAAATTGCAACCAATGGTAATAAGTCTTCAAGTGGATAGCAGAATCCATACCAATGTCTATTTTTTATCAAAAAAATATATTATTAGAGTGGTGGACTTTTAACCATTAATAATTGATATCTAACAAAAATGAGATTTTCTAAAAAATATAATAATTTTTTTTTCCTAACTGATACTAATACTCACATTAAACGTCCTCAACTTTTAGAACGCATGTATTAAAGAACTAGGTTACCAACAATAGTTCTAATTCACTTGTTTTCTTTAAAATAATATCATCATAATTTAAAACCCACACAAACATTAATTAAGTTATTAATTTTATGGGAAGGGAGGTCGATCAACCTGATTTATGAACATATAAAGGCAATAAAGTTATACTAACATATTATATTATAAGTATATGAAAATGAGGTTTGTTGTCGCGAAGATATTTTGGTACAAATTTATTAACTAATATTTTCTATAATTCATATAGGCAACTTTATTTCATTTTGTACGTTTTCAATTTATCAATTTTTAATCCTTTATTTCTTTGAAATTTCGGTATAGACAGTAAACGTATTCTTAATATTTGCAACTTTATGAAGGTTATGTGCTAACAAACCTAGTAGGTAATAATAAAATTATAGTGATATATCCCCTTATTAGTACCATATAAATGGATTTTTGTTTTATAATATATTATGACCTTTTCTTATATGAAGTAGCAAATAGGTCAAGTTTGTGCTTCTCGTTGTGAACAAATTATCCAAGATTGAGTCCGAAATTTGTGAAGTTTGTGTCAGGGGATGAATGATTTAGGTAGCATAATTTGACATGAAAACGGTGGCCCTAATAGCCATATTAATTAATTAATTTATTAACTAAATTTTTACAATGCTCTTTTAAATTTTACCACATAAGATTTAAGAAAAGGTCATCATGAGTCACTTTATTTTCACAAATTGAATACATTAGTTTACTTTAAATTGAAGCATTTTAGTAACCTTATTGCTACATTTATGGACATTTTAGTCATTTTGAGACAATTTTGACAATTTTAATAACTTTTTTTCACTTAAAAAAATTGATACATCTACTAGCCCTTATTAGTAAGTTTCAATTAAGCCAATATAATTTTTTCAACAAAACAAATTATTAAAAACACCAAAATGGTCAACAAATGACTAAAATATCCAAAAATGCAACAACAAGATGTTGTAAAACCCTTAGAATTTGTAATAAATTATAAAAGTGTCTTAAAAATAATTTTTAATATTATTTTAAGATGTAGTATTGAAAAATTTCATGTGAAAAATAGGATCAATCGCAAAAGTTAAAATATAATTTATATAGCTTGTCAAGGGCCTCGTCGGTCAACGAGTGCCCAATGAGGGGTAGACGAGGAATTTCAAAAATCACTAGGTCTTTTCGTGGCTTCATTAGGGCCTCGTTGGATATAAATACTAGTAAAAATCAACCATTTTTCACATCGTATAGTTTATATCATCTCTTTCTCTCTCCATGATTATTTGATTTTCAATACATTTATGGGTACGTTTTAGGGATAAAATACCCAAGACTTTGGGTTTGGAAGAATAGAATGTCATGACTTGACCCAATGATAATTTTACATTACCTAACTTAATTTAGATTATCACTAATTCTTTAAAAAAATATGATTGTATTTATTTTTCGCTAAAAAGGAAAAGAATTAACGATAAGCTTAGGCACGATTTCAAACAAGTTTTTAGGTAGAGGTTTTTTACTAACTTTTTATTTATGTGTTGTTTTCATAAAAATTATCATACATCATATATTATGAATAAAAGGAAAATGGATGCCATAACTTTTATAGGTAATGTTATTAAAATGAAATACTCATTATGAACATTTTTATATATGCATACATGAAATTTTATATATAAAACGAGTATTAAAAACAACACACACCGCCTTTGAAATTTTATATATGCATCATGAAAATAATTTTTATGAATAAAAGGAAAATGGATGCCATAACTTTTATAAGTAATGTTATTAAAATGAAATACTCATTATGAACATTTTTATATTTGCATACATAAACTTTTATATATAAAATGAGTATTAAAAACAACACACATTGTCTTTAAGATTTTATATATGCATCATGAAAATAATTTTTATGAATAAAAGGAAAATGGATGCTATAACTTTTATAAGTAATGTTATTAAAATGAAATACTCATTATGAACATTTTTATATATACATACATGAAATTATATATATAAAACGAGTATTAAAAACAACATACACGATATTTGAGATTTTATATATGCATCATGAAAATAATTTTTGTGGGGAGTATACACGTATTATGTCTTGCGAAGTATTATACTTATGGGCTATTGGCTACAGCAGACTATTTTTCAATGGACTTGATAGAGATTTAAATGTAAACCGAGTTGATATTTACAAATATTCTAAATATTCTCAAGATCTTACAAATATTCCCAAGATCTTACCCAAGGGATAGATTTGGAATGTCAAATTAGATGCAAGGAATAAATTATAAAGGAATTTTTTATTTTAGTTAATTATAGGCTTTTTTATGTTTAGTAATTTTTTATTTTAGGGCTTTTATTTTAAATCTTAGTCTTTTATTTAATTGTGTGCCTTTATGTTTAGCAATTTTTATTTTAGTGAATTATGGATTTTTATTTTAAGTCTTTTAGTCTTTTATTTTTTAAGATTGGATTATGCCTAATCCATAACTAAATAGGCCCATTAGGCCAATTCCATCTAGGGTTTTTTCTTTTAATGTTTCTTGCATATAAAGAAGAAGAGCTATGTAATTTGATAGTAAGACGAATTATATTCATTAATGAAAAAAAAATTTCAGAAAGTTTCTTGCTTTGCCTTCTTGTGTTTTTGATTAAATACTTGAATTCGACTTATCAAAGGAAGTGATCATACTCTGTAGTGTCTCAAGGTTTGGGTTTTAAGAACTTTGTTTTCTTAGGGTTCTAATATGATAATTTTCAACATGTTCTTAGTAAATCAATCGTTTCTATTTTTTTGAGTTCGTGGGCTCCTAGGTTGTTCACTTAAAGGGTCCACATCAATTTTTTTTTTGAATTTTAGATTTCAAAAAAAAATTCATCCTTTGATTGTTTTCTACGTTCTTGAGTCACAAATCAAAAAAAGAAGAGAAATTTCAACCTTTTGAGTCTTGTATTTTCTTTCAATTTTGTTGTCGTTATTTTCATATTTGGATTTTGTTTCATAGTTTTCTTTGAATTCTTCATATCTTTTTCTTCATTCTTTAATTCTATGTACAACCTATCTTTGTTCTTAAAAAAAATAAAAAAAATGAAAAAAATGAGGAGAGGTGTTAAAGATTTGTCGAAACTTTAAATGAGAGTTGCAACTTTAACCGATCCTAACTTTTTACTCGAGTATCGGAACGACTATTATAATATATCAAATGGAGGCTTGTTTCGATTCCTATAGCCTTAATTTTCCTCTCCTGTGTTTTGTACCATTTTCGACCCCAAATTTTGTCTTTTAGACCACTTGTCGAGGGGTTAAAGATTTTTCGTAGGTTTTACATTGTTTTCGGTTCATGTTCACTATGGGTTACAAATATTTTGTGAATTTTCCGTGCAAATTAGAAGCAGCAGTAGCAGGAAAAGAAAAAAAAAGGAAGAGAAAAAAAGGAAAGAAGAAGAAGAAGTAGAAGAAGAAAAAATGGATAACATAGTAGTAGATGGTTTAAGAATCTAATTCTTGTTTTCTTGCTGAGTTTTCTTGTTCTTATTGAAATTGTTTTCCTTTATTTTGTTCTTACTGTCCAAGAGTCTTTCTTTAGTGTGCTCCTCAGTCAAGAGTCTTTCTTTAGAGTCCTCCTTGGTCAAGAGTCTTTCTTTAGAGTCCTCTTTGGTCAAGAGTCTTCCTTTAAAGTCCTTTTTGGTCAAGAGTCTTTCTTTAGAGTCCTCTTTCGTCAAGAGTCTTCCTTTAGAGTCCTATTTCGTCAACTATCTTTCTTTAGAGTCCTCTTTGTACTTTCCTTTTATCATACTTTTCCATTTGGTTCTTTTAGAATTCTGAATTTTGAGATTGTCACCCATAAAATGTTTACTTTTTGAGATTAGTTGGATTCTTTGATTTTATTAAGAACGCGTGAGCTTTGTGTCGTAAAAAAAGAAAAAAATAGTGTCAAAAAAGGAGTAATAACAGTTTGATTTAAGAGCTAACTCATGAAAGAATATGTGAGTTATCTCATTTTTTTTCTATAGTTTGAAAACATAAGTAAGGAAGGAAGAGAACCACAAGAGGTCAACTTAAAAGTCCTCTTTAAGAATGTTAATGATCAATTTAAGAAGCTAAATGCAAGTTTGGATGATTTAGAATCCTATTCCGGTTCTAAATTACACAAATGAAGACATAGAAAAGATAAGTTTGAGGAAGAAGAAGCTGATTCCATAATAGAAGAGAGAACAAGTTCTAAACAGGACAAAAAGACCTTGGTTGTACAAACAAATGGAAAAGTCAAAAGTGCCAGTTCATGTGGTGAAGAGATACCATTAGTGAAGGATGGTTCTAATGTTGAAGTGGAAGAACCTATGCACAGAGATTTACTTGTCACAAGGAGAGTCCTTAATATACAGCATAATGATGAAGAAGATGACAAGCACCATGATCATATTTTCCACACAAGATACCATGTGAAGGATAAAGTATGTACATTAATTATTGATAGTACGAGCTGTACTAATATTGCTAGTACCTTATAGGTAGAAAATTTAAATTTGAAGTGGTAGGAGCATCCAAAACCGTACAAGCTACCATGGTTGAATGATTGTGAAGAAATGAAGGTTAACAAACAAGTTTGGGTTCCTTTTTCAATTGAAAAATATGAAGATAAGGTTTTTTGTGATGTATCACCAATGTATGTTGCTCACATATTGCTCGACCAACTATGGCAGTTTGATAGGAAGGTGTCACATGATGGTTACATAAATCGTTATTTTTTTGAAATGAACAACCAAAAAGTTGTATTAACTCCTCTCAAACTTTTGCAAGCTTATGAAGATCAGATTAAGATAGCAAGATAGTGAAAGTTGAAATAAAAACAAAAGTGTGAGCAAGGGAAAAATCACAAATGAGAGAAAAGTGAGCACAAAAGAGAGAAAAGTGAGCACAAAAGAGATAAAAGTTAGCACAAAGGAGAGAAAAGTGAGCAAAAATGAGAGAAAAATATGAGTGCATTTATTGAAAAACAAGAGATTAAGAGTGCAATGATGGCAAGGAAACAAGTACTTGTACTTATGTACAAGGATGTTTATCTTTCTTCTAATGATCTTAACTCATCTTTTCCTAGTGTCGTCGTATCTTTATTGCAGGAATTTGAGGATCAACATCCTGAAGAGACTCCCCGTGGATTACCTCCTTTGAGAGGAATGAAGCATCAAATAGACTTCACACATGGATTTGCAATACCAAATTGACCTTCTTGCAAAGTTAAGATTCGAGGATGAATCTTTTCGAGGATGAATCTTTTCGAGGAGGAGGGGAATGATAGAGAATGAAATGCTAACCAAGTTAATGTTTACAAATATTCTTAAGATCCTACCAAAGGGATAGATTTTGAATGTCAAATTGGATGCAAGAAATAAATTAGAAAGTAAATTTTTTTTTTAGTTAATTATGGACTTTTTATGTTTAATAATTTTTATTTTAGGGCATTTATTTTAAGTCTTAGTCTTTTATTTAATTAAAGGCCTTTAATTAGTAATTTTTATTTTCGTGAATTATGGGCTTTTTATTTTAGTGAATTATGGGTTTTTTATTTTAAGTCTTTAAGTCTTTTATTTTTTAAGATTGGATTATGCCCAATCCATAACTAAATAGGCCCATTGGTCCATTCCATTTAGGGTTTTTTCTTTTACGGTTTCTTGCTTATAAAGAAGAAGAACTATGTAATTTGAAGGCAAGACGAATATTCATTAATGAAAGAAAATTTCAAAAAGCTTCTTGCTTTGTCTTCTTATGTTCTTAATTGAATACTTGAATCCAACTTATCAAAGGGAGTGAATATCCTTTGTGGCATCTCAAGGTTTGGGTTTTAAGGATTTTGTTTCTTTAGGGTTCTAATATGATAATCTTCAACACGTTCTTAGCAAATCAATCATTTCTATTTTTTTGAGTTTGTGGGTTCCTAGGTTGTTCACTTAAAGGGTCCACATCAGGACTATATATACGCATTACATTCCAATGCATTTTTGGAGGTTGTTCGTCTATGGGTGTTGGAGTTTGATCGTACATGAGCCTCAAAATTGGATCCCCTCCATTGTGTCTTGGTGTTTATCTGTTTATAGGCCCTGGAGTTTGACCACATGTAGGTCTCGGAGTTGGACTCCCATTGTATCGTAAAATAGACTGCCCATATGATGAGGATATTGACCAATATATTTTTCATGTGAATCTAGGAGTATAATCATACATGAGATCGGAGGTTGACTGCGCATATACCCACATATTTTGTTATTGACTAATACATATGGAGGTTGCATATCATGCATATGGATTTTATATTTGACATATCATATTTTATCTCGTATAAGCATGCAATGGGATACCTGAAATGTATACTCCATCTAGTTTCAAAAGTGAGGAAGTACAAGTTTATAAAATTTGGTAAATAAAATTCTCCTCACATTGTACACTAGTGATCATGATTATTTCTAATCATATATTTTATTATATATGACATGTATCATAAAGATTTGTTATGTTATTATTTTGGAGTAGACTCTTACTGAGCTACTTAGATTTCAGTAAGGTGGCTCGTGTTTTAACATTCAAGAAGTAGAATATAGGTGCTACTTTTATCTTGTTTATTTCATTTTATATCTTGTATTTTGGAAAGACATCACTCGGATATAATGTAAAAATAATTTACCTTTCAAATATCTCCCTTGATATGTATAGATGTTTTTTGAAATTTGAATATTTTTTAATAAATTTGTGCTTGAATAAAGATATCCTAAATTTAATAAAAATTTATTAAAAGGTAATTTAAATTTTCTTAAAAATATGATTTGCAAATATCTATCATTTTTATCCCATTATTCATTTTTTTTGGAGTGTGACACGTGTTCGATTTATGAAAATAAAAAAAAACACTATTTAAATGACTTAAAGAGGTATCAATATTTGAATTGGAGTATTAAAACTAAATCTTTTAATAAAATAGAAGATACCGATGTATTAATAAAAATACCTCTAGGATACCAACCAAATTTTAAAGGATGTTGTGTAATTTTCTAAAATAATTTCTTTACGTACGTATCACAATTTGCTTAGGAACAAAACTACTCGTTGGTATCACTAAGTTGATATCAATCATATAACAAAAAAAACAAAAAAACAAAAAAAAAGTGGATAGCACTAATAGTATAAGAAATTAAAATCATGATCGAATATCAAATAAACTACAAAAATTATTCTTTACCCATTTCCGCAAAGAACATTACAATAGTAAAACAGCCAACTAATTTTGATGCAAAGTGTAACAATTGAAATCGCCCGTGGAAAACTTTCGAAAGATTAAAAAGCTTACAAGCCCTACCTTATATTATTCAACTTCACTTATGTTATAGATAATAATTAGCTAATAATATATTCTAGATAAAATGTATCATTGTACGTACAAAGAAGGATTCAAGAGAATCCATCTAAAGAATAAAGAAACATTTTTCTGAGAAGCTATAAAGTAGTAAAAGAATAATTACATAAATTAATATTTTTTAAAATAATAATAATAAAATAATCATCTAATAATTTTGAACTAATTGAATTAAACAAAATTCAACAATAAATAAATCAAAATAGTTGAAGTTAACTTAAATGAGATTCAAATATAAATCATTCAATATGAAATGTTTGGCAAAGTTTTTTTTGGAGGACGACTCCACTCGTTATTCCGATTATAACACTTAAATTCAATAATTTTTTTTGTAACAATTTAATCCAATAGCTTTAAAAGTAACAGATTAGTTCAAATAGTTAAATTTTAAGTTTTTTTATTTTTTTAACTGTGTTTAAAAAAGAAAGTTTTAACATGAATATATATCAAAACATTTTTTAAAATAAAAGTTTTAAAAAATAGAAAAAAAAATTTGATCATTTAGATTTGTGCACTTTTCAAAATTAGAAAACTAAACCATCGTTAAAAAAACTACTTGTTCTTAGCGATCTATTTTGAAAAACTAATGGAGATGATATTACGTTTTATGCCCACAGTGTATAGGGATAATTTACACCCAAAATGTTTAATTTGTTCTAATTATCCCCACAATGTACTATAAAAATATGCTCAATTTTGAATATAATTGTATCATTATTCATAAATTATTAACATATTTATAACTTAAAAAAATATATATTATTTAACATGTTTTTATCTTTACCCATAGTTATTAGTAAAATTATATAAATTATCCCATATACGTAATGAACTTGTGATATTTTGGTGATTATAAATTTTAAAAGATGTTATATAAAAATTATAATTAGGATCTACACAATAAAAAATAAAAATAAAGTAATATTAAGTATGAAATATTGGAACATGAACATAACCAAATTGGGGAATTAGTGTCTGAATTTTCTTTATAGTCTTAGATCAGTAGAGGCCCTAGACTTTATGATGACACCAGAATGAGTTAAAATTCCGTGTATGGATCTAGCAAAGAGACAAGTAATCCATTTTTGAATCAAAGGGAATAATATCACCTTACACTCCTTTACAATAACCATAAATAACAAACCCAAAACAAATAACATCTTAGTTTAAAAATAGAGAGTAAATTATCGAAACATTTTAATATAATAAGACTAGTGAAATCAGAACCATAGACATAAGTCTTAAATAAGTAATTATTATTCTATGCATTACTAGAATAAACTTACTTTTTACTCAAGTATCAGAAGAATGCTCTGCTTCCGTAGAATACTCTTGAACCATCCTTCTTTTTATCAAGTTGTAGCTTATTATTGTTGTTGCTATGGCATTGAATTATATCACCATTGTCTTCAGTTTGTGCTTCATGATGATCAAGTTCCATTGGAAGTTTCATTTTTGCTAAAGACTCAGTAAACTGCTGCATACTCTTCATATACATATCCACTATTTGTTGCTGCATGGTCGATTGTTGATCATCCTCCAGATTGATATTCCCCAGTGGAGACGAAAATACTTGACCAAATTGTGAAGTACCCAATTCCCCTTCTTTATTCCTCATCTCTTCTTTTTCATCTCTGTCTTCTCTTTCTTTCTTTGAAGTTGGAGTTTCTGGACAAACAGTACAACTTTGTTTCCCTACTTCTGTAGTGGTAATAGTAGAGACTGAGATCACATTGTTAGAATTTGCTGATTCAACAACATTCACGGTACCATTCTTTTTCTCAATAGAATCAGCCGAGTTTCGATCATCGCTTAGTGTTGTTGTAGTTGAACTAAAGAAGCCAGAATTTTGGATACTACTTCCATTAGGAGAAATAGAATCAGCTTGAATAATATAATTATCCTCAGAAGAATATGCAGTCATTTCACAGTCAAGATTAGAAGGTTGAGGTGGAGATGAACCAAGATGAAGAAATGAGGCAACTTCACCCGAACCCGACATAGAACCCGAAGAACATAGTAGGCTTGCAAAACCAAAGTAATCAGAAACCATTTGCTGATTCTCTTTGACTACGTTGATGTCAGGGAATTCAATACTAGAAAACTCAACTGGGTTTTCTAAGTCCAGTACTTGAGATTTTTTGGGATCAAGCAGTACAACTTCAGAAGTTATAGATGAAGTACTAGTAGATGATTCTGACAAGGGACAATTCAGAGAAAGAGTTAATTGAACAGTCCCAGCTGGAGAATGGAAGAGATCAGTTGAAGAGAGAGTATAATTTTGAGTTGACTTTCCTAATTTTCCTATTAGGGTTGAAATTGGTACTAAAGCAAATCCCAAAAGTTGATCTTCCAAATAATTTCTGGCTCTACTAAGCATCCAAATTTCACATTTGAGAACCGCATCTGGGTGAGTGATTTTGATTCTTAGGTTTTCATTGAAATCTGGGTTTTTTCCACCTCCTTTAACAATTCTGGTAGAGAAGGTCTCATCTGGGTTATAAGTAAGAGAAAATTTTGAATACACATCTTGATTTTCATAAATACATATGTTGTGAATGTTTCTAGCATTATGAACAAAGATATCAAGAACCCCTGAAAATTCATCACCATCACTATCAAACCGATCCATTGAATGGAAAATTTTCCGAAAAGCTACAAGAATTGGAAAAATAAAAGAAACCCAATTTTCCTAACGATCAACATAGCATTTTCCCTTCTTTCAAAACAGAACAAACATTCAAATTGATTAAAGAAATTAAAAAGACTGATCAATAACAGTTACATTGTTGTACCATGGGCTTTTACAATTAGATATGCCAGCTCTCGTGTTCCTGAAAAAGTTTGAAAGTATCAATCTATGAATTAGAGCAAAAGCAATAAAAACAAGAACTCAAAAACAGAACTTACTGTAGAATAATGGAGATTGCTTGGTGGAGCTGGGTTTGGCAGGAAATTGGAAATAGAAGAAAATTGGGGATGATGGTAATGGGTTTGTTTTTTAAGCACTTTTTTGTCATAGTTGTGTTGGGTTGGGTTGGGTTGGGTTGGGTGGGTGGAGGATAATGATTTTTGAGGTTTGTTTTGCTTTGCTTGACATTGCAGCTTCCACTTTCCACTTATTCATTTTCTCCACTAAGGAAATTATAGACCCCACCATGGTCCTTTCTTCATTATCACTCTCTAGATGCTCTCCAATGTTTGCATAGTTCTTCTATTGTAGTGAAAAATTTTGTTTTTGTTTATTTTTTTGGTTTATGTTTCTTTATAGATTAACAAATGATAAACGGTTAAAAGAAAATTAAATAGGGTGGGTTTATAGGTCCAATAACTTTCTGAAGTTGGATCTTTTAAGTCCTGATAAGTTTTTAGGTAGTAATGTGAAGGCAACTAAATTTGCAAACTAGAATGCCAAAAGCTTTGCTTCCTCTTTAGTGTCCCACTTTTTAAACCTCCTTTAGTATACTAAATTGTAATACTATAGGTCTTTGCAAATTTAATGGATAGTGTATAACCTAAAAATTTAGTGAACTTAACTATTTGGGTTTAATGTACGAGACTCTTAGAACATTTAAAGAGTGCAAATTTCACTTTTGGTCTATTATATTTGAAATGGTATATTTTAGTCCATAAATTGTCTTTTACTTATTAATTTCATTTGATTTAGCATTAATAAACCTTGCAATCTAGTGTTTTTTAAGGTTTCAACAAAGTCCAATGGATAACTTATCCTATAAAATTTTACAAAAGCAAAATTTATTACCTGATTTCATTAACCTTTTGTTGAACTTAATTGTAGTCCTAAACTAAGGAATCATTGTTACTAATTTAGGTTGCATTTCATAACAACTTTAATTCCTAAAATTTTAATTTATTTTTTGTTGATGTCGATTTTTTTCAACACCAGGTCAAACTGTCATCTATGAATTTACGAGATGAACAAACCTTTAGGGCCTTAAACTATCTTGTGGGGTAGTCTTTGGTCTATGCTTAAGTCGATAAAAGGATAATGAGAATTATAGGAGATCTATGGTGTCGCTCTATGAATGAGAGGAAAGATCATGTTTGGCTATGATTCTCTAGGAGAGAATATCTATTCAAGTTATTCATATTTTGTACATATATGCACATATATATATAGAGGAAAGAGTTAACCTAATAAATATTCTCTGTTAGAATATGATTGACTTGTTGTAGCATTTAGATATCTATCTGTGATTATCTCCTTAGGATAATTAATAAATAGTGATTGGGCTTTTATCTCTTTATTGAGATTGTCTTGCAATCATGCTTATCTGATGACACAACACTTGTTGGGCTTGGTATATAAGGCTCTTTGTTGACTAGAACCACTCTTTGCTTGTTGTATGATATTATACACAATATCATCCCCTAGGCTTTCTAGCCCTTGGGTGAAAAGATATGATTGTAATTTTTGTCGATGCCAGGGTTCATAATCCTTTTTAATCATACGGGAGGCACTAGGATCACTTTTATGTGGTTTTTTTACCTATTTGAGAGAGGGACTTCATGTCATGTTTGACTATTAAAAACATACACTGTGGCATCTTGTCTTTGATAATGCTTTTTCATTTCCAATCGGAATCTTGTAGGGAGTTGCATCAAAGTCAATGTTTATACTAAGGAAGTCAACCTTTCCTTCCTTCTGGAGGGAAATTTGAAACTCGAATCTTTGGCTTGGGGCCCTTAGGTTTGGCTAAGCAATCGTGGCCACTAGTTATGCTACAATTCAAGTAAGTAATTCAAAACCAAGTAACTTAGTTTGCAATGAAGTAAGTAATACGTACCTCCTAGACAATGCATCATTCACAAGGCTGTCCTTCCCATCCTTGTATTTGATTACATAAGGAAACGTTTTTAGAAACTCTAACCACTTACCATGTCCTTTATTAAGCTTACATTGGGTCTTCAAAAACTTCAAACTCTCATGATCGGAATGAGTGATGAATTCACTTGGCCATAAGTAATGCTGCCATGTTTGTAGAGTTCTCACTAATGCATAAATCTCCTTTTTGTAAGTAGGATAATTCAACATTGCCCCACTTAGCTTTTCGCTAAAACATGCAATTGGTTTGGAATCCTGCATTAAAATAGCTCCTATACCAATCCCTGATACATCACATTCTATTTCAAAAGCTTTATCAAAGTTAGGCAAACACAACAAAGGTGCATTTCTTAGTTTATCTTTTAAAGTGTTAAATGTTTGATCATGTACATAATCCCACTTAAAAATAACATTCTTTTTAACAAGTTCATTTAAAGGTGCAGCAATAGAACTAAAATCTTTAACAAAGCTTTGATAAAAACTCAGTAAACCATTGGAACTTCTTACCACATTCACACTCTTAGGTGTAGGCCAATTCCTTATTGCCTTTACCTTTTCGTCAGCCCTAATACCCCGTGAACTAACAACAAATCCAAAAAACACAATAGATTCCATTCAAAATGTGCACTTTTTAAGATTAGCATACAACTTGTTCTTTCTCAACACACTGAAAACAACATGCAAGTGTTCCACATATTCCTCTAAATTTTTGGTATAGACTAAAATATCAACAAAGTAAACTACCACAATTTTCCAATGAAGGCACGCAAGATATGATTCATTAACCTCACGAATGTACTAGGTGCATTAGTTAAACCAAAAGGCATTACTAACCATTCATACAATCCATATTTAGTCTTAAATGAAATTTTCCATTCATCTCCTTCTTTCATGTGAATATGATAATAGCCATTATTTAAATCAATTTTAGAAAACAAATGAGAGCCATGCAACTCATCAAGCATATCATTTAACCTGGGATAAGATGTTTTATACTTTACTGTTATCTTGTTAATAGCGTGGCAATCCACACACATGTGTCATGTTCCATCTTTCTTTAGGACTAAGATGACCGAAACTGAACATAGGCTAAGACTCTCCCTTACAAATCCCTTGTGCACCAACTCATCCATTTTCCTTTGTGTCTAGTTCGTTTCCTCAAGATTAGCTCTATAAGATGGTCGATTTGGTATTGCAGATCCGGGTGTGAACTTTATTTGATGCTCAATTCCTCTTAAAAGAGTTAATCCATGGGGAATTTCTTTAGGAAATAGATCCTTAAAGTCCTGCAATAAAGACATAACAACACTAGACCAAGATGAGTTATGATCGTTAGTAGAAAGAAAAATATCCTTGTACATATTCCTTTAAGCATTAAGTTTATATTACATAAATTAGCATAGAATATTACTAGTCCTTATACAAAATTATAACACTTGTGATTAGTTGCCACTAAAAAGGACAAGGAGTTAGCAGTAGGCTTAGGTGTATGGACGAACGAGTTTTTAGGTAGAGCTTATTACTCTAATTTTTATTCATGCACTATTTTATGAAAATGTCATGCATCATATATTTCAAGTAAAGGAAAATGGATTCCATATTTTTATTGAAAAAAGTTATTTTTTATAATAAAATACTAATTGTAAAATTTTCATATGCAAACATGGATTTTTTTAAAATGAAATTAGTATTAAAAACATTACACATGGCATATTGGTTGTAGTAGACTATTTTTCAATGGACTATCGGTACACATTGTATTAACATGTATCTCAGAGTTTGCACATGGGTCTCAAAGTTTTTGTCTATGGATCTCGTAATTTGACTGCACATGGGCTTTGAAGTTTGACCTCATATGTTCCTTGAAAAGAACCTCATTTATGATGAAGACGTTGACCACCCATGTACTTTAGAGTTTACCAATACATGTGCTACATGCATCTTGGACTATGACCATACATGGTGTTAAAGGTGGATCCACATGTGTCTCAGAGATTGACTACACATGTGCCCATGTATTTTGTAGTTGACTAATACATGCGGAGGTTGCATAGAATATGTATGGATTTTAAACTTAACCCAACATAGTTTATATTGTATAAGTATGCATGGGATACTTGGAATGTATACTCCACCCGGTTTAGGAAGTGAGGAAGTACGTGTATAATGGATTTTATAAATAAATTCTCCCCACATTATGTCACTTGTACCAAGGATGTTATTTTTTATTCATGCATGTGTTTTATTATTACGTAGCATACATCATATTATTTGTTATAATATTGAACTCCTATTGAGCTAGTTGTAGCTCACCTGTTTCCCTATTGATTTTTCATATTAAGTTTTTGTAAGATAGCTCATGCTTCAACTTTGAGGATGAAGTAAAATCCAAGTTTATATTTTATCTTGTTAAATTCCTTTGTTACTTGTATTATTGGAGACATCGTTGAGACTTATCTAAAACAATTTATGTGAAGATCTTTTAACATTTTTTTGTATTATATTGTTGTTTCATAGTTGAAATAGTTATGAATATGTTGTAATGTTTTTAAATAAGGGATATCTTGAATTTAATAGAACTTTTATTAAACAATATCCTTTGAAAATAATTTAATTTTCCAATAAATATGAAATAAAACTTCCATTATTTCTACCTCATGCGCCCATTTTGATGGCATGACACTTTCTGTCTTGTTGATTTAATTCTGTATTTAACTTTGTTGTCATTTTCCCACTACTTGTGAGTTGGGGGTGCTAAAAATCTGGTACATTCCTTTTTGTTTCCTATTCTAGTATTTTACTATACTTTAGGTTTACTTCTTTTGTTAGGTCTCGACTTCTTCGCTATGATCTTCCGAATAGTTCATATAGGAGCTATAGCCATTTCATTCCTTTTCATTGTTTTGATGTTCCATATTCAAATAGAGGAGATTCACGAAGAAGTCTTGCGCTATTTACTAGTGAGGGGTATTATTGGACTGATATTTTGGTGGGAAATGTTCTTCATTTTAGATAATGAAACCATTCCATTACTACCAATCAAAAAAATATGACCTCTTTGAGATATATGGTTTATGCAAGAAAACTACGAAGTTGAATCTCTAGTCATTTACCGCGTAGTGAACTTTCTCACTATATTTTATTGATCACACTTATTCTAAATTTTATGTTTTTTAATAAACAAATACTCTTAGTGAAATAATAAATAACAAACGTAATTAACATTAAAAGTATTACAAAATTAAATCTTTCATAATATCTACATCAAAATATCACATTATCAATTTATAATAATTACATTTATATCATTGTTTGACACTTGATATATAGTAAATGAGAGGGTTTCACAATTTTTTATTACTATTTTGCAACAATGAAAATATTTTTGAACATTTTTTTTAATTTCATAGTAGATTTTATAAGTGTCACATGATAACTGTATTTTATATAGTTATTTTCACCTATTTTATTAATTATAATTGCTATGTTCTTGATGTTTTTAGTTAATTTTTGATTAATAAATTAGTATTTACTGTTTTTTATATATTTTAATAAAAGTAAATAATTTGTATCGAAAATGTACTTAATGTCACATTTATGTCCACAAATATAATTTCAAATAATATAGTTCTTAATTACAATTTTTAAAAATTAAAAATATAATTTAAATTAAATTTGGGCTTCATTTTAATTATTAAAAGTTTAAAAATTTAATTTAAAATTAGCAAAGGGCTTAACTGTAATTAAAGAAAGTTTAAAATGTAATTTGAAATATATTTGTGGGTAAAAATGGAATTAATAAAGTTTATTTTTCTGCGCAGGCTAGGAGACGCCACGCGCCCTAATCCAAGCGCCCAACGTGGACCGTCCGATCAAAAAGGCAACGGCCAGATTTGCGCGTCATTAGCACACCCGACCAAAGAGAGTGGGTGCAGGTCACTATTTTTCACGCGGCTCGGCGTGCCAGTGGGCCCCACCTGCCGCGCAGGCCGGCGTGCAGGGTGGGACCCACGTGTCGGTCACACGTCTGCCAAAGGGTGTTGTTCTGTGCGGCTAAACCACGTGCAATCTTCCCCGCAGCGAATCAAAGTCTTCCACGTGTCCCAATTTTCCCTTGAACGAATCATCAGCGGACGCGTGGCACATATCGGTGAACGCAAAAGCACAGAATCTCACACGCGTTATAGCCATTGCGCAACATTGCGCGCGCCCCAATCCCGTGCGACAAGTCTGTGTGCGCCCATTCCCTTCAACGAATGAGATGCTGCCACGTGTCCCACTAATTGTGTCCGCGAATCAGAACGCGACATGTGGCAGCGTGGAAGAGAATTAAAACAGAAACGCGCAGCGTCCCTCAATCCCATTTTCGATACAATTTTTGTCCCCCACGCGTTTAATTTGTTATTTTCGCCACACCTTTTTGTCCCCTGCGTAGATTTAAATTTAATATTTTATTGATGTATTTTTTTGCTATAAATAGGAGATAGTTTTTAATTGTAAAAAAAGTTTGTTGAGGTTTTGGAGTTTTGGGTAGTGTTTAATTTTCGTGTGTTGCTCGGTTTTGGACGGCAAAACACGCAGAAGCCATTTTTGGCTTTTGTTGTGTTTTGCGTTTGCCAAATATTTGTTTTAAGTGTTGTTTTAATTTTATTTCTACTTCTTCTTATTTTTCTGTAGTTGTTGTAATTTTTATTTTTATTTTATGAAGTAATTTAAATTTTTCTAGGGTTGCATTTGATCTAAATTTATGAAGCTTTGATTTTAATTATTTTTGATAGATTTATAAGACGTTCGATTTGTTCATTCTATTTTGTGCTTAATGCTTTTTGATTATTTACGAATCTTATCAAAACGATCCGTGGCATATGAATAAACTTGAGAAAGGCATTTGTGTGTGTATTGCTCGTAAATAGAATGACATGTATGATGAAGGATAGAAATATACCCTAATTGTATGTGTGGCCATTTGAAAACTTAGAACTTAATGAATCTTATTAAATTTAATTCTCATAGAGATATAGTGAATTAATTTAACGAGGTGTGTTTATACGGAGCTCGAGAGAGATGTATGAATAATAAAAAAAGAAGTTTTCGGTTGACAAATTAAATGTACTAAAATATAAATCAAAAGAAAATAACATGATTTGAGTGGATTGGTTTGGTGAAAAATTGCAATCCTAGATTTCTTTTATTTTCTTTTTACTTTTTTATTAATTATCGATTATTTTGGATAAAATCAGAGAGAGACAATTTTAGTACTCGACAAACTATAGTAACAAATCCTCGTGGGATCGATCTTTACTTACAAATCTTTATTACTTGTGACCGTGTATGCTTGCACGAGTTCGTGTGTTGAAAAACACGCAACATCACACCTCCAAAAATGGTACATAAGATAGAAAGGATAGAACATTAAATCATATGTATAGGAGATTTAAAAATATATTTTAATAAAATTCTATTAAATTTGGGATATACTTTATTTAGAAAAACATAAGACTATTTAAAATAAGAAACAACAATATATTA
Source organism: Hippophae gyantsensis (assembly GCA_030763125.1). Lineage (NCBI taxonomy): Eukaryota > Viridiplantae > Streptophyta > Magnoliopsida > Rosales > Elaeagnaceae > Hippophae > Hippophae gyantsensis. Next base: position 47,429,092 of record CM061031.1, on the reverse strand, counting down.
CAAGAAAAACATTGAAATTTTTTCACATAAACCATTAAAAGTAAGTCTTAATGACGTCTACAAAATTACAGGATACAAAATGAAATGAAAAGGATAAAAGTAAACCTATATTTTACTTATTCTTCGATGTTGAATCACGAGCTACCTTATTGAAACTTATGTAGGGAAACAAGGTGAGTTACAACTAGTTCAGCAAGAATTTGCTTCAAGTAATATGATGCGTGGTGCATATTAATAAAATTCAAGAATGAATAAAAGTAGCATTATGAATAAAATTAACATAATGTGGGGAAATTTTATTTATAAAATTTGTTGTACGTGTACATCCTCACTTTCCAAACTGGGTGGAGTATACATTCCAGGTATACCAATGCATGCTCATACAAGATAAAATATGTCATTCCAAATTTCAAATCCATATCTATGCGATAGTGACTCCATATGTATTGATCAATTCCAAAATATATGAGCTCATGAACAATCGACCACTGAGATGCATGTAGGTCCACCTCCGACCCCATGTATGATCATACTCCAAGACACATATGGCACATGTCTTGGTAAAATTCAAGTACTTGGGCGATCAAAGTCCTTATCATATGGGAAACCACTTGGAGATGCATAAGGTCCAACCTTTGATCATATGTACGATCATAGGGTCCACCTCCAAAGCGAATGTGCAATCTAAGTTCAAGACCTATGGGTAGAAAAACTCTGAAATGTATGAATGAACAAACTCTGAGATGCCCTTACCTTATTGCCCTTACCTTATCTTCGTCTACCTTAATACCCCGTGAACTAACAAAAAATCCAAGAAAAAAAAACAGATTCCATGCAACATGTGCACTTTTTAATATTAGCATACAACCTCTTGGTATAGACTAAAATATCTTCAAAGTAAACTACCAAAAATTTTCTATGAAAGCATGCAAGACATTATTTATTAACCTCATGAATGTACTAGGTGCATTAGTTAAACCAAAAGGCATTACAAACTATTCATACAATCCATATTTAGTCTTAAATGTAGTTTTCCATTCATCCCCCCTTCTTTCATACGAATATGATAATAGCCATTATTTAAGTCATTTTTAGAAAATAAATGAGAGCCATGCAACTCATCAAGCATATCATCTAACCTAGGGATAGCACTGCAATCCACACACATGCGCTATGTTTCATCTTTCTTTATGACTAAGATGACAGGAACCAAACATGGGTTGAGACTTGATGAGTGCTCAAAAAGTACTAAAATTACCAATCTTTTATGCACGTTAATTGATTAAAAACATATATATTTATATGATTTTATTATATATTTATATAAATATATCTTTTCAGAATCACGGGTATTTTTATTATTTTTTAGGTATTTTTGCTTAAAAAAGTAACTTAAATACTCAAAGAAAAATACCGGAGGAAATACATCACAAATATATCATAAAATAATTGCGAAAAAGTAAAAAAAAGATGAAAAAATTGGAAAAAAGGGTCAAAAATGTGAAAAAGGAGGAAACCGTGCATGCAGCTGCCCAACCGCGCAGACCAACGCGCGTAGCACACCCAGTCGCGCCGAAAAATATGCCACCGCACCAGGACAACGCCCAGTCCATGCATGCCTGCTCTCTATTCCGCGCGTGGCCTTGCTCCATTTCACATGCCGCTACGCCCATCTGCCCCATCCACGCGTGCCGCTGCACCCATCTACCCCATTTGCATGCGCTGCCGCGCCCACACCACCATGACGTCAGTAGTATGATGTCATCATTCATAACTCCACGTTTTCTCCATTTTTAATCATTTTTTCACCCACTTTTTCTTCCCCTCCTCACCTATAAATATCCCATTTCTCTTCACTTCAAAAAACACCTCAAAACACATCTTCTTCTCTCTTTCTTTCTCTCCATTTCTTACTTTTTTTAGTTTTTTTTAATTTTTAGTTTTTCCTTAGTTAGTTTTTCTTAGTTTTAGAGTTCTTCTCTTTTTGAGAAGAACTAATTATGTTTTTATAATTTATTTGCTTTTTGATTCAATAAATGGAAGTGCAAATTCCGTTTGGAGGTTTTCCAGCAACATAAATAACATCAAAGTACTGTAAGGATTTTATTTTCTTTATAGTTATTTTTTATGTTTTATTCTTATATGTTATTTTTAATTTTTCTGTGATTAAATTTAACTTTACTGGCTGTTTGTAAACTTGATATACTAATAACGTTGTTATTCTTACGAAATATTAAATAGGTAAAAATCTCTAAAATGAATTGATTTTGTTTTTATTCAAGATTTTATATTAAGAATATTAGAGAGAAATATATTATTTTTCATTACAAATTTAAATCTGAAAATTAGATTTTAAGGTTTGGTTATCCGGTCAGATTTAGAGTAGTACTCTTTTATTTGTTGGTACAATCGCCTGGTAGTTAGAGTGAAGCTCTATTTCAAAAGTTTTTATAAGAGTTATTATTTGAAAATGTATTGACAACATGTTTTCAGTAGTAGTTTTAAAATTTGAAAGTTAGTACTCGGATAATTAAATTCTTAGGTTTAATTTAGACACCTTGAATAAAGTTTAAATTGTCTAACCCCACCAAAGGTGTCATTTAAATGGTTCATTTTCAATCTCTTAGAAAAAAAAGGAATTAATTTAATTAATCAAATTAGTTATCAACCCCACCCATAGGTGTTAATTGATTTGTTTAGTTAACAAAGAATATCTAACCCCACTAAAGGTGGTATTCATATAAAAAAGAGAGAATCAATAAATATCAATTCATATCTTTAATAACCTAAATAATATGAGCAAGCATAATCAACTTAGTTATTATATCCATAAATACTCCACTATTATAAATGATAAAATTTGCATAAATGTTTATTGAATCTGTAACTATGTTTATTTTTACGTTCTTAGATTAAAAACACAAAATCCCAAAATATCGTGACAGGATGTTTAGGATTTAATTTCGTTTTTAAAATTTTGAATAATAAATTAAAAACTACATATATTCCTTCCTTAGATCGACCTTCGGAGTATACTTATCATTTTCTATGAAATGATTCATGCACTTGCGAGAGTTTTATAAATATAAAATCAAAGTATTGGCAGGATCGGCGATGCCGGCTCTACTCATCAACACTCTCTCTTACAAATCCCTTTTGCAAAAACTCATCCATTTATCTTTGTATCTCTTTCCTTTCTTTAGGATTTGCTTTGTATGTAGGCCGGTTTGGTATTATAGATTAGGATGTGTAGTCTATTTGATGCTTAATTCCTCTTAAAAGAGGTAATCCATGGGGAATTTCTTCAAGAAATAGATCCTCATAGTCCTGTAATAAAGACACAACAACACTAGACAAAGATGAGTTAAGATCGATAGTAGAAAGATAAATATCCTTGTACATAAGTACAAGTACTTGTTGCCTTGCCACTATTACACTCTTAATCTCATGTTTTTCAACAAGTACATAAGTACAAGTACAAGTACTTATTGCCTTGACAAAGATAAATATCCTTGTACATAAATATCCTTAGCTCACCTTTCTTTCTTTTTTACTTTCGTTTTTGTCATTTTTGCTCACTTTTCTCTCCTTTGTGCTTACTTTTCTCTCCTTTGTGCTTACTTTTCTCTCTTTTGTCATTTTCCTCTTGCTTACACTTTTGTTTTTCTCTCAACTTGCACTCTCTTGCTATCCTAATCTGGTCCTTATAAGCTTGCAAAGGTTTGAGAGAGGCTAATACAACTTTTCAATTGTTCATTTCAAAAGACTACCTATTTTTATACCCATCATGAATCACCCTTCTATCAAAATGCCACGATCGCCCAAGAAAAATATGAGTAGTATACATTGGTGCCACATCATAAAGAACCTCATCCTCATACTTGGCAATTGAAAAAGGAACCCAAACTTGTTTGTTGACATTCACTTCTCCACAATCATTTAGCCATTGTAGATTGTACAGTCTGAGATGTCTTTTCCACTTCAAATTCAACTTTTCTACGAACAAAATACTAGCTACATTAGTGCAGATCCCACTATTAATAATAATCATGTATACCTTATCCTTCACATGGCATCTTGTGTGAAAAATATGCTCATGTTGCTCCTCATCTCCTTCACTCTTATGGTGTATATTGAGGGCTCTCCTTATGACAAGTAATTCCCCATACACGGGTTCTTCTAATTCTATATTAGAACAATCTGCCAATAGTGGCATTTCATTATCACTTGAACTAGCAATCTAGATTTCTCCGTTATCACGTAAGACCATAAGCCTTTTGTTTGGGCATTTAGAAGCAATATATCCAAGTCCTTGGCCTCTAAAACACTTAATATCACATGACTTAGTAGGAGTTTTTGTTTCTGGTTTACTTATAGGATCAACAACTAAATTGTTTGACTTTACTTCACCTTTTGTTCTAAAGGCAGCTTTGTTGTCCTTCCAAGTTTATTTCCACAGATAACTAGAGGATTAAATAGATCTAAACCTTTTGGACTTTATTTTCTTCTCCACATTAATGGCACATTAATGGCTTTGTGTAGTAGTTCTTCCATTTCTACGTAATGTTGTAATTCAACCATATCAGTAATAAATCTGGCCATTATCACTTCTCTATCTTCCTCTATGTTTGCTCTAATAATGGAAACTTCCATCTCCTTATAATGATCTTCTACACTCATGGAACCTTGGACCAACCCTTGCAACTTTCTCTATACATCCCTATGGTAATGGCTAGGTATAAACCTCTTACACATCACCAATTTCATCTCTTCCTATGACGGAATAGGTCTCTCACCATTTCTTCACCTATTGACCACCAATTGTTCCCACCATATACCAGTATAATCTTTAAATTCTATGGCTACTAGCTTTAATTTCTTCTCCTCGGAGTAATTATGGCAATCAAACACATGTTCAACCTTTCTTTCCCACTACAAGTATAACTCAGGATCATTCTTTCTATGAAAGAGGAGAATTTTCATCTTTATACTGCTTATATTGCTATCTTCTTTATAGTTAGACTTTTTCTCCCATTTATAACTGGTTCTCTCTTCCACATTGGAATCAGCTTCTTCTTCCTTGAACTCATGTCTTCTATATCTTCTTCTATATGATTGAGAATTGGAAGAGAATTCTAAATCATCCAACCTTACATTCATCCTCTTAAATTGGTCATGAATAGATTTGATAAAGAATATCAAGTCAACCTCTTGTGGTTCTCCTCCATTCTTACTCATGTTATCAACCTGTAAAATAAAATGAGATGATCCATGCATACACTCACGTGTTTGCTCTCAAAGAAGATTGTTAATACTCTTTTTTTTCATACTCTATTTCTGTTTTTTTTTGCATTATTTGCACTTCTTTTTTTTAGACTCAAAGCTCACACCAACCACCTTTGTGTTCTTAACAAAATCAAAGAATCCAACTAATCTCAAGAAGTAACCGTTTTATGGGTAACAATCTCAAAATTTAGAATATTGAAAGAACATAATGGCAAAGTCACTACTACAAAAAGGGGCATTAAAGTCGGTTAAAAACCGACTTTAAACCAATTTAAAGTCGGTTCACGTGATGAATCGACTTTACGTTTAAAGTCGGTTCACGCGGTGAATTGACTTTAATTTTTTTTTAAATTTACTCATTTTCTATTATACTCAAATAAAAACTTGTATTCGAGCAGAAAAAAAAAACAAAATCAGTTTAGCAAATAGTTCAAATAATACAAATATTTCAAAAAAAATTAATTAATAGCAAAACAATTACCATGGTTTTGTTCTATTTTATTCAAGATCATCATATTCTTCTCCTGATGTTATAATACAAACCTACATATATAATACAAACATTTATAACATAAATAATTACACATAATAATAGAAAAAATATGAATAATAAGTGCATAAAATTAATAGAAATACTTACAAAAGTAAATGAAGTGACAAAATGAAGGAAAGGAAGAAAAAATGGTGTTTTGTAAGTGAGAAATGGGTATAAATGTTTTGAGTATTTTGCTCAAAAAAATAGGGGATCTAAAAGATTAGTTAGAGAGAAAGAAAACCCACTAACCGGCACTGGAAATGGTAGTCGTAGGTGGCTCGAAAATGAGAAAGAGTGGAGGAGAAGTGGAGGAGGTTTTGGGTTTTTGAGAGTTATGCAACGCTTGGAATAGTTTCTGTCTGGGGAAGAAAGAATAGAAAAGAATTTATCCACGTGTGTAGCGTCGGTTCCACATGTCAACCGACGCTATGTTATGTGGATAGCATCGGTTCCAGGTGTCAACCGATGCTATGCTACGTGGATAGCGTCAGTTCTATATCAAATCGACTTTAAATTCATTATAAGTCAATTTTTTTCAAAAACTGACTTTACATATCGACTTAAATACCCATTTTTGTAGTAGTGAGTATGACAAAAGGAAATTCCAAAAAAGACTTTCAAGAAAGACTCTTGACCAAAGAGAACTCTAAAGAAATACTCTTGAACAATGAGGACTCTATATAAAGACTCTTAACCAAGGAGAACTCTAAAGAAAGACTCTTTACCAAAGAAGACCCTATAGGAAGACTCTTGACCAAAGAGGACTATAAAGAAAGACTCTTGAATAAGGAGGACTCTATAGAAATACTCTTGGCCAGCAAGAACAAAATAAAGGAAACCTAATTTTAACAAGAACAAGAAAACTCAGCAAGAAAACAAGAATTAGATTGTTGTTCTTCTTCTCCCCCCTGATAACTGTATTTTATATAGTTATTTTCACATATTTTATTAATTATAATTGCTATGTTCTTGATATTTTTGGTTAATTTTAGTTAAATAAATTAATATTTATGTTTTATGTGTTAAGGAATATATTTTTAAGAAAATAAAATAATTTGAATCGAAAACGTACTTAATTGCAATTTTATGTCCAAAAATATAATTTCAAATAAAAGAGTGCTTAATTGCATTTTACAAAAGTCCAAAATATAATTTAAATTAAAATCGAGCTTAATTTTAATTATTAAAAGTTTAAAATTTAATTTACATTAGAAAAGGGCTTAATTGTAATTAAAGAAAGTTTAAAACGTAATTTGAATTAAATTGGAGGGCTAAAATGTAATTAAGGAAATTTATATTCTGTGCAGGAAAAGGAGGCCACGCACACCATCATTACGCGCGACACCAACCGTTCGATCAGACAATCAACGGATAAGATGGGGCAATTAGATTGCAAGCGTGACAAAAGAGAATGAACGTGGTATTTAGGGTTCACGCAGCTGGGCGCACCAGTGGGGCCTACCTGCCGCACAAGCCGCAGTGTAGGGTGGGACCCACGTGTCTGTTACGCGTCTACCAAAGGTTGTGATCGCGTGCGGCGGAACCACGTGCAATCGTTCCTTCCATCCATTTAAAGTCTGCCACGTGTCCCACGTTCCCCTTCAGTGAATCATGAGCGAAAGCGTGGCACATTTCGGTGAACGCAAAAGCGCAGAATCCTGCACGCATCTCAGGACTTGTCCCCCACTTCTCGGTGCCGCTTATCCTGTGCGACAATCTCTCGTGCGCCCTTTCTAGGTTCCCAATAATATGTTGCCATGTGTCCCACCATTACTTGTAGCAAATCAGACATTGACACGTGGCACACAGATTGGATTAAAAAAAAATCAGAAACGGTGCCCTCTGCTTTGTCTATCACGCGTGAATTAAAATAAGAATTTCGATATTCAATATTGATACGCATGTTTTTATTTTTCAATGAAAATGTTCCCGCGTGTCCAAAAAAAATGTATTATTGTAGAGTATTTATTAGCTATAAATAGGGGATTTATTGTTGAAAAATGGAGTTTTGGAATTTTAGGAGAGATTTGGGGGTTGGCTGTGGAACACGCAGAAGCCATTTTTGGCTTCTGTTGTGTTCTGCGTGTGCCAAATATTTGTGCTAAGAGATGTTTTAATTTTCCTTTGTTCTTCATCTAATATTCCTTAACTAGTGTAATTTTAATTTTTAATTTATGAAGTAATTTAATTTTTCTAGAGTTGCATTTTATCTAAATTTATGAAGCTTTGATTTTACTTATTTTTGAAAGATTTATAAGACGTTCGATTTGTTTATTCTATCTGTGCTTAATGCTTTTGATTATTTACTAATTTTATCAAATGATTTGTGGCACTTAAATAAACTTAGAAGAGACATTTTTGTGTATATTGCTCGTGGATAGAATGACATGTATGATGAAGGATAGGAATATACCCTAATTGTATGTGTGGCCATTTGAGAACTTAGAACGTAATGAATCTTGGTGAACTTAATTCTCATAGGAATATAGTGAATTAATTTAATGAGGTGTGTCTATACAGAACTCGGAAGAGATGTATGGATAAAATTAGAAGTTTTCTGTTGACAAATTAAATGTACTAAAAAATATAAATCAAGAGAAAATAATATGATTTGAGTGGATTAATTTGGTGAAAAATTGCAATCCTAGATTTCTTTTATTTTGCTATTAAACTCTTTTCTTTAACTTTTTCTAAATCAACAATTGCTTTGGATAAAATCAGAGCGAAATAATTTTAGTACTCAACAAACTGTAGTAACAAATCTCTGTGGGAACGATACTTTACTTACAAATTTTATTACTTGTGACCATGTATACTTGCACGTTTTATGTTCTCCAAAAGAGACAACAAGTTTCCATTTTTCTTTTTTTCCTTTTACTATTGCTGCTGCTATTGTGAATAGAAAATTCACAAAAAAATCTTTATCCCCTCGGTAAGTGGTCTAAATGATAGAATTTGGGGTCTAAAATGGTATGAAACTTAGGCGAATAGTAATTTATTTTATAGGAATCAAAACAAACTTTGATTTGATATATTATAATATTTGTTTCGTTACCCGAGTCAAAAGTTATGGTTATTGAAAGTTGCAACTCACATTTATCAAATTTATTTTTCAAATTGTGAACAATAGCCCTTTTCTCCTTTTTATTTTTTTTAAGAACGAATATGATTGAACACAAAAAAAAAGAATCAAGAAATGATACAAATAATTCAAAGAAAACTACGAAAAGAAATCCAAATACGAAAACAACGACAACAAAATTGAAAGAAAACAAAGGACAAAATTTATCTTTCTTTCGTTTTTTGTTATTTGCGACTCAAGAATGCAGAAAACAATCAAAGGTAAATTTTTTTTTAAATATAAAATTTAAAACAAATATAGATAGCTTGTTTTCAGCAACCAAGGCTTTGATACCAAATGATGGGGACCTTTTAGGTGAACAACCTAGGAACCTACAAACTTAAAGGAATAGAAATAATTGATTTTCTAATAACGTGTTGAAGATGATCAGATTACAACCCTAAGGAAAAAAAATCCTTAAAATCCAAACCTTGAGACACCACAAAGGATGATCACTCCCTTTGATAAGTTAGATTCAAGTATTCAATCAAGAACACAAGAAGGTAAACCAAAAAAGCTTTCTAAAATTTTCTTTTCATTAATGAATATTCGTCTTCCTCCAAATTACATAGTTCTTCTTATTAATAAGCAAGAAACACTAAAAATAAAAACCCTAGATGGAATGAGCCTATTTAGTTATGGATTGGCCCTAATCAAACCTTAAAAATAAAATACTAAAAGATTTAACATTAAAAACTCACAATTCACTAAAATAAAAATTAACATAAAAGGACTACAATTAAATAAAAGACTAAGACTTAAAATAAAAGCCCATAATTAACTAAAATAACATTACTAAATATAAAAAGCCCATAATTAGCTAAAACAAAAATATTACTTCCTAAATCAATCTTTTCTCCCAACTTGATCTTCCAAATCTATCCCTTGCATTAAAAAGGTAGTAGACCATCCTTAGTGAAGCTTTAGAATCTTCGAATTTAGTTTATGATTCTTCTAACACAACATCTTTGTATTTCACTTCGATGATCAAGCATTGCAAAGCTTCCTTCATCCTCTAAGTCTTTTCCCTAGTCATTGCGGTGCCAATTCCTTGCAAATGAACTTGAAAATATTTAGGAACATCTACTTGATCAACACCTTGATCTCCATTAATAGCTGATGAACAAAACCGGCATCGCCAATCCTGCCCGATACTTTGGTTTTATGTATTTATAAAACTCTCGCAAGTGCACGAATCATTTCGTAGAAAATGATAAGTATACTCCCAAGGTCGATCTAAGGAAGAAATGTATGTGGTTTTTAATTTATTATTCAAACTTTTAAAAATGAAATTAAATCCTAAACATCCTGTCACGATATTTTGGGTTTTGTGTTTTTAATCTAATTACATAAAAATAAACATAGATTCAATAAACATTTATGCAAATTTTATCTGTTAAAACAGTGGAGTATTTATGGATATAATAATTAAGTTAATTATGCTTGCTCATATTATTTAGGTTATTAAAGATATAAATTGATATTTATTGATTCTCTCATTTTTATATGAATACCACCTTTGGTGGGGTTAGATATTCTTTGTTAACTAAACAAATCAATTAACACCTATGGGTGGGGTTGATAACTAATTTGGTTAATTAAATTAATTCCTTTTCTCTAAGAGATTGAAAATGAACCATTTAAACGCCACCTTTGGTGGGGTTAGGCAATTTAAACTTTATTCAAGGTGCCCAAATTAAACCTAAGAATTTAATTATCCGAGTACTAACTTTCAAGTTGTAAAACAACTACTAAAAACATGTTGTCAATACATTTTCAGATAATAATTCTTACAAAAACTTTTGAAATAGAGCTTCACTCTAACTACCGGGCGATTGTACCAACAAATAAAAGAACACTACTCTAAATCAGATCGGATAACTAAACCTTAAAATCTAATTTTGAGATTTAAGTTTGTAATGAAAAATAATATATTTCTCTCTAACATTCTTAATATAAAATCTTGAATAAAAATAAAATCAATTCATTTTAGAGATTTTTACCTACTTAATATTTCGCAAGCATAACAACGTTATTATTACATCATGTTTATAAACAGCCAGCAGAGTTAAATTTAATCACAGACAAATTAAATATAACATGTAAGAATAAAGCATAAAAAATAAGTGTAAAGAAAATAAAAATACCCGTGATTCCGAAAAAAAGACAAATATATATAAATATATGATAAAACATATAAATATATATATATATTAATCAATTAATGTGCATAAAAGCATGGTTATTTTAGTGCTTTTTGAGCACTCATCACAACCCCCAACCAGCTTCTTGCTAGTCCCTTAGCAAGAGAAGCGATAAAAACTAAAAATTAAACTATCCTAAATCACTTCCGTAGATTGACACGGTTGCATTTAGCCTATGCAACAAGCCTTTAAACCCCTAGGTTGCCCTAGTGGACGAGTTTGAGTCTCGTGAGGGTTTTCAGTAATGATACCCACAAACATTGAACTAAATGTAAAAATTAAAAGAAATAATAACAACAATCAACTTAAAAACTAAAATTACAACAAAATCAAAAATTAACGTTTAAGAATAAAAGAAAACAACATATCACAAAAATGTCTCATACTTTTTAATCTCCTTTAAGATCATAATTAAAATCTCAAGCATAAGTTATTTTAATCTTTTTAAACAATCATGATTTATTATAATAATTAGTCGGAAATCATTTTCATATTTCATATCAAAAATGTATCAATTTAATTCACCCAATTTCAGTCTCATGAATCCGAATTAAACCGACTCTATTCCTCACAAGTCAATACTCTCAAAACACTGAATCCTATGGGTTCAAACACTCATACTAATTTATATACGAAAGAGTTGATGTATAGAAATGAACTAATATGTTCGCATATGTATAAAGAAGAAAGGCTCAAAGTGTTATTTTGACGTTGATCTCATGGAAGGAATCAAATGTATAAATTATAAAGATATCATATATAAAAATTATTTTCATGCATAAATCAAACTCATTAAGAAAAAATTTCAAGATATATGCCTTTTATAAATGAAGAAAGTGCAATGAATTTTTAGGGAATTATTTCCTATATCTTTCTTTTGTAATTAGCCTTTACTCACAACTTTGTAGGCAATGTGGGTCATAGTATGTAGATTATACTATATATTCTTTCTCTCTATATTTTTCTGAAGATATTTTTCAATATATATCATTTTTTAGAGAGTCAACCCATGTACAGATTGTACATTTTTTTAAGGATTTTGGTGAGTGGTTAATTTTGTGGCTTTTTACTTTGATCTTGGTTTAGGTAACCCCAGATATGTCTCTCTTTTTTTTTAACAGTCATGCACGAATGAGATAAAAGCATATACTATCAATTTCTACTCAAATCATTTAATCTAAGCAAAAATAATAATAAAAAATATACGACACTCTATTAAGATGAGAAAAAATTCATACATTCAATATTAATGCCTATAGAGATCATCTAAGAATTTGAAGAAATAAGAAATGTGTTTGGAGTAGAAAAAATATATATTTCACTCTGAATAAGGGAAATTAGGCTCAAATTATATCTCACAAAGGTAGTCTCCACTAAAACAAATTCATAAACACCGATTTTGGGTTTAATATAATTTCTACATCTTATCAAGAAATACTAGTTATGACAAAAATTAACTAATTATAAAAAATAATTGCATAATATTTCATGATATGTTTTCAAAAATTAATCTAACAGTACAAAAGACTTAACTATTTACTTAAATTTGATTTAAAGAAATGATAAAATTTTGTGAGAACTTTTTTTTTTGTTTAATTCCAAAATTACTAAATCACACAAAAAAAATAAAACCAAACACAAAAAATGAAGATGTGAACATAAAAAAGAAAAAATTAATAATTTTTTTTTTTTAATTTTTAAATTGTTAAATCTTTTTTTTCTTTTCTAATTAAGCATGGTAACTTTTCACCACCTGACCTAGAACTTACATTGTCCTCAATGTAACAAGCGTAAATTAAAGATAAAGAGAAAAGAGAAGAACGATTACCTATTTCTTGAGAATGTGTAAGTAGTAATGGAGAAATGCGAGGTGCATTCATCATATTCATCATTAAAGTGTATACGAATGATTCTTTGTGAACTTCTAACAACTCAACAAATATTTTTAGTTTTAACAATTTAAAAATTATTCACATATAATTAAACTAAAATAAACAATAAAAATTAAATAAAAAAAATTACCTAAAATGATGGGTTGCCTCCCATCCAAGTAGCTTAGTTTAACGTCTTAGCAAGACGTAACCTGGGGGTTTGATTTTAAGTAAACTCAATGTCCCCTCATCAATGAGTCAATTCAACCCAACAAGTAAGACAAGATTGTCTACTTATACTTTTTTCAATCATGTCCTATGGATTTTCAATTTTTTTCTGTACTTAAAACTAGGGACATGCTTGTGAGTTTTAGATAATCCATGTCTAGGTACAAATCAAATAATTAAAGGCATCAAAACACAATTGTACCTAGATCAAACAAAACAACTAACTACTTAGATTGTAATTAAAACATTAAAATTTTGGAGATAGTTTCAGACTTTTTTTTTTTTTGGTTTTTTTTTTGTTTTTAACTATAATATCTAAGTTAAAATAACATAATCAGTATTAACCAAGAGTGCTCCCAGGAAAGAATGGTGGGGCAAAGGCTCCTTAAAAACCATCCTCCTAGACAGAACAACGTTCCCAGGAAAGACTAGTGGCACAAAGGCTTCCAAGAACTAGTCTCCTAGACAGAACTCCCTTAGATCTTTACTTTTCATGCTATTAAAATTAAGTTAATTAAGTTAAGTTAAGTAAAAATTTAAGTTAATTAAGTTAATGAAACTCTAAGTTAATTAAGTTAAGTTAAGTAAAAATCTAAGTTAATTAAGTTAATGAAAATGTAAGTTAATTAAAAAGCTAAGTTAATAAGGTTAATTTAAATAAAAATTTAAGTTAATTAAGTTAATGAAAATCTAAGTTAATTAAAAAGCTAAGTTAATTAAGTTAGTAAAAACTTAAGTTAATTAAGTTAAATGAAAATTAAGAGAAAAAAAAACATAGTAAAAAAAAATAATAAAATAAAATAAAATAAAATAGAATAAAATAAAATTAAAAAAAAGGGAAAATAAAATAAAATAAAATTAAAAAAGGTAAAAAAATAAAAATTGAATTTTTTTATTTTTATATAAAAATAAAATAAAATTAAGATTAAAAAAAACTTAAAATTAAATGAAAATTAAAAATTAAGTATTTTTTTTATTTTTTATAATTTTATAATTTTATTTTATTTTTATTTAAAATTTATTTAATTTTTTTTTTTATTTTTTATTTTTTTAATTTTTTTTTAATTTTTTTAATTTTTTTTAATTTTTTTTAATTTTTTTAATTTTTTAATTTTTTAATTTTTTAATTTTAATTTTTTTATTTATTTTTACTTTTTTTTACTATTTTTGAACGGTAAGTTTTATTTTATTTTTTTATTTTTTAATTTTTTTTTTAAATTTTCCTAGTTTTTTTTTATTATTATGAAATTTGAAATTTGAAATTTTTTTTTTGTTTTTTTTTTTGAAATTATTTTAATTTTTATTTATTTATTGTTTTTACAATTTACGAACAACAATTTTATTATTATATATTTATTTTTTTTTATGAGATAAAAAAAATTTATTTTAATTTTTATTAAATTTTTGTTTTTATTTTACTATTCACAACCAACAAAAAAAAATTTAATTTATTTTTGTTTTTTTTAAATCAAAATAAAAAAAAATTACAATTATTTACAACACAAAAAATTTTTAAAATTTTGATAAATAATTTAAAAACGCTATTCCTTCCCCGGCAACGGCGCCAAAAACTTGATCGGGGCAGAACCGACATCGCCGATCCTGCCCGATACTTTGGTTTTATGTATTTATAAAACTCTCGCAAGTGCACGAATCATTTCGTAGAAAATGATAAGTATACTCTCAAGGTCGATCTAAGGAAGAAATGTATGTGGTTTTTAATTTATTATTCAAACTTTTAAAAACGAAATTAAATCCTAAACATCCTGTCACGATATTTTGGGTTTTGTGTTTTTAATCTAATTACATAAAAATAAACATAGATTCAATAAACATTTATGCAAATTTTATCTGTTAAAACAGTGGAGTATTTATGGATATAATAATTAAGTTAATTATGCTTGCTCATATTATTTAGGTTATTAAAGATATGAATTGATATTTATTGATTCTCTCTTTTTTATATGAATACCACCTTTGGTGGGGTTAGATATTCTTTGTTAACTAAACAAATCAATTAACACCTATGGGTGAGGTTGATAACTAATTTGGTTAATTAAATTAATTCCTTTTTCTAAGAGATTGAAAATGAACCATTTAAATGCCACCTTTGGTGGGGTTAGACAGTTTAAACTTTATTCAAGGTGTCCAAATTAAACCTAAGAATTTAGTTATCCGAGTACTAACTTTCAAGTTTTAAAACTATTACTAAAAATATGTTGTCAATACATTTTCAGATAATAATTCTTATAAAAACTTTTGAAATAGAGCTTCACTCTAACTACCGGGCGATTGTACCAACAAATAATAGAGCACTACTCTAAATCAGACCGGATAACTAAACCTTAAAATCTAATTTTCAGATTTAAGTTTGTAATGAAAAATAATATATTTCTCTCTAACATTCTTAATATAAAATCTTGAATAAAAATAAAATCAATTCATTTTAGAGATTTTTACCTACTTAATATTTCGCAAGCATAACAACGTTATTATTACATCATGTTTATAAACAGCCAGCAGAGTTAAATTTAATCACAGAAAAATTAAATATAACATGTAAGAATAAAGCATAAAAAATAACTATAAAGAAAATAAAATCCTTACAGAACTTCGATGCTATTCCCGTTGCTGGAAAACCTCTAAGCGAAATTTGCACTCCTATTTATTGAATCAAAAGCTAATATATTACAAAAACATAACTAGTTCTTCCCAAAAAGGGAAGAACTCTAAAACTAAGAGAAATTAACTAAAAACTAAGAAAAACTAAAAAAACCTAAAAATCTAAGAAAAGAGAGAAAGAAAGAAGAGAGAAGTGTGTTTTGAAGGTGTGTTTAGAAGTGAAGGGAAGGGGGATATTTATAGGTGAGGATGGAGAGAAAAAATGAGTGAAAAAATGTTAAAAAAATGTGAAAAAGCGTAGTGCAAATGCTGAGGTCATTGATGACGTCAGCATGACATCATGGGGCGGCTGCACGTGAAAAATGGGGCGAAATGGGCGTCGGCGCGCGCGGGAGTAGGTGAGATGCGCGCGGGCGCGCGCGGAATTGGGATTGGGCGCACGCTGATGCGCGCGGACGTGGGGCGTGCTGCGTGCTGCGCGCAGCTGGGCGCTGGCGCGCGCGGGGCTCGGCGCGGCTTGGCGGCGCGATTTTCTCCTTTTTGACATTTTTGACCCTTTTGACCCATTTTGTCCAATTTTTCCGTATTTGTTGACCTTTACCCATTTATTTATTAATATATTTGTGATGTATTGCTTCCAGTATTCCTCTTTGAGTCTTTAAGTTACGTTTTAAAGCCAAAATACCTGAAAAACAATAAAAATACCCGTGATTCCGAAAAAAGACAAATATATATAAATATATGATAAAACATATAAATATATATATATATTAATCAATTAATGTGCATAAAAGCATGGTTATTTTAGTGCTTTTTGAGCACTCATCAAGAAGCTAGCTCCATTAACGCATTCATAAGCAAATTGAAAAGTGGAACAAGGATTATGCTTGCAGGGACAACAAAGGGCAGAAAAGAGTAATTTTTGAGCCTATTGATTGGGTTTGGGTGCATATGAGGAAGCAACGGTTTCCCAAAAAAGGATGGTCCAAGTTGCAACCATGGGGAGATGGACCCTTTCAAGTAATCGAGCAAATTAACGACAATGCCTACAAAATTGATCTTCCTGGTGAGTATAATGTCCATACCACTTTTAATGTTTTTGATGTTTCTCCTTTTGATTATGCAAGTAATGATTTGAGGATGAATCCTCTTGAAGAGGGGTGATAATTGTATATTATACAGTTATTTTATCCATTTTATTAATTATAATTGCTATGTTCTTGATTTTTTTAGTTAATTTTAATGTATTAAAATAATATTTAGTGTTAGTTTACTAAGGAATATACTTTTAAGGAAAATTAAAGAATTTGAATTAAGAAAGAACTTAATTGCAAATAATAAAAGCTAAAAATATAATTTAAATTGAAAGAGGGCTTAAATGCAAATATCAAAAGTTTAAAAGTTAATTTAAATTAAATTGGAGGGCTAAAAAGCAATTAAATGAAACTTTGTTTTTTGTGCAGGAAAGAAGACCAAGTGCGCCATGCACCATTAAATCATCCAATAAATGGTTAGGATTAGGTGCTTGTTAGCCAGACACGACATAGGCGATTGGACCTAGTGTTCTAGATTACACGCTGCACGGAGCACTAAGTGGGCCCACCTGTTACGCAAGCTGGCGTGTAGGGTAGGACCCACGTGTATACATAAGAAATTTTCCCCTACGACGCATTCCATACAATCTGAGTGCGTCCTTTGAACAAATCAGAAGCCAACACGTGGCATGTGTTGGTTAAAAAAAACGCAGAATCGGCACATGCTTTTCCAGCTTGTTCTATGGGACCCACGTGTCTCGCTTGCAATATTCCCATGCGATGCGGTCCACGTGCATCCTTTCCTCTCCACCAATTAAACACTTCCATGTGTCTCTATATTCTTGCATCCAATCAAATGCTGACACGTGGCATGTGTGTATTGAAAAAAAATCATAAACGCATGTGTTAAAATAATATTTTTGATATCTCCCATTTCATACGCATGTTTGCATGTTTAAAGAAAAATTTCTCCCACACTTAATATTTCTTGATATTATTTTTTAGCTATAAATAGGGCATTTATTACCAGAAAGAAATGGGTTGGAGAGTTGGACTGTGGTACACACAAATGTCATTTTTGGCTTCTGTTGTGTTTCCGTGTGGGCCAAAAATTTAGACAGTAGAAAAAGATTCTAATTTTCTTTGTATTCTTCATCTAATATTCCTGAAATGCTTTAATATTTACGTATTGTAATTTTAATTTTTATTATGAAGTAAATTAATTTTTCTAGGGTTGTTGTGTAGCTAAATTTATGAATCTTGGATTTAATTATTTTTGAATGATTTATGAGATTTTTAATTTGTTTATTCTATTTGTGCTTAATGCTTTTGATTGATTGGAAGATTAATCAATTGATTTGTGACACATAAATAAACTTGAGAAAGGCATTTTTGTGACACTTAAATAAACTTGAAAAAGGTATTTTCGTGTAATTTCTCATGGATAGAATAACATATATATATAAAGGATAGGAATATACCTTTATTGTATGTGTGGCCATTTGAGAACTTTGAACGTAATGAATCTTGATGAATTTAATTCTCATTGAAATATAGTGAATTATTTTTGCGAGATGTGTCTATATGGAGCTCAGAAGAGATGTATGGATAAAATTAGGAGTTCTCGGTTGACAAATTAAATTTACAAAAAAATATAAATCAAGAGAAAATAATATGATTCGAATTAATTAATTTGGTGAAATTGCAATCCTAGAATTTTCTTATTTATTGTTATAAAAATCTTAGTTAGTTAAAACTTTTTTCAAACTTTTCGATCGTTTGGATAAAATCAGAGTGAAACAATTTTAGTACTTGACAAATAATAGTAACAAATCTCCCATGGGAACGATAACTTACTTATCAATTTTATTACTTGTGATCGTGTATACTTGCACGTTTTTATGTTCTCCTAGAGAGACAACAAGGGGGAATGATGAGGATCATAGAACCATACAAATTCCAAGTGGACCAATCATAAAGGTATAAGAGGGCATAACTTGAAGAGGCTTTAAATGGGCTCATTCGTCATGCATAACCAAGGGGACCCAATATGGGAGTGCAAAGATAGGGATAAGCCTAGCATCGAAATTAAGGACAAATTGGCAAAAGAAAACTAGGCACATTGTTGTGCCATTTGGACTGATTTTGGGCAGCTTTCTTTTCAGCCTTTTGATGAAATCAAGGGTTAATATGTAATATTTTCTTAGGATTCCTTTATACTCAACTGCCCTATGTTTTGCTCCATGTCTTGTGGTCATTTTTGTGTTTTTTTGGTTGTTTTTATTTGAAACCCTTGGATAAGATCAAGGGCTGTGTTGTAATAGATTTTAAGGTTTATTTGTATCCTATAAATACTTAAATGCAGCACAGTTGTAGGGGCTAGATTTTGGCTGAGTGAATTTTTTTTTCAAATCTTTGATTGCTCATCCATCCTTTTTGTTCCTATTTAAGAAACTTATCAAGGGATTAGAAACCTTTGTGGCGTTGTTTAGTATTCAAGCATTTGTGGTGAGTAATATCCATACTTGTTAGGGTGTCATTTATGCTAGACTTATCAAGGACCCAACACCTCCTTGTGGCGTCTTTCTCTTCAATTTAATGGTGAGTAATATCTATTGTTTTGTGAAGAAACCCTTTGCTATAATTTGAAAATTAGCTAAGTCCTAACCCCTTGGTTCATATCAAAAAACTTTATGAAATATACTTTTAATTAATGATATTCATTCCTGCCTCCAAATTACAAAGATCTTCTTCTTTATAAGAAAGAAACCCTAAAAGAAAAAACCTTATATGAAATGGGCCTAATGGACCTATTTAGTTATGGATTGTGTCTAATCTAACCTTAAAAAATAAAAGACTAAAAGACTTAAAATAAAAAGCCCACTTTTCACTAAAACAAAATTGCTAAACATAAAAGGCTAGTAATTAATTAAAATATAAATATTGCTTCTTAAATTAATCCTTGCATCCAATTTAATATTCCAAATTTATCCCTTGTGTATGATCTTGAGAATATTTAGAATATTTGTAAACATTAACTTGGTTAGCACCTCAATCTCTATTTGTTTATGAATTATTATCAACGGTCTTAATTTGTGAACAAAGTGACTATTTACGAACTAGACCTTAGACACTTCATTTATGTATAAGAAATGTAATTATGAACAATAGTCTTAATGGCATTGACTTGTGTTAAATTGGATGGTTAAATTTTCTCCCCGAGGATAGATAATTGACTAATTAGGATCCGATCAAGAAATTAAATTGGTTAATTTATATTTTAGAGACTCACCATGATCATTGGGGTTCCTTTATTTAAAAAGGAAAAATAAATAATTTCAACTTATGAAGTCCATTGTGAAAATCATTTAATTGATTATACCGATGAGCTGTTAGCTAGCTAATCTCCCATGCTTGTTCAGCCATTTTAATTTGTAATAAAAATTTATTCACTTTGTTTTAGTTTGCGCAAGCATAGGAAAATTAACAATCCTTGATTCCACCAAAATTATAAGAGTGTTTAGGATTTTTTATTTAATTCATTAAGATAAGAGCTAAATTTTTTAAACCACTACAAATTCCTTTAGAGTTTCACATTGTGGTTTACTAATCACTAGCTAAAGTGATTAATGCATGGATAAGAAATGGAGATCGTGGTGCTTATAAAGTTGATGTTCCAAAGTGCTTAAAAATATTGTAAAGATCTTACACAAGGGATACATTTGGAATATCAAATTGGATGCATGGAAAAATTTAAGTAGCAATTATTTTTGTTTAGTTAATTTTGGGCCTTTTATGTTTAGTAATTTTTGTTTTAGTGAATTGTAGGCTTTTTTATGTCTTATTTATCACAAGTCTTTTTAGTCTTTTATTCTTTAAGGATGGATTAGGCCTAACCCACAACTAAATAGGCCCATTTCATCTAGGCTTTTTCTTTTAGGGTTTCTTGCTTATAAAAAGAACAACTATGTAATTTAGAGGAAGAATGAATATTATTAATGAAAAGTATGTTTTAGAAATCCTTTTTTTTTTGCCTTCTTGTGTTCTTGATTAAATTCTTGAATTCGACTTATCAAAGGGAGTCATAATCCATTGTTGTGTCTCAAGATTGGGGTTTTAAGGACTTTGTTTCCTTAGGGTTTTAATATGATCATCTTTAACACGTTCTTAGCAAATCAAGAGTTTCTATTCCTCTGAGTTAGTTGGTTCCTTGGGTTATTCGCCTAGAGGGTCTGCATAATTTGGTATCAGAACCTTCGTTGATTAAAATAGGTTATTTATCTTCATCTGTCTTTGTTTTGAATTATGGATTTCAAAATAACAACAAAAAAGAAAATTGGGTCCTTTGATTGTTTTCTACGCTCTTGATTGTGTTATGCATTCTTGAGTCACAAAATCACAAAAAAAAGTTTCATCCTTTTAAGTCTTCTTTGGATTTTTTTTCTTGAATTCTTCATATCGTTTTGCTATTGTTTGTAGATTCTTTGATTTTATTAAGAATAGAAAGTAGTTTAGTGTGGGCTTTGAGTGGTAAAAAAAGAGTGAAAATAGTGTTAAAAAAGAGTAATAACAATCTTACAAGAGAGAAAACACATGAGGGAGTGTGTGGGTTATCTCATTTTATTTTACAAGTTGACAACATGAGTAAGGAAGGAGGAGAAACACAGGAGGTTGACTTGAAATTCTTCATCAAATATGTATATGGCTAATTTAAGAGGATGAATGCAAGGTTGGATAATTTAGAATCTTCTTCCAGTTTTAAATCACATAGAAGAAGATAGAGATGACACGAGTTTGAGGAAGAAGAAGTAGATTCCAATGTGGAGGAGAGAACATTTAAATCGGGCAAAAAAACTAACTACACAAAAGATATCAATATAGGCAGTAAAGCTTGCAACTGTAGAATTTATAGATTATGCTTGTATATGGTGGGATCAATTGATGGTCAATAAGCGAAGAAGTTATGAGAGAGCTATTCTAATGGAGATCAAGTTATATGTCCAGTTGATGTTCTCAAATATTCTAAAGATCCTTTGTAAGGAATTGGTTCACCAATGACTAGGGAAAAGACTAAGAGGATGAAGGAAGCTTTGCAAGGCTTGATCATGAAAGTTCAATATAAAGAGGCTATGCTAGAAGAATAAAAAACTAAATTCGAAGATTCTAAAGCCTTACCATGGATGATCAATTACCTTTTTATGAAAGGGATAGATTTGGAAGTTCAAGTTGGGAGCAATGATTTATTTAGGAAGTAATATATTTGTTTTAGCTAATTATGGGCCTTTTATATTTAGCGATTTTTGTTTTAGTGAATTGTGGACTTTTTATTTTAAGTCTTTTAGTCATTTATTTTTTAAGAATCGATTGGGGCCAATCCACCAATAATTAAGGCCATTAGTTTTTTTGGCTCTTGAAGTGGCACCTAGGGTTTATTTCTTATAATGAAATAGTAGCCATGTAATGGAGACACGTATATTCATTAATGGAAAAAAAATTTCATAAAGCTTCTTGCTTTGCCTTCTTGTGTTCTTGATTGAATACTTGAGTCTGACTTATTAAAAAGTTTGGTCCTCCTTTGTGGCATCTCAAGGTTTGGGTTTTAAGGACGTTTTTCCTTAGGATTCTAATCTGATCATCTTAAATACATTCTTAGCAAATCAATCGTTTCTATTACTTTGAGTTCGTGGGTTCTTAGGTTGTTCACCTAAAGGGTCTGCATCATATTCGATCATGAAAAGAGATGAAATTGGTGATGCATAAGAGATTCATACCTAGCCATTACAATAGGGACTTATAGAGCTAAGATTTGAGGAAGAATCTTTTCGAAGAAGAGGGGAATAATGTAGATGAAGGTGCTAATCAAGTTAATGTTCCCAAGTGTCAATCAAGTTGATGTTTTAAAATATTCACATGATATTTTGCAAGGAGTTGGTGGTCCAATGACTAGGGATAGATTTGGAAGATCAAGTTGGGTGAAAGAGTTACTTTAGGAAACAATTTTTGTTTTAATTGATTATGGGACTTTTATGTTTAGTAATTTTTGTTTTAGTTAATTGTGGGCTTTTTATTTTAAGTCTTTTAGTCTTTTATTTTTTAAGGTTGGATTAGGCCCAATCCTCAACTAAATAGGCCCATTTCCTCTATTTTTTAGGGGTTCTTGCTTATTAATAAGAAGAGCTATGTAATTTGGAGGAAGAACAAATATCATTAATGAAAATTATATTTCATAAAGCTTTTGCTTTGCCTTCTTGTGTTCTTGATTGAATGCTTGAATTTGACTTGTCAAAGGCAGTGATCATCCTTTGTAGCATCTCAAGATGAGGGTTTTAAGGACTTTGTTTCCTTGGGGTTCTAATCTGATCATCTTCAACATGTTCTTAGCAAATCAATTGTTTCTATTACTTTGAGTTCATGGGTTCCTAAGTTGTTTGCCTAAAGGGTTGGCATCATTTGGTATCAGAGCTTTGGTTGTTGAAAACAAATTATCTATCTTCATCTATCTTTGTTTTAAATTTTAGATTTAAAAAAAAATTCATCCTTTGGTTATTTTCTACATTCTTGATTGTTATCTGCGTTCTTCAGTCGTAAATCACAAAAAAAGAGAAATTTCTTCCTTTTGAGTCTTGTGTTTTCTTTCAATTTTGTTGTCTTTGTCTTTGTTTTTGTATTTGGATTTTGTTTCATAGTTTTCTATGAATTCTTCATATCCTTTTCTTGATTCTTTATTTTCTGTGTTCAAATCATCTTGGTTCTTCAAAAAAAAAATGAAAAAAAGGGAGGAGAGGACTGTTATTTGTAGTTTCCAAAAACAAATTTGATAAATCGGAGTTGCATTTTTAAACGACCCTAACTTTTGACTTGGGTATCGGAACGACTATTATAATATATCAAATTAAAGCTCTTTTTGGTTCCTATAATTTCAAATTCTCTTCACCTAAATTCCATATCATATTTGACCCCAAACTTCGTAGTTTAGACAACTTACTCAGGGGTTAAAGATTTATCATAGCTTTTTGCGTTGTTTTCGTTTCTTGTTCATTTGGTGTTGCAATTTTTTTATGAATTTTCTATTCAAAGAAACAGTAGTAGAAGTAAAAATAAAATAAAGTAAGAAGAAGAAAGAAGAACATAGTAGTAGATTGTTCAAGATGGTTCTAATTCTTGTTTTCTTGTTCTTGTTGAGTTTTCTTGTCCTTGCTGCCTAGGAGTCCTTCTTTAGAGTCCTCTTTGGTCAAGAGTCTTTCTTTAGAGTCCTTTTTTGGTCAAGAGTCTTTCTTTAGAGTTCTCTTTGGTCAAGAGTTTTTCTTTAGAGTCCTCCTTGGTCAAGAGTCCTTCTTTAGAGTCCTTTTTGTTTAAGAGTCTTTCTTTAGAGTCCTTTTTGTTTAAGAGTCTTTCTTTAGAGTCCTTTTTGTTTAAGAGTCTTTCTTTAGTCAAGAGTCTTTCTTTAGAGTCATCTTTGGACTTTCTTTCTTTAGAGTACTCTTTGGACTTTCCTAATGTCATACTTTGCTATTAAGTTTTTAGAATTCAGAATTTTGAGATTGTCACCCATAAAATGGTTACTTCTTGAAATTAATTGGATTCATTGATTTCGTTAAGAACAAAAAGTAGGTTGGCATGAGCTTTGAGGTGGTAACAAAAAAAAAGACCAAAAATATAGTGTCAAAAACAAGAGAGAGGAAAAAATAGTAATAAAAAAATATGCCAAAATAGAAAATAAAGGAGTTATAGCAATTTAATTTGAGAGCAAACACGTGAGAGAGTGTGTGAGTTATCTTATTTTTTCTGTAGTTTGAAAACATGAGTAAGGAAAGAAGAGAACCACAAGAGGTCAACTTAAAAGTCCTCTTCAAGACTTTTAATAACCAATTTAAGAAGCTAAATTCAAGGTTGGATGATTTAGAATCCTCTTCCAGTTCTAATTACATAAAAGAAGACATATAAAACATGAGTACAAAGAAGTTGATTCCATAATGGAAGAGAGAGCCAGTTGTAAATGGGACAAAAATATCATGGTTGTACCAACAAATGGAGAAATTGAAAGTGCAATTTCATATGACGAAGAGATACCACAAGTGAAGGAGTTTCTAATGTTGAAGTGGAAGAACTTGTGCATAGAGATTCACTTTCCATAAGGAGAGTTCGGAATATACGGCCTAATGATGAAGAAGATGACAAGCACTATGATAATATTTTCCACACAAGATTCCATTTGAAGGATAAAAGTATGAACATTAATTGTTGGTAGTTCGAGCTACACTATTGTTACTAGTACCTTGTTAGTAGAAATGTTAAATTTGAAGTGGCAGGAGCATCCTAAACTGTGCAAGCTACCTTGGTTGAATGATTATGGAGAAGTGGAGGTTAACAAACAAGTTTGGGTTCCTTTTTCAATTGGAAAATATGAAGATAAGGTTCTGTGTGATATGGCACCAATGTATGCTGCTCATATATTTCTTGGCCAACCATTGCAGTTTGAAAGGAAGGTGTCACATGACGGTTATAGAAATCATTATTCTTTTGAAATGAACAACCAAAAAGTTGTAGTAGCTCTTCTAAAACCTTTGCAAGTTTATGAAGACCAAATTAGGATAGAAGGAAAGTGCAAGCTATGGGAAAAAAAGTGTGAGCAGGAGCAAAATGGAGAGAAAAGTGAGGAAAAAAGAGAAGAAAGTGAGCACGAAGGAGAGAAGAGTGAGAAAAAGAGGAGAGAAAAGTGAGGAGAAAGGAGAGAAAAGTGAGCAAACAAGAGAGGAAAATAAAAAAAAGAGTATCATTGTTGAAAAATATGAGAATAAGAGAGCAATGATGGCAAGGCAACAAGTAATTGAACTTATGTACAAGGATGTTTATCTTTCTACTAACAATCTTAACTCATCTTTTCCTAGTGTCATTGTATCTTTATTATAGGACTTTGAGGATCAAATTCATGAAGAGATTCCTGATGGATTACCTCTTTTGAGAGGAATTAAGTATCAACTAGACTTCACACATGCATCTGTTATACCAAATCGACCTACTTATAGAGCTAAGATTTGAGGAAGAATCTTTTTGAAGAAGAGTGGAATAATGGAGATCGAGGTGCTAATCAAGTTAATGTTCCCAAGTGTTGATCAAGTTGATGTTTCCAAATATTCACAAGATCTTTTGTAAGGAATTGGTGGTCCAATGACTAGGGTTAGATTTGGAAGATCAAGTTGGGTGGAAGGGTTACTTTAGAAAACAATTTTTATTTTCATTAATTATGGGTCTTTTATGTTTAGTAATTTTTATTTTAGTTAATTGTGAGCTTTTTATTTTAAGTCTTTTATTCTTTTATTTTTTAAGGTTGGATTAGGCCCAATCCACAACTAAATAGGCCCATTTAATCTAGGGTTTTTTCTTTTATGGTTTCTTGCTTATTAATAAGAAGAGCTATGTAATTTGGAGGAAGAACGAATATCATTAATGAAAAGTATATTTCATAAACATTTTGCTTTGCCTTCTTGTGTACTTGATTGAATACTTGAATTCGAATTCTCAAAGGGAGTGATCATCTTTTGTGGCATCTCATGCTTTGGATTTAAAGGACTTTATTTCCTTTGGGTTCTAATCTAATCATTTTTAACACGTTCTTAGCAAATCAATCGTTTCTTTTCTTATGATTTTTTGGGTTCTTAGGTTGTTAGCCTAAAGGGTTCGCATCACAAATCCAGTAAAGTGGAGAAGGAAATGAAGTCCAAAAGGTTCATATCTAGTTCTTCCACAAGTTCTCCATGGAATTCAACTTGAAAAGACAACAAAGCCGTCTTTACAACAAAAGGTGAAGCAAAGATGTGCAATTCAGTTGTTGTTCCTAAAGGTAAACCAAAAACTAAAACTCTTAAAAATCACGTGATATTAAGTGTTTTAGGGGCCAAGAACTCGGACATATTGCATCTAAATGTCACCATTGGAGGATTGTTCTGATGAAAAATTAGAAGAGCCTATGCATGGGGAATTACTTGTCATAAGGAGAGCCTTGAATATACAGCCTATGAATGAAGGAGATGAGGAGTAGTGTGAGCATATGTTTCACACAAGATGCCATATGATTGATAAGGTATACACAGTTATTATTGATAGTAGGATACACTCTTTTTGCTAGTATTTTTGTTGGTAGAAAAGTTGAATTTAATATGGCAAAAGCATCATAAACCATACAAGCTACAATGACTAAATGATTATGAAGAAGTGAATGTCAATAAACAAGTTTGGGTTCCGTTTTCATTTGGAAAGTATGAAGATAAAATGAGCTAAATGTGGCTTCCCGAGTGGGCTAATTTTCTAGGGTGGTCTGAATGAATTGGATCCATTCTGGGTCTTGATTGAGAAAAAATGATTCCCTCTAGTTAACTCCATCAAGCCTGTATGAGTAGGAATAATGTGTCTTTTTCGTTGGGGATTTCCTGGAAAATATAGTCGCATCTTCTTTCAATTCCTTATAAAAGACATTCAGTCCATCATAATATAAATTAAAGAGGGTTTTAAAAAAATAAAAAAATAAAAAATGGTATGAATAAATAATATGACCCCGAAATTGTGAAGCTAGTGATGGGTTATTGGACGATAGTAGAAATGACCCCTTGAAGTCAAGTGCATTTTCATTCATCTATAGGCACTTAATAAGCTTGATTGGAGTATTATATGAGTAATGTAGTACCTTTATAATCCTAACATTTGATTATTTACATAAGATCTACTTGATAAGTGTTTTAAAGCACTCAATATATCGTGATTTTATGCACATTAAATGATAAAATAGATTTATATTTCCCTAGTTTTATTATCTTCAAAGCCAATCCATCTTTTAGTGTATGCACTTTAAATCATGTATATGTTTTGTTATTGTTTACGTATTTCAGTTTCAAAATATTTAATTGATCAATACTCAAAAAAAGTACCTAAAAGCACTCTACTACAACATTGAAGGTTACAAGATTTACGTATGTAAAGCTTACATATGTTCCAAACCATTAAAAATGGTGTACAAGAAAATGGGGGTTCTAGTGATTCAGAAGGTTGCAGGCTATGTTATGTGTCACAATGCATGTGTAGTGGATCAAGTTCAAAACCATATATAGCCTATCTCATATCGCGACATGGAAATAATTTGTTTCGCAATGCCAAACCATCTGATCCATTTTTTCCTCTCTTTTCCAGTGTTTTCTAAAGCTAAATAAAGGACCCCTCCTTTATTGTAAAAATCATCCCTTTCCTTCCTCAAATCTCTTATAGCTCAATTCTTATCTTCTCCCTAGTTTTTCTTTTTATAGTTTTAATGTTCTTATCTCAATTTGAGAGTTGAACATACTTTATATAGTAGTTTTCGTTTCAATTCAGTAAATAGTGTTAGTAATTCTATTTGGAGGTTTTTAAAAAATGGAAACAATATTGAGATTCTGTAAGGAAACACTTAAGGTATATTTTAAATATATATTTTTTTGCATTATCTTTTTGTGTTGTTTTACATGCTATATGTATGTTATTGATCATTTGTTAAATTAAGCATAAAGGTTTTCCTTTATATGCAATAACTCATATTAAATAAAATCATTATTTTAAATAAAATCATACATAAGTAAAATCTATAAATATATATATTAGATTGAATGAAATAATTATTTACCAATTCAAAAAATATTTTGGAAGGTGAAATATCATAAATACCACATGTATCTTAATATTAGATGAAATTGAAAAACCAAGATTCAAAGACAAGTGGATTAACATTCGTGGTGTCGATACCGTAGACATGATCGTGCAATATGTAATGAAATTATGCAAATAATTTTTAAACCTGTACCTAGCAACACTATATGATAATGTATGCATATTTATTTTTTATCATATTAGGAGGTAATAAATATTTCACGTATTTTTTTTAATATTTATTAGACATCTTAACTTTATAATTAGGAGGATTTCTAATAATTCTCCAAACATAAATAATATTTACAAAATTTCATAAGTTATCTCCCTACAAAATACTTATGTATATATGTTAAAATAACTCAAAATCATTGTTTTTTGCAACTACGTCGGGGCAAAATAAATGGCTTTAATGTAATTTAACTAAACAAATCTCCTATTTTGTTTTGTAAAAATGAAATATATTATAAAAACTCACATAAATAAACTCACACGTACTAGTTAATACTAAATACTATTAAAAATGTTAAAAACAAATAAATAAAACATAAAGGTTTTCCTTTATATGCAATAACTCATATTAAATAAAATCATTTTTTTAAATAAAATCATACATAAGTAAAATCTATAAATATATATATTAGATTAAATGAAATAATTATTTACCAATTCAAAAAATATTTTGGAAGGTGAAATATCAAAAATACCACATGTATCTTAATATTAGATGAAATTGAAAAACCAAGATTCAATGACAAGTGGATTAGCATTCGTGGTGTCGATACCGTAGACATGATCGTGCAATATGTAATGAAATTATGCAAATAAATTTTAAACCTATACCTAGCAACACTATATGATAATGTATGCATATTTATTTTTTATCATATTAGGAGGTAATAAATATTTCACTTATTTTTTTTAATATATATTAGACATCTTAATTTTTAATTAGGATGATTTCTAATCATTCTCCAAACATAAATAATATTTACAAAATTTCATAAGTTATCTCCCTACAAAAATACTTATGTATATATGTTAATATAACTCAAAATCATTGTTTTTGGCAACTACCTCGGGGCAAAATAAAGTGCTTTAATGTAATTTAACTAAAAAAATGTCTTATTTTGTTTTGTAAAAATGAAATATATTATAAAAATCTCACATAAATAAACTCACACGTACTAGTTAATACTAAATACTATTAAAAATGTTAAAAACAAATAAATAAAACATAAAGGTTTTCCTTTATATGCAATAACTCATATTAAATAAAATCATTATTTTAAATAAAATCATACATAAGTAAAATCTATAAATATATATATTAGATTAAATGAAATAATTATTTACCAATTCAAAAAATATTTTGGAAGGTGAAATATCAAAAATACCACATGTATCTTAATATTAGATGAAATTGAAAAACCAAGATTCAATGACAAGTGGATTAACATTCGTGGTGTCGATACCGTAGACATGATCGTGCAATATGTAATGAAATTATGCAAATAATTTTTAAACCTATACCTAGCAACACTATATGATAATGTATGCATATTTATTTTTTATCATATTAGGAGGTAATAAATATTTCACTTATTTTTTTAATATATATTAGACATCTTAATTTTATAATTATCACGATTTCTAACATTCTCCAAACATAAATAATATTTAAAAAATTTCATAAGTTATCTCCCTACAAAATACTTATGTATATATGTTAAAATAACTCAAAATCATTGTTTTTGGCAACTACTCCGGGGAAAATAAAGTGCTTTAATGTAATTTAACTAAACAAATGTCTTATTTTGTTTTGTAAAAATGAAATATATTATAAAAATCTCACATAAATAAACTCACACGTACTAGTTAATACTAAATATTATTAAAAATGTTAAAAACAAATAAATAAAACATAAAGGTTTTCCTTTATATGCAATAACTCATATTAAATAAAATCATTATTTTAAATAAAATCATACATAAGTAAAATCTATAAATATATATATTAGATTGAATGAAATAATTATTTACCAATTCAAAAAATATTTTGGAAGGTGAAATATCATAAATACCACATGTATCTTAATATTAGATGAAATTGAAAAACCAAGATTCAAAGACAAGTGGATTAACATTCGTGGTGTCGATACCGTAGACATGATCGTGCAATATGTAATGAAATTATGCAAATAATTTTTAAACCTGTACCTAGCAACACTATATGATAATATATGCATATTTATTTTTTATCATATTAGGAGGTAATAAATATTTCACTTATATTTTTAATATATATTAGACATCTTAACTTTATAATTAGGACGATTTCTAATCATTCTCCAAACATAAATAATATTTACAAAATTTCATAAGTTATCTCCCTACAAAATACTTATGTATATATGTTAAAATAACTCAAAATCATTGTTTTTGGCAACTACTTTGGGGAAAAATAAATTGCTTTAATGTAATTTAAATAAAAAAATGTCTTATTTTGTTTTGTAAAAATGAAATATATTATAAAAATCTCATATAAATAAACTCACACGTACTAGTTAATACTAAATATTATTAAAAATGTTAAAAACAAATAAATAAAACATAAAGGTTTTCCTTTATATGCAATAACTCATATTAAATAAAATCATTATTTTAAATAAAATCATACATAAGTAAAATCTATAAATATATATATTAGATTGAATGAAATAATTATTTACCAATTCAAAAAATATTTTGGAAGGTGAGATATCATAAATACCACATGTATCTTAATATTAGATGAAATTGAAAAACCAAGATTCAAAGACAAGTGGATTAACATTCGTGGTGTCGATACCGTAGACATGATCGTGCAATATGTAATGAAATTATGCAAATAATTTTTAAACCTGTACCTAGCAACACTATATGATAATATATGCATATTTATTTTTTATCATATTAGGAGGTAATAAATATTTCACTTATATTTTTAATATATATTAGACATCTTAACTTTATAATTAGGACGATTTCTAATCATTCTCCAAACATAAATAATATTTACAAAATTTCATAAGTTATCTCCCTACAAAATACTTATGTATATATGTTAATATAACTCAAAATCATTGTTTTTGGCAACTAACTTGGGGCAAAATGAAGTGCTTTAATGTTATTTAACTAAACAAATGTCTTATTTTGTTTTGTAAAAATGAAATATATTATAAAAATCTCACATAAATAAAGTCACACGTACTAGTTAATACTAAATATTATTAAAAATGTTAAAAACAAATAAATAAAACATAAAGGTTTTCCTTTATATGCAATAACTCATATTAAATAAAATCATTATTTTAAATAAAATCATACATAAGTAAAATCTATAAATATATATATTAGATTAAATGAAATAATTATTTACCAATTCAAAAAATATTTTGGAAGGTGAAATATCATAAATACCACATGTATCTTAATATTAGATGAAATTGAAAAACCAAGATTCAAAGACAAGTGGATTAACATTCGTGGTGTCGATACCGTAGACATGATCGTGCAATATGTAATGAAATTATGCAAATAATTTTTAAACCTATACCTAGCAACACTATATGATAATGTATGCATATTTATTTTTTATCATATTAGGAGGTAATAAATATTTCACTTATTTTTTTTAATATATATTAGACATCTTAATTTTTAATTAGGACGATTTCTAATCATTCTCCAAACATAAATAATATTTACAAAATTTCATAAGTTATCTCCCTACAAAATACTTATGTATATATGTTAATATAACTCAAAATCATTGTGTTTGGCAACTACTCCGGGGAAAATAAATTGCTTTAATGTAATTTAACTAAACAAATGTCTTATTTTGTTTTATAAAAATGAAATATATTATAAAAATCTCACATAAATAAACTCACACGTACTAGTTAATACTAAATATTATTAAAAATGTTAAAAACAAATAAATAAAACATAAAGGTTTTCCTTTATATGCAATAACTCATATTAAATAAAATCATTATTTTAAATAAAATCATACATAAGTAAAATCTATAAATATATATATTAGATTAAATGAAATAATTATTTACCAATTCAAAAAATATTTTGGAAGGTGAAATATCATAAAAACCACATATATCTTAATATTAGATAAAATTGAAAAACTAATATTCAAAGACAAGTGTTTTAACATTCGTGGTGTCGATACTGTAGACATGATCGTGCAATATGTAATGAAATTATGCAAATAATTTTTAAACCTTTACCTAGGAACACTATATGATAATGTATTCATATTTATTTTTTATCATATTAGGAGGTAATAAATATTTCACTTATTTTTTTAATATATATTAGACTTCTTAATTTTATAATTAGGACGATTTCTAATCATTCTCCAAACATAAATAATATTTAAAAAATTTCATAAGTTATCTAGCTACAAAAAACTTATGTATATATGTTAATATAACTCAAAATCATTGTTTTTGGCAACTACCTCGGGGCAAAATAAAGTGCTTTAATGTAATTTAATTAAATAAATGTCTTATTTTGTTTGGTAAAAATGAAGTATATATTAAAAATCTCACATAAATAAACTCACACGTACTAGTTAATACTAAATATTATCAAAAATGTTAAAAACAAATATATAAAACATAAAGGTTTTCCTTTATATGCAATAACTCATATTAAATAAAATCATTATTTTAAATAAAATCATACATAAGTAAAATCTATAAATATATATTAGATTAAATGAAATAATTATTTACCAATTCAAAAAATATTTTGGAAGGTGAAATATCATAAAAACCACATATATCTTAATATTAGATAAAATTGAAAAACTAATATTCAAAGACAAGTGTTTTAACATTCGTGGTGTCGATACCGTAGACATGATCGTGCAATATGTAATGAAATTATGCAAATAATTTTTAAACCTATACCTAGCAACACTATATGATAATGTATGCATATTTATTTTTTATCATATTAGGAGGTAATAAATATTTCACTTATTTTTTTTAATATATATTAGACATCTTAATTTTTAATTAGGACGATTTCTAATTATTCTCCAAACATAAATAAT
Source organism: Hippophae gyantsensis (assembly GCA_030763125.1). Lineage (NCBI taxonomy): Eukaryota > Viridiplantae > Streptophyta > Magnoliopsida > Rosales > Elaeagnaceae > Hippophae > Hippophae gyantsensis. Next base: position 47,395,402 of record CM061031.1, on the reverse strand, counting down.
ATTTACAAAATTTCATAAGTTATCTCCCTACAAAATACTTATGTATATATGTTAATATAACTCAAAATCATTGTTTTTGGCAACTACCTCGGGGCAAAATAAAGTGCTTTAATGTAATTTAACTAAAAAAATGTCTTATTTTGTTTTGTAAAAATGAAATATATTATAAAAATCTCACATAAATAAACTCACACGTACTAGTTAATACTAAATACTATTAAAAATGTTAAAAACAAATAAATAAAACATAAAGGTTTTCCTTTATATGCAATAACTCATATTAAATAAAATCATTATTTAAATAAAATCATACATAAGTAAAATCTATAAATATATATATTAGATTAAATGAAATAATTATTTACCAATTCAAAAAATATTTTGGAAGGTGAAATATCAAAAATACCACATGTATCTTAATATTAGATGAAATTGAAAAACCAAGATTCAATGACAAGTGGATTAGCATTCGTGGTGTCGATACCGTAGACATGATCGTGCAATATGTAATGAAATTATGCAAATAAATTTTAAACCTATACCTAGCAACACTATATGATAATGTATGCATATTTATTTTTTATCATATTAGGAGGTAATAAATATTTCACTTATTTTTTTTAATATATATTAGACATCTTAATTTTTAATTAGGACGATTTCTAATTATTCTCCAAACATAAATAATATTTACAAAATTTCATAAGTTATCTCCCTACAAAATACTTATGTATATATGTTAATATAACTCAAAATCATTGTTTTTGGCAACTACCTCGGGGCAAAATAAAGTGCTTTAATGTAATTTAACTAAAAAAATGTCTTATTTTGTTTTGTAAAAATGAAATATATTATAAAAATCTCACATAAATAAACTCACACGTACTAGTTAATACTAAATATTATTAAAAATGTTAAAAACAAATAAATAAAACATAAAGGTTTTCCTTTATATGCAATAACTCATATTAAATAAAATCATACATAAGTAAAATCTATAAATATATATATTAGATTGAATGAAATAATTATTTACGAATTCAAAAATATTTTGAAAGGTGAAATAACATAATTACCACATGTCTCTTAATATTAGATGAAATTGAAAAACCAAGATTCAAAGACAAGTGGATTGCCATTCGTGGTGTCGATACCGTAGACATGATCGTGCAATATGTAATGAAATTATGCAAATAATTTTTAAATCTGTACCCAGCAACACTATATGATAATGTATGCATATTTAGTTTTTATTATATTAGGGGTAATAAATATTTCACTTATATTTTTAATATTTATTAGACATCTTAACTTTATAATTAGGAGGATTTCTAATAATTCAACAAACATAAATAATATTTACAAAATTTCATAAGTTATCTATCTACAAAAATACTTATGTATATATGTTAATATAACTCAAAATCATTGTTTTTGGCAACTACCTCGGGGCAAAATGAAGTGCTTTAATGTAATTTAAGTAAAAAATGTCTTATTTTGTTTTGTAAAAATGAAATATATTATAAAAATCTCACATAAATAAACTCACACGTACCAGTTAATACTAAATATTATCAAAAATGTTAAAAACAAATAAATAAAACATAAAGGTTTTCCTTTATATGCAATAACTCATATTAAATAAAATAATTATTTTAAATAAAACCATACATAAGTAAAATCTATAAATATATATATTAGATTGAATGAAATAATTATTTACGAATTCAAAAAATATTTTGGAAGGTGAAATATCATAAATACCACATGTATCTTAATATTAGATGAAATTGAAAAACCAAGATTCAAAGACAAGTGGATTAACATTCGTGGTGTCGATACCGTAGACATGATCGTGCAATATGTAATGAAATTATGCAAATAATTTTTAAACCTGTACCTAGCAACACTATATGATAATGTATGCATATTTAGTTTTTATCATATTAGGAGGTAATAAATATTTCACTTATTTTTTTAATATTTATTAGACATCTTAACTTTATAATTAGGAGGATTTCTAATAATTCTCCAAACATAAATAATATTTACAAAATTTCATAAGTTATCTCCCTACAAAATACTTATGTATATATGTTAATATAACTCAAAATCATTGTTTTTGGCAACTACCTCGGGGCAAAATAAAGTGCTTTAATGTAATTTAACTAAAAAAATGTCTTATTTTGTTTTGTAAAAATGAAATATATTATAAAAATCTCACATAAATAAACTCACACGTACTAGTTAATACTAAATACTATTAAAAATGTTAAAAACAAATAAATAAAACATAAAGGTTTTCCTTTATATGCAATAACTCATATTAAATAAAATCATTATTTAAATAAAATCATACATAAGTAAAATCTATAAATATATATATTAGATTGAATGAAATAATTATTTACCAATTCAAAAAATATTTTGGAAGGTGAAATATCAAAAATACCACATGTATCTTAATATTAGATGAAATTGAAAAACCAAGATTCAATGACAAGTGGATTAGCATTCGTGGTGTCGATACCGTAGACATGATCGTGCAATATGTAATGAAATTATGCAAATAAATTTTAAACCTATACCTAGCAACACTATATGATAATGTATGCATATTTATTTTTTATCATATTAGGAGGTAATAAATATTTCACTTATTTTTTTTAATATATATTAGACATCTTAATTTTTAATTAGGACGATTTCTAATTATTCTCCAAACATAAATAATATTTACAAAATTTCATAAGTTATCTCCCTACAAAATACTTATGTATATATGTTAAAATAACTCAAAATCATTGTTTTTGGCAACTACCTCGGGGCAAAATAAAGTGCTTTAATGTAATTTAACTAAAAAAATGTCTTATTTTGTTTTGTAAAAATGAAATATATTATAAAAATCTCACATAAATAAACTCACACGTACTAGTTAATACTAAATACTATTAAAAATGTTAAAAACAAATAAATAAAACATAAAGGTTTTCCTTTATATGCAATAACTCATATTAAATAAAATCATTATTTTAAATAAAATCATACATAAGTAAAATCTATAAATATATATATTAGATTGAATGAAATAATTATTTACCAATTCAAAAAATATTTTGGAAGGTGAAATATCATAAATACCACATGTATCTTAATATTAGATGAAATTGAAAAACCAAGATTCAAAGACAAGTGGATTAACATTCGTGGTGTCGATACCGTAGACATGATCGTGCAATATGTAATGAAATTATGCAAATAATTTTTAAACCTGTACCTAGCAACACTATATGATAATATATGCATATTTATTTTTTATCATATTAGGAGGTAATAAATATTTCACTTATATTTTTAATATATATTAGACATCTTAACTTTATAATTAGGACGATTTCTAATCATTCTCCAAACATAAATAATATTTACAAAATTTCATAAGTTATCTCCCTACAAAATACTTATGTATATATGTTAAAATAACTCAAAATCATTGTTTTTTGCAACTACTTCGGGGCAAAATAAATTGCTTTAATGTAATTTAACTAAACAAATGTCTTATTTTGTTTTGTAAAAATGAAATATATTATAAAAATCTCACATAAATAAACTCACACGTACTAGTTAATACTAAATATTATCAAAAATGTTAAAAACAAATAAATAAAACATAAAGGTTTTCCTTTATATGCAATAACTCATATTAAATAAAATCATTATTTTAAATAAAATCATACATAAGTAAAATCTATAAATATATATATTAGATTGAATGAAATAATTATTTACCAATTCAAAAAATATTTTGGAAGGTGAAATATCATAAATACCACATGTATCTTAATATTAGATGAAATTGAAAAACCAAGATTCAAAGACAAGTGGATTAACATTCGTGGTGTCGATACCGTAGACATGATCGTGCAAAATGTAATGAAATTATGCAAATAATTTTTAAACCTATACCTAGCAACACTATATGATAATGTATGCATATTTAGTTTTTATCATATTAGGAGGTAATAAATATTTCACTTATTTTTTAATATTTATTAGACATCTTAACTTTATAATTAGGAGGATTTCTAATAATTCTCCAAACATAAATAATATTTACAAAATTTCATAAGTTATCTCCCTACAAAATACTTATGTATATATGTTAAAATAACTCAAAATCATTGTTTTTTGCAACTACTTCGGGGCAAAATAAATTGCTTTAATGTAATTTAACTAAACAAATGTCTTATTTTGTTTTGTAAAAATGAAATATATTATAAAAATCTCACATAAATAAACTCATACGTACTAGTTAATACTAAATATTATCAAAAATGTTAAAAACTAATAAATAAAACATAAAGGTTTTCCTTTATATGCAATAACTCATATTAAATAAAATCATTATTTTAAATAAAATCATACATAAGTAAAATATATAAATATATATATTAGATTGAATGAAATAATTATTTACCAATTCAAAAAATATTTTGGAAGGTGAGATATCATAAATACCACATGTATCTTAATATTAGATGAAATTGAAAAACCAAGATTCAAAGACAAGTGGATTAACATTCGTGGTGTCGATACCGTAGACATGATCGTGCAAAATGTAATGAAATTATGCAAATAATTTTTAAACCTATACCTAGCAACACTATATGATAATGTATGCATATTTAGTTTTTATCATATTAGGAGGTAATAAATATTTCACGTATTTTTTTAATATTTATTAGACATCTTAACTTTATAATTAGGAGGATTTCTAATAATTCTCCAAACATAAATAATATTTACAAAATTTCATAAGTTATCTCCCTACAAAATACTTATGTATATATGTTAAAATAACTCAAAATCATTGTTTTTTGCAACTACTTTGGGGCAAAATAAATTGCTTTAATGTAATTTAACTAAACAAATGTCTTATTTTGTTTTGTAAAAATGAAATATATTATAAAAATCTCACATAAATAAACTCATACGTACTAGTTAATACTAAATATTATCAAAAATGTTAAAAACTAATAAATAAAACATAAAGGTTTTCCTTTATATGCAATAACTCATATTAAATAAAATCATTATTTTAAATGAAATCATACATAAGTAAAATCTATAAATATATATATTAGATTGAATGAAATAATTATTTACCAATTCAAAAAATATTTTGGAAGGTGAAATATCATAAATACCACATGTATCTTAATATTAGATGAAATTGAAAAACCAAGATTCAAAGACAAGTGGATTAACATTCGTGGTGTCGATACCGTAGACATGATCGTGCAATATGTAATGAAATTATGCAAATAATTTTTAAACCTATACCTAGCAACACTATATGATAATGTATGCATATTTATTTTTTATCATATTAGGAGGTAATAAATATTTCACTTATTTTTTTTAATATATATTAGACATCTTAATTTTTAATTAGGACGATTTCTAATTATTCTCCAAACATAAATAATATTTAAAAAATTTCATAAGTTATCTCCCTACAAAATACTTATGCATATATGTTAAAATAACTCAAAATCATTGTTTTTGGCAACTACCTCGGGGCAAAATAAATTGCTTTAATGTAATTTAACTAAAAAAATGTCTTATTTTGTTTTGTAAAAATGAAATATATTATAAAAATCTCACATAAATAAACTCACACGTACTAGTTAATACTAAATATTATTAAAAATGTTAAAAACAAATAAATAAAACATAAAGGTTTTCCTTTATATGCAATAACTCATATTAAATAAAATCATTATTTTAAATAAAATCATACATAAGTAAAATCTATAAATATATATATTAGATTGAATGAAATAATTATTTACCAATTCAAAAAATATTTTGGAAGGTGAAATATCATAAATACCACATGTATCTTAATATTAGATGAAATTGAAAAACCAAGATTCAAAGACAAGTGGATTAACATTCGTGGTGTCGATACCGTAGACATGATCGTGCAATATGTAATGAAATTATGCAAATAATTTTTAAACCTGTACCTAGCAACACTATATGATAATGTATGCATATTTAGTTTTTATCATATTAGGAGGTAATAAATATTTCACGTATTTTTTTAATATTTATTAGACATCTTAACTTTATAATTAGGAGGATTTCTAATAATTCTCCAAACATAAATAATATTTACAAAATTTCATAAGTTATCTCCCTACAAAATACTTATGTATATATGTTAAAATAACTCAAAATCATTGTTTTTTGCAACTACTTCGGGGCAAAATAAATTGCTTTAATGTAATTTAACTAAACAAATGTCTTATTTTGTTTTGTAAAAATGAAATATTTATAAAAATCTCACATAAATAAACTCACACGTACTAGTTAATACTAAATATTATCAAAAATGTTAAAAACAAATAAATAAAACATAAAGGTTTTCCTTTATATGCAATAACTCATATTAAATAAAATCATTATTTTAAATAAAATCATACATAAGTAAAATCTATAAATATATATATTAGATTGAATGAAATAATTATTTACCAATTCAAAAAATATTTTGGAAGGTGAAATATCATAAATACCACATGTATCTTAATATTAGATGAAATTGAAAAACCAAGATTCAAAGACAAGTGGATTAACATTCGTGGTGTCGATACCGTAGACATGATCGTGCAATATGTAATGAAATTATGCAAATAATTTTTAAACCTGTACCTAGCAACACTATATGATAATGTATGCATATTTAGTTTTTATCATATTAGGAGGTAATAAATATTTCACTTATTTTTTTAATATTTATTAGACATCTTAACTTTATAATTAGGAGGATTTCTAATAATTCTCCAAACATAAATAATATTTACAAAATTTCATAAGTTATCTCCCTACAAAATACTTATGTATATATGTTAAAATAACTCAAAATCATTGTTTTTGGCAACTACCTCGGGGCAAAATAAAGTGCTTTAATGTAATTTAACTAAACAAATGTCTTATTTTGTTTTGTAAAAATGAAATATATTATAAAAATCTCACATAAATAAACTCACACGTACTAGTTAATACTAAATATTATCAAAAATGTTAAAAACAAATAAATAAAACATAAAGGTTTTCCTTTATATGCAATAACTCATATTAAATAAAATCATTATTTTAAATAAAATCATACATAAGTAAAATCTATAAATATATATATTAGATTGAATGAAATAATTATTTACCAATTCAAAAAATATTTTGGAAGGTGAAATATCATAAATACCACATGTATCTTAATATTAGATGAAATTGAAAAACCAAGATTCAAAGACAAGTGTTTTAACATTCGTGGTGTCGATACCCTAGACATGATCGTGCAATATGTAATGAAATTATGCAAATAATTTTTAAACCTGTACCTAGCAACACTATATGATAATGTATGCATATTTATTTTTTATCATATTTGGAGGTAATAAATATTTCACTTATTGTTTTAATATATATTAGACATCTTAACTTTATAATTAGGAGGATTTCTAATAATTCTCCAAACATAAATAAAATTTACAAAATTTCATAAGTTATCTCCCTACAAAATACTTATGTATATATGTTAAAATAACTCAAAATCATTGTTTTTGGCAACTACCTCGGGGCAAAATAAAGTGCTTTAATGTAATTTAACTAAACAAATGTCTTATTTTGTTTTGTAAAAATGAAATATATTATAAAAATCTCACATAAATAAACTCACACGTACTAGTTAATACTAAATATTATCAAAAATGTTAAAAACAAATAAATAAAACATAAAGGTTTTCCTTTATATGCAATAACTCATATTAAATAAAATCATTATTTTAAATAAAATCATACATAAGTAAAATCTATAAATATATATATTAGATTGAATGAAATAATTATTTACCAATTCAAAAAATATTTTGGAAGGTGAGATATCATAAATACCACATGTATCTTAATATTAGATGAAATTGAAAAACCAAGATTCAAAGACAAGTGGATTAACATTCGTGGTGTCGATACCGTAGACATGATCGTGCAAAATGTAATGAAATTATGCAAATAATTTTTAAACCTATACCTAGCAACACTATATGATAATGTATGCATATTTAGTTTTTATCATATTAGGAGGTAATAAATATTTCACTTATTTTTTAATATTTATTAGACATCTTAACTTTATAATTAGGAGGATTTCTAATAATTCTCCAAACATAAATAATATTTACAAAATTTCATAAGTTATCTCCCTACAAAATACTTATGTATATATGTTAAAATAACTCAAAATCATTGTTTTTTGCAACTACTTCGGGGCAAAATAAATTACTTTAATGTAATTTAACTAAACAAATGTCTTATTTTGTTTTGTAAAAATGAAATATTTATAAAAATCTCACATAAATAAACTCACACGTACTAGTTAATACTAAATATTATCAAAAATGTTAAAAACAAATAAATAAAACATAAAGGTTTTCCTTTATATGCAATAACTCATATTAAATAAAATCATTATTTTAAATAAAATCATACATAAGTAAAATATATAAATATATATATTAGATTGAATGAAATAATTATTTACCAATTCAAAAAATATTTTGGAAGGTGAAATATCATAAATACCACATGTATCTTAATATTAGATGAAATTGAAAAACCAAGATTCAAAGACAAGTGGATTAACATTCGTGGTGTCGATACCGTAGACATGATCGTGCAATATGTAATGAAATTATGCAAATAATTTTTAAACCTATACCTAGCAACACTATATGATAATGTATGCATATTTATTTTTTATCATATTAGGAGGTAATAAATATTTCACTTATTTTTTTAATATTTATTAGACATCTTAACTTTATAATTAGGAGGATTTCTAATAATTCTCCAAACATAAATAATATTTACAAAATTTCATAAGTTATCTCCCTACAAAATACTTATGTATATATGTTAAAATAACTCAAAATCATTGTTTTTGGCAACTACTTTGGGGCAAAATAAATTGCTTTAATGTAATTTAACTAAACAAATGTCTTATTTTGTTTTGTAAAAATGAAATATATTATAAAAATCTCACATAAATAAACTCACACGTACTAGTTAATACTAAATATTATCAAAAATGTTAAAAACAAATAAATAAAACATAAAGGTTTTCCTTTATATGCAATAACTCATATTAAATAAAATCATTATTTTAAATAAAATCATACATAAGTAAAATCTATAAATATATATATTAGATTGAATGAAATAATTATTTACCAATTCAAAAAATATTTTGGAAGGTGAGATATCATAAATACCACATGTATCTTAATATTAGATGAAATTGAAAAACCAAGATTCAAAGACAAGTGGATTAACATTCGTGGTGTCGATACCGTAGACATGATCGTGCAAAATGTAATGAAATTATGCAAATAATTTTTAAACCTATACCTAGCAACACTATATGATAATGTATGCATATTTAGTTTTTATCATATTAGGAGGTAATAAATATTTCACTTATTGTTTTAATATTTATTAGACATCTTAACTTTATAATTAGGAGGATTTCTAATAATTCTCCAAACATAAATAATATTTACAAAATTTCATAAGTTATCTCCCTACAAAATACTTATGTATATATGTTAAAATAACTCAAAATCATTGTTTTTTGCAACTACTTCGGGGCAAAATAAATTGCTTTAATGTAATTTAACTAAACAAATGTCTTATTTTGTTTTGTAAAAATGAAATATTTATAAAAATCTCACATAAATAAACTCACACGTACTAGTTAATACTAAATATTATCAAAAATGTTAAAAACAAATAAATAAAACATAAAGGTTTTCCTTTATATGCAATAACTCATATTAAATAAAATCATTATTTTAAATAAAATCATACATAAGTAAAATATATAAATATATATATTAGATTGAATGAAATAATTATTTACCAATTCAAAAAATATTTTGGAAGGTGAGATATCATAAATACCACATGTATCTTAATATTAGATGAAATTGAAAAACCAAGATTCAAAGACAAGTGGATTAACATTCGTGGTGTCGATACCGTAGACATGATCGTGCAAAATGTAATGAAATTATGCAAATAATTTTTAAACCTATACCTAGCAACACTATATGATAATGTATGCATATTTAGTTTTTATCATATTAGGAGGTAATAAATATTTCACTTATTGTTTTAATATTTATTAGACATCTTAACTTTATAATTAGGAGGATTTCTAATAATTCTCCAAACATAAATAATATTTACAAAATTTCATAAGTTATCTCCCTACAAAATACTTATGTATATATGTTAAAATAACTCAAAATCATTGTTTTTGGCAACTACTTCGGGGCAAAATAAATTACTTTAATGTAATTTAACTAAACAAATGTCTTATTTTGTTTTGTAAAAATGAAATATTTATAAAAATCTCACATAAATAAACTCACACGTACTAGTTAATACTAAATATTATCAAAAATGTTAAAAACAAATAAATAAAACATAAAGGTTTTCCTTTATATGCAATAACTCATATTAAATAAAATCATTATTTTAAATAAAATCATACATAAGTAAAATATATAAATATATATATTAGATTGAATGAAATAATTATTTACCAATTCAAAAAATATTTTGGAAGGTGAGATATCATAAATACCACATGTATCTTAATATTAGATGAAATTGAAAAACCAAGATTCAAAGACAAGTGGATTAACATTCGTGGTGTCGATACCGTAGACATGATCGTGCAAAATGTAATGAAATTATGCAAATAATTTTTAAACCTGTACCTAGCAACACTATATGATAATGTATGCATATTTAGTTTTTATCATATTAGGAGGTAATAAATATTTCACGTATTTTTTTAATATTTATTAGACATCTTAACTTTATGATTAGGAGGATTTCTAATAATTCTCCAAACATAAATAATATTTACAAAATTTCATAAGTTATCTCCCTACAAAATACTTATGTATATATGTTAAAATAACTCAAAATCATTGTTTTTTGCAAATAAATTGCTTTAATGTAATTTAACTAAACAAATGTCTTATTTTGTTTTGTAAAAATGAAATATTTATAAAAATCTCACATAAATAAACTCACACGTACTAGTTAATACTAAATATTATCAAAAATGTTAAAAACAAATAAATAAAACATAAAGGTTTTCCTTTATATGCAATAACTCATATTAAATAAAATCATTATTTTAAATAAAATCATACATAAGTAAAATATATAAATATATATATTAGATTGAATGAAATAATTATTTACCAATTCAAAAAATATTTTGGAAGGTGAGATATCATAAATACCACATGTATCTTAATATTAGATGAAATTGAAAAACCAAGATTCAAAGACAAGTGGATTAACATTCGTGGTGTCGATACCGTAGACATGATCGTGCAAAATGTAATGAAATTATGCAAATAATTTTTAAACCTATACCTAGCAACACTATATGATAATGTATGCATATTTAGTTTTTATCATATTAGGAGGTAATAAATATTTCACTTATTGTTTTAATATTTATTAGACATCTTAACTTTATAATTAGGAGGATTTCTAATAATTCTCCAAACATAAATAATATTTACAAAATTTCATAAGTTATCTCCCTACAAAATACTTATGTATATATGTTAAAATAACTCAAAATTGTTGTTTTTGGCAACTACTTTGGGGAAAAATAAATTGCTTTAATGTAATTTAACTAAACAAATGTCTTATTTTGTTTTGTAAAAATGAAATATTTATAAAAATCTCACATAAATAAACTCACACGTACTAGTTAATACTAAATATTATCAAAAATGTTAAAAACAAATAAATAAAACATAAAGGTTTTCCTTTATATGCAATAACTCATATTAAATAAAATCATTATTTTAAATAAAATCATACATAAGTAAAATATATAAATATATATATTAGATTGAATGAAATAATTATTTACCAATTCAAAAAATATTTTGGAAGGTGAGATATCATAAATACCACATGTATCTTAATATTAGATGAAATTGAAAAACCAAGATTCAAAGACAAGTGGATTAACATTCGTGGTGTCGATACCGTAGACATGATCGTGCAAAATGTAATGAAATTATGCAAATAATTTTTAAACCTATACCTAGCAACACTATATGATAATGTATGCATATTTAGTTTTTATCATATTAGGAGGTAATAAATATTTCACTTATTGTTTTAATATTTATTAGACATCTTAACTTTATAATTAGGAGGATTTCTAATAATTCTCCAAACATAAATAATATTTACAAAATTTCATAAGTTATCTCCCTACAAAATACTTATGTATATATGTTAAAATAACTCAAAATCATTGTTTTTTGCAACTACTTTGGGGCAAAATAAATTGCTTTAATGTAATTTAACTAAACAAATGTCTTATTTTGTTTTGTAAAAATGAAATATTTATAAAAATCTCACATAAATAAACTCACACGTACTAGTTAATACTAAATATTATCAAAAATGTTAAAAACAAATAAATAAAACATAAAGGTTTTCCTTTATATGCAATAACTCATATTAAATAAAATCATTATTTTAAATAAAATCATACATAAGTAAAATATATAAATATATATATTAGATTGAATGAAATAATTATTTACCAATTCAAAAAATATTTTGGAAGGTGAGATATCATAAATACCACATGTATCTTAATATTAGATGAAATTGAAAAACCAAGATTCAAAGACAAGTGGATTAACATTCGTGGTGTCGATACCGTAGACATGATCGTGCAAAATGTAATGAAATTATGCAAATAATTTTTAAACCTATACCTAGCAACACTATATGATAATGTATGCATATTTAGTTTTTATCATATTAGGAGGTAATAAATATTTCACTTATTGTTTTAATATTTATTAGACATCTTAACTTTATAATTAGGAGGATTTCTAATAATTCTCCAAACATAAATAATATTTACAAAATTTCATAAGTTATCTCCCTACAAAATACTTATGTATATATGTTAAAATAACTCAAAATCATTGTTTTTTGCAACTACTTCGGGCAAAATAAATTACTTTAATGTAATTTAACTAAACAAATGTCTTATTTTGTTTTGTAAAAATGAAATATTTATAAAAATCTCACATAAATAAACTCACACGTACTAGTTAATACTAAATATTATCAAAAATGTTAAAAACAAATAAATAAAACATAAAGGTTTTCCTTTATATGCAATAACTCATATTAAATAAAATCATTATTTTAAATAAAATCATACATAAGTAAAATATATAAATATATATATTAGATTGAATGAAATAATTATTTACCAATTCAAAAAATATTTTGGAAGGTGAGATATCATAAATACCACATGTATCTTAATATTAGATGAAATTGAAAAACCAAGATTCAAAGACAAGTGGATTAACATTCGTGGTGTCGATACCGTAGACATGATCGTGCAAAATGTAATGAAATTATGCAAATAATTTTTAAACCTATACCTAGCAACACTATATGATAATGTATGCATATTTAGTTTTTATCATATTAGGAGGTAATAAATATTTCACTTATTGTTTTAATATTTATTAGACATCTTAACTTTATAATTAGGAGGATTTCTAATAATTCTCCAAACATAAATAATATTTACAAAATTTCATAAGTTATCTCCCTACAAAATACTTATGTATATATGTTAAAATAACTCAAAATCATTGTTTTTTGCAACTACTTCGGGGCAAAATAAATTGCTTTAATGTAATTTAACTAAACAAATGTCTTATTTTGTTTTGTAAAAATGAAATATTTATAAAAATCTCACATAAATAAACTCACACGTACTAGTTAATACTAAATATTATCAAAAATGTTAAAAACAAATAAATAAAACATAAAGGTTTTCCTTTATATGCAATAACTCATATTAAATAAAATCATTATTTTAAATAAAATCATACATAAGTAAAATATATAAATATATATATTAGATTGAATGAAATAATTATTTACCAATTCAAAAAATATTTTGGAAGGTGAGATATCATAAATACCACATGTATCTTAATATTAGATGAAATTGAAAAACCAAGATTCAAAGACAAGTGGATTAACATTCGTGGTGTCGATACCGTAGACATGATCGTGCAAAATGTAATGAAATTATGCAAATAATTTTTAAACCTATACCTAGCAACACTATATGATAATGTATGCATATTTAGTTTTTATCATATTAGGAGGTAATAAATATTTCACTTATTGTTTTAATATTTATTAGACATCTTAACTTTATAATTAGGAGGATTTCTAATAATTCTCCAAACATAAATAATATTTACAAAATTTCATAAGTTATCTCCCTACAAAATACTTATGTATATATGTTAAAATAACTCAAAATCATTGTTTTTTGCAACTACTTCGGGGCAAAATAAATTGCTTTAATGTAATTTAACTAAACAAATGTCTTATTTTGTTTTGTAAAAATGAAATATTTATAAAAATCTCACATAAATAAACTCACACGTACTAGTTAATACTAAATATTATCAAAAATGTTAAAAACAAATAAATAAAACATAAAGGTTTTCCTTTATATGCAATAACTCATATTAAATAAAATCATTATTTTAAATAAAATCATACATAAGTAAAATATATAAATATATATATTAGATTGAATGAAATAATTATTTACCAATTCAAAAAATATTTTGGAAGGTGAGATATCATAAATACCACATGTATCTTAATATTAGATGAAATTGAAAAACCAAGATTCAAAGACAAGTGGATTAACATTCGTGGTGTCGATACCGTAGACATGATCGTGCAAAATGTAATGAAATTATGCAAATAATTTTTAAACCTATACCTAGCAACACTATATGATAATGTATGCATATTTAGTTTTTATCATATTAGGAGGTAATAAATATTTCACTTATTGTTTTAATATTTATTAGACATCTTAACTTTATAATTAGGAGGATTTCTAATAATTCTCCAAACATAAATAATATTTACAAAATTTCATAAGTTATCTCCCTACAAAATACTTATGTATATATGTTAAAATAACTCAAAATCATTGTTTTTGGCAACTACTTCGGGGCAAAATAAATTGCTTTAATGTAATTTAACTAAACAAATGTCTTATTTTGTTTTGTAAAAATGAAATATATTATAAAAATCTCACATAAATAAACTCATACGTACTAGTTAATACTAAATATTATCAAAAATGTTAAAAACTAATAAATAAAACATAAAGGTTTTCCTTTATATGCAATAACTCATATTAAATAAAATCATTATTTTAAATAAAATCATACATAAGTAAAATATATAAATATATATATTAGATTGAATGAAATAATTATTTACCAATTCAAAAAATATTTTGGAAGGTGAGATATCATAAATACCACATGTATCTTAATATTAGATGAAATTGAAAAACCAAGATTCAAAGACAAGTGGATTAACATTCGTGGTGTCGATACCGTAGACATGATCGTGCAAAATGTAATGAAATTATGCAAATAATTTTTAAACCTATACCTAGCAACACTATATGATAATGTATGCATATTTAGTTTTTATCATATTAGGAGGTAATAAATATTTCACTTATTGTTTTAATATTTATTAGACATCTTAACTTTATAATTAGGAGGATTTCTAATAATTCTCCAAACATAAATAATATTTACAAAATTTCATAAGTTATCTCCCTACAAAATACTTATGTATATATGTTAAAATAACTCAAAATCATTGTTTTTGGCAACTACTTCGGGGCAAAATAAATTGCTTTAATGTAATTTAACTAAACAAATGTCTTATTTTGTTTTGTAAAAATGAAATATATTATAAAAATCTCACATAAATAAACTCACACGTACTAGTTAATACTAAATATTATCAAAAATGTTAAAAACAAATAAATAAAACATAAAGGTTTTCCTTTATATGCAATAACTCATATTAAATAAAATCATTATTTTAAATAAAATCATACATAAGTAAAATCTATAAATATATATATTAGATTGAATGAAATAATTATTTACCAATTCAAAAAATATTTTGGAAGGTGAGATATCATAAATACCACATGTATCTTAATATTAGATGAAATTGAAAAACCAAGATTCAAAGACAAGTGGATTAACATTCGTGGTGTCGATACCGTAGACATGATCGTGCAAAATGTAATGAAATTATGCAAATAATTTTTAAACCTATACCTAGCAACACTATATGATAATGTATGCATATTTAGTTTTTATCATATTAGGAGGTAATAAATATTTCACTTATTGTTTTAATATTTATTAGACATCTTAACTTTATAATTAGGAGGATTTCTAATAATTCTCCAAACATAAATAATATTTACAAAATTTCATAAGTTATCTCCCTACAAAATACTTATGTATATATGTTAAAATAACTCAAAATCATTGTTTTTTGCAACTACTTCGGGGCAAAATAAATTACTTTAATGTAATTTAACTAAACAAATGTCTTATTTTGTTTTGTAAAAATGAAATATTTATAAAAATCTCACATAAATAAACTCACACGTACTAGTTAATACTAAATATTATCAAAAATGTTAAAAACAAATAAATAAAACATAAAGGTTTTCCTTTATATGCAATAACTCATATTAAATAAAATCATTATTTTAAATAAAATCATACATAAGTAAAATCTATAAATATATATATTAGATTGAATGAAATAATTATTTACCAATTCAAAAAATATTTTGGAAGGTGAAATATCATAAATACCACATGTATCTTAATATTAGATGAAATTGAAAAACCAAGATTCAAAGACAAGTGGATTAACATTCGTGGTGTCGATACCGTAGACATGATCGTGCAATATGTAATGAAATTATGCAAATAATTTTTAAACCTATACCTAGCAACACTATATGATAATGTATGCATATTTATTTTTTATCATATTAGGAGGTAATAAATATTTCACTTATTTTTTTAATATTTATTAGACATCTTAACTTTATAATTAGGAGGATTTCTAATAATTCTCCAAACATAAATAATATTTACAAAATTTCATAAGTTATCTCCCTACAAAATACTTATGTATATATGTTAAAATAACTCAAAATCATTGTTTTTGGCAACTACTTTGGGGCAAAATAAATTGCTTTAATGTAATTTAACTAAACAAATGTCTTATTTTGTTTTGTAAAAATGAAATATATTATAAAAATCTCACATAAATAAACTCACACGTACTAGTTAATACTAAATATTATCAAAAATGTTAAAAACAAATAAATAAAACATAAAGGTTTTCCTTTATATGCAATAACTCATATTAAATAAAATCATTATTTTAAATAAAATCATACATAAGTAAAATCTATAAATATATATATTAGATTGAATGAAATAATTATTTACCAATTCAAAAAATATTTTGGAAGGTGAGATATCATAAATACCACATGTATCTTAATATTAGATGAAATTGAAAAACCAAGATTCAAAGACAAGTGGATTAACATTCGTGGTGTCGATACCGTAGACATGATCGTGCAAAATGTAATGAAATTATGCAAATAATTTTTAAACCTATACCTAGCAACACTATATGATAATGTATGCATATTTAGTTTTTATCATATTAGGAGGTAATAAATATTTCACTTATTGTTTTAATATTTATTAGACATCTTAACTTTATAATTAGGAGGATTTCTAATAATTCTCCAAACATAAATAATATTTACAAAATTTCATAAGTTATCTCCCTACAAAATACTTATGTATATATGTTAAAATAACTCAAAATCATTGTTTTTGGCAACTACTTCGGGGCAAAATAAATTGCTTTAATGTAATTTAACTAAACAAATGTCTTATTTTGTTTTGTAAAAATGAAATATATTATAAAAATCTCACATAAATAAACTCACACGTACTAGTTAATACTAAATATTATCAAAAATGTTAAAAACAAATAAATAAAACATAAAGGTTTTCCTTTATATGCAATAACTCATATTAAATAAAATCATTATTTTAAATAAAATCATACATAAGTAAAATCTATAAATATATATATTAGATTGAATGAAATAATTATTTACCAATTCAAAAAATATTTTGGAAGGTGAGATATCATAAATACCACATGTATCTTAATATTAGATGAAATTGAAAAACCAAGATTCAAAGACAAGTGGATTAACATTCGTGGTGTCGATACCGTAGACATGATCGTGCAAAATGTAATGAAATTATGCAAATAATTTTTAAACCTATACCTAGCAACACTATATGATAATGTATGCATATTTAGTTTTTATCATATTAGGAGGTAATAAATATTTCACTTATTGTTTTAATATTTATTAGACATCTTAACTTTATAATTAGGAGGATTTCTAATAATTCTCCAAACATAAATAATATTTACAAAATTTCATAAGTTATCTCCCTACAAAATACTTATGTATATATGTTAAAATAACTCAAAATCATTGTTTTTTGCAACTACTTCTGGGCAAAATAAATTGCTTTAATGTAATTTAACTAAACAAATGTCTTATTTTGTTTTGTAAAAATGAAATATATTATAAAAATCTCACATAAATAAACTCACACGTACTATTAATACTAAATATTATCAAAAATGTTAAAAACAAATAAATAAAACATAAAGGTTTTCCTTTATATGCAATAACTCATATTAAATAAAATCATTATTTTAAATAAAATCATACATAAGTAAAATCTATAAATATATATATTAGATTGAATGAAATAATTATTTACCAATTCAAAAAATATTTTGGAAGGTGAAATATCATAAATACCACATGTATCTTAATATTAGATGAAATTGAAAAACCAAGATTCAAAGACAAGTGGATTAACATTCGTGGTGTCGATACCGTAGACATGATCGTGCAATATGTAATGAAATTATGCAAATAATTTTTAAACCTGTACCTAGCAACACTATATGATAATGTATGCATATTTAGTTTTTATCATATTAGGAGGTAATAAATATTTCACGTATTTTTTTAATATTTATTAGACATCTTAACTTTATAATTAGGAGGATTTCTAATAATTCTCCAAACATAAATAATATTTACAAAATTTCATAAGTTATCTCCCTACAAAATACTTATGTATATATGTTAAAATAACTCAAAATCATTGTTTTTTGCAACTACTTCGGGGCAAAATAAATTGCTTTAATGTAATTTAACTAAACAAATGTCTTATTTTGTTTTGTAAAAATGAAATATTTATAAAAATCTCACATAAATAAACTCACACGTACTAGTTAATACTAAATATTATCAAAAATGTTAAAAACAAATAAATAAAACATAAAGGTTTTCCTTTATATGCAATAACTCATATTAAATAAAATCATTATTTTAAATAAAATCATACATAAGTAAAATATATAAATATATATATTAGATTGAATGAAATAATTATTTACCAATTCAAAAAATATTTTGGAAGGTGAGATATCATAAATACCACATGTATCTTAATATTAGATGAAATTGAAAAACCAAGATTCAAAGACAAGTGGATTAACATTCGTGGTGTCGATACCGTAGACATGATCGTGCAAAATGTAATGAAATTATGCAAATAATTTTTAAACCTATACCTAGCAACACTATATGATAATGTATGCATATTTAGTTTTTATCATATTAGGAGGTAATAAATATTTCACTTATTGTTTTAATATTTATTAGACATCTTAACTTTATAATTAGGAGGATTTCTAATAATTCTCCAAACATAAATAATATTTACAAAATTTCATAAGTTATCTCCCTACAAAATACTTATGTATATATGTTAAAATAACTCAAAATCATTGTTTTTGGCAACTACCTCGGGGCAAAATAAATTGCTTTAATGTAATTTAACTAAACAAATGTCTTATTTTGTTTTGTAAAAATGAAATATATTATAAAAATCTCACATAAATAAACTCACACGTACTAGTTAATACTAAATATTATCAAAAATGTTAAAAACAAATAAATAAAACATAAAGGTTTTCCTTTATATGCAATAACTCATATTAAATAAAATCATTATTTTAAATAAAATCATACATAAGTAAAATCTATAAATATATATATTAGATTGAATGAAATAATTATTTACCAATTCAAAAAATATTTTGGAAGGTGAGATATCATAAATACCACATGTATCTTAATATTAGATGAAATTGAAAAACCAAGATTCAAAGACAAGTGGATTAACATTCGTGGTGTCGATACCGTAGACATGATCGTGCAAAATGTAATGAAATTATGCAAATAATTTTTAAACCTATACCTAGCAACACTATATGATAATGTATGCATATTTAGTTTTTATCATATTAGGAGGTAATAAATATTTCACTTATTGTTTTAATATTTATTAGACATCTTAACTTTATAATTAGGAGGATTTCTAATAATTCTCCAAACATAAATAATATTTACAAAATTTCATAAGTTATCTCCCTACAAAATACTTATGTATATATGTTAAAATAACTCAAACTCATTGTTTATTGCACCTACTTCGGGCAAAAATAAATGGCTTTAATGTAATTTAACTAAACAAATGTCTTATTTTGTTTTGTAAAAATGAAATATATTATAAAAATCTCACATAAATAAACTCACACGTACTATTAATACTAAATATTATCAAAAATGTTAAAAACAAATAAATAAAACATAAAGGTTTTCCTTTATATGCAATAACTCATATTAAATAAAATCATTATTTTAAATAAAATCATACATAAGTAAAATCTATAAATATATATATTAGATTGAATGAAATAATTATTTACCAATTCAAAAAATATTTTGGAAGGTGAGATATCATAAAT
The DNA here is from genome assembly GCA_030763125.1 of Hippophae gyantsensis. NCBI lineage: Eukaryota > Viridiplantae > Streptophyta > Magnoliopsida > Rosales > Elaeagnaceae > Hippophae > Hippophae gyantsensis. The sequence goes on along the minus strand of CM061031.1, from coordinate 47,374,381 downwards.
ACCACATGTATCTTAATATTAGATGAAATTGAAAAACCAAGATTCAAAGACAAGTGGATTAACATTCGTGGTGTCGATACCGTAGACATGATCGTGCAAAATGTAATGAAATTATGCAAATAATTTTTAAACCTATACCTAGCAACACTATATGATAATGTATGCATATTTAGTTTTTATCATATTAGGAGGTAATAAATATTTCACTTATTGTTTTAATATTTATTAGACATCTTAACTTTATAATTAGGAGGATTTCTAATAATTCTCCAAACATAAATAATATTTACAAAATTTCATAAGTTATCTCCCTACAAAATACTTATGTATATATGTTAAAATAACTCAAAATCATTGTTTTTTGCAACTACTTGGGGGAGAATAAATTACTTTAATGTAATTTAACTAAACAAATGTCTTATTTTGTTTTGTAAAAATGAAATATTTATAAAAATCTCACATAAATAAACTCACACGTACTAGTTAATACTAAATATTATCAAAAATGTTAAAAACAAATAAATAAAACATAAAGGTTTTCCTTTATATGCAATAACTCATATTAAATAAAATCATTATTTTAAATAAAATCATACATAAGTAAAATCTATAAATATATATATTAGATTGAATGAAATAATTATTTACCAATTCAAAAAATATTTTGGAAGGTGAAATATCATAAATACCACATGTATCTTAATATTAGATGAAATTGAAAAACCAAGATTCAAAGACAAGTGGATTAACATTCGTGGTGTCGATACCGTAGACATGATCGTGCAATATGTAATGAAATTATGCAAATAATTTTTAAACCTATACCTAGCAACACTATATGATAATGTATGCATATTTAGTTTTTATCATATTAGGAGGTAATAAATATTTCACTTATTTTTTTAATATTTATTAGACATCTTAACTTTATAATTAGGAGGATTTCTAATAATTCTCCAAACATAAATAATATTTACAAAATTTCATAAGTTATCTCCCTACAAAATACTTATGTATATATGTTAAAATAACTCAAAATCATTGTTTTTGGCAACTACTTTGGGGCAAAATAAATTGCTTTAATGTAATTTAACTAAACAAATGTCTTATTTTGTTTTGTAAAAATGAAATATATTATAAAAATCTCACATAAATAAACTCACACGTACTAGTTAATACTAAATATTATCAAAAATGTTAAAAACAAATAAATAAAACATAAAGGTTTTCCTTTATATGCAATAACTCATATTAAATAAAATCATTATTTTAAATAAAATCATACATAAGTAAAATCTATAAATATATATATTAGATTGAATGAAATAATTATTTACCAATTCAAAAAATATTTTGGAAGGTGAGATATCATAAATACCACATGTATCTTAATATTAGATGAAATTGAAAAACCAAGATTCAAAGACAAGTGGATTAACATTCGTGGTGTCGATACCGTAGACATGATCGTGCAAAATGTAATGAAATTATGCAAATAATTTTTAAACCTATACCTAGCAACACTATATGATAATGTATGCATATTTAGTTTTTATCATATTAGGAGGTAATAAATATTTCACTTATTGTTTTAATATTTATTAGACATCTTAACTTTATAATTAGGAGGATTTCTAATAATTCTCCAAACATAAATAATATTTACAAAATTTCATAAGTTATCTCCCTACAAAATACTTATGTATATATGTTAAAATAACTCAAAATCATTGTTTTTTGCAACTACTTCGGGGCAAAATAAATTGCTTTAATGTAATTTAACTAAACAAATGTCTTATTTTGTTTTGTAAAAATGAAATATATTATAAAAATCTCACATAAATAAACTCATACGTACTAGTTAATACTAAATATTATCAAAAATGTTAAAAACAAATAAATAAAACATAAAGGTTTTCCTTTATATGCAATAACTCATATTAAATAAAATCATTATTTTAAATAAAATCATACATAAGTAAAATCTATAAATATATATATTAGATTGAATGAAATAATTATTTACCAATTCAAAAAATATTTTGGAAGGTGAAATATCATAAATACCACATGTATCTTAATATTAGATGAAATTGAAAAACCAAGATTCAAAGACAAGTGGATTAACATTCGTGGTGTCGATACCGTAGACATGATCGTGCAATATGTAATGAAATTATGCAAATAATTTTTAAACCTGTACCTAGCAACACTATATGATAATGTATGCATATTTATTTTTTATCATGTTAGGAGGTAATAAATATTTCACTTATTTTTTTAATATTTATTAGACATCTTAACTTTATAATTAGGAGGATTTCTAATAATTCTCCAAACATAAATAATATTTACAAAATTTCATAAGTTATCTCCCTACAAAATACTTATGTATATATGTTAAAATAAATCAAAATCATTGTTTTTGGCAACTACCTCGGGGCAAAATAAAGTGCTTTAATGTAATTTAACTAAAAAAATGTCTTATTTTGTTTTGTAAAAATGAAATATATTATAAAAATCTCACATAAATAAACTCACACGTACTAGTTAATACTAAATATTATTAAAAATGTTAAAAACAAATAAATAAAACATAAAGGTTTTCCTTTATATGCAATAACTCATATTAAATAAAATCATTATTTAAATAAAATCATACATAAGTAAAATCTATAAATATATATATTAGATTAAATGAAATAATTATTTACCAATTCAAAAAATATTTTGGAAGGTGAAATATCATAAATACCACATGTATCTTAATATTAGATGAAATTGAAAAACCAAGATTCAAAGACAAGTGGATTAACATTCGTGGTGTCGATACCGTAGACATGATCGTGCAAAATGTAATGAAATTATGCAAATAATTTTTAAACCTATACCTAGCAACACTATATGATAATGTATGCATATTTAGTTTTTATCATATTAGGAGGTAATAAATATTTCACTTATTGTTTTAATATTTATTAGACATCTTAACTTTATAATTAGGAGGATTTCTAATAATTCTCCAAACATAAATAATATTTACAAAATTTCATAAGTTATCTCCCTACAAAATACTTATGTATATATGTTAAAATAACTCAAAATCATTGTTTTTGGCAACTACCTCGGGGCAAAATAAAGTGCTTTAATGTAATTTAACTAAACAAATCTCCTATTTTGTTTTGTAAAAATGAAATATATTATAAAAACTCACATAAATAAACTCACACGTACTAGTTAATACAAAATATTATTAAAAATGTTAAAAACAAATAAATAAAACATAAAGGTTTTCCTTTATATGCAATAACTCATATTAAATAAAATCATCTTTTTAAATAAAATCATACATAAGTAAAATCTATAAATATATATATTAGATTCAATGAAATAATTATTTACCAATTCAAAAAATATTTTGGAAGGTGAAATATCATAAATACCACATGTATCTTAATATTAGATGAAATTGAAAAACCAAGATTCAAAGACAAGTGGATTAACATTCGTGGTGTCGATACCGTAGACATGATCGTGCAAAATGTAATGAAATTATGCAAATAATTTTTAAACCTATACCTAGCAACACTATATGATAATGTATGCATATTTAGTTTTTATCATATTAGGAGGTAATAAATATTTCACTTATTGTTTTAATATTTATTAGACATCTTAACTTTATAATTAGGAGGATTTCTAATAATTCACCAAACATAAATAATATTTACAAAATTTCATAAGTTATCTAGCTACAAAAATACTTATGTATATATGTTAATATAACTCAAAATCATTGTTTTTGGCAACTACCTCGGGGCAAAATAAAGTGCTTTAATGTAATTTAACTAAACAAATGTCTTATTTTGTTTTGTAAAAATGAAATATATTATAAAAATCTCACATAAATAAACTCACACGTACTAGTTAATACTAAATACTATTAAAAATGTTAAAAACAAATAAATAAAACATAAAGGTTTTCCTTTATATGCAATAACTCATATTAAATAAAATCATTATTTTAAATAAAATCATACATAAGTAAAATCTATAAATATATATATTAGATTAAATGAAATAATTATTTACCAATTCAAAAAATATTTTGGAAGGTGAAATATCATAAATACCACATGTATCTTAATATTAGATGAAATTGAAAAACCAAGATTCAAAGACAAGTGGATTAACATTCGTGGTGTCGATACCGTAGACATGATCGTGCAAAATGTAATGAAATTATGCAAATAATTTTTAAACCTATACCTAGCAACACTATATGATAATGTATGCATATTTAGTTTTTATCATATTAGGAGGTAATAAATATTTCACTTATTGTTTTAATATTTATTAGACATCTTAACTTTATAATTAGGAGGATTTCTAATAATTCTCCAAACATAAATAATATTTACAAAATTTCATAAGTTATCTCCCTACAAAATACTTATGTATATATGTTAAAATAACTCAAAATCATTGTTTTTGGCAACTACTTCGGAGCAAAATAAAGTGCTTTAATGTAATTTAACTAAACAAATGTCTTATTTTGTTTTGTAAAAATGAAATATATTATAAAAATCTCACATAAATAAACTCACACGTACTAGTTAATACTAAATACTATTAAAAATGTTAAAAACAAATAAATAAAACATAAGGTTTTCCTTTATATGCAATAACTCATATAAAATAAAATCATTATTTTAAATAAAATCATACATAAGTAAAATCTATAAATATATATATTAGATTAAATGAAATAATTATTTACCAATTCAAAAAATATTTTGGAAGGTGAAATATCATAAATACCACATGTATCTTAATATTAGATGAAATTGAAAAACCAAGATTCAAAGACAAGTGGATTAACATTCGTGGTGTCGATACCGTAGACATGATCGTGCAAAATGTAATGAAATTATGCAAATAATTTTTAAACCTATACCTAGCAACACTATATGATAATGTATGCATATTTAGTTTTTATCATATTAGGAGGTAATAAATATTTCACTTATTGTTTTAATATTTATTAGACATCTTAACTTTATAATTAGGAGGATTTCTAATAATTCTCCAAACATAAATAATATTTACAAAATTTCATAAGTTATCTCCCTACAAAATACTTATGTATATATGTTAAAATAACTCAAAATCATTGTTTTTGGCAACTACCTCGGGGCAAAATAAAGTGCTTTAATGTAATTTAACTAAACAAATCTCCTATTTTGTTTTGTAAAAATGAAATATATTATAAAAACTCACATAAATAAACTCACACGTACTAGTTAATACAAAATATTATTAAAAATGTTAAAAACAAATAAATAAAACATAAAGGTTTTCCTTTATATGCAATAACTCATATTAAATAAAATCATTATTTTAAATAAAATCATACATAAGTAAAATCTATAAATATATATATTAGATTAAATGAAATAATTATTTACCAATTCAAAAAATATTTTGGAAGGTGAAATATCAAAAATACCACATGTATCTTAATATTAGATGAAATTGAAAAACCAAGATTCAAAGACAAGTGGATTAACATTCGTGGTGTCGATACCGTAGACATGATCGTGCAAAATGTAATGAAATTATGCAAATAATTTTTAAACCTATACCTAGCAACACTATATGATAATGTATGCATATTTAGTTTTTATCATATTAGGAGGTAATAAATATTTCACTTATTGTTTTAATATTTATTAGACATCTTAACTTTATAATTAGGAGGATTTCTAATAATTCTCCAAACATAAATAATATTTACAAAATTTCATAAGTTATCTCCCTACAAAATACTTATGTATATATGTTAAAATAACTCAAAATCATTGTTTTTGGCAACTACCTCGGGGCAAAATAAAGTGCTTTAATGTAATTTAACTAAACAAATCTCCTATTTTGTTTTGTAAAAATGAAATATATTATAAAAACTCACATAAATAAACTCACACGTACTAGTTAATACAAAATATTATTAAAAATGTTAAAAACAAATAAATAAAACATAAAGGTTTTCCTTTATATGCAATAACTCATATTAAATAAAATCATCTTTTTAAATAAAATCATACATAAGTAAAATCTATAAATATATATATTAGATTAAATGAAATAATTATTTACCAATTCAAAAAATATTTTGGAAGGTGAAATATCATAAATACCACATGTATCTTAATATTAGATGAAATTGAAAAACCAAGATTCAAAGACAAGTGGATTAACATTCGTGGTGTCGATACCGTAGACATGATCGTGCAAAATGTAATGAAATTATGCAAATAATTTTTAAACCTATACCTAGCAACACTATATGATAATGTATGCATATTTAGTTTTTATCATATTAGGAGGTAATAAATATTTCACTTATTGTTTTAATATTTATTAGACATCTTAACTTTATAATTAGGAGGATTTCTAATAATTCTCCAAACATAAATAATATTTACAAAATTTCATAAGTTATCTCCCTACAAAATACTTATGTATATATGTTAAAATAACTCAAAATCATTGTTTTTGGCAACTACCTCGGGGCAAAATAAAGTGCTTTAATGTAATTTAACTAAAAAAATGTCTTATTTTGTTTTGTAAAAATGAAATATATTATAAAAATCTCACATAAATAAACTCACACGTACCAGTTAATACTAAATATTATCAAAAATGTTAAAAACAAATAAATAAAACATAAAGGTTTTCCTTTATATGCAATAACTCATATTAAATAAAATAATTATTTTAAATAAAACCATACATAAGTAAAATCTATAAATATATATATTAGATTGAATGAAATAATTATTTACGAATTCAAACAATATTTTGGAAGGTGAAATATCATAAATACCTCATGTCTCTTAATATTAGATGAAATTGAAAAACCAAGATTCAAAGACAAGTGGATTGCCATTCGTGGTGTCGATCCGTAGACATGATCGTGCAATATGTAATGAAATTATGCAAATAAGTTTTAAATCTGTACCTAGCAACACTATATGATAATGTATGCATATTTAGTTTTTATTATATTAGGGGTAATAAATATTTCACTTATATTTTTAATATTTATTAGACATCTTAACTTTATAATTAGGAGGATTTCTAATAATTCTCCGAACATAAATAATATTTACAAAATTTCATAAGTTATCTAGCTACAAAAATACTTATGTATATATGTTAATATAACTCAAAATCATTGTTTTTGGCAACTACTTCTGGGCAAAATAAATTGCTTTAATGTAATTTAACTAAACAAATGTCTTATTTTGTTTTGTAAAAATGAAATATATTATAAAAATCTCACATAAATAAACTCACACGTACTAGTTAATACTAAATATTATTAAAAATGTTAAAAACAAATAAATAAAACATAAAGGTTTTCCTTTATATGCAATAACTCATATTAAATAAAATCATTATTTTAAATAAAATCATACATAAGTAAAATCTATAAATATATATATTAGATTAAATGAAATAATTATTTACCAATTCAAAAAATATTTTGGAAGGTGAAATATCATAAATACCACATGTATCTTAATATTAGATGAAATTGAAAAACCAAGATTCAAAGACAAGTGGATTAACATTCGTGGTGTCGATACCGTAGACATGATCGTGCAATATGTAATGAAATTATGCAAATAATTTTTAAACCTGTACCTAGCAACACTATATGATAATGTATGCATATTTATTTTTTATCATATTAGGAGGTAATAAATATTTCACTTATTGTTTTAATATATATTAGACATCTTAACTTTATAATTAGGAGGATTTCTAATAATTCTCCAAACATAAATAAAATTTACAAAATTTCATAAGTTATCTCCCTACAAAATACTTATGTATATATGTTAAAATAACTCAAAATCATTGTTTTTGGCAACTACCTTGCGGAAAAATAAAGTGCTTTAATGTAATTTAATTAAACAAATATCTTATTTTGTTTCAAAAAAATGAAATATATTATAAAAATCTCACATAAATAAACTCACACGTACTAGTTAATACTAAATACTATTAAAAATGTTAAAAACAAATAAATAAAACATAAAGGTTTTCCTTTATATGCAATAACTCATATTAAATAAAATCATTATTTTAAATAAAATCATACATAAGTAAAATATATAAATATATATATTAGATTGAATGAAATAATTATTTACCAATTCAAAAAATATTTTGGAAGGTGAAATATCATAAATACCACATGTATCTTAATATTAGATGAAATTGAAAAACCAAGATTCAAAGACAAGTGGATTAACATTCGTGGTGTCGATACCGTAGACATGATCGTGCAAAATGTAATGAAATTATGCAAATAATTTTTAAACCTATACCTAGCAACACTATATGATAATGTATGCATATTTAGTTTTTATCATATTAGGAGGTAATAAATATTTCACTTATTGTTTTAATATTTATTAGACATCTTAACTTTATAATTAGGAGGATTTCTAATAATTCTCCAAACATAAATAATATTTACAAAATTTCATAAGTTATCTCCCTACAAAATACTTATGTATATATGTTAAAATAACTCAAAATCATTGTTTTTGGCAACTACTTTGGGGCAAAATAAATTGCTTTAATGTAATTTAATTAAAAAAAATGTCCTATTTTGTTTTGTAAAAAATGAAATATATTATAAAAATCTCACATAAATAAACTCACACGTACTAGTTAATACTAAATATTATTAAAAATGTTAAAAACAAATAAATAAAACATAAAGGTTTTCCTTTATATGCAATAACTCATATTAAATAAAATCATTATTTTAAATAAAATCATACATAAGTAAAATCTATAAATATATATATTAGATTGAATGAAATAATTATTTACCAATTCAAAAAATATTTTGGAAGGTGAAATATCATAAATACCACATGTATCTTAATATTAGATGAAATTGAAAAACCAAGATTCAAAGACAAGTGGATTAACATTCGTGGTGTCGATACCGTAGACATGATCGTGCAAAATGTAATGAAATTATGCAAATAATTTTTAAACCTATACCTAGCAACACTATATGATAATGTATGCATATTTAGTTTTTATCATATTAGGAGGTAATAAATATTTCACTTATTGTTTTAATATTTATTAGACATCTTAACTTTATAATTAGGAGGATTTCTAATAATTCTCCAAACATAAATAATATTTACAAAATTTCATAAGTTATCTCCCTACAAAATACTTATGTATATATGTTAAAATAACTCAAAATCATTGTTTTTTGCAACTACTTCGGGGCAAAATAAATTACTTTAATGTAATTTAACTAAACAAATGTCTTATTTTGTTTTGTAAAAATGAAATATTTATAAAAATCTCACATAAATAAACTCACACGTACTAGTTAATACTAAATATTATAAAAAATGTTAAAAACTAATAAATAAAACATAAAGGTTTTCCTTTATATGCAATAACTCATATTAAATAAAATCATTATTTTAAATAAAATCATACATAAGTAAAATATATAAATATATATATTAGATTGAATGAAATAATTATTTACCAATTCAAAAAATATTTTGGAAGGTGAGATATCATAAATACCACATGTATCTTAATATTAGATGAAATTGAAAAACCAAGATTCAAAGACAAGTGGATTAACATTCGTGGTGTCGATACCGTAGACATGATCGTGCAAAATGTAATGAAATTATGCAAATAATTTTTAAACCTATACCTAGCAACACTATATGATAATGTATGCATATTTAGTTTTTATCATATTAGGAGGTAATAAATATTTCACTTATTGTTTTAATATTTATTAGACATCTTAACTTTATAATTAGGAGGATTTCTAATAATTCTCCAAACATAAATAATATTTACAAAATTTCATAAGTTATCTCCCTACAAAATACTTATGTATATATGTTAAAATAACTCAAAATCATTGTTTTTGGCAACTACCTCGGGGCAAAATAAAGTGCTTTAATGTAATTTAACTAAACAAATCTCCTATTTTGTTTTGTAAAAATGAAATATATTATAAAAACTCACATAAATAAACTCACACGTACTAGTTAATACAAAATATTATTAAAAATGTTAAAAACAAATAAATAAAACATAAAGGTTTTCCTTTATATGCAATAACTCATATTAAATAAAATCATCTTTTTAAATAAAATCATACATAAGTAAAATCTATAAATATATATATTAGATTCAATGAAATAATTATTTACCAATTCAAAAAATATTTTGGAAGGTGAAATATCATAAATACCACATGTATCTTAATATTAGATGAAATTGAAAAACCAAGATTCAAAGACAAGTGGATTAACATTCGTGGTGTCGATACCGTAGACATGATCGTGCAAAATGTAATGAAATTATGCAAATAATTTTTAAACCTATACCTAGCAACACTATATGATAATGTATGCATATTTAGTTTTTATCATATTAGGAGGTAATAAATATTTCACTTATTGTTTTAATATTTATTAGACATCTTAACTTTATAATTAGGAGGATTTCTAATAATTCTCCAAACATAAATAATATTTACAAAATTTCATAAGTTATCTCCCTACAAAATACTTATGTATATATGTTAAAATAACTCAAAATCATTGTTTTTGGCAACTACCTCGGGGCAAAATAAAGTGCTTTAATGTAATTTAACTAAAGATATGTCTTATTTTGTTTTGTAAAAATGAAATATATTATAAAAATCTCACATAAATAAACTCACACGTACTAGTTAATACTAAATACTATTAAAAATGTTAAAAACAAATAAATAAAACATAAAAGTTTTCCTTTATATGCAATAACTCATATTAAATAAAATCATTATTTTAAATAAAATCATACATAAGTAAAATCTATAAATATATATATTAGATTGAATGAAATAATTATTTACCAATTCAAAAAATATTTTGGAAGGTGAAATATCATAAATACCACATGTATCTTAATATTAGATGAAATTGAAAAACCAAGATTCAAAGACAAGTGGATTAACATTCGTGGTGTCGATACCGTAGACATGATCGTGCAAAATGTAATGAAATTATGCAAATAATTTTTAAACCTATACCTAGCAACACTATATGATAATGTATGCATATTTAGTTTTTATCATATTAGGAGGTAATAAATATTTCACTTATTGTTTTAATATTTATTAGACATCTTAACTTTATAATTAGGAGGATTTCTAATAATTCTCCAAACATAAATAATATTTACAAAATTTCATAAGTTATCTCCCTACAAAATACTTATGTATATATGTTAAAATAACTCAAAATCATTGTTTTTTGCAACTACTTCGGGGCAAAATAAATTACTTTAATGTAATTTAACTAAACAAATGTCTTATTTTGTTTTGTAAAAATGAAATATTTATAAAAATCTCACATAAATAAACTCACACGTACTAGTTAATACTAAATATTATAAAAAATGTTAAAAACTAATAAATAAAACATAAAGGTTTTCCTTTATATGCAATAACTCATATTAAATAAAATCATTATTTTAAATAAAATCATACATAAGTAAAATATATAAATATATATATTAGATTGAATGAAATAATTATTTACCAATTCAAAAAATATTTTGGAAGGTGAGATATCATAAATACCACATGTATCTTAATATTAGATGAAATTGAAAAACCAAGATTCAAAGACAAGTGGATTAACATTCGTGGTGTCGATACCGTAGACATGATCGTGCAAAATGTAATGAAATTATGCAAATAATTTTTAAACCTATACCTAGCAACACTATATGATAATGTATGCATATTTAGTTTTTATCATATTAGGAGGTAATAAATATTTCACTTATTGTTTTAATATTTATTAGACATCTTAACTTTATAATTAGGAGGATTTCTAATAATTCTCCAAACATAAATAATATTTACAAAATTTCATAAGTTATCTCCCTACAAAATACTTATGTATATATGTTAAAATAACTCAAAATCATTGTTTTTGGCAACTACTTCTCGGCAAAATAAATTGCTTTAATGTAATTTAACTAAACAAATGTCTTATTTTGTTTTGTAAAAATGAAATATATTATAAAAATCTCACATAAATAAACTCACACGTACTAGTTAATACTAAATATTATTAAAAATGTTAAAAACAAATAAATAAAACATAAAGGTTTTCCTTTATATGCAATAACTCATATTAAATAAAATCATTATTTTAAATAAAATCATACATAAGTAAAATCTATAAATATATATATTAGATTGAATGAAATAATTATTTACCAATTCAAAAAATATTTTGGAAGGTGAAATATCATAAATACCACATGTATCTTAATATTAGATGAAATTGAAAAACCAAGATTCAAAGACAAGTGGATTAACATTCGTGGTGTCGATACCGTAGACATGATCGTGCAAAATGTAATGAAATTATGCAAATAATTTTTAAACCTATACCTAGCAACACTATATGATAATGTATGCATATTTAGTTTTTATCATATTAGGAGGTAATAAATATTTCACTTATTGTTTTAATATTTATTAGACATCTTAACTTTATAATTAGGAGGATTTCTAATAATTCTCCAAACATAAATAATATTTACAAAATTTCATAAGTTATCTCCCTACAAAATACTTATGTATATATGTTAAAATAACTCAAAATCATTGTTTTTGGCAACTACCTCGGGGCAAAATAAAGTGCTTTAATGTAATTTAACTAAACAAATCTCCTATTTTGTTTTGTAAAAATGAAATATATTATAAAAACTCACATAAATAAACTCACACGTACTAGTTAATACAAAATATTATTAAAAATGTTAAAAACAAATAAATAAAACATAAAGGTTTTCCTTTATATGCAATAACTCATATTAAATAAAATCATCTTTTTAAATAAAATCATACATAAGTAAAATCTATAAATATATATATTAGATTCAATGAAATAATTATTTACCAATTCAAAAAATATTTTGGAAGGTGAAATATCATAAATACCACATGTATCTTAATATTAGATGAAATTGAAAAACCAAGATTCAAAGACAAGTGGATTAACATTCGTGGTGTCGATACCGTAGACATGATCGTGCAAAATGTAATGAAATTATGCAAATAATTTTTAAACCTATACCTAGCAACACTATATGATAATGTATGCATATTTAGTTTTTATCATATTAGGAGGTAATAAATATTTCACTTATTGTTTTAATATTTATTAGACATCTTAACTTTATAATTAGGAGGATTTCTAATAATTCTCCAAACATAAATAATATTTACAAAATTTCATAAGTTATCTCCCTACAAAATACTTATGTATATATGTTAAAATAACTCAAAATCATTGTTTTTGGCAACTACTTCGGAACAAAATAAAGTGCTTTAATGTAATTTAACTAAACAAATGTCTTATTTTGTTTTGTAAAAATGAAATATATTATAAAAATCTCACATAAATAAACTCACACGTACTAGTTAATACTAAATATTATTAAAAATGTTAAAAACAAATAAATAAAACATAAAGGTTTTCCTTTATATGCAATAACTCATATTAAATAAAATCATTATTTTAAATAAAATCATACATAAGTAAAATCTATAAATATATATATTAGATTGAATGAAATAATTATTTACCAATTCAAAAAATATTTTGGAAGGTGAAATATCATAAATACCACATGTATCTTAATATTAGATGAAATTGAAAAACCAAGATTCAAAGACAAGTGGATTAACATTCGTGGTGTCGATACCGTAGACATGATCGTGCAAAATGTAATGAAATTATGCAAATAATTTTTAAACCTATACCTAGCAACACTATATGATAATGTATGCATATTTAGTTTTTATCATATTAGGAGGTAATAAATATTTCACTTATTGTTTTAATATTTATTAGACATCTTAACTTTATAATTAGGAGGATTTCTAATAATTCTCCAAACATAAATAATATTTACAAAATTTCATAAGTTATCTCCCTACAAAATACTTATGTATATATGTTAAAATAACTCAAAATCATTGTTTTTGGCAACTACCTCGGGGCAAAATAAAGTGCTTTAATGTAATTTAACTAAACAAATCTCCTATTTTGTTTTGTAAAAATGAAATATATTATAAAAACTCACATAAATAAACTCACACGTACTAGTTAATACTAAATACTATTAAAAATGTTAAAAACAAATAAATAAAACATAAGGTTTTCCTTTATATGCAATAACTCATATAAAATAAAATCATTATTTTAAATAAAATCATACATAAGTAAAATCTATAAATATATATATTAGATTAAATGAAATAATTATTTACCAATTCAAAAAATATTTTGGAAGGTGAAATATCATAAATACCACATGTATCTTAATATTAGATGAAATTGAAAAACCAAGATTCAAAGACAAGTGGATTAACATTCGTGGTGTCGATACCGTAGACATGATCGTGCAATATGTAATGAAATTATGCAAATAATTTTTAAACCTGTACCTAGCAACACTATATGATAATGTATGCATATTTATTTTTTATCATATTAGGAGGTAATAAATATTTCACTTATTGTTTTAATATATATTAGACATCTTAACTTTATAATTAGGAGGATTTCTAATAATTCTCCAAACATAAATAATATTTACAAAATTTCATAAGTTATCTCCCTACAAAATACTTATGTATATATGTTAAAATAACTCAAAATCATTGTTTTTTGCAACTACGTCGGGGCAAAATAAATGGCTTTAACGTAATTTAACTAAACAAATCTCCTATTTTGTTTTGTAAAAATGAAATATATTATAAAAACTCACATAAATAAACTCACACGTACTAGTTAATACTAAATACTATTAAAAATGTTAAAAACAAATAAATAAAACATAAAGGTTTTCCTTTATATGCAATAACTCATATTAAATAAAATCATTATTTTAAATAAAATCATACATAAGTAAAATCTATAAATATATATATTAGATTAAATGAAATAATTATTTACCAATTCAAAAAATATTTTGGAAGGTGAAATATCAAAAATACCACATGTATCTTAATATTAGATGAAATTGAAAAACCAAGATTCAAAGACAAGTGGATTAACATTCGTGGTGTCGATACCGTAGACATGATCGTGCAATATGTAATGAAATTATGCAAATAATTTTTAAACCTATACCTAGCAACACTATATGATAATGTATGCATATTTATTTTTTATCATATTAGGAGGTAATAAATATTTCACTTATTTTTTTTATATTTATTAGACATCTTAACTTTATAATTAGGAGGATTTCTAATCATTCTCCAAACATAAATAATATTTACAAAATTTCATAAGTTGTCTCCCTACAAAATACTTATGCATATATGTTAAAATAACTCAAAATCATTGTTTTTGGCAACTACCTCGGGGCAAAATAAATTGCTTTAATGTAATTTAAATAAAAAAAATGTCCTATTTTTTTTTGTAAAAATGAAATATATTATAAAAATCTCACATAAATAAACTCACACGTACTAGTTAATACTAAATACTATTAAAAATGTTAAAAACAAATAAATAAAACATAAAAGTTTTCCTTTATATGCAATAACTCATATTAAATAAAATCATTATTTTAAATAAAATCATACATAAGTAAAATCTATAAATATATATATTAGATTAAATGAAATAATTATTTACCAATTCAAAAAATATTTTATAAGGTGAAATATCATAAATACCACATGTATCTTAATATTAGATGAAATTGAAAAACCAAGATTCAAAGACAAGTGGAATAACATTCGTGGTGTCGATACCGTAGACATGATATTGCAATATGTAATGAAATTATGCAAATAATTTTTAAACCTGTACCTAGCAACACTATATGATAATATATGCATATTTAGTTTTTATCATGTTAGGAGGTAATAAATATTTCACTTATTTTTTTAATATTTATTAGACATCTTAACTTTATAATTAGGAGGATTTCTAATAATTCTCCAAACATAAATAATATTTACAAAATTTCATAAGTTATCTCCCTACAAAATACTTATGTATATATGTTAAAATAACTCAAAATCATTGTTTTTGGCAACTACCTCGGGGCAAAATAAAGTGCTTTAATGTAATTTAACTAAACAAATCTCCTATTTTGTTTTGTAAAAATGAAATATATTATAAAAATCTCACATAAATAAACTCACACGTACTAGTTAATACTAAATACTATTAAAAATGTTAAAAACAAATAAATAAAACATAAAGGTTTTCCTTTATATGCAATAACTCATATTAAATAAAATCATTATTTTAAATAAAATCATACATAAGTAAAATCTATAAATATATATATTAGATTAAATGAAATAATTATTTACCAATTCAAAAAATATTTTGGAAGGTGAAATATCATAAATACCACATGTATCTTAATATTAGATGAAATTGAAAAACCAAGATTCAAAGACAAGTGGATTAACATTCGTGGTGTCGATACCGTAGACATGATCGTGCAATATGTAATGAAATTATGCAAATAATTTTTAAACCTGTACCTAGCAACACTATATGATAATGTATGCATATTTATTTTTTATCATGTTAGGAGGTAATAAATATTTCACTTATTTTTTTAATATTTATTAGACATCTTAACTTTATAATTAGGAGGATTTCTAATAATTCTCCAAACATAAATAATATTTACAAAATTTCATAAGTTATCTCCCTACAAAATACTTATGTATATATGTTAAAATAACTCAAAATCATTGTTTTTGGCAACTACTTCGGGGCAAAATAAATTGCTTTAATGTAATTTAAATAAAAAAAATGTCCTATTTTGTTTTGTAAAAATGAAATATATTATAAAAATCTCACATAAATAAACTCACACGTACTAGTTAATACTAAATATTATTAAAAATGTTAAAAACAAATAAATAAAACATAAAGGTTTTCCTTTATATGCAATAACTCATATTAAATAAAATCATTATTTTAAATAAAATCATACATAAGTAAAATCTATAAATATATATATTAGATTAAATGAAATAATTATTTACCAATTCAAAAAATATTTTGGAAGGTGAAATATCATAAATACCACATGTATCTTAATATTAGATGAAATTGAAAAACCAAGATTCAAAGACAAGTGGATTAACATTCGTGGTGTCGATACCGTAGACATGATCGTGCAATATGTAATGAAATTATGCAAATAATTTTTAAACCTATACCTAGCAACACTATATGATAATGTATGCATATTTATTTTTTATCATATTAGGAGGTAATAAATATTTCACTTATTTTTTTAATATATATTAGACATCTTAACTTTATAATTAGGAGGATTTCTAATAATTCTCCAAACATAAATAATATTTACAAAATTTCATAAGTTATCTCCCTACAAAATACTTATGTATATATGTTAAAATAACTCAAAATCATTGTTTTTGGCAACTACCTCGGGGCAAAATAAATTGCTTTAATGTAATTTAACTAAAAAAATGTCTTATTTTGTTTTGTAAAAATGAAATATATTATAAAAATCTCACATAAATAAACTCACACGTACTAGTTAATACTAAATATTATTAAAAATGTTAAAAACAAATAAATAAAACATAAAGGTTTTCCTTTATATGCAATAACTCATATTAAATAAAATCATTATTTAAATAAAATCATACATAAGTAAAATCTATAAATATATATATTAGATTAAATGAAATAATTATTTACCAATTCAAAAAATATTTTGGAAGGTGAAATATCATAAATACCACATGTATCTTAATATTAGATGAAATTGAAAAACCAAGATTCAAAGACAAGTGGATTAACATTCGTGGTGTCGATACCGTAGACATGATCGTGCAATATGTAATGAAATTATGCAAATAATTTTTAAACCTATACCTAGCAACACTATATGATAATGTATGCATATTTATTTTTTATCATATTAGGAGGTAATAAATATTTCACTTATTTTTTTAATATATATTAGACATCTTAATTTTATAATTATCACGATTTCTAACATTCTCCAAACATAAATAATATTTAAAAAATTTCATAAGTTATCTCCCTACAAAATACTTATGTATATATGTTAAAATAACTCAAAATCATTGTTTTTGGCAACTACTTCGGAGCAAAATAAAGTGCTTTAATGTAATTTAACTAAACAAATGTCTTATTTTGTTTTGTAAAAATGAAATATATTATAAAAATCTCACATAAATAAACTCACACGTACTAGTTAATACTAAATACTATTAAAAATGTTAAAAACAAATAAATAAAACATAAAGGTTTTCCTTTATATGCAATAACTCATATTAAATAAAATCATTATTTTAAATAAAATCATACATAAGTAAAATCTATAAATATATATATTAGATTAAATGAAATAATTATTTACCAATTCAAAAAATATTTTGGAAGGTGAAATATCATAAATACCACATGTATCTTAATATTAGATGAAATTGAAAAACCAAGATTCAAAGACAAGTGGATTAACATTCGTGGTGTCGATACCGTAGACATGATCGTGCAATATGTAATGAAATTATGCAAATAATTTTTAAACCTGTACCTAGCAACACTATATGATAATATATGCATATTTAGTTTTTATCATGTTAGGAGGTAATAAATATTTCACTTATTTTTTTAATATTTATTAGACATCTTAACTTTATAATTAGGAGGATTTCTAATAATTCTCCAAACATAAATAATATTTACAAAATTTCATAAGTTATCTCCCTACAAAATACTTATGTATATATGTTAAAATAACTCAAAATCATTGTTTTTGGCAACTACCTCGGGGCAAAATAAAGTGCTTTAATGTAATTTAACTAAACAAATCTCCTATTTTGTTTTGTAAAAATGAAATATATTATAAAAATCTCACATAAATAAACTCACACGTACTAGTTAATACTAAATACTATTAAAAATGTTAAAAACAAATAAATAAAACATAAAGGTTTTCCTTTATATGCAATAACTCATATTAAATAAAATCATTATTTTAAATAAAATCATACATAAGTAAAATCTATAAATATATATATTAGATTAAATGAAATAATTATTTACCAATTCAAAAAATATTTTGGAAGGTGAAATATCATAAATACCACATGTATCTTAATATTAGATGAAATTGAAAAACCAAGATTCAAAGACAAGTGGATTAACATTCGTGGTGTCGATACCGTAGACATGATCGTGCAATATGTAATGAAATTATGCAAATAATTTTTAAACCTATACCTAGCAACACTATATGATAATGTATGCATATTTATTTTTTATCATATTAGGAGGTAATAAATATTTCACTTATTTTTTTAATATATATTAGACATCTTAACTTTATAATTAGGATGATTTCTAATCATTCTCCAACATAAATAATATTTACAAAATTTCATAAGTTATCTCCCTACAAAATACTTATGCATATATGTTAAAATAACTCAAAATCATTGTTTTTGGCAACTACCTCGGGGCAAAATAAATTGCTTTAATGTAATTTAACTAAAAAAATGTCTTATTTTGTTTTGTAAAAATGAAATATATTATAAAAATCTCACATAAATAAACTCACACGTACTAGTTAATACTAAATATTATTAAAAATGTTAAAAACAAATAAATAAAACATAAAGGTTTTCCTTTATATGCAATAACTCATATTAAATAAAATCATTATTTAAATAAAATCATACATAAGTAAAATCTATAAATATATATATTAGATTAAATGAAATAATTATTTACCAATTCAAAAAATATTTTGGAAGGTGAAATATCATAAATACCACATGTATCTTAATATTAGATGAAATTGAAAAACCAAGATTCAAAGACAAGTGGATTAACATTCGTGGTGTCGATACCGTAGACATGATCGTGCAATATGTAATGAAATTATGCAAATAATTTTTAAACCTATACCTAGCAACACTATATGATAATGTATGCATATTTATTTTTTATCATATTAGGAGGTAATAAATATTTCACTTATTTTTTATATATATATTAGACATCTTAACTTTATAATTAGGAGGATTTCTAATAATTCTCCAAACATAAATAATATTTACAAAATTTCATAAGTTATCTCCCTACAAAATACTTATGTATATATGTTAAAATAACTCAAAATCATTGTTTTTGGCAACTACCTCGGGGCAAAATAAAGTGCTTTAATGTAATTTAACTAAACAAATCTCCTATTTTGTTTTGTAAAAATGAAATATATTATAAAAACTCACATAAATAAACTCACACGTACTAGTTAATACTAAATATTATTAAAAATGTTAAAAACAAATAAATAAAACATAAAGGTTTTCCTTTATATGCAATAACTCATATTAAATAAAATCATTATTTTAAATAAAATCATACATAAGTAAAATCTATAAATATATATATTAGATTAAATGAAATAATTATTTACCAATTCAAAAAATATTTTGGAAGGTGAAATATCATAAATACCACATGTATCTTAATATTAGATGAAATTGAAAAACCAAGATTCAAAGACAAGTGGATTAACATTCGTGGTGTCGATACCGTAGACATGATCGTGCAATATGTAATGAAATTATGCAAATAATTTTTAAACCTATACCTAGCAACACTATATGATAATGTATGCATATTTATTTTTTATCATATTAGGAGGTAATAAATATTTCACTTATTTTTTAATATATATTAGACATCTTAACTTTATAATTAGGAGGATTTCTAATAATTCTCCAAACATAAATAATATTTACAAAATTTCATAAGTTATCTCCCTACAAAATACTTATGTATATATGTTAAAATAACTCAAAATCATTGTTTTTGGCAACTACCTCGGGGCAAAATAAAGTGCTTTAATGTAATTTAACTAAAAAAATGTCTTATTTTGTTTTGTAAAAATGAAATATATTATAAAAATCTCACATAAATAAACTCACACGTACTAGTTAATACTAAATACTATTAAAAATGTTAAAAACAAATAAATAAAACATAAAAGTTTTCCTTTATATGCAATAACTCATATTAAATAAAATCATTATTTTAAATAAAATCATACATAAGTAAAATCTATAAATATATATATTAGATTAAATGAAATAATTATTTACCAATTCAAAAAATATTTTATAAGGTGAAATATCATAAATACCACATGTATCTTAATATTAGATGAAATTGAAAAACCAAGATTCAAAGACAAGTGGAATAACATTCGTGGTGTCGATACCGTAGACATGATATTGCAATATGTAATGAAATTATGCAAATAATTTTTAAACCTGTACCTAGCAACACTATATGATAATATATGCATATTTAGTTTTTATCATGTTAGGAGGTAATAAATATTTCACTTATTTTTTTAATATTTATTAGACATCTTAACTTTATAATTAGGAGGATTTCTAATAATTCTCCAAACATAAATAATATTTACAAAATTTCATAAGTTATCTCCCTACAAAATACTTATGTATATATGTTAAAATAACTCAAAATCATTGTTTTTGGCAACTACCTCGGGGCAAAATAAAGTGCTTTAATGTAATTTAACTAAACAAATCTCCTATTTTGTTTTGTAAAAATGAAATATATTATAAAAATCTCACATAAATAAACTCACACGTACTAGTTAATACTAAATACTATTAAAAATGTTAAAAACAAATAAATAAAACATAAAGGTTTTCCTTTATATGCAATAACTCATATTAAATAAAATCATTATTTAAATAAAATCATACATAAGTAAAATCTATAAATATATATATTAGATTAAATGAAATAATTATTTACCAATTCAAAAAATATTTTGGAAGGTGAAATATCATAAATACCACATGTATCTTAATATTAGATGAAATTGAAAAACCAAGATTCAAAGACAAGTGGATTAACATTCGTGGTGTCGATACCGTAGACATGATCGTGCAATATGTAATGAAATTATGCAAATAATTTTTAAACCTATACCTAGCAACACTATATGATAATGTATGCATATTTATTTTTTATCATATTAGGAGGTAATAAATATTTCACTTATTTTTTAATATATATTAGACATCTTAACTTTATAATTAGGAGGATTTCTAATAATTCTCCAAACATAAATAATATTTACAAAATTTCATAAGTTATCTCCCTACAAAATACTTATGTATATATGTTAAAATAACTCAAAATCATTGTTTTTGGCAACTACCTCGGGGCAAAATAAATTGCTTTAATGTAATTTAACTAAACAAATGTCTTATTTTGTTTTGTAAAAATGAAATATATTATAAAAATCTCACATAAATAAACTCACACGTACTAGTTAATACTAAATATTATTAAAAATGTTAAAAACAAATAAATAAAACATAAAGGTTTTCCTTTATATGCAATAACTCATATTAAATAAAATCATTATTTAAATAAAATCATACATAAGTAAAATCTATAAATATATATATTAGATTAAATGAAATAATTATTTACCAATTCAAAAAATATTTTGGAAGGTGAAATATCATAAATACCACATGTATCTTAATATTAGATGAAATTGAAAAACCAAGATTCAAAGACAAGTGGATTAACATTCGTGGTGTCGATACCGTAGACATGATCGTGCAATATGTAATGAAATTATGCAAATAATTTTTAAACCTATACCTAGCAACACTATATGATAATGTATGCATATTTAGTTTTTATCATATTAGGAGGTAATAAATATTTCACGTATTTTTTTTAATATTTATTAGACATCTTAACTTTATAATTAGGAGGATTTCTAATAATTCTCCAAACATAAATAATATTTACAAAATTTCATAAGTTATCTCCCTACAAAATACTTATGTATATATGTTAAAATAACTCAAAATCATTGTTTTCGCAACTACGTCGGGGCAAAATAAAGTGCTTTAATGTAATTTAACTAAAAAAATGTCTTATTTTGTTTTGTAAAAATGAAATATATTATAAAAATCTCACATAAATAAACTCACACGTACTAGTTAATACTAAATATTATTAAAAATGTTAAAAACAAATAAATAAAACATAAAGGTTTTCCTTTATATGCAATAACTCATATTAAATAAAATCATTATTTTAAATAAAATCATACATAAGTAAAATCTATAAATATATATATTAGATTAAATGAAATAATTATTTACCAATTCAAAAAATATTTTGGAAGGTGAAATATCAAAAATACCACATGTATCTTAATATTAGATGAAATTGAAAAACCAAGATTCAAAGACAAGTGGATTAACATTCGTGGTGTCGATACCGTAGACATGATCGTGCAATATGTAATGAAATTATGCAAATAATTTTTAAACCTATACCTAGCAACACTATATGATAATGTATGCATATTTATTTTTTATCATATTAGGAGGTAATAAATATTTCACTTATTTTTTAATATATATTAGACATCTTAACTTTATAATTAGGAGGATTTCTAATAATTCTCCAAACATAAATAATATTTACAAAATTTCATAAGTTATCTCCCTACAAAATACTTATGTATATATGTTAAAATAACTCAAAATCATTGTTTTTGGCAACTACTTTAGAAGAAAATAAAGTGCTTTAATGTAATTTAACTAAAAAAATGTCTTATTTTGTTTTGTAAAAATGAAATATATTATAAAAATCTCACATAAATAAACTCACACGTACTAGTTAATACTAAATACTATTAAAAATGTTAAAAACAAATAAATAAAACATAAAAGTTTTCCTTTATATGCAATAACTCATATTAAATAAAATCATTATTTTAAATAAAATCATACATAAGTAAAATCTATAAATATATATATTAGATTAAATGAAATAATTATTTACCAATTCAAAAAATATTTTATAAGGTGAAATATCATAAATACCACATGTATCTTAATATTAGATGAAATTGAAAAACCAAGATTCAAAGACAAGTGGATTAACATTCGTGGTGTCGATACCGTAGACATGATCGTGCAATATGTAATGAAATTATGCAAATAATTTTTAAACCTGTACCTAGCAACACTATATGATAATGTATGCATATTTAGTTTTTATCATGTTAGGAGGTAATAAATATTTCACGTATTTTTTTAATATTTATTAGACATCTTAACTTTATAATTAGGAGGATTTCTAATAATTCTCCAAACATAAATAATATTTACAAAATTTCATAAGTTATCTCCCTACAAAATACTTATGTATATATGTTAAAATAACTCAAAATCATTGTTTTTGGCAACTACCTCGGGGCAAAATAAAGTGCTTTAATGTAATTTAACTAAACAAATCTCCTATTTTGTTTTGTAAAAATGAAATATATTATAAAAACTCACATAAATAAACTCACACGTACTAGTTAATACTAAATACTATTAAAAATGTTAAAAACAAATAAATAAAACATAAGGTTTTCCTTTATATGCAATAACTCATATAAAATAAAATCATTATTTTAAATAAAATCATACATAAGTAAAATCTATAAATATATATATTAGATTAAATGAAATAATTATTTACCAATTCAAAAAATATTTTGGAAGGTGAAATATCATAAATACCACATGTATCTTAATATTAGATGAAATTGAAAAACCAAGATTCAAAGACAAGTGGATTAACATTCGTGGTGTCGATACCGTAGACATGATCGTGCAATATGTAATGAAATTATGCAAATAATTTTTAAACCTATACCTAGCAACACTATATGATAATGTATGCATATTTATTTTTTATCATATTAGGAGGTAATAAATATTTCACTTATTTTTTATATATATATTAGACATCTTAACTTTATAATTAGGAGGATTTCTAATAATTCTCCAAACATAAATAATATTTACAAAATTTCATAAGTTATCTCCCTACAAAATACTTATGTATATATGTTAAAATAACTCAAAATCATTGTTTTTGGCAACTACCTCGGGGCAAAATAAAGTGCTTTAATGTAATTTAACTAAACAAATCTCCTATTTTGTTTTGTAAAAATGAAATATATTATAAAAATCTCACATAAATAAACTCACACGTACTAGTTAATACAAAATATTATTAAAAATGTTAAAAACAATTAAATAAAACATAAAGGTTTTCCTTTATATGCAATAACTCATATTAAATAAAATCATTATTTTAAATAAAATCATACATAAGTAAAATCTATAAATATATATATTAGATTAAATGAAATAATTATTTACCAATTCAAAAAATATTTTGGAAGGTGAAATATCATAAATACCACATGTATCTTAATATTAGATGAAATTGAAAAACCAAGATTCAAAGACAAGTGGATTAACATTCGTGGTGTCGATACCGTAGACATGATCGTGCAATATGTAATGAAATTATGCAAATAATTTTTAAACCTATACCTAGCAACACTATATGATAATATATGCATATTTAGTTTTATCATATTAGGAGGTAATAAATATTTCACTTATTTTTTAATATATATTAGACATCTTAATTTTATAATTAGGATGATTTCTAATCATTCTCGAAACATAAATAATATTTACAAAATTTCATAAGTTATCTCCCTACAAAAATACTTATGTATATATGTTAAAATAACTCAAAATCATTGTTTTTGGCAACTACCTCCGGGCAAAATAAAGTGCTTTAATGTAATTTAACTAAACAAATGTCTTATTTTGTTTTGTAAAAATGAAATATATTATAAAAATCTCACATAAATAAACTCACACGTACTAGTTAGTACTAAATACTATTAAAAATGTTAAAAACAAATAAATAAAACATAAAGGTTTTCCTTTATATGCAATAACTCATATTAAATAAAATCATTATTTAAATAAAATCATACATAAGTAAAATCTATAAATATATATATTAGATTAAATGAAATAATTATTTACCAATTCAAAAAATATTTTGGAAGGTGAAATGTCATAAATACCACATGTATCTTAATATTAGATGAAATTGAAAAACCAAGATTCAAAGACAAGTGGATTAACATTCGTGGTGTCGATACCGTAGACATGATCGTGCAATATGTAATGAAATTATGCAAATAATTTTTAAACCTATACCTAGCAACACTATATGATAATGTATGCATATTTATTTTTTATCATATTAGGAGGTAATAAATATTTCACTTATTTTTTAATATATATTAGACATCTTAACTTTATAATTAGGAGGATTTCTAATAATTCTCCAAACATAAATAATATTTACAAAATTTCATAAGTTATCTCCCTACAAAATACTTATGTATATATGTTAAAATAACTCAAAATCATTTTTTTTTGGCAACTACTTCGGGGCAAAATAAATTGCTTTAATGTAATTTAACTAAACAAATGTCTTATTTTGTTTTGTAAAAATGAAATATATTATAAAAATCTCACATAAATAAACTCACACGTACTAGTTAATACTAAATACTATTAAAAATGTTAAAAACAAATAAATAAAACATAAAGGTTTTCCTTTATATGCAATAACTCATATTAAATAAAATCATTATTTTAAATAAAATCATACATAAGTAAAATCTATAAATATATATATTAGATTAAATGAAATAATTATTTACCAATTCAAAAAATATTTTGGAAGGTGAAATATCATAAATACCACATGTATCTTAATATTAGATGAAATTGAAAAACCAAGATTCAAAGACAAGTGGATTAACATTCGTGGTGTCGATACCGTAGACATGATCGTGCAATATGTAATGAAATTATGCAAATAATTTTTAAACCTATACCTAGCAACACTATATGATAATGTATGCATATTTATTTTTTATCATATTAGGAGGTAATAAATATTTCACTTATTTTTTTTAATATATATTAGACATCTTAACTTTATAATTAGGACGATTTCTAATTATTCTCCAAACATAAATAATATTTAAAAAATTTCATAAGTTGTCTCCCTACAAAATACTTATGCATATATGTTAAAATAACTCAAAATCATTGTTTTTGGCAACTACCTCGGGGCAAAATAAATTGCTTTAATGTAATTTAAATAAAAAAAATGTCCTATTTTTTTTTGTAAAAATGAAATATATTATAAAAATCTCACATAAATAAACTCACACGTACTAGTTAATACTAAATATTATTAAAAATGTTAAAAACAAATAAATAAAACATAAAGGTTTTCCTTTATATGCAATAACTCATATTAAATAAAATCATTATTTAAATAAAATCATACATAAGTAAAATCTATAAATATATATATTAGATTAAATGAAATAATTATTTACCAATTCAAAAAATATTTGGGAAGGTGAAATATCATAAATACCACATGTATGTTAATATTAGATGAAATTGAAAAACCAAGATTCAAAGACAAGTGGATTAACATTTGTGGTGTCGATACCGTAGACATGATCGTGCAATATGTAATGAAATTATGCAAATAATTTTTAAACCTATACCTAGCAACACTATATGATAATGTATGCATATTTATTTTTTATCATATTAGGAGGTAATAAATATTTCCCGTATTTTTTAATATTTATTAGACATCTTAACTTTATAATTAGGAGGATTTCTAATAATTCTCCAAACATAAATAATATTTACAAAATTTCATAAGTTATCTCCCTACAAAATACTTATGTATATATGTTAAAATAACTCAAAATCATTGTTTTTGGCAACTACCTCGGGGCAAAATAAAGTGCTTTAATGTAATTTAACTAAACAAATCTCCTATTTTGTTTTGTAAAAATGAAATATATTATAAAAACTCACATAAATAAACTCACACGTACTAGTTAATACAAAATATTATTAAAAATGTTAAAAACAAATAAATAAAACATAAAGGTTTTCCTTTATATGCAATAACTCATATTAAATAAAATCATTATTTTAAATAAAATCATACATAAGTAAAATCTATAAATATATATATTAGATTAAATGAAATAATTATTTACCAATTCAAAAAATATTTTGGAAGGTGAAATATCAAAAATACCACATGTATCTTAATATTAGATGAAATTGAAAAACCAAGATTCAATGACAAGTGGATTAACATTCGTGGTGTCGATACCGTAGACATGATCGTGCAATATGTAATGAAATTATGCAAATAATTTTTAAACCTATACCTAGCAACACTATATGATAATGTATGCATATTTATTTTTTATCATATTAGGAGGTAATAAATATTTCACTTATTTTTTTAATATTTATTAGACATCTTAA
The DNA here is from genome assembly GCA_030763125.1 of Hippophae gyantsensis. Lineage (NCBI taxonomy): Eukaryota > Viridiplantae > Streptophyta > Magnoliopsida > Rosales > Elaeagnaceae > Hippophae > Hippophae gyantsensis. The sequence goes on along the minus strand of CM061031.1, from coordinate 47,345,919 downwards.
CTTTATAATTAGGAGGATTTCTAACATTCTCCAAACATAAATAATATTTAAAAAATTTCATAAGTTATCTCCCTACAAAATACTTATGTATATATGTTAAAATAACTCAAAATCATTGTTTTTGGCAACTACCTCGGGGCAAAATAAATTGCTTTAATGTAATTTAAATAAAAAAAATGTCCTATTTTTTTTTGTAAAAATGAAATATATTATAAAAATCTCACATAAATAAACTCACACGTACTAGTTAATACTAAATACTATTAAAAATGTTAAAAACAAATAAATAAAACATAAAGGTTTTCCTTTATATGCAATAACTCATATTAAATAAAATCATTATTTAAATAAAATCATACATAAGTAAAATCTATAAATATATATATTAGATTAAATGAAATAATTATTTACCAATTCAAAAAATATTTTGGAAGGTGAAATATCATAAATACCACATGTATCTTAATATTAGATGAAATTGAAAAACCAAGATTCAAAGACAAGTGGATTAACATTCGTGGTGTCGATACCGTAGACATGATCGTGCAATATGTAATGAAATTATGCAAATAATTTTTAAACCTATACCTAGCAACACTATATGATAATGTATGCATATTTATTTTTTATCATATTAGGAGGTAATAAATATTTCACTTATTTTTTAATATTTATTAGACATCTTAACTTTATAATTAGGAGGATTTCTAATAATTCTCCAAACATAAATAATATTTACAAAATTTCATAAGTTATCTCCCTACAAAATACTTATGTATATATGTTAAAATAACTCAAAATCATTGTTTTTGGCAACTACCTCGGGGCAAAATAAAGTGCTTTAATGTAATTTAACTAAAAAAATGTCTTATTTTGTTTTGTAAAAATGAAATATATTATAAAAATCTCACATAAATAAACTCACACGTACTAGTTAATACTAAATATTATTAAAAATGTTAAAAACAAATAAATAAAACATAAAGGTTTTCCTTTATATGCAATAACTCATATTAAATAAAATCATTATTTTAAATAAAATCATACATAAGTAAAATCTATAAATATATATATTAGATTAAATGAAATAATTATTTACCAATTCAAAAAATATTTTATAAGGTGAAATATCATAAATACCACATGTATCTTAATATTAGATGAAATTGAAAAACCAAGATTCAAAGACAAGTGGATTAACATTCGTGGTGTCGATACCGTAGACATGATCGTGCAATATGTAATGAAATTATGCAAATAATTTTTAAACCTGTACCTAGCAACACTATATGATAATATATGCATATTTAGTTTTTATCATGTTAGGAGGTAATAAATATTTCACTTATTTTTTTAATATTTATTAGACATCTTAACTTTATAATTAGGAGGATTTCTAATAATTCTCCAAACATAAATAATATTTACAAAATTTCATAAGTTATCTCCCTACAAAATACTTATGTATATATGTTAAAATAACTCAAAATCATTGTTTTTGGCAACTACCTCGGGGCAAAATAAAGTGCTTTAATGTAATTTAACTAAACAAATCTCCTATTTTGTTTTGTAAAAATGAAATATATTATAAAAATCTCACATAAATAAACTCACACGTACTAGTTAATACTAAATACTATTAAAAATGTTAAAAACAAATAAATAAAACATAAAAGTTTTCCTTTATATGCAATAACTCATATTAAATAAAATCATTATTTTAAATAAAATCATACATAAGTAAAATCTATAAATATATATATTAGATTAAATGAAATAATTATTTACCAATTCAAAAAATATTTTATAAGGTGAAATATCATAAATACCACATGTATCTTAATATTAGATGAAATTGAAAAACCAAGATTCAAAGACAAGTGGATTAACATTCGTGGTGTCGATACCGTAGACATGATCGTGCAATATGTAATGAAATTATGCAAATAATTTTTAAACCTGTACCTAGCAACACTATATGATAATGTATGCATATTTAGTTTTTATCATGTTAGGAGGTAATAAATATTTCACGTATTTTTTTAATATTTATTAGACATCTTAACTTTATAATTAGGAGGATTTCTAATAATTCTCCAAACATAAATAATATTTACAAAATTTCATAAGTTATCTCCCTACAAAATACTTATGTATATATGTTAAAATAACTCAAAATCATTGTTTTTGGCAACTACCTCGGGGCAAAATAAAGTGCTTTAATGTAATTTAACTAAACAAATCTCCTATTTTGTTTTGTAAAAATGAAATATATTATAAAAACTCACATAAATAAACTCACACGTACTAGTTAATACTAAATACTATTAAAAATGTTAAAAACAAATAAATAAAACATAAAGCTTTTCTTTTATATGCAATAACTCATATTAAATAAAATCATTATTTAAATAAAATCATACATAAGTAAAATCTATAAATATATATATTAGATTAAATGAAATAATTATTTACCAATTCAAAAAATATTTGGGAAGGTGAAATATCATAAATACCACATGTATGTTAATATTAGATGAAATTGAAAAACCAAGATTCAAAGACAAGTGGATTAACATTTGTGGTGTCGATACCGTAGACGTGATCGTGCAATATGTAATGAAATTATGCAAATAAATTTTAAACATATACATTGCAACACTATATGATAATATATGCATATTTAGTTTTTATCATGTTATGAGGTAATAAATATTTCACGTATTTTTTTAATATTTATTAGACATCTTAACTTTATAATTAGGATGATTTCTAATCATTCTCCAACATAAATAATATTTACAAAATTTCATAAGTTATCTCCCTACAAAATACTTATGCATATATGTTAAAATAACTCAAAATCATTGTTTTTGGCAACTACCTCGGGGCAAAATAAATTGCTTTAATGCAATTTAAATAAAAAAAATGTCCTATTTTTTTTTGTAAAAATGAAATATATTATAAAAATCTCACATAAATAAACTCACACGTACTAGTTAATACTAAATACTATTAAAAATGTTAAAAACAAATAAATAAAACATAAAGCTTTTCTTTTATATGCAATAACTCATATTAAATAAAATCATTATTTAAATAAAATCATACATAAGTAAAATCTATAAATATATATATTAGATTAAATGAAATAATTATTTACCAATTCAAAAAATATTTGGGAAGGTGAAATATCATAAATACCACATGTATCTTAATATTAGATGAAATTGAAAAACCAAGATTCAAAGACAAGTGGATTAACATTCGTGGTGTCGATACCGTAGACATGATCGTGCAATATGTAATGAAATTATGCTAATAATTTTTAAACCTATACCTAGCAACACTATATGATAATATATGCATATTTAGTTTTATCATATTAGGAGGTAATAAATATTTCACTTATTTTTTAATATATATTAGACATCTTAATTTTATAATTAGGAGGATTTCTAATAATTCTCCAAACATAAATAATATTTACAAAATTTCATAAGTTATCTCCCTACAAAATACTTATGTATATATGTTAAAATAACTCAAAATCATTGTTTTTGGCAACTACTTCTGGGCAAAATAAATTGCTTTAATGTAATTTAACTAAACAAATGTCTTATTTTGTTTTGTAAAAATGAAATATATTATAAAAATCTCACATAAATAAACTCACACGTACTAGTTAATACTAAATATTATTAAAAATGTTAAAAACAAATAAATAAAACATAAAGGTTTTCCTTTATATGCAATAACTCATATTAAATAAAATCATCTTTTTAAATAAAATCATACATAAGTAAAATCTATAAATATATATATTAGATTCAATGAAATAATTATTTACCAATTCAAAAAATATTTTATAAGGTGAAATATCATAAATACCACATGTATCTTAATATTAGATGAAATTGAAAAACCAAGATTCAAAGACAAGTGGATTAACATTCGTGGTGTCGATACCGTAGACATGATCGTGCAATATGTAATGAAATTATGCAAATAATTTTTAAACCTGTACCTAGCAACACTATATGATAATATATGCATATTTAGTTTTTATCATGTTAGGAGGTAATAAATATTTCACGTATTTTTTTAATATTTATTAGACATCTTAACTTTATAATTAGGAGGATTTCTAATAATTCTCCAAACATAAATAATATTTACAAAATTTCATAAGTTATCTCCCTACAAAATACTTATGTATATATGTTAAAATAACTCAAAATCATTGTTTTTTGCAACTACGTCGGGGCAAAATAAATGGCTTTAACGTAATTTAACTAAACAAATCTCCTATTTTGTTTTGTAAAAATGAAATATATTATAAAAACTCACATAAATAAACTCACACGTACTAGTTAATACAAAATATTATTAAAAATGTTAAAAACAAATAAATAAAACATAAAGGTTTTCCTTTATATGCAATAACTCATATTAAATAAAATCATCTTTTTAAATAAAATCATACATAAGTAAAATCTATAAATATATATATTAGATTCAATGAAATAATTATTTACCAATTCAAAAAATATTTTATAAGGTGAAATATCATAAATACCACATGTATCTTAATTTTAGATGAAATTGAAAAACCAAGATTCAAAGACAAGTGGAATAACATTCGTGGTGTCGATACCGTAGACATGATCGAGCAATATGTAATGAAATTATGTAAATAATTTTTAAACCTGTACCTAGCAACACTATATGATAATGTATGCATATTTAGTTTTTATCATGTTAGGAGGTAATAAATATTTCACGTATTTTTTTAATATTTATTAGACATCTTAACTTTATAATTAGGAGGATTTCTAATAATTCTCCAAACATAAATAATATTTACAAAATTTCATAAGTTATCTCCCTACAAAATACTTATGTATATATGTTAAAATAACTCAAAATCATTGTTTTTGGCAACTACCTCGGGGCAAAATAAAGTGCTTTAATGTAATTTAACTAAACAAATCTCCTATTTTGTTTTGTAAAAATGAAATATATTATAAAAACTCACATAAATAAACTCACACGTACTAGTTAATACAAAATATTATTAAAAATGTTAAAAACAAATAAATAAAACATAAAGGTTTTCCTTTATATGCAATAACTCATATTAAATAAAATCATACATAAGTAAAATCTATAAATATATATATTAGATTCAATGAAATAATTATTTACCAATTCAAAAAAATTTTATAAGGTGAAATATCATAAATACCACATGTATCTTAATTTTAGATGAAATTGAAAAACCAAGATTCAAAGACAAGTGGAATAACATTCGTGGTGTCGATACCGTAGACATGATCGAGCAATATGTAATGAAATTATGTAAATAATTTTTAAACCTGTACCTAGCAACACTATATGATAATGTATGCATATTTAGTTTTTATCATGTTAGGAAGTAATAAATATTTCACGTATTTTTTTAATATTTATTAGACATCTTAACTTTATAATTAGGAGGATTTCTAATAATTCTCCAAACATAAATAATATTTACAAAATTTCATAAGTTATCTCCCTACAAAATACTTATGTATATATGTTAAAATAACAA